>OZ005610.1:12845000-14265000 GCA_963930655.1 Myrica gale | reverse complement strand
TGATCTTAACAACGGTCGAATTCCTCTCTGTACCATGCTCGAGACTAGATTTTAGGATCAGTCGAAATGCTCCGATTATCCTGCTCGGGACTTGATCTCAACAGCAGTCAAACTTCTCTGAGTACCCTACTCGGGACTAGTTTTTAGCTACGATCGAAGTCCTCTGAGTAACCATTTAGGGACTAGATCTCAGCAACGGTCGTAGTCCACCAAGTACCCTGCTCGGGACTCAATCTCAGTAGCGGTTCAAGTTCTCCGAGTACCCTGCTCGGGAATTGATTTGAGCAGCATTCAAACACCTCCAATACCTTTGCTCAAGACTAGATCTCAACAGCGACCAAACTCCTCCGAGTACTCTACTCGGGACATGATCTCAGCAACATTCGTACACCTCCAGTACCTTGCTCAGGACTAGATCTCAGCAGCGGTCGAACTCCTCAAAGTACCCTAATCGGGACTTGATTTTAGCAGCGGTCGAAGTCCTCCGAGTACCTTGCTCGAGACTTGATCTCAGTAGCGTTCGAACTCATCCGAGTACAATTTTTGGTACTTCAACTCAGCAGCAATCCAACTCCTCCGAGTACCCTGCTCATGACTAGATCTTCGCAGCGGTCGAACTTCTACCAGTAGCTTTCTTGAGACTTAATCTCAGCAGCGATCGAATTTCTCTCAGTACCCTGCTTAAGACTATATTTTAGCAGCGGTCGAAGTCCTCTGAGTACCCTGCTCGGGTTAATATCTCAACCGCGATTGAACTCCTCCGAATACCCTGCTTGGGATTTGATCTCTACAGTGGTCGAATTCCTCTCATTACCTTGCTCAGGACTTGATCTCAATAGCGGTCAAAGTCCTCCGAGTACCTTGCTCGGGAGTTGATCTCAATAGCATTTGAACACCTTCAGTACCTTGCTCGGGACTAAATCTCAGCAGCGGTCAAACTCGTCCGAGTACCCAACTCGGGACTGATTTCATGTCACGCCCCGAACGCTAGCCCGAAGGGGGGTTAATGACAGCCGCGAACATCCACTCAATGAATGTTCCAGCGTTTTCTCTTAATAATGCAGCGTAATTTTTTTTTTACACATCTAACCGAGAGAGACGGGCCAAAGAGATTTACTATAACTTCAACTTACCCAAAACGACTTCCTCGTAATAGGGTAAGCGTCTTAATGACATCGCATGGCTTCACAACTGAAGTACATGATCTAAGGGATTCCATCAAATCCTCTTCACATTGACCTACTCATAACATCTTTATAAAACATCTTGGATCCTCTAATGAACAACAAAAGAGGAAAGATCATTCTCGTCGGTTCCTCTTCTAGATTTCCCCTCCTGAAACGTTATCTGGAATGATACAATTTAAAAAGTGAGTCGAAAGACTCAGTAAGGAATTATAATTAAAACATGAACTTGAAATCATGGTTTGTAAATATGAACTTGAAATCGTGAGTTTGAAACCATGAACTTGTTCTTGAACTCATAATCATGAACTTAAAATCATAAGCATGCACTTAACTTGAAATCATAAGCATGCGCTTAAACTTGAAATAATTATGAACTTGAACATAATGTAATTCACGTACTTGAACTTGAAATATCATGAGCTTTAACTTGAAATAATCACGAACTTGAACTTGAAATATCATGAGCTTGAACTTGAAATAATAATGAAATTGAAATCATAATGAACTTGAACTTGTAATATCATGTATACGTATGTAATTCATGCATGATCATGAATTTTGATGCACATGTATGCCTCATGATTGCATATGCACATGCACTTGCTCTTGAAAACATCTCTTATACTTATAAAGCTCTTGCTTTTGGAAAATCTTTCTCATTCTTATCTTATGGGCTACTTGAGCTCCATTTACCCCTGACATCAGGGTTGTGCGTTCCCATTGGAACTGTCCCCTATTTCCCTTGGGGACCTTACATATGATTGAGCTAGCACACCTTCTCGCATTCGTCCTTCAGTGGCTAGACACAACCCTTGGAGGTTCACACCTTCTTGCAAGCATCCTTCAGTGTGATTGCACATACCTCCTAGACTACCCATCCTTCTTGCAAGCATCCTTCGGTATGAGTGTCCTAGGTGACATCCACCCTTCACGTAAACATCCTTCAGTATGGATGCACCTTCTTGACTTGGTACGGTACCGACCATCTTGTTTAGCCTCTTAACTTTTCGTAACATAAAATCGTACTTTCATTTGCATAAAATTTCTCTTTCATCCTTATGAGAAAAATAAATGCAAATGCAATTGTTCATGACTTGCTCATGTCATGCTTGATGATGAGTAATCAACTTATCATAAAATGTTTCTCATACTTTCATTTGCACAAAACTTTCTTTTTCTTCCAGAAAATCATGCAAATGCTCATGACGTGTCAGACTTGATGACAAATATCTCATAAAACTTTCTTGATCTCATAAAACTTTCATGTTTTCATTTGCACAAAAACTGCTTTCATGCAAATACGTATACTATGTCATGCTTGTTGAGAAATAACTTGTCATGCTTGGTTATAAACCTGTTATGCTTGTTCATAAAAACATGCTGCGTATCATTCCAGTTTTCATAACAAGTAAGTTTTCACTTACAGACGTAAGTTCCACTTACTTCGCTTGCTTGTGGGTTGAATCCCCCTTTACCTACAATTGGATCATACTATTGTTATTCATAGGTTTACTGGACGTATAGAGTAATCAATCAATTACTCACGCTTCATCATACAAAATCGTCCTTATTCCTCATTGAATATCTCATACTTCGTCATACACATACTTCATCATATAAAATCATTTGTATCCTTGACTTCTAATTGGTAATCTTACACCACAAGGTATTTTCTTAAGTGAAAAACCTAGTAGGGTCTCCTAATAGGTCAATAGGAAACTTAGAAACTTAGGAAAAATTTCGTGAAATTCAAAGAAGCCCCTCGAGCGCCGGTCGAGCACTCGTCAAGCGTTAGGCCTCTGTATAAAAGTGTTAAGGGACGCTCGAGCGCTGGTCGAGCGTCAGTCGGGCGTAACTCTGTGAAATTGTTCGAAGGACGCTCGAGCGCTGGTCGAGCGTGAACTTACTGCACAAAAATTCTTGAAGGATGCTCGAGCGCTTGTCGAGCGCCTGTCGAGCGCATGCCCATTTTTCAGACACAAAACACACATTAAACAACCAACACACCCTAAATTTGTCTTAGGGTCCGTTTGTTACAAAAAATTTCACAAAATTTTACACCCTCTCACAATAAAATATTACAATATAATCTCTCTCTCTCCCATCAAATCATAACTTTTCACTACAAAAAATATAAAAAAATTATCTCTCTCTTCACTTTTTCACTAAACCCAATATCTAAAATTTTAACAACACAAAAATTTTACAACACAAACCCACCCTTAACATGCTCTCCTCTTATAACCTCATATTCCAGACTTCAACTTAACACCTACAAATCAAAGCTTCAAACAAAACCATGATCTCATTACCTCAAATAGATGCTATTGCATCTATCCCACTTCTTTTGGTCTTTTATCAAACACCTAGTGTGCATCTATGTTTCTCTTGGGTTTTTAAAGTTCCAGATCTAACCATATTCTCCATGGTTTTGTGCACAATCCATACAACTCTCTAAAGCTCACTATATCTACATTTTCCTCAAAGAAAACACATGAATGTCAAGGAGAAAATCAAACAAACACACATTCAACAACCATTCAAAAGAAAAAGAGAACATGGGTAGACATGGGTATGGCTTGGCCGGCCATAACCACTCACCTCCTTCTCTTTCTCTTTCTTTCTCTTCCTCCTTTCTTCTTCTTCTTTTCTTCTCTCCTCCTTCTTCTTCTTTCTTCTCTTCTCTTCTTCTTCTTTCTTCTCTTCTCTTCTTCGGTGGGAGCTAGGGCAAGGTGTTTTTCGATTTTGGGGGGGTGCTTATACGGGAGAGCTTGGGGGAAGGGAAAAGGCAAAACTGCCCTTCCCCCTACTTTCCCTTCTTATCCCTCAATCTTCCCCCTACTTTCCTTTTCTGCCCCTAAAGAAAATTTATTTTTCTTTTCTGCCACTCCCACAATTAACTCTAATATATCTCCTCATTTTTGTTCCAAGGATTCTCATATTTCCAAGGCTAAAGCCCCTAATTAAAATATTTCCAAATCTTGTAACTTAGGGACATTTTCCATTAATAAAACAATTCCATCAATCTCAACTGCTCAATCTAATGGCAATTAATATACCAGTCAGATCCTAGCTTAAAACTCATAAAAACGTTAGGGGAAAAATCCCCCTAAACACAACTTGAAATTAATTATCCATACATACATCCTCAATATAATCCTTACACTATCCCTTACTCAATACTTTACATCATACCATGTCTGGGCTAATGTCTATCGACTTCCCACCATCTTAACCTCAATAAATTTCTTAACTAAGCTTATACAACTTTCCTCAATGTTAGGGTTCACAAGTCTTCCATTGGAACTCCAAATTCATCATATATGGAATTTTAACTGGTCCCGCTCGAGCACCAGTCGAGCACCGGTCGAGCGCCAACTTATTTTCCAACTCACTGCGTAGAATTCCCAAGGGCCGCTCGAGCACCTGTCGAGCGTTGGTCAAACGACAAGACACTGTCCATCATATTTCCTAAAAACAGGGTGCTAAGAAAAATCTTCTTATTCCAACACCCTAATTGTGATCCTCCAATTATTTCAACTAAATCCCCAAATACTCAATTTCAATATTGTCAAAACTACAACAACATATCAATTCATTTACAATTATAGATGCACAAAGTGCTAGGGGAAATATTCACCTAGACATATCCTTAGATTAATTCCCCTGTACCTGACTTTTTCCATAATTAGAGCACATCTTAAGGAGTCATAATTCTTTTACAAAGATAGAAAAAGTTGGGGTCTCACATTTCAGCTACCCTGCCCAGGACTTAATCTCACCAGTGGTCGAAGTCCTCCGAGTACCCTGCTCGAGAATTGATCTCAACAGCATTCGAAAGCCTCCATTACCTTGCTCAAGACTGTATCTCAGCAGCGGGCAAACTCCTCTGAGTACCCTACTCGGGACTAGATCTCAACACCCGTCAAACTCTTCCGAGTACCCTGCTCAGGACATAATCTCCCTAGAGGTCGAACTCCCCAGAGTACCTTGCGGACTACTAGATCTCAGCAGCGGTAGAACTCCTCCGAGTATCCAGCTCGGGGCTTAATCGCCGCAGAGGTCTAACTATTCAGAGGATCCAGCTCGGGATTTGATCTAAGTAGCGGATGAGCTCTTTCGAGTACCCTGCTCGGGACAAGATCTCTGTAGCGGTCAAAGTCCTCTGTGTATCCTTCTCGCCGAGGTCCAACCTCCGAGTACCCTGCTCGAGACTGGATCTCATCCAAGGTCGAACCTCCGAGTACTTTGCTCGAGAAAAGATCTCAGCAGCGATTTAGTCCTCTGAATACCCTGATTGGGACTTGATGTCATCAGTGGTCGAATTCCCCTCAGTACGCTACTCGGGACTAGATTTTAGCAGCGGTCTAAGTCCTCCGAGTAACCTCTTGGGGACTTAATCTCGACAGCAATCGAAGTCCTCCGAATACACTACTCTGGAGTTGTTCTCAACAACATTCGAACACCTTCAGTACCCTGCTCGGGACTAGATCTCAGCTGCGGTCTAACTCCTCCGAGTATCCTCCGCAAGAGTAGATCTCAGCAGTGGTCAAAGTCTTCTGAGTACCCTACAAGGGACTTGATCTCAGTAGAGGTCGAAGTCCTCAAGTACCTTTTTCGGGACTAGATCTCAGTAGCGGTCTACATCTTCCGAGTACCCAGGTCAGGATTAGATCTAAGAAGCGGTCGAGCTCTTCCGAGTACCCTGCTCGGGACTAGATCTCAGCAACGGTCGAAGTCCTCCTAGTACCTTTCTCGGGACTAGATCTCTGCAGCGGTCCAACTCCTCAGAGTACCCAGGTCGGGATTAAATCTAAGTAGCGGTCGATCTCTTCTGAGTACCCTGCTCGGCACTTGATCTCAGCCGAGGTTGAACATTCAAGTACCATGCTCGGGATATGAACTCAGCAGCAATCGAACTCCTCCGAATACTCTTCTTGGGACTTGATCTCAGCAGCAGTCGAATTCCTCTCTGTACCCTGCACAAGACTAGATTTTATTAGCGATCGAAGTCCTCCGAGTATCCCGCTGGGGACTTAATCTCAACAGGGATCGATGTCCTACGAGTACCCTTCTCGAGACTTGATCTCAGCAGCGGTGGAAGTCGACTGAATACCCTGCTCGAGACTTGATCTAAGTAGCGGTCGAAGTCCTCGGAGTACACTACTCCGAAGTTGATCTGAATAGCATTTGAACACCTTCAGTACCTCGCTGGGGACTAGATCTCAGCAGTGGTCAAACTCGTCCGAGTACCCAACTCGGGACTGATCTCAGCTACCCTGCCCAGGACTTAATATCACCAGTGGTCAAAGGCCTCCGAGTACTCTGCTCGAGAATTGATCTAAGTAGCATTCGAACGCCTCCATTACCTTGCTCAGGACTAGATCTCAGCAGCGGTCAAACTCCTCCGAGTACCCTACTCGGGACTAGATCTCATCACCAGTCAAACTCTTCCGAGTACCCTGCTCAGGATATAATCTCACCAGAGGTCGAACTCCCCCGAGTACCTTGCGGAGTAGTAGATCTCAGCGGCGGTCCAACTCCTCCGAGTACCCTACTTGGGACTAGATCTCAGCACCGATCAAACTCTTCCGAGTACCCTGCTCAGGATATAATCTCAGCCGAGGTCGAACCTTCGAGTACCATGCTCGGGATAAGAACTAAGAAGCAATCGAACTCCTCCGAATACTCTGCTTGGGACTTGATCTCACAAGAGGTCGAACTTCCCCAAGTACCCTGCGCAGTACTAGATCTCAGCAGAGGTCCAACTCCACCAAGTATCCTGGTCGGGACTTAATCGCAGCAGATGTCGAACTATTCAGAGGATCCAGCGATGGATTAGATCTAAGTAGTGGTCGAGCTCTTCCGAGAACCCTACTCTGCACTAGATCTCAGAAGCGGTCAAACTCCCCCGTGTACCCTGCTCGAGACTTGATCTCTATGAGGTCGAACCTCCGAGTACTTTGCTCGGGATAAGATCTCTGCAGCGATCTAACTCATCTAAATACCCTGATTGAGACTTGATCTCAACAACGACCGAATTCCTCTTAGTATCCTGCTCGGACCTAGATTTTAGCAGCGGTCGAAGTCCTCCGAGTATCCTTTTGAGGACAAGATCTAAGCAGAGGTTGAAGTCCTCCGAGTACCCTTCTCAGGACAAGATCTCAGCAGCGGTCGAAGTCGACTAAGTACCCTGCTCGAGACTTGATCTCAGTAGCGGTCGAAGTCCTCCGAGTACATTACTCTAGACTTGATGTCAACAACATTCGAACACCTCCAGCACCCTCCTCGGGACTAGATCTCAACAGGGGTTCAACTCCTCCGAGTACCCTGCTCGAGACTTGATCTTAGTAGCTATCGAAGTCCTCCGAGTACTCTACTCCGAGTACTCAGCTCGGGGCTTGATCTCAGCCTAGGTCGAACCTTCTAGTACCATGCGCGGGATAAGAACTCAACAGCGATCGAACTCCTCCGAATACTGTGCTTGAAACTTGATCTCAGTAGCGGGTGAATTCCTCTTTCTACCCTGCTCGGGACCTGATTTTATTAGAAGTCGAAGTCCTCTGAGTATCCTGCTGGGGACTTAATCTCAACAGCGATCGATGTCCTTCAGGTACCCTTCTTAGGACAAAATCTCAGCAACGGTCGAAGTCGACTGAGCACCCTACTCGAGACTGGATGTTAATTGCGGTCGAAGTCCTCCGAGTACACTACTCCGGAGTTGATCTAAATAGCATTCGAACACCTTCGGTACCCTGCTCGGGACTACATCTCAGCAGCGGTCCAACTCCTCCGAGTATCCTGTGCAAGACTAGATCTCAGCAGCGGTCCAACTCCTCCGAGTACCCTACTCGAGACTTAATCTCAGCAGAGGTCGTTGTCCACTGAGTACCCTGCTCAGGACTTGATCCCAACAGAGGTCAAAGTCTTCCTAGTACATTTTTCGGGACTAGATCTCAGCAGCGGTCCAACTCCTCCGAGTACCCTGCTCGAGACTTAATCTCAGCAGAGGTCGTTGTCCACCGAGTACACTGCTCGGGACTTGATCTCAATACCGGTCGAAGTCCTTCAAGTATCCTTCTTTGGTATTGATCTCAGCAGCATTCTAACACCTCCATTACCTTGCTCAGGACTAGATCTCAGCAGCGGTCAAACTCCTCCGAGTACCCTACTCGGGACTAGATCTCATCACCAGTCAAACTCTTCCGAGTACCCTGCTCAGGACATAATCTCACTAGAGGTCGAACTCCCCCGAGTACCCTGCGGAGTAGTAGATCTCAGCAGCGGTCCAACTCCTCTGAGTACCCTACTCGGGACTAGATCTCAGCACCGGTCAAACTCTTATGAGTACCCTGCTCAAGACATAATCTCAGCCGAGGTCGAACCTCTGAGTACCATGCTCGGGATAAGAACTAAGCAGCAATCGAACACCTTCGGTACCCTACTCGGGACTACATCTCAGCAGCGGTCAAACTCTTCCAAGTATCCTGCGCAAGACTAGATCGCAGCAGCGGTTCGACTCCTCCAAGTACCCTGTTCGAGACTTAATCTCAGATGAGGTCGTTGTCCACAGAGTACCTTGCTCGGGAGTTGATCTCAGTACCGGTAGAAGTCCTTCGAGTACCCTGCTTGGGTATTGATCTCAGCAGCATTATAACACCTCCAGTACCTTGCTCAAGACTAGATCTCAACAGCGGTCGAACTCTTCCGAGTACCCTACTCGGGACTTGATGTCAGCAGCATTCATAAACCTACAGTACCTGCTCGGGACATAATCTCACCAGAGCCCGAGTACCTTGCGTTGTACTAGATCTCAGCAGCGGTTTAACTCCTCCGAGTATCCTGCTCGGGAATTATTGCAGCAGATGTCAAACTATTCAGAGGATCCAGCTCGGGATTAGATCTAAGTTGCGGTTGAGCTCTTCGGAGAACCCTGTTGGGACTAGATCTCAGTAGCGGTCGAACTCCCCCGTGTACCCTGCTCGGGACTAGATCTTAGAAGCTGTCGAAGTCTTCCAAGTACCCCTCCCGTGATTAGATCTCAGCAGGGCCCAACTCCTCCGAGTACCCTGCTCGGGACTTGATCTCAGCTGAGGTCAAACCTCCGAGTACTTTGCTTGAGATAAGATCTTAGCAGTGATCTAACTCCTTCAAATATCCTGATTGGGACTTAATCTCAGCAACGACCGAATTCCTCTTAGTATCCTGCTCAGACCTAGATTTTAGCAGCGGTCGAAGTCCTCCGATTACCATTCTCATGACAAGATCTCAGCAGCGGTCAAAGTCCTTCGAGTACGCTTCTCAAGACAAGATTTCTGCAACGGTCGAAGTCGACTGAGTACCTTGCTTGAGTCTTGATCTCAGTAGCGGTTGAAGTCCTCCGAATACACTACTCCGGAGTTGATCTCAACAACATTTGAACACCTTAAGTACCCTGCTCTGTACTAGATCTCAGCAGCGGTCCAACTCCTCAGAGTATCCTGCGCAAGACTAGATCTCTGAAGCGGTCCAACTCCTCCGAGTACCCTGCTCGAGACTTAATCTCAGCTGAGGTCGTTGTCCACTGAGTACCCTGCTCGGGACTTGATCTCAGCAGAAGTCGAAGTCCTCCTAGTACGTTTTTCGGGACTAGATCTCAGTAGCGGTCCAACTCCTCCGAGTACCCTGCTCGGGACTTGATTTCAGTACCGGTCTAAGTCCTCTGAGTACCCTGCTCTGGACTTGATCTCAGCAGATGTCGACCTCGAAAAACCTTGCTTGGGAAAAGATCTCAGTAACAGTCGAACCTCGGAGTACCCAACTGGGGACTTATCTCAGAACCGGTCAAACTCCTCAGAGTACCCTGCTCAGGACTTAATCTCACCGGTGGTCGAAGTCCTATGAGTACCCTGCTCGGGAGTTGATCTCAACAGCATTCGAACACCTCCATTAACTTGCTCTTGACATAATCTCACTAGAGGTGAAACTCCCACGAGTACTTTACGCAGTACTAGATCTCAGCAGTGGTTTAACTCCACCAAGTATCCTCCTCGAGGCTTAATCGCAGCAGAGGTCTAACTATTCAGAGGATCCAGCTCGGGAATAGATCTAAGTAGCGGTCGAGCTCTTTCGAGAACCCTGCTCCGGACTAGATCTCAGTCGCGGTCGAACTCCCTTACTACCATGCTCGGAACTTGATCTCAGCCGAGGTTGAACCTCCGAGTACCCCACTCGGGATAAGATCTCAGCAACGATCGAACTCCTCCGAATACCCTGCTTGGGACTTGATCTCACCAGCGGTCGAATCCTTCTCTGTATCCTGCTCGGGACTTGATCTCAACAGCGATGGAAGTCCTCTGAGTACCCTACTCGGGACTAGTTTTAACAATGATCGAAGTCTTCCGAGTACCCTGCTCAGGAATTGATCTCAGCAGCATTCGAACACCTCATGTATCTTGCTCAGGACTAGATCTCAGCATCGGTGAAACTCCTGAGAGTACTCTACTTGGGACTTGGTCTCAGGAGTGGTCGAAGTCCTCCGAGTACCTTGCTCGAGACTTGATCTCAGTAGCAATCGAACTCATCGGAGTACAATTTTTGGCACTTCATCTGTTAGCAGTCGAACTCATCTGAGCGCCGTGCTCATGACTAGATCTCAGTTGCAGCCGAACTTCTATGAGTACCTTTCTTGGGACTTAATCTCAACAGCGTTCGAATTCCTCTCAGTACCCTGCTCGGGACTAGATTTTAGCAGCGATCGAAGTCCTCTGAGTACCCTGCTCGGGACTTGATCTCAGCAGAGGTCGAACCTCAGAGTACCCTGCTCAGGACTTGATCTCAGTAGCTATCGAAGTCCTCTGAGTAACCTGCTCGGGAATTGATCTCAGAACCATTCGAACACCTCCAGTACCTTGCTCAGTACTAGATCTCAGCATCGGTTAAGCTCCTGCGAGTACTCTAATCGGAACTTGGTCTCAGCAGCGGTCGAACTCATCGGAGTACAATTTTTTGCACTTCATCTCTACAGAGGTCGAACCACCGAGTACCCTGCTCGGGATAAGATCTCAGCAACGATCAAACTTCTACGAGTACCTTTCTTGGGACTTAATCTCAACAGCGGTCAAATTCCTCTCAATACCCTGCTCGGGACTAGATTTTAGCAGCGGTCGAAGTCCTCTGAGTACCCTGCTTAGGACTTGATCTCAGCCGAGGTCGAACCTCTGAGTACCCTACTCGAGATGAGACCTCAACAATGATCGAACTCCTCCAAATACCCTGCTTTGGACTTGATCTCAGCAGCGGTCGAATTCCTCTCTGTACCCTGCTTTGGACTAGATTTTAGCAGCGGTCCAAGTCCTCAGGGTATCACGCTCGGGACTTGATCACAAAACCGATCGAAGTCCTCTGAGTATCCTTTTCGGGACTAAATCTCAGCAGCGGTCGTTGTTCACCAAATACCCTACTCAGGACTTGATCTCAGTAGCAGTCGAAGTCCTCCGAGTAACTTGCTCGGGACTAGATCTCAGCTGTCGAAGTCCTCCAAGTACCTTGCTCGGGACTTGATTTCAGCAACGGTCGAATTCCTCTGAGTACCCTGCTCGGGACTAGATTTCAGCAACGGTCGAAGTCCTCCCTGTACATATCTCGGGACTAGATATCTGCAGCGGTCAAACTCCTCCGAGTACCTTGCTCGGGACTTGATCTCAGCCGAGGTCGAACCTCCCAATACCCTGCTCAGGATAAGATCTCAGTTGCTGTTGAACTCCTCCGAATACCCTGCTTGGGACTTGATCTCAGCAGCGGTCGAATTCCTCTGATTACCCTGCTCGGGACTAGATTTTATCTGTGGTCGAAGTCCTCCGAGTACCCTGCTCTGGACTAGATCTCATCAGGGGTCGAACTCCCTGCTCGACACTTGATCTCAGTAGAGGTTGAATTGCTCTTAGTACCCTGCTCGGGACTAGATTTCAGCAACTGTCGAAGTCCTGCGAGTACCCTAGTCGGGACTAGATTTCAGCAATGGTCGAAGTCCTCCGGGTACCTTGCTCGGGACTTGATTTCAGTAGCGGTTGAACTCTTCCGAGTACCCTGCTCTGGAATTGATCTCAGCAGCCTTCTAACATCTCTAGTACCCTGCTAGGGAGTAGATCTCAGCAGTGGTCGAACTCTTCCGAGTACCTTACTCGGTACTAGATCTCCGCAACAATAAAACTCCTCTGAGTACCCTGCTCAGGACTTAATCTCACCTGAGGTCGAACTCCTCCGAGTACCTGCCTAGGACTAGATCTTAGTAGCAGTCGAACACTTCTGAGAGCCCTGCTTTCGACTAGATCTAAGTGGTGGTCAAAGTCCACTGAATACCCTTCTTGGGACTTGATTTTAGCAAGGGTTGAACTCCTCCAGTACCTTGCGCGGGACTAGATCTCAGTAGCGGTCGAACTCCTCCGAGTATCCTGTTCGGGATTAGGTCTCTGTTGCGGTCCAACTCCGTCGAGTACCCTTATCGGGATTAGATTTTTGCAGCGGTCGAACTCCTCTGAGTATCCTGCTCGGGACTAGATCTCAGTAGCAGTCTAACTACTCCAGTACCCTGCTCGAGACTTGATCTCAGTAGCGTTCGAACTCATCGGAGTACAATTTTCAGCACTTCATCTCAGCAGTAGTCGAACTCCTCCGAGTACCCTGCTCGGGACTAGATCTTAGCAGCGCTCGAACTTCTCTGAATACCTTTCTTGGGACTTAATCTCAGCAGCGATCAAACCCCAGAGTACCTTATGCATTTTTTAATACAATTAGTCCGGCAGTGTTTAAACCTACTCCAGGCCTTGTTTGTTGAGGTTGGAGAGGCGGGACTACTGATGGGTCATAAAATACTAGGCCTTATCAGACCAGACGTCCTGGTCTGGTCTATTACTAGTGTACTCGCCTGACTATTTGACCTCTTATTAGGAGTCCTAGAGGCTTCAGACTCCTAACCGAGCACCTACATATTCGAAGGGAATAAGCATCCTATAGGCCAGGGAGATCATCTTTCTCTCATATTAGAACTCTATGACTCAGTTAAAATTTAGACTTTCAATAGAGATATGGTTCCTATACCCATATATAGGCAGGTACTCCACCTCTTCATATATATTCATGCTTAATTCCATTCTCTAAATACTAAACATCTCGTATAAATAGGTCGTCTGAGACTTGTTTCGAGGCACCCCTCCTCAGTGACTTTTGCAAGATTGATCGACTCTAGTTCTATGGTGATTCTTGACATCACCAGTTTGGAATAAAAAAGAATCGATTCCCTGAGATGCTATCAGCGATCTTTTGTTTGTTGTCCTGAATTATGACAGGTTAAACACGCTAGCAAGACAATCCAAGATGTTAAAGGAAGGGTTAAAATTGTGATTTTCTGTCAATATACTCTTGTCCATTTTGGGAGTGCATTTGGTACCCAATCATTTGGGAAATATAGGCTATGTTTGTTTTATATCTCAAAAAGTTTTCAAAAACTTCCCACTCACTTTTTCATCCATTCCAATACCTTCTCACCAATCCCAATAATAATTTTTTGATCAGTTCCAATACCTTTTCAACAATCCCAATAACTTTTTACAAATTTCAATAACTTTTAACACATTTTTCACCAATCCCAAGAGAATCTACACTACTTCCAACAAACACAAAAAACAAAAACTGTTTTGAAAACTCAACCAAACATAGCCGTAACTTCCCCTGTGGACTCGGAAAGAAATCCCCTTCATGGCTCAAAAGCCAGGGATATATATCCTCATCCAAAAAGCTAAAGAAACTAAATGTTTCTTAGTTTTGGATAAATCAGCCTCCTTAATCCCCAACTGATAGCTGTCCGAAGCATCTATGGTAGAGGTACTGTGGAGAAGTGCCTAGCAATTGACCCTCCAGACAGAGGTTAACTAATGAAGCCTTGTCCAATTCCTCAATATAGGAAAATCTTCATTTTTATTGTCGGCCGTTCCAGGTAGAGACCGTACCCATGGTAAATTGCTTGTGTTTGGAATATATTCACCAAGCTGTTGTCGAGAAGTCATGATCGCACCATTTTTCCCCTTACCCCATTGGTGAGAGGCTTTGGTTACTCCTATATGAAAATTGCAATTTGCGTAGATGTAACCGATGACTCCAAACTATTGTTCACCCCATAAGAATGCGTCAATTGCAATTGTGTCCCCTAACTTTCAAAACTGAGATTTACGTCCTCTAAGTATGAAACATTTGCAATGTTCGCCCCTAGTCAAATTTTCCGTTAAACTTGATGGAATTCGGCATTAAAATGACCAAAATAACCATCCAAGACAAAATTACAAAAAAATATTAATAAATTCATTAAAAAGGTAATATTTTTTGAATAAAACTATTGAAACTCTATTTCAGTAATATATTTTTAATTTATTTATCAAATATTAATTAATTTATTTTGTAAAATTATCTTTGAAGACATTTCGATCATTTTAATGTCGGATTCTATCAAGTTTAACGAAAAATTCGACTGGGGTTAACATTGTAAATGTTTCATACTCAGAGGACGTAAATCACAGTTTTAAAAGTTAGAGGACGCAAATACAATTGATGCATACTTATGGGACGAACTATCATATTTCCCCTTACAAATTTTACATTTTTATTCTTGTTCTTGGCCGAATCGTACTCAATATTCTGGGTTAATCTGGGACAAGAAATACTCGTTTTTAAACTTGTATTTCTTTCCCAACGTAAGAAATTAACCTGAAATCTGCTCGCTTATGTTACCGCAATAAATTGCTTCTTCAGATTCAAACCATACCCAGAAGGAAAATAATGGCTTACTAGTACTGCGACACCGGTCCCACTTCTAACCCCTTTTTTTCTTCTTCCCTATTTTGCATGCGTGATCAAAGTCTCTGAAACCTCCTTCCCAATTAAAACTCCATCGATCGAAATGCCACAAGGTATACGCAGTAGCACATCCTCTTTGAATCATCATCCGACAGCCCAAATGCCACAACTTCTTTTTCTGAGCCAAATGCGACTATTTCTGAATGTAATATCATTCAAACTTGCCCATAACAATTTAAACTTTGAACATATAAACATATGAAAAAAAGAGAGGCACAAACAAATGCATTTTTCTTCATGGCCGCATTAGATCCAGCCATGTCAGAATCGGGGACCACCAGCAAATGGGTCCAGATAATAGAACTTAATTAGTACCCACGGACAAACTGAGAGCACTTGTTCTTGATCCAACGGAGCCCTTCCCTCAACGAAGACTTGACCTTTCCTTCAACTGCATAAGCCTTATACCTAGCAATCCTCTTCTTCCTCCTCGTCTCGGGATCATTGACGCCCCACAGCTTGGACGCGGGTTGACTTGTCCGGATCACTCTTTGAGGAACCGGTGTCAGGTCGGGCAAACCAGGCTGAGTCGCGTAAACCTGGTGGGAACTGAAACCCTTTCCGCTAACAACCTTGAGCCTCCGATCACCTCCACCATAGCGATAACCAGACCCGAAGCCATCCATCCTGCACAAGCAAAGCTCCGGTCGAGCAACCTAGAGGGGAGAAAATGTGGAGGCACTGGGGGTGTTTAATGTGGTCTGAGGTGAGGTTAGATTATCGAAGACGGATGGATATATTTGCGCAAGAGAAAGATACAGGGGAGGGAGAGAAAGGGAATTTAAGCGGGTTACACATTTCTGGATTCTGATTGTCACTGAGCTCGATGGTACTTTTTATTGATTAAAGAATGACTCTGGGTTAGCTGTAAATGCATAAGCTTTTGATCCAGACAAAAAATAAGGCATAAGGTTTTATGCTGTGGAGTGTGGACGGCTGGATGCCTCGGTTTCGACGACCTCCTTGTGGGACAAAACCCTGTCATCCTTTGTTTATTTCCAGTCATTAGTTTATGTGTATCTAAGCAGCCTCTTCTATAATATAAGAGATCCTTTTGATTTTCTTTTTCTCTTGGGAATTTTATTTTTTTGTGGACTGATTTATAAAACCCTTTGGAGCACGTCTTTGAAGAGCTAGAGGAAGCCCACTCGATGTTTATAACATATTCTTCATCTGTTTAATATAAACGACTTTTTTTTCCAGAAGGATTAATAGTATACCAAGCCCAAAAGGATAATAATCAAATTTTTCCCTTTTTAACTGCAGGATAATAGTACATTAGTAAAAGGGGAAGAAGAGGAAAAGGATAGGGTGAGATACAGCAGGAGGTTAAGATGGAAATAGGAGAAGGGGATGAGCCCTCCTACGTACCCGAGCACTTCCAGCGATGGAAGGAGACTCTCTAATGGGATTTGGTTAGAGAAACTCTCAATCTCTTTTTTTTTTCTTGGTAGAGAAACTCTCAATCTCGATCGATCGGTAGTTGTGTGATGGTCGGTTTTTTTTTATTAGTGTCCTGCTGGTTTAACAGGTGCATATCGATCGATGTGTGGAGGAAATTCATGATTTGGATTCCAAGGAAATATATATGGTTGTTATTAATATATCTGATGATGTCACAAATCACCACGAGCTTGGAGTCGATTAACCCTACACGAATCATCGAGGAAGGTGTCCTCAGATATAGTCTCCGACTGCCAATTAGATCTGAATAAGGTATTTGGTGTTTAGGTAATAGAATTAGGCATGGGGAAAACTAGAAGGGGTACCTTGATTTTATAAGGGTGTCAGAACCACAAACCTATTGGAAGTCTAATACCTCAAAGAGCTAAGTCTTGGAGTTCTATTATGAGAGTGAAAGCTTCCGATCATATAGGTCCTCTTCAAGTGCCTGGTTAGGAGTCTAAGCTCTCATGGATTCCTAATGAGAGATTTATATGGTTGGGCTGAAATGCCAACGGCAGGTCAGGCCAGGGATGGCCTGGTCTGATTGGGCCTTACAACTCATGGCCCATTAATATCAATTATGTTAGCAACAAAATCTCCCGAAGCCGTCTCATTTCATGAAATGTTTCTCGTTCGTACTACACTGGTAAAGTCGAGATAATTTCTAATTATATCATTTACTTTTTTTACCTATATATATAACACCTCACTCATTTATTAATTTTAAAAAGGTTTAAACTCCTCTAAGACATGCTCTAAAGAGTTAGTCAAACTCTTTAAAGAGAAGATTTGCCAACCAGCAAGGGAGCCTAACGCCCTTAAAAACCCAAATCTAAACATGCAGGATGTGATCCATGAATGGCGAAAAACCCACAAAGGCATTAAGACAGCATGATCAGCGTTTGGAGGAGAAAAATCGGCCAGAAAAAAAATGGGAGGGCTTGTGGGCCCCCAAGTGTCTGCAATCGACAGAAAGAACCGCCGGGAGGCCCAGAGGCTAACCGCTCGATGCGTGCCCATTAGAGAAGCATACTTACAACTCGGATTGGAGAACAAAAGGACGTTTGTTAGATCCATGTTTTGTTCGGTCAGCTGCCAACTTGTGCGGATACGGTGTCTGAATGATACAAAAGTCATCTCGCTGGTCGTGGTCTCCAAAGTCATCCACAATTTGGTAGATATGAAAACAAAGTCTGTCGAAACAAAATCTTGAAAAGGGATCAAAAATTAGGGTTTATTGGTGGTTTCGGCCACAAAATCTTGAAAAAGTGGGAGAGGTTGCCGCTGTCAAAGGGAGTGGCGTGAGAAAGGAAACAATCATCGGCCCCATTTTCTGGTGGCAGGAGGAGCTCCGGCCCCTCCCGCCTCCTTCTTCTTTTCCGTTATGCTCTCTAGTGGTCAAGTCTCTCAATAAATCCCCTCACTCGACTCCTTTTTGGGATTTTTTACGTCGAAGTTCAAGCTTAGATCCAGACTCTTTAGGAGGTCTCTGACAATCACGACCGGTATGGACGACTATACCATCCTCAGGTGCTTTCATCTGTCCCATCCTGGAGCCAAGACGATGGCGCGTGAGACCCCACTCGCCCCCACGTGCGCACGTGGATCTCACGCGCCCGCACCATTTCCTTCAAGATTTGAGCTCTGGTGGTGGTTTATGGCATGCACTCGCCGCGGGGTTGGCTTTCGCACCTCATTTCACCGTCGACTTTCCTTTTTATGTTGGTCATTTCAGCTTATTGCCCTTTTTGGGTTCTTTGTCCCTTGTAGGTCTATGCAAGGGCTTTCGACCTGCTTGCTCATTTGCCTGTCCCCTCTTTCGAGGTTCTGACTAGCTCTTTAGAGCATGTTCTTGAGGTCTTTGAACATCCTTGATTCTTAATGAAATCGTTGTTTTGATAATAAAAAAATCAGCAATGGTGGAAGGAGATTCTAGAGAGAAGACAGAGCTAGCCTCTCTCTAGATATATGTGTTTAATCCAATCATATTTTATTTGTTTAATATTTTAAGTTGTCTAATTGTAAATATACTTAGAATAACACGTCATGCCATGTGGTCTTTGTTTACAAATGGCATGTCGCGCAACAAAAACTAAAAGCCTAAGACATCAAAACAGTTAGGTTGGGGAATCTGAGCTCCCTCCCTCCACCCAGTGTGGCTGTGCCCCGGCCTATTGCATTTGTTTCGGGGGGAGGGCACTACCACACTGGGTGGAGATAAGTACGTACTAGGATCATAATTGTATGGTGAAATTAAATCATAAAAAAGATTATCGTGGAGATTTCAAGATTAATTGAAGTAGTTCTTTCACTGTTTTTTTGTTCTCGATGAACACGTTTGAGTTGTGCGTGGCATGTCATATCTGCGATCAAATTACATACGGTTGTCAATGAGATCTGATGACTATTTTTTTTTCTAAAAGGGGACCAACTAGAAAGTAATTGGTTATTGATTTTTTTTTTCTGACGAAACTTAATTTGAAGCTATTTTTTGGGTAAAAGTTAGGGACTACTTAATTTTTTAATCTAATGTGTTCGGTTCTGTAAATTTTTATTGAACTTCTTGGGCTCTTTGAGTACGAAAAAAGATTCAGTCCAAAGAACGTGACTTCAAAGAGCTATAAAAGCAGTCCATATTTGAATAAACAGATCTAATAGTCTGAATTTCGACGCGCCATTTAATGAGTATTGATGGCCGAAAATGGCTTGTGGCTTGGCTCTTTTGGCTCTTCTTTGGACTTTGCTTACAACCAATTCTTTCGAGCTTTTCTTACAGCCAATTCTTTCGAAAATGCAGAGCACTCTTCCTACCACTCCCCAGTTTTCTCCAGCTCTGTGATTCTTGCCACTCCTCTGAAACTCAGCAATACCGGTGGGTAAACAATGTGTTTTTTGGATGCCGACTTCTCTTCAGGTATAAACGAGTAGGCTAATTCAGGTATAAATGTTGTCTGGCTGATTTAGGTATAAACAACGTTGATTTTCAAACGAGGATGACCATTTTATCTGTTTTTGTTAGAATAATAAGTAGTGTTTTGTTTATTGATGGTCATTCCAAGCACCACTTTTGTTCCTTAGAATAATTGGAGGATGAACAAAAGCGATGCTTCACGTTGTCTGGGTGCTTTTTTGCCCTTTGAAACTTTGTTTAATTTAGAACTTCATTCCTTGGAAAAAGTGCGTGAGATTTAGGGAGTGGCATCAGGAACTCAATCTGTTGTAATATTTGGCAGATTCTATATAAGAAATTGTACTTGCTTTGTTTCCAGAACTGTTACGCAAATTAGGTGCCTGATAATTTGCCCGAGAATATAGTATTCCAATGATTCCACATCTTATGTTCTCTGTTCTTGTGCAGTGTCTGAAGATAATAGTTCTCAGTTTGATTTCAACTTGAGATGAAGATAACTACAAAGGGAGGGCACTGATGGGAAAGAAAGGAGTCGATTTTCCCCTCTTATTACGGCTTGTACCAATTGTTGTTAGATAAGGACTTGGATATATTCACATTCAATAATTTGCTTTTAGCTGATTTGGAGGGATATCCACATTCAATATTATGCTTCTGGTATGTTGATTCTCAGAATCCGAATGACTCGGTATAAGATATATATCTCACACTTTTCTTCCCCTGTTGAAACATGGCGCGAGTGTTTACATGTATGTATGATATATAGGTGTAAAAGGAAAAAAAATAGCTTTAGCTAATTTATATTATTATATTATATTCAATTAATGATAAATTATAAATTAAACATACATTAACAAACATATATTACTGAAATCAAAATGAGGCAAGTGTTGTAAGTTACCGTAATCTATACCTAATTGAAATTAAAATAACGGCTTTAGCTAACCTAAGGAAGATATCGTTTAATGATATTTGATACATATTTAGCAACTGTTCACAAATTTCAATAATAAGTATTTACTTCAAAACAGTTCTCATTATAATTTTTTCACAAAAACAGTTTCCAAACTAGTTTTTTTTTACAAATCCAATAAATAAGTATGTAATGCAAAACACTTTCCAAACTAGTTTTAAGCATATAGATCTATTTTTATGAACTCCAATAAAAATCAATCTCAAACATGTTTTGGAATCGAAATAAAGAAATAACCTTGAAAGGAACTCTCAAACACAACCTGAATTTCCCTAATATCTATGTAACATTTTATGTTACAACATATTATTCAATAAATAAATATAAACATGTGATATCTAAATAACTATTATTTAGATAATAGATTTTTAGAGAATTATTCTTGCGGCTTCAGTTAAACTTCTTTCCCAACACGTCTTGTCTTCCCAAAACTGTTCCAGCATTTGTTCTTTCCCCTTGTTTTCATCTTCACCGAATCCTCTTATTCTCCTCTAATCTCTTCTGCCCAATTCCCTCTCTTTATCATTTTTCTAACTTCAACTCTAAAATCAAAATACACAAAAAGAGGAAGAGAGTACATGAGAGAAAGAGAAAATCTTTTATGGATGTGTGGCTTTCATTAAGAGGCCCCCCGTTAAACGAAGATGAAAGAAAAGGAATCTTATCTTGCTTTCTTCCAAAATCAACTTTCTAGTTCGATTTCTCAAGAGATTGGAAATTTAAAAAATATCAACGATATCGACTTGAGCGAAAACCAACTCTTTAGTTCAGTTCTGACTTCATTTGCTAATTTGAGCAACTTGATATCTTTATCTCTTCGAGAAAACAAACTTTATGGTATTATTCCTTAAGGAATTGGAGATTCCAAGAACTTGGAGTTGGTGGAATTGGGCTCAAACCTATTTAGCGATTTTTTGCCCCAAAACATTTGCCGTGGGGGATTACAACAAACATTTCTCTGCAGACAAGAACTGTTTCACAAGCTGAGTTCCCCAAACATTGAAAATTTGCACATGTTTAGGCAGAGTCTTTTTGGATGGAAACCAACTCATTGGAGTCTATTCGAATTTACGGATAATAAATCTTAGCGACAACAACTTTTACCGCAGAATCTCAAGTAATTAGGGACGATGTCCAAAATTTGGAACCTGTCATGGCCTCACCAAGACATAGCGTTAATTTGGAGAGTAGAGAAGTGTTGGGCGGCCAGATCTGGGTGATTATGGTTTCGGTATAGAAAAGGGGGCAGCTTTGCTTTGAAGGTAAAGTGTCGAAGTGTCAAGAAGGAACTAAAGCTAAGGTGGAGTTCAGTTTAACTTCACGTTGTGTTGTTGGGTCTTTGGGTCAGGTTGACCTTGTGGGATGCACCTCCTGTTATCCTTTATTGTTTTCTAGTTTAAGTGTCTTTCTTAATTCTATTGGTTTTGGGCCTTAGATCAGGGGCCTCTGCGAGCCCATGTGCCTTAGTATAATTCCCTGTTTCATTGCTGTAAGGGGTATCGAAAATCAATCAAGTAAAACACACACGGAGAGTGTGGCTCTCTCTCGAATAAAGCCAAGCATATTTTTTCTTGCAATGTTTTGTCCATCCAAACATCATATTCCCTATTTTACCCTAACCCCCTACTAAGTACGTAACATCTGGTATCAGATGATCGATCCTAGATGGCTGATGGCACCAGATTGGTATCGATTGAGAAGGGGTTGTAAGGCTTACAGCACCAGCAAGACACGCACCAACAATTGCTTGAGCTTATGTCTCAGCAACTGAAAACCATCACTGATGACTTGAAAAAAATGGCGCAAGGAAAGGAGAAATTAGTTGATAATGATGGAAGGGATCGGGAACGAGAAGTGGAAAGACATGATTGGGAATTAGTAGCATCTAGATCTAGAACTCTTCCATATGGTGGGCAGCCTCAAATCAAACCCTTGAAGCTGGAGTCTCCCAGGTTTTAGGGAAATGAATGCTGAAGCTTGGATCTACAAAGCAAACCAAAAGCAAACCAATTTTATAGTTACTATCAAACACCTAATAGGAAGAAAATATCTCTAGCCTCATTTCATATGGATGGAGATGCATTGACTTGGTTTCAAGATGCAGAAGCAGCGAGGGTAAATACTAGCTGGGAGGCCTTTTCCCAAGGCTCTCTACACTAGCTTTGGACCCATAGCCTATGAAGATCCTATGGAAGCCATGCATCATCTTCGCCAAACAGGTTCTGTGTTGGATTATAAAACTCAGTTTGAGGTTTTATCCAACCGGATCCAAGGGTTGAGTGAGAAGAACAAGCTGAGCTATTTTATTAGTGGGCTGAAGGACGGAATCAGGTGAAACTTCTCAATCCTCGTACTATGAATATGGCATTTGGATTAGCTAAGATTCAAGAGGAAAATATTATGATAGTAAGAAGAAGTTTAAGAACTGGATATGTAGACCACAAACAGCAAAATCCTACCCCTTACACAAACAGAAACACCACCCCATCTTGGGGAACCCAAAACATAATTCTTGATTCTAAAACTTTTACCAAATCAAAAATTCCCATTAAGAGACTTACCCTGGAGCAAATGAAAGAAAGGGGGATCAAGGATTATGCTATAATTGTGATGAAAATGTCATTCTAAAACATCAATGTCAAGGCAAAAAAAAAATATTCATGGTAGAAGAAGTTGAGTGGGCCTCTGAGGAGGAAAAGGATGAGTTGAATGAAGTTCAGGTTCAACCTGAAAGTTCAAGAGTTAAAGAAGAAACACCAGAAATATCCTTGGATGCTATCATGGGTGCCCCAAATCCTAAGACCATATGGTTTGTTGGTCGGTTGGGAGGAGTGAAGTATTAATTCTGGTGGATACAGGAAGCACTCACAACTTTCTAGATCCAGGAATAGTGGAAAGAAACAATTTGCCTCTGCTTCAAACTAAAAGGGTCATGGTTCAGGTTGCTAATGGTGACTTCATGTTGTGTGGAGGACAATGTGATCAAGTATCCTTCAAGGTGCAAGGAAATGAATTCACTACAAAATTCTACACTTTGACTTTAGGGGGCTATGATATAATATTGGGTGTGTACTGGTTGAAAACTTTGGGACCTATCATTTGAGATTTCTTACAACTCGCTATGGTATTCACGTTGGAAGGAAGAAAATTAGAGTTGCAAGGGTTAAGTCCTGTTGAGTGGACAATGGAGGAGGCTCGTGGATTTCATAATTCATCAACCACGGAGAAGAGAGGGTAGTTCTCCATGTGATATAGCAAGAGGAAGAGTTTAAACAATCTGCCAATGTAATACCACCGCAGATTACACATCTTCTTAAGGCGTATACTGAGGTATTTGGTGAACCCTGGGGTTTACCCCTTAAGAAGTCATGATAATCAGATTGTACTTAAAGGAGTTGTTCCAGTTTGTGTGCGACCTTACCGGTACCCCTATTACCAAAAGGGAAAAATTGAAAGGATTTTCTGGGAAGCTCCTCATTCTCCTCTCCCGTGTTACTAGTGAGGAAAGCCGATGGAAGTTGGAGGATGTGTATCGATTACTGTGCCCTTAACAAGAAAACGATGAAAGATAAAATTCTTATACCGGTAGTGGATGTGTTGATGGATGAATTACATGGGGCCACAATATTTTCAAAGTTGGATTTAAGATCCAGATACCATTAGATTTGAGTTAAGCCCGAAGATGTTCCTAAGATGGCCTTTTGAACTCATGAGGGCCACTATGAGTTTCTAGTCATGCCAGTTGGTTTAACCAATGTCCGGTCTACTACCATAGTTTCAGATCGTGATCCGGTTTTCTCAGTAATTTTTAGAAGGAATTCCTTAAATTACAGGGCACTACTCTCGCCTATAGCTCTGCATATCATCCTCAAAGTGATGGACAAACTGAGATTGTGAACAAGTGTCTAGGTCACTACCTAAGGTTCTATTGTGGTGAAAAACCTAAGTATTTGGTTTACTAGCTACCTATGGTCGAATGGTGGTACAATACATCATACCATATGTCCACTCAACTGACACCCTTTGAAGCTTTCTACGGGTACCCTCCCCCCAAACTAATGAACTATATTTCAGACAACACAGAATGCAGTAGTTGAAACATAGATGAAAAGCAGAGATCGGATTCTACAATTGCTCAAGCATAATCTTCAGGCAGCACAAGGAAGAGCTAAGCATTATTATGACAAGAAACATACCGAAAGATCCTTCACAGTGAGAGATTGGGTATATTTGAGATTGCAACCTTACTGACAAAAATCCCTTGCTTTTCGAAAAATTCAGAAACTTTAACCTAGGTATTTCGAGCCTTTTCAGGTGCTCATGAAGATCGGAGAGGTGGCTTACCAGATTGACTTACCACCCGAGTCTCACTTGCATCCAGTGTTTCATGTTTCGTGCCTGAAGAAGAAATTAGGTACACGGGTGACTCTCTTGCCAGTCTTACCACCAGTTGACGACGAAAGGGCTCCACAACCAGAGCCCGAGCTTCTCCTTGACCCTTGTGTACACAACCAGGTAAATTGACCACTTACTGAGGTGCTGGTTCAATGGAAGGGGACAACCAAAGAAGATTAAACATGGGTTCCATTTTGGAGACTTCGAGAACTTTACCTGTATCTTGTGGGCAAGGTTTTTTTAAGTAGAATGGAATATCATGGCCTCACCAAGACATAGGGTTAATTTGGAGAGTAGAGAAGTGTTGGGCGGCCAGATCTGGGTGATTATGGTTTCGGTATAGAAAAGAGGGTAGCTTTGCTTTAAAGGTAAGTGTCAAAGTGTTGAGAAGCAACTAAAGCTAAGGTGGAGTTCAGTTTAACTTTATCCTGTCTTGTGGGTTGTCGTTGTTGGGTCTTAAGGTCATGTTGACCTTGTGGGCTTCACCTCATGTTATCTTTTATTGTTTTCTAGTTTATGTGTCTTTCAATTAAGCTCGTTGGTTTTAGGCCTTAGATTAGGAGCCTCTGTGAGCTCATCTCCCTCAGTATAATTCTCTGTTTCATTGCTGTAAGGGGTATCGAAAATCAATCAAGTAAAAAACACACGGAGAGTGTGGCTCTCTCTCAAATAGAGCCAAGCATATTTTTTCTTACAGTGTTTTGTTCATCCAAACATCATATTCCCTATCTTACCCCCACTCCTACTGGGTACGTAACAGAACCCTATGGATTAGAGGAGAAGAATACTGGATTCGGGAAGGAGGAAAACCAGGGAAGATGCGGGAGAAGTGCAAAAATAGCTTGGCTGAAGCCATGTGGAACCGAGCCGTGGATTGGTCTCGAAATCTCATTAAAGACGTGGCGAATGTTGGACCATTGATGTATTTTTTCAAAAATAAGAGCCATTGCTTTGAATGCTTTGAACAATATCTTTTTGCACCGAATCTTTTCCCCTTTTAGTACCAATCTTTTCCCCTTTTAGTACCAGGCCAATAGTGCCGCTACGAATTGTATAGCCTAGGCATGACACGAGATACACTAAATGACTGAATGATAACGAATCAGGTCTTATATTTTGCTCCACAGGATAACACTCAATTATCTTCACATAAATTTGCTCAGAACTGCAGAAAAAACAACGAAGAAGGTTCTCCCTTAAAGATGACAGATCCGATTAGCCGAGCAATTTTATCACAAATCTTATGCCTTCGTGTACAGAACAGAAGTTTTGAGTCCAAGGAATTATATACTGTACATGTATTTTGCCTTGCAGATCCTTTAATGACTGATCAAATTTAATGATTAATCTTTCTGGCATGCACCAAGCGCCATCGGTTTGAGCTAATTTACAGTCATTGCTTCTCACTTCAATAGTCGGGATGACATCATTTACTAATTAAAAAGTGCTAGCGTCAAGAACAGTTAACCTGAGCGCCCTTAAAGATGGCGTCAGGAACAGTTAACCTACCATGTTTTCCATTCCATGGCCCTGATCAATGAGCTTATATTCACCGGATAGTGGTCAAGCCCAAATTTGATGCTCCAATTGTTTCAAAATTCATTTATATGCTGGAGTTCCATACAAACCATAGAACTATTTATCGCCTAAATTAGACTTGAACCTGTAAATTTGGACTTTTGAGTTAAGAATGTGTCTCGATTTGATCGATTAAAACCCCCACGCGAAAACCCCTTTTGATCAATTTAGTACTATGATCACTAGGTTTTCATCTAGGTACTCCATTACATGCACAGACAAATTTTTCATGTAAATGAGGTATGTTTCCGATATGCGTACCCTAAAGCTCCACTTGGCAATATTTTCCACGGTTTATTGTTTTGCCTGTAGTACTCTAGATATGGTTCTCATTGTTCTGTAAATCATTCCTCTAGCTCATGATCTACACATTTTACCTTTCCTCATAAAGAGCTACTACTCACATTGAATTACGATGAAGATCAAACAGGGAAAATCAACATTGGCGACTTGCGATCCAAAAATGCCTCTTCTATCGGAGTTCATAACCTAATGTTTGTCAACCCCACACCTTCAAAATCACACTTAATACATGTCCTAAACATTTTTTTTTTCAAAAAGAGAGCAGCTAACAACAATATGGTTCATCAAATTATCCCACTACTCACACCCATAAGGGGACAATTTTAGATGGAGATCAACACCTACCTCCCCCTCAGGCAAATTACCCGAGAACTCAGCGAACGGCTGTGCATTAGCAGTAAGCTGGGCTGGCGTTGCGGAGAAAAATCGGGAGGGAAATGATGGCCGAGATGGATAAGAAAATGCATTAACTTGTGGTTGTGAGTCGAAGCTAGCGGCGGCACCGTTGCTAACGAGTCCTCTCGAGTAAATGGAGGGTGCAGATCTAACGGCATGTGAGCTGAGAATTGGTGCAGCTGCCATGAACTGCCTACCACTGGGAAATTGGGCACGCCTCGCTCTTTGACGCTCTAGCTTGTGTGCATTTTGATGGCCCCCTAGTGCTTGGGAGTTGGCAAAAGCTCGCCCGCAGAATTGACACATGAATTTCCTGCGTCCTTCAATATTCTCCGTTTTGTCAGGAAGTTCTTGGTGTTCGGTTAATGGAAAACCGAATAGTTTGAGTCTCGAAGTGGGGCTCTCATCGGACATACTAGTGGATGACAATTTGGATGTATTCGAGCTTTCAGCTGCCATATAAGAGTGAGTTCACAAGACATGCATGTTGAACTAATTACTACCCTATATTTATAGGAAACGATTCTATTCAATTATCCATTCATTTTCCGATTAAGCAAAATAAAACATGCATTCAATCTAGTTTTAGGCCTTTTCATGGATGAGAAAAAGTAGGAGGTATTACACGGGCACGGAAATTTGATAGATTCCACTGCTATTTGCCTGGTCATGTACTCTCCTTTTAGGTTCACATATGGAGCTACCTAGGCATTTCCACGACGGATGATAGTGAAATTTCATTAAAAAGAGCCCGCGAAGGACGGGGAATTTAGGTCATAGTCCATTGCATGTGATTGCAATCTAAAAGGCTGCTTATTTCAGAAAATTACTAGGTTGTGCCCACCTAAGACTGCAAATGAGCCGAGCTATTTATGAGCAACTCGTATGAGCTCGACTCAAGCTCGGTTCGTTTAATAAATGAGCCAAGTTCGAACATCATTTCTAGCTCGAATATTAATTAACAAGCCAAACTTGGTTAAACTCGGCTCCGCTCGATTTAAGTTCGCGAACAAAGCTCATATATAAGTTCGACTCGGCTCATTTGAGCTCATTTAAAAGCTCTGTCCACTTGCATGTATTATAATTTTCTTATTTATTTGTTGGTTTATATTTAATAGTCATATATTAGTAAAATATGTATTTGATTATATTGATATATGAATGGATAAGTAATATCCATAAGGATTTGTTATGCCCTTTATATATTAAGTATATGTTGTATGTCATTTTTGTCAATTAACATAGGTTATATATGAATTTAAATGGTTTCTAAAATAAAGTTTGCACAAATGTCAAGTGTTTATGAAATGTCGTGTATAATGTACTATGACACCATATGTCGAGGCTTGATTTGAGTTTTTTTTTGTGATATTTGTGTTTTCTAAACTCATATTTTCTTGGTTGGATCGAGTTTGAGCTCGGATCGAATAAGCTCGAACTCGAATCTTGTATATATTTTTTAGGGCTGAACAACTGGATTTCCTATCCGATTTCAATTTTTTTTTAAAAAAAATAGGTTAATTTCAAAGGGGGAAGGACATATAAAAATGTAGAGTTTTAGTTTAGATTAAAATTAAACGTTTTAAGTTTGTAATTTATATTAAAACATATAAAAATATATTTTTTTCTTTATATTAATAAATGATGTCCGATCCGGTCCGAACCGCATTTAAAAAAAAAAAAACAAGATCGGACCGGTCATAGTGCACGATTCCGCCCTATCAAAACTTAGCCTGAAGATAATGGTATCCTCGTTTATGTCTACTAATTCCCTTAATTACGTTGTTCTGGTACTTAAACGCCGTTTAGATACCAAACTTACATGTTTTACTTTCCTACTGTTCACATGCCATGGCACCGCCACCTGCTATAGGTAGACTTATAATATTCATATGCAGTAGTCCTAGCTAGTACGAGGAAGCAGCTGCGAAGGTAGCTTCTATTAATGTTTATGGTCTATCCTCAACCCTTGTTTGCCCTGTTTCTTCTTTTGCGGTATAGTGGGTAGTCCTATATATCCCAAATTATTTGATCGACATAGCATCCTAAGTAGGGCTCCAGTGATATCACCCCGAACTGCAACAAGCATGAATTATCAAATCCTATAATGTCTTGCAATAATGCAGATAGTAGAGAAGGCATATTATATAGACACCGATCTTGTCGTTTGATGTAAATAAATTTCCACTGCTATGCCTGTTTCATCCTTTTTATGTGATATTTTTTCATACTATTTTTCTCATTAAAAATGACTTATGGGACTAAGAACCCGAGGGAAAGGGAATTAGTGGCAGGGGTGAATTAGACCAACAACTAGCAGATTCAAGAGGAGAGTTAATAAAAATGACTTATGATTAAGAAAAGATAGGATTTGCTTTTTGGCAGGATCATGTAAGAATTTTTTTTGAACAATAAATCTCATAT
Organism: Myrica gale; assembly: GCA_963930655.1. Lineage (NCBI taxonomy): Eukaryota > Viridiplantae > Streptophyta > Magnoliopsida > Fagales > Myricaceae > Myrica > Myrica gale. The sequence goes on along the minus strand of OZ005610.1, from coordinate 14,235,500 downwards.
ACTCTATTAAATCTAAGATTAGAAAAAAATAACTATTGTAAAGTTCGGGATCTCGTAAAATTTAAAGTATTATATTTATTTATCTTTAAATTACGTTGCATAACTAACCTGATGTCACTTTTTCTTGTAAATGTCGTATTAATTATATATATATATATATATATATTCTGTCAACCAAAATATATATATTTTTGGTGTGTACTTCAAAAAGTATTTTCTGACTGGAGAAGACATCCTAACCAGACAAGCTCTCGCAACATTGCAGCTTGTGAGTGAAGCGGCTTTGAAAAATAAGAAATTTGGTTCGGTTTCTGGATAGGAATTCGGTCGGTCTAAATTTTTTATTGTACATAAATAGTATGATTGGATCGGATCACTTATAAGTGGTCTGATACGATCCGGTCCAGTCTAATACAGTCTGGACCGATTTTATTTGTTTTATTTGTTTAATTTTTAATTTTTTAAGTTAATTTCAAATAAAGAAAAGTATGTCAAAATACAGAATTTTAATTTAATTTAAAATTAAAATTTTTAAATTTGTAATTTATATTAATAAGTACGATCTAGACCTTTTAAAAATCGGTCTAGACCGGCTTAGATTAAAAAAAATATCAAATCGGACTGTATCAGTCCCATTTTTATGATCTAGTCCGGTCTGTTGTCTTTCTTCAAGCCTAAGAAAGAACGACTTCGGAAAGAGAAAAAAAAGAGGCGAATGGATAATAAGTTGTAGGGCTTTCAGGGTATATATCATTTATTGTACTTTTCATGTTATTAATAACACCGAAAAGCAACACGTGTCGTTGTCCAGTAGGCTTATGGATGGGATTTGCTGTCGGCCACATGGGCAGATCTCACGTTCTGTGGGCATCGTGGTGGGTTCGACGATCACAGTATCTACCATTATCCAATCTTCATCGACTCTTTTGTTTTCGTTTTTATATATAAATTAATCCAGCTTTATTAATCTCTTTTGTTTTGACAATCGTGCGAGGCATAAACCTCGGTATATATCTAAGCGCCGAGGACTTAGGTTGTGTTTGCATGAAAATTTTTATATATGCAAGCGCAGAGGGATTTAGGTTGTATTTGTATGAAAAATTTTATAAAATTTTTCACCAACTCACAATAAAATACTAGAATATAATCTCTCTCTCTTCCATCAAATCATAACTTTTTCCCTACAAAAATATAAAAAATTACCTCTCTTCACTTTTTCACTAAACATATTAATACTAAAAATTTTACAACACAAACATAACCTTAATTAATTAATCTTGATCATATCCTTCGATAATTAGTATTTTAGATGATTTGATATTATATTATTTTTATCACTATATCAAATATATGAGTTTAAATTACAATACAAGATACAATCATATATAGTTTTTTACTGTGGATATTATTTATTTGAACCGCTCCAATTATTTGGGGTTAATAATAAAAAATTTATCAAATACTTTTTATTATTATAATATTTATTAAAATCTTCTTTCTCTTCACTTTTCTATCAACTCTCATAAAATATCTTTACTTTTTCGCAAATAATAATATTTCACAAACCTCAATACCTAAAATTTCCTCACTCAAACAACATCATAATTCTTTTAGACCGAACCACTTAAAACTCTACCTCTCTTTACTTTCTCCTCTCTCAATTATGTTTCAATTATGCACTATTTATCTTTTGCCAATTAGGTGCCATTGAGTTGATTAAGACTCGTTCACTTTTTAAGGAATTTAATTAACAAGTTCATGACAAGAGATCATACACAATTTACTCGATATATATATATATATATATATATATATATATATATAAAATAGCCTCTCGAATGAAATCTTCAAACGTCATTATCATATCAACTCTATGTTATTGTTGTTATTCATTAATATTCGGTAGAATCAATTTGACTATTAGATAGCTAGCGTAATGTTAGCTTGATTCGATACCTAATAAAAGCATTTATGATCTTCTGTAATTTTCTGTTCGAATTGCATGATATAATTAAGAGAGATAGACATAACAGATAAATCCTATTATAGGGTCCATGCTGTCCAAAATTTTACATGAGCACCATCACGTGAGGTCTACCTGTTATATATGTCTATCTATCTTCAAATTGTACCATGCAATTCGAATAGAAAATTACAGAGGATCCTAACGACGATGATCTGATAACTAATGATTGGTCGTCTGGCTCTCTAGGGGGTTATGACCATTTTCATCGTTGGGTTTCGATCACTTTTAAAAATTTGTCCCAAAGTTTTCACGTTTATCACACATAGTGTTTGAGATTTATGATTTTGTCAAAATAGTTCTTCTATCCACTTATGTTAGTGAATTGCTTAGTCAACTAACAACCATACACATCATGACCAACTAAAAAATGACGTGTAATTGAATATATTTAAAAATGTAACGTCAATTTTATTGTGCCACATCAGTAAAATAACACAATTTTTTTTTAAAAAAACAAACCACGGAGCCGCGACGGGTGGCAACAAGCCACCCCAGGCCTCCCTGGAGAAGGTTTGGCCAGGAGCCACTCCTCCTGGAGAAAGGGGTGGCTTGGCCTCCCTAGTTTTGGGGTGGCCGCGAGCCACCCCGTAAAGTAAGGGTGAGAAAAAATTCCGATAAGAATCGGAATTTCCGATTCCACTTCTACTTCCAATTTCGAAAATTTCGTTATCGGTTGTCAATTTTTTGGAATCGGCACTGAAAATTACAGCGGAATTACCAGAATTTTCGGTTCCGATTTTCTAAAAATTTAAAATAAAAATAGTACTAAAAATAAAGTATAACATATGTAATTTGATTGAATGTTTATTTTATAATTTAAATTTTGGATAAATTTGTTTACATTTATTGTTAATTAATGATGAATAACTAAAAAATATCAAAATTTTCGATTCCGTTTTTTTTAAATTAGGGAATAACATATGATGAGTACCGAATTTGTTTGAATGTTTATTTTAAAATCTAGATTTTGGTTGAAGGTTTATATTTATTGTTAATCTATTATGAATAATAGAAAACTCTTCCAAAAATTATATTTAATTAGCTCGTTAGGGCCCAAAAAAATGTCCAAAATAGCCCACATGTTGAACTGGAAATTCCGGTTCCATTCTCGTAAAATACCGGAATGGAATCGGAACAAAAAAAATTGTATTCCAGTGAATGACATAATCGAAATTGATCATTCTGATTTTATCCGTTCCGGTACTTACCCTTACCGTAAAAGGGGCTGGGGTCCCCCGCGAGGGGTGACTCGTTTTCACAAAGGTGTGGTGATGCAACGAGCCACCCCTGGGCCCACCTCGGGAAGGGGCCCGGTTTGTTTTTTTTTTTTTTTTAAAAAAATTGTTACTTGATCATTTTCTTTTGTAATTTTTTTTATTTTTACTGATGTAGCGCAATAAAAGTGATGTGGTATTTTTTAAATAAAATTTGTTACACGTGTCAATTTTTTTATTGGTGTAGGGTTGTGTAGGATTATTTGACCGAATAATTTGCTAATCGAATGATATTTTGATAAAATCATAAATTTAAATGACTACGTGTGATGAACGTGAAATCCTGATTAAATTTAAAAATGATCATCAAAACCAGGAAAATGGTCATCAAGCACTCAACAAATTAATTTTTGGCGGCTCTCTTGAGACGCTCTAGCTGTGACTAGTACTGCTGGATTACCGCATACGAGTGAGGGAACTAGCAGGAAGCATATATAATTGGAGAACGTGAAAGCACCTATAACTAAAAGACACGAGATTGTGGACCTCGTGGTTTTTTCTATTCTGTAAATAGCACGACATGGTAGGAGCCGTTTGCGCAAACTTACTCATGACGTTGAGCTATATATGCCGTATGGCATGCACTTCACCTACGCATGCATGACCACTTCAAGCTTTTTTTTTTTCTAAGCGATCACTTCAAGCTTTTGCTCTTCTTATTTAGAGGCCATGAAAAAGAAAAAGAAGGCAAAATTGCTTTTGGACATTTTTGAGGGAAAATTGTTGTTGGGAAGATGAACACCTGGGGAGTTTTCTAATAGTCTTATAATATAATATATAGAGATATTACTCAACCTAAAAATTTAAAGATTATAGGTTTGGGTCCAACTATATTAGGTTAATCAACCACGGTTCTACTCATTTCTAATGTGAGACTCAACTTTTTTACTCTCTCACACGTGCAATTCAACAATTGTTTAAAATTAAGTTCAAGTCTCAAGATCAAGGAAATTCAAGTCTCATTCCTTAATTTCTTTCTAGTGTTTACATTTGGTGCCTTCTTACAAGGGCTTAGAATATTCAACTCTTAGGAATGTTCTTCTCCATGGCCTCTAGTCCAAAACTCGACCTGATGAACCTAGCTTTGCCTTAGATCACCTATAGTGAATTAAGCACTCACGCAGTAAACAATATACTTTTCGAAAATTGTCTTAATTACTATTTCTAGTTGAAGCTAAGCTGTGAGATCTCTTTATACACAAGATTAATTTTCCATCTTTTACTGATGTCATGAATAAAGCTCACAAACCTCTTAATCACGAGCTCATGATTACAAATATTATAAGATTTTGAAAAGAACAGTCTAATTTATCCAAATGTACTAAAGTAAGTACTCTGGCTTATTATACACCTGATAACACTCATTTTAACCAAATTATACTCTCGCAACAGCCACGCCTTGATCACACCTTAAAAATCAGTATGTAATTGCAATATGGTTCCGCAAATCTTGACACTTGCAACTCATTTGGCTGGGCTGCAATATGCGAGATGCAATGGTCTCTGTGGCTTGATATTAAATCAAGGAGGTTAAGATCTTAGAAGAATAATATTGATAATGACAAATAGATGCTTTGGAGTAAAACTATCCAATCTGGGAAATGTGTTCAATGGGACACTATATGCATCCGCCATGTGCTCTCTAATATATTGCTTCCTCCAGCACTGCTTTCTATAAAAAAAATAGATATCTTTGGGAAATTCTTAGACATTCAGATAGGCAAATTTCGCCCGCACACTCCCTAATGGTGTCCAATCCTTCCCCTCAAATGTTTGGATTCCGCGCGGCAGTCGGACAAAAATTCATAGTGGCTAATTGGCCCTACTAGTGCATTAATATAACTTGGCCTGCCACTAGCACATTCCAACTACAGTGGTTTGTGATGTAGATGATGATCGAATAGCTAGACTTGTATGTCAGTAATCGTGTGGACGTTTTACAGGATATGGGAACACTCAAGTACACATCGCCCCACCCGGAGTTCTTGCATGTTTTGTTTTTAGTCTCGTACGTCTTATATATTCAGTGTTCCTTTTACTTTTGCTTTAGTTTCATAAAAGCTCCATATATTCTTTGAAAGAACTCCTCTGTGCAGAACTTTATAAAGTGACTTTTGCCTTTTCTACATATATATATCTCAAAATTGGAGGTCCGATAGGTCGTCCCTACTCCCTAGTACTGCTTTTGAAGGGTAATTATACCTCAATGTACAATTGTTACTTGGCATGATAATCTTTGCTGTACGCAAAGCTGTGCCCAGAATGCTCGGTCCGCCTGTCAGGAGACTGTATTATCTTGAGGTCAAGTTTCTGTTTCCCCTATTCGCCACAACATAAATAACAGACGAGTGAAAATGGGTCATGGACACACTTCATTGTATGAAGGCAAGGTATGCTAAGAATATCCCCTGGATACAATCATCATCGACATAGAATCAACCAAACCAGTGTGTACTTTCGACTTAATTTCTTGAGGAACAAATTGTTGCTCATCGACAGGCCAGGGCCGTGTGGTATAATGGCATTAGCGATTCAATTAGGCGTCATTAAGCACTAAAAAGAGTTATATCAAATCAATTGTTTTCATTCCCCCGTATCCGTCTTGTTATTCTTTAATCATTCTCATGTTCGCCAAGCCTAGCTAGTCGGAACTAGTGGATTGTGTTCTGCATGCCTCACGAAGTTCGGCTATGGGTCAGAGAAACACTCCACCATACCTGTTTAACACTGAAAGTGGCTTCTACTATTTTATACACCGATGGAATTGTGATGGGGACCAATGAATTGAAATCAGTACTGAGAGTTAGTCTTAACTCGTCTAAACTTGATTAGTTTGTTGAGACATTAATGGCCGGAAGAAAAGACAAGCAACCCTGACCTCTTTGGACACGATTGTTATAGGACAAACATCATGTGCAATCATAGTAATTGCCAACGGAAGACTTAACGTCTCAAGATTGCCGAATCCTTGAAGCATGAAGATGCCCGCCTCGTCCTTATCAGAAGGGACTTACTTCTATTTTAAGCTGAACATAAATGATGGGGCATCAACCCTTTATCAATGGCTATGGATTGCTTTATTATGTAGGTCAACCATAAACACCATTGGCTTGTTCAAGATGGTGCACGTACGTCTCATCACTGGGTAAACACTTCCTTGCCATGAAAAATGATCGATACTCTCATGATCATGTTATCCAAAAGGGAGCGTCAGATAGCGCTATCCATGCCAATCTTTGTTAAGGATCAAAAGAAATTGCATTTGTTCGTACTTTGTCGCTAAAATGCAACACACATAATCTAGGACAGATTCTTTGTGAATCAATAATCTCAGCGCATCTCATGATGTTTAGCAGTACTGTTGTTATTTTCCAGCTGTAACTTTTAAGTGCGTCTGTATTAGTACTTCTAGACGTAAATATTAGAACCAGTCCCCACATTTCATGTGACCCCGTGTTCACGACATTGGTAAATTAGTGCACGAGAATAGTTGTGTAGTATTAAAAGAACCTGTTTTTGATGTTCGAAGATATTGAGGATCATCAGGGTCCCTACCATGTGGACATGTATTATGTATCGGGATGACCTTTAGCCAGCAACAAGACTTTTTATTGTTTCTTAAGGTCCCACTCATGATCACAGGCATATTATAGCCATGATAAACAGTGCTACATGTATTGAAGCCCAATAAATCATGCACGCTTTCTAGCCCTTCGGCTGGTTTTGTTCTCTCTCGCTCAGCATGACTGTTGGGTATAGATCAAAAGATATACTGTCTGCATGTTAGTGGGCCAAGAATTTTCTTATGTGCAGCTTTTGTAGCCCAGGCCGTCTGCACCCGCTCTTACATGCGACATTGTTTTCCTATATGGAACGAAGTTCCTTACCCCAACAAAAAATATGGAATGGAGTCTTTCGTCATGTTTTAGAAAAAAAAATATATACAAACCTCTTAAGCAAGTCGTTGATTCAGCCACCTGCACGTATCTCCTTTATTTTCTCTTGAGATTTTGAAGCTTAATTTTAATCTGGGATAAATACATGACTTTTCATCCATCATATGTGTGTACCCCATGTATCTTTCCGTTTGGGAACATAAGATCAGCAGTTAGCAGCGAATAGTTCCATTTAGAATGGTGCCTCTTTGTCCTATGAGACCAATTCTTACTTGGGAAGATAGCAGGGCTGCTTTGTTTCTAATGCCCAAGTTTCTACCTAGTTTGTGCATAGCAACAAAAGAAGAGACAAGTTTTCTTGATCCACCAGATGATTAATCACAAAGAAAGGGAAGAATCAGAATATAACACCATTTCACACTACTACATTGGGCATAAAGAAGCTGAGTCTATTTTACATCTACTGATAAACGAGTGCACATTCAATTCAGTATCATACATATCAAAGAGCTAGCCTCTTTCTAGCTCTGTACAGTCTTCAGCCAATGATACTTTGCTTAGCCTACTTGGTACTGTCCTATGATCATTAATGGTTCTAACCTTTCTGCTTCCAGCACCGCGGCCTCTTGAACAGTAAAGTGGTCTGTGTGCAAGTACTTTTCCAGAGTAGGAAGTTTTCGGTCGCTTGCTATTGGGAGATTGTTCAGTTGTGCTATTGTCTTGGATGCTGCTACTATGAGTGTGTGAGACCTCAGAATTCTCCCCCTGATCAGTAGCCATTTTCTTCTCTCTTTTTCCACTAACGATGTGAAGGAGAAGGCAATGCAAGCAAATGCATTGTAGACGTGATAAGTTGCTGCCTTTATATGGGTTTGAAAAGAAAAATTACTTCGGTGTGAATCGCTTCTATGGTTTCCTCCAGAACTGGACCTGAAATCTAAAACAGACCAAGGGAACCTTCAGTTAAAGTTTCATGGCCGAAAGAGACTGCTCAATGCTGTTTCGCCACCTGAGAAGAAATCAAATATATGCCAAATCAGCAAATTTTGATCCATTTTTACCAATTGACCTTTTGCAAAGACGGGAATAATTTCCTTTAATTGTGTAACAAGAGGGTTAAAGTACATGAAGATTCGATTCCTTTATCACGGAGGAAATTTGTCGTGCTAGCTTATCAGAAACACTGGGGATTTCTAATCATGACTCGAGAAGCTGTTATCTTTCTTCCCTGCATGGAAAACCGTGGTGATAGCTTTAGGCCTATGCACAAGATGATTATAATTACTAGACATTGTCTATTGATTAAGGACCATAATCAGCTTCTATAATCTCCTGTAATAGCCACAATTTTATGATAAAACTGTGATTTTTAAGCTAATGACTTACTGTTCTCAGAAATTGACTCTCCCTCACCTACTTGTGATGTGCTAATGACATGCTATTCTCAGAAATTAACTCTCCCTTACCTACTATATTTTTTATTCCATTTCAGCATCACCCCCCAAACGTTAGCCCGACGAGACTAATGACAGTCGCGAGCATTCTCAACGACGAACACTCTCGTGCAATTATTAGAATGTTGCAGTGGAATCTTTTTTTAACATCAACTATGACTAATTAATAAATCATGAATTGCTAAAAATTTATCTCCTCATACGCAAGCTGACATGCAGATCCTCAACCGTTCTACTGAAGTGTAATTAAATATACGCAAAATAAAAGCGTATAACTATATCAAATAACACACATAGAGAAAGAGAAAGATTTTAAAATATAAGCTTCAGGTAATAACTTAAAAAAATAAGTTATAATTACATCATGATCCCAAAATATAAGTTGCTTAATAGTCTTAAGTCTCGTAGCCTGAATAGACCACAACCACATCATAATGGAGGTTCATATCAGCTCTTTCAAAACATAGGATCTACATGGATTGCAAATTAGAGGAGGGCACCCTCGCTAGCCCTCTTCTCAGGTTCCAGATCCTCCTCATGAGTTCCCTCACCTGGAACATCATCTGGAATGATACAATTGAAAACTATAAGTCGAATGCCTCAGTAAGGGAAATGCATGACATGATCATGAATGACAGGTATATATATACATGCCAATGCTAAAATTTGATGCATGTTTATGTATGCGACTCTTGTACTTGCACTTTGCTTCAAAATTCTTTCGTCCTTATTTGGGCTGCTATTTTCGTTCCATTTACCCCTGAAGTCAGGGTTATGCGTTCTCTTCGGAACCTTTCCCTCGGGAACATGTCATTTGGTCGAGCTAACCTTGAGGTGGCCCCAGGCCTAATGGCTAGACATGACCCTTAGAGATCCACATCTTCTCGCATTCGTCCTTTAGTGTGGTTGCACATACCTCGAGGACTACCCATCATTCTCGCATTCGTCCTTCGAAGTGGATGCACCTATCATACTTAGGTACGGTACCGACCATCTTATTTAGCCCCATAACATATCATAACATAGCATAAAATCGTACTTTCATTTGCATAAAATTTATCTTTCTTCCTTTTGAGAAAATCAATGCAAATGCTCATGACGTGCTTGATGACAATTATCCATGATGTGTATCATTCCAGTTTTCGAAAAATAGAATTTTTCCACTTACCTTGTCCACTCGAGCTTATGGTGGTGCCTTGCCTACAAATGAGTCATATTAATGTTGTCACTCAAATGTTTAAGAGATGTACTTGATGCAGCAAATCATCATGTATTTCAAAATAAACTTATCGTAGTAATTCACACATTTTTCTTTACTAGCTAGTAGCAGTTCTAAAATGTAAAACTTTATCTTAATGTTTCTGAACCCATTAAACTTGGATGCCAAAATGATCCTTACACTCCATCTTATAACTTATTAAAATTTGAGGTAATTTAGATCTCATTTGCCACTCAAAAGATTTATTCGAAAATGCAAGTTGCTGAGGGCGTCCAAGTTGGCAGCTTTGACGTCTCCAGCTTCAAAAATTCATAACTTAAGAAAACATGGCTCCAAATTACATGAAATTACTTTCAAACTTCTATGATTTCATATCTCAAACTTGAAGATAAAAATAATAAAAGTTGGAACTACTTTACATTTTCAGAAACACTTCATAGCAGATGAAAATCCTAGAGTAACACTGTTGCTGCCTCCAGCTCAGCCTTCCACTTTCAAAACACCATAACTTATTCAATACACCTCTAAATCTCACGAAATTTTCCTTAAAATCCTCTTCTTTCATAAACTTAAAATTCAAGACCAGACCCATAAAAACCAGACTTAAACTAATCACTTAAAATGTACATGGAATGAGCAAGAAATTTGGTCGTGCAAGGCTGTTGATAGCTTGACGTCTGGACTTTTAAAAATCAATATTAATCGAAATCACCTGAAGTATGGCTAAAAGTCTTTTAATTTCATAGGCCTATAACATAAAAGTCTGACATAGAACGAAAGATAAAATAAATCACAGTAATAGGAAATGCAAAATAGCTATTCTGCAGAAACCTAGAAACTTTTCACATAAACCTTCTGCTCTAAATTCCCAGCAAGTATGTCCTTGACCTCTATTATTTTTACAACAACAATTCACTCGAGAATGCTTGAGACTATTTCTGTGGCTTGTTACAAAAATAAACAAACTATACCCGATCTACTAGTTTCATTGACAGCAAGAGCACTTATGGCAGCAACACCGTCATGCACACTTCCTCAAATCTGGAAATTTTTTCAGGCAACTATACCTCACAGAATTCATCCAATCTTCAAAGCTTTTATCCATTACATCACTCAAATCTCTCCATGCCATAATCAACATTCAAGGACCTATTTAAACCCCAAAAGAGGTGCTGAAAATAACAGGGACATCTATGAAAACAGGGGAGCAAATCTGCCCCTCTAACATAGTGTACCCGAATTCCGCAACAGGTAAAACATCCCCTTTTCTTTTCTTGCAATTTTTCTTCCTTTTTATCATAACCTTCTTCATACAGCAACTTCACCCATTTTTCTAGATTTAAAATCTCAGTTTTGTTTTCCAGCAACTTCACTCATCTCTCTAGCTCATTTGCACTTCGACCCATTTAAATATCAAAAGGACAACACCCAATGTCACAACTATTACATATCCGGTCATGCATGTGCAAAGAAATTTTAGATTTTGCCAAATACCTCATAACAAACTATTTTTATAAAAAATCTTCTACTTAACGACTACAAATAAAAAACATACAACAATACAACGATTCTATATTCACCGAGCCAATGCCAATGCCTTATCTCCTCTTTCAGGCTTTCCATCATACACTTATGGTACATCAATGTTGCCCTTGAAACCTTAACCCAAGATCTAACCGTGCATGACATCCTAGACTCCAAAATTTTTATCTATTCTAACATGCATAGCATAGAAGAGGTAATAGCAGAACCCAACAAACACTCCATGACATCCACGGTTTCTCATGAAAATTTCACAAAAGAGCAACACCCTTACCTTGGCTTCTCTTAGTTCTTCCTACTGCAGCCAAACCCTTCTTTTACTTATACAACAATTCTCTTTTCTTCCTTCTTCTTCTTCTTCTTCTCTTCTTTCATCTCTTCTTCTCCTCGGCTATCTTCTTCTTCTCCTCTTCTCTTCTTTCTTCTACTTCTCGGCTTTCCCCTTCTCCTCTTTTGTTGTGTGCGTGAGTGACAAAAGAAACCCAATAAGGAAATGGGGAAGGGGGAAAGTGGCGTGAACAAAGTGTTGGGGGAGGAAAAGACCATCATACCCCCAACTTTGTTTGTAACGCCTCCCACAATTGGTGAAACATGCGGCTTCTTTTTTCTGGTCACGTGTGTCTCCCTCTACACGCCTCTTTCCTTCACTTATATTCATCTAATTCTTTTTATTTTAGTCACGAGTTCTAGGATTATTAGTTATATTGGGTTCCAAATGTATCTGATTTTTTGTATGCATGGGTGTTGAATAGTATGCAAGTAATTTGGAATTTGTTGTGCTGGTTAGTAATGAGAGTTTGCTATTATTATGCGGTCTTTATTTAGTACTTTTTATTTTTTCATGCTAATAAAGTCTCTTTAACAATTAATAAAGTCTAAACACGATGGTCAAAAAAATGCCAAATTCATACGGTGGTCTAAAAACATTTTGTCATGCTAATAAAGTCTCTTTAACCATTAACCACTATAAGAAATTTTGTCATGCTAATAAACATTTTGTACCGGTTAAGTATGTTTTGAATCGGAATAGTATAAAATGTAAATGGTGACATATGTACGGAAACAAATACATTGGACTAATTCATTAAGATTTCATTTATAGATAAAAATATACAAAACATGACAAGCCAAACTGTTTCAAATGTAGCTGGCATGTCTCCGATTACGAAGAGCCCAAATTACAAAACCTAGAGATCTAAATTATGGAACTGTAAAAAACAAAAAACTAAGCCTAGAATTTCAAGTCCTAACAAAAAATAGAAGATTGCACTTAATCCAAATCGACCTTGCAAGCATTAGTAACTTCCCAAATAATGAGAAAATGTTCGGAATACACCCAAGACCCACCGTAGTACAACACAGTGAGCCCTCCAAATCTGTGAAATCAAATAGCTGCTTAATTATGCAGGAAGTATGTTAAGTCAATGTATATGAAAAATTCGTTCATTATGGTTAATTAAGATTATAAATAATAAGAAAAGCTATACTCACATACGAGAGGAAAAATGCTTACATAGTAATCAAGAAAATTTATGGATTCCATCCCAATCTTAGATATTATAAATGCAGGATTTCTCACACCACCAAAACCCATCCTCGTCCCCAATGAAACATGGTAGAAGAATAAATTAGGTTGTACTCACATATAAATGCTATTCGTGACAAAAGTGATAAGAAATTGACATCAACAACTGTGAAGAGTTGTCTTTGAACCAGACATATCAAAAAAGCAACATTATAACAAATTAGCAAGATAATGGTAAAATTATGCATAGATTTAAAACAAGTATCGACTTCATGACCACTTGATACTTGCTAAATGATGCTCCATTCAAGAGTATTGTTTGTTAATTGACTTTTCAAAGTGGGCAATATCTTTCAACATCTCAGAATATAATGGACGATCACCATTCAAAATTGGGGACTAGAGGAATCATTTACTTCTAATTCTAAAACCCTTGTGAATTACCGAAACTTCCCGCTCATCTTATGATGATGTGAGACCCCAAAAAATCAGTACGTACTTCGTTGTAAGCTTAAGGATTTGGTTATTTGTTTTGAATTAATGGAGGCCATGGTATGATCTAAATTTAATGAGCATTATGGAATTTCAATGGAAGAGGTTTAAATTTTAAGGTAGCCAACTTTAAGTTGCTGAATTTTTATTTCTTTTCAATATCCTTGATTATTTTAGAAGGATTATCTTATGGATGATGTTATTGGGCTGCTAAGAATTTTATGTTGGGCTTTAAAACCTAAGGCAATGGGCTGATGATGGGCTACTCCTACTTGGCCGAATATTAGGTGTAATTGGGCCATTGAAATTTTGTTTATGTGCCCTAATATTTTAGATAGTGGGCCCTTTGGATTGTGATATTGGGCTGCTATAAAACTTAGAATATTAAGTGGATATTGGGCCTTTAAATTTATGATAATGGGCTTTAAAATAATCATGAAAATAGGCTTTAAAGTCATGGTATTGGGCTGCCATGAAGTTCATGATGATGGGCCTTTGGAATTGGGTTGTTGGGCTTTAAGGATTTAAGTTGTTGGGCCTTAGCCTTTGGGCTTATGAATTAGAATTAAGCTTGTGATGTTGGGCCTTGGACCAATGATAATGGGCTTTAAACTATGATGATGGGCTGCCATTAAATTGTGTTGGGCTTTAAGGACTTAGGTCATGGGCCTAGTTTCAATGATTCATGATATTGGGCCTAGCTATAAGGATTGGTGTTATTGGGCTTGTGATTGGAATTAAGGTTTAGCCTAATGGGCCTTGAATTATGATGTTGGATTAGCAAGCCCATTAAGTAACCATGAACCCATTTAGTTGGATTTCAACCAAGTGAACTAGACTAGTTCTAAACCAAGGGAGACAAGGGGACAAGATGTGACAATTGGATGCAAGTAAATTTGCAAGAAAAACTCCCCTTTGACCGAACCTAAGGCCAAGTTCATGCTCCCTTGCTTTTTGGCTTTTCATTTCACACCCATCGCACTCCCTTTTCACTTTATTTGTGTCACTTCACTTCATTTGTGCTACCTTGGTCGACCAACACAAAGCCAAGAGAAGAGAAGAGAAAACCGAACCAAGAAGAGAGAAAGAGAGAACCAAGGGAGAAGATAAACCAAAACTTTAAACCAAAAGGTGGGATTTGGAGCTTGAACCAAGGGGAAACCCGTGTGACAAGGGAGAAGAAGAGGGAGAAGAAGGAGATGAATGAAAAGGAGAGGTTTTGTAAGGAAAAGCAAGGAGAAAACGAGGGAACACTAAGGTAAAATGCGGGTTTACCATTTTCTCCTTGTTGGCCGAACTTCATGTAGTTGGATCTTGGATTTTTATGTTGTATTTTGGTTAGATCTTGAATATTTATGAAATCTTAAGGTGTCTAAGTGTTAGATCTGGCCATGTATGTCTTGGATCTAAGGTTGTATGTTAAGAAAAATACAAAGGGAGAACAATGTATGTTAAAGGAAGTTAGATCTAAGTCTATGTTAAGTTTGGTTGGTAGTAAGTTGTAAATCTCCCTAGATCCATGTTGATCATGTATGATGAAAGTATGAATTTAATACATGCAAGATGGGTCATGAATGCAAAGTATATGTATATTATAAATTTTAGCATGAAAAATGTGACACTTTGATGTATGGCCGAATATGATATGCTTAGGTCTTCATGTATAGTTTTGTATATGTTTAGATCTGGATATTGGCCATGTTTTGTGGAAGATTAATGACCTAATGCATGATAGATAATTATGAAATGTGAAGGATGCATGCAAAACAAAAGATTCAAAAGAAAACCTAATTATTTGGATGAATACATGTGCTGGCCGAATGATACAATGTGTGATATCTTGTGGATTGTGTCTTGATTTTTAGATCCTAGGTTGTGAAATTGTTGAATGGAGGATGGGATCACCATTGGAGATGAAGTTGTAATTAAAGAACACATAAAATTGGTGTTGGCCGAATGTCATGAGGAAGAGAAACCCGAATTGCAAGCTTGTAACAATTGGAAATTATGTTTGCTTGTGATGAATAGATAAAGTTAGGGTTGTGGCCAAACAGATTAAAAGATGTTAAGGCTTAGAGGATCGAGGTAAAAGGATTAACAAGCCTTGTGATGTTAAGCATGAATTAAGGATGCAATTGGGATGAATGAGCTTTGTCCGAAATTTATTGAATGCAAGTGAAGTGTAATTGTAAGGATATGGATAGCAAGAGAACCTTGATCACATAAGGAGAAAATACAAACCCTAATCAAGGTTAATGTCTCGGGTTGATAGGTTTAATATCCAAGCCAAGGGTTGTTAATGGTTGAGGTTAGTGATTTATTCAGGTAAAGATTTAACCGAATTGGACACGAAGAAGGTGAAAACAGAAACCTTACACGTATCGAAGGACAGTTTGTTACAAGTACTTTGGGGAATCAAGATTTTGGCCGAATGATCAAACCTAGGTCTTATGTTATAAGTCGTCTTACACATAAATAAACTCATGAATGATGTGGTTCAATGGTTCGGGTGGCATTAGTTAGTATGAATAACAGAGTCTAATAGTATCAAAGCTATGAATGGAAATTGCAAGTAAGATAATTAGGTGCTGGCCGGACCTTATGAGACAAAACGGAAGTCAAGTTGTAAGGATAGAAGAAGCCTTAACTATACTATGCGAATATGAAATAGAAGAATGTAAACAGGTCAATCAGGCATGGGAAGTGATGAATTTAGAAACGATTAATCTTAATGCACGAAATGAAGGAAATTGTTAAACTTGAATCTTAGTACGATTAGCTTGCTGATAAGAGTTCTAAGTAAGAATGGAAATAAATTACAATGGAGATAAGTGATTAGATAATCTAAGCTTTAATCAGTAGCTGAAATTGGAGGAATGAATGAGGATTTGAGTGATCGAGAGATTTATAGTATTATGAAGTTAATGTATAATTTCACGTAAAGTTTCAGATATGAACTTTGAAACTAAGATGGTATATGATACGTTGTATGCTCTGTTGGGAACCATCGTGATTGATGGAAGTATAAGGTTAAGAAGTGAACAAGCAGAGAAGTCGTGCGATGTGTCGACACCCTGGTCCTATGTGACGACACCATCAACATTAGGTTTCCTTAAACAGTTCATAGAACCGAAGCGTATCGATATTCTTTATCTGATACTCAGTATATTGAGAAAGAACCTATTCTTTGTAGGCGAAGAGCCAAGTGAGAACCGAGAAGATTGCAAGGAGTACTGTAAGTGAATCTTACCCGATTTGGAAAACTGGAATGATACACTGCATGTTTTATTGTGCATGGCAAGATGTTTTTAATACATATGAAATGTATTGCATGAAGAATGTTTCAAGTACGCATGGTATTTCGAACATGTCATAGCATGATCATTTGCATGAACGCATGAGAGAGACGTTTTGATGCAAATGAAATTACGAGGTTTTCAAGAGTGGCATGGCATGTTCATTGCATAGAAACATGAAAAGTTGTTTTATGCAAATGAGAAAGAATTTATGTTATGATTAAGCTGGGGGCTTGGGGACAGATCCGTACCAAGTTAAGTGAGGTTCGTCATCCATACCGAGGAACGTTGATCGAGAAGGATGGATGAATGGAACCTAGGACGCCCATACCGAGGGACGTTGATCGAGAAGGTTGGGTAAGTCCTTGAGGCATGTGCAACCACACCGAGGAACGTTGCTCGAGAAGGTGTGGCGCCTCCAAGGGTCATGTCTAGCCACTGAAGGACGAATGCGAGAAGGTGTGCTAGCTTGACCGTATGTGTCACGCCCCGAACGCCATCCCGCAGGGACCGTGACAGCCGCGAGCATTCCCCGGGAACACTCCAGCGCTTACACTAACTCTTACAGCAGAATTTTTTTTTTTTTTTTTATACACATAGGATGGCTCACTCAGGATCCACATGTTGGCTGAGATACAAGCCCAATGATCATAACCTCTCGGTATACACATCATAATTCATAAAAGTCTATACATTGCATCTTGTTCGCAACTTATACAAAACGTACTAGGGCAACATACTGCCACTTGATCAAAACCAGCACTCCCAAGTGCTACCTCGGAGTTCACCAACTCCGGCTCCAATCCCCAAACTTCCAGGATTTCTACGTGAGATACTCCTCTGCTCCCCAGTTATCTTGTGGATCTGGAATGATTCGATTTACAAACTATGAGTCGAAAGACTCAGTAAGGAACAACAGTTGAAACATGAACTTTAATAAAACATAGCTTTAAAAGCATACTTACTTCAATACACTGTAGCGATAAGAGAAGAAATGCAAAACTGTAATTCATGAGTTAGTGCATAAAAAGCCATGATGCATATGCATGCTCCGTGATGCACATGCCATGCACTAAAATCTCTTGCCACTCTTGGCCTTTTCAAATGCATTTCAAATCTCGAAATTGGCCCCAGGCCCTTGAAAATCTTTCTTTCATTTTTGCTTATAAAATTGGCCATTGGCCCTTGAAAATCATTCATTTCATACTTGTGCCACTGTTGGCCTTTTCACAACCATTTCGTATCTCTTACTTGTGGGCTCGCTCCATTTGACCCCTGAAGTCAGGGTTGTGCGTTCCCTTCGGAACTATCCCCGAATTCCCTTGGAGACCTTACATCTGGTCGAGCTAGCCCTTGAAGTGGCCCCAGGCTTGATGGCTAGACACGACCCTTGGAGGCGCCACACCTTCTCGAGCAACGTTCCTCGGTGTGGTTGCACATACCTCACGGACTAACCCATCCTTCACGAACAACGTCCCTCGGTATGGGCGTCCATTCATCCATCCTTCACGAACAACGTCCCTCGGCATGGATGTCTCAGGTTCCATCCATCCATCCTTCACGAACAACGTCCCTCGGCATGGATGTCGAACCTCACTTAACTTAGTACGTGTTCAACCAAAGCCTCCGGGCTTAATCATAACATAAATTCTCTTTCATTTGCATAAAACAACTTTTCATGTTTTCTATGCAATGAACATGCCATGCCACTCTTGAAAACATCGTAATTTCATTTGCATCAAAACGTCTCTCATGCGTTCATGCAAATGATCATGATGACATGTTCGAAACATCATGCGTACTTGAAACATTCTCCATGCAATACATTACATATATATTAAAAACATCTTGCCATGCACAATAAAACATGCAGTGTATCATTCCAGTTTTCCAAAAGGGGTAAGATTCACTTACAGTACTCCTCGCAAATTCTCCTTTGCTCACTTGGCTCCTCGCCTACAAGGAATAGGTTCAATCTTTCAATGTACTGCGTATAGATGAAACCATATTGGTACGTGTCGGTCCTACGAATTACCCGACAGTCCTATCTTGAAGTCCACTAAGGACAAGTAGCGATAATTCTACTCATTACTTAATTTAATGGTATAATATAGTTGCCGGATATTTCTTAATCCATCTTGAACTTCCCGTTCATCACTTGACTTCGTACCTTCCATTCGTCGGAACATTTCCGAATGGCAACTATATTATATTTCTTTTTTTTTTATAATATATATATATATCAATATAATTCTTTTAATCATTAAATATTTTATTTAATTTATTCTTTAACTAATATTTAAAACTTAGGTCATTTAATTATTTAATATTGCATTATAATATCTATGCACATATACTTATAGGTATCTTGATTATGGTTCTAATCAACAACTGACGGATTTAGGATTAAACCTAAGTCTCTCTTTTATTTCCTGTATTCGGTTAAATCTTTACCTGAATAAATCACTAACCTTAATCATTAACAACCCTTGGCTTGGATATTAAACCTTTATCAATCCGAGACATTAACCTTGATTAGGGTTTACATTTTTCTCCTCATAAGGTCAAGGCTCTCTAATCCTTAGCTTTGATATACATCTCATTACGATTACGTCTCACTCTGCCCTAAATAGGATTTGGCCAACATTAAATCATTCTAATTGAATCCTTAATCCATGCTTAACATCACAAGGCTTGTTAATCCTTTAACTCGATCCTTTAAGCCTTAACATCTTTTAATTTGTTTGGCCACAATCCTAATTTTATTTATTCATCACAAGCAAATAAAATTTCCAATTGTTACAAAGCTTGCAAATCGGGTTTCTCTTCCTTATGGCATTCGGCCAATACCAATTTTATGTGTTCTTTAATTACAAGTTCATCTCCAATGGTGATCCCATCCTCCGTCCCACAATTTCACAACTTAGGATCTAAAAATCAAAACACAACACAAGTTATCACTCATAGCATTATTCGGCCAACACCAAATATCACAACACCACTAGGTTTTCTTCGGTTCTTTTGCTTTGCATGCATTCTTCACGTTTCAAGGTTGATTTTCATGCAATAGATTACTAATCTTATACATAATATGGCCAACCAACAGATCCAAGCATATATAAAATCATTCTCAAGGTTTTAGGACACACATGGTTCGGCCATACACCAAAACATCACATTTCCCATACTTAAATCACAACATGCATATCCTTTGCATTTTTATAACCTATCTTGCATGCATCAACTTCATATCTTCATCATTCATAACCAACATGACTAGATCTACACTTGAACAACATTATATTTGAAGATCTAGGGCATACCATATTCGGCCATCATCCAAATAACACAACCCTTTATGTTAAAAATCACAACATGCATATCCTTGCATTTTATAACCTAACTTGCATGCATTAATCCCATACCTTCATCATATCCAACCAACATGACCAAATCTATACCTTAGACACATCAACAACCATAGATCTAGGGAATATCCAACTTACATCCAACAAAACATATCCTAGGTTTAGATCTAACTCCATCTAACATACATTGTCCATTTCTTACATTTTCCAACATTCAATCTTAGATCTAAAGCATGCATGGCCAGATCTAACACTTACACATAACCATGATCAAAATCCAACCAAAATACAACATAAAAATCCAAGATCCAACTACCTAAAGGGTTCGGCCAGCAAGGAAGAAGTGAGATCCATATATTACCTTGTTGTATTCTTTTTCCTTGCACAAATCCTCCTTTTTCTTCACCTCCTTCTTCTCCTTCTTCTTCTTCCTTCTCTTTCTTCCTCTTACCCGAGCTTCCCCTTTGATTCAAGCTCAAAACCTCACTCTTTGGCTCAAGATCTTCGGTTTCCCCTCTTGGTTCTCACTTTCTCTCTTTCGGTTTGCCTTCTCTCTTTTTGGTTCGGTTTCTCTCCTCTCCTCTTTGTGTTTCTCTTTTCTTGGCTTTGTGTTGGTCGACCAATATGACTCAAATAAAGTGAAGTGACACAATAAAGTGAAAAGGGAGTGTGATGGGTGTGAAATGAAAAGCCAAAAAGCAAGGGAGCATGAGCTTAGTCCAAAATTCGGCCAAGGGGGGAAATGCACTTCAATTTTCACTTTTCCTTCACCTTTTTCAACTTTTCAGTTTTGTCTCCCCTTTGTCCCCTTTGGCTTGCACGAAATTCACCCTCCACCACACATTTGAATTCCACATTTAATGCTTAGTTCAACCAATTAGATTCCCTTGGTTGAAATTCAACTAGTTTAGTTTACTTAGTTACAACTCAACCAACCTAGTTACATAGCATACTTAGTTGGTTTAATGAATGATTGGTACTACTAATCTTATATTATAACTTAACTCCAAGACCCATTGGGCAGCCCAACAACATTAATCCAAGGCCCAACAACACCATCTTAAATCCAATTCATAAGTTTAAAGGATAGGGCCCATTAACACCAATCTTTAAAGTTAGGCCCACTAACATTTCAATCACATAAGACTTTGATAGCCCAATAATATTTGTCTAAGGCCCAATATCACAAGTCTCAAGTCCATTTCACAAGCCTAAAGGCTAAGGCCCAATAACCTAAATCCTTAAAGCCCAATAATCATTCAATGGCAGCCCATTACCATGAATATTATGGCAGCCCATTAGCATGAATTTAAAGCCCAATTTCTTAATCTTTATGGTAGCCCAATTGCATACATTTAAAGGCCCAATATCCACCTATTACTCTAAGCCTTATAGCAGCCCAATATCACAACTTCAAGGGCCCATCATCACATGTAATTGGGCAGCCCACTTGATTAAATTTCAAGGCCCATCATTCCTAATTTTCGGCCAAGCTTGGGCTGTCCATTTTCAGCCCATTCTTTTAGGCTTTAAGTCCAACCATTTAAACCTTAATAACCCAATAATATGGTCCATAACATAATCCTTCAAAAATTAATCAAGGATATAGAAAATAAATACATTTAATCTAACAACTTAAATTGGCTACCTTAAAATTTAGACCTCATCCATTGATATTCCATGATGCTCATTAAATATAGATCATACCATGGCCTCCATTAATTCAAAACAAATCACCAAATCCTTAAGCTTACAACAGAGTACGTATTGATTTTTCGGGGTCTCACAGTATGTAAGGTCTCCAAGGGAATTCGGGGACGGTTCCAAAGGGAACGCACAACCCTGACTTCAGGGGTTAAATGGAGCGAGCCCACAGTAAGAGATATGAAATGTTTATGAAAAGGCCCAGAGTGGCAAGAGATGAAATGAATTTGAAAAGGCCCAGAGTGGCAAGAGATTTTAGTGCATGGCATGTGCATCACGGAGCATGCATATGCATCATGGTTTTTATGCACTATCTCACAATTTACAGTTATACATTTCTTCTCTTGACTCTATAGTGCATCAAAGTGAGTATGTTTTAAATCTATTATTTATCAAAGTTCATGTTTTAACTGTTGTTCCTTACTGAGTCTTTCGACTCATAGTTTTTAAATCGTATCATTCCAGATCCACAGGATAACTGGGGAGCAGAGGAGTATCTCACGTAGAAATCCTGGAAGTTTGGGGATTGGAGCCGGAGTTGGTGAACTCCGAGGTAGCACTAGTGAGTGCTGGTTTTGATTGAGTGGCAGTATATTGCCCTAGTACGTTTTGTATAAGTTTGCAAACAAGATGCGATGTAAAGACTTTTCTAAATTATAATTCGTATACCGAAGGGTTATGTTCATCGAGCTTGTATCTCTGCCAACATGTGGATCCTGAGTGAGCCATCCTATGTGTAAAAAAAAAAATTCCCGCTGTAAGAGTTAGTGTAAGCGCTGGAGTGTTCCTGGGGAATGCTCGCGGCTGTCACGGTCCCTGCGGGATGGAGTTCGGGGCGTGACAGATGAACTGGGGAGAGTAAATCTGAATCATAGCGTGAATGAATTTTAATCTATCATAAGTTCCTAAGATATGACAAATGGCTACTTTTCAAAAGATGTAAAGTCTCTCAGTAAACAAAACTGAGTAGGATGATATTACCTGAATTTTAGCTCCTCGATACGTAGTCACACCTGGGATGCAAGTTAAGGTAGTGAATTCAAAGGAAGCAACATCATAAACCATCATAAACATGTTGCCTTCAGAAAAACCATGGAATTAACCTGCGAAGGGAAAATCAAAAGAACAAACAGTTATAACAAAATTTAGAGAAATGAGAAGGAGAGGGAATCGATAAGAAGCAATTAGAGGAGAAGAAGATGGATTCAAGAAAGAACAAATGGGGACACATCACGTTGGGGAACTTCAAAAACTTATTGCCGTCAGAAAAAACATGGAAATAATATGCAAAAGAAAAATGAAAGAACAAACAGTGATAAAAAAATTTAGAGAAATGAGATGAAGAGGGAATCGAGAAGAAGAAATTCTAGGAGGAGAGGGAATTGTGAAAGACAAAATACGACCTTTGGAACTCATGGAAATCGAATCCAGTTCTTGATTGAGCTCCGGTTTCAAGGTTCTGCTCGCTTTCTCTAGCATGCTCTTGATCGTGAAAGAACAAATGCAGGAGACGTGGGGAAGAAGAGTCGTGTTGGAGAAGAATCGTAATAAAATAAAAAATTAGAGAGAGAATAGGAAATCAAATGAAATGAAGAGAGATTTGAGAAAGAGGAAAATGTGGGAAAAGAAGACGTGTGGGGGAAGATGTCAGGAAAAAGTAGGAAAAAATGGCTCGGCTTCAGCCAATGAGAGGCGAGCCACCGAATTGGTCTAATCATATCATTTAGGGCATGTTCGGTTCAGTGTTTTATTTAGGATTTGCATCCTATTTTTATATTTACATGTCAAACATCACAAAAAACATGTATTCCAATACAACACTTTATTATTTTTTTATAAACATCAATCCCTTTTAACAATTTCTGCACGTATGTCAATATAACTTTAATATCACTTTAATGACGTGAAGCTTTTGAGACCATTAGACGTCTTTTTTAAAATAATAACCCTTGCTTTGCACAACTTTTAACCAAGCCTCTTTGCACCCAATCTTTTTTCATTTCGTTGTTATCTATTTCATGTTTATTATCATGATATTCTTCTGTTCTGTCACAAGTGACGCCTCTGTACTAACGCTTAATCTTGCTTTAAAAATGTACCAACTCTTAATCTTCCATCTAATCTTACCTTAAGAAGTCTCATTATCTGAATCACTCCCAACAATTAAATTACCAAATTCTCATATGCTCGACATGTTCGATAGAAATGATACGTGAGACTCCATGTGAATGAAATCGAACTCTTGGGTTACAAATTCTCTACAGATGCTCATAATGAATACGTAAAGCTGCTGCTTCCTCTTTTTTCTTAATGATAAGTAGGGTGTCTATACCTTTCTTACCCATTTTCCACTTTTTTTGCGTTATTGAAGGAAATGACATAATGCTAAAAAAGAAGAAGAAAATGACATAAATGTTGGAACAATCTTTGGTCTTATTTCTGTCTTTTTTTTCTAAATAGACGGGCATACAAAGTACCTCAAATTACAACAGAGGATCATCACAATCCAGAACATCCACAGGCACATCAGATTGACAAAAATCCCCACAGCTATTCGAACACATGCCCCGCTTAGCTAAATTATGGGCAAGACCATTTCCCTCATGAGGAGTCCAGTTCATTTGCCATAAGGGAAGACAAGATGGAAGAGCCTGCAGAGTAGAAATTTCTCCTGTAATTGCCAAGTCAGGAGTAAGATGTTGGAAAAGAACTTGATTGATAACCCTAAGCGAATCACCTTCCAGAACAGCATTGCTGCCTGCAAACATATCAGCAACGATAGCAGCCAGTCGCGCCGCCCGGGCCTCCCCTTTCAGCGGATCATGTGAGTCCTAGTTTCAGCGGATCAAGAGGGGGGGTGAATTAGTTTTCTAAACTTTTGGATATTAACCCCCCAAAACCGTGTTTGCAAAGTAAATACTAATTTAGCACAAATATAATGATATAACAAGTATGTAAGTGTTAAATATAAAGAGTAGGGATAGAGAAAGCAAACACGTGATTTTTAGGTGGTCCGACAAACCCGCCTTCATCCACCCCTCAAGCTCTTTCACCGAGCCTTGAGGTTTTCCACTATCTTCCAATAGCTTTTACACGCTAGCTTCCGGGAGCTAGTGAACCGTACAAGTGTTTTCCCGGGATTAACACTCAAACCCTCCCAAGTGGTTTTTCGGGCTCACCACTCACAACCTAACCAAGCTTGAGATATACCCTTTCTAAGCTTCTTCTTTAGTGAACAACCTCACTAAAGGAAACACCTCTATTGGATAGGTAGATGGAAGAACAAAAACTCTCTTAATAGAGTATATATGAAAATGGAAGGCTCTATCTCTTGATTCACACAAAGAGAAGGATATGAAAATGTGTTTTGTGTGAATGCCATGAGAAATATAGAATAGGAAGGTTTAAAATATTTCTCAAGTAGTAGAAATGATATGTGGTCGTCGGTTCTACATTTTAGACGAAATGAAGGTGTATTTATAGGCCACATATGAAAGCTAGCCGTTTATAGCCGTTGGGGGTTGATTTGACAATTTTACTGTTGTACCGGTCGACCTCTTCAAGTAGCCGTTACCCAACAGTCATAAAATTTGAATGTTGTCAAATTTTTGTCCTACTCTCCTGGTTGACCACTATAAATCATTTTCATCATCCGCTACAGGCGGTCGACCGCTTCATGTAGAGGTCGACCGCTACAATTCATTTTCATAAACTGGTTCATTTAAAACCATGTTTTTGACCACTTTTAAACACCCAATTTTAAAAGCTTACTTCCCATAAGTATATGAAAGGTTTGGGAATATATTTGAGGTGTTTTGAAACCTTTAAAAACATTTTAAACTTTGAAACAAAAGCTAAAACGGTTTATGCACGTTTTGAAAGATATGCAAGTGCGTGATTCAAATCCTTGTCAAATGTGAAATAAAGAGTTACAAGGATTATACCCTAGGGTCTTGGATCTTTTCGTCAAGTTGTCTTTGTTTTTGAAGATGTCCATTTTGTAAACTTCATCCATTTATTGAAATAATCAAAATCTCGATTGTGCACAAAAGCCAACAATCTCCCCCTTTTTGATGATGACAATAAATTGATAGTTTTGGGATGACCCCCCTATCTTTTGCAATTGGACAAACATTTAAAACTGGGAGACAAAGTATTAGTACTAGCCATTTGGATTCATAAAGAGTAATACAATCAAAACATAATCCAAATCAAAAAGGAGAATACATAGTCATTAAAACTATTATCACATTTCTCGCCCTTTGTCACATAAAAAAGACAAAGGTTACATTTTCTCCCCAAATATGCATTCAAAAAGCAATGAGAATACAAGTATGTAGACATTTAAGAATTCTCCCCCTTTGTCAATCAAAAAGTGAATGCATGGATAGAATTCAAAAATCAGTTAAAAGAGATCATCCAAAAGAATAACTTGTAGTTTTAAATGACAATCTCATTGAAATGGTATAGAGGATGTCTAACGGGGACTCAAGAGTCCATCGTTATTACGATAGTAAACCTCTTAGCTACCAATGACAATTTAAAGGTCATTCTCAACCAAAAAAATTTAAGCTCTCAAAATCTCATCAAAGTTCATGATTTTGTAAAAGTGATAGCTTATAGATGTTCCTTTGATAAATGCAAGAAAATATGTGAAAGATAAATACATTTGCATTTATAACATTTAAAAACCAAGAAAATATCATAGAATATAATTAGCCAACAATTTAAAAACTTATTCTCAAATAAGGATTTAGATATTACCAAAGGTTTCCCCTTAGCATTTGTCCTCAAATGTCACAAGCCTTTTTGATAGGCAAGTTTCATCCAAGCACCATTTGTTGCTCTATCCTACAAGAGAAGTAAAAAACCATTTTTGGTACCCAAGTCTTCTTGGGTCCTTCAATGTTAGTTTTGATTAGTTTTGAAACCCATATCTTCTTGAGAGTTTTGCTCCCAAGTTTCTTTAATGCACAATCAAAGATAAAATGTCCATCTTTATTGCAAAAATGACATGTTTGAGTAGGTGCATTATAAGATTTAGCCTTCACAAAATAATTCTTAAAATATTTTTAGTGAATTGAAGGCTGGTAGCCTAAGCCACTTTTGTCAAAGACACATCTTTGACTACTAAGCATGTTTTCCAAGATTTTGCTTCCTTTAGTAAACTTCTCAATAACTTTGCTTTGAGAAACAATCTTGTTGTTCAAAGCAACCTTTTCATTTTCAAATTCTAAAGCTTTTTATTGTGATAAATCATTTTCAAGCTTTAGAGTGTTTCTCTCATTTTTCAATAAATCAATTTCATTTGAGATCAAAATGAGTTTCTTTTTCAAAGATGTATATTTTGAACCTAATAGTTCGAATTGACATAAAAGATCATTAAAAGCATTCTGAAGCTCACTATAAGAAGTTTCATGCTCATCATCGGAAGAGTGTACCTCATTATCATCCTCATCAATGTCTTCAAATGCCATGAAGCACATGTTGACAATTTCTCCATCTTCTTCTTCGGAGGAGGAGGAACTTTCATTGTTAGCCTTCCAAGATGTCTTCTTGTATTTGAGTCTTTTCTTTCCTTTCTTGCTCTTGAGGAAGTTCTTGAACTTTCTAGTCATTAAGATTATATCTTCCTCATCTTTATTTCCATCTTCACTTGTGGAGGATTTTAGAGCGATCCTCATCCTTTTCTTGCTCTCATCTTCATTTTCGAGCATTTGGATCTCATGGGTCATGAGTGATCCAATGAGCTCATCTAGAGGAAGCTTTGTGAGATCCTTGACATCTTGTATGGCAGTCATTTTGGCCTCCCATGTCCTTGGTAGTAACCTAAGGATTTTTCTCACAAAATCGGAGTTAGTATACTATTTACTAAGAGCATTCAAAGCATTTATTATTGTGGTAAATCTAGTATACATGTTAGAAATAGATTCCTCGGGCGACATTTTAAATAACTCATACTTATGAACAAGTATGTTGATTTTTGACTCTTTGACTTGACTTGTTCCTTCATGAGTGATTTCTAGAGTATACCATATATCTCTAGAATTTGAGCAAGATGCAATTCTATTAAACTCTCTTCTATCTAATGCACAATATAAAATGTTCATGGCTCTTGCATCTAGAGAGATTTCTATTTTGTCATTTGCATTTCCTTGTCATCAAAAAAAAATTTTGTCATTTGCATCATATTCGTTTTTGCTCTTAGGAGACTCTACTTCTCCAACTTTCTTTGTAGGCACATGTGGTCCATTTAAAATGCAAATCCATAAGTTAAAATCAATAGATTGAAGATATATTTTCATCATAACTTTTCCAATATGCATAATCATTTCCATCAAAAAATGGTGGTCTAAGTGTGGAAAGTCCTTCAACTTGAGTGTTGAAGCTTGTAGTTGTCATTCTAACTCAAGATGTTTAAATCTTGTATAATGAGCACCTTGCTCTGATATCAATTGTGGGTCATAGTTTCAGGATTAAGGCAACCCAAGAGGGGGGTGAATTGGTTTTCTAAACTTTTGGATATTAACCCCCCAAAACCGTGTTTGCAAAATAAATATTAATTTAGCACAAGTATAATGATATAACAAGTATGTAAGTGCTAAATATAAAGAGTAGGGATAGAGAAAGCAAACACGTGATAATGAAAGTGTGTTTTGTGTGAATGCTATGAGAAATATAGAATAGGAAGGTTTAAAATATTTCTCAAGTAGTATAAATGATATGTGGTCGTTGGTGTTCTACATTTTTGACGAAATGAAGGTGTATTTATAGGCCACATATGAAAGCTAGCCGTTTATAGCCGTTAGGGGTCGATTTGACAATTTTACCGTTGTACCGGTCGACCTCTTCATGTACCGGTCGACCGGTTCAAGTAGCTGTTGCCCAACGGTCATAAAATTTGAATGCTGTCAAATTTTTGTCCTACGCGCCTGGTCGACCGCTATAAATCATTTTCATCATCCGCTACAGGCGGTCGACCGCTTCATGTAGAGGTCAATCGCTACAATTCATTTTCATAGACCGGTTCATTTAAAACCATGTTTTTTACCACTTTTAAACACCCAATTTTAAAGGCTTACTTCCCATAAGTATATAAAAGGTTTGAGAATATATTTGAGGTGTTTTGAAACATTTAAAAATATTTTAATCTTTCAAACAAAAGGTAAAACGGTTTATGCACGTTTTGAAAGATATGCAAGTGCGTGATTCAAATCCTTGTCAAATGTGAAAATAAAGAGTTACAAGGATAATACCCACGGTCTTGAATCTTCACTTTAAGTTCCTTGCATCTTCTTGTTCTTCTTTCTTCAAGGTTTGGATCTTTTCGTCAAGTCATCTTTTTCTTTGAAGATGTCTATTTTGTAAACTTCATTCATTTATTGAAATCATCAAAATCTCGATTGTGCACAAAAGCCAACTGATCACACTGGCGAGTGTCTGATCTTAATATTCTCAATCATGCCCCGATAATTTCTACTTACATCAGCAACAACAAGGCCATATCTACTTACTGCAACATCAAAATTAATTTTAATAGCCCCTTCAGCTGGCGGAATCCAACGAACAATAGATACATCCGACTCACCCCAAGCCTCAATGTGTGCTACATATCTCCTGTGAATTGAGCGGATGAGGTCTAGAGGAATGGGATCATAATTTTTATGAACACATTGATTGTGAGAATGCCAAATGGTATCCAAATTAAGTGTCACATTGTTGGCTTTTGTGCACAATCAAGATTTTGATGATTTCAATAAATATATTAAGTTTATAAAATGGACATCTTCAAAGACAAAGACGACTTGAAGAAGGAAGAACAAGAAGATACAAAGAGCTCAAAGTGAAGATTCAAGACCTTATGGTATCATCCTTGTAACTCTTTGTTTCACTTTTGACAAGGATTTGAATCGTGCACTTGCATATCTTTCAAAATGTGCATAAACCGTTTTAGATTTTGTTTGAAAGATTAAAATGTTTTTAAAGGTTTCAAAATACCTCAATCAAACTCTCAAACCTTTCATATACTTATGGGAAGTAAGACTTTAAAATTAGGTGTTTAAAAGTGGTCAAAAATATGATTTTAAATGAACCGGTCTATGAAAATGATTTGTAGTGGTCGACCGCTACATGAAGCGGATGATGTTGACAGCATTCAAATTTATGACCATTGAGCAATGACTAGTTGAAGCAGTCGATCGGTACAACGGAAAAATTGTCATATCGACCCCTAACGGCTATAAATATCTAGTTTTCATATGTGGCATAAAAATACACCTTCATAACGTCCAAAATGTATAACCAACGACCACATATCTTTTGTATAGCTTGAGAAATATCTTAAACCATCCTATTTCGTATTTCTCATATCATTCACACAAATTACACTTTCACATCCTTGTCATTGTGTGAATCAAAAGAGATGGAGCTTTCAATTTTCTTATCCACTCTTTGAGAGAGTTTATCCTTGTATCTCATTATCCAAAAGAGGTGTTTCCTTTAGAGAGGTAGTTCACTAAAGAAGAAGCTTTGAGAGTGTACATCTCAAGCTTGGTGAGGTTGTGAGTGGTGAGCCAGAAAAACCACTTGGGTGGGTTTGAGTGTTAAGCCCGGGAGAAAACACTTGTACGGTTCTCTAGCACCCAGAAGCTAGTGTATAAAGCTATAGGAGAATAGTGGAAAACCTCAAGACTCGGTGAAGGAGTTTGAGGGGTGGACGTAGCGGGTCTACTTCTCTATCCCTACTTTTTCCTTTTAGCACATATGTACTCTTATTGCATATTATATATTTGTGCTAATTTAATAGTTCTTTGCAAACACGTCTTTGGGGGTCAATAGCGAAAAGTTTAGAAAACCAATTCACTCCCCTTTTGGGTTGATTAATCTTGAAAACTAGGACTCACACATATCAATCATCCATTGTGGCCAAGAGCTCGCAGGTCAGTGGTAAATTTGTAGGTTCCAAAATATACTGCACCCAAGAATCAATAAACAAAGGCTCAAAGAAATCACTTACAAAGGGCCAAGGGCCGTGTTACCAAAGAATGGTGCTCAAATCACAGCCAAAAATAAGTGTTCCGTCATTTCTATATGAAATTTGCAAACAGGGCAAAGCCTTCACTCAACATCAGATTGCATTCCATAATACCCCATACGACCAAGAAGGGGTAAAGCATGAGCAACTACTTTCCACAACAGCAGCTTCAAGTGATGTTGCATTTTCAATTTCCAAATTCTCTTCCAAACAAAAGGAGGGGTGCTCCCATTAACTGAAAACCTCGCTCTATTATCAAAAGAATAAGCAACCTTCACCGAGAATAAACCTTTAGGATCCAAGACCCATTTAATAGCATCTGGTTGAGGACTAGGTGGCAGTGGAATAGCCAATATAGCTGCCGCTGACTGTGGCTCAACCAAATCACGAATTAAAGCTACCTTCTAAGAGTTTGCTTCAGCATCAATAAGATCTATTACTCGATTAATAGATCTGTCCACCAGAACCCCTTGTTTGAGCTTTGGAATGTAATCCGAAGATCCAGAGCCCATGGATCACACCAGATATTGAGGTTATCATCCTTATTAACATTCCAACACAAAGCTGCCAACACAATATTTCTAGTTTTCAAAATCCCCTGTCATAACCAAGATGCACCAAGGGAAGGGGTAACTGATTGAAAATTAGCTCCATGATAATATTTTGCATTCAATACCCGAACCCAAAGGTTAACTGAATTCGACAAAAACTCCCAGCATAACTTTGCCACAAAAGCATGATTAACCTCTTCCATACGACGTAAACCAAGCCCACCACAAAGCTTCGGCTTGCAGAAAGTAGCCTAGGATTTTGGATGAAAACGATACGCAGTCCCATCAAACCCCAACCAAAAATTCTTCATCTTATTATCGAGTCTCTGGAAAATTTGTTTAGGGAGGAGGAAAACAGACATATAATATGATGGCATAGTCATAGCAACTGACTGGAGAAGAACAGTTCTACCGGCTTGTGATAAAGACCGTGCTTTCCAGCCTGCAAGACGCCGATCAATACGCTCTTGGATCTCAAGACAAGCTTGACTTCACGAGCGCGGAACCTCAAGAGGACCCAAATATTTTCCAGCAACACTAGCTGGTTGAATACGTATCAACTGAGATAAATGAGCTTTTATAATCAGTTGCCATATTAGAGCTAAAGTGGGCAAAAGACTTTGAAGTATTAATTTCCTGTCTCGACCACTCTGCAATGGTAAGCAAACAACGCTGAACATGGCGAACCTCGTGAGAATTCGCACGACATAACAACATGATGTCATCGACAAATAAGAGATTAGAAATCGGGGGAGCATGATGAGCAATACGTATTCCATGAATATCACCGTTGCGCTCCTCACATTGAATAAGACGGGTCAACACTTCAGTAATCATAACAAAGAGGAAAGGGGACAAATTATCACCTTGACGTAGACCCCGTCGCAGCCGGAAGAAACCAAAGGGACTCCCATTGAGGAAGATGGAGAAAGACACGGTTGAGATACATTGATATATCCAGCCACACCATTTTGCATGGAAACCAAAACAACGAAGAATCGCCAAAAGAAACTTCCAGCTAACACGGTCATAGGCCTTAGACATATCAATCTTAAGCGCCATAAGTCCACCTTTAGATTGCTTTCTCTTCAAAGTTTGTATTATTAAATCATGCACCAAAATAAAATTATCTTGAATATGGTGAGAAGGAACAAAAGCATTTTGATTATAGGATATCAGCTTGCACATAACAACTTTAAGTCGAGAGGAGAGAATTTTGGAAATAATCTTATAACACACATTGCACAAACTAATGGGGCGGAATTCAGATATACTAGCCAGGGCATCTTCTTTAGGAATGAGAGCCATAAAAGAATGATTCAATTGCTTCAAGAGAAAGCCTGTCGAGAAGAAATGTCGTGAAGCCATCCGGCTCCGCTGCTTTCGTTCCTCCTAATGCCTTCACCACGTCCCAAATTTCGATAAGCATACGACATAAGCGAGCGTTATCCTCATCAGTAATCACCGACGGAATGAGGCCCTCAAGATGTTGTGGAAAATGACTAGTGGATCCATCAAACAAATTTTTAAAATAGTCCACAATATGATTACTAATCTCTTCATGATCATGCATCCATTGACCATGAGCATTTTTCAAAGCTTCAATCTCATTACGACGTCGCCTCACAATAGTAGATAGATGGAAACAATAGGTATTTAAATCCGAAGTTCGCAACCAATCAATCCGCGCTTTTCGACGGCATAATTCTTCTTCTCTTTTCTGAGCCTCTAATAACCGCGGGCTTATTTCCTTTTCTTTAACTAATATTTAAAACTTAGGTCATTTAATTATTTAATATTGCAATATAATATCTATGCACATATACTTATAGGTATCTTGATTAGGGTTCTAATCAACAACTGACGGATTTAGGATTAAACCTAAGTCTCTCTTTTATTTCCTGTATTCGGTTAAATCTTTACCTGAATAAATCACTAACCTTAATCATTAACAACCCTTGGCTTGGATATTAAACCTTTATCAATCCGAGACATTAAACTTGATTAGGGTTTACATTTTTCTCCTCATAAGGTCAAGGCTCTCTAATCCTTAGCTTTGATATACATCTCATTACGATTACGTCTCACTCTGCCCTAAATAGGATTTGGCCAACATTAAATCATTCTAATTGAATCCTTAATCCATGCTTAACATCACAAGGCTTGTTAATCCTTTAACTCGATCCTTTAAGCCTTAACATCTTTTAATTTGTTTGGCCACAATCCTAATTTTATTTATTCATCACAAGCAAATAAAATTTCCAATTGTTACAAAGCTTGCAATTCGGGTTTCTCTTCCTCATGGCATTCGGCCAACACCAATTTTATGTGTTCTTTAATTACAACTTCATCTCCAATGGTGATCCCATCCTCCGTCCCACAATTTCACAACTTAGGATCTAAAAATCAAAACACAACACAAGTTATCACTCATAGTATTATTCGGCCAACACCAAATATCACAACACCACTAGGTTTTCTTCGGTTCTTTTGTTTTGCATGCATTCTTCACGTTTCAAGGTTGATTTTCATGCAATAGATTACTAATCTTATACATAATATGGCCAACCAATAGATCCAAGCATATATAAAATCATTCTCAAGGTTTTAGGACACACATGGTTCGGCCATACACCGAACTTAGGGCAGTTGTCATAATCAGGAACTAACATCTAGAAGAATAAACTTACTATGTAAAAGATGATGGTTAGGAAGACGCCTGAAGCTCCTGCTGTGATGCACATATAGCTCAATGTATAAAGTGGTTTACAGAACAGAATGCCTGATACAAATTACAGAAATTACTAGGAGGAGAAAAAAAGAAAGAAGCAAACTCTTAAGGAGTTAAAAGATGTGTAGAAGATCATTGTTACAAAACAGTATACCTAGAAACTCAAAAAAATATCCTGCAATTAGTAGAGGGAATGACAACATTAAGCACAAAAGTACCCTCTGCATGTGGTCCTGCAGTGAAAAGATACACGTAATTAAATAAAAGCTACCAGAGTGACATATTACGAGGAAAACATATGATTCAATAACACATGCCTACCACTAAAATTATGGTACATATGCATGCTTGTTACAAAGCAACAAGAAACATTTTACCACCCAGAAAAAGAAAAAAGAAAAAGTTGTACCTTAAAATGTACAAGTACATGATCAAAATGCATTCCCGCAAAACATGTGATAGAAGCCATCACTGAACTGAAAATATGTAAAACGATACAAATCAGAATCTACACTCCAGTACTTATTGGTGTAGAGGATAACTGTTTACATTACTGTATCTTCAGTATATTCAAGGTTCAGGAAATTGGAGCAAAGAAAGTTGTTTATGTGGATTTAGATACAAACTATTCTATGGACTGCTGTCTCTCTTGCATGTACATTGCATCAATTCACATTATGATCCAGCAAAAAAGAAGGGAAAAAGAGAGAAGGAACACAATTATCAAACCTTAAGATGCCCTCTGGATCAAATGGTGCGAGGCACCACCCAGGTGAATCTGGTGGCAGAGGTCCATAGTCAGGAGAATTAACATTGCATTCCTAAGAGCACAATGGAGAATAGATCCCTTTGAAAATCAAACAGTAAACACATATTGATAAGGAGCAAGGGAAGCAGTCACCACTAATGGATTAAATGAATACCTTTGTTCTTCTGTACATAGGATGTTGATAGAGATGACGCTCGCCAAGGATTATTTGGTCAATCAGGCCAACTGCATTACACGGAGGCTCAAGACTACCCCTCACTTCACAATATCTATTGAGCAATATGTTGTTTGAATTAGTTCCCACACAAGAAGAGTGAAGACAAAAAAGTTATGGTAATCAAAAAGAAAGAAAAGTAGTTACCAGTTTTCCAGTGTTGTTCTCATTCTTAGGAAATAAAATGATTTTTTATCCACCATTTGATGGTAATAAGGCTTATTTTGTATTTGAGGGAATGGAAAAAAAAGTACAAAAGAAAAAATGTTGCATAGCTTGGTCGGCGGTTTTGAAAGGATCCCTAGTGATGACTTGGGCGGCAAAAGCCATGCGTGGGAGGATAGGTGCCGAGATGAGGCGCCAAGGACATATATGGGCACTCATGACACGCCCACACCGCGCGCAGTGACAACACCGAAGCCATACCATGGCACCAGCGCGCGCGCCCAAGCTTGGTGAAAGGATCCCCAATGACGACATGGGAGGTGATAGCCATGCGTGGGAGGATAGGTGCCGAGATGAGGCACCAGTGGCACCAATGGGCACCCATGACATGCCCACAGCGCGCGCGGTGACAACACCACAGCCAAGCCATGGCACCCACGCGCGCGCGCGCAAGCTCAACGCCCATTACAAGGCATGGCACCCCAGCAACAGTCATGCCTGGCATGCCAGCTAGCCGGCCACAGACATGCCATGACAAGCTCATGGCCTTGCCATGACACGACGCCACAGCAAGTCCTTGGCCACCAGCCAAGCCATGCAGCCACAGCAGGCCAGCAGACAAAGGAGTGGCATGACACTGGATGGCCACCACCAGTGGCGGAGCACCACCACCCCTACCGGTGCTAGGTGGGGAATGGAAGAAGACGGGCCAGGGACCCGAAGGAGCATCACCACCCATTGTTGTGCAAGCGGCGGCGGCGCCCCCGTGGACTGCGGCGGACGACGGCGAGATCTCTACATTCATGGAGGTATCTTAAAGATTAGTTTCCTTTTGTGTTAGGATTGAATAAATCATATCTTCCAGATTTAGAGATCCTTTCCTAAACTCTGGAAGATTCCTTTCCTTTATTTTCATGTTATGTTCGGCATGTAATATCAAATCGCCTTGATTAAAGGGATTTGATTTGATTTTGATTTGATTGTGATTGAGTCAATTAGGGATTGTAAGCACCGAAGAATGTCTATATAAACACCCTTAGGTGCATTAGAGTTATTCATTCAGAGACGAATAGAGTCTTGGAGAGCCAGAGAGCTTTTGGGTTGGGATTTGGCCAAGCATAGGCACGTATTTGCTAAGTCGGTGTTAAGGCTAATAACCTTATCACTTGAGATTCATTCTAGGCTAATAACCTAGTTTGGGTACCCGTTCTTTGGCTAATTAACCCTTGATCGGGATTGTTCTAATATCTTGTGGTTCTTGGGCTAATTAACCCTTTACCACGTTCTTCGTTCTTAACAATAACATCTCGAGTGTTCTTCATTCTGAGTGTTAGATCCTATATAAACAGCTCGTGTGTTACAGATAACGGTTTAGGAGGATTGATTGGGGTGATCGTGTTTGAATCACTTAGCGGGGGTTGACGTTGTTATGGTCGCCTAGACCGGGGTCCCTAACAAAATGGTGCTTTCATTGAGAGGTGCATGAAGATTTCATTGGGAGTTTCTTGAAACGTGAAGATCTTCAAGGGAGGTAAAGACGAGCCTTACTAGTTTGATTCATTTTTGTTGGATTGATTTGGTTGCAAAATTGTTTTTTGTATTGGAGTTCTTTACTCAAGAAGGGGTTCGATCTTTATTTTGGAGAGAACCCAAGGTTGGAACTTGTTTGTTCTTACCAAGTTTGTGAGTGAGGGAGGGGTTCGATCTTCTTTTGGAGAGAACCCAAGGTCGGAAGTTGATCGAGTTAAGAATTTTGAAGGGAGGGGTTCGATCTTCATTTTGTAGAGAACCCAAGGTTCGACTTGTTGTTGCAGCCAAGTATTGCAATGGAGGCGATATCAAGTTCACTGATTTCCAATCAAGACCGGTTCAATGCCTTGGAGACATCTACTTGCAATGGCTAAAAGATAAGATGGTTGAGACAAGCACAACCATGGCTCACATGCAAGGAGTCATCGCCAGAGTTACCATGGCCACCGAGAAGCAGAGGAGAGTGGTGAATGAAATGAGAAAAGATCTACAAGCGGCCTTGGCGAGACTTGGTGGAGGGCCAAGTGGGGGCAACCGTGCACAAGCCGCAAGGATGAAGGATAGTAGGAGGGGGGATGTTCAGCTCACGGAGGGGAGAGACTCTCACTTATACAAGTCCACAAGTGGAGAGCCTAGACCATGACCACAACCTAGAATGGGCGAACATGTGGAGAATAAGCATGAGGTAATCAAGAGGTGGCTACGTGAGGAGTCCAACCATGGTGTTGATCAAGCAAGGACGGAAGCTCAAGAAGAGGAGTGCAGTAGTGACAGTGAGCTAAGTCTTAATGCCATGACCAGCATTGGGAAATCATCAACCGTGACAATTGGGGCTCCAATGGGCGAGTGCGAGATCAACATGTTGGTGGATAGTAGATCTACCCACAACGTCATCAACACCCAACTAGCATCTAAGGCAGGTTCGCAGGGAGAGGAGGTAGACACCTTGGAGGTAAAGCTTGCCAACGATGAAGTGATGAGAGGTGAGAAGATAGAGAAGGCGGTCCCTACTGATGGCCAAGGTATGCAAACCATTGTTAACTCATATGTTCTTTCCTTGGATGAGTTCAATGTGGTTAGGGGTATTGCTTGGAGGAAGAGCATTGACAAAACCATACTTGAATATGGTGGGCGGAGTATGAAGTTCAATCTGAGTAGTAGAGTTATTACTTGGAATCCAGGTAGGATACCTACAGAGGAGATGGTTTGGGAGGACTATGGGGGCATGGCCTCGGGAGTTTCAAAGGAAACCCTTGGGGCCAAGGGTACTCTTTATGGAAGGGGGATTGAAATGATCCCCAGTGACGACATGGGAGGTGATAGCCATGCGTGGGAGGATAGGTACCGAGATAAGGCACCAGTGGCACCAATGGGCACCCATGACATGCCCACAGCGCGCACAGTGACAACACCACAGCCAAGCCATGGCACCCACGTGCGCGCGCGCAGGCTCAGCGCCCCTGACAAGGCATGACACCCCAGCAACAGCCATGCCTGGCATGCCAGCTAGCCGGCCACAAACTTGCCATGACAAGCTCATGGCCAGCCCATGGCCTTGCCATGACACGACGCCACAGCAAGTCTTTGGCCACCAGCCAAGCCATGCAGCCACAGCAGGCCAGCAGACAAAGGAGTGACATGACACAGGATGCCACCACTAGTAGCCACTACCAGTGGCGGAGCACCACCACCCCTACCGGTGCTAGGTGGTGAATGGAAAAGGACGGGCTAGGCCATGACATGCCCACAGCGCGCACAGTGACAACACCACAGCCAAGCCATGGCACCCACGCGCGCGCGCGCAGGCTCAGCGCCCCTGACAAGGCATGACACCCCAGCAACAGCCATTCCTGGCATGGCAGCTAGCCGGCCACAGACTTGCCATGACAAGCTCATGGCCAGCCCATGGCCTTGCCAGAGGAGCATCACCACCCATGGTGGTGCAAGAGGCGGCGGTGCCACCGTGGACGGCGGCGAAATCTTGGCATTGATGGAGTATCATAGGGATTACTTTCCTTAACTGTTTAGATTGAATAAATCATATCTTCTAGATTTAGGGATCCTTTCCTAAACTCTAGAAGATTCATTTCCTTTATGTTTATGTTCAATTAGGCATGTAATATCAAATCTCCTTGATTAAAGGGATTTGATTTAGATTTAATTTTGATTTGATTGAGTCAATTAGGGTTTGTAAGCTCCTAATGATGTCTATATAAACACTCTTAGGAGTATTAGGGTCATTCATTCAGAAGAGTGTAGTCTTGGAGAGCCAGAGAGCTTTTGGGGTGGGATTTAGCCAAGCATAGGAACGTATATGCTAAGTCGGTGTTAAGGTTAATAACCTTCTCACTTGGGATTCATTCTAGGCTAATAACCTAGTTTGGGTACCCATTCTTGGGCTAATTAACCCTTGATCGGGATTGTTCTGGTTCTTGTGGTCTTTGGGCTAATTAACCCTAATTAACCTTTAACCATGTTCTTCGTGTTCATCAATAAATATCTCGAGTGTTCTCCATTTTGAGTGTTAGATCCTATATAAACAGCTCGTGTGTTACAGATAACGGTTTAGGAGGATCGATTGGGGTGATCGTGTTCGAATCACTTGGCGGGAGTTGGTGTTGTTATGGTGGCCTAGACCGGGGTCCCTAACAGGTTTACTGTGATAGTAGTCAAATAAAAAATAATTTTTTAAACTCTCTTTCTTCTACATAAACAAATACAATAATTGCCAATCATTACTATCCCAAAATTTTCCAACATCTATACAAACACACCCCAAAATTTTAACAACTTTTTACAAACTCCAATAAACCTCAAAATTCACAATAATCACAAAATTTTAAGAATATTCCCCAAAATTTTGGCAATCGAACACCACCTTAATGAATTTCTTAAATGTCACCTTCAGATTGAAGGGCAAGCAGTCAAAGCTTCTGGCTATTCTATGACAATTCTACTTGACATCCCACTTAGTTATTGCAATTGGGATAACAAACCAACGGAAAGAAGAAAAAGAAAGCAAAGGACTTTGGAAGTGTACCAAATTCCATCTAATAGCAATAATAACTAAGTGAGAAATTGCATTTCAATGGGTTTATTGCTATATTTAAGGAATGACAAGCAAAAGGCAACCTATGAACAAAAGCTGATAACAAAACCCTATCCCCAAAGGAGAATAATGTCCCATATGTATACCACAAAATGGAAGGGCTGCGGCTTTAAATGACCAGTTCAACTTCACAGCCTACCAAACAAGTGAAGCAAGTTCGTAAAAAGATCAAGCAATTTGGTTGTGGAAAAGGGATCAACATGCAGTCTAAAAGTGTTAGACAAGAACACAGAAGTGCGTGGGAGCTTCTTTAGAAAAAGTACAACAGAAAAGAGAATCCAGCAATTAATATTGATGGGTCATGGCATCTTGTTCAATAACTTACACAAGAAAACATGAAACAGTAACGAGGACATCTTCAGTTATAAAGTACCAAATCCCAGGCTAGGTCCATAAGCAGATTAAACAGAAAGTTTTCAATCAAAACTCCACAAATTATATTGTCCAACTTACAATTTCAGAACCAGCTAGATAACCACACAAATTCTTGCTTGAAGCTTCATATTTCCGGTTTTGAACATAAAGACTGTATAGCAAGTACATGTAAACTGAGCACAGGAAGACAGCAAACATCCTGTATGATTACACAAAAGTTAGCAGTTACATCAATCAAATGCGAGAGAGGAAACACATCAGTCATTCAAGCTTGTCATTTAAGAGGCGTAAAAACTTTCTTTCAAATATTAGCATTCCTTTCAAACCACAAAAGTGTGCTGGTCATCTCCTGTTAGATTGCTTGTTATGTGACATCAATGAATTTGTGTAATGAAGTTATATGACTCGAAAACTTTAAGGCTCCGACAGTAAAGAAATCGTATAACTCGAAGCCAATGTGCCAATAGTTGATATCTTAAAATAAAAATAAAATATGAAGCATATAAAAGATATTTCTCAAGCCAGCCTCTTCATTTTGAAACCATGGTGACACGTGACAATCACGTTCCTTAAAAAAGATGTGGTTTAAAGTTTGGCATCCCAAGACTTCCGAGGTGAAAGAAACATGTCTACATAAAGAACAAAGAGATAGAAGAAAGAAGAAATAGCTTGATGTCTCTAGCAACTAGGAGGAATAACTTGGAAGTAATTTAAGCCTCTGTTATTTGGCCAATTCATAAAGAAAAAGAAAGCCACCCTGCATAGAATTGACTACCAGATTAAACTATATGTGGTTTAAACTTTAGGTTACGAAAAGCTCTCTAGACTTTTCCTCCCCTTGGCCGACTGACCCACTCCTCCCCCCTCCTTCTCTAGACTTGCCTTCTGTGACCGGATCTGACCAGTTTGTCGCCTCCAGCTGCTGGTCCTGCCACCATGTTCTGCCATCGACTTTCCTTTTCAGGCTGGTCGTCTCAGCTTGCTGCCCTTCGTGGGCTTTTCACCCTTTATGGGTCTCTACCCATCCTTTTAGGCTTGTCTTTGTAAGGTCATTCAGCCTCTTTGCTCGTTGGCCCGTCGCCTCTCCGGAGGGTCTAACACGCCCCTTAGAGCATGTACTTGAGATTTTCTAACCTCCTGGATTTTAATAAAAGCTTCCTGTTTTGACTAAAAAAAATATATAGGCAGAAGTAAATTCACGACCGGGCTACTTGACACTCTTATGCCAGATGTCAAACCACTTTATTGGAAATTTAATCTATTTCCACAGCAAAATAGAAAACTGTGTTTGTCAAACCAATTCACTTCCCATAAGCATTTCCTAAATACTGTTATATGTACTGTTGTATCTCCAGTTAAAATATTGTAAGGCCTCCAGATGATATTTTCTTTCAGATATCAAATCATATAATAGCACTTCCGTTTGTAATAGTTTCCACAACTCTTTTGCAATTAATCCTCCTGCTTCCATCTTCAGTTCTTATGTTCAGGCTTATAGAAGTGGTTGCATCCCCATTAAGACTCAGTAAGGAAGCACACCCATAAAGTGTCTGTTGAGTCACTTAATAAAACCAAAATGTATCTGAATTCAAAAAATGCCTCAGCTGTGCACTTGCATGCAACAAACATGACTACAAGTATAATTATAATTCTGGACAGAAAAAAAAAAGTATAATTAAAATTCTAACTATCAGAACTAACCACTGAATGTAGTATTTCCTCACAAAGGCTGCTGGTGAGTCAACTGTCATATTGTTAACAAGCCAGATCTCCGACATTGAAACCAACAGATATCCAATTGCTATCCTCTGTAAATTACATAAGCACGCCTTATGCATATTAGCCTAAAATGTTTTTTGAACTTAATATCAATTTATAAAACTAGACCAGCAGATAATAGTACTTCCATCAGTTCTGAATTTATGAACCCCAAAAAGCACAAGTGATTTATTGATGATAAGTCATTTATCTTGTTTTCGCTATTCATAAGGCATATATTCAAGGGAATGAACATGAGGCATCTTGCCCACAATATACTTTCATGGATAATTTAAAACCTAGTTAATGAGGCAGAAATGCAGAGAAAAAGTAATGTAACTGAAACATGTTAACCTGTAATACACCTAGCCAACGTATCTTGCCCACATCAACTCCATATGTTAAATTGTCACGGCCATGGAAATACCCACCTAGGAGTGCATTTCACAAAGAAAGGAAAAAAGGGAACAAAACTTAATCAATTGCATGTGTGGATAAGTCAAAGTACATATAATTTTTAATTACAGCTCCTGAAAACATGGAACTGCAAACATATTAAGGTAAATGGTTGAAAATTTCGGACTCACTTCGGACAACTTCCAAGTGTTGTATTGTATTAGCCTGACATTTGAGTGTGTCAAGTCAAATCTTGTCATAAGTGAATAAAACGGATTTGAGTATGCAAATGTGAACATTAGTAGTTAAGTCTCATATCAGGTAGTCACTCCATTGAATAGTAGGTACAAAATAACGGGATCTAAAGCTATATTCTTAAGCTTTGAATTAAACAAATGTTCCAAAATATTAGATTGACTCTCAAAGACGGATAAAAATGACACCCTATCTCATAAATTAATCCTATTTGCCATGTTCTTCAAACTAATATTCTCAATAATTGACTCTCAAAATTAGTATTTTCTTTTACAATTTGACACACGGTTAACGTCTCCCTGTTAAGATGGATAAAAAACAAATTAATGGCGCAATATCAATAATAAAATCCAAATTAAGGCCTAGGGAAAAATTTAGTAATATTTTAGGAGTTAGTTGTCAATAATTGTAATAAAGGGCTTGTTGTAGATAGTGTTATTAGTTTGCTGAAATAGAGGGTACCTTTTTGAAGAAACAACGAGAATAGTTTAGAGTTGGAGAGTATTTCAGTAATTTTTTACTTTTGTCCAAATATCAATGCTTTATGATAAATAATCCCTTTTAAAATTGAGTGGATTAGATTCAAGGACGTTAGGGAGGCCCACTAAGCCTGAAGTGAGGAAGCTTAATTGGATAATCGTTGATTAAGTGGGTACGTGTTTGAAATGGGTTATGATGTGCATCTCCGTCAAAGATAAAAGTCTATAATCACATGTTATATTTAAAGGAAAAGACATTCGTGGATAAAAATTTGGGATAAATACACAACCAGTCCCTATGATATACGTGAAAATCAAATTAGTCCTCATGAT
Source organism: Myrica gale (assembly GCA_963930655.1). NCBI lineage: Eukaryota > Viridiplantae > Streptophyta > Magnoliopsida > Fagales > Myricaceae > Myrica > Myrica gale. Next base: position 14,192,005 of record OZ005610.1, on the reverse strand, counting down.
AAGAAAAATATAAAATTAGTCCCGATGATTCTATTTTCATTTGTCGTTAGTCTTCCATCAGGGACTGATTTTATTCTTTTCTGAAGTCACATGGACTAATTTTATGTTTTTCTTATCATGAGGACTAATTCAATTTTTCGCTTATATCACGGGACTGATTTTGTATTTATCTCAAATTTAGTGCGCCATCCTTCATGATAAGTTAGTGAACGGCTCGAATTCTAATCCTATTCGAACGACATATATAGTGCTTTTAATATCTCAAGTAATAGATTGGCTAAAATTTAAGGCTTTGTCTCTGTGGTTTAACTTTTTTCTGGAAATAACTTTACGGTAGGTTTTGTTGTCCCATCATCCCTGTGGTTTTATTTGATTTTCATCTATGTCACTCCATCCAACTTTCGTCAAAAACCGTTAAAAATTTGCTCGCATGTTAAACAATTCCACATCATCTCCACTAATAATAGGACATGTGTCCACGATGTTAACTGAGTTTATTTCCCTCTACTACTGTACATGTTGCGCGAGCAATCCAAAGTGAAATGTCGTTTTTGCCCCCAGCCATGTCATTTAATGTCCCCATTGTCCTCTTCGTCCCTCTCTTTTCTAAATCTATGCATGAACCCTTTTAATGTGTTGCAACGTAGCTCACATGGCTTAGCTTGCAGAACTTCCTTTACTCTGAGACGTTCTCATTCTAAAACCCATGAACTGTGAAAGCTCTTCAAAAACTTGATCATACGAAGCTGACAATCTATGGGTTTACAAGCGTTGTGCCCCATAAAGGATGTACATTCTTCGGTAATTGTCCCACATGTACAATAGAGGAAAATAAAAATAACTCGCGGACTCAACCAGAGTAAGCCATGATGAGCATACTTGGTCCTTGAACCGAAGAACCAGCTCTTCGAACTTACGAGATCTGGGTTTTGTAAGTGGCTTGAATAATTATATGGGTGATATTTCATTTTTGACATGTCATTCAGTTCTTTAACTTTTGCGTTGTAGTTTCCATAAAGCTCTTGGATTGAAGATTATAAATTAAAGATTCTGTGTACAAAGAGTTAACGAAAAGGACACAAGACTTTACAAATAAATATCTATCACCATAGTAGGAAACAAACACAGAAAACCCAATCCAGAAAGATCTTTATGAATAAAAATCTTCAACGACAACCAAAAATCCAGATATACAACCCAAAAGTACAGATCTACAACAAACCCAGGAAAAAAAAGATCTACAATGACGATAAACCTCTAGGATTTGGGAGAAACATGGGAGCTAGGGTTCGTGGGATTTGGGAGAACATAAACTCGACGATATCTCTTTCAAACTCTTATGCACGTTTACAACTATGAGGTTATTTTTTTAAAATTTTGGGTAAGTAATGAGATGAGGCTATTTTAGTCTCTGAAAAGTTAGAATTGAGATGGCAGGGGTAAATGGGTCAATTCATTCTTCCTCGCTGGCGTGGCATGCACAATGGGCAGAGATAGACACTTTGGATGGAGGGGCACGAATGATAATCGCATAAAACCACAGGGATGGAGGGACAACAAAACCTACCCCTAGAGGCATTTCCAGGAAAAAATTAAACCACAGGGATACGCATTATATTTTAGCCTAATATATTTATAGTGCTTTTAATGTCTTAAGTAATAGATTTTCTGTTTGTAATTATATTGTGTTAGGTAACTTATTTTTTATATATTTTAACCGTTGGACGGCAAATATTGATACATTTTGATAGTTTCATAACTAAATATGACATGTTTGTAGTTTAGACCTCTTTTATGACATTTTGAGTAAATTTAAGGACTAAAATGACATTTCCCCTAAATTTTATGCATTTGTTTAGATCAATATAATTGTCTCTTTATATAAAGTCTTTCTTTCATTATATAAAAAGAAATTTGCAATTTGTTGGGGGGAAAAAAAAGCGGTACTCATCCACTTTTTAGCGACCACTTCATTTGGCTCCTAATAGGACTACTAGTGGCCACCACTAATTTACAAATCGTGACATGTTATTTTGCTAAGAACACCATATATCATGCAATTCCTCCACTGCCTTCACTTCAGCCACCATCTCGAACACCATGTTTAAGTGGATCACCTATCTCGCCACTAGCTAACTTGACTTCCCTTATTTTCATTTCTCCCAAATTGCTCTGATTATGGCTGCTAAAGCATAATTTCACATTTGACAAGGAGGTGGGCAAACTTAGGTGGCTTTTATCTTCTGAACAGTACTCATAAATATGGAATACCTTGGGATGCCCAACAGCATATAGGTGAGCCTGAGTTTAAGTGGACTCAGACTGTCACAGTGTCACTTCTAACGAGCTCCTTTTTTCGACCAAGAAACAAAAATAAGGTCACCTGTGCACAGTCTCAACTAAAGCTAAAAAAAATATCAAGCATCCTGTTTGTCTAAAGTATGCCTATTTAGTGACACCGACACCGGGTTGTCGGTCCCGACTTCACTGGTGCTGGTGCTGGTTTAAACTTTTGCAAAAAATCTGGTGCTACTCTCAAATACAGGACACCGGATTTTTTTTTTAAAATAAAAAAACGAATCGTTTTGTAAAGCCCCTCCCCCGTTTGTGTTCGGTTGTAACGATGTTCGCACTTCGCAGACCCCCGGCCCCCCAAAAGAAGTATCACGATTCTTCTCCCCCTTTTTTCTTTTTTTTTTTCTTAACAAAACATATCATTTTTTAAAAGAGATTAATGTACCTTCTGAGTCAATATTTAGCACTGGAGGTCGGGTATTCGATCCCTTTCGGAGTTCATTGGCCCCAAAAACTGCATAAGGTCTCATTTGTGCTCAAAATTGGATGAGATGCGACCCTATTGTGGAGGAGGAGGACATGACTTCTGATATGATAGAAGATCCGCAAACTTATACGATTGACTCAGGTAATTTTATTTATGCTTTTGTTAGTTTATTAGTTTGAATAATATTTTTATTTTTATAAATTATAACTTGGTGTACTTAAATATATTGTGTAAAGTTACCTATCTTGGCGACGGAGATCGAGGAGCAGAGATTTTGAAGGAGTTACCCATATTTAAGATGTTCTTATAGTTACTTCTCTAAGTTTATTATTTTAGATTTTATTGATTGAGACTTTAGATTCTCATCTTGTTGTGATGTTATCTAGATTTATTGATTTTGGATTTTATTAGTTTGGACTTTAAATTCTCATCTTATTTTTTAAGACGATCTTTAATTTTATTCATTTTGGATTTCATTAGTTTAGATTTTATTGATATGTGATTAATGGAACAAAAGAAAAATAAAAAAATACATTGAGTCAAGTGCGTAAAATGCTAAAAAAATGGTCCAATATGAATGTACGATAACTGAAAACCGCCACCGCTAAAACCGTCACCGCTGAGAGCCGGTTTTTTCCCATAACGGTGTAGGTGTAGGTGACAATTATTTAAAAACCGGCCTAGTCTAAAGAACCAAACTTGAGACACCCTGTGCCCTCGGAAAGCTCACCAAGTTTTTGTGCAGCAGCTGCTAAAGTAGCGTTACTCTTACAGAAAGCAAACCTGATGTATCTCTTCTGATAGCTACAATCTTCCGGAGAAAATTTTGTCAAGGATAAATTTGTATGGAAAAATCCACAACCTGGAACAGCCACCACTCCTCCCTGCTTTATCAATTCTTCAACATATTCTACCTAAAAAGTACAAACTTAGCCAATTCGATGAGAAGAATGAGTATGCAAAGAAACAGCCTAAGCCAATATTATTTTACTGCTTTTATGGTCTAAATGGAACCTTCAACAAAAACAAAGCTAGTAAGGAAGCCAATGTTAAAAATGATTATGTACGTACATCAGAAAGTGGGCAACTTTCAGGAATCTCTGCAAACAAAAAGAATGAACCCTGAGGCTTAAACTGAATCTTAAAACCCATCCCAGCAAGCAACTTGACAATGTAATCTCTTTTAGATTCATAATCCTGACCACAGAAGACAGGTTATCAGAATGAGTATAGCCAATGTCATAGTGATGATGTACATTTCAGTTGCATAGTATGGACGAGTAAAGGCTGTCAACTTCGCAAAACTAGATAACAGACAAAACATTTTGAAAAAAGAATGCTTTCTCTTACTCTTCTCAGTGTTTCATAGTATTCTGGAGGGCTCTGCAAAGCGGTCAATGCAGCTTCCTGAAAAGGTGCTGGAGCAGAATCCGTAATTTTCACATGAATGTTTCTGATAGCAGAGGCAAGGAAAGCTGGAGCAATTGTCCATCCGACCCTCCAACCTGATAGCAACACACCAATAGTGAAACAACGCGATAATGGACAGTAACCAGCTGGTTCAATAACTCAGCACCAGTTACTGGAGGCAAAAAATGGTAAACTTGGCAGCTGTAAGAGGAGGTAAGAACAAATGAGTGAAAACAACGAAAATGAATAAACAACGGCATTTTCCGGGTTGAGCAAAATTGATATGATCCAAACCTTTTGTTAGGATTGCAGGTTTTACCTGTAACACAAAACGTCTTAGACAATGAAGAAGTAATTATAGTCCGCTCTTGCATTCCTGTTAATGAGGCAAGCGATATGTGTTTCTGATTGTCAAATGTTATATGTTCATAAACCTGCAGGAACATCAGTAAAGAAAAGAAAACTTCTTTAGGTAAGGAGAAAAGAGGGCATCATCTTTCTTGTCTGTGAGAAAACTCTCATTATGACTTTGGTCATCACATAGAAAGACAAATGACATTTCAGCATGAGAGCCAAGGGTATGAGAAAGGACTCCAAATCTTCCACAATAATCTCCGTAGGCTTTTCAAGTTTTCATTTTATAGCGTCGCATTTTGCTTCTTCTGTTTGTATCTTTCTCAGGGTTCTAGACGATGTTGGCATTGAGTAAAAAATCTAAAAAAGTCATGTACTCCAGAATAAATTCAGCAAGCTCAATGTTGTTTCAGACAAAATCATATCCATAAAGTCTATTGTCATAGTTCATACAAAATGAAAAGTTATGGTAACATCCAGTTCTGAGTTGTGCTCGTAGAATATTTTGAGCATTTAGACTTGTTAATATGGTAGCAAGAGCACTAACACATTCTTCCATCCAACCCCCCCCCCCCCCCCCTGCGGTAATCAACTACAAGATAAGACAAAAAATTTCTAAAACTATGGGTTGTACTTTATACGTCAAAGGACCATGAGGATATATGCGACACCACATGATAATCAAGATTCAAGAAGCAAAAGAATCACCATACTTCATCGGTTATAGCTAGGCAATCCTTTGTGCGGCATACTTCAGCAATAGTTTCAAGTTCATCTTTACTGAAAACTTTTCCAGTTGGATTCTGAGGACTGCACAACTTTGTATTAGTACATATCTAAGATAAAATGCAAGAAATACCAGTTTTTTTGAGTGAATTCTTGGTAATTTCAGATACTCTTTATTACGAGGAAGAACTAGCCACATTCCTTCCCCTTTAAGTTTTTAAATTTTCTGTAGCTTTTAGACCATTTTGTGTGCAAATCGTCAATATTTAATGATCATTGCTGCTGCAAAGAATAATCAAATCATGCCTCAACTATGCAGTGTTAATTTCTTCATCAACAAAAGGAATATAGAAATTTGTATGTGAGCTAGGTGAGAGAAAGAACATACTTCACAGATAGGCACAAATAGTAACCAATAATGTTTCTTGATCTTGGAAAGGGATGATATCATTCTGATGGAAATGAGTCACAATGACCAATTGTTGTATATTCTCCACTCAAACACTTTATATAACTGGTCCTACAGCAATCCTTGGTGGGAAGATATTCTGCGCGTCTAACAGATTCCCCCCCGATGGAAATATTATGGAACAGAGTCTAATTTAAAGATACCAATTTTCATCATCTCTTTTTCTCCATTTACAAAACAAAAGGATGCATTCTTGAATTCTCGCAAAACTCTGTATCCATTGATTTTAAACATGCTGACTTTTGGAAGTCTAAGGAGTAAGTACGAATTCTGAGCACAACTGACTAACCTATTCAACACAACAGCCTTTGTTCTCTCCGTGATAGACTGCAGGAGCTTCTTTGGATCCAAGGTCCAATGAGGAGGGTCAAGTGCCACGAATACCTGTCACAAATTTTACCCACATATACTATTGATGAATTCGAAACTGGCAATTCTTGGTATTGACAGTCAGCAGAACGAACTTAATAATAGACAATAAAGACTCCAAGCCATCAGTTATAGACAAAAGAAGCTTACTGGAGTCCCCCTGGCCATCCGAACACATGCTTCGTATGTCTCATATGAAGGTTCAAAAATAATGACTTCATCACCTTGATCTATTACTGTGCATACATCGCAGTAAGCATCACAAATGAGTTCTAAAAAAAAAAAAAAAAAAAAATACCTTGATTAAAAGTATGAACTAACGAGAGGAAAGAGCTTACCTGCAAACACTGCTGCTGCAAAAGCCTCGCTTTGGCCACAGCATATAGCTATATCAGTAAGGGGATTGACTTCCAAACCATGCCTTTTCTTCGCCATCATTGCCAAGTGGTCACATATTCCTTGCACATGCCTTAAATTGTAACAAAGCTAATGCAATTCAGTAATGTGGGTATAACTCTACTCTATTGTCTTTCCTAAGGTCTGGAACAACTCTAGGAAATGACGACCTGAAAATGTGCTCAGGTTTCAAATTCAGGAGGAAAAAATCACCCAGATTATACGAAAAATATAAAATCCAAACGTATATTAGGAATCAAGAACGAACGTAGATTTATTGAGTAAACCTAAAGTAGTTGAGTTCTGAAGAAGTTGCAGTGCTAGATACCAACCTGTACTGGTTGAAGTCGGAATTAATGGCGGAAACGGCCGCGTTTTTTATATGAGGAGGGGCAGGGAAGTCTGGGAAGCCTTCTGCGAGGTTGATGGCGTTGCATCTTTGAGCAAGATGTGAGAGTTCTTGTATAGGGGACGGAGTAAAGGCCTTCGCCAGAGAGGATAGTTTATCCGCCATTGGTTTGTTACTCCCCTTCAATCTTTTGTTTTTGTTTTTTCTTTTTTCTGGACAGTTGCTTCACTTTTTTGATGTTTCGGTTCCATCTACCAACCTCCTCTTTGCCTCATATGTGATTTTTACCCCCCCAAGGTTTTACTTTTTTTGCTTTAAATTCTCAAACTTAACTACTCTAATTTGAGACCTCCATCTGTTCCTCTGTTTTTTTTATTGGATAACAAAAGAAAGGATTTGGATTGGCATGGTCGTGCTTAGTGGACTTAACCCACAGCAAATTTCGAGAAGATTAGAAAGTCCATAATCCAATTTCTTACCAATCTGCATTAGTGTTCCCTTTATGGAATAGCTACACAGCGATAGATATATCATTATATACGAGATGGGGGTGAAGATTTTTGAGACACATTGGACTGGGTTGATGATTAGCCTTTAGCCCTAGTGAGGCTTCCCAATATGGCTTTGACAAATGAGCCTTTGGACTGGGTAGATTTAACTTCACTTAAAGTTATGCACTCTTGGTACCTACACAAGGATGAGATGCATATTTATAAAAAGGTGATAAAGATAATCTGCCTTATATTCATAGGGTCAGTACCCAAGGTCCTTGTGGGGTCTCCAATTGTAGTTTTGGGTCTAGCTTGCCAAGTTTCTAATGTGCACCCAATTTTAGAGCTAGGGATGCCCTTTTATGTACATTTATCGAAATCTCATATGCCATGACCCTTCATTATCGATGAAAATGGACATCGTAGGAAGATAAATAGCTGGAAAATTTTTCTTATGAGCTCATAATATAACATACAAGAATACCACTCAACTTGTTTATAGTCTCGCAAGTGCTTATTTAGTTTTACATAACTTTACTACACTAAGTGATTTTGGTAGTTTTTTTTTTTTAAATAACTCATTCATTAATAATCAAAGAGGTTCAAAGACATCAGTTACACGCTCTAAAGGGTATGTCAGCCTCAGTAGAGAAGACGGGTAACGAGCCCACAAAAGGTAAAAAAAAAACTTATAAAAGACAGCAAGATGAAATGACGAAAGTCCACCGCAAAGGCAAAGGTAAGTTGAGTAATAATTTGATTGGTAGGGATATTAAATAATTTGTGGGTTATTAGACTTTGGTCCTGTTGTAGTCGTGAGTCGAGAGTAGTTGCAGAGATTTCAGAGTAATGTTAATCGAGCTCGAGGGTTGGTGGGATAATACCGTGACTCAGACTAGGACTTGGGAACTCATGGGAGAGTTGTAGCAATCGAAGGAGGAAACCCCCAAGCCGTACGGCATGATTCCCTTCCCACCTCAGTGTAATACTGGGGAGCTACCAATTTTTTTTTTCGTACTCCTTGTGGAGGTCGTATTTCGATTATGCTTGGACATCTTATGTGTTGTTTTCCCCATTCCGTTATGGTGAGAAGGGTTTTCATCTTGGACGTTTATGTTTCTCGTTTGGTCCTATTTCGATTATAATTATCTTTTTTCTCTAAATTCTAATGTATGATTTAAAGGATTAATATGGTGTTGTTAGTGAGGTTTTAGCTGCAACTATTGAAAGAGCTTAGTTGCAGCGCAGCTATCAGCCCCATTTTCAGTTTCTAGTGTTTGGGCCTTTCCTCTATCATTCTTGTCCGACAAGTGGGCCATTTTCCAACTACAGCTCTCCCACTGTCCAAATGGGTGGGGGTAGAAGCATGTGAAGAAAACCATGGTCATCGGCCAGGAGTGAAGAGTCTATCTGCCAAGACTGCCATATCCACTGAAGCTGCCAAATAGCCGTAGGAAAATCCCGGCCACTGAAGTTATCGGTGGACGTTTCTGAGTTATTGGAACCAGACATGTACCGGCACGTATCCCAACCATCACGAGGACTTTGTGGCGAGAATACCCATCTCTCAATGTAGTTATTTTGTATTTATGAGTTCTACCAGGTATTTCAGTAAAATGATTAAATTCGAGATCTTATTCCACGTCTAGTACTCTAGTTCACGAAAGAGCTACGAACCATCCCCCACACGTCTGCCCGTGAATAATTCTGGACAGACCCATCCAGGACTCTTTTGTCTGCATTCGTCCTCTTTAATTTTCCCATGTAACAGTGGAATCAAGAACAAGAACCAAACTGTACACACAGAGCTCTTGAATCCACGAGTAGTCACCATCTTTTACAATCAAGAATTTCCGAATATATAGATGAAAAACCCGCCATCTTCCTTAGATGAAGGCGAGTACGAGTTATCGAGAATGGCTAACAGTTGGTGGCGTTCCGCTGCCAAGTTCGATGACTGTGTCAAGCTCAAGTTTGATCTCCCAAACATTTCGAATCTAACACCAAGGCTTAAAATGCTAAGGGAGATGGAAAGGTTGGCTTTGGTTGCACCTGAAGGACTGAACGAATTTCGGCACAAGCTACTCGTGTATAGTTCGGGTGATTTTTGGGTGCCTACTGGAGGGATCAGGAAGGAAGAGATGGACATCCCACCAACGATTACGATTCTCTTGGTGGGTTTTGCTGGTTCTGGGAAAAGCTCGCTTGTAAACCTTATGTACAGCGTTCTTGGGCGCTCTGGACTCATTCCCTTTGCACAAACGTCAAAAGGTAAGTCACAGTTTTATTACCTCTAATTTAAGCATCTAACCTGCATTTTCTTGCCAACAGCTTACTAAACATTTAAATTGTTTCCACTTCCCGGAAGAAAGATGGCAAAAGTCTATAAGTAATGGTAGCATTCAAGTGGTATTAATCAGTTTTCAATTTGTAGGAAGTTCTTCCAATTACACAACGATGTTTATGGAAGAGCATAACGTGATGAGGTCTGCGAAAAGCGGGTTCTGCGTGTATGATTCAAGGGGCTTTGATTATGATCACATGGAAGAGAATCTCGAAGAATTGTCCAGTTGGATGATTGATGGGGTCCATCATTATCAGCTATGCTTAAGGCCGGGAGATTATGCACTAACCGAAGATGATATTCAAAATATATCATCTACTAAATTCGTGAAGAGAAGAGTGAATTATGCCATGGTTGTGGCTGACATGGCAGAGATCTATAAAGCTTCAAAAGCAGGTGATTTAAAGCCACTGGAGGCCATCAGAGAGCTCTTCTCCTGTCCTGCTCTAAGAAAATCCAGTAAGCATTCTATAGTTTCGAATACTTTAATCTTGAGAAATTCCGTAGCTGTATGTACTCGAGCAAGGTTGTTGGCCACCTACATCGGTGCATACTTGATTAAACGTCAGTCATTGCTATGGTGAATTGCAGAAAATAAGCTGCACTGTGCGCATTTGCCAGAAGCTCTGTTCAATTAGCATAAAAGCAGAGCTTGTCTTGAGACAATTTTTCAATCATCATTTTAGCTTGCATCACAGATCTGTCATGCCACAGTTGTATTCTTCCTCAAAAAGTTCAACAATTTACAATAATCATGATCTCTTTTTCAATATTTTCTTGATTATGACTAAATTGTACACATCCTAGTCACCTACAGTAGATAGGTTCGTGACACTACTACAGAGACTGAATTTACCTAGGAATATTTGCCATGAGCTTTTCAGTGGTAAAAACATTTTTACTATCTAATCCATGGGATTTAATATAGAAATTGACTTTCTGAAAGTTCATTATCAAGAAGCCAATTAGATTTAAGGTCCTACTTATGATGGCGGTCATAATTTTTCGTTATGAATTTCTTCCACCCTCCCTCCCTCCCCCCCTCTCAAAGTAGGCCCAGTACCTGGTCAGATTTTATGTGCTAACCCTATTTTTTGCTTAAGAACCTCCGTTTTGTATCAATTACTGTTTTTTGCGGAAAATCATGGTATGTATTGTCTACTATAGTAGTAATAAATAGATATTCTTATGAGTGATATAACAAATATGGCATCGATTGGGACTGCAGATGAGAACCCTCTCTTGATCTTGACGCATGGTGACATGTTATCAACTGAGGAGAGGATAGAGAGCCGCCTGACGATATGTGAGTTGCTAGGTATATCGGAGACCACTGGAGTATATGACATCGTGTGCCTCACACAATACGGATTTCTTTCTGAGGAGTCAGACCCTGTAGCAGCCTATGCCTTATCTGAAGCTGTTTATAGAGCGTTGCTCATATCAGATAGGGGCCACTTGCCAAAGAAAGATTTCTGGGACTGGGCGGAGCTCATATTGACATGGCTAATGTGCTTCTTTGCAGCTTTCTTTGCTTGCCTTGCTCACCTTTGCTCCAAAATGGGGCAGAGGCGTAAACACAAGTTGTGAAGGATATTGGTTCTTAGGGATAGGAACTATTAGTTGCAGTGTAACATATTAAAGTCTAGACTGATATATGTGTCTTTTACTATATACTGCATTGAAGCACATGGTGTAGGGTTTATGTTTATTCTTCCTAAGACTAATATTCGTTTGGACTCGGACAAGTTGCTAGTCTTTTTTTTCACACTGTTCTCTGGGCAAAAACGAAAAATTATATTAGTTCATCATCAATGACTAAACTATCATCGGTAGGTGGAAGCGGACAAAGAGGGATAAAGAAAGGGGGGTCGCTCTATCCATATAGGAGGATATGGGGGTGACTGTCACACGACCAGATAAGAGGGGTGACCCATCATCCCCTCGCGTGTTCTAGAGAGAGTGGCTCTGCCCTCCCTCTAAAAATTTCCCCTCCCCCTTAACAGCCCCCCTCTCACGCCTGTTGCTTGCGGTGGGAGGAGCTCCGGCTCCTCCCACCGTCCCCCTCTTCTTCTTCCTCCTCTCTCTCTCTTTCTTCCTCCTCCTCCTCCCTTTCTCCTTTTTCCCCCTCTTTCTCTTTTGTTCGGAAGCTGGATGGTAGATCTATGTCCTTCTCATCGCCTGCGGTGGTCAACGCCATCTGCTCCTCCCGACGAGCTCAAACGCACCGGTCCGGCCCACGTGCGTGGCTTTGTGCTCCACTTCCGGCGGTCCTGGTGGCTGGTTTGGCGTTTCCGCTCGTCCGTGGTGGTGGTGCTTCCGTCTATGTTGCTGGTTGTTGTGTTTTTGTCGTTTTTTGTTTGCTGTTTTTGGATGTATTTTGTTGGTTGTCCGGCCCCTGCGTTGGCTTTTGCTGATCCCTTGTGGATCTTTCCAGCCCTTGAGTGGGCTTGTGTATCGGGTTGTTGTGCTATATTTCCTAGCTTGTTAGGTCCTGGTAGCTGCGTCTACCGTGTCCGGTGACTCAAATATCCTGTTCTAATTACAATATGTGAGATCCTTCAAAATAGATTACAATTTCTAGAGAGTTGTTACATTTGGTATCATAGGTGTACGATCCAGCCATGGTGGAAATACATTATCAAGAGGTGATGGAGCACATTAACTTGTTGAGAAAAGACTCTGAAATTCAGCGTCATATGATGAGTGAATTAATAGCAGAAGTGGTGGCACTTACTTCCTCTTTCCAGACTTTTATCAAGGGGAAAGAGATGAAAAATGGAGAGGCGGTAGGAGTCAACAAACAGCTTGTCTTGGGCAGTGGATCTGGAGGAGGATTTGGTGGAGGTGGGTCTGGCAGTGGAGTGCCAGCTTGATTTTCCCAGGTTTGGGGGAAATGATTCAAGTGGTTGGCTATGACCAGATTTAGACCAAGCTCTTACGATGGCCCTATAGAAATGCTTACTAGGCTTAAGCAAACTACCAGTATAGAATTGTATAGGAGTCAGTTTGAGGGTTTGTCAAACCAATTAAGAGGGTTGTCTGAAAAATATAAGTTGAGTTGTTTCTTGAGTGAACTTAAGGATGAAATTAGGCTTCCTGTGAGGATGTTTAAACCTACCAATGTAATCGCAGCCTATGAGTTAGCTAAAATCCAATAGGAGCATGTGTTAGTGAGTCAAAGAAGTACCAAGGGTTAATTACCTACTCCAACCTATTACCCAAACAATCAGAACCCAAACACCACACCCAATTCCACCACCAACTACCAAACACCAACAAAGACCTTTCCAATTCAAAAACTAACACCATGTCAGATGAAGGAGAGAAAGGAGAAGGGATTATGCTATAATTGTGATGAGAAATGGACTTCAAACATGTTTGTAAAAACCTAAAATTATTTTTAATGGAGGGTTGGGAATCGAGTGGTTTAGAGGAAAATAAAGAGGATGCAGCAGTATATGTAGAAGAGGGAGGGGTTAGCTATGGCATAAGTGAACCCTAAAATTGCCCTACATGCTTTGACAGGTTCTGTTACTTGTAGAACTAAGAGGGTGATAGAAAAGGTGGGAGGGCAACATGTGGTGATTTTCATTGACTCTGGGAGCACATATAATTTTCTAGAAGAGGAGGAGGGGGTTAGCTATGGCATAAGTGAACCCTGAAATTGCCCTACATGCTTTGACAGGTTCTGTTACTCGTAGAACTATGAGGGTGATAGGAAAGGTGGGAGGGCAACATTTGGTGATTTTAATTGACTCTGGGAGCACACGATTTTCTAGACCCATCTATAGTAAGGAAATGACAGTTATTGACTGAAAAAGGAGAAGAGATTATGGTTAAAGTAGCTAATGGTGAGTTGCTAAATAGTGAAGGAAAAATTGGAAATGTGAAGATTTCCATACAAGGCCATACTTTTATACTTGACACTTATGTTCTAACCTTGGCTGGTTGTGGTATGATCTTGGGGTGTATTGGCTGAAGGCATTGGGGCAGATATTGTCGAATTTTGCAGAGCAGTCTATGGAGCTTAGTTTTGAGGGGAAAATGATTATTTTGCAGGGCATGAATCTCACACAACTTATGGAAGGCAGGGAATTATCTGACGTAAAGAAAGCTGGAAAGAGAGGCATTATCCTCCAGCTTATGGAACTAGTAGAAAAAGAGACAGCACCTGTACCACCTGACATGGAGGCCTTACTGCAAGATTTTTCAGACACTTTTGAGGAGCCACAGGGGCTGCCACCCACTAGATCTCATGATCATGCTATTGTGTTGAAGGAGGGGACATCTCATATATCGGTAAGACCATACTGGTACCCTTTCTTTCAAAAAGAACAAATTGAGAAAATTGTTAGACTTATTGAAAATGGGGGTTATCAGATTGAGTCAAAGCCCCTTTTCATCCCCTGTTTTACTGGTTAGGAAGGCTGGTACATGAAGGATGTGTGTTAATTGTAGGGCCTTGAATAAGGAAACTATTAAAGATAAATTTCTTCTGGTGGTTGATGAGTTGTTGAATGAGCTCCATGGAGCCAAATATTTCTCTAAATTTGATCTACGATCTGGTTATCATCAGATCAGGGTTCGCCCTGAGCATGTTCCCAAAATAGCCTTTAGGACTCATGAGGGGCAGGATGAGTTCCTAGTCATGCCTTTCAGCTTGACTAATGCACCCTCTACCTTTTAAAGCCTTATGAATGAAATTTTTCGTCCCTATCTAAGAAATTTTTTATTGGTTTTCTTTGATGACATGCTGATCTATAATGGTACATGGGAGGAGCATTTACAGCACCTGAAAGTGACTTTAGAGATTCTTAGGACACATCAGCTATATGCTAAGAGATCGAAGTGCAGATTTGGGTGCCGAGAAATGGACTACTTAAGACATATAGTTTCAAACATGGGGATAAAGGCTGATCCTTCAAAAATTTAGTCTATGATAGACTAGTCACTTCCTACTACTTTGAAGTCCCTTAGAGGCTTTCTAGGGGTGGTGATGGGGTATTATAGAAACTTCATCAAGGGCTATAGGTCTATTGCAACACCTTTGACAACTCTCCTTAAGAAGAATGTTTTTAGGTGGACAACAGCAGCCATCGAGGCCTTCCAAAATCTCAAAGCTACTGTTATCGAACCCCCGGTGCTAGCCTTACCAGATTCTTCTAATCCATTTATCCTAAATCGTGATGCAAGTGGGATAGGACTTAGAGCTGTGTTAATGCAGAATGGGAGGCCTATTGCCTATTTTAGTCAAGCATTAAAAGGCAAAAATGCACCTATGTCTACATATGAAAAGAGCTTTTATCTATGGTGTTTGCAGTTCAGAAATGGTGCCAATACATGATTGGGCAAGCCTTTACAGTTCGGACAAACTAGCAGAACCTAAAACATCTTTTGGTGCAAAAGATTGGGACTCCTTTTCAGTGGAAATGGTTGACAAAGTTGTTGGAGTATGACTTTAAGGTTGAATACAAGAGAGGACGGGAAAATAAGGTTGCTGATGCCGTATCGAGAGAAGAGGAAGACTCGCTTTCCTTTTCAGCTCTATCTTTTCCTACAGTAAATTGGTCGGAAGATTCGCAGGGCAGCTACATGGATGAGGATACTCAGGCATTGTTTGCTAAACATGCCACGGGGGAGTTAGAGGTATAACTTGAGTAATGAGGTTCTTTCCTATAAGAGCAGACTCTATGTGGGGGCTAGTACCAACTTCAGAGAGCAGATTATACAACAAGCACATGACTCACCATTAGGAGGGCACTCAGTTTATGACAAAACATTGCATAGACTCAGAAGAAATTTTTATCGGCCAAGCATGAAACTACATGTAACACCCAAGATTTCTATTTTAAAATTTATTTGAATTTGTTATTTGATATTTGAAATGTCTTTTTTAAATTTGAAATTTGAGTTTAATTCATTTAAAATACATGAATTTTTATCATTAACCTAGTCAAACCTTTTTAAAATTTGAAAGATTTTAAGATTTTTTTTAAAATTAAAAGTTTTAGAGTTCAAAAGGTAGTCTATTACTAGTGTGAGTCTATATATAGATTTACACATTGGTTTTAATTTTACACACCTCGATTTTACTCCAACAAGAGGAAAAAGAAGAGTTTTCTTGCTTTCAACAATCTAGACAAAATTTCTTGAAGAACCTTCAGGTATTTCGAATTTCTTGATATTATATTTGTATTCTTTTTATGAGAGATCAAACCATAGGGTGTCTAGATCTAGCCCTTATTATTTCAAGATTTTTTTAAAATAGTTTTAATGGGTTTCTTGGAGTAATTGAAATTTGGGTTCAAGATTTGTTTATATATTGCATACTAGACATCTGCAGGAGGAACGAGTTAAAGTTTCATAAATTTTGGAGATGTATTGGTATGGTTTTGAGAATCCGGAAGTTAGGCTTAGAGAAATCGGAATTGCTGAGAAAGATTCATTGATACAGATTGGAATTTTGAACCGGATGACATAGATAGGATTCTAATTTCGACATGAAATTTTATGAGTATTTGTATAACCCATATGTAAATCTTTGGTATAAATTTCGGTATTTTTAGATATGGTAATAGATCTTTATGAATTTTGGAAGTGATGAGTACCAAATTATTCAGGGTATAGTTTGACTCAGTGAACAGAGGTAAATGTCGATTTTATTGACTGAGTTGTACAAGGAATTTGGATATGAAATTTTACAGGTGTATAGTTAACATTTTAGGGAAGAACATAGTTTAATTAAGGGATTTTAAGAAAACCCGAGATAGGTAATATATATTTTAGAATCTGACCAGTGAATTTTGGATTTAATCATGTCGGGAAGATTTAGAGTTTCATTTGTGTTTCCGTTTGAGCATATTATAATACATTAATTTTTGTATTGATAGGTGCTAAGTCGGAGACTTATTTGCTTGAAGATCCATGTAAGTGGGGTTATTATGCTAGATTTTCCTACAAGACCGAGATGATATTTGAGAAATTGCATGATTTATTTAAAACCCTCGGAGTTTTATGTGCATTATGTTTCAATAAAATTGTTAAAGATGATATAGCATGAAATGTGTATACATGAGCCTATTTTTATGTCCAATGATTTTACATTATGTTTTTATTGATTGAAAACAAAGCTTTTTGAAATTTATTGTTATTCAAGATTTATGCATGTATTTCATGAAAAGAAGAGAAAGATGCAAAGTTCAAAGTGATGTATATTTTATGATATGTTATGTATTTTCAAACCCTGAGGCCCAGAGTTACAGAGACAGCGCATTGGTACCAATTGCAACCCATTGAGTGCACCCATTCTGGAAACGGAGTGACTTCTTTTGTAGATTCTTACCGAGTGCACACTTGGACATGACCAAGCCTTAGTAAGGAAGATTCTTCTCATAGTATTGGCTTAGTTTGACTGATCCCCAAACTAGGTAGCAACTACACATCCCTGTCACGGGGGTAAACGTGACTCATAGTTATTGCCAAAGATATTTTCTATAGTATTATGTTATATTGATAAAACTATTTTATTGATAAAGATGTTTTATTGAAATTGTCAAAAACAACTTTCAACTGTTTAGAAAGATTTTAAATATTCTATCTCTTACTGTTACAGTGTGGCTCATGGGATACACTTTAGCATAATGATTTTGCTTACTGAGTTGTCGAACTCACCCCCTATTGTTTTCCATATTTTCAAATGTTGATCAGGAGTCAGGATTAGATGGCACGTGGGAGGGTAGCTGAGTGATTATTAGAATAAATGTTTGACTCTAGTATGAGTATAAACATGTTTAAATTTGTCTTTGTGTGCTGAAAGAGTTTTTTTTTAAAGTTTTATTAAGAGAGATTTATTGAAGTTTTTATATAAAGTTTATTCCGCATTTATTATTAGATATGTTTTAAATCAAAAGTCTAATTGTTTATTGCAAGTTAGTCACCCTCTAGCCTTTGAGGTTTGGGGCGTGACACTATATCTCAAATAGTTTATCAGAGAAGGCAACATATTTCAGCAAATGAAACATGAGAATATAGCCCCAGGGGCCCTTACAACCACTGCCAATTCCAGATAAGGTATGGAGTCATATTACCATGGATTTCATTTAGGGCTTACCTTTACCACAAGTGTATTTGGTTATTTATGTGGTGGTTGACAGATTATCAAAATACGCTCATTTTATTCCATTAACACATCTATATACAACTTCTAAGGTGGCCCTAATTTTCTTGTCTAATGTGTTTAAACTACATGACCTTCCTGAGTCCATCATCTCTGACAGAGATCCAACCTTTATCAGTATACGTTACATAATGAACTATTCAGAGCTCAAGGTATTACACTCTTTTATAGTACTGCATACCATCCACAGACAGACGGGCAGGAAGAAATTGTCAACAAATGCCTTGAAAATTACTTAAGGTGTTTTGTGGGTGATCGACTAAAGGATTGGTCACAGTGGATACCATTAGTTGAATGGTGTTATAATACTAATTATCAGGCCTCAACCAAGCTAACACCTTATGTGGTAGTGTATGGGCAGTTACCTCCACCATTGTTACCTTATGAAGCTGGTACCACACGGGTGGCTGCTGTTGACCATGCTTTGTGTTCTCGTGACCAGACCTTGCAGTTGTTAAAATATAATTTATTAAAAGCTCAACATTGTATGAAATACTATGCGGATCTACATAGATCTGAATGATAGTTTGAGGTTGGAGAGTGGTTATACCTTCGTTTGCAGCCTTATCGCCAAACTTCGGTGTCTCAGTAACGGATCTTGAAGCTTTCCCCCAGGTTCTATGGGCCCTTCCAGATCGCTGCTAGGATTGGAGTTGTAGCTTGCATACTTCACTTTCCTACGCAAGCCCGAGTGCATTCGGATTTTCATATGTCTCAGCTGAAGAAGAAACTAGGTACCAGGTGTATTCCTCTGCTGTCACTACCTCCAGTGGACTCAGATGAAACTTTATGTCCCGAAGCCCATGTATTTCAATTCAGTTGGTTTGTTACGTCTATTGAGAGGGCTAGCTGTATTTAGACAGTAGTTATTCCTTGGGGAAGAATCACCGAATAACTCTAAGCTTCAAAGCTTTTCTTCCTGTATTTCCTCTCCATTTCTATGGAGGTTAGCGAAACCTCAAATTTTGCTTAATATTCTGTTCTAATTACAATGTGTGAGATCCTTCAAAATAGATTACAATTTCTAGAGAGGTGTTACAATGACTTTATCTGTTGTTGCATCTTTTAGCCTTATGTCCTTTTGCTCCTGCTCCTCCTACCCCTCCCCAAAAGATTATGAAAAAGAAAAAGAAAATGTCGAGAAGAATTTAATCGTTAATTTTACTCCATCTTTTTTTTACACTTGAAAGACAAGATGCACAGTTCTTGTTCGTCTAGCTCTTTCTTGAATCTCCTTCATGATCCTCACCATGGGCCACCACTAACATTCCCCTTCTTGGAATAAGATAAGACTTAAAAAAGGATCCAAATATTTCTAAGCAAAAAAAAAAGACTTGAGCAAAAGCAAAGTGAATTGTTGGGTTAGGCCTAGCTGACACAAAAAGATCTAAAGGAAATCAAACTATAGATTGGGACATGGTTGGACTTCAAAGAGTCGAACGGTGTGTTGCACGAGCAAATAAAACCCCGAAAACAAGTGATATCTGAACCATGAAATTCGTGGAGGAGGAAGACTAATGATACCAATAACGACAAAGATAGAGACACAACAGAGATAATTGAAAGCCATAGAAAGAGCACGACTCTAATAACATGTTAAATAAATATAAATAAAAAATGATAAATACACTTTTCATTCTTTAACAAATTTTTAGACTAAAATGATGATAATTTCCTTAAACCACTTTACATATATTGAAGATATTATTGTCTATTCATTAAGTTCTCGGGAGTATTATTGTCACACAAATGGTGCAAAGTGTCTAACATATGTAGTTCAATGGTGCAATGTGTCAAAGTTGAAAGTTTAGGGTGAAATTGTCTAAGATTGGTAGTTGGAGGGTGCAATGTGTTAAATTTGTAGATTAAGGTGCAATGTGTCAAAAACCCGATAGTTAATGAGTGAAAAGTGTATTTAGCCCAATAAGAAATATTGAACTAATAAGCGGAAGTGAGGGAAGGAAGAGAGAGAAGAGATTTAAGTTGGTTCTGCCTTGAGAGCTCTACGTCCTCTAAGAAGAAGAAAAAATAATAGGGCTATTTCTTAACCATTTAACTTCACCTTACTGTGCATATCTCCTTTATTCTTTTATTTTGATTAAGAACCTTATAGGGCCTATTGTATATAATCAAATTTTTCATGTTCTTGTGAAAAATGCCTTTGCAGAATAGTTTCTACCAATGTGTTAATTAGATGTGTATTAGTTGAAGCTAAGATCTCGCTGTTGGTATAAATATTTATGCTCACTATCATGGTTTCTGTTGGAGAATGGGGTTTGTGGTTTTTGTTGGAAGGCGGAGGGTAGCTATTACATGTTGTTGGTTCTGTGGTGTTTATTGGAGATTGCAGGGGTAAGTATTATTTGATGTTGGTTCTGTGGTTTTTGGTGGAGATTGGAGGACAAGGTTTGTGTTGTTTAATGTTTGTTTGTAGATCTATGTTTGTCTTTATTTTTATTTAACTTTTGAGATCACTTCCTAGTGGACACCTCTACACTGATGTTGGAGGTCTAACCTAATGTCTAACGAAGTCAGTCCTCTTTTCGGAGAGATCTCTAGGTTGAATACTGATTTTCTAATGGATAGTTTTAGTTTGTAAAATTTGATTGTTGTTTTATGTTAGTTTATAGTAAAATCTTTGGATATGGTTTCTCGTAACTTTAATTAGAAGAGTTTCTTGTCACTTTTGTTCATGTGCTTACTATGAATATTTCCAATATCCTTAGAGTTTGATTAAGAATCTTTTAGGGCCTATTGTATATAGTCAAATTTGTCATGTTCTATTGAAAAATGCCTTTGGAAAATAGTTTGTACCTTTGTTTTAATTAGCTTTGTGTTAGTTGATTACTAAGATCTTGGTTTTTCTTGGAGAATGGCGTTTGTGGTTTTTGTTGGAAGGGGGAGGGCAGGGCTAACTATTAATTGTTGTTTGTTCTGTGGAATTTATTGGAGATTGGAGGGCTAACTACTTTTTGATGTTGGTTATGTGGTTTTTGTTGGAGATTGGAAGACAAGGTTTGTGTTGTTTAATGTTTGTTTGTTAATCTCTGTTTATCGTTATTTTTATTTAACTTTTAAGATCACTTCCTTGTGGATACCTCTACACTAAAGTTGGAGGTCTAACCTGATGTCTAACGAAGCCAGTCCTCTTTACGGAGGGATCTCCAAGTTAAATAGTGATTTCCTAATGGATATTTTTAGTTTTTAAAATTTGTATGTTGATTTATGTTAGTTTAAAACATAATCTTTGGATATGGTTTCTCTTAACTTTACTTAGAAGAGTTCCTTGTCATTTTTGTTCATGTGCGTAGTGTGTATATTTCCTTTATTCTTTGAGTTTGATCGAGATCCATATAGGGCCTATTGTATGTTGTCAAATTTTTCATTTTCAATTGAAAAATGTCTTTGCAGAATTGTTTTAATTAGTTGTGTGTTAGTTGAAGCTAAGATCTCGCTGTTGGTATAAATATCGGTGCTCACTATCATGGTTTCTATTAGAGAATGGAGTTTGGGGTTGTTGTTGGAAGGCAGAGGGCATGACTAACTATTACTTGTTGGTTTTGTGGTGTTTATTTGAGATTGGAGGGCTACTGTTTTTTTATGTTGGTTCTGTGGTTTTTTTGGAGATTGCAAGACAAGATTTGTGTTGTTTCATATTTTTTTGTTAATCTATGTTATTTTTACTTAAATTTTGAGATCACATTCAGGTGGATACCTCTACACTGACGTTGGAGGTCTAACCTGATGTTTAACGAAGCCAGTCATCTTTACGGAGGGATCTCTATGTTGAATAGTGGTTTTCTAATGGATAGTTTTAGTTTTTAAAATTTGTTTGTTGATTTATTTTAGTTTATAACAAAATCTTTGGATATGGTTTCTCTTAACTTTCATTAGAAGAGTTCCTTGTCATTTCTGTTCATGTGCTTACTGTGCTTTTTCCCTTTATTCTTTGAGTTTGATCAAGATCCATATAAGGCCTATTGTATATAGTCAAATTTGTCATGTTCAATTGAAAAATGCCTTTGCAGAATAGTTTCTACCTTTGTTTTAATTAGTTGTGTGTTAGTTAAAGCTAAGAGCTCGTTGTTGGTATAAATATTTGTGCTCTCTATCATGGTTTCTATTGGAGAATGAAGTTTTTTGTTTTTATGGGAAGACGGAGTTAACTATTACTTGTTGTTGGTTATGTGGAGTCTATTGGACATTTGAGGGTTAACTGCTTTTTTATGTTGGTTCTGTGAATTTGTTGGAGATTGGAGGACAAGGTTTGTGTTGATTTTTGTTTGTTTGTTAACTCAAGGTGTAACGAAGCCGGTCCTCTTTACGGAGGGATCTCTAAGTTGAATAGTGATTATTTAATGGATAGTTTTATTGATTAATGTTTGTTTGTTGATTTATGTTAGTTTATAACAAAATCATTCGATTTGGTTTCTCTTAACTTTGATTAGAAGAGTTCCTTGTCATTTATGTTCATGTGGTTATGGTACATATTTACTTTATTCTTTTAGTTTGATTAAGAACCTTTTAGGGCCTATTGTACATAGTCAAATTTGTCATGTTCTTGTGAAAATTTCATTTGCAGAATAGTTTCTACCTTTGTTTCAATTAGCTGTGTGTTAGTTGAAGCTAAGATGTTGTTGTTGGTATAAATATTTATGCTCACCATCATCATTTCTGCCGGAGATTGGAGTTTTTTGTTGGAAGGCGGAGGGCATGACTAATTATTACTTGTTGTTGGTTCGATAGAGTTTATTGGAGATTTGAGGGGTAACTGTTATTTGACGTTGGTTCTGTGGTTTTTGTTGGAGATTGGAGGACAAGGTTTGCGTTGTTCAATGTTTGTTTGTTGATCTATGTTTATCTTAATTTTTATTTAACTTTTGAGATAACTTTACACTAACGTTGGAGGTCTAACCTGAGGTGTAACGAAGCCAGTCGTCTTTACGGACAAATCTCTAAATTGAATAGTGATTATTTAATTGATAGTTTTATTGGTTAATGTTTGTTTGTTGATTTATGTGAGTTTATAACAAAACCTTTGGATTTGGTTTCTCTTAACTTTAATTAGAAGAGTTCCTTGTCATTTATGTTCATGTGTGTACTGTGAACCATATAGGGCCTATTGTAAATAGTCAAATTTGTCATGTTCAATTGAAAAATGCATTTGCAGAATAGTTTCTACCTTTGTTTTAATTAGCTGTGTTTTAGTTGAAGCTCAGATCTCACTGTTGGTGTAAATATTTGTGCTCACAATCATCGTTTGTGTTGGAGATTGGAGTTTCTGGTTTTAGTTGGAAGGAGGATGGCAGGACTAGTTATTACTTGTTATTGGTTCTGTGGAGTTTATTAGAGATTGGAGGGGTAACTGTTATTTGATGTTGGTTCTGTGGTTTTTGTTTGAGATTGGAGGACAAGTTTGTGTTGTTTAATGTTTGTTTGTTGATCAAAGTTTATCATTATTTTTATTTAAATTTTGAGATACTTTCTGATGGATACCTCTGCACTGACGTTGGAGGTCTAACCTGTGGTTTAATGAAGCATGTCCTTTTTACGGTGGGGTCTCTAAGTTGAATAGTAATTATCTAATGGATAGTTTTATTGGTTAACGTTTGTTTGTTGATTTATGTTACTTTATGTCAAAATCTTTGGATATGGTTTCTCTTAATTTTAATTAGAATAGTTCCTTGTCATTTCTTTTCATGTGTTTTCTGTGCATATTTCCTTTATTTTGAGTCTAATTAAGAACCTTATAGGGCATATTGTATATAGTCAATATAATACTGAGTCTGATTAAGAACCTTATTTTGAAATATAATGTTGTTGGTGTAGGTGCATGCATCGTTTCAAATCTTATGTTCGTAATACAGCCACACCTGAAGGTTCTATTGCTGAAGGATATATAGCAGATGAATGCCTAACTTTTTGTAAAAGATATTTAGAATCAATTCCAACGATCTTTAATAGATCCCCAAGAAATGTAGACGATACTATGGGAGGAATCTCTTACGTTCGTCTTGATACAAAGACGTGCATGCAAGCCCATCGATATAACCTTTTTAATTGCGATGAGTTAATTCAAATTCGCACATAACTGATGTTAGACATATAAATCTTTCATTGAGAATGTTTATACCCAATAGAATTAAGTTTTTAGTTCTATTGTTCATGCAGAATGCATAGGGATCGATTGAAGGCAACAAACCGTAGGAGTCGGCCCGTAGATTATGTCATCGACAAGAAGCATAGGGATGAATTTTGTGACTGGTTTCGAGACTTCGTATGTGTTATATTTAAAATGTTCTGCATTGCTTGGTTACATTACAACTTATATTTAAAATGTTAATCTTGAGTCGCTGTCTGAGGAAAACAGATTCAAAATATGGACGATGCAACGAAGCGTGAACTTCCAAATAGGGTTTGATGGCTTGATAATGGTGACTGTTGAAGGGGGCACCACATATTACAAGCGAATTACAAGTATCATTGAGTTAAACAATTTTGATGAGGAATATTTTGTACCATTCAAATGTAATTGGATTGACCCAACTACAGGTAGGGGATATAAAGTTGATGAGTTTGAATTCAAACTTGTTAACTTTTTGCGTTTAGTGGATAGTGGAGAGCGATTAAGCTATGATCCATTCATCTTGGCATCTCAAGTATACTACGTATCTGATGAAAGACATCAAAATTGGGAAGTAGTTGTCAAAACCAAAACCAAGAGATGTGTTTGATACTGGTAATGGTGAGATGTTTGATGACGAGGTGGATGACTATTGTGAAAATGAGCCTTACAATTTAAATATTGAGCAAGTCCATAAGAATGTACAAGATGATTTGATGTGGTTTAGAAATTAGGTGGAAGGAACAACACTAGATATACCTTACGACTTTCCTATGGTATGTCAATTATCTCTCTGTTTAATTCATTTCTTTCGGACATGCATTACAATCTAGTTGAAATTTAGTTTTATTCGTGTTGTTTTGTTTAAGCAAGTGTCAGGCATGAATTTTACATTGACATTCCTGTCATAAATGAATTTTACTAGGATATTGTGATGGTGAATTGATTCTCGAATATCAATTACTACAGTTTCTTGTGTAGGTACAATGATGAGGAAGAGGTTCAGGACTATATCCTCTTCATCACAGCAAGCTACACCATCATCACAGCAACCTACCCGACCATAACAGCAAGCAACGCCTTCATTAGATTAAGCTACCGTACCATTGTTTGAAGATGATGAACCTTCGAATGATGACGAAACACTTGGTTTGTTAATAATTAAAATAGTGATAATTTTAGTTATTTGTTAGTGAATTTAATTTCACATTTTACATGTGCAGATGATACTCGAGTTCGTAAAGTGCATGGTGGGACGCGCATGACTGACATGTAGAATCTAAAAGAGAGCGAATGAATTCCAACGCAGTTCAATGACAATGGGCAGCCTCTAGGTACTAAAGGAGGCATTTTTGCCAAATTCACAGGTTGTGTTGCCCGTGTTCCTAATCAAATCCCCCTAGATGTCGTGGATTGACATAGAGTCTATACGGAATAAAGGTCTCAACCGCTACTAAAAGCTTTAGCAGGGATTTATGACCACCACTAAAGGTTTGTTTTTTTGTAGTGATTACAACATTTCTGTTTTTGTGATGATGCAAGACTGAGATTGCATATTTGAGATGCATTTTTTGAAATCTGCAATATCGTTGGAGGAAGTTTGTAAATTTGTGCAGGATGGGGAGTTTATGTAAATTGCAATGCAGGCTGTAAATTGTGCAGTTTATGTACATCGTGCATTATGTAAAGAGCATGCAGTTTGCAGATGCAATGTGAAATCTGCAATTTGCAATGCATTCTGCAAATTGTACAGCATTCTTGTAGATGCTTTATGTAAGCAGTTTATGTAACTTGCAAAAGCATATTGCAGTTTGCAGATGGAACTTCCAAATCCAAATTATTGGAAAAAAATATTCAACTTAGAAAAAGATTACAGAAAATAAGCATTAAAAAGCATTTTATATTCCTATGATGGCAATGGCACCCCACGACACTCCCAGCAAACATTTCAAGGTTGTGACAGATCACTTCAGCACAGCCACTTCAGATTGTATATCCTTAATTTTCTTGCTTAGGTAGGGTCTCACTTCCATTCCACGCGGGCAGGTGCGAGGATCAAACCATGAAAAGAAGCTACATGTTTTCTACAAATAATAGAACCGATGTGGGTGTCATCCGATAATCAAATAGATACAAATTCAATAAACTAAGCTAACTGGACTCACAAATATGAGATAATAAAGGAATACCGATTTGTTATTGTATGATGCACCCAATAAATATCTTTAAGCTAGATCTCAATTGGAGCGAGAAAATTATAATATCATAAAAAACAGCAGCAACCACCAGAAAAAAAGAAAATCAAAAAAATCAACAAGGACAATAGAAACAGAAGGTAACACCAATATTTCAATCCATATATTATATGTAAAAAACTCGATAAGTTTTGCTAAATTTGTACGTACAACCATGCTTTACATTTATAGAATCCCAACTATATCAATCAACGTAAAGAAAAAACATACAGTACTTTCAAAGATCAATCTTCCATAAAAGTGATAAGAAATTTGCAACTCATTTCACATGATTATTGGACCATCGTGAATTTTACCTGTTGTGGAGCCCACTGTTCTGTCATTCTAAGCCCAAAATAAAGGGTTGAATGACACTAGAGACTAACAAAAGATATCCTACAAACCTAAACATCCAATTCAACACTCAACGCACCCGATTCAACATTCATCAATTAAGAAACTTCGAGAAAACATGCATGAAAACTTTACCTTCTCTCACGTTTGCTTTATGGATGGACCATTTCTAAACATCCGGTGAGACTTCGCAACACTCAGAATCTATTGAAGCAAAGATTTTAGGTTCTTTCGAAAGAAGGGAGAGTAACAAAGGAACAAGAGGATGCTGGTGAGAGTGAAATGACTGAGTTAAGCGTCTGGATTGAAACAATGCTTATGGAACTTATCCAAAACAACTACAATTTGGGATAACAGAACAAAGGAGAGAACGTTGTCGTTTGGTGTTTATGTTGACTTGACTGCTGATGTGGCCCTTCTGTTAACATTGGACCCATATGGTTTGAACGTTTTCCGTTTAGCACCCCACCATCAAATTTTCTGTGATTTTGGATGGAATACAGGACTATGTGCACCACTAGTGTCATTTTTTCCATATTCCCTCTAATTTTCTGTTATCGACATCATCCAACAGTCAATCTTAGACCTTCGCTCGTTTGATTCCGTTTGTAACACAACCGACGCGATGTCTATTGGAAAAAAAAGGGTAATGGAAAAACAGATGGAAATAGAAAATGGTTAAATCCATAAGGAAGAAACACACATCAAATGCCAATTCTTGGTTGGTGGGTATCCCAAGACCTGAATATTGTTCACATTGCGTAAAAGAAGCGAATGTGGAAGCAAAGAAATTTTCTTTTCAAATTGTCTATTCCTCTGGCACGCACATATAGACTCAGAGTGGAATTGCCTTACCTTGCGATATTTTCAAGAAAAAAAAAGATAGGTTTTGAGAAACATATTTGTAGGGATCCTTGGTGTCGTAATCAAATTCGTTCCACTGAAGTAGTTTGTTCGAAGCAGAGAAGGTGAGCTCTGAGCGTTCCAGCTCACGTGCGAGAACAATGTTTGGGAACACATTAAGAACATAACCAAGAGAAATGACTTTTAAAGAAGGGGAAGAACAAAAGAAGAATCTGACCTGCTGGAAGTCGTGTTCCCTGATTAATGGAACCCCGAGTTCATAAATGTAGCCATGGAGGCGATCATCACTTCCGTAGAGCTTGGGATACCGAAATTGGAGGGTAAAATGGGAAAAATGGCACAGTAGATGCACATGGTCCTTTATTCCGTCTTAAATCACTGAAAATTTGACAGTGGGGTGCAAAACGTAAAATGTCCAAACCATATGGGTCCAATGTCTTAAAATTGATATATTCGAGGGTAAAAATTAAATGTCATGAAACTACATGGGTGCAAAGTGTAATTAACCTTGATAATAATAATAATAATAAGTGATATAAGTCAAAACAACCTAAGTCACTTGAACGAAGGAGTCACAATGAAAATTCCAGAGCACAGCAGACCCCTTGTCCCAGTCACCGCTCTAGGCCTCCAACAATCTCTCTCTCTCTCTCACTCTCTCGCTGCATGTATACTAATGAAATTAGAATTCCCGGATTCTGTTTCTAGAAATGAAAAACATGGTTTCGGTGGGTATCGAAATGGGTCATTCCAGTTTCATCCGTTTCGGTACCTACCTCTGATGGGTTTCCTCTTTGTCCCCCCCTTCATGCTGCATGTTTGCTTATCTATTTTTTGATCTATTCATTGATCCGTGTGGTTTTCTTTCTCTTAATTAAAGCCATTGCTTCGTCCTTCACAACCGCATCACTAATGGAGAAGGGAGGCCTGGAGGGCAACCATTAAAGATATACCCAACCCAACCCAACCCAACCCAACCTCTACTTCAGGGAAAGGTTGGGCAAGAACTGTAAGAGTAAAATCACAATAAACCAATTCGATTGTAAACACAGCACAATAATATAGCAGGATCTTTACCTCCAGTCATCTTGCTCAGCACTAGAATGGAATCTCTGCAGAGTAACTTTATGAATCTAAAGTATTTTAGTGTGGCTCATCCAACCTATGCATATGCCTCACAGAGTATGTCATAGATGGTATACACGGGCCTCTATTTATAGGCTAGGTCAGGAACCCTCAATCTGTTGTAGATTTTGATTTGTTTCTTCCATCAAGGAAATTCAAAATCAAATAGCAATCTTTCTCTAATCGGTTACAATTTGAATTCCAATTTAAATCAGAAATCAAATTGCAATCTTTATCCAATTAGTTCTAAATTTGAATATTCCATAATCTTATTTAACTAACATCATAATCTTTAAAACTTTAAAAGATTATTTACATATGTCAATTAGGTCACCTTAAGGAAATATTCTAACATTCTCCCACTTGACCTTGATGACATATGTCTTAATGGTGTCTTGAGTTCTTTAGTATGGCCAACTGTTTATGGAATTCTCCCACCCACATAATGAATGCTACACACAAATCATGGCGGTAAAACCGTAACATAATCGGTCGTCCCTTCCATGTATTGCCAGCACAATACTCATTATACGAGTACTGTATGGGAATCAAAACTTTATGAATGAACTTCCTATAAGTCATTCAGGTCCTTTTATTTATCTCCATAGATAACAATAAAAAATAAAGAATTTGCGCCATAAATCTTTATTTCAATAACTTTATGTCTGTAAATCAAAAATTTGAGAGAAACTAAGTACATAACGAATTAGCAAGCTCCATATGATCCATATGACCTTTAAACTGTTTTACCGGTAAACCTTTAGTCATGGGATCGCTAGCATCAACTTAATACTTATATGCTCTATAGAAACTTCATGTCTCTTAATGTTTTCTCTCACATTAAGATATTTGATATCTATGTGCTTACTTCTGCTTCCACTTTTATGATTCTTTGAAAAGAATACTGTCGCAGAATTATCACATAAGATCTTAATTGGTCTCTCAATAGACTCAACAATTTTGAGACCACCAACAAATTTCTTAATCATAATGCTTGTGTAGTGGCTTCATAACACCTATCTTCCCAGTATACCAACTGCTAATGCAATATCAGGTCTAATACAGACCTGAGTATACATCAAACTGCCGATTGCAGATGCATATGGTAATCCTTTCAATTGTTCTTGTTCCAATTCACTATTAGGACATTGATCCAAACAGAATTTATCCCATTTACTGATAGGTGCTACACTAGGAGCACATTTGCTCATATCATATCTTTTTTAAGACTTTTTCAATGTAGGCCTTTTGAAACAGTTGTAATATTTTTTGTTTTCTGTCTCTATGAATCTCTATGCCAATGAAATAAGTGGCTTCACCCAAATCCTTCATTTCAAAGTGTTTAGATATAGAAATTGTTTAGTTTCTTATAGCAAACCCAAATCATTTGTTGCAAGTAAAATTTCGTCTAAATAAAGGACTAGAAAGATTACTTTACTCCCACTGACCTTAATGTATATACATTGATCCACAAGGTTCTCAATAAATCCAAATGAGGTAATAACCTTGTGAAATTAAATATGTCATTGACGGGAGGCTTATTTTAGTCCATATATAGATTTCTTTAATTTACATGTCTTCTAACTGTTATCATCAAACCCCTCAGGTTGTCTCATATACACTTCCTCCTCAAGATCCCCATTTAGAAAGGTTGTTTTTCACGTCCATCTGTTGTAGCTCTAAGTCAAAATGAGCTACTAATGTCATGATTATCCTAAAAAAATCCTTCTTAGATATTGGAGAGAAGGTTTCATGATAATCTATGCCTTCCTTTTGAGTGAAACCCTTGGCTACAAGTCTGGATTTTCTCCTTGTGATTCATGTGTATTTCTTTGAAGAAGTGTAGAACTAGTAAATTGTAAGGAGTAACATGGGTTGTACAAAAAACCAAGGGAAATGTGGCCAGATCTGGAAATTTATACACAAGAGAAACCAACATGCACTCTAGGTGTTTGATAAAAGACCAAAAGAAGTGGAATAGATGCAATAACATTTGTTTGAGGAGATGAGATCATGGTTTTGTTGGAAGTTTTGATTTGTAGGTGTAAAATAGAAGTCTGGAATATGAGGTTAGAAGAGGAGAGCATGTTAAGACTAATTTCGTGTGTGTTGGAAGTATAATGTGTGATTGTGTCTGAAATATGGACTGACGCTCGGCATGCACTCGAGCGTCCTTCAGGAATTTTTGTATAGGAAGTTCACGTTCGACCAACGGTCGACAGTGCGCTCGAGCGTCCTTCGAACAAATTTTCGCACAGAAACTTCACGTTCGACAGACGCTCGAGCGTCACTCAAACTGTTTCACACAAAGAGTTACGCCCGACTAATGCTCGACAGGGTGCTCGAGCGTCCCTTAACACTTTCATACAGAGGCATAACGTTCGACGAGCGCTCGACCGACGCTCGAGCGGCTTCCTTTGAATTTCACAAAATTTTACTGAAAATTGTAGTTTCCTTTTCAACTATTAGGA
The DNA here is from genome assembly GCA_963930655.1 of Myrica gale. Lineage (NCBI taxonomy): Eukaryota > Viridiplantae > Streptophyta > Magnoliopsida > Fagales > Myricaceae > Myrica > Myrica gale. The sequence continues at coordinate 14,160,964 of OZ005610.1, read as the reverse complement.
AACCTTACTAGGTTTTACTTAAGGAAATATCTTGTGTTGTAAGATGACCAACTAGAGGTCAAGAATATGGATGTTTTTCTATGACGAAGTATGAGTTATTGAATTACTACTCTATAAGTCTAGTGAACCTTTGAATAACACTAGTATGACCCAATTGTAGCCAAGTGCAGTTCAAACGCTCAAGGGAACAGAGGTAAGTGAAAATTGTAAGTGGAACTTACGTCTGTAAGTGAAACTTGTAAGTGGAAACTTACGTTTTTGAAAAACTGGAATGATGCACAGCATTAATTCTCATGATTTATCATGAAAAAAAAAGTTTTGTGCAAATGAAAGTATGAGATGAATTTAAGATTTCTCATCATCAAGCATGACATGATCACACCATGAGCATTTGCATTCATTTTCTCATGAGTAAGAAGAGAAATTTTATGCAAATGAAAATACCATTTTATGCTACTTTATGACAAGTTAAGTTAATAAGCTAAAGTCGATCGGTACCGTACCAAGTCAAGAAGGTGCATCCATACCGAAGGACATTTACGTGAAGGATGGATGTCACCTAGGGCACCCATACCAAAGGATGCTTGCAAGAAGGATGGGTAGTCCATGAGGTATGTGCAATCACACTGAAGGATGCTTGCAAGAAGGTGTGAACCTCCAAGGGTCGTGTCTAGCCACTGAAGGACAAATGCGAGAAGGTGTGCTAGCTCGACCATATGTAAGGTCCCTAAGGGAAATAGGGGACAGTTCCAACGGGAACGCACAACCTGATGCCAGGGGTAAATGAAGCTCAAGTAGCCCATAAGATAAGGATTGAAAAGATTTTCCAAAAGCAAGAGATTTATAAGTACAAGTGATGTTTTCAAGAGCAAGTGCATGTTCATGTGCATGTGCATATGCAATCATGAGGCATACACGTGCATCAAAATTCATGATCATGGATGAATTACATACGTTTACATGATATTTCAAGTTCAAGTTCATGATATTTCAAGTTTTAGTGCATGCTTATGATTTCAAGTTCAAGTGCAGGCTTATGATTTCAAGTTCATGATTATGAGTTCAAGAACAAGTACATGGTTTCAAACTCATGATTTCAAGTTATGTTCCCATGCATGGTTACAAGTTATGAATTCAAGTTATGATTTCAAGATGTGTTCCTAGTGCATGTTTTCAAGCTCATGTTTACAAGTTCTTTTCCTTACTGAGTCGTTTGACTCACTGTTTTTAAAATGTATCATTCCAGATTTGCCAGGTGTGAGGAGCTCCGAGCATTACCTGACTTAGTAAGTATTAGATTGTAATGTTGTCGGTCATAGGCTATTGCGAAAGGACTACGGGTCAGGAGTTGGAGAATGTACGAGAAGCCCTTAAAGTGCTGGATATCATACTGAGGCAACAGGTTGCTAAACAATATTGTAAGGTATATATGGTCTAAAAGTACCGTATCGAATGGCTCCAGCAGAGTTGAAAGAGCTAAATGTTCAATTAGAAGAACTTCTGGAGGAAGAGTTTATACGTCACTTTCTAAAGTACCGTATCGAATGGCTCCAGCAGAGTTGAAAGAGCTAAAGGTTCAATTAGAAGAACTTCTGGAGGAAGGGTTTATACGGCCAAGTGTATCACCTTGAAGGAGCACCAATTCCATTGTCAAGAGAAAGAACGGAAGACTCCGGAGGTGGATTGACTATAGGGAGTTGAATAAGGTGACTATAAAGAATAGATACACGTTACCTTTATATTGATGACCTGTTCGATTAAGTTACAATAGGCACAAGTATTCTCAAAGATTGACTGGAGATTGAGGTATCATCAGTCGAAGGTGAAAGAAGGAGATATACCCAAGACGGCTTTTCAGACACGTTATGGTCACTATAAATTCTTGGTGATGCCATTTGGGCTGACCCATACTCTGGCCGCATTTATGGATTTGATGAACAGGGTGTTCAAGGAGTTCTTGGATAAGTTTGTGGTTGTCTTTATAGACGATATCTTGATTTATTCAAGAAACAAGGATGAACATAAGAAGCCTCTAAGGACTGTTCTACAGATTTTCACGGAGAAGAAGTTGTATGCCAAATTCTCTAAGTGTGAATTTTGGTTGGAGCGAGTCCGATTTTCAGGGCATTTAGTTTCAGGCAAAAAGGATTGTCGTGGATCCCAATAAGGTCGATGTTGTATCCAAATGGCCAAGGCCTATATATGTGAAGGAAATAAGGAGTTTCCTGAGGTTAACAGGATACTACCGAAGGTTTATTGAGGGGTTTACAAAAATAGTTATTCTATTGACGTCGTTAACCAAGAGATTTGTGAAGTTTGAATGGACGGTTGAGTGCGAATAAAATCTTTTTGGATTTTAGACCGAATTGGGAATGTGACTTACCAGTTGGCCCTACCCATGTCTTAAAGTATGAGCCCTTGCACATTAGGGGAACCTTACATATGTAGAAGAACCAATGAAGGTTTAGACAAAGGAGCAACAATTAAGGACAAAGACCAAATTCCGAGGACGGAATTTTTGTAAGGAGGAGAGGATGTGAGACCCCGACTTTATTTCTGTCGTTCTAAAACGAGGAAAGAGAGGAACTTATTGTTTAGGAACTCTTGAGTATGTATTACTCTAATTATTGAGAAATGTTTGCATGGTTAAATTAATCTAAGGTTATGCCTAGGTGAAGATTTCCCCTAGCATTTTGTGCATCGATAGTGTAATTGAATTGACATGTTATTTGTAGTTTTGACAATGTTGAAATTGAGTATTTGGGGATTTAGTTGAAATAATTGGAGGATCATAATTAGGGTGTTGGAATAGGAAGATTTCTAGCACCATGTTTTCAGGTAATATTGCGCTCGACCAGCGGGCGACAGGCGCTCGAGCGGCCTTACGGAAATATGATGGGCAGTGTCTTGTCGTTTGACCAACGCTCGACAGGTGCTCAAGCGGCCCTTGGGAATTCTACGCAGTGAGTTGGTAAGTAAGTTGACGCTTGACCAGTGCTCGACAGGCGCTCGAGCGGGACTTGTTAAAATTCAATATATGATGAATTTGGAGTTCCAATTGAAGACTTGTGAACCCTAACATTGAGGATAGTTGTATAAGCCTAGTTAAGAAGTTTATTGAGGTTAAGATGGTGGGAAGTCGATAGATATTAGCCCAGGCATGGTATGATGTAAAGTATTGAATAAGTGATAAATGATGGAATTGATGGTCAATAGTCCATGCAAAGTAAGATTTAAAAGTGAAACAAGGAGAACAGAATTCGACATGATATATGTGAGACTCCGACCCTATTTCTATCATTGTAAAGGAATTATATTGAGGATGTATGTATGAATAAATTAATTTCAAGTTATGTCTAGGGGGAATTTTTTCCCCTAACGTATTTATGAGTTTTAAGCTAGGATCTGACTGTTATATTATTTGCCATTAGACTTGAGCAATTGAGATTGATGAAATTATTTTATTAATGGAAAATGTCCCTAAGTTACAATATTTAGAAGTATTTTAATTAGGGGCTTTAGCCTTGGAAATATGTGAATCCTTGGAACACAAATGAGGAGACATATTAGAGTTAGTTTTGTGAGTGGCAGAAAAAGAAAATAAGTTTTCTTGAGGGGCAGAAAAGAAAAGAGGGGAGGAATGGAGGAGAAAAAGGGAAAGAATGGGGGAAGGGCAATTTTGCCTTTTCGATTCCCCCAAGCCTTTCACGTATAAGGCAACCCCCCATTCCCACAAATCACATTGCCCTAGCTCACCCGAACAAGAGAAGAAGAAGAAGAAAGAAGAAGAAGAAGGAGAAAGAAGAAGAAGGAGAAGAAGAAAAGAAGAAGGAGAAAGAAAGAGAGAGAGAGGGAGGTGAGTGGTTTTGGCCGGCCAAGCCATACCCACTTTCACCCATTTTCTCTTTTCCTTTGAATGGTTGTTGGTTGTTGTGTTTGATTGATTTTCTCCTTGTGATTCATGTGTATTTCTTTGAAGAAGTGTAGAACTAGTAAATTGTAAAGAGTAACATGGGTTGTACATGAAACCAAGGGAAATGTGGCCAGATCTGGAAATTTATACACAAGAGAAACCAACATGCACTCTAGGTGTTTGATAAAAGACCAAAAGAAGTGGAATAGATGCAATAGCATTTGTTTGAGGAGATGGGATCATGGTTTTGTTGGAAGTTTTGATTTGTAGGTGTAAAATAGAAGTCTGGAATATGAGGTTATAAGAGGAGAACATGTTAAGACAAATTTCGTGTGTGTTGGAAGTATAATGTGTGATTGTGTCTGAAATATGGACTGACGCTCGGCATGCGCTTGAGCGTCTTTCGAACAAATTTTCTCACAGAAACTTCACGTTTGACAGACGCTCGAGCGTCACTCAAACTGTTTCACACAGAGAGTTACGCCCGACTAATGCTCGACAGGGCGCTCGAGCGTCCCTTAACACCTTCATACAGAGCCATAACGTTCGACGAGCGCTCGACCGACGCTCGAGCAGCTTCCTTTGAATTTCACAAAATTTTCCTGAAAATTGTAGTTTCCTTTTCAACTATTAGGAAACCTTTGAATAACACTAGTATGGTCCAATTGTAGGCAAGTGCAGTTCAAGCGCTCAAGGGAACAGAGGTAAGTGAAATTTGTAAGTGGAACTTACGTCTGTAAGTGAAAATTGTAAGTGGAACTTACGTCTGTAAGTGAAAATTGTAAGTGGAAGTGAAAATTGTAAGTGGAACTTACGTCTGTAAGTGAAAATTGTAAGTGGAAACTTACGTTTTTGAAAAACTGGAATTATGCACAGCATGAATTCTCATGATTTATCACGACATGACCTAAGCATTTGCATGAAAAAGAAAGTTTTGTGCAAATGAAAGTATGAGATGAATTTAAGATTTCTCATCATCAAGCGTGACATGAGCACACCATGAGCATTTGAATTCATTTTTCTCATGAGTAAGAAGAGAAATTTTATGCAAATGAAAGTACCATTTTATGCTACTTTATGACAAGTTAAGTTAATAAGCTAAAGTCGGTCGGTACCGTACCAAATCAAGAAGGTGCATCCATACCGAAGGACGTTTACGTGAAGGATGGATGTCACCTAGGGCACCCATACCGAAGGATACTTGCAAGAAGGATAGGTAGTCCATGAGGTATGTGCAATCACACTGAAGGATGCTTGCAAGAAGGTGTGAACCTCCAAGGGTCGTGTCTAGCCACTGAAGGACGAATGCGAGAAGGTGTGCTACCTCGACCATATGTAAGGTCCCCAAGGGAAATAGGGGACAGTTCCAACGGGAACGCACAACCCTGATGCCAGGTGTAAATGAAGCTTAAGTAGCCCATAAGATAAGGATTGAAAAGATTTTCCAAAAGCAAGAGCTTTATAAGTACAAGTGATGTTTTCAAGAGCAAGTGCATGTGCATAAGCAATCATGAGGCATACACGTGCATCAAAATTCATGATCATGCATGAATTACATACGTTTACATGATATTTCAAGTTCAAGTTCATGATGATTTCAAGTTTTAGTGCATGCTTATGATTTCAAGTTCAAGTGCACGCTTATGATTTCAAGTTCATGATTATGAGTTCAAGAACAAGTTCATGGTTACAAACTCATGATTTCAAGTTATGTTCCCATGCACGGTTACAAGTTATGAATTCAAGTTATGATTTCAAGATGTGTTCCTAGTGCATGATTTCAAGCTGATGTTTACAAGTTCTTTTCCTTACTGAGTCGTTTGACTCACAGTTTTTAAAATGTATCATTCCAGATTTGCCAGGTGTCAGGAGCTCCGAGCATTACCTGACTTAGTATGTATTAGATTGTAATGTTGTCGGTCATAGGCCATTGGGAAAGCACTACGGGTCAGGAGTTGGAGAATGTACGAGAGCCCTTAAAGTGCTGGATATCATACCGAGGCAACAGGTTGCTAAACAATATTGTAAGGTATATATGGATACAAGGCGTGATGTGAAGAAGTTATGAGTAAGTCGTTTTGTGTAAGTTGAAGTTTATGTAAATCTCTTTGGCCCATCTCTCTCAGTTGTATATGTATAAATTTTCCATTGCAAGATTAAGAGAAAACGCTGGAACATTCATTGAGTGGATGTTAGCGGCTGTCATTAACCCCCTTCGGGCTAGCGTTCGGGGCGTGACACTCTACTTCTGCGTTATAAGTCTTAAAGGCGTTCAACGCCTCAGACTTTTTATCAATAAGGTAAAGATACATGAAACGAGAATGGTCATCAATGAATGAGATAAAATATCTCTGACCATTGAAACATGGAGTAGGAAAAGGTCCACAGAGATCAGAGTGTATGATCTCTTGAATCTTAGAACTCCTTTTGACACCTTTAGTGGTCTTGTTAGTCTTCTTTCCCTTTAAGCAGTCTATACAAGTGCCAAGGTCAGTAAAATCAAGAGTTTGTAAGACTCCGTCATTAGCCAACGTTTTAATTCGCTCAATAGAGATATGTCACAATCTTCTATGCCATAACAAACCGGGATTCTTATTTATAAGCCTTTTCTTTATGCCAATAAAATGTATTGACAAACAATTGTTCTCAAAGTTGAAATCTAATTCAATTTTGTAAAGACCATCAATTTTTATTCCACCACCAACAACTTGATAATTTCGAAATAAACTGAAAGTTGAATTTATAAAATAAAAACCATAACCCAATACATCAAGTTTTTGAAATTGAAATTAATTTCCTTGAAAAGTTTGGAATAAAAATACATCTTTAAGATCTAAAACAAAAATCAAGTTTTCAAAATTATTCTATAAGTCTCAATCGCTTCCACACTTGAGAACAATTTATTTCCAGAGTAAACTTATTGTTCACTTCTTTTCGATTTCCTTGTTGTGAGAAAACCCTGCAATGTATTTACAATGTGGATTGAAGAACCAGAATCAATCCACCAGGTATTGCAAGGAGCTTCAACAACTAAAGATTCATGACAAACAAGAGAAAGGAATATACCATTCTTCTCGAGCCACTTGAGGTATTTTTGGCAATCCTTCTTCATGTGCCCTTTCTTCTTACGAAACAAGTATCCTTAGTGCCACTAATCTTTATTGACACCTTGTTCTCCTTCTTGAAGTTTTGGGCAACCTTGCCTTTCTTGGTCCTCCCCTTAGCACGAGAAATAAAGTGAGAACTCTCAGATTTCTCTAGTTTCTGCCTCTCTTCCTTTTGAAGACACATAGTCAGTAAATCATTCACTAACCATTTTTCCTTATGTGTGTTGTATGATATTTTAAAGGGATGGTAGAGAGTTCAAAATTAGATGAACCAAGAATGAGTAAGAAGTTTCAACTTCCAGAGATTTTAATTGAGATGCAATGTCTCTCATCTCCATTATGTGCTCACGCACACTAGTTTAACTCTTTATTGATTTGCTTGACAACTTTCTCATTAGGGTGCTGGCTAATGCCTTTTTAGAAGCAACAAATTGCTCTTCAACGGACTTTAAAAAATCAGTGGGTGGGAGACGAGGTTTTCCTCCTCTCCGGCCACCTACTACCGCACAGAGTGTCACCTCCTCCCAGTGGGTCCTATTCTCCAGTATTCCAATGAATCAAAAACATGGTTTTCTTCAGATTTTTCATAACCAAAATCCAACCCAAATTCATACGGTTTTTCTTAAAATGTTTTTTTTGCAGTTATTTTTGCTTCTAAAGAAACAAGTATTTCTGAAAACCTAAAGCATAAATTTCAATACTTGTAATTGACCGTCGGCCAAAAAAAAGTGTCATAATTGAGATTTGAGAGGCTTTTTGCACCATACAAAAAAACGTATATCGAACATAGTTGAGATCTGGTCAAAGAAAGAAAAAACTTTCTTTTAAAACACTGATACAGAGAACCATTATTTCTTGATTCAGACGACAATCTGAATTTAATCTGTAAATTGCTTCACTGAACAAGAAGTGCGGAAGGTCGCTCTAATACCACATGTAAGAGTAAAATCACAATTAACCAATTCGATTGTAAACGCAACGGAATAATAAAGCAGGATCTTTACCTCCAGTCATCTTGCTCAGCACTCGAACGGAATCTCTATAGAGTAACTTTATGAATCTAAAGTATTTTAGTGAGGCTCTTCCAACCTATGTATATGCCTCACAGAGTATGTCATAGATGGTATACATAGGCGTCTATTTATAGGCTAGGTCAAGGACCCTCAATCTGTTGTAGATTTTGATTTGTTCCTTCCATCAAGGAAATGCAAATTCAAAATCAAATAGCAATCTTTATCTAATCGGTTACAATTTGAATTCCAATTTAAATCAGAAATCAAATCTCAATCTTTATCCAATTAGTTCTAAATTTGAATCTGCTACAGATTCCATAATCTTATTTAATTGACAGCATCATCTTTAAGACTTTAAAAGATTATTTACATATGTCAATTAGGTCACCTTAAGGAAATATTCTAACAAGAACATGTCATGAAGTTGTCCACAAAAGAGTATTGGCCCAAACGAAAATGAAACTGCTATTCAGCATTCTTGTAATATGTTGATCTTATCTCCTACCTTCATCTAGCCCACGAACACACCTTTTTTTCTTTCTTTCTTTCTTTCTTTCTTTCTTTCTTTCTTTCTTTTTTCCTTCTTCCTCTTCTGTTGGCAACTGTGGATATTATTTCACAAATGGGGTAAGTATATACATGCTTAACTCATACAGACCACTACGGGGCTGGCTATTTGATAAGGGGGCCAAAAAAGGGAGAGCTATGAACCCGTTACATCATACACAATCTTAAGGGCACACAACCCGTTACATCATACACAATCGCCGAAGAGCTACAAACCAACCAGCCTTAAAGGCCATAACCAACCCGGCCAAAAAAGGATCACACAGAGAAGGTGATTTTTAGAGTAGTTCTCCATGCTAGCACCATTAACCAAGGAGCACACAGAGATGGCGCCCCACGAAAAGTGGGGTGCTATGTAGAAACCGTCAGATAACGCCACTCGTACCAAGGGAGGTGCATGGATCCACATGCGGTACCACCAGCCAAAACACAATATTCGTCACTTGATCCTCGCTTGTTACAAACCCGACACCAGGAAGAGAAACACAATCCAAAATGATAGTGTTTGCAAATCCAAAATAATGAGAAATTTTTAATCCATCCAAAATTTTTGAATGAAAACATAATTAAATAACAAATTTGATAAAAAATAATTAAAAAATACAAATCAACTTACTAAGTTTTAATTCTTTTTTAAAAAATTCACTCGGTTTAAAAAAAAAACTCATTAGGTTTTAAATTTAATATTAAATCTCACTCCTAATGACTCAATTAACTGAAAATTCTTCTCACTCAATTGTAACGTGAAACGCGTAATTAAAATAAATTAAAGTATAAACATTTTAAAAAAATTAAAAACTCAAAACTCAAATAAATAAAAACTTATAATTTAATACTAAAATTTAATTTTAAATTTTAATTTTAAAAAAAACATATGGAAAAGGATCTCACCCCGACCCATTCAAGGTGGCCACCCGAGCGGCGGCTGCTGGGTGGTTGGGGGACCTCCCCATCCCGCAAATCTGTAACAATAGGTAGAAGAAGGAATGCAATAGGGGAGAACAAGAGTCTTGAGCAATTTTCAGTATATTGTTGTGAATGAATAAATAAAAAAATATATATATATACATTAACCAAAAGAATTGGAAAAAAAAGAATATAATGGAAACAATTCATGCAAAAGATTCTAACTAACTCTGATGCGTAGTGAGAAGCACAGAGCACGGCAGAGAGCAAGCAAAAGGAGAGCAAAGGGGTAAAGGTTACTGAGCTCAGGATAGAGGGACATATGGTGGTGTGCTCTGTTCTCCACGTGTCTTAGCAGCTACACATGTAGTAGCGGCAGTATCAACGGCAGCAACTTCTTGATGCAATACCCCTAAAAGATGGGGCATAGAAATCAACTATCCCCATCTTGGATAAGTGACCATCAAACATATATGAGGGAAGAGCTTTGGTAAAAATGTCTAAAAGCTGCAAGTGAGATGCAATATGAGTTGTTTGAATGGAGCCTCTCTGAATGAGATCACGAACAATATGCCAATCGAGTTCAATATGTTTTGTGTGCTCGTGGAAGACAGGATTGGCAGGGATATGGAGGGCGGCTTGGTTATCACAATAAATGTCACGCCCCGAACGCTAGCTAAACGAAGCTAATGACAGCCGCGAGCATTCCCGACAAGGAACGCTCAAGCATACTTACTAAAGTTCGTGCAGCGGAATATATAACTCATTCAGAGGATTCTTGCAGCGGAAATATCATAATGCCTCAATATTTAAAAGAAGTCTTTATATCGCTAGCGTTGAACGCACATACGAACATTAGAACATGTTCCTCAACGATAACTTGAAGTAGCTATAACATGGTCTCAAAATATCAATCAGTTAAAAACCTTAACTTACTAAGCCGAACAACCCATGACCACCACACCACGGAGGCTCATGCCGGCTCTTACAAAAATTATCTAAACCTTTACTGAAATAAGTAAAAAGGAAAAGACATTTTCGCCAACTCTTCTCCTAGGGTTCAAGGTCCTCCTCTTAAGTTTCCTCCCCTGAAATATTATCTTGAATGGTACAATTTAAAAACTGTGAGTCGAAAGACTCAGTAAGGAGTTATAGCTAAAACATGGATTTGAAATCTTGGTTTGGAAACATGAACTTGAAATCGTAAGCATGCACTTAAACTTGAAATCATAAGCATGTAAACATAATGTAATTCATGCATGATCATGAATTGTGATGCACGTATATGCCTCATGTTTGCATATGCACATGCACTTGCTCTTGAAATCGACACTTATACTTGTAAAACTCTTGCTTTTGGAAAATAATTCCAATTCTTATCTGATGGGCTACTTGCCCTCTATTTACCCTTGACATCAGGGTTGTGCATTCCCGTTGGAACTGTCCCCTATTTCCCTTGGGGACCTTACATATGGTCGAGCTAGCACACCTTCTCGCATTCGTCCTTCAGTGGCTAGACACGATCCTTGGAGGTTCACACCTTCTAGCAAGCATCCTTTAGTGTGATTGCACATACCTCATGGACTACCCATCCTTCTTGCAAGCATCCTTCAGTATGGGTGCCCTAGGTGACATCCACCTTTCACGTAAACGTCCTTCGGTATGGATGCACCTTCTTGATTTGGTACGGTACCGATCGACTTTAGCTTATTAACTTAACTTGTCATAAATAGCATAAAATGATACTTTCATTTGCATAAAATTTCTCTTTCTTACTCATGAGAAAAATGAATGCAAATGCTCATGGTGTGCTCGTGTCATGCTTGATGATGAGAAACCTTAAATCCATCTCATACTTTCATTTGCACAAAACATTCTTTTTCATGCAAATGCTTATGTCATGTCGAAATAAATCATGAGAATTCATGCTGTGCATCATTCCAGTTTTTCAAAAACGTAAGTTTCCACTTACAATTTTCACTTACCTCTGTTCCCTTGAGCGCTTGAACTGCACTTGTCCACAATTGGGTCATACTAGTGTTATTCAAAGGTTTACTAGACGTATAGAGTAGTTATTCAATAACTCATACTTCATCATACAAAAACATCCATTTTCTTGACCTGTAGTTGGTCATCTTATGACACAAGATATTTCCTTAAGTAAAACCTAGTAAGGTTTCCTAATAGTTAAAAAGGAAGTTACAAAAATTCTTGAAATTCAAAGGAATCCGCTCGAGCGTCGGTCGAGCGCTCGTCGAGCGTTATGCCTCTGTATGAAAGTGTTTAGGGATGCTGGAGCGCCTTTTCGAGCGTTAGTCGAGCGTAACTCTTTGTGAAACTGTTGAGTGACGCTCGAGCGCAGGTCGAGTGTCGGCCGAACGTGAAGTTTCTGCATGAAAAATTGTTCGAAGGACGCTCGAGCGCACTGTCGAGCGTCGGTCGAACATGAGCCTTCTGTACAGAAATACCTAAAGGACGCTCGAGCGCCTGTCGAGCGTCAGTCCATTTTCAGACACAAATCACACATTATACTTCCAAAACACACGAAATTTGTCTTAACATGCTCTCCTCTTATAACCTCACATTCCATACTTCTATTTTTACAATTACAATCAAAACTTCCAATAAAACCATGATCTCATCTCCTCAAACAAATGTTATTGCATCTATTCCACTTCCTTTGGTCTTTTTATCAAACACCTAGTGTGCATTTATAGTTCTCTTGACATTTTCTCAGATCTGGTGTCATTTCTAACATTTAGGGCTTGGTGATTCTTAACAAGACTATCATACATACAACCTAAGGCTTCCATCCATATATTCGACCATACATGCTCAAAATAGATTTCAATCCTCTCCTAGGCCTTTTATCAAACACTTAGAGCACAAGAACAATTTCACTTGAACTCTCATTTCAGATCTAGCCATATTTCCCAAGGTTTCTGACTCGACAAAAAATGATTAGCGAATTACTCCCAAGCGTAGGAGGTTGTCAAGTAGTACTAGGGAAGTCCTAGGTCATCTCCAGCAGGAACGATGTGTTCAATCTTTCATTCCCATCACCATTACGATAAGAGAAAACTATGTTCTATTTACAATGAAAATGATATTTACAAAGGGAAAAGTTTGGTTTTAGGTTACCATCCATGATTTTGAGATTTTTGATTTGTGATTAATCCAAACGCTAGGAGATTAATGAAAAACTAACAATCAAACACGATAATTAAATAGCATGAAATGGAATTAACAAACGCAAACTTAAATACTAATCTAACATTAAAGAAATAAAATAGAACTTTAATCATTCAACCAAAACAATAAACAAGGAACATGGCATTCGATCCAAACTCAAATCTAGAATATTTTGCAATTAATATGAAAGTGCAATAATAATAAAAGATTCGATCAACACAACAGCAAAATAATGCAATGAAAATAACTCTCAAATAAAGAACCAAATGCAACAAGATTTATTCTAAAAATTGTAAAAGAAAATAAGTCAAAAGCCACCGAAGAAACAAAAAGAAAATGCAAGAACAGAAGAAAGAAAACCACCGCTTGTAGAAAACAAAAACCTATCTCCGCTTGAAACAAAAACTGCCTAATAAAACAAAAAGTCACCGAATGAATAATCAAAAGGCACAACAGAAAAACAGCAGGGCAAGAACAAAAAGCACGGAAAGAAACTTTTCTCCCTTCGGTAATTGTTGTTCCACCGAATAACAATAGCCACCGGAGAAAAGCAAAAGCTACACTCGTAGAAAAGAAAGGCTACTCCATGAAAACAAAAGATGTCGTCTAATGAAAAACAAAAACCTAGCAAAAGACAAAAGATGCCGAATACAAAAGAAACCGCCTGAAACCCTATTTTTTCTCCGTGACTTCTATTCCACCTCATAAAACAAAGGCCACCGATTGCTGCCCTCTCTTTTTTCGGTCAGCCTTTCTTCTCTTTACAAATTCTGATTGGTTCGGCCCTTTTGCAATTCACGGCTACCCTTGCTTCTCTTAAAGTTTCGGCCAGCCCATGTACAAATCTCAGCCCAGCGTTTCTCCTTTTCACGGCTCCACATTTTTTCTTTTACAGATTTCCGGTTTAACTTCTGCAGGTCACGGGTCCAGCTGCTCTTTGTTCCTCACGGAGTGGGCCGAATTGTCTTTCTTCCCTGGGCCGAATTGTCTTACTTCCTATAAGGGGAGGTCATTTATTAATCCGATCGGGCCTATGGCTGATGGGCTTTCACCTATTTTAAGAATAACAAGAGTCCATTAGGTGTAAAAATGGAGACATGAAAATATGATGAGAGGAGAGAAAATAAATAACTTAAATTTAATAATTACACTTGTTTTTGTCAAAATTAACAATTCGCCTCATACTAATGCCCAAGGCATAATTTTCTCATTTTCTAGTGGAAATGGTGTAATTGTGGAACTTTCTCAAGTGATAAATTAGCAAAATTGTGATATAATCACACCCCCTAACTAGCTTTTTGCTAGTCCCTTAGCTAAAATAGCGAAAAAGTAATTTAACAAAATAATGCATTGAGACAACAATTCATTCACAAGCATATCAGTCAATCAAAAGAATTCTCAATCACAATGACTTTACCTCTCACAATTTCAAACAATATCAGCATCTTCGAAATACTTAGGGTGTGTTTGTGTTGTAAAATTTTAGTGTTGTTAAAATTTTAGGTATTGAGTTTAGTGAAAAAGTGAAGAGAGAGGTAATTTTTAATATTTTTGTAGTGAATAGTAGTGATTTGATGAGGGAGAGAGAGATTATATTGTAATTTTTTATTGTGTTAAAATTTTAGAGTGTAAAATTTTAAGACGCAAACGCAGCCTTAGTATCTCCTCTTAATAGGATTGAGGCAAAACGTCTAGAGAAGTTACAATTTATCACCTTGACTCTCTCTTAGTCCTCATTTCTACCACTGGCTGTCCAAAAGAGTTTCGACCTTAAGATTGATCAATATTGATCCTAGTACTTCAAAGCTGAAGGGTCTAGCAGTTTTCGCGCCAACTTTGTTCTTAAGGGTTGTTGAGTTTTCCAAACCACCAAAGTTTGGGCAACTGTTTCTAGCCCTTTACTCAGTAACAACTTAAGTTGCCCCTTTCTTTTGCTCTTATTCTTTTCTTTTTTCTTCTCTTTTTTTCTTTTTTTCTATCTTCTTCTTCTTTTTTCTTTTTTTTTTCAAGGCACAGCTCAGTAGTCTTGTAGTGTACTTCTCTCTATTCTAGTCATTGGTATGTAGATGAAGACTAATGAGAGATATCAGGTAAAAGAAAAAGTTATTTCTTAGAATGTTTTGCCCTTCATCCTGTGAGAGCTAATCCTAAGGTCAACCTCAGAAAACTTCAAAAGTTTGAAACCAGAGAGTTCACATCATCATTCATGTTTCATCAATGTCAAATTTGAATGCTCGAGAAGGATAAAGTTGTCAACACGCATTAATAAAGTTCAACCACCATCACCATCTTACTAGGAGTCAGCAATTCGGCATAATCACTGTAAAATGCATTATGGTATTGACAAGTGTAAATGAATATATGCATGGTTGCAAAACGTGCAAATCCTCTCCCCCCAACTAAATGAAACATTGTCCTCAATGTGAAAGCATAAAGGGAAACAAAAGAAAGATGGGAACAGAGAGACGCAAACCAAAAGAAAAACAACAGAAAATCACAGCCAACTAGAGCAATAGAAAAAGAACAAAACAAAATGCAAATAAGAAATAAAACAAAACAAAAAGGAAACAACAAAGAGGAAAGGTCAGAGGACTCCCCTGGGGTCTTGCACAAGCAAGATTTCTTCATTTGGTTTGAAGGGAGTCATAAATGGCTTGAGACTTTGTCCATTGACTATGAAACTGTTTCCATTTTTCGGATCAACAATGTCTACCGCACCATGAGAATGGACTTCTTTAATGATGTATGGGCCACCCCATCGGGATTTCAGCTTTCCACGAAAAAGTTGCAATTGGGAATTATAAAGAAGCACTTGCTGATTAGGGAGAAGCTGCTTGTCTTTAATCTTCTTGTCATGGAGGGACTTCATCCTCTCCTTTGCCAAGCGGGCATTGTCATAGGCTTCCCTCCTTGCTTCAGCAAGCTCAGAAATCTGCAACTTTCTTAAACCTTTGGCATCATCAAGTGAAAAGTTAATCTGTTTGATAGCCCATAAAGCACGATGTTGAATTTCAACAGGTAGATGACAAGCCTTACCATAAACTAATCTATAAGGGGACATCCCTAAATTAGTCTTGAATATAGTTCTATAGGCCCAGAGAGCATCAATCAATTTTTCGGACCAATCCTTTCGAGAAGGACGAACCGTTTTCTCAAGTATAAGCTTGAGCTCTCTATTGGCCAACTCAGCTTGACCATTAGTTTGGGGGTGATATGGAGTAGAGACCTTGTGAGTCACCCCATATTTTTGCATGAGTTTTTCAAAAGGTTTATTGCAAAAATGCGAACCTCCATCACTAATGATCGCTTTGGGCATGCCAAAACGTGCAAACAATTCTTTTAGAAAACGAATGACAATCTTATGATCATTTTTTCTACAAGGTATGATTTCTACCCATTTTGACACATAATCTACAGCAACTAAAATGTAGGAGTTTCCAAATGAATTTGGAAAAGGTCCCATAAAATCAATTCTCCAACAATCAAAAATTTCAAGAGTTAAAATAGGGGACAGAGGCATTTCATTTCTTGCTGTAATTTTTCCAATTTTCTGACAAGGCTCACATGCCTTACAAAATGATTCAACATCTTTAAACATAGTAGGCCTGTAGAGTCCACTTTGCAGAATTTTGGAAACAGTTTTCTTTGCGGCAAAGTGGCCTCCACACGCTCCACTATGGCAGAAATGCATCACAGAGGTAAACTCATCATCAGACACACATCGACTTACCAATTGATCAGAACAATATTTAAACAAGTAAGGGTTGTCGAAGTAATAGTGTCGTACCTCTGCAAGAAACTTACGCTTGTCCTGAACTGCCCAATGCTCTGGCATCTGGTCAGTGACAAGGTAATTCACAATATCCGCAAACCAAGGAGCGCGTGACACTGCAAAAAGATGCTCATCAGGAAAATCATCATTTAAGGGATGAAGAGATGAAGATACATCTGATAGCTGCAAGCGAGAAAGATGATCAGCTACAACATTTTCAACTCCCTTTTTATCTTGAATGGTAATGTTGAACTCTTGAAGAAGAACAATCCATCGGATCAATCTAGGCTTAGTGTCCTTCTTGGCCAACAAATACTTCAAAGCAGAGTGGTCAGTAAAAATAATAACAGGCGACCCAATAATATAATAACGGAATTTATCCAAAGCAAACACTACAGCTAACAACTCTTTCTCGGTGGTGGTCTAATTTTTCTAAGCATCATTTAAAGTACGACTTACATAATAAATGACAGTAGGCTTGTTATCCACTCTTTGGCCGAGAACGGCACCAAGAGCCAAATCACTAGCATCGGTCATGATTTCAAAAGGCAAGTCTCACCGAGGTGGTTGTATAATGGGTGCAACTGTCAAGTGTTTCTTCAAGGTCTCAAAGGCATGTTGGCACTCATCAGTCCACAAGAAAGTAGCATCATTTTGCAATAAAGTACACAATGGTTTAGAGATACTACTGAATCCTTGAATGAAACGCCTATAAAAGCCAGCATGGCCAAGAAAAGACCGGATATCTCTCACTGTCCTAGGGACAGGTAACTGAGAAATCAGCTTTATCTTGGCTCTGTCAACCTCTATACCATGCTCAGAAACTAGATGACCAAGTACCAAACCACTACTCACCATAAACTGACATTTCTCCCAATTCAACAGCAAGCTCTTCTCTTCACATCTTTTCAAGACAGCAGTTAAATTTTTCAAGCAATCATCAAAGGATTTACCAAACACAGAAAAATCATCCATAAAAACTTCACACATATCATCTAGCATGTCAGAAAAAATGCTCATCATACAGCGCTGAAAAGTAGCAGGTGCATTACATAAACCAAATGACATTCTACGAAAAGCATAAGTACCAAATGGACAAGTGAAGGTGGTCTTCTCTTGATCCTCTGGTGCTATGGCAATTTGATAATATCCAGAAAAGCCATCAAGAAAGCAATAAAAAGTATTACCAGCTACTTTTTCGAGTGTCTGATCCAGGAAAGGCAAGGGGAAATGATCTTTTCGACTAACTTACGGTAGTCGATACACATTCTCCAACCCGTTACCTTCCTAGAAGGGATCAACTCTCCACTAGCATTTTCAATCACAGTTAAACCAGATTTTTTTGGAACTACCTGTGTTGGGCTTACCCACTTGCTGTCGGAGATAGGATAAATGATGCCCACAGCTAACAATTTCAGCACCTCTTTCTTCACCGCCTCTTTCATGGTGGGATTTAATCTTCGTTGTGCATCACGAACTGGTCTTGCATCTCCCTCCAGAAAGATGTTATGAGTGCAAATAGAGGGGTCAATTCCTTTGATGTCTACAATGGTCCATCCTATTGCTCCTTGATGTCGTCTTAACACTACTAATAAATCAGCTTCTTGCTCTGAAGTAAGCTGAGAAAAGATGACAACTGGGAATGTACCCTCAGCTGGACCCAGAAAAACGTACTTCAAGTCCTCGGGTAATGGCTTCAACTCCAATGTAGGGACTTCTTCCTCTGATGACTTCATGACTTCTGGTAAGTCGAGAGCTTCAAAGACTGGCCTACGCCAACTGCATGTGTAGCTCACTGACAACTGAGAGGGGTCATGTGTCTCTATTAACTGTCCCTCTGCTTCTATCAACTCTACTGATGGAGGAACGGTCTCAATAAGGGCTTCAGGCTGCTCGGGAAAGTCATCCTCAAGTGCACTATCAGAATCAAGTACTGATAACAGCTCTGAAACATCAAAGTCTTTTATCAAATCGACTGCATGCACCTCTGAGTCGTCACATCCACTCGGCATCTTGCAGGCATTAAACACGTTCATCTCCAATGTCATATTCCCAAAAGTGAGCTTCAGTACTCCACTTCGACAATTAATCAATGCATTGGAGGTGGCAAGGAATGGACGTCCAAGAATAACAGGTGCCTGGTAGATGGTGGAAACTTTCTGCTGCATATCCAGAACTACAAAATCCACTGGATAGTAAAATTTGTCTACCTGAACCAAAACATCTTCAATTATACCCCGTGGCACCTTGACTGATCTGTCAGCCAACTGTAGCATGATAGAAGTCTTTTTCAGCTCACCCAATCCCAACTGCTTATATATTGAGAATGGTAGCAAGTTCACACTGCTACCCAAATCTAGTAAAGCTCTCCCAATGTGTGATTCACCAATCATAATGGAAATGGTAGGAGTGCCAGGATCTCTGAACTTCTGAGGAGTCTCGCTAAATATCAATGCGCTGACTTGCTCTGTCAAGAAAGCTTTCTTCTTTACATTTAGCTTCCTCTTAACTGTGCACAAGTCCTTCAGAAATTTTGCATATGAAGGGACTTGTTGTATGGCGTCCAAAAGTGGAATGTTGATCTTCACTTGCTTGAAGATTTCCTGAATCTCCATATGATATTTGTTCTTTTGGCCAGCTGTCAATCTCTGAGGATAGGGAACCACAGGTCGGAACTCCCTACTCGTCTCTGCCTCATCACTTGCAGGTTTCTTTGCTTCACGCCGAACTTCCTCTTGCTTCAAATTCTTTGCAGCTTCATCTGCCTCATTCACAACGTCAGGTGTCAGGGGAACTGTCTGTCTATCCACAGTCATTTCAGGTCGAGGAACTTCCTTTCCGCTTCTTAAAGAAATAACAACCTTTGCTGTTTCAATGGATTCCTCTGAGACATTATGCACTTGCTGTTGTTGTTGTTGCCGGTATACTTGAGGATTTGGATGGGGTTGTGCTGGGAATTTTCCTCTGTCAAGAGTGCTCAATGTCGTACTCATCTTATTAATGGTGCCCCGTAACTCATTAATGGCTTGAGTATTCTGACTGTTCGTAGTGGCTTGAATCTGCATGAACTGCTGAAGTGTGTTGGTCATCTGTGCCATACTATCATCAAGAGACTTCTTTGGTGGAGCAGGGGGTTGAAATTGAGAATGTTGAGCAGCTACATGAGATTGAAATCCTGGAGGCGCTGCTGCAATCGGATAGCTCTGAGAAGTTTGATGTGGTTGATAGTGGTGCTGAGGAGCAGCCGGATGAGATGTCTGCTGAGAAGGTGGTGTATAAGACTGGGGAGGTTGCTGAAAATACGAAGATTGACCAGATTGATCATTCCTCCATGAAAAGTTCGGATGATTCCTCCACCCCGGATTGTAAGTGTTGGAGAAAGACTGATTTGGTGTTCTGTTAACCCACTGCTTTCACGGCCTTCAACTTCTCTAATTCCATAACCTCCAACCTTCTAGTCAAAGCATTAATACAAGCTTGGACATCAGTATCCTCTTTGACTTCATATTTACCCCCACCACCAATTGCTCTGAGAGGTTGTACTGTCAATGGTGTCCGGTCAGATCGTGTATTCCATTGTTGAGCACTTTCAGCAAGGTAATCAAAGAACTTCAATGCTTCATCAGGTTCCTTGCTAAAGAATTCCCCATTGCACATAGTCTGAACAAATTGCTTGCATTCAGGTGTAAGTGCAGTGTAGAAGTAGTTGACAAGCCTCCAAGACTCAAACCCATGATGTGGACAGATGTTCATTAAATCCTTGAATCTTTCCCAACAAGAGTGGAAGGTCTCATCACTCCTCTGCATAAAGTGGCTGATTTGCTCTTGCAAAAATTGAGTTCTCTGAAAAGGAAAAAATTTATGTAAGAACTCACGTTGCATGTCAGACCAACTAGAGATAGAATTTGATCTCAGAGAATTAAACCAAATCTTTGCTTTATCCTTTAAAGAAAAAGGAAATAAACGAAGTTTAACATATTCATCTGTCGTAGCTCTAGTAATGAAAGTAGTGCAAGCAAGCTCAAAATCTGTCAGATGTTGGTATGGACTCTCGGAATCCATCCCATGGAATTGAGGTACTATTGACAACATACCACACTTAATGGAAAAATTAGAAGCATCATCAGGTAAAGCAATGCATGATGGTGTTGTGGTGCGAGTGAGCTGCAAATAATCTCTTAGTGTTCTAGGTGCCTCTTCAGCCATATGTTCAACAGTAGCAGAATTTTCAAAATCAGAGTTTAAATTAATGCTACTAGTGTTCAACTCAACACTTGGCACACTATCACTATACACACTATCAGTAGAATTCACTCTATATAGTCTATGTGTATCGTCTCTTGCCCAATTCATCAAACATGAGTGCCTAAGAGAGTAATATCAAGTGTATGAGTGTGAACTAACGAACCAACAACTAATAATGTAAAAAGGAAATAAAGAAAAAATAATGGCAATAGAATGTCAATTGAACTAACCGTTCCCTGGCAACGGCGCCAAAAACTTGACTCGACTAAAAATGATTAGCGAAATACTCCCAAGCATAGGAGGTTGTCAAGTAGTAGTACTAGGGAAGTCCTAGGTCATCTCCACAAGGAACGATGTGTTCAATCTTTCATTCCCATCACCATTACGATAAGAGAAAACTATGTTCTATTTACAATGAAAATGATATTTACAAAGGGAAAAGTTTGGTTTTAGGTTACCATCCATGATTTTGAGATTTTTGATTTGTGATTAATCTAAATGCTAGGAGATTAATGAAAAACTAACAATCAAACACGATAATTAAATAGCATGAAATGGAATTAACAAACGCAAACTTAAATACTAATCTAACATTAAAGAAATAAAATAGAACTTTAATCATTCAACCAAAACAATAAACAAGGAACATGGCATTCGATCCAAACTCAAATCTAGAATATTTTGCAATTAATATGAAAGTGCAATAATAATAGAAGATTTGATCAACACAACAGCAAAATAATGCAATGAAAATAACTCTCAAATAAAGAACCAAATGCAACAAGATTTATTCTAAAAATTGTAAAAGAAAATAAGTCAAAAGCCACCGAAGAAACAAAAAGAAAACGCAAGAACAGAAGAAAGAAAACCACCGCTTGTAGAAAACAAAAACCTATCTCCGCTTGAAACAAAAACTGCCTAATAAAACAAAAAGTCACCGAATGAATAATCAAAAGGTACAACAGAAAAACAGCACGGCAAGAACAAAAAGCACGGAAAGAAACTTTTCTCCCTTCGGTAATTGTTGTTCCACCGAATAACAATAGCCACCGCAGAAAAGCAAAAGCTACACTCGTAGAAAAGAAAGGCTACTCCATGAAAACAAAAGTTGCCGTCTAATGAAAAACAAAAACCTAGCAAAAGACAAAAGATGCCGAATACAAAAGAAACCGCCTAAAACCCTATTTTTTTCCGTGACTTCTATTCCACCTCATAAAACAAAGGCCACCGATTGCTACCCTCTCTTTTTTCGGTCAGCCTTTCTTCTCTTTACAAATTCTGATTGGTTCGGCCCTTTTGCAATTCACGGCTATCCTTGCTTCTCTTAAAGTTTCGGCGAGCCCATGTACAAATCTCAGCCCAGCGTTTCTCCTTTTCACGGCTCCACATTTTTTCTTTTACAGATTTCGGGTTTAACTTCTGCAGGTCACGGGTCCAGCTGCTCTTTGTTCCTCACGGAGTGGGCCGAATTGTCTTATTTCCCATAAAGGGAGGTCATTTACTAATCCGATTGGGCCTATGGCTGATGGGCTTTCACCTATTTTAAGAATAAAAAGAGTCCATTAGGTGTAAAAATGGAGACATGAAAATATGGTGAGAGGAGAGAAAATAAATAACTTAAATTTAATCAATTACACTTGTTTTTGTCAAAATTAACAATTCGCCTCATACTAATGCCCAAGGCATAATTTTCTCATTTTCTAGTGGAAATAGTGTAATTGTGGAACTTTCTCAAGTGATAAATTAGCAAAATTATGATATAATCAGTTTCATGTACAACCCATGTTACTCTTTACAATCTACTAGTTCTACACTTCTTCAAAGAAATACACATGAATCACAAGGAGAAAATCAATCAAACACAACAACCAACAACCATTCAAAGGAAAAAGAGAAAATGGGTGAAAGTGGGGATGGCTCGGCCGGCCAAACCACTCACCTCCTTCTCTCTCTCTTTCTTTCTCCTTCTTCTTTTCTCCTTCTCCTTTCCTTCTTCTCCTTCTTCTTCGTCTTTCTCTTCTCTTGTTCGGGTGAGCTAGGGCAAGGTGTTTTGCTGTTTGGGGGGGTGCTGCCTTATACGGGAAGGGCTTGGGGGAAGGGAAAAGGCAAAACTGCCCTTCCCCCTACTTTCCCTTCTTATCCCCCATTTTTCCCCCTTCTTTCCTTTTCTGCCCCCAATAGAAAATTTATTTTCTTTTTCTGTCACTCCACAATTCTAACCTTAATATGTCTCCTCATTTCTTGTTCCAAGATCCACATATTGACACACATATATTCAAGGTTAAAGCCCTGATTAAATTCCTCCAAATATTGTAACTTAGAGACATATCCCATCAATTAAAACAATTAGGCTAATAAATCTCAATCACTCAATTGTAACAATTTCAAATAATATAACATTAAATTCTAACTTAAAACTCATAAAACGCTAGGGAGAAATTCTACCTAGACATAACTTTAGATTAAGATAACCATACGTACATTTCTCCATAATACATTCTTAATTAAAGTAATACATACCTAAGAGGTCATAAGCAATAAATTGACAGACTCAAAAATCGGGGTCTCACAATAAAGAGTGACCAGCTGGGGATGAGGAATCTGAAGAGCAGTCAAGATGTAACGAAACCAAGTCAATTTTGAACATGTAGATGTCATTGCCATATACTCAGCTTCAGCCGAGGAGCGGGAGATAAGGGACTACTTTTTAGACTTCCAGGAAACCAATGAAGAGCCAAGAAGATCACAATAACCAGTCACTGACTTGTGTGTGTCAGGACATCCCCCAATCTGAATCACAGTAGGCACAGAGCTGAAGTGAGGAAGAGCTAGACAGTAAAATCCTTTGTCCTAGAGCAGCTCTTATGTAACGCAACACTTTGCGGGCAACAGTAAGGTGGTGATTCATAGGCTGATCCATGTATTGGCTCAAAACATGGATGCTATAATTGAGATCTGGCATGGTAATTGTGAGATATAGGAGCCACCCAATAAGCCTGCGATAGATTGTTGGATCTGCTAAGGGTAGACCAAAACCCTTGCTGAGCTTAGCATTTTGATCCATGGGCACCTTCAGTGGCTTGCAATCGAGTGTTCCTAAATCAACAAGCATATCCAAGGCATACTTTTGCTGACAAAGATAAATACCCTTATCTGAACGTGCCACTTCAATCCCAAGAAAATAATGGAGATGCCCCAAATCCTTGATCTTGAATTGTTGATGCAAAAAAGCTTTAAGTTCAAGCACATATGTTGTAGAATTGTTGCCCACTATTATGTCATCAACATACATAAGTAAGGCCATAAAAGAGCTGCTAATATGCTTAGTAAATAAATTGTAATCAGCCTAGGATTGATGAAAGCCAAAATCAAGGAGAGAGGAAGAAAACATTGCATACCATTGCCTTGAAGATTGTTTAAGACCATACAAGCTCTTTAGCAATTTGCACACCTGAGAAGAGGATCCTTTGGTATAACCTGGTGGTCTTTGCATATAGATTTCTTCTTGTAAATCGCCATGTAAAAGGCGTTGTTTACATCAATTGATGTAATAAACCAACCATTAATGGCTGCCACTGACAAAAGACATTTGATTGTTGCCATTTTAGCAACCGGGGAGAAAGTCTCATGGTAGTCTATTCCCTCTTGATGCATGTATCCCTTAGCCACCAAATGGGCTTTGTATCTCTCTATTGTCCCATTGGCATTATATTTAATTTTATAAACATATCGGCACCCTATAGCAGCCTTCCCAGAGGATAATTCGGTGAGTTCCCAAGTTTTGTTGGCTTCAAGTGCCTGATAGTTCATTCTCTATATCAGAGCACCAATTTGGATCACGGGAAGCTTGACTATAAGATGAAGGTTCTAGGTTGATTGAAATGGAAGTAGTGAAGGCCTTATATATAGAAGAAAAACGATGATAAGATAATGAAGCATGTAAGGGGTAAGGCGTAATAGTTGATGAACATGCTTCTTGGGCAAAGAGTGAGTTGGTTCAACAAGTATACCTAGATGGTAGTGGAAAATCAACAAGGTAGTTAGGGGCAGATCTAAGTCTAGTGGACCTACAGAGATGAGCTGTAGGAGATGAAATGAGAGAAGAAGATATAGGTGGAGTAGATGAAGAAGGAGAATCTGTCACAGGTGAATGAGAGTCTAAGGGTGTGGAAGGAGAGGCACGTTCTGGTGAATGTGATGGTTCAGTGGTAGATAAAAGAGGAGGAAGTTCTGGCAGAGTAGGAAAAAAAGTAGAAAAGGGGAAGAAGAAGCAGTAGCATCAGGTGCAGTGGGAGGAAGGATAGGAGAGGTGAAGGATGTGTGGAAGGGATAGACTTGTTCATTAAAAATTACATCTTGAGAGATGAAGATGAGCTGGTGTTCATCCCAAAGCACCTTCAACTTCCCATAATACACATTAACAAAGTCTTGGGCTTGTTGCAGGCTTTCCAGTGCCTTTTTCAATTGAAAAATCCTTGGTCCATTATGGGGAGAGTACATGTTTTGTAGCTCACCCCACATTTCCTTAGCATTGTCTACAAAAGTAAGACTAGATTGCACTGAGGAACTTACAGAGTTCTGGATCTAGGAAACAACAAGCTCATTGCAACGTTCCCAGCTGGAGAAGAGTGGGTAGGAATCGTCGGTCGGTTTGAGCAATATGCCATCCACAAAGCCGATCTTGTTCTTAGCTCGAAGGGCTCTACACAGCTCTTGACTAGGATACGTAGTTATCGCTGGTGAGTGAGTCTGCCACAAGGGCATGTGATGGGTTGTCACCATTGTCAAGTCTGTATGGATTGTTTGGGTCACTAAAGTTGAGAAAAGGGTTAGTGTTTGGAATAACTCCAAATGAGTTTGTGGGACACGATTTAGACCCTAAACTTACCTAGAGGGGGGTGAATAGTCAATTTAAACTCTTCTAAGATTACTTAGACAATATCACAAACACTTGGAGTGCAGAAAATCTTTGATCTAATCTTTTAAACCAAGAAACACAATCAACCTACCAAGATTCGAATTTATATTATGTTAATCAATTATCAAGCAAATATAAAAGGAATTGAAACGCAAACAATCACACAAACACAAGAGATTGTTTACGAAGTGGAAAACTCTTTGAAAGAACTCCTTCAAAAGGGAAAAACCACTCCGGGCTCACCGTCGGTTAACCAATCCACTTAATGGAGATACACTTACAGTCGGTGACTTCATTTACCACAAAACCTTTGCTACTTAACAAATCCCGAAAGAAGCAATTCGAACGACACGCTCGAACCCGCACCAAGTGGTAGAATCCAAAACCTTTGGATCTCTCTCTCACTTCAATGAATCTTGACCAAGCAAACTTGATTCAGGACGATTGGAACTCCAATCTACAAACACCGGAACTCCGATGTTTACCCACTGCCATAATGAGGTTTTTCTTGGTGGTGATTAGTTTCTTCAATAGCACTTGATGGAGGATTACCAAAATCTTGACTCTTCAAGTCTTCAAGAACAACCTCCTCTCTAATCTTCATCAATCTCTCTCTAGAAGCCTTCGAACTATTTCAGATCTCTTTCTTTTCTATTTCCGTCGAAGCTTGTATGCCCGCGTGCAAAAAAATCCTTTTTAAATGACTGGGTAAGTCCACGCGGGATTCAGTTATTATTTCTCCCGTGTTTGGGCTTGAGCCTCAAGCTATCTTCAAATTACAACGTGAATTCTTCAAGCTCACCTCAAGCTAGCCCAACCAGCACTTAACCACTTTAACAACTTCCAGATTTCTTCACAACTGAATCCATTCAACTGAAACACAATTTCTTGATCATCTACATCCAAGACACATTTCTTTACAACATACATGTCACGGAATAAAGCCAACATATAACCTTAGGAACTAACAGGGTTCTCAGCCGCCATTATTGCTATTCAACCACGCTTTGATTCCATGTAACAAAAGGTAGAAGAAGGAACGCAATAGGAGAGAACGAGAGTCTTGAGCAATTTTGCTGTAAATGAATGAATAAAATGTATATATACAATTCCTGCAAAAGATTCTAACTAACTCTGCCGCTTAGTGAGAAGCACGGAGCACTGAGGCCAGAGAGCACAGCAGAGAGCGAGCAAAAGGGTTACTGAGCTCAGGATAGAGTGGAAATGTGGTGGTGTGCTCTGTTCTCCACGTCTCAGCACGTGTAGCAGCGGCAGTATCAACAGCAGCAACCTCTTGCTGCAATAGATAATCGCTTGAATTTCCTACGACGATGAAGGCAAACAAATAGAATGCAAATCAATAACAAAATTACCACAATGAGTACCAAAATATTTTTTTTTCTTGGCGAGTACCAAAATATTAACTGACAGAGAGAGTACCCAGCGAAGGAGAAACTGGCTGAGGTGACTAGAGAGGAGTGGGGTTGCGGAGCTGCGGACAATCAAGTAGGAGAAGAGAGCGAGAAAATGGGAGAGATAATACGGCTCTAATACCATCAAGTTCAACCATTCCAATTTCCATCGGACTATGCTTCTTGTCAATTTTTCCTATCTCTTTCTCGGCTCTCTTGTAGAAGACTCGCTACCAAACTCGTTAGGTGCCAAGATCAAACTATTTGATACTTTCGAAAACAAAAAACAGGCCAAGGAGGACTCTCATGCATTGACGTTGCAACGTCTTACCATTTGAATTTCCAGGCGAAGACGGTTGGTTTTGCTGCTTTAGTTTCCGTTTGCTCTGTGGGAAATACTGGGCAGTTTCATGGTTTCAATTTTCTTTCTTTTCGTTCCTTTGGAAAGCCAAATTTACGGGTGTTAGGTTTCTTTGTACTGGTTGTCTTGCACACTCCATGTTTGTTAATTTGCTTGACGGGAAAGATAACTTTCAGCTTTTTCATGGAGGTTTCATGGAGGTCGACGAGGAAAAACCCACATCCACTTCTCCGGCAGAGGGATCTCATGATTTGGTCCCTAAGAGTCAAGCTACGGTAGAGGCACCAAGCGACGGCCAGGGGTGGTGAAAGCAACCGCAGCGGTTGCAAACAGTGGCAAAAGTCACAAAACCCTACATCCCCTCACTTTGAGGTCCTCAAATTTTCCTCTATTAAGCGTTTTTGTCCTGTTTCTAAGACGATAATTTTGATTTTATCATATATTCGTTCTTTGGCAGATTAGAAGCGAGGCCATTTTGATGCAGAAGGACCAAACAGGGTCGAGCCAGCAAGCAGTGCGAAGTTCGTAGAACACAAGTGCAAGAAAGTGTTGCCACCCAATTTCAAGAAAGTCCCATCGGTGCAGTTGAAGAAGTTTGTCGAGTCTGTGAGGCTCGTGAAAGTCGAGGGTTTCTTCAAATTCTCCTGGACAGAGAATGTGAAGTTGGGCGTCAAACAGACCTGAAAAAACAATGTTAACAACCACGAGACTAAGAAGGCCTTGATGCCCAAGGAAAATACCCCCAATAAGCTTGCAGAGAAAGGGGTGACCAAGAGGCTCAGTCAGTTTAAGACACCGGAGAAGAACCCGAAGAACCAGATTAAGAAGTGCCTAACGCCAATGGAGAGGAAGGGTTCAAACCTGTGTGGCTCGTCGAGGCCAGCAAGGAAGGCTAGGAATTTTTGTGGGTGTCCCGAATTAGATGTAATTATTGTTTAATAATTAAGGTAGAAAATATTTACTATCTAATTTTGGTACTTCCTATATAGTAATGTAGATAATGTGGTACTTTACTTTTGTGCTAAGAGATAAGTGGAGGAATAAAACCAAAGCATCCGTACGCATAAACTCTAAACCCATATCAAGAAACGCGGAAAATGTTGGATGAAATTGATCTGTATTTGAATTTGTTCTTACTATTGTTCTTTTCTTTTTTTGATGTTTCTGAAGGTTCTTACTAGGCGTAAAGTTCTCCCTGACCCATATTGTGGGTTGATTGCCGAAATCTGGATGAAATTGCTACCCTAAACTAAGATTTCCAACTATAATCGGACGCTACCCATATTGTGCTTAATGCTTAAAGCTGTTCTTTTGGAAAGATTCTTTTTTCCACTTGAGAGCATGTTCATCTTGGTTGCTAGTCCGCCTGTGCTATGAAATTTGGTCCACAGAAAAGAGTCAGGTGACTGAGCAGTCACTAGAGATGACCTTAACGCATTTAATTGAAGCAGTAGAATTTAGTTAGCACCAAAAGAGAATTTGCTGGTTGAATTTAATTTAGAAGTGAATCCTACTTGGCTTCTAGTTATTGAGGTCGGCATTTTCATAGTTTTCTCTGTTCTTGCTGCTCTTTCCCTAATGTACCTGAGACGCTAGCCTAATGGTTGGGAGATCGAGCAATGCTCACGTAGATCTGTAGTTTTTTTTTATATATAAATCACATTCCAATCAAGGAATCGCAAGGGATACAAGCCACAACAGTTCAGAAGTATACAAACCAGAATTAAAAAGAACAATCACAATTAACAATAAAAGCTGGAATATGTTCTAAAGGGATGGAACCCTAAATGGGGGAAGAAGTCGCCCAAAATGGGGGAAGAAGTCGCCCATTTTGCAATCTAATGTGCCATCCTATTAGCTTGTCTTGAAATCCAGTTCAGCTGTCGAAAGGGAAAGCGACTCAGGAAGTCTTGAATATGGAGTACTACATCCTCAATCATCCACAACGACGAGGAGTTGGTGGTATTAACCGCATTGCAAAGCAAAAGTGAGTCGCATTCGAAAATAATCTTATCCCAACCCTTCTGAGAAGCCTGCTCCATGGCAGACAAGACTGCATTTATTTCACCAAGCAATGGATCCACAGCATTAAAGCGTTCCATATAAATCCAACAAAGAGAACTAGAGTTGTCTCTACGTAGATGTGTAGTTGATGCTCTTACAATTAGATAAGTTTCAGACTAACCACACACAGAAATGTTAGATTAGAATTGTGTGCACCACCTTGGAGACTAGGGTAGCTCCTCATGATCAGTGGTTTAGGCTTTTTTTATTTTATTTTATTTCCAGTAACTTTAACAAATAATTTACTGAAAAAGAAGATTGCCCTAGTGCTTAGGCAGTGTTACTGTACTGGTCCAATGGAATTAGATGGAATTTATAGGATAGATAGAGTGAACATGAAAAGCAAAGATAAACCAATGGCAACTGAAGATGCAGCACAAAACACTGTACGTTTCCCTTTTGACAGATGTCATTCTAGGGCCCTACTTCAATCGAAGGGCCTATCTGACTGATACAACGCCCAGGAGTAACTTAGTTAAGTAGTTGTTTGGTGTATGTAATACCAGATCGTCCTAAATAGCTTAAAGTAGTTGTTTGGTGATGCCCAAAATATCTGCCACAAAGCTTAAAAGTGAAGTAATTAGTATGCCATCATTCGTGAAGGTAGATTTTAGGGAATTGATGACCCTTTTTTTTTCTAAGCCAATGAGTTTCAGTACTGCAAAAGAGGTACATTAGGGGTCAAAAGACTAGTCCACTATACAGATATCAGAAGGTATACTATTTTCAGGAATAAAGGCACAAAAACCATGCAAACTAGCCTTCTTGAGTACTATCTTTATCAGCTAATTATTACTTCCAAAATGTATACATAACAAGCCAAGTTATAAAACCATAACCACCAGGGGTTGTGGTTTAGTGGTGTGCAGGTTGTGTCTACTATTTAGGATATTGGCTTGTTCTCAACGAATATTCGAATCACAGTAATCTCATTATGCTCTGGTAGTTCTCATAGACTCGTACTATGTGGAATTCTTGAATTTAAGTAATGGTGGACTTTTACCTGACTTCATGATAGTCTATCCCTTGAGGGCTTTTTTTGCTTTTAAAAAAATGTTATAAAAACCATAACTCGAGGTTACCACACTAACCTCTTCTACGTGAACAACTTTCATTCAATTTTTTCGACTGAGAAATCCACAGAACTGACAGCTGCACTGAATTAGTCTGATCATCTGCCTCCTCAAAAGAACCTACCAATCTTTTCAAAATCCACATCCAGTTGGTGATTGCTATGACCTTCTACTAAAGACTTTGTTTTTGCTGCTATTGTTTGCAGAAATTCCGAAGGTCATATCATCTTTGCTCAAACAAAGAGGCTCCCTCCGTGCAGCCCTCTTATGGGCGAGGCAAGATCAGCTTTGTTTGCTGCTTAGGAGGCGTTCCTACTACCCTTTCTTCCAAAATTATTTTGGAAGGTGATTCTCTCCTAGTAATTGAGGTGATTAACAATGGTGGTAACAGAGGAGACTGGCATATTTCTACCCTTATTGCTGACGTTTGTAACTTAGCTAATTGTAGAGATTTGTGGCATTTGAGTATGTTAAGAGAGATGCTAATGTTCTTGCTCATCGATTATTTCAATGGCCTTCGTCCCTGTCTTTTGAGGGCAATATTCCTATCTCTTGTATTCCATTGAACACTCTGTTGAACGATGATCCTTGGATTCCTCCTTGATTGTCGTCTCCTTGGTAAGAAAAAAAATCCAACAATGGCTGCCACTCATATTTCTGTACCCAAGATGAAGTCATCTCCTTAATCACCAAAAGTCTAGCCGGGTTAATCATTACAAGGCACAAGTATACATGCTCTTCAAGCTCCTGCACTTGCTTCCTGAACCCAATGTCGCTCTTATTAATCTCCTCCTCTATTTGCAAAGAAAGTTTATCCTCCCTTCTTTCCAAATAGAATTGGATTGTGGCCTTCTTGTGTTCAACCTCATCCTGAAGCCTAGCCACAAGCTAATTCATTGTTTCAAAATCTCGATTCAAAATATAGGTTCCCTTGGCCTCTACATCAATTTGCTCTCTAACTCTGCTGAGAAGCCCCATCCTTAGGAATCTGAAGCTCAACAACTTTCTCTTTGAGCCCTTCATGTGAAAGCTGAAGACTGCGAGCCCCAAGACTACAACGGTGAGGGTGTGAGTAGCAAGAAGAATGGTTGCAATTGCTATCAAGCCACAGGCTGCTGTTATGGAAATCCCAAATGCATTGTTGAAATATTCAATCAGCTTGAGTTTCCAGGCCACCTCTTTTCGGGTTCGGTTATGGTGCTGGTAGCTGTTGGTGGACGGTCGAGATCGAATTTTCAAGATCCAATGGATGAGAACATGTCACATCAATTAATGAAATTCGACCCGCGGTTTTACCCGTTTTTCTCCTAGCTCAATTCCACGACCCAGTAAAACAATTCAAACCCATACCAGATCTGAAATTTTCCTTGCACAGCTCCAGCACCCAAAAGCTTCCCATCTTTGTCTGTGCCAACTCCGTCATGCCGCCCATCTACATCTTTTGCTCCAACAATGAGTCTTGGAGTTGGTAAGGGACAATATTTTACCACTTTGCAAATACTGACAACTGGCTTGTCACGCGCCCCCCGCGCGCAAGGCCGAGCGCAACATTTGGCGTGTCGAATTACCTACAGGTCATATACTTTTAAATAGCCTACTCGAATTACCTCCACGAAACTGAAGAATAAATAAAGATTCCCTACAGGAATATTTTTTTAGCTTCTCCTTTGGTGTGGTATTTCAGTATTTCCAGAGGTACCTGATGCAATGCATAAATTTTCTAGTTAATATTGATAAAACACAAACAGAACTTTTAACGGATATCGCAAATAATAATAAACTACGTCCATATTTTCTTAATTTTGGTCCCATGTAAAATAGAGAGGAGGCAAACTTTGGAACACAAGCCACATGCAGTAGATGAATTAGGAAGCTAGACAAAACATGCTTTAAGAGAATTAATCTAACCTCAGCAGTGAGGAACATAAACTCTCAACCGTTGGTGACAATGTTATTTACTGAATTTCATCAATATTATAATCCACTAAACTCTCATACTGATAACCAATTACTACAGTTTCTCATTTGTTTGAGAATAAGCATATCAGGAAAAACTCAACACACCCTGCCCTAATGTTACAAGGTTGAATAAAGCGCTCCTTTAGTTCCTAAATGATAAATAGTCCAAGTTCCAATAATTTTTTTAATTTATTAAACCTACACTTTTTCCCTCCCTAAAACGAGAGTGTTTTAATGTATCTTAAGTTACCAACACCCTAGCACAAAAGAACACCAGCTACAAAAAAATTAGTCGAACATCCCAACTTGAATTTATTTAAGGTACGTTATGTCCCCCCAAAAGAAAATACTTCCAATAAATCACCATTTACAAATACAATAGCACAAGCTACTAAAAAGAAGTATCTCCAGCAAACAAGCTGATGTACTGGTGATAGTCGTTGCAATTAACAAAAGCAAGCCCGAAAGGAGTTTCAACCAAACGAACAAGCTAAAACTCTTAACACCATAGAGACAGAGAATGATGGCAACAATGACAAGATGCATGTGGACACACTAACATACACGAACGAAATGATGTCATTCCTATATTGTACAATTGACAGGATTTTTTCTTCCATTAAAGGACAAACAAAGTCAATTGATAAAATTAAAGAACCAGAGAGTTACTTGTTAAGAAGCACATAGATTTTTGAGCTACAAAGTCAAATGTGTTGCCTTTTAGTCACAATCAATATTTTTATGATAACAATAGAAGTAATTGAGATGTGAAGCAAAGCGGATCCAAAATGAGCACGGAGCGATCAAGCAACATCACCTTCAATGGAAGTGCTCTTAAAGTGAAGACTCAAGATGCTAGGGTAATCTTTGTAACTCTAAGACTTCATCTTTAACAAGGATTTCAATCACACACATGCATAAGTCTTCAAAACTTGCATAAACCGTTTTAACGTTTGTTGAAAGATTAAAACATTTTTAATGGCTTCAAAATATTCCAAATATACTCCCAAACTTTTTTATATACTTATGAGAAGTTAGAGTTTAAAATTGGGTATTTTAAGTTGGTCAAAATCGAGTTTTTAAATCAACCGGATCATGTGTTAACTTGAGAAGGTCGACCGGCTCATGAAGCGGTCGACCGGCTCTACAACCGCTTGGTATAGCGGTCGACCGGTAGCATTTAATATAGAGCCGTTATGCTTCTGACAATATGACCGTTTTGTAACGGTAACTTGAAGCAGTCGACCGGTTCATGTAGCGGTCGACCGGCTCGTTTTAACAGATCACTCCCAACGGCTATTAACAGTTATTTTTCTCATGAATCCTATATAAAGTCATTCTCACGCATTTGAAACTTAACTCCATTGTCCAAAATCATTTTACAAAGGCTAAGAGTGATCAAAAACCTTCCAATCCTTATTCAAAAATCATTCACATATAATCTTCATTTTCACATCTTGTTATTGTGTGAAGCCTGAGAGCTAGTTATTTCTCATTATAATATCTACTCCATCAAGGGAGTTTTAGAGGGAAATTTCGTTCAACCTTATACATTACTAAGAGAGTGATTCTCTTGTATCCTTTCGGTGAGGGTTGTTCATCGAAATAAGGAGTTTGGAAAAGTTTGTTCTCAAACTCGTTCTTGAGGCTTGAAGAGGGTTTTCTCAAGCTCAAGTGTAAGAAAACCTTTCCCTTGGTTGAAGGGAGAATAGTGGAGAAACCTCAAGGCTCGGTAAAGGAGCTTGAGGGATGGACGTAGGCGGGCTTGCCGAACCACCTAAAATATTGTGTTTGCTTCTCTTCCCTTATCTTCTCTATTTGTGCCACTAGTTTATTGCTTTAAAGTTTTCACTTGTGCATTTAGATTGCAATACATACTCTTGTGTTTAATCCTTTATTGCAATCAATCTCATTTGTGAGACTTGTAGCTAGCAAACACATTCTTTAGGGTAAATTTCGAAAAAGTTTTGAAACTCAATTCACCCCCCCTCTTGGATTGCCTTAATCCTAGGAATATCAAAATGCACTTATATTGTATCCTTGATCTACGTCAGATTTTTGTTAAGAAGCACACAATTTTTTTCTTCGAAGTGGTAAACCCAGAAAATCTACTCAGATAGTCCAAATTGACCTATACGAATGCTTGTGTGCAGCTGTTCGAATTTTCTTTTACTTTCTTTTGGGGGGAAAACTCAACTAAAAATAGAGAACTCAAATCTTGTTTCCAACACTTTTACTCATGGGCGTAACAGAAGGAATTAAAATTAAAATTAAAAATAAAAATCGAACGATGCCCACAGAAACTTGAGAAAAACTTGGAGAAGTTCAAAGTCCAAAATTCAGCTCCAGATCCATGAGCTTCAAACTGTCCCTCACCACCTCGCAAGACTCATTGTTGAAGCAAAAGACATAGATGGGCGGCGCGACGAAAGGGGCGATGGAGCTGGAGCTGTGCAAGGAAAATTTCAGATCTGGTATGAGTTTGAATTGTTTTGCTGGGTCGTGGAATTGGGTTAGGAGAAAAACAGGTCATATGTAAAATGGGTCAAACCGCGGGTCGAATTTCATTAATTGACGTGGCAAGATGCATTTCTTCTTGTCTTTTTTCGGTATAATTGCACTGGAGATCCCTGTGGTTTCAACTTTTGACAAATTGGTCCATGAGGTATGAGTTTGTACTCTTAGGTCCCTTAGGTAATCATCATGTAACAAAAAATCTTCTCGTTAGATTTTTGTCGATCCACTTAACGGCCAAAGCTGGCGTGTCAAAAATGTCAAGTCAGCAGCGAATGAGATGATGTCGCGTGTACCCATCTCCACGTAGGACGCAAGCTAAAAAATAAATTAAATCCTAATTTCCACGTGTGCATCCTACTCAGTTTTAAAAAATAAATAAAATAAAACAAGACACTTAATCTAACAATGTCGCAGCAGCATCCAACCCATCTCCATCTATCTCTTCATCCCCGACATTCTTCCTCAAATATCTTACAACCCTAGCCTCCCCGAACTGAATTCAGACCAACAAACCCCCCCAAGTTCTGAATTTGGAGCAGTTTTAGAGTTTTTCGCAATATTATATGGGTCAGTACTAGAAGCATCATTTCTTGAACTTTGAAACCTTCAAATGTGATACTTTCAAGTTTCTCTATTGGTCATAAAATTATGGAAGCCGTTTGACCGATGTGGAACTGATGGAGTACCACTCTAGGCTGAAACCTTCGAATGAGATCCTTTCAAATTCCAACCTCAGAAACCTCAGAAACCAACTTCCTTAGCCTTATCTAATAACAAATTCCAACCTCAGAAACCAACTTAAATGCACCCAAACAATTTTTTTTTCAAGGTGGTATCTCCGATTGTTGACAAAAGTTGCACCTCTCTATCGATTCAAACCCCTCCAAGCTCCTATCAAGCAGAAATTTTGTGCCTTTCAACTCGAAATGGGTCAGAATGACGAAATAGTCTTACGGTTTCTGATGCCTTTTTGTTTTGGATTTCAAACAGAGACGTGAGTGAGGGAGAATGTGGGGTATCGGGGCAAAATGTGATCGGGAGAGATGTGGGACCAGCACCACATAATCAATTTTTTTTTGCAAACATGTTGACAGGGTGCACTCAAATGACTAGGCTTCCAAGGTGGATCATACGTCCACGTGGCGCTCTGTCATTGGTGCATACATGCAAAAAAAATTCACGTCAGCCTTGGCCTTTAAGAGGGTCGAAGGATATCTAATGGGAGGACCTTTTTGTTACATGATGATTATCTCAGGGACTAGTCAGTAAAACTTATACCTCAGGGACCATTTTGTTAAAATGTGATACCACATGAACCTACTATGCAATTAAGCCTTTTTTTCTCTCCCCACAATCTTTCTGTTTTTGTACCTTTTTTATGAAAGAAACATATTATAAATATGAAGCGAACAAACAAACCACAATAACACCAAAAGGAAATAAAAAACCAAAAACCACGGAGCGACTAAATAGGATGCACCAATGGGAAAAAAAAGCCAGGAATCATGGAGGCGTGGCTCCATTGAACTTCCATAAACCACAGGAGAGGAAGGAGGATGGGACCTCCCCTACATGTGAGAGGGCAGCAGCCCAGGCAGCAATAGAGTGGGCCAATATGTTGTCATCCCTAGAGATTTTGCATGCCAGGAACCAAGACAAACGACTAATAAGATTCACAGTAGGAACATTTGAATTAGAAGCCATTTGCAGTGCTAACAAAGCCCCATCAGCCTCTCCCACCAAAGGGTCAACAAAGAGAGATTTTTTAGTCCAAGCTTTAAGAGCATTGCAATGCAGATCAAAGAGAACTGTCGTAGCCATAAAGAAGTCTGTCAGCACCGCAACATCAAAGGTGAAACGGTTAAACGACCCAGATTGTAAACTAAGAGTAGAGAGAGGTGGAATCCGAGAGGGCAACTCCTCCAAGCAACAACATGTTCCTTAAAACCTGACATAACCTGTCGTGGCACACCATAAGGAGTGAGATTAGCATTATCATGAACGGGAGCGGATTCGGTCCGACGGAAATTTCCTCTGAAGTACCGGATGGACAGTACAGATTTAAAGTTAATCTCAGCTCTCCATCCAAGGGTGCTAAATGGTCCAGGTCATTTAATGAGATTTTTTGGCTTTTGCTCGGCTCATGGCTTGGCTACTGATCCCTCTAGACTTTTCTATGGATTTCTTTATCTTCTACCCCTCCTTTCTCGCTCAAGGATTTCCCTTCTTTGTCACGCTAGCCTCCATTCTTTATCTTCTTCCCCTCCTTTCTCGCTCAAGGATTTCTTCATTGGAGCTCTCTCTCTCCTCTGTTCGCCGGAATCTTGCCTGACTTAAGAGGAAAGGTTACTGCAACAATTTTTTGCCCTCCAATACAGTTAACTGCAATTAAGTTAGGCAGTGGGATGTTTCCGTAAATTTCAGATTCTCGCGAAGACTTTAGATGTGGAGACACTTCTTGCTGTTGGGGAGAGGGCAGTGAAAACGAATAGGAGACCTCACAGGGGGGAGGATTTTAAGTTTCGTGAAGCACTTATCAAGGCTGATTTCTGGTTTCTTTGGTT
Organism: Myrica gale; assembly: GCA_963930655.1. Lineage (NCBI taxonomy): Eukaryota > Viridiplantae > Streptophyta > Magnoliopsida > Fagales > Myricaceae > Myrica > Myrica gale. The sequence goes on along the minus strand of OZ005610.1, from coordinate 14,123,381 downwards.
TTCATACTTTGACCTTATTTACTTTGTGAAAAAGCAATTGGAATCTGGGGCCTTCCATTTTTCCTGTTGGTCATGCATTTTAAGACTCCAGAGGGCCTTCCATTCTTCCTGCCGCATATTGCATCTTCCTCTGTTTTTTCCTTTTGATTTTTTCTGTCAAGTAATTACAAATCAGTTTTTTTTTCTTTTCTGGGTTTTCTGGGAATTCTGTAGAGCTATTAATTTGTTTGGTAATTTGAAGTGCATTGAATGCCGCATGATGGCTGCTTTATGAACGGCTATCACGAGTTATTTTAGTTCACTTTTCAACTTGTAGTTATTGGATTATTACAGGTTTGTGATGAATGCTTTGAAGGCTAAAGAGTTCTATGGGCGAAATGTCCAGTACATTGTTAGAGGTGGGAAGGCTCATAATCAATGAGGTATTGAATCTACTGGTTTTGGGATTGAATCTACGTGGATCAAGGGATTGAATCTACCGATCTTGAAGAGAATAATACCAATTGCGGACAATTGAACAAAAATGGTTTTCTGATTCCCTTTGCAGAAAAAAGGGTTGTTGATTTGGCTCATCCGGTGACGAGCAAGTGGCCAAAGCTCAGCAGATGTTGCGAGGGGAATGTTTTGGGTTTTTTCTTCTGAATTTTGGGTTTTGTCAATCACAATGTAACTTGTATATACCACCAGGTACATCAATGGAAGAAAAATTTTTAAGATCAGATGGGTCTTTTTTTAAGGAGTTGAACAAAAATTTAACAGAAACATAAACAGAAACTTCAAAAAAGTAAAAGCAAATTGCAAGTAAAAGTAAAAGTCACATAAAAATTCTCTGCGAACTCCATCTCATTTATAACTTAAGAAAAAATTCTCACAGTTCTTGAAGTTATTGGCACAAGTTTTGGTTCTCAGGACCAATAAATGAATCATGGGTATGATGGAACACAGGGTGAACTCTAACAGCTAGTTCCAACTTTTTAGCATCTTCCTGGACTTGCTTCGCGTCCTCACCATTTCCATTGCTTGGAACACAGGGTGACCCTTTAGAGCTCATTACTTCTCTTTGTGATATTATCTTTGGACAATCATCAAAAATCAGCAGACCTGCACAACGTTCAAAGATTTAAGTCAAGTACTAATAAGAAAACACATAATTGCAGCTTGAATGCCATTATTATTGGGACTTGAATCCAAAACACATTCGTAGATCTACACTGTCCTCAAACTGAATCCAAAATACATGCCAGTACAAAGACTTTTCTTTTTTGCATCAGTGCATATAAACTCAACTTTGCCTAAAAGAAAAATTAAAGCACAAAAAAACAGGGCTTTTTTGTGCGTAAATTGATAAACTGTCTCACTACTCACAAGTACAGTGAGAAACACAAAGGAAACAACCAATATTCTGATGCCATGCTTATGTGCAACCTCCAATAAGATACCTTGTATCTTTTCAGATCGTGCAAGCTTATACAGTCCCTTTGGATCCCTTGCCTCACACAGTTCCAGTGGCAATCCAGAAACACCTATAAAGTGTCGTCATTTTCAGTTCATTGCTGGCGACAAAGAATGTTCTGTTTGGTTCAGAACTTGTGTGAAAAAAGTACAACCTACGCCCTCATAATCCAAATTTCCCCAAGAGAACCACATACCTCCAATGAAGAAATCCTTGGAGAGAGAAAGGAGGGGAAGAAGATAAAGAATGGAGGCTAGCGTGACAAAGAAGGGAAATCCTTGAGCGAGAAAGGAGGGGAAGAAGATAAAGAAATCCATAGAAAAGTCTAGAGGGATCAGTAGCCAAGCCATGAGCCGAGCAAAAGCCAAAAAATCTCATTAAATGACCTGGACCATTTAGCACCCTTGGATGAAGAGCTGAGATTAACTTTAAATCTGTACTGTCCATCCGGTACTTCGGAGGAAATTTCCGTCGGACCGAATCCGCTCCCTATCATGAACTACCCTATTCCGAGCCAGCCAGATAGCGTCCAAAACAATGACATCAAATAGTTGGAACCTGTAAACCTCCAAAGATTCCAGTTTCAAAAATTTACTAGGATCAAGAATAATCTGAATCCAATGGTAAGGGCAGTCAGAGCGAAAGGATTCAATGTTCAGAGCCCAAGGGGATAGTAGCCAAATCAGACGAGAGAATGAACATGAGAAATTAAGGTGAGATAAGGACTCCGGGGCATCACATAATGGGCAGGAGGTCTTCCCCTAGAACTTCTTATGTAGACTGCGAAACAACTGTTCCCTAGTAGGAATAATATCTCAGGCTATCTTCCACAACAGTAATCAAAACCTGGCATGTAAATTGAGCTTCCAGAAAGCATTCCAGTCAACTGGAGGGAAGAAACTACCAGAGTCCCTCTCGATCGAAGATGAAAGACGAAATGCCAACCGTACCGTAAAATTACCTCTAGAATCTGGGGTCCACACTTCGTTGTCAACCCCGCCCGAACCCGAAAGGTGAATCTGAAGAATCTGGGCGACGGAGTCCAAAACAAACGTGTTATCTAGGAGATGTTGATTCCAAAGCCGAGAAGAAGGCATAATAAAGTGTTCAACCCGAAACTCAAAATCCAAAGATAACAGATGAGGATGAGGTGTGGGGAGAAATAAAGGCAGACCTAGAACCCAGGGATCCAACCACGTCCAAACGGAACTTCCAGACCTAACTAAGGTTGTGTTTGTGTTGTAAAATTTTAGTGTTGTTAAAATTTTAGGCATTGGGTTTAGTGAAAAAGTGAAGAGAGAGATAATTTTTTATATTTTTTGTAGTAAATAGTAATGATTTGATGGGGAGAGAGAGATTATATTGTAATATTTAATTGTGTTAAAATTTTAGAGGGGGTAAAATTTTGGTACACAAACGCACCCTAAGAATCACCAACCCTATTCAATGGTATATCGGGCTTTAAGAAGGCCTTTCCTTAACCCCGAAGCTGACTCTGACCGTTTAGCTTGAAGAAAAATCGAGCGTTTAAGATACCGAGCCTCCAAACATTTGACCCAAGGTCGAGGTTCCGAAGTGACCATCAGCCATGCTAGTATGGAGACCAGAGCCATATTAAAATCATCCGACTCCTCTCCCTCCGACCGTCCGACTGGATGGCTGGATGCCATCCAGTCGGACATCCGACGGTGGGGAGTGGGAAGAGTGTGGGTCCCGCCCGGGACCCACACCTGCAGGGGCAGCCCGAACAGAGGCGCTCCCCATCGTCGGATGTCCGACTGGATGGCATCCAGTCGAACGGTCGGAGGGAGCCGAGTTCGGATGGAATCCAAACTCTTAAAATCATCCATCAGTCTAAAACCCCTCCCCCAATTGAATGGGGAGTACACAATTTTTTTCCAAGAGTGCAGAGAAAGACTGAGCGTTTTCCGACTTGAACCCCACCAAAACCTCTTGAAAGAGGAATCCAACTGTTTGCATAATACTTTGATTGGACGAATGCGAAGTTAGGCCCCAATCAGTCTTGGGTCTGGAGGAGTGTTGTGAAGGCTCTTCCCCTATTATCTTGGGGAGCTTGCTTTTCAGTGGGGAATAGAGAAGGTATTCGGGTGTGGGATGACCCATGGATACCCTTTCTTCTAAATTTCAAACCTTCCCCAATTCTGCCGAACTCCCAGAGACCGCCCCTAATGGTTTTGATTGACAAAGATTCGAGTAGATGGGATATTCACAAAGTGAAGAGCTATTTCATAGCTGAGTCAGCTGAGGCGATTCTCAAGGAGAAGCTTCCAGTAGTGCCCCGTAGGGACGAACTGATGTGGGTGCATGATAAATCAAGTTCATTCTCCGTAACGTCCATTTATTTAGAACAAGTGAAGAGGAGGACTAGCAGTTTGAGTGTGGAGGAATTAGCGAGGTGGAAGGACATCTGGAAACTCAGGATGCACGGAAGACTAAAGTTGTTGTTATTGAGAATTTCGAGTGATATCCTCCCTACCAAAGGAAAGATTGCTAGTAGGATTGGTGTAGTTGAAGAAGAGGCGAATCATTGCTCCTTATGTGGCCTGGAACAGGAAACAAGTCACCATATTTTTCTCAAGTGTTTAATGAGCAGAGTTGTGTGGAGGGATTCCAAATGGAATCTGAATATTCCAGCAATGGAGTGTGCGAATATCACAGAGTGGATCAAAGTGGTTACTCATCCTGAGGCATCTTTAGGGATACCAAGGATTTCGTGTGGGCTAGTAGAAACAGAATCGTTCATACAGGGGTAAGAGACGAGGCTCTTGATGTGGCAAGGAAGGTTAATAGAATCAGTAATGAGCACTCTGCTGCATGGAAGACGAAGCAAGAAGATCCTCCTCCTTCTCCGTGGCAGCCCCCTCCCCCAAGTTTATAAAAGTTAACGTTGATGCCGCTGTTCGAAATGATTATTTGGCGATAGTAGCAATCTTCAAAAATTCGGATGGAAAGGTGGTGCACGGAGCTGCTGGGCGAATTACAGGAAATGATCCTACTGCTTGTGAAGCTGGAGCAATGAAGATGGGAGTAGAGGAGGCGGTGAAAAGTGGTTTCAGATCCATTGTGCTGGAAGGTGACTCTAAACTGGTTTTTGATGCAATCAACCAGTTTCCTAGGAAGATTGATTGGCACATCCATGACTCTAATCATGAGATAGGCTCCTTGGTCAGGTGGACCAATGGAAGTGTAAGCACATTTACCGTGGTGCGAACAATGATGCGCGTTGTCTAGCTCGTTGGGTCACCTCAAGAAATGTTTTTGTAGGCTCCCTTTTGTTTTTGAGCAAACTCTAAACTTGAACTGGCTGTCTGGCTGTAGTTAGAGGTTGATCCCCGTAGCTTTATGCTAGTTTAGTAATGGAAGTCCGGCGTTTTGATTAAAAACAAAATCGCTTTCAATGAGAATCTAAACTGTACACAACTTAAGCTTCTCTTATAGGAAAGAGTGATGAATGTCTCAATTAGCTGCTCAACTTCCGAGGTCTGTTGGAATTGACACTTTAGGCTTTTTTTTTATAAAGCTTCTGAAATGGCTGAAGGATGGTATTTCATGTTACTGTTTTTGGCTAACTCTAAAGTCATCAAGAGAGAGAATGAGAAAGAGGGGTTACTTCTCCAATTTGTTTGCTACCTTTAATGCTAAATTTGCTGAAGAGACTGATCTCTTTGGGACCTTTATTTGCATCTGGTAGTTATATAAAATCTTATCCTTACTAAGTAGTATAACCTTTAAGCTTCCCCAACCAAAAAACTTTGGGTTAGTTATCGTGGTGGCCGACATAGATATCGTAGCTATAGAAGCAAAACATTACACCCTTGATTTAGGGCAATGACCATTTTAACCTTCCATTCACAATGTGTTTGCCATTGTCATGATCTTGCTAGTTTTTTTTTCTAAGTATTTTTAAAAGTCGCATTTATATAAAAAAAACATGTTTTTTTTATTAGATACCAAAAATATTATGATCAATATGCAGGTTAGGGAAAGTTGAGGCTCGACCTAATCAATGTCTCGGGATCTTCGATCCAAGTCCACATTGATATTCTTGGGCTGTTTTAGGATCTAAATTTTGAAACCAAATGTTTTCAATACGGGACAATCCCTCACTCGATCCTCCTGATGGATGGCCACTCAAACGAATAGACTCTCTTCTTTGTTCTCCATCTTCTTGCCCTTTTTGAATAAATTTTTTTTATATCAAATTGCAATCTTCTATTGATACGCTTCCAAATTGCACCAATTGTCTAGCAATAGAAGTAGAGAACAAATATGTGAGGCTGATACATTTCTGGACATTAAATTGTTTTCAAGTTTTAGAAGACCTGAAGTCCACGTGGAATGTTCTGCCAATGCGTATGACGAGCGTATCATGTCAAGATCTTTAGCTATATATATATATTAATCCCTCGAGATCAAATATCTATTCTAGTGACTTGCAATGTACCACTCGAAGCACTTCCAAATTGGGTATCCAAAAACATGGAGGTGGATGAAAATAATTGGCGAGAGATGGAGGCTGATCCACTAAACACACATGCAATGAAGTGTTAGAATAACGTGACGACAACTTCTAGTGCAAGTCCCATTCTTCCTCTTTTTTCCACTTGAAAAGAGCATGTACGTTCATCTTGGTTGGTAGTCCGCCTAACGGCCTGAGCCATGAAATTTGGTCCACAGAAAAGAGTCGGGTCACTGAGCAATCACTAGAGAAGACCTTAAGTGTTGAGAGTGTGAACCAGTGTTTAATTAAAGTAGGAGAATATAGTTAGCACCGAAAGAGAATTAATTTGCCGGTTGAATTTAATTTAGGAGTGCCTCGTACGTACTGGACAAGTGAAGGTACTAAGGTCTTGTTATTAGTAGTTCTCAACGTTAAAAGACTTGAAGAAATTGACATGGCATTTGATCATTCAAGCAAGTATTTTTCTTCTTTTCGCGATCGACACGCACGCGGGACGTCTTTTTCATTGGGTGACTTATGAACCCACAGAACCTGCAATAATATTCTGTCGGTCATAGATATATATACTTATATTTCAGCTTTGATCGAAAGGGAGTACATACCTATCATGGGCCATGGGCGTTGCGTTAGAATAAGAAAATCCGCATTCATGATCATGCAAAATAAGATATCTTTTCTGATCATTACATACTTTATCAGCCGTAAAGACCGTATTTGTTGTAAACAAATCCTCACTCAAAGATTCTTAGGACCTAATTGCTTTGACTTGCTCGCGTGGGTGCCACAATTAGTTTAATATTAGAAAATTTGGTGGAGCATAATTAATGTTTGTTCCTCCCCAACATTATTAATTCCTCGGCCGGACAAAAACAATAGTACTATATATTTTAATTAATGTAACTACTAATATTAATACTATATATAAACGATAATAGTACTATGACTCCTATTATTTTCATCATTGTTTATGTATAGGGCTTCTCTTTGCCTGGCCTTTCACTTATGGAATCAATGACGACTACTGGATGAGGATGTACCAAGACAAAAAGTCACAAGGATGCCCAAATACAAGACATCTACACACCTGAAGTCAATTTTTGAATTGAAGAATTCCACCTCAATTAAGCATGATGCCAAACCATAGAGGCAAGGTGAATTAAACGAGTAATTATCTGAACTAAAGTCTACTCCATGCCCAAGTTGCCATCCACTAGTTTTATGTTTGATATCTTAATATGTACGCAAACAATAGTAATTAATAAGAGATTGAAGGATATAAAGATTTTACGAGGTTCAGCAATGTACGTGCCTACATCTACATCCACGGGAGAGAACGGTCAAAGTTTTACTATATCGAAATAGGATTACATCATTTAAAAAGATATTAAAAAACACTAGATGTAATGAAAATTATAAATTAATTACTCCGACCCTCAAACCATATCCATCCTTGGCAAACCATATACATTAATTATATTTATCACAAAAACATATCATCAATGCAAAAACTGTATCTTCAACTATCCAAGGTGAGCTTCAAAGTATTTTCTATACTTTATATCTCAGAATTTATAATAAAGATATTACATATAATTAAGGTTATGTTTGCAAACTAAAATTTCCGCCAAAATTCTCTCTATTCCAAAATTTACCCATTAATTTATCCATTTATTCTACCACTTCAATATTACTTTCATATGCACATTATATCACATGTAATGTGCATTCGAAATATATTGAATTAACTAAGTTTTCAATTAAAGGGGAAACTTTTTATTCCTAATGGGCGCATTAGTTGAAACTATGTTGGATATATATATGTTGTGTACTTCTTCGTTAATAATTCTATTGACGATAGTTTTAAAACTTATTAGTTTATATTTATGTATATATAACATATATATTACATAAAAAGATATATACTCTAGTTCTCCTCGAAGGAAAATGTTTACACCCTTTTTTATCATATACATTCATCATCACGTGCCCAACGTTTGTGTCCGAAATCCAACCCAAAAATGTGAAGACTCGAAGAGTCACGACGGCTACCGCTTCAAACTCACCAGTCAACTGCCAAAACAAATCAAAATTTTAAAATTCAAATATCTCATTATCATCAAACTCCCTCTCTTCGCTGCAAAGTCTCCACTCCTCCACGAAACGCTCCAGAGTCTTTTCAGAGATGGCGAAAGCAACCGTTGCTATTGCAAATAGGGGCAAAACCCTCCATCCCCCTTACTTTGAGGTTCTCCGACTGTCCCTTTTCAGTTTTCACCCTCTTTTCCCCTGTATCTAAGACAATAATTTTGATTTTATAATCCTCCTTCTTTGGCAGATGATAAGCGAGGCCATAATGACGCTGAAGGACCGAACGGGCTCGAGCCAGCAAGCAGTAGCGAAGTTCATAGAGGACAAGTACAAGAAAGCGGTACCACCAAATTTCAAGAAAGTTTTATCGGTACAATTGAAGAAGTTTGTCAAGTCTGAGAGGCTTGTGAAAGTCAAGAATTCCTTCAAAGTTTCCTCGACGGAGAAGGTGAAGTCGACCGTCAGAGAGACCCAGAAGAACAAAGCTAACAACAACAAGACTAATAAGGTCGTGATGCTGAAGGCAAAGGCACCCAAGAAGATTGCAGAGAAGGGGGTAAAGACCAAGAGGCTCAGTCAGGTTAAGACTCCGGAGAAAAACTCGAAGAGCCTGACGCCAATGAAGAGGAAGGGTTCAAAAAGGGAGGGTTCGTCGAGGCCGGCAAAGAAGGCTAGGAATTAGCAAGTAATCTGTTATGTGAGTGTTCCTAATTAGCTGGAATTATAGTATAGTAATTAAGGTAGAAAATGTGCTACTATATTTAAATCTGCCGCATACTGCGTAGATAATGTGGCACTGGCACTTTCCTTTTGTGCTAAGTTGATTGTATTAGAGGAGAAAAAACTAAGCATCCCCAACCATAGATTTGAATAGGCGTTGGTTGAACAAGTTCCCTATGCTTAAAGCTGTTCGTTTGGAAACATCAGGCCTGTCTTTTTCACAGTAAAACGATGCCAATTGCCAAGGATGTTACCTCTTTCTCTTTCCTTCGAGATCAGGTTCCATTCCTCCTCTTTTGCCCACTTGAATAAAAGAGTGTTCCTCGTGGTTGCTAATCCGCGTGAGCCATGAAATGTGGTGCACAGAAAAGAGTCAGGTCACTGAGCAATCACTAGAGAAGACCAAGGAGGTGAAGGTGTGAACCAGTATTTAATTAAAGTAGGAGAATTTAATTAGCATAGAATTTGCAGGTTGAATTTAATTTAGCAATGCCTCGTTAACAAATAAATGTACACAGGTCTTGTTGTTACAAGTCCTCCAGCTTAGAACCTCCAAGAAATTGACTTGCATTTCATTCAGTGATTTTTCCTTGACAAATGGACGAGCAGTCTCTCTCTCTCTCTGTCTTCTCTTGAGCGAGAGCGACAAGCTGTGTTCTTCATTGGGTGACTTTTGAACCCACAGAAAACCTGCAAATTAAATTCCGCTGGTATTAGAGAGTTGTATTTCAGTTGGAATTGGATGAAGAGGGCTACCAGGTAGGGGAGTGAAATCCGTCCTTCAAAGTGCCACGTTCTTGATAAAATTGAGAAATATTTAGATAATGATATAACCCAAGGTTAATATTAATGGAAGACCCTTCTGAACCCGGTGCACAGGGAGTGCCACATATTTTCTTTGTTATCTAAAAAAAAATAAAGATTATTATTAGGACCTAATTGTACTTTGACTTGCTCGCATGGATGCCACAATTTAAATATAGGAGAAAGTACATTTTTCACCCCTAAATTATGGGGTTCTTGACACTTTGCACTCCCTTGTCTTGATTTCGTGACATTGAGCCCACAAACTTTTGATTTCTGTCGATTGCCACCCCGAAATCAATTTCTCCGTTATGAACTGACGATATTAAACGCAAATGCCGTTCACGTGAGGCACTTAAAAATTTTCTTTCCGTTTTGCCCTTCATCATTCCGAAGACTTACTTATATGGCCTCACTTGCGTCACGTTTCCTTGCTGGTTGAAGGAAACGAAAATGAACTACTTGACTGGAGGGTACTTGTAGTAAAGGGTGGCCGGAGGGTACTGGTAGTCAATCCCAAAGCTGTGACCAACTTCATGCAACACTCGAAGATAGTCTTCTGAGGCATCCCTTTGATGAACAACTTTGTATCGTTGCTGGAAAGCCCGTGCGACGTCGCCGAATTGTGCTCTTCAATGGCTGCCTCGCTCAAACCTAACGGCAACAAGGACAGTTTCAGGAGTTTTAATTCCTGGGTGTCCTGAAACGTATGAAGAATCTCTACAACAATCGCAACAACAAGAACGACAACAGCTTGAGGGTTGTAGGCAACAAGACCTACATCAGAAGATTCGAAGCTTCCAGGATGGTGACAAGCTTTCATCCTGCTGGCCCGTTTCTCTTCCATTTTATTTTCCTTCTTTTTTGTACTGAAGTACCCATGACAAACCTGTTTCAAAACTCGTCGTTCAGAATCGCTAGATTTGGGACGGCAATCTGGGCAGCGAAGCTCTTATTGTTATCCACAAGGATTGCATCTACTTTATTGTTTTTCAAAGTGGCGTTAATTCCCTACATAATAAACTTGTCAGTATCCCCTTTTCGGAAAAAGTTATTGTGTGAGTGAGGTTATTGTGTGAATGTGTGAGTGGACGGGTGAGATTAGAAGTTGAGAAATCTAATGGCTAAAAAAATGTCACTTCATTTAATGAACCCGACCCACTAACCCGACCCGCGAAACCGACCTGATTTCATTAAATGACGTGACATTGTTTCAGCCATTAGATTTCTCAACTTCTAATCTCACCCGTCCACTCACACTCTCACACAACAAGCTCACTCACACAATAACCGGACCCTCCACTTTTCCACGCTTATGGATCTCCCTCCCTACAACCACCCACCAACCCCAACACGGAGACCAAACCAAAAGCTTCCAAGACATCAATTCAAAAGTACATGAGTCTATTAAAGAAAACAATCTTAACCATTCCCACGAGACCCTATGGGACTACGTCCTGGAAGAGCACGAGAAGCAGCAAGTTAAAGCTACTTTGACTTCCAACCCGTTACCAGAAACATCTCCCGAAGATTCTTGCGTAACGGAAGCCGGTGAGGACAAAGGTGTCGACCAGGATACTCTGGACGTAACAGAGAACCGTCCCAAGTCTCTCTCACCTCCTCTCTAAGCCGAAGACTGAGAAGCAATGACAGCATGAAGTGTGGCCAGGCCTCGCCAATGTTCCCAACTCCGGACGTTGTGTGAAGACTAAAGTGTATTTTTGAATGGCAGTGGATATGGTAATGACCATAGCGACCCTCGGCATGTGCGCCTGCACTTCTTCGGCATCTTTAAGCCTCTTCAGCGCACAGTCGTTGACTCGGCTTTCCGTTTCTTGCTTTTCTTCTCTCTCTTGGTCTCCAGTCAACAAAACCTTGACGCAGATACAGAATTCTGGCGTCATCGCTTGCCTTCGTGCAAACAGGTTTCTCTCTCTCTCTATTCGTTTTGCTTTCTGAAATGAAATTCGAAGTCCATTGCATGTGTTTCTGCTTCTCATTGTAATCGCATTCTTTTTTGTTTTTGGTAAATTTGAGACGTGCAAGTTCTTTTTTAAGTTTGACATGTCGGCGGTGATTTTCGAGTTCCAAGCGCTTTTAGAGTGTCCATTTCTTCTTTTTCTCTTTAGAGCTTCGCCACGTTAGTGAGAGGAACTACTGCCCGTATTCAAATTTGAGATCCTGATCTGTTTGGTATACCAAGATGCTCTTGACGTCTTAGTGGTAGTTTATGGAGAATAGGAGAAAAATGGAGAGCTACTGAAGAATAAACATAATATTATGTGATAAGTCGGGGTGGTGTGGGACCTGGTGCACGTGTCGGGGTACGTGAGGAGGCTTCAGGAGCTGGAGATGAAGAACATAAGGGTGTCGGGAAGAATGAAAGGAAAGGAGGGTTAAAACGGGAAAAACAAAGGCAAATGACGCACGTGGACCGCACATAGGCTTCTTACCATCAGTATTAACGGAGAAATGAGCTTCGGGGTGGCAATCGACGGAAATCAAAAGTTTCTAGGCTCAATGTCACGAAATCAAGACAAGGGGTGCAAAGTGTCAGAAACTCCATAGTTCAGGGGTGCAAAGTGTACTTTCCCCTTAAATATATTAGCAATTTGGTTGTGCATAATTAATTAATGTTTGTTCCTTCCCGTCAATACTCGTGTACACGATCACATATTAATTATGTCTTACTTATGTAACTTCTAACTATCAATATTATTATCTAGAATATTCTTTTTTTTCTGGGAAAATATTATTATGTATAATCCATAGTCTCCTAATATTTTTGTTAGTATTAGGAATAGAGCTTCTCTTTGCCATTTGACTAATGCATGCAGCAATGACCAATGCTGGCTCTAAGCATAGGAGGAGGCTCCCAAAATAGGAAGGTCTCTAAATTTCAAATTTTCTTTGATATGCTTTCTTAAAATAATGTCTAAGACTAAAAAATGAACTTAAAATTAGCTTCGGCCTCATTTAATTATTTGCATGCGTAGAGTTTTCATTAGTTTTTTTATTCCAAAAAGAGACAATTAAATTTAAGGAACCATTTACTTCTTACTTTTAGATGAGAGTTTAAATTGATCGCCCTATAATGAGCTATTAACTGCTAATTGATCCATATGAAAGGCATAATAAATTTTACTTAATTAAAAGAGATTAGCATCCATTTAAATGTTAGCCCTTTACCGTCTACTCTATTTAATTTTTCAGTGGCATGCACTTAACAAACGAAAAAAAATCATCTTTAAAAATGCGTAATCCAATATACTATTTGTTAAATTACGTGAAAAAATACTTATTTTGTTTTTAAGTTAAAAAAATTCAGAATATTCTCTCATTCACTCTATTTTTTACTGCTGCACAACTGGAAATCCGGTCCGATTTTCAGACCGCATTTCAGGTTGTGCTTACATGGAGAACCAGACTGGACCATGCAACCGGTCCGGACCGATTTCAATTTTTTTCATTTTTTCTTAAATTTTTTTAAAAAAATTCAGGTTAATTTCAGAGGGGAAGGACATATAAAAATATAGAGTTTTAGTTTAGGTTAAAACTAAACTTTTTAAGTTTGTAATTTGTATTAAAAAATATAAAAATATTTTTTTATTTATATTAATAAATCAGGTCCGGTCCGGACCGGTTTTTCAAAAGGTATGGACCTGACCCGACCGGATAACCAATCTGGTCCGGACCGGATTTAGATAAACAAGACAGGACCGGACCACAAATCCGGTTCGATTTTGTTCAGCCCTACTATTTTTATCCATATTATTTTCTAGTAGTGCTTCTCAACTCTTATATTTAACTTTTCTGATCAAGATCACTCGTTACTATGGCCCAAGTGCAATTATTCTAAACTTTTAATTTTAATTTTAACTTGCATTTGTTGCGGTGGTTATTTTGTCTTGGACAAAACTGAGATTATTCTAAACGGTAGTTTTATTCTATGGTTGTATTTGTGTTTAGCATAGTTTTTATTATTTTATTTAGAATAATTTTAAGACATCTAATATGTCTAATAGAAAATAAAAATTTGAATATGAAAAGTTAAAAAAGAAACATCAAAAAACAAACTAGAATAACTGCTATGGAGTCTAGCCTAAGGCCCCAATTATCCTAGAGCGGGTCCCTGACAATGACGAGTGGTTAAGGATGTATCAAGACATCGTCACAACACATGCCCAAATACAAGACAGATACATGTACGCTTGAAATTAAACTCAACTTTTAAAACGAAGAATCACCTCACCAATTGAGGATGATGCCAAAGTCAAACCATTGGGGCAAGACGATTTAGAGATTATCTGAACCTAGCTAGTGATCTAGTACTGCTCGAGTTGCCACCAACTAGTTTATGTATGATATCTTAATATTATGTTTATGTGGGTGTGCAAGTACACGCATATATTGTAACTCTATTATCATGTTTTTTATCAACCATTTTAATTATGTATTACTGTATAATAAATATTGTATATATATATATATATATATATTCAGTTTGAGTACTTGACCACATACGTTTAGCATTATGTTAAAAAAAACTAAACCTGTAATTGATAATAATCTAATTAGTTAGCGGCTAAGATGGTCCTCAAATATGCTGTATAATATTGCCTAAAAGTAAGAGAAGGTTTGCACTTTATCTAGGATTTAAAAAGGTTAAGAGAATGTTTGGAGGTAATAAATTAAGGATTAAAATATTTTATAATTTGTTTTTGGAAATGAATGGTCTTGGGAGAGGTATCAATGAGTGTAGTAAAATGCATATTGTCCGGTACTAATTAACACGACAAAATTAAATTTTAGGCTAAATTATTAATACAGTCTCTATAATATTCACTTTAAATAAAATCAATCTCTCAACTATTATTTTGATTGGACTGATCTTTATAGTCCATTTTTATACGAGTTTACTAACCAAAATGGGGTTCGGAATATATTATCTGATATCAAAAATAGACATCACGGCCCTAAATTTATGTCAGACTTCTGTTATTCGATTAATTTTTTGTAGACAAAAAGAACATATGTTTAAAAAATTAGACCAAAAAACTGGAATGTTCCAAGTTGTATCCCCCAGAAACTGTATAGATAATTAAACGGTTAAACCTAAATTTTATATCACATGTTTTTTATTTCACTCAGCACACAGTGGTCGCTGAGATACCGGAACTCGGCGTGAAACTTGAGGCTTGGCCTACCACTTGACATATACATATATAATGTGCCGGTTTCGCCTACTACCTAACAAGTCATTTAATGGTATTTTCGGTGTTTCCCCGTCACATATCCTATTTCGCATATAGTACTTGCTTCTCTTATTCCTATTCATTCTAATTGTGCTACATATTTTTCCAATTATTTGATGGTAAATCAATTTAACTATTTAGTATGATATCAAGTATATATATATACTTTACATTATTATTAAATATATAGTACTTATTTTTAATTATTTAGTATAAAGCTCATCACCACTTAAATTCGAAAATTATACATATCGCAGAAACTACCAAAACATAATATAGCTGGAGTGATTTGAACCTTAGTTGAAAACAGACTTTGTAATGGTAATATATAGCTCCATCTTTGGCTATAGCTCCATCTTTGGCTAGACGATAATGGAGTTATATAAACATTTTGTTGCATTACTCTAACATCACTATTATATGCTAACAAAACTATTTAAATGACTACGGCATACAAATAATTGAAGGTCAATGACTTCAAAGTAAGGAAATTAGGTAGATTCATACCCCTCATTCCTCAACCTTCAAATGGAATTTTGCTCTAAGATGTGCGTAACAAACAATTAAGTAAAAAAAATTATTTCATGCATACATCTCTCTTCCAATAGGACAACTTCTTTAATTAATGGGTACACACGCAAGCACAAACGTAGGTTTTTGTCTATAGATTAAGGTGGAACTCGGGAGATCATGAATTTGATCTCTAACTGAGTTAAAGACAAAACCCTGAATTCTATAACTACAGTACTGAGAAGAATATAATCCGAAGGCCACGATCTTCGGTGTCCGGCACGTGCCATGTCCGGCCTAATTGAATACGGACAGGGACCCCCGTGAGAAATGCAGGTACGTATTTCCCACTTCCCACTTCCTCCACCGTTGCACATACGCACAGATATCTATATATATAACCCTATATATGCAATTATGCATATATCTCTGTACGAGTTTATTACCGCATTTACTCAGGCACCGAATTTAACTACTCCTTCAGACGCGCACCAACCTCTCTCTCTCTCTCTCTAGAGTTCTGGGTTCGGATAGATAAAGCAAAGGAAACAGCAACAAAATACATTAATGGAGGGTGTCTCTGCGAGGGTGTACAAGGGTCTAAGAGGGTACTGGAGGAGGAGAGGCTACGAGAAGCTGAATGGGTCGGGCCGGAAGCAGAGGACACGCGTGGAGCAGCTGGGTTCGGCTAGGAGGAGATCACGGTTCTGGAGGATCAAGATCTCACCCAAGCTCCGTGTCCTGAGACTGCCTTCGCCCAAGAGGTTCTTCGTGCGGCTTCGGGACTGGTACGTGAACCTGATGCTCAGAATGGCCAACTCGCAGGCGTGCAGTGTTGGCGGGTACGGTGGGTACAGTGGGTTCTCGAGGGTCCCGCTGAAGGAATACGACGAGAAGGTCATCATCGAGATATACAAGTCTATGTTGATGGCGCAGGGGCATCTGGTGCCTCGCGAGCCAGCGAAAATTTGCTGAGACCGGTAATTGTTTCTGGACGAATAACCTGGAACGGTTATAATATTTTATGCTTAGTTTCATGTTCTTGTAATGGTAACAATAAGTGGATTCCCCAGCTGGCAAAGCAGTGGTTAAAATGTCATCTTTTTCGTTAGCCATGAGGTTAGTTTGGGAAGCTTCAATTATTATTTTCCATCAAGATGTAGTCCAAGAAGAATTTCAAAATTTCCCCATGACGGAAAATTGTAGGAATTATTGAGCTTCGTTTGGTTGATTCCTGTATATATATAACGGAGTCGTTTTGACTCTTCCTGATATGTAATTGATATTTCTTACCACAGCTTGGACCCGTAAGACATTATCCCGCAAGAAAAAGGTTATACGTAAAGTTGGGCATAAGAAAGTTTTACCAAAAGTGCTTGTTTTGCATCTTAAGATTTGGTCTAACGACTTGTATTGGGAAGATATTAAAGATTTGGTGCATCCTAAAGAATTACTCGTGTAAGGTGAAAGTAACGAAAATTATATTGGCGTGAGATGTGGTCCAATTGTGACCTCTCTGTGCTTTGCTGGGTGGTTGTGGGATGTGAGCTATCGGTAATCTATATGGGGAATCTTTTCTCTCTGTCACCACAGAACCATGCGTTGCGTGCTTCGTTTAAAGAACTATCGACTAGCTCGCAAATGAGATGCAACTGTATAATATAATAAAAAACCTAATTAATAAAGTTAGGAATATATATGTAACGAGCTAGGCCACGAACGTATGTGCGTGCGACACTTGAGAACAGAATATGCCAAGAGCTGAGGAATAATACAACAGTCAACATTGTGTAGATCTTGTGAACTTCTAAATTTATTAAACATATATGGGGGTTTAGGAGTCGTTTCACAGTCTCTTTCTTCATCTGTAAGTACTCAACCTCCGCTAAATCAATAAGACACAAAAACAAAACTTTATATGCATGATTACGTTTTGGTCCTGCTTAAAAATTTGGAGAATATTAAATTCTAATTACCTAGCTAAGTTAATGAACCCGTACCTTTTCCATAAATTGAAGGCAGAATAATAAATCGCGCGGCGTGCTGTATTATAAACTGTTGATTTATTTCATGTGCTATATAGTTATTACGACCACTCTTAATCATGACCCACATGCTATTCTCGTACCCAAACAGTGTGCAGGGCTCGGCTGCGTCTTGTGTTGCCTGCCCTAAAACAGTGGGCTAGCTATAACAGTGTTTAATTCGATCGAACAAAATGATACCAAACTATGGGTTTATAGATAGGCTTAAATGTAGCACATGCTCATGTGGTATTCGCGAATTGCAAATATGTCCATGAGGTAAACAAAGTCATTTTCATACCCCTGAGGTAAACATCAAGATCACAGTATGTCCCTCCGTTGATGTGCCGTTTGAAACACTAACGGTAAATGCTGACGTGGCAAAATTAGACACGTTATCACCAATCATATTGCGACACTTGTACGATTTAAAAAAAATTGTAACAGGGGGAGACCACCCTTCGCGCGATGAAGGGAGCCCAGATCTGGGTTCCCTTTCGTCGCGCGAAGGGTGGTCTCCCACAGTTCTATTGGTGTTGACGTGTCTAATTTTGTCACGTCAACATTTACCGTTTGAACCACAGTTCTATTGGTGCTGACGTGTCTAATTTTGTCACGTCAACATTTACCGTTAGTGTTTCAAACGGCACATTAACGAATGGGTATATTGTCACCTTGATGTTTACCTCAGGGGTATGAAAATGACTTCGTTTACCTCAGGAGCATATTTGCAATTCGCGAATACCACAAGGGCATGGGATGCATTTAAGCCTTATAGATACATGAGATAATTGAGGCGGTTGCAATTAGAAGAGCCTAAAAAAACTTAGGTAAACTCGGGTTATTATAGTGGAGTTAGTATCATATAGGATTCTTAATGTACAGCCCGTGCTGAATAGATCCTGCGTGTTACGATACTCCACTAAAGTGTATTATTTCCAAAGATACAACAACCATTTTAACCTATTTTAGGTGACAATTTGTGAGGTTCCCCAGGACATTCGGACGCCAACATATATGGTTTGGACGGTTTTCATTCCATGTGACAAATATAAAAATGCCACGAATTCCTTATTCTTTTCTGTTCGCAAGTACCATGCGAACGTTAATGTATTACTTGACAAAAGTAATTTCGTCATGGAAACCAGTGTGAACGTCTCTAATACCTGTTCGCACTGAGTGAATTTCTATATCAAAAAGTAATTTTGAAAGCAGATTCATCATTCGCACGATAATAAACAACGTGTGCACGCTTATTGTTTTTATACTAACCAAAAGAAATTGCTACAAATATACTGTACGAACGACGACATACTGTGCGGATGATGTTAAAATAAGGACTTGAGCACGGTTGAGCTGAGTTCGGACGTTTGCAATGGTAACATGTGCGGACGTATAACATATCAGCGATCGTCCGGACATTATTAATGTGTTCGAACATCTCTTAATTATAATAAAAAAATAGTCTAATTTAATTTATTTAATTATGTATTTAATATTAAAACACTATATTAAATATAAGATAAAATTAATAATGGTCTACAAATTATATCTAACCGACATAATAGTAAACAAAATACATAATCAAAACCAAGTACATAATATAAAATAATTGTTCGTAAAAATATCAAACGAGAAATATAATTATAAAGTCTAGTACAAGCAGGAAATTAACAAACTATAAGAAAATAATAACCAAAAAGATAAACCAAAAACTAGTCTGAATCATGAAGACGAACTGGCTCGCCGAGATTTTGTCCGATAGCGTCGCGAACGTGCTCCAACTGCTCCTCCATACTATCCACCAATTTGATGAGTGTTCGAATCTGTATTGGAACAGAATGGAAAGACTGTACAACTGGGACACATGATCTCTCATAGCAAAAAGTTTCATCCGTATAGCTTTCAGCTCCTCCGTCATTGTCCGGTCTGACAAAGCAAACTTAGTCTCCAAATCGACTAAACGGGTATGAAAATCCTTACACAACATATGTGTCGGCATAACCATCGTCTGTATACTCTCTTTCAGCTCCACTACCAGCTCCTCCGCCCAATCAGGTCGCTCAGTCTGTGCCCCGACATTGGTGATAGTTTTCTCATACGATCTATGGACAACCTAACAAAAAACCATTCAAATATCAACAAAAACCCATCAATGACCATATCAACATTTGTGTACATTACGGATAGTCTAATGCCAAACTGTCCATAACTTAGACAATTTCAAAATTAATAAAAATAAATATTAAATAAACTTCAAGCAAAATCGTTCGGACAGATTAACAGTCGTCCGCACTACAACGAGCGAAAAGATATTGTTTCGTGAAGAAACGTCTGCATGCCATGCAAGACATCCGAACAGTAATAATTGCCAAAGAATTGTTCGGACGTCAGCAGTAAACGTCCGGACTGCGATTGTCGAAGAACATACCCTTTGACAATTAGATGCCCACAGACCACTTTAATCACAAAACATTCGTTTTACATCACCATTTTCACACCCAATCATGTTTCCAAGCAACCAAAAGCATTAAACAATCAACAATCAAGCAAAACAACATATTTTTACTCAAAACCCACATAAACCGTAAAACATCGTACCTCTCGAAGTTTCCAAATCACAAATGATTCAAATGACACTTCAAGAAGAAATCCATGCTAAGACGAATTGGAGAGGGTTTTTATCAGTTTTCGGGACAGTTGCGAAATGAACGTACAAATTCTAGGTTTCGGCCTTTTAACTCCTCGAAACTACATCTGGACGGTAATAAGTTACGATCGGACGGGTTTTCCTGAGAAATTTGACGAGAAAATTTACCGCAAAGAATTTTGCGAACGTCTCGACTGTTATCCAAAAATTTCGATAGCGTACGAACGCGTTTCTAATTAAAATCAATAAATTGTTCGAACATGCCAACTACACCGTTTTACAACCAACCCCATGACATCGAATTAGAAAATGAACGTCCAGACGCCTCATTTAGAACGCAGGAAAACTTTTTGTTAAATAAACAACGTCGTTTATTCAACAAAAAACATCTGAACGGTTAAATTATGTCTGAATAGTACTGTGATAAGTAAATAAATTACTTATATATTAAAACTTTTGATACTACATTTATTAATATGTATTTTTGATACAACATTTATTAATTATATACCATCAAGCAAGACAAAAATATTAAAAATTTTGCATTTAAGTGATTAAAATTTTAATTACTTAATTTTTAATCTCTTAAAAATTTATTACAGATGTTTAAGAATTAAATACAATAAATGACGATCAAGCAAGAAAAACATATTAAAACTTTTAAAATAAACCAAAACTTCACAAAACGTCAAGCTCACAAGCTTTCCATTTCGCAAAGAATGAGGGAGGATTATCTTGAAGAAATGTGTATTTTTAAGATTTTATTAGATTCATCATAAATAATTATGTATATATATTCTTCAATAATTTTGATACTAAATTTATTAATTATTCATTTCTTATAAATTAATAACTTATGTATTTTATTTTAAATTTTAACATAAGATTCTAAGTGTTACAGTTAATAACAATCTAAGTAACAGATCATGAACATTACATTTGAAGTATTAACATATCCAAACTGTTAAAGGTAAATATTAAACAATAATAAAAAAAGATAAATAATAACTATCATAAAACAAAATCAACGTAAATATCCAAAATAAAAACCCAAAATAAAGGGGTAAAGTCACTTTGAGCCATTAAACTATCAAGCAATTTACAAATAGTGCCTCAAACTACCAATCTTGACACATTGAGCCCACGAACTACCAAATTTTATCAAATCGCGCCTTGAACTAAAATCTGACGATCAAAATTATGCTACGTGGCTCAAATATGACGATTTTGACCGTTACATTTTAGTTCAAGGTGAAAATTGATAAAATTTGGTAGTTTGTGTGCTCAATGTGTCAAGATTGGTAGTTTGTGGCCTTATTTGTAATTTACTTGATAGTTTAAGCGCTCAAAGTGACTTTTCCCCCAAAATAAATATTCAAAACAAAAAATAAAATATGATAATAAATGTCCAAAAATAATAACGTGAGTGAAAAATTAAAAGAAAGTCATAATCATGCTATGGACTAGGCTGACTGGATCCATCCCCGGTGGATTCACTTATCTCCCCGAGCTGATCTTCAATGGCGCCCAACCTCATCGGCATCACACACAAAGATGCTCGGAGTGGTTCTGAGGAATGGCTGCAATCCTGTCATCTAAGTCTCCATAGAGGAGACATGGGTCCCCAAGTCGACGCACAACTAATGCATCGGCGAAATAACAATCTCAACCATTCCCTTCAAGTCAGTCATCCAAGCATCAGCCTAGGCAGGTAGCTCCAAATCATGCACACAGCGAGGGGGCTCCACCACTTCTTGCTGCTGTATTGGAGCAAGAGCCCGCTGTTGCTTCCTAAACTGCACCTCAGAATGACTCAAAGTGGTCCGATAGATGGGACAAATAAGCGTCTTCCTCTCCTCGTCTGGACCATCCATGCAGCTCACACTATGGAGGAACTGTGTCAAGTGTAGATTGTACGACAATGCAATAAAGAAGTGATCTTCGCATCAGACCGAAGAGTCAGAAAGACGTACATGAGAAGATCTACAACACATTCTCTAGCCACGGCTAGCATCAGCTCGCCTCTCATAATAGGGCACTCTGTCGTGTAAGCCCTCGGCTTGATGTAGTAGGCTAAGATGAGGTGCAAAATATGCCAGAAGGGGAGCATAAACTTATGCCTGAAGAACGGTCCGACCAGCACCACGTTCTAGCCCGTGAAAGTACGGAAGATGTCTTCTGCATCTGGCTTGTTCGTCATCTCCACTGTAGGGTATGCTCCAATAGGCCTCTGCAGCCCAATAAATGCCGCTAGAATGTATGGTGAAAACTGAAAGGTCATCCTGCGTACAGTGAAGGTCCATAGCATTGCTTCAATATCCTCAACGTCCAGCAGTGCAGCATAAAGCTCCCTGACCAGATCTACAAAGGCTATGTCATCTCTCTTTAGATACTCAATCCAACCCCGGTCACCCATAATTTCGCCGATACTCCGACCCATATACTTCAACTCCTTGAAATCAACAATGAAAACCCCACGCTCTACAATAATTGATCGGCTGAGAATCTCAACCCGTTGCTACTCCAGCTGTTCCTCTAGCGTCATACAATCCTTCGGACTCTTAGGATCCTGCTACATAAAGGTCTCGAAAAATGAGGACGATGACGAACGGTGGTGTTTAGACATTTTTTAATCTACAAAATAAAGCAAAAAAAAATAAACTGTCAATTAAAACCATCGCACGGTCATACATTGCGTCCACACAGCCATGAAAACGAAACTATCTAATTAAACCAAGCGTCTGGACGCACATATAGGTAGTCCGAATGTCTAATGAAACGACCTAGATTTAGCGACTAGACGTTCGCACGGTAAGAAAATTGTCTGCAACAAAATACTCAAAAAAATAAAATTTTAACATGTATATACTAGCAAAAACGACAGCGTATAATGAACAAACATCTACACGCACAAATAACCCATCCGAGCGGGTTATAAAATGATAAATTTTTAAGAAACAGGTGTGTGCTCGCTAATACAACCGTCCGAAACAAATAACTCCTTAAAAAATCTGATTTTTAAAATGTGCATATATACTAAGCAAAACGACAGTGTATAACGGAAAGTCGTCTGCACGCAGAAACAAACCTTCCAAACGTAAAAACAAACAACCTAATTTAATTAATAGATGTGCACATGCTAGGAAAACCGTCCGCAACAAATAACTCTTAAAAACTTTTATTTTTAAGATGTGTATATATCCTATACAAAACGACAGCGTCTAAAGGCGTAACGTTCGCACACTTACATGTACCGTTCGCACGGAAGTATAAAACGACAACGTTTGGAAAAGTAACCGTAGAAAATTGAAAAATATATGTCCGAACGGCTTATAACCGTCAGGATGTGTCGTGGCTAAGAAGATTGAGTTGACTCAGCCATGGCCGGCCTCTCCCCCACTTCTAAAACTATCTCAAACCAATATCAAACATTACAAAATTATAGCCTAAATAATTCTACAATATTACGCAATCCATATCAACACAAAGATAGGTCATCAAAGAACTGTGATGGCCAAAAATCTAATATGACATTTTCTACTTAAATAACGTTAAAAATATGATTTTTAAATAAAAAAGGCAATAAAAACATGAGAAATGTACCTGGATAGAAAGAAATCCACGAAATAGGATTGAATAGCTAGATTTTAGACTATAAACGTGAATGCACCTCTGTGAGAAATGGGAAAAAATGGTGTAATGCGATTATGCGGATGAAAATGTCGTGAAAATGGCAAATTCCTGAAAATGTCGTGAAAATCTCCAACTAATTCCTGGGGCACTTTTTTTACAATGTTGTTATTAGTTCAAGCATCATATCTTTAATCTTTTATAGGGACCAAAGATAGAAGCATGCAAGTTAATGGAGAATACACTTTTCAGATTATTTGATCACCAACTTCCTGCCGGGTCAAATTAGTTCTCCATCGTTCGCGAATAGGTGATTTATGTAATTAATCAAATTTTACAATTGAAAGTTTTTTCCTTTTTGGCATAACGTGACATGGTGAGAACTTTTAGTTTAAGGAGTAATATATATTTTTCTTTTTCTTATGAACTAGCACAATATATATGTTATCCATTAGGGCACATATTTCATCTATGGTCCTTCAAAGATCCTTCTGGTCGTGAATATCAGCTGCTAGTTGGACATATACATATAAAGGGTTAAATAGACTTTGAATCGTTTAACTATGGGATCTTGATAATTTGCACTTTAATTTTTATTTTTGTCACATTGCACCCACCAACTATTAATTTTAAATAGTTTGCACCTTCTTTAAAAAAATTTATTAATTTAGACAGAAAAATGATTTCTTTGACTTCAAAATGATAATTTTGTCCCCCATAATTTGTTTCTGATAGAAAATTTTAACCAAGAGTGTAAAGTATCTGAAATTAATAGTTGGTGGGTATAATTTGAAAAAAAAATAATAAATAGAAATACAAAGTGTCAAGATCTCAAAATTAGAGGGTATAAAGCATATTTATCTCATATTAATATTAGAAACATCAGCCTATATTAAGCTACGATTCATAGAGCTCTATTTGGAACTCATTAATTTCTTTCGGTCCAAAACCGGCGGCAAGATTGGGTACGAGTTGGGCTGTAGTCCACGGCCTGACAGCTCGTACCGTTGGACATGAGTTGGGCTGCTCTTCGCAGCTCGTACCGTAAAACTATATGGGCCTGATACTAATCGCACCAACATTCATGGTAGATCTAAGGTCACTGCAGGCTGGCCTTAATATATAGGAAAATGAGAACAGAACAGTAACAGTGAAAACGGGGTGATTCAAATGATCTGGGCCAGGTCGCTCGGATCTATATGCGAGTAGAGAGAAAAACAAACAAGATGCATTTTTCCTAACTGAAAAAGTTACGAGAGAAAATCTAAGAAAAAAACATCACTTGTGTCACTCAAACCAAAAGAACAAATCATTAGAAAATAAATATATATATATATATATATATATATATATACACTTTGCACAATGACACAATCGTAACCGTTAGATTGTAACATAAGGTGTAAAATGTAAATTCATTGATAACTTAGTGTGTAATGTGTCAAATTTAATAATTTAGGGTGAAAATTATAAAACGAGTAGGTAATTAATGGGTGCAAAATATAATCCCTTTTTTAACAAATATTTACTACAAGATACCAATAAAAAATAAAGATTGGATTGTGGAAAGGAAGCAAAGCAAAGGTGGTGCGCGCATGCTTGATGTAGTACCTTACCTTAGGGCCTAAGGAAACTATATAGAACTTAAATACGGTTCACCTGATTGATTAAATAATTCTATATCTTTAAAAATAGGATTAGAAATATAGACTTAATAATCAATCATTCACTTATTAAAGTCTCATTTGCTTGATGTGTGAATGATTGAATATCACTTTTCTAGTGTGATAATTGTACTTCATTTTTTTTAACGATAAGACTATGCCAACCACGGATTTGCCCGTTACGTTTTTAGGTAGCTTTTCCATACGATATGAATGACAAGGACCCGTGGCGTACAAATTGCAATTTGT
Source organism: Myrica gale (assembly GCA_963930655.1). NCBI lineage: Eukaryota > Viridiplantae > Streptophyta > Magnoliopsida > Fagales > Myricaceae > Myrica > Myrica gale. Next base: position 14,097,851 of record OZ005610.1, on the reverse strand, counting down.
ACCAGTTGAGTTCAAATTTTCAATAAACTTAATGCTTCTGATGTAAGCAAAAGAGTAGATACCGGGTAGATTCGTGACTTTTCGAGTCATCTCTTCTTGTAAAATAACATGCAAGCTTAGGTATGAAGAGTTTGAGTACTTTATATGTTCACCAATAACATAGTTCCACTCGTAAAATATTGCACACCGGGAAGGAATAGGTCATTTATGTTGTGTTTTTTTCTTGGGAAAATTACACTTTGCACTCTTGAACTATGAGGTGTCTGACAGTTTGCAACCTCTTGTCTTGATTTTGTGACATTGGGCTCCCAAACTTCTTATTTCCGTCGATTGCCACCCGGAAGCCAATTTATCAGTTAAGATTGACAATATTAAGCACACGTGTCATCCACATGAGGCACTTAAAACTTTTCCCCACGTTTTGCCCTCATTCTATCCGTTTAGAATTAAAAATTTGCATTTCCTTTCTTTTCCCCAGCAACCATGAAGAATTGGCATTCATCCCCGCCCCAAAGTTATTTCTGAGCCCTAGAGGTGTTGAGTTGTGCATCGTGTGCTTGCATGCTCGCTTGGGTCTAGCACCTAGCTGCAACATATATTCATCTCTATGGTTCTCATTTGGAAAGCGCAAGTGGTCTTGAAACCCGAACCGTCTTCGGGGAAAGAAAAGCAAAAAAAAAAGAGCAAAGTCAATCGCCTTCTTTAGCTTTATCCATCTTTGTCGCTGTCGCTTTTTCAGCCAGCAGACAGTTGTGGTCGTTCTTGGGCCTCATCACCGTCCTCCAAAACGTCTTGCTTCCCAGCTACTCTCCCTCCTCCACTCCTTCTACGAGTCCCTCCAGGACATGTTTACTCCCTATTCCTACTTCAAGATCCCCAACTTTAACGACTACAGCGACGTAGACGTTAACGACCTCTATCGCAATGTCAACCTCTACCTCAACTCTGTCAACCCCTCCTCCATTTATCTTCGACTCACCCTCTCCCTCTCGAAGTCATCCAATCTCATTTCATTCACTGTCGCACCCAACCACACCTTCCTTGGCCATAACATCTCTTGTACCCACCACGTCGAGACCGTTCAAGACTCTTTGGAAGAGAAACGCAGCTTCACTCTCAAGCTCCCAAAGCGTCAATGTGCGGCCCTCCTCTCACCCTACCTCGATCACGTCAGCTCACGTGCCGAGGAATTCGAGCGTGTCTCCCGTGAGAGGAGGCTGTTCAAGAACAACGGCCATGGCTCCTATGAATCAGGCTAGGTGTCCGTCCCGTTCTGTCACCCTTCCACGTTCAAAACCCTGGTGCTGGAGCCCCAACTCAAGAAGCAGATAATAAAGGACCTAACAGCATTCGCTAACGGGAAAGAGTTTTACCATAGAGTTGGACAAGCATGGAATCATGGATACTGGCTCTACGGCCTACCTGGGTCAGGGAAGTCAAGTCTGATCGTGACCATGGCTAACTATCTCTGCACGGTTGATCTAACGGCAGATAGGATGCTGAAAGCAACGTCAAAGGAGAGGAGGAGGGAGACGTGCCCAAAACCAAACGGGGAGGAGGAGAGCGGGCGGGTGACATTATTAGGGCTCCTGAACTTCACAGACAGACTGTGGTCGTGCTGCAGGGAGGAGAGGATCATAGTAGCGGGCGAGTGACATTGATGATTATTGCTCAACAGATGCGAAATGCTCAGCACCGAAGACCTTGCCCTGGTAAGTTCGAGTATTGTTGAGTGCAAATGGAGAACTATCTGGTGGGAAAATAGATTTGCGCTAAGTGTTGGAGAGAGGGAATCGAGTCTTCGAGAATAATGAAGGGAAAAATGGGAAGAAAATTTTTTAAGTGCCTCACAGGGAAGGCACATACGCTTAATATCGTCAGTCTTAACGGCTAAATTGGCTTCAGGGTGGCAATCGATGAAAATTAGAAGTTTGGGAGCCCAATGTCACGAAATCAAGACAAATGAGTGCAAACTGTCAAGTACCCCATAGTTCAGGAATGCAAAGTGTAATTTCCTTTTTCTTTTCTTTTTTCGTGCATTAAAATCAAAATGTACTTTCTTAAGCTCAAGTCCTCGAAGTTGGTGGGTAGACTTCGAGTCAAATAGGCTTAATTGGTGAGGTTTATCTGGCACTTGATTTTATTTGGCTTTGGTAAGGAATTACTTGGAGGTTCGACCTGTTAATTTAAATAACCAAAACCTTATCATTTTGAGTTTGACCAATGCAAGTTGATTGAGATCCTTCTTTTATTTATTGGATAGCTTTCACCATTTTATAACTTGACCAATTGAAGTCGATTACTCGGCCTTTCCCACTTATATTTTGCTCCCTATTCTTCCCGAAGAAGTCACGGGCTATAAGACTAGGATGCACGTGGTGGAAGTATGTGTCAAATGGTTTAGCAACCCCACCGTTCACGTCCATAAGGCAGATGATTTCATTCGGGGCAATTAATGAGTAATTTGGAAGAATTAGTATTTTTTTAAGTTACTTTTAAAAGATCATGTGGAACAAAAGAGGAGGAACAGTCTGTTTTTTTTTATTCTCATTTTTCGCAAATATACCAAAAGTCGATATAGATGAATGCATGGCTGGGCGCCTGAGGCTTCACAGAGAATTCATTCAAAGACAAAAAAAAAAAATCAAACTATCCGGATTGTTGAAAATATTAATTTGGAGAAAAGATATCAAGTTTACCATAAAAAACACAATAAACTATAGAATGTTTATCGCTCTCCAAATTATACCGTGAGAAATCTAAGTCTTGTGCCGATTTGCTCAATTGTTGGCCTTTGCGATGTAGTTTGTATAGGGCTTTTTGAACTTGATGTTTGTATTTCTTGATTTTATATTTATGAACACGTTTGCCTTTAATGTGGGACTAACATCGTATACATTCTAACATGGGTTATGCAAGGCCGTTGGTTGAAGAGGCACCTAATCCTAACTTTAATGCATGCATTACTGCTTTGTCTTCCAAATCAGTAGCTTTTAACTCAAAACCTAAATCGAGATTCGGCAAAAAAAAGAAGCCTTGTATGTTATTTTTGCGGTTTTCACCACTCAACTAAATACTTCTCAGCCCGAGTTTACTACATGAATTCCTAACTCCTCTGTGAAAACCTCCGCAACCGGATTAAGACATCTTTACATATGTTTCCAATTTAGTTTTTGATTAATTATTATCCTCTACCCATCACAGGAAAAAAAACAAAAAGATGGATCTTCTTCAGTTCTTTGTGATTTCCCATTAAATCTTCTCAAACAAATTTAAGAACAAACTTATGAACATAAAAAGCAAAATTCTATTTGTCTCAATTAGGGTATAAAGGGTATAGTTATATGAAGATTGATAGTTACTTAAGGACTGGTTTTTCTTAAAATTGATAAAGTGGAGTTTCAAGAAGATCAGATCCGATTTGGGGTAGGCAAATATAACGCACCCTTCCATGAGTGGAGATATTCAAATATGCTTAATTAGCTCTTAATTAGAATGCATATTTATTGGAAGTTACCTGTCAATTTGACGCCTATATTTAGCTGACAATCGCCAGTACTGTAACCAATAGCCGAGCTTCTGCATCATTGAATATTTGTCTTACTTCTGAGTCGTGTTGCAGATAAGATATCAATGACAACTTCACTTATTAAGGACTGAAGCAAACGCCTTTATTTTTGTTTTTAGGGAAATGACGACCTAATCAATGTATTTCTGGTAGAGAAACAAGAAGCTTTGAATGGGTAGAGATCGTCACCCACCGGCCAAAACGCGGTGAAACGTCAGTCGCTGCTAATAGGAAAGGACTGGCGACTTTGGTATTTGAAAATTAGGGTTTTCTCGAAGAAAGTATGGAGAAGATACACAACGGCTAGTCCACCCAATTAAGGCACTCTATAACGCAACCAAGTTGCATTGCCATCAAGGTGATGTTTGTTTTCCCAACAAATTCGGAGCATATAAATTTTTACTAAAATAAACACACTCCAACATTTTTAATTTTTACAAATACACACTTTACTTTTCTCAAATCGCAATAAATTTCAATAAAGTAAAAATTTCTAAAATTTCGAGATTATTTTTCAAAATTTTGACAAACAAACATACCTTTGAATCAGGGCATTTAAGAGTAAATTTCATTTGCTAATTAAAAGATTACGATCGAGCATAGTTGATCTAAACAAAAAAAAAACATTTGAATAGGTAGGTGTTATTTTATGTGGACTGGATTTCCTCGACCATAGCTAACAATCTTTAATGATCACGACAACTGCTTTAACTTGGACACCATGACCCAAAAATATGTATACGAGTAAAGAGATCTTGCAAAAGAATAAACCCCCTGACCCTCTCATTGGTTCTGTGTATCTCTCTCTCTCCACAAAGACCTCGTTCAGGCGGTTTGACGTTATGAATCATACAGCTGTAAGATGTTGGCTTCGAGGGAGAGAGCGATGGAGGCAAGACTAGCAAGCTATCGTAATCTGCGCTTCATTTCAAGTCATTCTCTTGCTTTTGCGAAGGGATATTTAGAGGGAGGATTAAGCCATTGCGACAGGTTAATTACAGACTTGTTGAGGTGTGTGTTCCATTAGTCCCCTCCCAGTCCCAGACGACCACCCATAGAAAAATAACATGTCAACTAGTAATATATATACTGCCCAACTTATATAATTCTGAACAATTGTGGCAAGATCTTTGATCTAGTCATCACGTTGTCATTTCAAAACAAGGCCGTGTTCGATTTCTGTAATCTTGATCTATTGTCGTCAAACAAGAAATCCAGATCCAATCTCATCTGCTCAAGGATAAATGTTTAAGACAAGGACCGGAGTTGATATCTGTTCCGTAGCCATGATACCAATCTAATATACATTCATATATAATAAACACATATATGTTGTACATATATTTAAATGCAAATTGGGTCAAGGTCCTTAAACTTCATAGATTCCTTAACCATTAAAACAACCCTGGTATTAAAGGGGGGAAAAGCAATAAAAACACCCAATCCTAACGTTTTGGTGAGTCGGGACCATTTTGAACTCTTCTCTCTTTTTTCCCCCGACAAAGACCATATAATATTATGATATTAAACTCCGATAACATTCTGACCAATGATCTATTAGAATTGCTGGGAAAATACTACCTAAAAAATAAGGTCCGATTTCGACCCACGTATTGACGTTTGAGAGGTTCTAGAAAAGACGATGGAATCCAATATATCTAAAGTTCTAAACTTTGCGCGGGGATTGTGATGGGCTACAATGCCGACCGATTAAAACAGGCAGATGGGTCTGGGTAATAAAGGAGACCCATGCCCATGGAACCGAATCCGAGCCACATCGTCAATAGTGGAGGCCAGGCTGGTCGAGCGAACAGATATTGTGTACGGACTGTCACGGTACCAACCGAGGGACACGGTTCACTAGGTATAATCATAAATCATACAATTGCACAGCTGTACTGCGCAGGAGCACCGTACGCCTGCATGCACCTCCCTAGATTTGGACTTGACATCACTGGCCAAAATCTACCCATGTGACATCAGACAATTCGGTGACCGACCCAGCTGGTCTAAACCACCAATTCTGACGCACGCCCTGAGAAGCTGCAGCTCTGATGTTTTCTGATGATGTATTTTGGATTCTTCCTTAAGGATTTTCTCACTCCGCGCGAAAGTGAAATTATTTTCAGATTACGTGTTGTTAAGTAGCTTTGCTAAACGACAAGACTTGGAACAGACGGGGTCCTTTTTTCTGAAAAAAAAAAAAAGGACCCGGGGTCCTTGATTACGAGGGACTCGGTCGGGACAAAATTGTCAAATCAAAACTAATTCGGGCTGAACAAATATATCTTTAACTCAGGACTTCGGTTAAAAAAAATTATTTTATAATTAAATATTATTTTTAATAATACATAAAAATAATTATAATACGCATATCAATAAAACTATACTCATTTAAAAATTTTCAGAACATAAAAAAAATCTACACGAAACTATTTAACAGAAGATTCCCTTAGAAACTGTACAGCTGAATTAGGTAGGACGCATTGCTGCTTTGCGTATAATTTTTCGTATTCTTCAATCTTGAATTTGGACTAGACAATGCACTTCGTGAAAGAACAGACGTACCCGTTAACTTTCGTCGCGGTTCTCTTACGTTGAAGATCTGATGGTTGGATTATGTCTCTTTTGAGGAGGCTGATGCACGAATAAGGAATTATGGTATTAATGGCCAAAGATGGATGTGTACCTTTTTTTTTCTCTCTCTACCTAGATCATGTAGGCCGTTTAAGGTATTAAATGCTATAAAAACAAATGAATCATAATGCACGAATATCAAGTATTAAACGTTTTATTAGACGCTTATAATGGCTAAGGAAGGACATGTTAGGGCTGCACACAATCGGACCGCGGATCGGTTCGATCCGGATTGTATTTATTAAAAAAATAAAAAAATATTTTTTTATTAATATTAATACAAATTATAAACTTAAAACGTTTAATTTTAATCTAAACTAAAACTCAACATTTTTATATCCATTTTTCTTTTTAAAATTAACCTAAAAGATTTTTAAATTTTTTTAAAAAAAATTGAAAAAAATTAAAACCGATCCGGACATGACAACATTTTGTAAAACCGAACCGGACCACTTATAAGTGGTCCGGTCCGGTCCTTTAATATAATAGGACCGGAATGCGGTCCGAAAAACCGGACCGCATTCCGATTTTTCAGCCCTAGGACGTGTACCTTTTTTGTTTTATTAGATACTATATCTATGATAAAAATTAAATTGGATCTCCTAATTTTCAATTTTTTTATTACGCCTTATAAATTTTAAAAAATAATAATCTTCATCTTCTATTTAATTTGTCAATTAAATTAGAAAGTGATGTAGAATGACTAAAATATTTATTAAAATAAAAAATTAATGAATAAAATAAATATAAATTTTGAATAGAATTTATTCTCGATTTCTGTTAAGGAGCTGCTAAATTCCTAAATATGATCCCGGGTTTAAGTTTGTTTTCTTTGCCTGTAGGAAGAAGGGAGCGTTGCTTAAGCCTTTCAACCCATCCGAAGCGGTGGACCTCAGGCCCAACTCCCTCAGGTTCTTGGCCCAATGGATTTTGTGATAGGTCGGTTAAAAATGTCATTGGTGTATTCTTTGCCAAGAGATTTAAGGTCATTTATAATATCAATAAAACGAGTAAACATAGATGAAATAGATTCATTGGATTTCATTTTAAAAAGCTCATAACTATGAACAATCATGTTAATCTTGTTTTCCTTGACTTGATTCATACCTTCATGTGCCACTTAGATTTTATCCCAAATTTGTTTTACGGTATCACAATCGGAAACACGATGGAATTCATTTGAATCAAGTGCACAATATAACACATTCATTACTTTAGAGTTTAAGGACATAAGCATAAGATCAACGTCATCAAAATCCTTTTCATCCTTCAATGTACCTTCAGCTGTCTTAGAAAACCTATGACCTTTAGAGATGATTATCCATAAATCGTAATCAACGCCTTGGATATAGATTTTCATCCTTGCTTTCCAGTAGTTATAGCATGTCTCATTAAATAGAGGTGATCTATTAGTGGATTGACCTTCATCTAAAGAGGTACTAACAAGGGTTGCCATAGATAAGTGTTAAACCTCAGCTTCGATATCAATTGTAAGTCTAAATAACAACTCAAGAGGGGAGGTGAATTGAGTTTTAATAAAAATTAAAACTTTTCAAGATAGTTTAAGCAATATATCAGTAAAGTAAAAACACGATGAGCAAAGATATGAAAGGAATAAAAAAGAGATGTAGAATTAGAAAGATGACATCATAATTTTAGGTCGTTCAACCAACACTTGCCTACATCCACCCCCAAACCTATTGACTTCTTTGAGCTTCATCCACTATCTATCAAATAACAAGTACACCTTAGCTTATGGGGTGCTAAGGAACTTTTACAAAGCATTTTTCGAGCTTACGCTTTAACTCTATTCTCAAATCTCAAAACCCAAGGGACTTCTTCTACCCACACGAGTAGGGTCAAGTGTTTACCCAACACTCAAGTGTTTTTCAAAGGATGGGTACAAAGGAATAAGACGAATGACTCTTTAAACATAATAAAGCAAGTGTAAAGTATATCTCAGTGCAAGAAGACAAAATTCTCAATAGAAAGCTGAAGTTTGGCAGAAGAATCATAAGCTTTCTTGGTAGATGCGGTCTTCTCACTTCGTTAAAAAATTTTCTCTCTCTAAAAGTTAGGTCAAAAGTAATTGCAAGAGAGTTCTTGTCTTTATCTCTATATCTCATTCTATTTAAAGGTTCTTTGGCGTCAATGGTCATCTATGGCATTAAGTGTACCGTTGGAAGGGTTTCCAAGTAATTTGAGAGCAATTTGAATGATATGGCATCCTTCCGGATTTTTTGCAACTTTGTGGCTTGTGTCGACACATGGTCAGTATGTGTTGACACTTCAAAAATTTGTCTGGAATGATGCTCTCGGGAGTTAGTGCAATGTGTCGACATTAGTCCTCAATATGTCGACACCATCAAACTTAGTCTGGAATTGGTATCTCGGGTGTCAGTGCAATGTGTCGACACTATGAAATCATCATTATGAAGTGAAATGTGTCGACACTAGTCCTCAATATGTCGACACCATCAAACTTGGTCTAGAATTGGTATCTCGGGTGTCAGTACAATGTGTCGACACTAGTCATCAATGTGTCGACACTTATAAGTGCTGGAGAGAAAATTCAATATTTTTAAAGGGTCCAAACCATTCCAAAATTTCTTTAAACACCTACAATATAAAAAAATTTGATCTTATCAACTCGTATAATGATGTTCAAGTGCACTTGTAATTATTTTAGAGAGATAACCTCAATCCATTGAAATATATCCTAGAAAATAATGGATTGACAAAGTAAAATCTAAAAGCTTTCAAAACTTAGAATTTTTATTATCATCAAAATCAAATATGGATTATTTGCAAAACAACATTGGGCTAACAATACTCAAGGGCACATGACGGACCAGGGCACCCATCGAATAAGAGGTATGTATTTACTTTAGTTAGAACCTCCGTAATTTTGTTCGTAACAATAATGTAGAACATATATTTGTTAAAAAACTATGAGGTGCAATCTGGAGCCTTCATGCCCAAATATCTATGAACGGTGTCCTGAAGCCCTCATGCTCAAATATTTATTACGAAAGATGACTATTTGACCTTCGTACCTAAAAAAAGAAAAAAAGAAAAAGGCAGGAGCCTCCAGGCCTTGGATTTATGAGATGGCAAAAGCCCCTGGGGCCCTGAATTTATTAAAATGAAGGAGTCTTCAGGCCCTGAATTTAAGAGTTGGCAGGAGCCTCCGAGCCCTAGATTTATGAGTTGGCAGGGTCCCTCGGGTCCTGTATTTATTAACGTGGCGTTTGTGACTAAAATTTTGGTCACACTAAAATTTTAGCCCTAGTAAAATAACTACACAAAATTATCTCTTTTTTCACTTTTTCATCAATTCCAACACACCAAAATATATATAAAAAAATAATTTAAATCATATCTCTCTTCACCTTCTTCACCAACTCCAACACCCCCAAATTTTAACCACCCTAAAATTTTTACAAATAAACACCAAGTAAAAAAGCAAGAGCCTCAAGGCCCTGGATTTATGACTTAATTAGAGCCATTATGCCCATATATTTATGAGTTGTGATCCAGTGCCTTTTTGCCCGGATATCTATTAGATGTAATCAGGAGCCCTCGTGCCCAGATATTTATGAGTTGTGATCCGGAGCCTTCGTGCCTGGATATCTATCAGATATGATATAGAGTCCTCATGCCGATACATCCACTAGTGGTTATATGGAGCCTTCGTGCCCAAAAATGGTGTACACTAGACAGAACACCGATTTATGACACTAATGCCGCCAAAGGCCAGAAAATGTTTTTTGTAGCCCATATAAAAAAAAGAGGTAAAGTCACTTTGAACCCATAAAACTATCAAACAAAAATACAAATAAGACCTCAAACTACCAATATTGACACATTGAACCATCCAACTTCCATAATTGATTAAATCGTGCCCTGATCTAAAAGCTGACGGTCAAAATCGTGTCATGTGACTCATTTATAACATATGTGGCACAAGTTTGATGGTTGGATTTTTTAAGAGCGTAAATTGATGAAATTTGATAGTTCGTGGGCTCAATGTATCAAGATTGGTAGTTTAGGGCCCTATTTATAATTTGTTTGATAGTTTAAGGGCTCAAAGTGACTTTTCCCCTATATATATAAAAAAAACAATCGAAAGAAACGAGAAAAGAAAAGAAGAGAAAAAAAGCCCAACAAATAAAGCGTACAAGAACAAGACAAAGCGAAACACAAAACAATGGCGTCTCCGGGTCAGGTCAAGATGGAGCAACAAGGAGCGCACCCCAAAAAAATAAAATAAAATAGCAGTTCAGTGCTCTCGTTCCCAGTGTAAAACAACGCGTAAAACCCTTGTGCTGGCATTCATGCCGAGAAATTTAACTATCTCAGGCCTTCTTACCTTAGAAAGGATCTATCTTGAGACCTGCATTTAGGTGTAAAATGTATTATCATCTTGTGTCTTGACCATTATCCATGTATTATGACATTCAAGCGTAGAGGTTTATTGGGTACTCACTCCCTCGATGCATAATACTCAATGACCTGGATTGAATCTTATGAAAAATTTGTCTCTTTACCTCCAGGCCTTACGCATAATCCCTTTAGACAGGGGGTAGAGGAGAGGAATGCAACGAATAAAGGAAAGTCAGGAAGCTCTCGAGCCCTGGATTAAAGAAAGTCAGGGAGCTTTCAAGCCCTAGATTAGAGAATGGCGGGAACGCTTGAGCCCTAGCCAGATAAATTCAACAAGAACTCCTAGACACCCTTTCACCAGATCAAACTAATGCGTCTTGATAATTTTTATGCCCATATGCCCAAAAAGTGCAAATGTTAGGCACTTATGCCATTATTTGGGTCTTTTGTAACCCAAGACAAAAACATAAAATGTTGGATTAGGCACCTACTGTGTAGATCTGGCACCCAGACCACTTATTGAGTACATTGCAAAGCTGTACATTGAAGAAGATGGAAGTTGTGGAACGACGACAAAAAACAAAAAAAAAGTCAAATTGATGAATACTAAATTATAGCCAGTGGATATTAAATTACAGGATCTGGACTAAATCATGATCACTAAAAAGATGAAAAGAAATAAAGTAGGGGGCAATGAAATATCCCTCAAAGTCACAAAAAGGTTCTTTAGGACCAGTCACCTTAGGCGGAGAGTAAGGACTCAGTGCAGGGCTAGAATCATTCTCTCCTACGCCCTCAGAATCCACTCTCAACAATCCCTTATCCTTCTCAATGATCTCCAAAGAAGGATAAGCCTCTTGATTAATCAGAACATCCATAGGATTGAAAAGGGGAGAGACGTCTCAAGAGTAGGTTGATTAAAAGTAACAAATAATTGCCCTACTGAAATCTCAAAGTAAACCAAGTCAGAATATCGAACAGACAAGGCGGTTTTGAGGGAGTTAAAACCATCAATAAACCCTTGGGCCTAACAGTCAGATGAATTCCTCATCTCAAGTTAGAGCTGGTAAGTCACTTTGGTCATTTCATCTGTCAAGTGTTTAACCTAATCCTCTTGAAGATCAACCTGATCCGACATATGCTTTGCCTCGCCTTCCAGGAAGTTGATACGCTCCTCCCCTAGACATAAAGACTCATGCAGCTTGCGACCCTCTTCCTCGAGCCAAGTCATAAAACCTTCGAAAACCTGATACTCGATCTTGAAGCGCCGACTTTGTGCTATCCCCCTGGATGAGTGATGCTTCAATAATATCTATGGTATGTTGTGCTTGGGAAATCGGGACATCTTTCTCAGATATGACCCGGGTAATCAGGGCATCCTTCTCCCATTTAGCCTGCACCTTGAAAGCTTCGAGTTCTCTTGATCAGCTCTAGCCTCCGCCGTAGAGATCTGGAGGTCTTGCTTCAACTGCCTTATTTCTTCTAACAACTCCCTGGCCCCTTTGGTCTGTTGAGTTTTGCAAGAATTAGGGACCTTCCGTGAGCGAGGAGCGTCCTTGGGGCCGACCGATACAGTACATCTTCGTCTCCCTTCGGAAGTTGCTCTGTGGGTTCCATGAACTGGTTACTCTCTTTTGGGGGATGAATGAGTTGTTTTAGAAGAGGTTCGACATCTATCCTATCGTGTTCAAGTTCTCGAACGATGGATTTGAGTCTTTCTATGTCTTTTGAGAGCCATTTTTTTCTGGTCCTCTTACAAAGAGGATTTGAACTTAGCCAACTCCAACTCTTTGTCAAGAAAGGCATCAAAGGCTTGATGCAGGGCCACAATATTTTGGTAGAAGAATGTACAAAAACCAAGAATTAGAAAAGAGAAACACAAATGGAATTATAGGGAGGAGTACGTCTTAAAAGATCTGACCCCAATCTTCATGAGCAAATGGGAAGCTGTAGGAATAATACTCTCGGGGTGATGGAAACTCCATGACCTCAGTCGGGAAAAATTCTCGCAAGCGAGCTATAGGATCTGAAAACCAGGCAACCAACCAATTGGAGGCACCTTCACGTTGAGGAATAAAAGGAGTTGACCCGACATGATTTGTCTCGATGTAGGTGGTTCCTTAAGCAAGCCCCATAAAATTTGGGCTCAACAATTCAGGGGAGCTAGGCTCTCTGACCTTGCCACCCTTCTGTACTTCTGGAATGATAATTCTCGATTGTCGCACGGTAATATGAGGAGAGGTCGTGTATTTCCTTTTCGCATAGGGCTCATTAGGAGGAGGATCAAGACTCTTTCGCTTTGCCCGGGAAGAAACCTCTTGTAAATATTTTGTATGAGGTTTAGGGCTATCGCCTCTGGAAGTAGCCCTGGGCTCCTTGGGAGTGGAGACTATGAAGTCCCGCTGTGAGTGTTTGTCAGTCCTTTAGCCGTGGGTATTGGTGAGGGTGCAAATTTTTTCTGCAAGAGGGCCGCCACGACATCTCCCGATTTCATCACCAGAGGAGGGGCAGAAGAATCCCTCGAATGATTCCGGAATCCTTTTCCGAAGTCCCTTCGAAGAAACTGGAGAGGAACATAGACAAAACGAAAAGCAGAGATTTCAAGACAAATTGGAGGAAGGAACACGAAGCAAAATATACATACCTAGGGTGGTAACTGGAGCCAAATGCCGCTTGGGCTGGAAGAATTTTTCAATGTTATCTGGCGCCTGGAGTATGGTCAAGTCCCTTGATCCGTGAGTTACAATTGATTGGGTACGAGATTTTTCCTCCTAAGATAATACAAGGAGTGATAGGGCTAATGAAAGAGTGATCGAAAGGAAGTGCAAATGAAGACAATTGATAGAAATGATGAGTAAGAAAAAAGAAAAATTAAGACTCTGGGAAGAAATTACTAATCGTTAGCGGAGGAAATGCCCTAGGGGCAGTAGATGACATCAGGGTCCTCTATCTCCAGAGCGCCACGACATCCTACCCCGAAGACAAAGACAAATTTCTCCGTCCACCCTTTATTACTAGAAGGATGACTGAAGAAAGTGAATTTATACCCCTGATTGAAAAAAATACCACAATCCCTCGTCACCCTCCAGTTCTCGTAAGCTGTAAAAATGTTGAAACTCATAAGGAGATAAGGCAGGACTTTCAGAAAATCTTCCTTTCCAAAGGTAGACAAACACTAATTGCCAACCGTTGAGAGCCAATTTACAGGGGGCTAGGGATAAAACTTTCAAAACCTTTTTAGCTTCTTTAGGGAAAGGAAATAAAAAATCAGCTGCTAAAACGTCTACATCAGCTGCTAAAACGTCTACAATCGATGAGACTTAGCCAAATTTACGTTCGTCATCTTAGAACGGATTCCGAACAAGGGAGAACATCATGAGAGTTTAAGGATAAACGAGGCGCCATTGATTGATGAAGAGGAAGACAAAATGAAGAGACTTTTCGAAAAGAGAACAATGTTTCTAAGACAGAGGAGAAAAGGTGTCACAATAGCGGAGAAGAAATTGCAGACAATGGTAGAATGACTTTGGGTCTCTGACAAAAGAGGAGAAACAAAAAGACACTTCTTAAAAAATAATAATAAGGCGAGAGTTTAAAACCCTCGAAGATTGAAGAAGGGCCTTTGAGCATTTCCTTGTCTACCTGAATCGTATCCAGATAAATGGGGAGCTACTGATGGAAATAGATTTATCAGCCTTAAGAAAGGACTACTACTACTAAGGCTCAATGAGAAAGGAAACGAGTCCCAGGCCGGATCGAAAAAACTGAGGCTCATCCTAATACAAACAAAGTTCTTGTCGATTGAAAATTAACCATTTGGGAAAGACCGACAACCCTTTTAAAAGGGGATCACGTCAAGCATGAAAAGATGAACCTTAAGAGTGGGTCAATCATCTGATTCCCTAAAAAATGATGCTGAAAAGAATAATATCTGGCCATTAAATGAGCAAACATGAACCCTCCTACTAACAACCAATGAGGAGAAAGAAGGGAAAAATGGGTCTTACTTAATAAATAAAGGGCATAGGGTGCATGATGAAGAAAAACTATCATAAAAGAAAAGAAAGGAAAAATGGAGGATAAAGAGATGAGACCGAGGCCTAACTAGCCCCAGATCCAGACAAGAAAAATGAAGGATAAATAGAGGAAGAAAGGAGCAGAAAATGTATGCATACTTTCTCACTGATTATTAAACCAGTAAACAAAAGATATAAAAAAAAGGCGACTAACAAAGACATCGAAGAAATTCTCCTACGGGGAGGATCCCTGGTTTAAGTTTGTTTTCTTTGCTTGTAGGAGGAAGGAAGGAGAGCTTGGGCCTTTCAACCCATCCGAAGAGCTGGACCTCAGGCCCAGCTCCCTCGAGTCTTGTTCCAGTGGATTCTGCGATAGACCGGTTAAAAGTGGCTTAATCAATAAGTACAAATTACAAAATGAATAGTATTTAAAGAGTTCAAAATGTAATTTTCTAAAAAAAAAAAATAAGGGTTAAATACACTTTGCCCCCTTATCTTTGGGGTCATTTACACTTTGCACTCCGATATATTATTTTTGACACATTGAACTCCTTAACTTACACATATTTTCAATTAGGGCCCCGTACCCAAACATGGGGTGCAATGTGTAAAAATCTCAAAAGATATGGGGATCAATGTGTAAATACCTCCAAAGATAAGATGGGCAATGTGTAACATTTTTTTACAGAAAATCCGTCTAAATTGATGGGCAATTTGGGTACGAGGTCCAAATAGAAAAAATTGTAACATTATGGGTCTAATGTGTCAAGAATAATACATCGTGGTGCAAAGTGTAAATGACCCCAAAGATAATGGGGCAAATTATGTTTAACCCAAATCATAATCTAATCCGCTTACTCAAACAACCAAGGGCCTAAGGACAACATATATAACATCTTGTGCCATTGAATTCGATCACGGTTCTACAGGCAGAAGATTTAAGGCCTTGTTTGGGATCGATATTGAGATTGAGATTGAGATTGAGATTGAGAGAGGGTCTCCTGGGGCTAGGGCTGTACAACCCCGGTGCAGGTGCCGGTTTTGGCCAAAACCGGCACCTACACCGGGTAGGCCGGTTTTCAAATATGGGCCACCTACACCTACACCGTTAAGGGCAAAAACCGGCCCTTAACGGTGGCGGTTTTAGCGGTGGCGGTAGCGGTTATCCTACATTCATATTATGCCATTTTTTAAGCATTTTATGCACACTTGTCTAATGTATTTTTTTTTTATTTTTTCCTTTGGTCTATTGATCACATATTAATAAAAGTGCATAGCGAAATACCAATGAATTTACACTTAACCCCCCATGTTAAGATCTACTGTTAAAATCAAGGAAAAATGCACCACATGGCAAAATCTTCGTCAGTTTATCAGGTAGCAACCGTGCAAAACAATAAAAATAGATTTCAGAATGGTAGAGAATTGAGCTAAAAAAGATAAAAATTACCTGCTTTAGTGGCACAAAATTTATACTTGAAGGTGGCAAAGCCTGAAAAGGAAAGCAGTAAGTGTAAGCCACTGACGTAGTATATGGGTCTCACCTCAAACAACCTAGCCACTAACATGAAGGAGCATCCATCATCAAAATGCTAGATACTCAACAGATTCATATTCCAGTAATAGGGGAGGTTTAGTTCCTTATCAAACACCTCTTTTCTTCCTAAATAAGCAAATTTTATCAAACCAAACATAAGGCAATGAGAGCCAACAAGGAAAAATCAGGAAGATCTAATACCAACGCGAGTAATGCAACTCACATGTAGTGTGACAACAACATTTGGAGAAGGTATAGGACTGTACCTGCAGTGATGCCCTAACAAGAGGTCCACGCCCTGCTCCTAGCCTCCTACAACCATCAATACCTTGCCATACAAAAAAAACAATAATGTAATCAATTTCCCGTCCCTTTATTATATTTTATGAAATAATAGATCAGGTGAATTAAGTAAGACTACAAAAACAAACTCATAAAAAATAAAGACAGACAGTGGGTTGCTTACAGTGGTCATCATTGATGACTTATCTTCAGGAACTCTATCTTCTAAAGCTTTAGAAATTGCCCTTTGGTACTACAAATAACAAAAGAATGAATCATCATTCCAACAATAGCATCAGTAGTTGCTATTTTGTTGCAACCATGATAATAATAGTACAGCAAACAACCCCAAAACTCAACTACACTCTGTCCACCTACTAATTACATAAACTCAATGGAGTATCCAGCAACACCTACGACAGTCCAAATTACATAGCATTCGATTATGAAAGCATATAGATGAGCCAACAAATTTCTCATCATCCAGAAGTATAAAACCATCCGAAACATATTCCAGTAGGCAATTTGCACACAGATGAGCCAACAAATTTGTACTCATCTGCGTGCAAATTTTGTTCCCAACAGAGGTGCAAATAGAACAAACCCTAAAAACATTCAGCAATCATACCCTAAAAACAACAAACAAGAAAACATTCAGCAATCATACCTAAACGGGAGCAAAATGGGAGCTGCAGGCGTGGTGGTCACTGGCGGCAGGAGAGGCCAGAGGGAGGGGAGGGAGGGAGGGAGGGAGGGAGAGAGAGAGAGAGAGAGGACGCGGGTCGCAGGGGGCTGGCCGGAGAGGGCTGGGGGTCGCAGAATTGGGGGGTGCAGGGGTCCGGAACTGGGAGTGGGAGGGGAGGGGGATTTAAAGTTTAAAGTTAAAAAATAACGTCGTTTTGTAAAAAAAAAAAACTCGGTTCCCGGTGCCGGGTAACCCGAGAACCGGGAATGGCACCGGGTTTTCTAGAAAACCTCAAACCGGCACCAGCACCGGTGAAGCCGGGTACCGACAATCCGGTGCCGGTGCCGGTGCCAGTTCCACCGAAAACTTTCGGTGTGGGTGTGCAGCCCTACCTGGGGCTTTGTATCAGGTTTGTGATTATTGGGATTGTGTTAATCATACGGTGGATCGCATTTTGTAAAAAACAACTCCAGGTGAACCTCATTCTAAGACCCATGCTATAATAAAAAATTTTAATTGGACATTATTTAAAAGTGCAGGGACTCACATGTTGTGTCAATCAAACTGTGCAAATGTTGTGTTAGTTGGAGAAATAAGAAACTATAATATTTTTTTATTTGTTAATTCGGCATTTGACTTGAAGCACACAAAGTGGGAGAGACGTTAACAGATCTCTAATGTTTGCAGAAACCAACTTTCAACTCTAACACACTTTAAAGCGAGACTTAAGTCTGAGTTCAAACCCCATCCCAAACAAGGCCTAAGGGATTGACATAATAATTATAGATTGGTTGAAAAAAATACTCTATAAGGCCTTTAAGGTATTTAACACCATAAAATACGCAATTAAAGGAATAAGTAGAATAAAAAAAAAGTTGGTTGCCGGCGATTGGCAAATGGCAAATCAATCTTCTTACTCTCACGTTACTTTTCTCATTGTTATTTTTTATTCAGGAATAACTCAACCGCGACAATAACAGGTTCATATTTAAGGTTTAAAAAATAATTAAATTAATGTTAAAAGTGAGAGCTTTTAAGATTCCTCAATATTTGTATTTCTTAAAGCTGATATATATGGTTCAGTTAATGCTTAAAAAAAATATAAAATAAAACTCGTATATTTTTTGCCAAATTCTTTGGGGGCAACAAAAATAAAAAATAAAAGTCTGGGTCCAACCACAATTTATAATCATGATTTTCGTGTATGATTTTGTGACAACTAATGCCATCATATAGCTGTTATTCGGCAACAATAATCCCAATAAATAGCATGGTAAGAATTTCACCAACTATTAAAAGAAAGTTACTTCCTGATTTTTTGCGAATATATTTTCAAGATATCTTCTTTTAAATTTACTAAAATCTAATATTTTTTGTGTTTATAAATAATCATGATCACTCTTTTATAATTACACTATGATTATTATATGAAAATAAAATCATTTCTTTATATTTTTGAACGAATAATATGAAAATATCATCAATATATACGTGAGAAACTTATAAAAACTAAAATCACAATCACACACCTACCACAACGTAAAAGGAATGAATAAATAAATAAAAAAGTCAGAATCAACCCCACCCCACAGGAGGTCTGTTGCGCCATTATCGTTTTTCTTTTCTTGGCTTAACACAATCATGGACTGAATAGAGCCTGAGAGAGAAAAAGAGATAAATGAGTCCCGTTTGGAACCTACACTGTCCGAATAAGGCTTTCCTACCCGAATAGGTATGAATTTCACACCTCTTTATCTCCTCTCTTTAAAATTGCACCGAACCGAATTGCAGGATATCCTGGTCGGAGCCTCCGACCCCTTATTGAGAAGGTAGTATGAGGGGGATCTCTGTCCCCTTTCGAACCTAATCGGGTGGGTCGCAAACCCGGATCACACTGCATTTAACGGCACCGGGTGGGGGATTGGGTTTTGACCCAGTCACAAAACAGAACACAATAAACATGCACAGAAACAAAAGAATGAGTGACGTGTACATACATCAAAGTGCCGGGGCGCAATCGTCATTGTGATAGAAGACAAGGACAGCTGGTTCTTTCCTTGGCTTCTACAACTATACAAGCCTCTGCCACCACAATGTACGCATTGAATAATACCAAAAAAGAAATTACCCACTCATTAAAATACGGAGCTATATTGAGAGGAAAAAAAACACACACACAGGGCAATGGTTATATAAATGACCTCTTGAAAAATATTTATAATCGTGTTCAGCCGTGGATTTCTACGGTGGAAAACGCAAAGCTGGAAAAGAAAAAAGCTCTCTCTCTCTCCCTCCTCCATCCATCTTATCCCTCCCTCCCTCAGTCTCTCTCTACTTGTACCGCTGCCTCATCTTCCACCTCTGAGCAAGGGGAGAGAGTGTGAGGGAGAAGCGGGGGAGTAGAGAGCGGTGGCGGCGCATTGTAAGAAACGGCTTTTTTCCTGCGCCAGGGTCGGTTGATGGAGGATTCTTCTTCTTCAAGGACTCTCTCCCCCGAGTTCGCTTCGTTCCCACGGCATCCATCGTTTGATTGAATAAAAAAAAGGAGGAAGTATCGAATCGAAGAGCTTTTTTTTTTTTCGTTCTCTCTGTGTATTTGTCGGTGTCATTTATTTGCTAAAAGTCTGGCGGACATTAAAGGAACCCTAGCGTTCCTCTCTTCCGTTCTAGCAGATTGGTTCGATTTCAAGTCCAAGAAGAAGAAGCGGAGGGGGATTCACGTGGTGAAGATGCTCTGGATTATGAAGTTCTCTGGCTTCTTCTCCGCCGCAATGGTAATGATCGTACTCTCTCCTTCTCTCCAATCCTTCCCTCCCGCCGAAGCCATCCGATCCTCCCACCTCGACAACTACCTCCGCCTACCGGTTCAAGTGTCCCCGCCAGATTCGCTGAGCCGGTTTTCTTTCGGAAAAGCTCCCGCATTTCGCAATGCCGGTGAATGCGGCTCTGTAGTCTCAGGAATCCGGGGCAAAACCAGCGTATGCGATCGAAATTTGGTGCACGTGGCGATTACGCTCGACGTCGAGTACCTCCGCGGCTCAATCGCCGCTGTCCATTCTATTCTGCAGCACTCGCAGTGCCCGGAGAGCATCTTCTTTCACTTCTTGGTCTCGGAGACGAATCTGAAGAACCTAGTGAGATCCACTTTCCCTCAGTTGAAGTTCAAGGTATATTACTTCAATCCCGAGATCGTAAGGGGCCTGATCTCGATGTCGGTGAGGCAGGCGCTCGAGCAGCCACTGAATTACGCGAGGAATTACTTGGCGGATCTACTCGAGTCCTGCGTGCAGAGAGTCATATACTTGGACTCTGATCTTGTCGTGGTGGATGATATCTCCAAGCTGTGGACTACGAGTTTGGGTTCCAGAACCATCGGAGCCCCTGAGTACTGCCACGCCAACTTCACCAAATATTTTACGGCGCGTTTCTGGTCAGACCGTCGGTTTTCCGGCACTTTCAAAAGCCGGAAGCCATGTTACTTCAACACCGGCGTGATGGTTATAGATCTGGAAAAGTGGAGGGAGGAACAGTACACGAGGGAGATCGAGAGGTGGATGGAGGTCCAAAAGGGTGACCGGATCTACGAGCTTGGGTCCCTGCCGCCGTTCCTCCTTGTATTCGCGGGACACGTGGCGCCCATCGAGCACAGGTGGAACCAGCACGGCTTGGGTGGCGACAACGTCAGGGGCAGCTGTCGCGACCTCCACCCCGGTCCGGTTAGCCTACTGCATTGGTCCGGAAGCGGCAAGCCCTGGGTCAGGCTGGACTCCAAGCGACCCTGCCCACTCGACGCGCTATGGGCACCCTACGATTTGTACGGACACTCCAACTGAAAATTACTACGACCACATGGGGGCACTCGCCGGTAAATTCCCTTCAGGACTGTTTTGTCACTTCATTAGCTTTTTCTGTTATAAATTATTTCTCGCGGGATTATTTTGTGCTCTCTCTTTCTTCGCTTTACTTTTACCCCTTAATTCTCAATTTTTCCACTTCTTGATTTTTATTTTACTATTGTTATGGTTTACTCATTTCTCGGGCGATTTGTATTCTATTTTGTTATTCCTGCCTTTGAAAATAAGAGAAAAGAAAAATGGATATTCAATTTGTTGCTGTCCAATCTCCAGACTCTATATTACGTGGTTGTTTAGATGCGTCGCGTTGTGGTCACAGTCGAGTCTAGCCTTCCTTTACCTTGTAGGGACAAACAAGAGGCAGTGTGTCAAAAGAAACTCCATGGAAAGCTGTCCTGCAATGGAGGCTGACATAACACGTGGTAGTGGAGACTGCAAAAAAATGCGCTTTTACTATCCATTGAAAGTTTCTGCAGCTAGGGAAAACAAAAATTGTCCCGGCTTGCGCTGTCTTTGTTCTTTGAGAATTTCCCTTTTCCTTTGGGATTGTCTTGACAGACTTATTGGGGGTTTGGGTGGCATTCAGCATGCGTAAAATACAGTGAGCCAGTTTTTAACGCTGGTACCTTTTGCAGTATATGTGGCTGTAGGACTGGAGGTTATAAGAGAGCTTTATTTGTGCACTTGTTATTTTTTGCCCCATCTTGTTTTAGCATGGAAGATAAAGTTCAAGAGAAAAAGGGAAAAAAAACATGATAGAACAGCTGGGCATTGTCGGTGGGAGGGGAATTTTGTATGGTTGTTCGTTTAAGTTATCCAGCTTCCTGTTCTGGCTGTCTCTGGAGTGCGCCCGTCTGTGCCCGCAGGAGATGCTATATTAGGATAGACATGGGAAGAATCTATTGAAAGGCTGTAATTGTGGCCTAAGGCCACGAGCTGTGTGGGTGAGAGAGAGAAAACATGTGCGCTTCGGTGGCAGCGGGCGGAAGACTTGTGAGCTACCTTCCCGCTCCCCTCCTCTATGTCCCTTGCGCACTTTGCTGGCAATCCCTTATTCTTACATTCTGCTTCGGATTAGAATTCTTTTATTTTGATAATCAGAGCATAAAGCGATTACACAAAAAGATATTTGACAAAGTTATCCATCCAAAAAGATTAACAAATAATTGTTGATGAAGTTTAGGAGTTTGACGATCGAAGGCAATGGGTGGCATCGGGTGAGGGACCCAGATGACATTGTTGTGTAGGAAATGTCCAAAGTGGGGGAAGGGGGACCGATTCCTTGTGCCCTGGCATCACACGTGGCCTCGTGGTCTGGAGTCTCGTAGAATAAATATTTGGGGGGTGTTCATGTGGTCAGTCTGCTATGTGATTAAACCCTTTCTATATTTTGATCTTGTGGACTTGAAATATGTTGTGGCTTTACCCAAGTATAGAGTTATATTGTTAGGGATCCATGTCGGCTGCTCGGCTTTTGCTTCTTGGGCCTGCATAGATTTGAATTGGAAAAACTGATTGGGACTCTGCATCTGACACGCTGGGGGCCTACACAATTTGGGTTGGTGAAATCATAAAATATCAAGTCTGACATGGATAGCTTTGTTGTCACAAAATCATTCGCTAATGCAATTTTTCCTTTCTCTAATCATTTGGTATGGCTAGATGGTTCTAGAAGAGGGACGGGGGGCGTTTGGGCGTGGGAGCGGAAGGCTGACCGACAACCACTAGGAGTTTTACTCCATAATCGAAAACCGGAGTAACTTCGGCGAATTTGCATCAGTAGCTGCCACGAAAATCGAATTGTAAACTTGAACGAGGTTTCTACGAGGGGAATATTCAGATTCGGTATAATCTAATAGGCTAATATGCATGAGAAAGAGAGAGAGCGACATTAAATTCTTTTCCCTTAAAAAATTTGTAAAATTTTTGGGTAGGAGGGAGTAGGTGATTCATGTGGACGGAATTGACCTGCTCTTCATTTTAATGTGATTTGCATTTTTTTGGTTTTTTCCTGTTTTGTTTTTTGGTTTGTCTTTAGAAGAAGTCGTTTGGAATGGCAACGTATTCAATATATAACCACCACTTGTTAGCTATGGAAGGTCTAGCAACTTGGCCTTCAACAAAAGCCAGAAAGGTTGGACCTCAAAGGGATGTGGGAGGTGTGGGTGTCCCGAGCTGCTCGTAGAAGGGTGGACCAAATGGGGTTTATATAAATCAGATAAATGCTGACAGGCTCCACTTCTCAATTAAAAGGGTGGAAAAGTTACCACAAAGCCATAAGATTATTGGTGCATGCTTTGTCATTTAATCTACACGCTACTCAGATAAAGGCCGTACTTGTTAGAAAGACCCAACCAAATTGGTGATGAACTGATTTGAGTTAAAAGAAAAAAAGAAGACAACCTAATATGGGGGGTCTTGCAGAGCTTCTGATATCCATCCCCATTTGAGCTTTGTGGGGCCATAAATCTATAGGCCTTAAAGGCCACTAACAACTGGCCAGAGCCCACACAACCTATCTGGGTATGGACCCAATTTGAAACTATTACCTGTTGTGGAGGGCGGTTTCAGTAGCCGGAGGAGAGGAGGTCCGAACGTTCGTTCTCGCTTCCCCAAGGCTTCGTCCACGCCAAAACCGACAAAAAGTAGGAGCGCCAAGGTGGCTCTCTACGAAACGTTGCGGAGGAGCGGACAACCACCAAAAGGATGTTGTGCGTGTGGGATTATGTGAAGGGCTCGTGGTCCCACACCCACCGACTATAGATGTTCGGATAGGACGCAACATGTAGATCGAAGGTCGTCGGAGGTAGCCACATGAAGTGTGTTTGCTAAAGATCACCAAAAGAGGGTGGTTACCTTATGACCCTTGCCAGTTGTAAACCCCATACCATAGCCAAAAATCACCAAAGAAGAGAGAAAAAGCATGAAAAAAAAAAACCAAAAACCGATGAGTAGGGAGGGCAGACGGGAGAAGACA
Organism: Myrica gale; assembly: GCA_963930655.1. NCBI lineage: Eukaryota > Viridiplantae > Streptophyta > Magnoliopsida > Fagales > Myricaceae > Myrica > Myrica gale. The sequence continues at coordinate 14,073,909 of OZ005610.1, read as the reverse complement.
AATTCTAATCTTGGGCCTAGTGGATGAGTTGAGATTGATTAATATTGTTGGTACTGAAATGTGGACTCACCTAATGAACAGTAGCTTTGACTCAAACTAGAGATTCTGCGGTAGAAATGTTCCTATAGTCGCACTAAAGAAGAGTTGCTACGCTAGCTATGCTCTCCCCCTTTTTTGCTAAAAAAAAAAACAAAAAAAAGGAAGTCTATAGTCCCTCTCACTCTAGACTTAAGCGGCCCTTTTTGGACAAGGTCCGGCCCACACATTAATGAGACCGCGAGAGGTAATAGACCGAGATACGAGAGTTAGGATCCTAGTTGCCACTTTGAACGTCGAGTTCTTCACTAGTGCTTGCCCAAACAATCGGATTAGTGTACATGAAAAGTTAAGGGAAGTCCCTTTAGTCGTGTTGAAGTAGAGCATCATAGAGATCTGTTAAAACTCATGCTATTGTAGACTTGTAGTAGCCTACCAATGTGGTAGTACTGTGCTTTTTCACAGGTATACTTGTTCGCATCAAATAGCATTCAGTTGACAGCCACACCTAAAGCCCAAGTGAGCCAGTGAGGCTAGAAATTAATATTCGGATATGGTATACACATCCAACTTAGAAAGCTGTCTAGGAAATGAAGCTCAAGGGGCAAGTAGGACAAACGACACATCCATCTCCTTGGTAGGTTGCACACCGTTATCGTCTTAACGGGGACCATCTGGAAAAGCCACATAACAACATGCAGCTCTGACTTTGAAGGGGCAGTTTACACTAAATGGCATGCTGCCGAAATCTATTTCTCAGACAAAGAACGTTTGTCAAATACACATAAGGACTTGCATCTGTGGCTCCTAATACTTATGTTGACATCTGAGATGAGGAATATATAGATCTGGGATAAAATGGCAGCATGGAGCACCGTATGAAATATGCCGGGAAGGACCAAATTTGGTGTGTTAGTGAAAGATCAACTGTGCTGGCAGTGCCAGGTGTTAACCTTTCTAGAATAACATGGATCAAGGATGCTCTTGTCTCGAAGCCCAAGAGTACTCTTATCATCTTAGAGCGTCCTTGCTCTGCCCACTTGGATTCACCCAAAAACGACTCTTCAGGCTTCATAGAGCCACATAAGTACAGAAAGATACTAGTTCCATAAAAACAAAGGGTAGGACAAGGTCGAGCAAGATTTTTATGGGCCATAATACAAAAACCATTCGTAGTTTGAATGACTAGTAGCAGTTTTTTTTTTTTGGCATTAATTAGTAATACAGTCCTTTGTATTGATTTTTAACAAATCTCCATAGGATAGAACTTTGAACAAGTGTGGTCTATTTATAGGTCTTTCCGTCACAAACGTTAAGACTTACGGAAATGAAATCTTCAATAGGCTATCTGATTACAACGTGTTGATTTTCCATTAGTCGGTCAGATTTTGAGAGATGAAAGATCTCATGTCTAAAATATAGATCATAGCTAGGAACCTGTCCATTAGTCGGTTAGATTTTGATAGACGGAAGATCTCATATGTCTAAAATGTAGATAATAGGAACCTATCCGTTCAAAGTTGTATATCAAAAGTTAATATGTACGCTTCGACCATTAAGTCTTTTTTTTTGTCTTCAGGAGCCGATTGGGAACAGATCGAGACTCCAAACTTTGGAAGATTCTATGTACGCTTCGACCATTGGAAATAGCACTCTTCTCCGTGAGAATGTTGGGTTGGAAGGAGTGGGATAGATGTCCTGAAAGCCTGGTTCTTGCAACAGAAAGAAGTCTCTTTCTAGAGGCTCTTTCTGTTGCCGGCTCTGGATGCTTATCTTTTTGCTTATGTCAGAGCAAAAGGTGGAGGAGAGCATAGAAGATTGGTCACTGGATATCTCTGTTGATTATCCAACTCTAGTCAGACAAAGAATGTTTCTGATGTTAACCATGGTTGGTAATGGAACCAATAATTGTTGAGGAGTTAAAAATGGGTTATGGGTTGAGGATGTAATTGAGCAGGTAAAATTGCTGAACCTCGAAAACATAGGCGGAATGCGGAATTTCTCAGGACGTTTTGGCCTGCGAAACTTCTGGCTGTTTGTAACATCTAAACCTGTTATCAGTGGATTTATATAGCGCAAGGGAACCCAGGATCTTCTGGCTTTTAGGTTGAGTACTGTAAGTTCTAACTGACACTAAAGTGTGATATATTGTAAGACGCACAAACACAATCCTTGCACATTTTGATGATGAACTACACTGACACTAGCAAAATCTAATAGCCCAGATGGCATATGGCAATCCAGTCTGGCTAAGGAACCGAGCCAGGAGATATCAGGAGGTATATAGCTGACTACAAATTCATGCCATTAACGTGTGTTGCAATTTCCCCCTCGTCCTGCTTTGCTTATAAAAACGCTCTATTTTCCAGTCCTCACGTTTTAATTATTCCACCAAATACAAGCAAAGGTTTTGCAATTGACCAATCAGCAACTGTGAACCCTGACAGGCCTTCACTTAATTGCATCTGTTTAAATAACTATTTTCACTTGGCAATGACTCATTTACACAATGGATAGAAACAGGGGCAACAGGAGAGGACCTTCGAATATGGAATGGGTAACTTACAACATTTCACAGTACAAAATGTATATGAAAAAATATAAAAATTCAGAGTACATTCAATATGAAGCAGAGAAAAGAACAAAACTAATAACTACAACATGAAGTTGAGGAACTTCATTTCTGTTGGGTGTAGCTGCATTTCCAGCTGCCTCGGTCATTCAAGGGAACTGGAACTTCGTATAATCTTGTGTACCAGAAGGAGGACTAATATACACCCAAAGCAAAGAAAGAATGATTGAGATCAATCCAGACCAGACAAAGACAATTGTCGGAACCTTTCCCTTCCTTCCCATCAACCCCTTGGCAAATGGGTAGAGATGGCACAACACCCAGAAGCTGAAGAACACCCCACCAAGGAGCTTGCTCCACTGAGGGAACGGGCTGTACATTGTCCTGGCTACTCCAACAGCAATAGCAATCATGTTCACCATTATGATCGTGATTGGAGGAACCATTAAGAAGCTCCACTTAACCTCATAGAGGTCTGCAAATTCGTCTTCTCCATCTTCAGGAGTGGCAGACTTAGAGGTCAATGTAAATGAGATTTCAACTCCTGCTATAACCTTCAATAATCCTTGTAGCACAGCAGCAGGATGGGCACTTGTTCCACCAATCAACCAAAACTGTTCATTTCGCCACCAATCATGGAGGTTGATACCTGACCATTTGATTTCAAGAATTGCCAGCATGCACAGGGTGATGGTGATGGCTAACAAGAACACAAGGAAGGTCACACTAAGGGACTGGACAATGAACTGCCCAGAAAATAGAGAAGCTGCAGGCAAAAAGCAATAGACTATGAGGAATAACGATGTGAAAGGGTACATTCCCACATTGAAATATGCAACCCTCTGCAAGACTTTCATACGGTGGCTTGCAAACAACGCATTATTCCTTGAGAAGAAAATCTCCACAGACCCTGTTGCCCAGCGAAGCACTTGGTGGAGCCTGTCTGTTAGATTAATTGGAGCCGTCCCTCTGAATGCATCCCTTTTGGTGACACAGTACACTGATCTCCACCCTCTGTTGTGCATTCTATAACCAGTTACCACATCTTCGGTTACCGAACCATATATCCATCCTACCCTCTTGCCCCACTCGGTTTTGTCCTCGTAGAAGCAAGAAATAACACTGATCGCCTCTGCCACAGTTGCAGCATCTAAAGGCTCACGAGGCACGGCAAGAGAACCAGCTGGCCTGCCTTGTTTACCTTTTCCTTGTATATCTTGAAGCAACCTGCCCTGGTATTCTGCAACCGGAATAGATGCAGCCAGAGAATTCGAGTTACCAAACCTTTTAGGAAGAAGCAAGGACTCGATGTCTGCATCATCATCATTCTGATCCTCATTGATTGGCAAAACTACCTCATCCTCTTCCTTCTTTGTCACCTTGGGCCTTCTCAAAAACAACTTAATCTTCCTCCTACCAAAACAACCATGGTGTTCAGTGGCTCTAGGAGGACTAAACCCATAAATGGCAGTTCGTCTGAAAATGCAGCCCGTCCCGACATACATTGGACCCTGTAGACCATCCAGAGCTCTCATGCACACATCGAAGAACACTGTATTATGATTTGCATACCGGTCGTTTGGATCAATACCCTCAAACCTTTGTGGGAATTGAACATAACAGATCCTGTCACCACCCCTATCAAGCATAAAGCACATTCCTTCCCTGAGAGCCAAGGAGTTGTGAATGTAGTGATCACAGTCAAGATTAAGAATGAATGGGCCATTTGACATGATTGCACTGGTTCGTACAAGTGCATTCATAGCTCCAGCCTTCTTGTTGTGATCATAACCTGGCCTCTTCTCGCGGGACACGTAAACCAGCATGGGCAATCTAATATCAACTTCTGTTGTGTCAATCAAATTCCCCCCGTCTGCTTCTGCACCATAAACAGGTTCTACATTCGGGGGAGCTAGCATTGCCTACAAAGAGATAAAAAGACTTTAGTGTTTGATAATCCCTATCAATTCATATCCAAGTATTATTTGTATACAAATGTGAACGTTTACCTGAATAATTCCAGCATGATCTCCTCTTGAGTGATCTGTCTCTCCTGATCCCCATGTTCCAGCCCAGTGAGAACCATCTGACATCCAAGTAGCCTTGGGAACCTTGACAACTTCAGAAAGAGTACCCCCTGCTTCCATCTGTTTCTTCTTTGCTCGCAGCTCTTCATTCGCATTATAGGCATCGGATCTTCGTCTTATAGACTCTGGCAAGGAATTTATCCGTACCTTGAATTCATCGTATTCTCTCTTCACCCTCCTCCTCTCCCTTACGAAATCAAGCCGTACTTTGTTCTTGAGAAAATCGCGCTTCTGCCCAAAATATGCCTCCGGATTCCTCGGTTCTATCCCGTGTTTTCGACAAAATGGAACCCAAATTCTTGCAAAGCTGGCAGTCTCAGCTAGTGCTTCAAATGTCAAAAGAGCGCCACCATCATCCGACAAGTAACACGCAAGCTTTTCCACTGGATAATCAACGGCAAGGATCGAAAGAATTGTGTTTGCCGTGACAAGAGGGGGCTCTTTTTCCGGGTCTGCTGTGGAAACAAATACATCAATCCCCGGAAGGTCAGACCGTCCTTTTGGGTTCCGAAGGTTCGGTGATTCGAACCGTTCTTTTAGAACACGGAGATCAGTGGCTCTGTTTACAGGGCAGAGCTTAGGTAGCTGATCTAGAAGCCATGAAAACGCAAACCAAATCTCACAAACAGTGGACATCCCCCACAACCACATCGCATCGCGATTAGGGTGTCGAATCCTCCATGTAAGAAAGAAACCAAGGGAGACAAGACGTAGCAGAATAAGTAATCTGCAGAACAAAAAAAAAACAAATATCATTTCTAGGTTTCAGATATCCATCACAAATCTTGAGAAACAACGCAATTCAGCCAAAACTTAAATACTATCAAGCAATTTACAAAATGAAGAATATCAGCATCATAATACAATATTGGCCACTGCACAAAGTTGTATATTTTAATGCTAACATTGACATTGCAAAAAGAAACTATATTTACGAGGAATTGAGAGCAGAGGAGAGAGTTGAATGTACCTATATGGACTCAGAATTGCAGCAGAGACCCCCACTTTCCTTGTCAAAGGCCTTCTACTTCTCTCTCCAAAGTCAGGAGGGTGTTCAAACCCATTAGATCCCGTCCCTACCCCATACCCATCTTTAGGCCACACCGCGTTCCCATACCCATATGTCCCTTTCGTCTCGAATAGCCACCGGGCGTGATCAAAATCCGGGGGATGGTTTTGTTGTGCCTTAAATGATTTCACGAGCGAAAGCCGCTTATCTAGCTTAAACTCTCCCAAAGAAGGCAATGGCAAGGCCTGGTCCTCTGCTTCAGACCTGGGTTCATCGACATCATCTTCTTCGTCATCATCATCACTAACTTCCTTGTAAGGTTCTTTGCACCCAGGACACCTCCCTCCTCCAGTTCCAATACAGTCCAAGTAGCAATCCTGGCAAATCTTGAAGCCGCACTCGCACTCGCATAAACCCCTCCTTGATTTCTTCCCTTGAATGGCCTTCTCATCGCAACCCCTCATCCCACAAATTATTCCGGCCTCCACTGGTGGCTCCGTACGGTCCATGGAGCACTCGATCACGTGCCCACGAGTCACTGAATTGTAACCTCCAGTGAAAATAGTACCCGAAATGAAGCTCATCTCGGCCTTTCCAGCACTCTCGCCGTCTCCGGTGACGCAACTCTGAGAGGCTGACATGGACAGGTGCTCAGGGGTGGGAGGTATATGCACAGTGTATGTCACATACTCCGGGTTCACCTCCTCGGTGGTGGTATCCTCCGACATCGAATAGTACTTTCCGCCACTAGAAGCACGTCTGTTTCCTCGGCTGCTGAGGGGGGAGTTTTGGCTGTTTGAAACCGAAGCACGTGGCACCGGACTGGTTAAGCCCATGCTTCTGATCCCTCCTGACGAGACTGTAATGGTGACGGGAGAGGAGGACGGCGACGACGCCGATTTCACCATTTTGTTGAAAGAAATACTTTTGCTAGAAAGAAAAGGATAATGCACTTGGAAGTAGGAAAGGAAATCCGCAGACGGACAAATGGGAGTGAGAGAAAGAGAAGATCCTCAAAGACCCATAACCAAGATACTGGGACAGTTTTGAAATAAAAGATGCACAGGTCGCTTATTAGACTTGAGGCGAAGGTGTTAGAAGAAGCTACAACTTTGGGCAACGGTCGGATTTGAATTTTGACTTTTGAGTGACACATACATTCTTGGCTTTTGTGAGATGGGATCAAAACTTTAACGGTCGGCTGATCTGGACCGTAGAGTAGGGTGGTTGTCTTTTAACTGAAACGTTCGGGCTAGGGCGGAAAAGGTTTGCATCCGGTCGGTCCTAACGGTCGAATAAAACTATTAAAAGTTGAAAAACGTAGACGGCTGAGGTGTTTTGCGTATTAGAGATTTTTGGTGGACCCACTAATTTGAACTTTTGCTCCAGACAGTTTTTTTAAGGAAAAACGGTTAAAGTAGGCCTTTTCAGTTTATTATTTGGATCTGAAGTTTAACATTTCTAAGGCTGCTTTTGATAACCTAACAATCCCTAAAATATTATTTCACTCCCAATAAAATAATTTAATATAATCTCTTTCTCTCCTATAAAAAAATATAAAAAATTACAAAAAATATAAAAAATTACCTCTCTCTTCACCTTTTCACTAGACTCAATACCAACACAAACACAACCTAACATCTTTCTCCGCCACGGCACAGGAGGGGTAAAAAAAATTCATATTATATGATGTATGACTTCGTTAGGGTATAATATTCTCGAATTTCTCTTTTTGAGGTTAGATTCTGATACCAATCTTCTGTCTTCAACATTGTAAATTTTTGCATGTATATTTTCTCTCTTTATTCTTTATTTATTTATTATTATTTTAAAAAAGAACTTTAAATAATAAAATCTACTTCTTCTTACTAATTTAAATTTTTGATATAAATAATAGTATAACATATTATTAAAGTCTTAAATTATGAGTTTGAGACATAATTCGGCACTTCACTTTAATTTGAATAAAATATTACACATGTTAAACCTATCAATTAAAGGAAAATCATGAGTTTCAGTGTATTTAGGAAACAAGAAAGATCGCCTTAATTTCTTTTTTGAAGTTTTAAACTTAAAAATAAAAAACGATGAGGAAAAAAAAATGATTCTCAAGGTAAATAGCCAGTGGTAAGTGGCAAGTGGCATTTCTTTCTTTTCCTTTTGTTCAGAGGTGGGGTAAACGACAGTTACGAAGGAAGGAATGAAGGGTTATATTGGATTTGAGAAAGTGACTTCTTGTATATTGAGAGTACGTAAAAATATATTGAATACAGATGAGTCTATATATACAACAAGCAAAGTGAGCTCATAGCTCTGTAATTAAGTAACTAATTGGGCTAACCATCGTAACAATAAGCTAACTAGCTAACTATCATAACAATATTTCTAATAGCCCCCCTCAAGCTGGACTGTGAATGTTTAACAGACCAAACTTGGCAACTAAACAATGAAACAGATCGAAGGACAAAGGTTTTGTCAGCAAATCAGCTAATTGATGGCCTGAATTAACATGAAAAGTCTTGATCAATTTGCGCTGGACCATGTCACAAACTAGGTGACAGTCAATATCTATGTGCTTGGTTCGTTCATGGAACACGATTGGCGGTAATGTGTAAGGCGACCTTGCTGTCACATAATATAAGAGCCAGCTTGTCATGAGAAATCGGGAAATCATGAAGAAGAGTCACCAGCCATTGCAATTCACATAATGTCATTGCCATAGATCGGTACTCTGCCTCAGCAAAGGATCTACTGACAGTATGTTGTTTCTTTGATTTCCATGAAATCAAAAAATCACCCAAAAAAATAGCAAAGCCCATGAAGGATCTGTGGGTGTCTAGACAAGCTCCCCAATCAGCATCACAAAAAGCCTTTAACTGGACAGAGGAACTAGATAAGAAAATCCCTTGACCCAGAGAGCCTTTAAGATACTTCAGAACTTTGAGAGCAGTAGTATGATGAGGTACCCGTGGTTGAGACAAGAATTGACTCAAAATATTTATTGGAAAACAAATCTTAGGCCAAGTGATTGTTAAATATAACAATCTGCCTATTAACCGTTGGTAAGAGCTGGGATCCTCAAGGAGGTCTCCCTCGGATTTGTTAAGCCTTAAAGAAGAATCCATTAGAATTTTTACAGGCTTGGTTGCCAACAGACCTGCATCCTCAATCACCTCCATATAATATTTATGTTGACATAAAGAGATTCCGATGTTGGACCTTGCTACCTCAAGACCAAGAAAAAATTTCAAAGGACCTAAATCCTTTAACTTGACACAGGAATCTAGGCAAGATTTTATTGCAGCAACAGAAGTAGGAGAGTTGCTTGCAATTATAATATCATCAACGTAAACTAAAAGGGCCATAAAAGTAGAATCATCAGATTTCATAAAGAGAGAATGATTAGAAGTAGATTGTTTGAACCCATAACTCAGCAGAGTGTTGGAGAACTTTTGAAACCATTGTCGGCTGGCTTGTTTCAAACCATAGAGAGACTTAGAGGTTGTTTGTTTACCAAAATTTTGGGGACTATTCTCAAAATTTTGGGAATCTTTTGAATGTTTAAGTTTATTGGGGTTTGTGAAAAGTTTGAAATGTATGTGTAAAAGTTGGAAATTTTAAATTATGTTTGTTTGGTTGGAATTATTGGGGCCCCAAAATTTTGGGCAAACAAACATGCCCTTAGTAACCGACATACTCGGTTATCATTAGGATGTGAAAAACCAGGCAGTAACTTCATGAACACTTCCTCATCAAGCTCTCCATGAAGAAAAACATTGTTGACATCCAATTGATGCAATTCCTAATCATATACAGTAGCTAAAGCCAACAAGCAACGCACAGTGGTCAGTTTCGCAACAGGAGAAAATGTATCAAAATAGTCAATACCCTCTTGTTGCGTATACCATTTAGCAACAAGCCGTGCTTTATAGCATTTACATCCAAGTTTTATTAAGTTCAAGTGCAGTGATTTCAGCTTTTATTGCTTCTCTCCATTCAGGGACCTTAACAGCTTCATGAAAGAAACGTGGTTCAGGATTACTAGAGATAGCTAAAGTGAAAGTTTTATGAGATGAAGACAAGTGAGAATAAGAGAGATATGAAGACGAGATAAAGAGGATGAGAAATAAAACCTGTAACCGAGGAGAGATTAGAGCTGCTATCAGAATTTTGGAGCATTTGACAATGGTAAATCCTGCAAATAAGTAGGCTGCTTTCTGATTCTAGAAGATTTTCGAATAGATGGGAAAGTGTGTTGGGAATCAGATGAAGAACCATCGGATATAATAGGTGAAGTAGTGAGGACATTATCTGGTGGTGATGATGAGGTGGGATCAGTAGAAATATCTGGTGGTGGACATGTGGGAGTATTCGTTGAAGTATTCGGGTGTGTAGATATGTGTTCATCAGCAGAACTAACTGGTGGTGTACATAAGTGGTTATCAAGAATAGGATTAGCAGAAGTAAGGAGAACAAAATTTTGCAGAAATGTAGTGTTGCCAGTAGTAGGAATTTGCGTAGAAAAAGGGAAGATAGATATAAGAATCTGATGAGTAATAAGATCATGAATTTTGTAACCTTTTGTACCACTAGGATATCCTAAGATCACACATGGAACAACCTGAGGTTCAAATTTATTTCGACAATGAGAATTAGTTGATTGTCATGGTTTATTTATTTAATTTATTTAATTAGTTGACAATAAGAATTAATTTATTTCAAATAACATTAAGCTAACTAGCTAACTATCATAACAATATGTCTAATAGGTTAGGGAGGATGATTGTCTTGGTTTTTCAATAGAATGTGAGGAGGGAGAAAGAGATTACAACAAATCAACTATTTGGCCCTTTGGGACCGGGTGGATTAATCCAATTTGATTGTACGGGCCTTAGGGTTTTAAGACCATTAGTCTTGTAGGTGATCATCTGGAGCCTATCATATGTATTGCATCTGCTTAGAGGACATTGATTTGTAGTTCCTCCTAAACGATTTATATATTGTCTTGAGACAGTTCAAAAACTGTCACTTCTTCTAGCATTAGGATATGGTCACTGACTCACTACAGAAACATCGTTTGCTCTCTTATTATTGTTTTTTTTTCGGAAAAAATTTATTTATTACTAACAACAAATCAAAGGATTCAAGAAGAGAACCAAACTTGTGTCAGGGATTCTGAAATCCCATGATCACTCAAACAAGAGCAACAAAAATTGACCAAACCAAATGCCAAATACGTGGACAAACCCACTACATTAAAGCAACAATAGGCACTTGGTATTTTGTTGATTTACTTTATGTTTTATTATCTCTGGTTGGTAGGTTGCTTGTTAATTATCTTTTGTTGAAGTTCAAGTATGAGAGGAGTTTCCAATTTAGAGGCCACAATGATGTGATTATCAGCTTACTCTCGAGGGCATTGGAATGGAGGATGGTAGAGGGGGCCTTCTGACTACCACTTTATTTGGTGTAAAGAGTCGAGAATGAGCTCTAAACTATCACTATCAATTACCATCTTTGAGCTAAGATGACATTGACAAGTAGGTGTGGAAAATCAAAGCTGAGGACCCATTAATGGAGTTCGGTTATTATGCTTAGCAGTATTATGCTAAGTAATGCTGAGTGATGGCCAAGATTGAGTCTTCAAAATGTAAAGGCCCAGAACACGCCACATCATTTAAAATGAGTTTACTTGCGCCCAACCTGGAAAACACTAATACCCGACCCATTTTGCTAATCGACCCGCAAATTGAAATTTTGATTTCATACCCACAGTTCTTCTTCGTCGCCAGATCGCACAGCAGCCAGCCACGTTGTCCAACCCCCCGTTGCCCACCTCGGTCGCCCAGCACCTGTAAGTCGGGTTTCTTCATTTCCTTTGTTTGCGATTTTGAATCTAGTAATTTGGTGGATATTAGATGCTTGAGTTCTTGCAGAATTGGAGGTGTCTTTCCTGCTTAGGGGTGTAAAAACATCAGAAATTTTCCCCAGTGGTGGGTCTTCATAGGAATGTCTGTTCATCTGCAGGTTTATCATATAAGAATGTTTATCTATTTTGGTAATGAGGGTGACATTGAAGCTGTTATGCTAATGGGGTAAAATTAATCTTATTGTTATTAAGATTTGTGAAAGCGGGTGCCCTCATGTTTTTTCATGTTTGATGTCATCTACTGTTTGTAAAATTGATCTTCCACTTATACTAGCATATAGATAGGGGTAAAGTGTAGGCATCCGAAGTCTTCAGTAATTCTTACTCCCTGTTGAAAGGGAAAGAAATTGGTAAAGGTGTCGTGAGTCATGATATTTATAGAAGTAAGAAGAAAGAAGATGATGTTATTATGATAGACATACATAATACGCATCTAACTGCGTATGTCAATTCGAGTTAGTGATTTTGCATAGAATATAGGTCGTCTTTGGAAGATGTATCTTATCGTGTACTGCAATTTTATATCATAATAGGTAGAGGATTTTGAATATGTTATCTATTCTGGTGAAAATACTAGATGCGAAATATACCAGTTAGTGTCAACCTAAGAGATGGTGCAGAGCTAGTTGTCTAATAATTAGTTTAGGAACTTACCTTAGCGTAGAGGACCATAATTGTCCATTTTCTAGCTACTTTTGATGAATGTATGGCAGAAGTTTATGACCCAACTATTGTATGATGGTTAATTAATAAATGACACTTGTGAAACTGTGTCTAAATGGGACCCTATAATTGCAGAATGACCTTGTGGCATGTAAAATTTCTGAGGAATAACAACATGAGTAAAGAACCATATGGTTTAAAATTCTTTCAGCATTTCAGGAAATTATGCCAACAAAACTAAAAACAGAACCAATGCTTAATACTATAGTTAGGTTCTTATGCTATTGTATCTAATAGCTATTGCCATTTGGTTTTATTAGGGGTGGGCACCAATTCTCGGTTTGGTTGCCAGTTATTAGCAGTTGAACTGGCAAGGATCGACAGACTTAGATAATCTGCTGTGTGGAACAAGTTGTTCATGCTTTCCAAATAGAGCCGACATCAGTAATTTTCAGTTGGTTTGTCAGGTTAAGTTGACGTGACTTGCCGTAGGAATGTGAAAGACTGATCTATGAGATGAGAGATCGTGATTGGGAAGAGGAGAGGCCCAGAGCATTGGTTCTACTATTCCCTATAGTTTTTCTAATGGCATATTGCTTTACTGGCAGCTTAATTCCTGCAGGAACTAGTGACAAATTTTGTTGTCTACTTTAAGTGTTGTAGCGTAAATTAATTATTGAGAATGTGCTAAACAAGACTATAAATTATTGAAAACTTCTGGTTATTTAAGTGCGTGATGAATTTGCAGCTTAATGCAAATTGTTGTTAGTGTAATTCGAAATCCTATGAACTGAAGGAAACAGAGTTTATGAACCGCTTAGTTCTCTGTTTTAAATGTGTGAAAGGTCAAAGGTTGAATTAATTGGTATTGTTTTAAGTGTACTTAATAGTAATAGCATATTCCACCTGTGAAATTCAAACATTGTTGAAAATCATTTCTACTTCCATATGTGCTTTTTATTTACACTTTCAGTATCTGTTTCTTTCCTCGATGTTAGTCATTATCATTAGTTCTTCTTTAATGACCAGACAAACAAGGGAAATGAATTCGTCCATGTCTTTGGTGTTATCTTATGGGTGTGGCAATGTTGGTGCAAATGTCCACACCCTTCAATTACATAATGCGAGTGTGGCCTTCCAGCTCAAATTTGGACTGGTAAGACGCTGCAAATTAAAGGAAGTTGTTTCTTTGGTTGTCCCCATTTTGGAAAACAGGTAGAATGTGTCCTGTTCGCAAGAGTATTTTTTTGCATGTTGTTAACTATCTCATTTAAATTCATAAATTCAATTTTGTAGAATTAAACCGCTTGGAACGTTTTTAAATGGTATAACCAATCTGATCCAACACTTGAATATTTACACCTTCGTGGTCTTATTGAGGAAAACAAGAAAATGGACCATCAGCTGAACACCATAGAAGATCTCCTAGAAAGAATAGAGAATCTACTAAGAAGAATAGAGGAAAATTTGTGAGTGATGGAAGCGCATGTAATACCCCGACGTTCTAAGCATTATTAATTGGGAAATATACAAATACCACACTGAGTTTTAACGCCTTTTGTGAAAACTCACCAGGTTTTAAAAAGTTTCAAATTGCTCACTAGGTTTATCATTTTTGTATAAAAACTTACTGAACTCAATGTCGTTAGCCCCGTTTAACGAAAAATCCATTACGTCCAATCACAATATGACACGAGTCACTAACTAATTTAACGGACCTCTCCCCATCACGCAACCCATGCCGACGGGTAGAGGAGGTCCACGTTCTGGGCGACCAGGGGTGGAGGGGGGGAGACCCTTCTCCCCTCGAGGCGCCAGGTGTGGAGGGGGGATTCCCCCTCCACAATGAAAGGATCGGGGTTGCCCGATCCTTTTGTTTTTTTTCAATTAATAATATTTTTTTTGTTAATTTTAGATTTATTTAGTGACATGTGTCATATTATGATTGGACGTGATGAATTTTTCGTTAAACGGGGCTAACGACATTGAGTTCAGTGAGTTTTTATACAAAAATGATAAACCTAGTGAGCAGTTTGAAACTTTTTAAAACCCGGTGAGTTTTCACAAAAGGCGTTAAAACCTAGTGTGGTATTTTTATATTTCACTTATTAATTATCATAATTTTCATAATTAATTTTATAATAAATAGTATTTAATTACTTTTTTTCAGATTTAATTATTTTATTAGTTTAAAAATAGGAAAATCCCTAAAAATAGTTTTACATAGCAGAAAATTATGAGAAAAATTATCCACTTTCATATATTTTTAGGATCTTTAATCTAAAAGCATATTTTACTCATATTTTATCTTGAAAATTTTTAAATAATGATTTATGTTGCTGAAAATACTAAATATTATTATTTCATGCTTTTAGCCCTAATTACCTTTTTAAACTATTTTTTCTTCAAACTTTTTGTGTAGGTTTATGTTACATACTTAATTACTAAGCCAATAGGACATGTTCTAGAGTAGCCGTGTGCCCTAGGATTATTTATGTGAATTTTTGCAGTAATTAGAATACTTAGGCTTGTAAAATTAGGATTTAATTCATTGGGCTTTGAAAAAATTGCAACTGGGCCTCCAATCACCTCATTCGGCCCAGCCTAATACCCTCGGCACATGCCACCTCACCCTGTCTCACAAAAACTGGCCAAGCCCCTAGATTGGCTAGAAGTAATGATTGTAAATGACTAGCAATCATTACCTCATGCAAAACCATGCAACACTTGGAATTTCTCCAAGCAGTTGCTACTCCCTTCCCCCAATTCAACTCCATTGCTTGCTTACACATGCTAGTCTAATGATAGAAAACATAATTTCACCTATTTAACCATAGCATGATTAATTAAACCCTAGGAGACAAACCGTGGTCAAGAACTAGTATAAATAGGAGCCATTTGTGAAGGGATTTTGCACACCATTCACTCAGAAATTCAGAGAGAGAAAGAGAGAGAGAGAGAGAGAGCTAAAGATAGAAAGGAGAAAAAAAAAAGAGAGAAAGAAGAGAAGTAGCTGAGCCCCCTAGGAAGAAGAAGAAGAAGAAATGTTTTTTGAAAAGAAGTTGTAAAAGGTTGAGGTATCTTGAGCTTTTCTATTATAGAAGTTATTATCTTGATATTGATACTAACAACAAGCTCCATTTAGGTTTTGAAATCCAAAAATTTCATCAAAAGGTTGAGGAAGATCAAAGAGGTAAGGGTAGTTTTCATTTGGTGATACATGTTGGCATGCTTGATGATTTGAGGTTAGAAATATGTTAGGTTCTGATGTGGATCTCATGAATATGCCAAACATGAAGTTAGAATGGTTAAATGCAAGAGAATATTGAAAATATGGAGATTATTGTTAAACTTAGTCATAGAACCCTTTAGGATGATTTTGATATGATTTTGTATAAATAATTGCATGACATGATTACTGAATATTTTAGGGAGTATTAGAAACATATAGGAATACTTGCATGCAATAGTTAACGTGAAAAATGGAGTAATGGCCAATTAGATGAAATTTAGCCTAGTTTTGCATAATATGTGATAACAGCGTGTTTAAGGGTATCTTTTATATAAAAAATAACCTCTCCATGACCTCAAATTCGAGAGTTAATATTAGACAGTACTAAGAACCTTCAGTTAAAATTTCAAGTCAATCGGAGTTAGGACGAAAAAGTTATGGCAAATTGAAGTTCACTATTAAAAACTAAAATTTTCACTAAAAAAGAGTCATTTTCATAACTATACGAGTTGGGCTCATTTTTTATCACTTGGATTGAATTTAATGTGATTAAAAAACTCATAATAATTTCTAGGACATGGGCTGCAAGTGGATCCCAAGTCTAGGTTCTTGTTGGACCTAAAATGACTAACTTAGAAGCCATATGAAATAGATTAATGGATTGGGCTTCTTTTCTATTACTTTCAAATGCGTTTGGGAACATCTAGTATTGTTAATATGTGGGCTTGCCAGCAAAGCCCAAGTCTAAGTCTTTATTGGACTTGAGACACCTAACTTGGATAACATGTGATATTGGGCTTCTCTTAGATTAAATAGTAAAAATTCCTAAATCAAATTCTTGATCGCTTACTTATTTAAATAAGTGATTAAGATATTAGTCTTGGCTACGTATAAGCTTAGTAGTATTTATTTTAGAAATAAAATACAAGACATGTGATGATTAAATGTGAAATAATTTGATTACATGTAACTTGTAATCAAGTTTAAGGAACTTTAATGCACATGATTAATAAATGATAAAGAGCATATGTTTTAATGAAAATATGCATCAATGATATAATGGACATGACATTTGAAAAATGACATCTGCATCAATGACATCTGCACCAATGGAAAATAAATGTAATGGGTGACGGTAACGGGGTAGTGGATGACCCCAGGGTAGAAGGCATAGGTCCCTTTACCCATTGTCCTAGGCAACAGAATACCTAGGACTGTCTTAAAGTGCATGGGAGATTGGACGCACAACCCTATCACTGGGGGAGAAACAATGGACATCAAAGGCAAAGGATGTACAACATGAGCAGGGTATTCATATTGCATGAAAATGACTGATATTATTTTCTGGTGACATTAACTGCTTATTGAATATGAAAATATTGTTTGTACCACTGCTTGTCATCACGTATCCCCTATCCCCCTTACTGAGTCCTTAAGACTCACCTTGTTTCCATGTCCATATTGTTGTTTACTGCTGAAACAGATTATGGTGATATTCGAGTAATTTATCACCCATGACCTCGCCATACATGTTCGAGTCTTAGTCTCGGATGCTTTGGATGTGATCGTGGACCATAAGCCCTACTTAGTTCTGAAGGATTTACCACCAAATGTCTCATACGAGAACGACCCACTAGGGGAGAATCACACCGGCCTGAATTAGGTGGATCTCACTCTATCTGACGATGACGAAGACTGGGCTCCTAGAAGATGTTTTAGTTTTATGTTTTTGGCTTGTCTGTATATATTCCTTGAACAATAAGGTTAGCAATCTTAAATAGGCTTACCTATTATTAGCCTAATTTTTGTAAGGACCTTAGGGTCCTCACTAATCCCTAACCCTTACGGATATGTTGTATTCTTTTCTTTCGGTGTGTTGTTTTCTTTTTTACGAGTGATGTTTCTTTTGTTTTCAAATATTTCAGTATCTTAATTTAACTTGATTTCCAATTTTTCACCATATTGTTTTCTGAGTCATTTTACAAACCCCAAGGAAAAATACTACAGTCTTATAACCCTAAAGGTAGGATGTGTCGTAATCTCGGCTTTTATGCATATATGTTACTACAAAGAGAGCTTAGAGACTAATACGAGCACGAGAGACGTGACAGCGCAACTTCATACTAGTGAAGAACTCCGTGTGAAAGAGATTGGACATTCTAAAATGCTGAGGATCATGTTGATTTTCGTGTGTGGGTTTTGTTTTTATTTGGGCTTTCTTGGTTTAAGATGACGTACTTAATTAGTTATGTAAGAAAGTGGACAATTTGACGATCACCTTTGTTATGTACTCAAAGTAGAGCTTCGTTTTACTCTATTTTATTTTTCCTGTTTATTTTTTTTATTTTTCTTTTTGGAAGACTTTCAATAAATATCTATTGGAATGGACTTATAGATTGTGATGAACATATTCATAATATACTGCATGAATGCTTTTGGTTATACTTGAACAAGAGAAACATCATTATAGTGTCTGGTTTTTCAATTCAACTATTTCCATTTATCACACAGGCCAGTGTGATACTGACTTATACTTAAACATTCCAATTGACATAAGAATCATAAAACCTAAATCCCTTTCAGGTGAACAACTCCAAAAAAAAAGGGACGAGATTGGGCTAAGTGGGAACCAAAAAGCAGCAGTCTCTGCGCTTTTGGTTGGGTTCTGTCCCAACCAAAAACCCCTCTGTTCTTCCCAAACCCCCTGCATTCCTACAGAGGAGGGGGGATCTCTGGCTCCCTCATCCCCTCCTCCTTTTTCCCCTCCATCTTCTCTCTCCCTTTCCCTTCTTTGGTTCGATTTGTTTGCAGTTGGTTTTGGTGTTTTTTTGGTTTTATTTGCAGGTGGCTTCTCCTTGGAATTCGGAGGTTTCCGCTCCTTCCTCTTGGACACGTGCCGTCTGGTGGTCTTCAGCAGGTGTTGTGCTTCACAACCATGGCCGGACGACGTTCCCAGGCCAGCGCGTGTTGATCCACGCGGTGTGCGTGGATCTCACGCGCTGACCACTCTAGGAGCGCGTTCGGCCTCCGCCCCGTTCTCATCTTCGCCGGACAGGACTCAGTGGCTCATGTCCTCCATTTTACGTTGTTCTGTCCTCCTCCAGCCTCGGCCCACCACCGGCCGTCGCCGCCGGTCCGACGAGAAATAAACTCGTTTGGGTCTGCCCCTTTGTTTAGGGTTTGTTTTTTTGTTGTGTTTTGTGGTTGTGTTTTGTTTTTGCTTGTTGCTGGCCTTGTTGGCCTTTGTTGTCTGGCCCTTCGGTGGGTTTTTCTGAGTCCTTGTGGCTTTCTTTCAGCCATTTGTTGGGTCTTGCTACGCGCCGGTTGTGGCACTTCTTTATTGGCTTGTTCCGGTCCTGGTAGCTCTGTCTACTGTGTTCGGCCACCACTCCCTCTGCCCCGCATGGAGTTTATAGTGGTTCCTCTGATCCCTTCGGGGGTCTTGCTGGGTGTTCTGTTGGCTCTTTATTGGGTTCGTCCTGTTGTCTCTGTGTTCGTTCTATTTACAAGTTTTTAATGCATTGGTTGTTTTTCGAGAAAAAAAAAGAACAACTCCAAAAAAGGCTGGAAATTTGTAAGAGAATTATATCCTACTAAAGAGAAGAAGAAGACGAACATAAACAAAACAACCAAAAGACTGATCAGTACAAGTGAAAAACAAAATACATAGACCATAAACATTTACAACTCAAAGACTGAAGCACCATCAAACAAAAATGCGATAAGAACATAGAAACAGGAAGAAGCTCTACAACTCGCTAAGACTCCTAAATCGTCCACTTAGCGATTCGTCCTCCCCGTCATCCTCCTCCTCCTCGTTATCTTCTTCCTCGTCCTTGTTAGATGCCTACGAAGGAGGAATACAAAAATATAAATGTTACGGTAATGGTAAATTTAAATTTCAACTCTAAGCATCAAATTAAAGAGCATACCTCCAATTTATCAAGTAGTTGAAATGACGAGACACTGGTTGTGAGCATTTGAGAGCACTAGCATGACCACGACCACATGAACTCCTTCGCTCAAGTCCCTCTTTAATCGCTTATTCCCTTTATGATTTGGCTCTCGCGTTTTGAAACCTTTTGCAACAATCCCCGTATCAACGCCACTCCAGAACCCCTGCTAGCAGGGTTAGAAGGATCTTCATTATTCAACGACAACTGAGCAAGATCGTGTTCTAGTACAGCATGGTGACGCTCAAAGATTGGCTAAGCTTTAGTTATATTCCCAGAACACTGAATAGTTGAAGCATACTAGTTTATATATCTCCTGTTGTTTATCACATTTACTAACGTCAGATCACCCGTAGCATATGACCTTCAAATTGGTGCGACTGACTGCCTTCAACTCTCCCTTCTGTTTCAGCACCAAATAATGTGACTACAGATGACACCCACAAAGTTGACCTATTTACAATTACGCTGGTGAAACCCATTCACTGTCTTGATCACATAGCTCTTCGATGTTGAACAATCATGAGTGGCGTACCAACTGCATACTTGTACGTCAACCTCTTCGGTCCCAATATTTTCCCTCCGAGAGTTAAACTTAAGATAGCTAACTTTTTGTGCTTGCTCTAGAAAAATAGTCAACATAGTGTGAGTGTAGACTTCTACCGCATGATCACATAAAAAATCCCCAAATGGTTCAGTATGTACTGTATCGAGCATTTGAAAATTTGCTTGTGACTCGTTAAATCGCAACTCATCGACTACTCATTGGAAATTTTGTAGGAACCGATCCATATTCATAATTGTGCTCACTTAACCTACACAATGTCGCATTGAAACTTTCACTTAACGGGGTTGTCTTATTCCTAGTATAGAAAACATTGGTAAGTACTTTGGCGACCACTTCTCGAGTTTTTCATATATCTTCTGCAACCATTCAATACTTATATAGTTCATGCTCCTCAATCATTTTACTCCAACACTGCTAAAAGTCATCTACCTCATGGTCAAACAGAAGCCTCGACCAGTCTCTTTTAAAGGCCTTATTGCCAAACAGTGGTCCAAAATTCTTCAATGCATTTTGAGATATATGTCATGCACGCAAAAAAATGGTGTGTCTAGTAGGGCAGATGAGATTGCAGCTAGCATACCTACATCTCGATCCGTGAACAGGGATTGGGGAACCTTCTCATTCATACACTCAATGAATGTTTGAAATAACCAATTGAATGTTTGCACCATCTCATCAAACAATACACATGCCCCGAACACGACATATTTTCTGTGATGATTCACCCCTAAGAATGCTACCAATGGCATGTACTCGTTGTTCGTCCAGTATGTGGTGTCAAATGACACGAAGTCCCTGAAGATGACATAGTTGTTTTGCATGGAATGGTTTGACCAGAAGATGTTAGTAATGTTCTCCTCTTCATCCATCATGACCCGAAAAAAGAACTCTGAATCTTTCTTCAGCTGATCACTAAACAAAAAAAAAACACCGGCTACACCAACCTCCATTGTCTTAGTTCTTCTACTATTTAGATAATTTTTGTAATCCTAATGAGTGAAGCTCATATGTTTTCTACTCCCAGCTTGAGCCGCCATCAAGTCATGGGCCAGTTTAGGGCGAATGTCTGCTCTATCTAAAACTATAGCCTCCGCACACTGCAACTCACTCATTTGTCTTTGAGAACGGAGCATGTGAACTTTTGAAGGTGTCGCCAATTCATGATTATGTTGCGAACACCATTCGAAGATGCAATACTTTCCACTAGACTACCGTTGAACAGTACAACTTACGAGACACCCACATCCCGTATTTCGTCACACTTGCTTCACCGACACAAGCAAATATTTTTGTTTTTTTTCATCCCTTCTTTACTTCAAACAAAAACTCTGCTTGTCCAATACCTATGTTCTCTATGCTTGAAGCCGGTATGAATACGAATGTTGAAACCTTTGATTGTTGCGTACAATTGGTATGCTTGATGTCCTTCTATTCTAGGCTCCAAACATCTACTATCTTCTCGTTGCCTACTTGTACCATGTCACCTGCACGTACGAACCAAAGAAAAGATTAAACAAGTCCTGATACCATTTAAGCCTCTCAGATAAAGGACATCCAACTCACCATCCTGGTTAGAAGTACTACTAGACCCTCGTGTAGTGATATTGAGATTGATCCATTCCATTTCAGTCATATTGTCCCCTTATAATCTATATACAAATCAACCTGACAACAAAAAATTAGTCTTGCAAGCACCAACATTAAAAAATAACATACATGAAAATTTAAGAATATTATATAGTAGTGTCCTCGTACGTAGAAAAAAAATATAGTAGTGTCCCCACCCAATATTCAGCTTAAAGAATATTATATAGTAGTGTCCCAACCCAATATTCAGTTTAAATGTGTACGTATTCAGCTTAAAAATTCAAAGAATTTCATTCCTGTTGTGGTTCAGGTACTTCAGCAACATGAAAATTTAAGCACTAAAAAAATTGAGACATGGATTACCCCGTCAGTAAACTACGATCCTAAAACTAATCCACACAGTTAGCCTTTCAGAACCCCTTCATCTATCAACTTCATGGCCTTTGAACCTCTGTCTCTCTATGACTCATATCTTTACAACCTTTCAATCACTACATATCTGGCTCGTCCCTCACCTTCACTACCTTCATGGACCTAATCTTCAAAGATTGGATTGGAACAGTTAAAGGGTGATCGAACAGCTCACAATGACCTTCAAATGTGGGAATGCTAGATCCCCAAGATGGTGAAGTCACTCATTTCTTTGTTCCAGACTGAATCTCTAAACTTTCCCACCAGATTGGACCATCGGGGTACGTTTGCAACTTTCTCTTCTCTTAACTGGATTTGAAACTTTAGAGCAAGAAATCAAACAAAACAAAGAACGGGAAGGACGATACTTTCTACAACAAGTAAAAGACAAGGAAAGATGAAGGAAACCAGGTGTAGGAAATGGAACATTGTTTATGATAGCCCTATAAGACCATTACAAGAGGGCCACAAGATCACTCCTTATAGGTCAGATGTCTCCTCACAATTTGATTATTAGAATAATCATCCATGACAATGCTTTCCCATTAATGTGGTTCGAAAAAGATGTTGTATACCAAATTAAGATATTCATTCCTATAGACATAAGATAAAATCTCCTTTCAGGGATATGTTTGAGGATAACTATATAAGTGTGAAGCGAACAACAACAAAGGATAACTTAAGCAGGTAACATCCACCAAATTTCTAGATTCAAAATCGCAAACAAAGGAAATGAAGAAACACGACTTACAGGGGATGGACAATGAAGTTGGACGACAGGCTAGCTGTTGTGCGATTTGGCAATGAAGAAACACTGCAGATTTGAAATAAAAATTTCAATTTACGGGTCACTTAGCAAAACGGGTTGCACATTGGTGTTTTCTGGGTAGGGCCCGAGTAAACTCATTTTAAATGATGTGGCGTGTTCTGAGTCTTTAGATTTTGAAGACTCTATCCTGGCCGTCGCTCAACATAATACTGCTAAACATAATAACCGAACTCCCAATCAAGGAGCTACGAAAGAGAGTTTGAAAAACTTCGAGGTGGGCCGTGAGAGGATGCGAAGGAAATTACAGCAAAAAAAATAGTGTACACCACAAAATCTTCTTATTCTTGTTATTTATATTTTTTAAATGCAAAACTAACGTTTTGGTGCATAAAAAGCAATTTTTATTAAAACTAAAACCACATCATTTCTTCTCAACATTCTTGCTAATAAAAGTTTATGCACAAGTTATATCGGGTCAGATCTCACCGGAAAAACTATTGATCCTTCCATCCAAACACGGCTTTTTGGAAGATTCACAATTGAGTTCTAAGTTTATCATTCAGTACTTTACATGTTTTAATGTAAGGAAGGTTCATCATAGGTGCTCCCGCGACAAATGGCCATGCAGAGATCAAGAAGGATTCATTTCACGTATAGCCCAAGAGAAGGATCCAACCTTGCGTGGGGAGGAGGAGGAGGAGGAGGTCTTGCTCGGTCTATATTTGTAAACTCGTTCTATTATTATCAAATTGCCTGTGTTTGTGTCAGTTGGAGACTATGTCAAGTCAAAGCAGACTGGTATTTTCCCTTTCATGTTAATTACGTGTTTTTAATCCCAGTCAACTAGGAAGACATGTTTCTCTTTTTGTATAGCTTATAATGTAAATATGTGATAAGATGAGATGGTACCATAGGATCAAATACATCGACGAAGAGGAAGGAACTTCTAAAAGATGATAACTCTCTAACTTTCGAGATAATGAGTGTGCGTGTAAGTATGCAGATGCCTTTTTAAGAAGGAATGTGATGAGGGAAAGAATATTAATGTAGATGAGTTGAGTGAGTTTGAGATTATCGAGGGAAATAATATTAATACCAGGAAAGAATTGATTAGATATGGAAAAAAATGTGTACCCTAAATATGTCAAAATGCTATTTAGTAACATGTAAGTTTCAAAACATATGGATGAGTGCTTAACCATTAAGAGTTTATTGTATAAAAAGGAGCTTGAGTTGGATCCCGCTAAACACTTGGTATTATTTTGGAAATTACTTGCAATGCAAAGCTAGTATAATAGATTAGAAGCTCAAAACGTCATACTTCAGTCCTCGATTCAAGGGTCGAATGAAATTTTTGGTTTGAACTCCAGGTTTGTCAACAATGAAATCATTCGCTAAATCTAATTCTCATGTTCTACCTAAGTGTTTACTTGGTTTAAAACCTAATTTAGCTGAGGAAAGATGAATTTCAAGATATTTTGGAGGATTGGGATGGGAACGAAAGAAAATAAAACTCTTTCCTTCAGGTCCGACCTATTACGAAGAGGTCTAACTGAAAATTGGAGAGTGATTTGTGGGGTTTGGGCGAATCAGGAGGCTTGGGTGCTTTGGGGAGAGAGGTTTGTGGGGATTTAGGAAGAAGAGACGTAAATTTTAAGGATACGAATTTGGTGATAATTTGGGGGAGATGTATAGGGCAAATTTTGGTCGTATTGGTCGAACCTTTTGGCTCACTTAATTTTTTAGGTTCGACTAGCATGATTGGAGTGAAAAAAAGGACTTGAGAGCACTAGGCCAAAAGAGCCTAGCTGAGTCACGCGCCCAAACCTTTATTAATTGATGTAGCGCCCCCAATTTGCTGCAGCTCATCTAGAGCAGCCATCCGACTCCAACTTATGACTATACCGTAATGATGAACGGAAGCGAGGTTTCACTGTTTCTTGGCCAACTCAATCCCCTTCTGCTCCAAGAAAACAAGAACTTCCCCAAAAACGAAGTGAAAAAGTACAAGTAGTTTTGACTTGAGAACGAGAGTGAGAAGAAGCAGCAACCTGCAGGGGCAACGGTCGGATTTGAACAGAGAAATGGAAAATTTTGGGTTTGTGAGAATTTATATTCGTTCTAACGGTCGACTGATCTGGACCTTAGATTACGAAGCATCGTACAATCTTCTTTTTAACATAGACGGTCCGTTAGGGTGGAAAATTTTACATGCTGGACGGCCCGATTTCAACGGTCCAATAAAATTTGAAAGTTCAGTTGGACAAAGAAATGTAATAAAAATATTATAATAATTGTAAGAAGTAAACGGTTCAAGTGCTTGCAAATTACTTAAAGAGAGTTTTGAAAGGGCACTGCTTTGAACGTTTGCTTCTCATGCAGTTAATAATATGGACGCGAATTGCCGGCATATGATACGCATCAGGGTGGAGAACTCAGCTTAGATTCTCCTCAAATTGGCATGCCTAAAGCTTTGAATTTAAATATATCTATAAAGGAAAACTATGACTTTGGTATTCGTAGAATATTTATATGATCATAGACGTGTTAATCTTCTTTTTTTAATCAAAACCACCTTTATTCCAACTCAAAACCAAACCCAATACAAATTCCTACGGTGGGTCAGGTCCGACATATAACCAAGAAAAATCAAACAAAATCTCACAACTACAAGGATTGCGCACCAAGTTAAACTTAGCCGCGACTCAACAAGCAAGGTGGTACACCAACTCATTTACATCTCTGTAAACATGAACAACCTTCCAACTTAGCAACCAACAACAACCCTCATAAATTTCCTTCACAGACGAAGCAATACTCCAATCCACATTGTGGCCAACTATTTATAGCCTTCATAACAATTGCAGAATCTCCTTCCAATATCACATGCCAACTTCACACCCAAAGTTGCTGCCTCCACCTCGCCTTTGATCGGAGTAACAGAATCCAACAACTGAACTTGACAACTAGTTAAAGTATAAGTTGACAACTCTTAAGTTGTGTAATCTAGTTAAAGTATAAGTTGAAAACTCATTAGTGATCCTAATCGACTTTGGATATATAAGAGCCGTGACTCATAAATATCTCCAAAATATGCATTTCTACAATGTACCCTCAAAAATGAATTTCTAGTTTCACCCTTGTCCACGAGGATGTCAATTTTTTAAAATTATCGTTTCGGAGTAAACTATATAATCAACAATATATCATATGCGTTCTATATATAATGATAACCATAATAACCAAAACCGATCATTAGATCTTCTGTGTAGCCAAAAATGAAAGCAGTGTGTACCTATTGTGGGCATGACCTAGTGATAATGACAAATTTGTACTTGTGTAGGTAAGCGCACGGGTGATAGATTTGATTTTTTATTAGTTGAATATCGTAACCAGTTTAAATGAGAATTACAGTAGTGTGGATGAATATGTTGTACTATCTCTTCGGAGTTTACCTGTATGTTAGGTGAGCTCGCTCCAGTAGCTTACCCCACAGATTTTTCCTCTTTACACAAAAATGAATATAAAAGAAGTACTTGTCTAAGATGAATATGTAAAGAACGAAGCTTCCACGATGACAAACTTGACAAGATAGTGGGCATGTTTGAGCACCAATTAATTGGGCTCAAAATTTTAAGTTTACTACTAAAAAATTCACCACATAATTTTTTATTATTATAATATTTATTAAAAATCTTCTCTCTCTTCACTTTTTTACCAACTCCCATAACATTTCTTTACTTTATAATATTTCCCAAACTCCAATATCCAAAATTTTCACCCTCAAACATACCCAGTGTCCCCAAAATATTTACAATTTCTTAAGTATTTATCCTTGTTAATTATGTCAAAAATTCTAAAGAATCTTCCGCTTTCTGGTTAATTGAACAGTTTATAGTTGCGTTAGTCTCTTCAACTTTGTGTCCGGAGCACGCCAAAGGCAGACCAAATGTATGGGTAAGTTTTGCTCCTGTCATCTCCGCTTCTCTTCCTTACTGAACAACCTATACGACCCAACCAAACGATTGTTCTCGACAAACTCCATCGAAGCGGTCTATACACTCAGTGACTCGGTCTCTATAGCTAGACAAGAATGCACCAATCTCTGCTCCAAAGGCCTCGCAAAAGAAGCTTTTGAGAGGTTCAAATCTGAGATACTTCCAGACCCATCTCTTTTGTCTGTTCTCATCCAAGCATGCATACCCCAGAAGTCATTGTCTTTAGGAAAACAGCTCCATTCTATGGTAGTCACCTCTGGGTATTCCTCCGACAAATTTGTTTCCAATCACCTTCTGAACATGTACTCGAAAAATGGAGAATTACAAACAGCTGTGACAGTATTTCATCATATGTCTAAAAGAAACATAATGTCGTGTAATATCTTGATTAACGGGTACGTGCAAAGTGGTGATTTGGAGAGTGCCCAGAAGGTTTTTGATGAAATGCCTGAGCGGAATATCGCCACCTGGAATGCGATGGTCGCAGCTCTGACCCAATTCGAGTTTAATAAGGAGAGTTTAAGCTTGTTTTCAGAAATGAAAAATTTCGGGCTTTTGCCTGACGAGTTCACTCTGGGAAGTTTGCTTAGGAGCTGTGCAGGGTTAAGAGCTCTTCATGCAGGCCGCCAAATTCATGCTTATGTGGTGAAATGTGGGTTTGAGTTCAATTTGGTTGTTGGGAACTCTTTGGCTCATTTGTATATGAAGTCGGGAAACTTGGAAGGAGGAGAACAAGTGATTAAGTTAATGCCAATTCGCAATGTCGTTGCTTGGAATACGCTTATTGCTGGAAAAGCTCAAAATGGGCGTCCTGAGGAAGTGCTGGATCAGTATAACATGATGAAAATGGCAGGTTTTAGACCTGATAAAATTACATTTGTTACTGTCCTTAGCTCTTGTTCAGAATTGGCAACACTTGGACAGGGTCAGCAGATTCACGCTGAAGCAATCAAAGCTGGGGCTTGTTCAGTAGTTGGTGTGCTTAGTTCATTAATTAGTATGTACTCAAGATGTGGATGTCTGGAAGACTCTGTGAAGGTTTTCTTGGAATGTGAGCAGATGGATGATGTGTCGTGGACTGCGATGATTTCTGCTTATGGGTTCCACGGGAGAGGAGAGGAAGCCATCAAGCTGTTTGAGCGCATGGAGCAGGAAGAGTTGGAGGTAAATGATGTTACTTTCTTGAGCTTGCTATATGCTTGTAGTCATTGTGGTTTGAAAGAGGAAGGAATTGAGATTTTTGACACCATGGTTAGTAAATATGGACTGGAGCCTAGACTAGAACACTATACATGTGTGGTTGACCTACTTGCTCGATCTGGCTGTTTGGAGGAAGCAGAGGCTATGATAAGATCGATGCCCTTAAAAGCAGATGTTATAATATGGAAAACTTTGCTATCTGCCTGCAAAATCCACAAGAAGCCTGACTTTGCAAAAAGGATCGCAGAGGAAGTTATTAGGCTTTATCCTCAGGATTCAGCTCCTTACGTGCTACTTTCCAACATCCACGCTTCTGCTCGAAGGTGGCAGGATGTTTCTGAGGTGAGGAAAGCCATGAGAGATAGGATGGTGAAGAAGGAACCGGGTGTAAGCTGGTTTGAAGTGAAGAATGAAGTTCACCAGTTCTGCATGGGTGACCAAACCCATCCAAAGTCTTTGGAGATTGATTTGTATTTAAAAGAGCTAACATCGGAGATGAAGTTGCGTGGCTATGTGCCTGATACAGGAGCTGTATTGCATGACATGGATAATGAGGAGAAAGAATACAACTTGGCGCACCACAGTGAAAAGCTGGCAATTGCGTTTGCTCTGATGAATACTCCTGCGAGTGTGCCAATAAGGGTGATGAAGAACTTGCGTGTATGTATTGATTGCCATGTTGCAATAAAGTACATCTCGGAAATCAAAAACCGAGAAATTATTGTACGAGATGCTAGT
Source organism: Myrica gale (assembly GCA_963930655.1). Lineage (NCBI taxonomy): Eukaryota > Viridiplantae > Streptophyta > Magnoliopsida > Fagales > Myricaceae > Myrica > Myrica gale. Next base: position 14,045,157 of record OZ005610.1, on the reverse strand, counting down.
AGATTTCACCATTTTAAAAATGGAGAATGTTCTTGTGGAGATTACTGGTAAGAGAGAACCGTTGCCTCACGGTTGATGGGATTATTTTTATTAATCTGACTGTCAGAAATCTAACTGCTGCTGAAAAGTGTCAACTATTGTTTCTTCTTCTTTCCTCTTCTTTCTTTATTTTTTCTCTCATTTGAGGGAATCAAATTTTAGCCTTCATCTTTTACATTTTTGCAACGGGAACCACTCCATCGATTAGTGGCAGAGATTGTTCAGTTTCATTGGGACCTTGAAAAGCAACTTCCCATATCCAATGGGTATGACATCCTGTTCTTGCTTTTACAGTTCATAATGGAGAGCTTTGCATCATTGCCCTGATAGAATATTAGATTTTAATGAAGTTGTAGGCTACTGGCTAGTGCTTCTGAGTATCTTATCAATGCCACTGTAAAGGCAAACATGCATCTTTGTGGCTGCATGTCCTACTACATCCCTGAGGACTGCCTGACTAGGAATTTTTCAATCTCCAGACTAAAATTCAGGTATATAGTCAATTTATTTTCCTTCTTACCGTCCTCCAGATGAGACTACGGGCTATATTGTTAACCAAACACTAGATGCGAGCTGCTGATCCTATCAATTGAACTATTGAAGAGTTCGAAGTTGCATCTAATTCCAAACGCATGTTCAACATGCCTCTCTGCCTTTCCATTAATTTGAAATATTTTGCTTGAAGTTCGTACAGAGATGTCCTCACAAGGGGAGCGATCTGCAAAACATCCATATTCCAGAGGCCTCGGGAAAATATAACCCACCCCCCTCTCACAACATATGAACGTAGTTAGAATAGGCTCCAATCTGTTTTAATTTCACAGAGCAAAAACGAGACAGGATAGGTATCTTCTCTGACTTGACTGTTTCAGACCCCCCCCCCCCCCCCCCGCTTTTCCGTTTTTTCTTTTTCAATTTCCTTTCGGCCTCTGTGATACTTATAACTGGCGCGGATGTCATATCTAAAAGAGTATCTCCTTGAGTATGAGGAGGACTAGCATGATGAAACACATGATAAGAAGCACTGTTACGCATGTCACCATCCCACCTTTCTGCTGTGTTCTCTCTGCCTGCAATTCCAAGACACAAAACGTGACCATTCCAAACAGACAACTACTAACGTTGTTATTGATGTTGAATGATAGTTATGATGGACCAGCACGAAATGCATCGAAAATGGTAAAACCACATTCTATAATGATAGCTGTTTATAGGGTTCGTGTGTCACAGAGAGAGAAAGAGAGAACCTTCTGGAGCTGTTTAAAACCCTCCTCAACTGATACAGCAACAGTCTGAATGTTATAGTCTATCCGATCAACAATAGTGCCCTGCTAGAAGATATGAACTTCATTAGTCGCCCTGTTTTGCTGAGAGTCTATCCATAGAATATGTAAGGATGTGGCTTTGACCTGGTCAATCACAAGAACTGAGAGGTCCTTCATAATTTGAGCAAGCTCGTTCACCGATTGGACAACCTACAAATGAATTTTGTTTTAATTTTAGAGGAACAAAGAAGTTGATCTGCAGACAACAGGTCAGGCACCTTCATTTACCTGCGTGACTTCTCTTTCCCTTTCCTCTGTCAACTGCCCACTCTTTTTTAGCTCAAGCATTTGCTGCTCATTAAGACTCTGTATTCAGCAAACATCAAACAGCATCCATAACATGAAAGAGACAGAAATCAGTTGAATCTACTCCCCAATAAGAACCCAGGCAATAAGAAAAGAAAAACAAAAGCAGGATCCGAGAGAGGAGGGGGGGGGGCGATTCTTCGACTGGTTATCAGGAATTATTAACAGATTCAGGCCCAACAAACTCGGAAACCAGATTCCAACCAGACCCAACTTAGTTCCCTAACAAGTGTGAGAAAGGTCATAAACCACTGCTTCATTCTACCTACGGATTTCTCACTCAACGAGGAAAAACTTAAGAAGACCGAGAGAGAACGAGAAAGGACCTCATACTATTTTTTTTTAAACTCAATCTTGAGAGGAAGGATATTATGAAGACTAGTTTCAGAGGTAAATATTTCCATATCCGAGTAGATCCCACCAAAGTAACATAAGAGAAAACAGCATACCACATCATTAAATTCTTCATCTTCTAATCTGGATGCATTTCCACTCAAATTCATTTCCAGGTCAACCCCATCGGTTCCCTACAACGCAAAACATGAATAGGTAAATATAAAATACATAATAGAATCTAACACAAATTCCGGATCTATCATGTGCATCAAGTATTAAATCAAAACAAGCTCAAGATAAATATTCAATAGGTTTTCAGTACACAAGATATATTATCAATAGGTTTTAGCAGATATATAGACTTATTTACTCCAGTTCAGTATATTATTTGCCACCAACAGGTACATAAAACACAGACCTCTTTTTGCTGCTGCAAACGTTTCAAATATGTTGATTGTTTTCTTCGAAGGTCCATGGAGAGGTTCTGAAGGTCTGTTGCAAGAGAACGCTGTCAGAAGAATATTCAGAAGTGAGTCAATCCACAGGAAACCAAAAAAAATCCACCGGAAGTACCAATAGGAAAGCTATATGTGATAAAATGCCTAGATACGTTGAAACTATACTTACGACATCACCGCAAGAGGAGCTTACGTATATGATTGATACTCCAATAAATTACTTGAATGGAACTACAACATCAAAAAATAATTCCCTCTTATGAATATATCTTCTCTTATGTCACACATGATAAAATCAAAACAATGTGCATACCATGGTATTTAATGTCCAGTAACTTCTAATAAAGAAATAATGACAAACCAAAAGAGAGAAAATCTTAAATTGTATGGCACCGGAGTTGAATGAAAAAACATGTACACTTTTCCTCAAAGAGTACACCTGACCCTCAGAACCTACCTGTACGTTTTTCCTAACATTTGAGTCCTCAGCAGACCCACTTGCAGAAAGTTTCTGTAATCTCTTCTCAGACCTTCTCAATAAGTCTGTAATCTCTTGGGTAAGAACCTCAATCACATGTTGATCTTCTCTTCCATCTCCAAATGAGGGCATTAAAGCCTTGGAATGAGCCTTGACTAACCCAGTCATTTTGATCCGAGCACGTTGTATATTTGCAGCCACTTCCTCAGAATCATCCACCCAAGCTGGAGGTAGACCAACAGTAAACGCATCCCTACTGCACCAAGGATACAAGTTCCACAATTAGGACAATTCACAAATTTTCAATACGCAATTATAGTGTTGCAAACATAAATACCCCGTCTAGAAGAACCTTGTCCATGCTCCAACCACCATTTATATTCTACAAGTAAAACCCAGGCACTCAGAGCAGTCCCACACTCCCAGCATCGGGTAAGTTTGGGATTCGAAACTTGAGACTGCTCAGAAGGATTAGCATGACTTTCAAACTCATTAAAAGTTCAGCAGAACATATCATAACTTTTAATTTCATCTTCTATCCCCCCCCTTCAAAAGACTAAAGGACAAAATACTTCCAACATCACTAGAATTTTCTGAATAATTTCATAATTTAGTCTAATCAAAGACGAGTTCTCCTCCACTCCAAAGTTTTGCAGAACCAATTCTTTACATTTAACATGTGATGTGGGATAAATACCTATTATAGTCAAAGTGTATCTATAAATCCCTACGGTCAGGTAATCCCAATTGTCAAAAGTTTCACAATATTGAAAGATTAAATACATATTACATATAAACAGTCGTAAAAGAAAGTTACTCCAGTAAAATTGGACTGAATTCTAATTGCAACATATCAGACATGTTAACTCTGAAATCCGTAGGCATTTGTTCCTAAATACCCTTTCCGCTCTCTTCATTCTAAACAGTCCCAATTAGGGGGCATTTTCACATGCATTGGCAGAGATACTTCCGTCTGACAATATTTGAGGGAATTGACCGAATGCTTTGGCCGTGTATATACTTCTCATTATATAGAGGTTTGAATCAAGCTATACAAGGTACGATATCGATATAAAAGGAACAAAATCAAGTATCGAACTAAACTAGGAAAGAAAAGAAGTAACCGTTGATATACATAGCTGTAGAATAATAGAGAGTTAAGGGAAGATATGGTGAGTAAATGACAGCAAAGCTGTCCGTTGATACCATCAACAATCGCATCAGGCGACAGAAATTGAAGCTAAGTTTTAGTCAACGACAATTCAGAATTTGTTCAATTACTTTAACTTCTTGCAGGCATAAATGATCTAGAAGAATGAGAATAAAGAAAACCACTCCACAACTCGACATAGACTTGGAAGTTAGATACTGTTAGTTGGGACATGTGATCCAGTACAATGAGCATATTATCACATCCTTAAACAACATTTCGCCTGGAAATATTTGAAAAACAAGCAAGTTTCCAATTGCACCAACAGCCAAAATTTTTTTAACTATTTTTTTGGTTACAGAGACGACAAATTACAGACTTTGTTTGGTAGCTCAGAAATAGAGGAGAAGAAAATAAATTAAACTGCCAAATTCCCACTCAACGTACGCCACCACAACTAAGCGGCTTAATTATCAATAGAAAAAAAAGCTATTTGTCTGAATTTAATCGAGTTGATCGTCTTTTATGACCAACTGAATCGACCAAAAACATAGAGACTCAACTTTATCCATCTATTCTGTTCCTCCGCTTCTCACCAACCAAATTAAAACTAAGAAATGGAAAATGAAACCAAATGAAAAGGTTACAAAAAAAAAGGAATGAGAAACGTACCTTGAAGGACCAGGATCTTCAGTGCTAAGAGGAGCATAAGAAGACCTATTGGAACCAAGAAGCGAAGCCATTTCGATGACCGGACCACTAGAACCAGACGCCGACGAAGACAACGGAGCTCGCACGCTCTTCACGGCGTCTCTGTGCTTTTTGTACATCGGGGTACGATTCCTCGTCGCCATTGAAATACAGAGAAGCAATTATATCTATTCAAATTGACTAAAACCAAGGAATCAGAATATAAAAAACTTTCAGTTTTCTGGAATTGGAATCGAGGTTAAAGAAATTGGAACTTCTGGGAATTGATTCTCCGAGGGCTTTACGAGGGACGACGAAAGGCTTTGAAAAATCAAAACCGCTACTTTGCGCGTTTGTAATGGTGCACAACGACTGGGCCTGTAATCCGGTGGTCCATGGATTTAGAAGGAACTGGGCTACTGACCAATAAATTTCGCGGCAAAAAACAGAAAACGACAAGCAAAAGTTATAAGACGATAAAGTCCACGATGCGCACGCGCATTCCAAGAACTCGAGGAAAGAGTTACTGTAATATGACCCACTATAGGAGGATATAGAAGTCCAGAAGGTCCTAATCCAGAATCATCGGTCTACGGTGGTTGGGGGTAGTTTGGGAGAATAAGGGAGAGTCGGAGGTCATTTCTAAGTCAGAATTCGTGTAGGCTAAGAATCCCAGCCACACCATCCGAAAGTCCTTGGTTGTTTCGTTGATCTCTCACTTAGCCCTGAACCTGCTCAAGAGACCCGCAATAAATAGCTTTAAGAAGAGCTTGGTGATCGGTATATTGGGCAACACCACCAAGACTTAGCACCTGCACCTGGGTCAAGCGTGAAAAATAATTAAAGGGTTTTTTTTTGGCTGAAGATTGATATCCAATGGAGGATTATGCTTGGAGCTTCGGTTTTTCTACTGCTTCAAGAGCCTACCACTCAGCTTTTAAGTCTCACTCTGGTTAGCTTCAAAGTTCCAATCTCTCTCTCTCTCTTTTTCTTTTTAATTTTGGGTATCTGTCGTTGGGTTTTATGGTGTGTGTTTCGATTGTGGTAGAATGGCGTGCTGATTGTGTTGGGTGTTGAAGCAGATCTTTGTATTGATTTTGAGGAGGTTGAAGGGGACGACGAGTTGAAAGCGGAATATCCGTGCCCATTTTGTCCTGAGGATTTTGATTTGGTCGGGTTGTGCTGCCATATCGATGAGGAGCATCCTATAGAAGCGAATTCTGGGGTACTTAGTTCTTATCTGACTATGATGTTGTAATTACTGCTGAGCTATATAAATGGGTAGTATTAGCAAATGCATCCACATGCTAACTATTTCAAGAATCTTTCTTTTGGTTTGGGTATTTTTTTGGTTGTTTATTCGTTCTTCTTTTTATTTTTTTTAATGCTTGTGCTGTTTCAGAGAGTTCGTGAAATATCCTATGTAAGTTGATTTTGTAATCTTTTTTTTTATATATATATTTGCTGGTGGTATTGAGCTAGTGATTGGAAAATCCACTTCTTACTAGATGTGCTTATCTAACCAAGCAAAGCGATCTATTTCAACTATTACTGGTCTAGCTACACGAATCAGTTAGTATTGGATTAACGCTTTGTGAAATTTGTGGGCTATGGTATCTTCATTACTCTTCGTGTGCACATGTTTTTCCAGCTTGCCTCCTATGCTTGTTATAACCTTCATGGAATGTGTTTGAACGAACTTAGAGAAGGTTTTTCATCTTAACCTTAGTGCAGCCTCAAACTCCGTAGGATCACAATTGTTTATCATTATGCTGCCTTTCTTCATCCTTGAGATTCTTGTTTTAGTTGAGCTTATGCTATGTGAACTCATTTCTTCTTTGCCGAACTTTGCTTCCGTAAAAGACTGATGGAGTTGTTGCTATGTCATATATTTCATTGGCATGATTTTGTTCATTTCACAATAATCTAAAAGCACTTCTGCCTAACACATTGTTTGTCAGATTTACTTCACTAGCCTGCTCCTTATGTTGAAGTGCTACACTATAGTTCTTGTAGACTTCGCATGACTGTTTGTTACTGTTTCCTCAGGCACCTAAAATTATACCTTTTCTTGTTTCTTGGTCAGTAAAATTATACTTAATACATAACATTTAAAACCTGCTTTGTACTCTTAGCAATCACTCTTTAGTTCTGACTTCTTGTTCACTACGCTGGTTTCTCGAAAGACTGGAGTCATTAGATCCTTTATAATATGACCACCAGTACTATAACAGAGAATAAACAGTAAGGCTCAGCTTACAGTGCTGCATTTCTGAAAGAGGATTTTATGTAAAGTTTTCTTATGCATTAGCTCCTAAATTTTGAAATGGTAAACTTATATAAACTGAGTTCATCTCAGGGAGATTTAAAACAACCATACTCCTCTGAAGTATTGGTGTGGTTCTATTTATTTCATGTGGAATGCTAGCTGCAAATGAGGAACCTTGAATGGAGTAGTCTAATATAAATCTGACCTCAAAATCAGTTGATAGCTCATTTATTAGCGGTTCTAGTGGATGGATATGACTTAATATGTAACTGGACATAATCAGCTGCTTTGTTGTAGTCATTCTGTGCTCTAATTATGCTTTATTAATTTCACTTGTTTATGATCAGCTCTTCTTCTGGCTGTAGGTATGTCCTGTTTGTGCTACAAGAGTGGGGATGAATATGGTTGGCCACATAACAACACAGCATGGAAATATTTTTAAGATATCCTTTTTTTTCTGATTCAACATGGAAATCATATATTGATCAAACCTTTCTAAATTCATTAGCAATTTTGTCTTTCAATTTATTACACATCAAGTTTTCTCACTATTTTCTTCTGTAGAATCCACTTAATATACTTTTATTGCACTAGATTTAATATGTCATGATGAAAGTTAATACTAGGCTCTGTTTCCCTTGACTTGATATTACAATTGGCACAAATTGAAACTCCGTAAAGGTGAGTCATATTCAGCTCTTTCTTTTTCGAGAAAGGACTTTCAGAATGTTCATCTACAGTCTCTTCCTGCTGGGTCATCTCCTTTGGTTTCTACGTCTAAGATGGCACCTGATCCACTACTGTCATTTCTTTACAATGTACCTAGTGCTGACATATCTGAAGGTGTGCAGCGTGATTCTTCAACTGAGCTAAGCCTCGAAGATGAAGCCCCCAATGAGACAGTGTCAGAAAGGTATAACAGATTACACAGCCAATTTACTTGTTGTGGGCATTTTTTTTAATCTTTGCCGTGGTGTCTTTAATCAACTAAGAAACTAGAACCTGTTCAACATGCAAGTTGCACGAGTATGGCTATTAACATCTGTCTTCTTTTGCTTGGATGCGTGCTTCCTTATTTGTTTTGCTTACAAGAAGTTGTTGAATGAGTTGATCATCAATGTCTTTTGTAAGGATTACTGGGAAAAGATATTGATCGATGATGAGAGGGAGGGAAACTCTAATGGATTATGCATATTGAACTTGGTGGATGTAGATTCCAAATGTTCGAAATGGACACTGAAGGCAGATTTAATTTGTCAAAAAGGAATGGCATAAAAAGGAAAAAAAGAGCTCGTGTAGAGAGTTTAGGCAAACGCTATGTGAACTAAAGTTGATGCCTTGAATGTAGCTTCAGCTATTTCAAGAAGGAAAAGGTTTTTTCTTTCTTGGGGGGAAGGAGGAAGGTGTTAGATGAACTACATAGTTTAAGTGAAGTCAGATCATTTTTCATGTTAGCCAGATCATAGTTGATAGGGAGGTAAATGCTTGAGAGACTGGATTGGCATAATCAATTAATACATCGATGCCATTTTCCCTATGTGACCAATAAACTCGATGATCATCAGGGAACAGTCACGGACGAGAAACAGAATGTCAAACAGTGAGAGAGGGCTCTTTGAATGTTGGATATGTATATAGTTGCTATGTTAATCAGTCCCTGGGACCAAGATTACCGAACATGCTATGATCGATTGACAGGTGGGAAGGAGAAAATTGTAAGAAATATTTTGGGGGAATGGTGAGAAGTTGATAAAAAAAAAGATTTAAGTCAAAAGGGCTAATGTTTAATACTAAACTTGAAGAAGAACCCAAGACGCATTGGTCTGCATCCCTTGTTAATTCCAAATGCACTTAGAACACTATTTAGTGGAAGCCCAAGGCAGAAAGTCAAGGTTTGAACCAAAATAAACGTGGCTTGTTATTGGAATGAGACATAAGTTCAGGCGCAAGTCATCATTTCAGTGTCTCCGTAGAAGATTATTTGTGCACTCCTAAATGGCCATATTTCTAGTTTTTACCTACAATTTTTTCCTAGTCTGTTGTCTCTGTGATATCTATGTTCTCCAACTGTGCTGTGCCGGAAACTGATAGTGCTTCAATTGTTTCAGAAACTTTCAAGTAAATCCCTTATCAGATAAGGACCAAATGGAGAGGACAAGGAGATGTGAATTTGTACAGGGACTATTCTTGTCTACCGTCCTTGATGATGGCTTATGACTGGGATACGACATGTCCTGTTTGTTGTGTTGCCGGTTTCTCAAATTTTACCGGAGATGTCCATGATCAAGGTTGCGTGTTGAATGTGTTTATAGGAAGAGCCAAGTTAGCTACAGGGATTGAAGATAATGCATGTTGCTAGTCAATGTAATCAGTGAGGCTCGAATAGATCCAGACTCTTGTACCCCTTTTACCTCAAAGTTTATGTGCCAGGTGAAGATATTGTGCAATTTACTATAGCAAAATTGCTGTTCCTGAATAATTTTCTTCCAGTATTTTGCTGCCACAAATTTCGAAGACAAACCTTTCACCGTCGGAGCCAAATTTTTTAGGCTGAAAGAGCTCGGTGCTTCTTTTGTTGCTCCTTTTTATAGACTTTGAAGCTTCAACAGCCAAGCGAAGGACGTCAAAATTCTGAGTTTCTGGCCTCCCAATCCATCTAGGTGGGTGATTTGAGTGTACAACACACAGAATCCGCTTTTAAAAAAAAAATAGAACGCAGAGTTCAAATGTAAAGTAAGCCCTCGTACGGGATTGGTTCCATAAAGCCTTTTTTTCCCGAGCTGCATTAAAATTTAAACCTATTTGCTCAATCAAAAACCCTCCCCGGGTTTAGTTCCATTAAACGTATTTGATCAATCACACAAACTACCAATCCGTAGTTTGTATCTGCCCTTGTTATTTTAAACTTGTGTATATCAGCATTTGTACCTGCTAAACTGCATTATGCTTCAAATTAGTTTATACGACTTGGTGTACTGTTGCAAATTTCAATATTTCTTCACATTAGTCATCCATTACCTAGATATGCTTCATAGGTATCCCATAATACCACCAAGAACAAGGATTATAGATTGTTCTTCTTCGTCGTATCTGAGAAGTGGTCTCTAATTAGTCTTTTTTTCTTTCTTTTTTTGCCGTGAGGTTGTATTTGTGACCACCATGATACAAAAAATAACTAGTATAATTTGTTGCAAAATCTGAGTGTGCACAAGATCTGGCAAAGTGCACAATACAGAATATCACAAAAATCCTACTCCTGTGGTTCTGGACGAAGTTTCCTCTGTAACCACTTTTTTCGTAATTTAACTTCCAATGCAATAAAAGTTTTCGCCTTCTTTTCATCCTCTAGGAAGTCACAGGCATCTAATATAAGATCTTCATCCATGTCCGGTAATGCTTGAACTGCTTCAATCACATTCTCTACTGGGATGGAATCTGAGATCTCATCATCTTTCTTCTTATCTGATAGAGAAGAAACTGCACTTGCCATTTCACGAAGAGCACTAGCCATGCTCTCATCCTTGCGGCGTGACTTTTTAACAAGACCATTATTGGACCAGTTTTCCAGTAGACGCTTGTTCTGATGATTTGTATGTGTAGATTTCAGTCCATCGTCTTCTTGGTCTTCACTGGAAACAGATGTAGCAAGAGATTGAAAAGTACTTGACCCTCTCGCGAATGTGACATGTTCGACTTCATTTTGCAGCTCTATACCCAGAAAGCAGTCTCTTTCATCAATACTTGGATCACATATCACACACAAATCTTTATAGTATGGAACAGGTCGAGTCATGAATTGCCGTGCATCAGTATGTGCCTACACAATATCATATCCAGGTAAGGCATCAATAAACTATATCGAGGGACTTTTCAATGTCAATTAATTATGAAATTCTTTCATCTTGTTTTGTTTTCCAAATATGAAAGCCCAAACTCAATTCTTTCAGTAGCTGGAAAGATCCTGCATAGATGGCTGACCAACCAAATTCATTCTTGTTAGGCATGAGACAAGGCTATTATGAGGTATTGATTTTTGAAGTTGAAAGTGATCCCCGAATATTATATGAAATCCATTTCAAACTCAACTTTATGGCAAATACGGCAACTCAAAGTGTATGAGACACTATTTAGTATGATCAATTCTGTGAAACATTAAGATGTGTTTGGTTCCATGTTGCAGAGAAAGACATAGTAGAGCCGATACAGACCTTGATATAATCTTGCCAGACATAATCATCAGCAATCACCATTTGGCGTGTATCATCCCATGTAAAGCCATCCAAATCGAGAAGATTTTTAATGACATTATACTGCCTGCGCAAAGTTTTATATCGGTTCTTTAGAATATCCATGCCATAGTCAAAGCCAAATTTAGAATTGAATGACGCAATCATCTCCATCCACGCTTGTTTGCTGAACACACCATCAACTCTGTTTCCTTTCTGCACCTGATCTAGCATAAGGTCAATAAAATAACGGTCCATTGGTGGTTGCCAATAAGTCCTGGACCTGCTACCCATACCAGTAATATTTGGCAATGCTTGTGAAGCATCATCAACTTTCTCCGATATAGGGATCCCATAATCTTCATCAATCAGTATTTCATGAAGAGCCTCTGTAGCACCTTCATCTGTTGGCTGTGAGGCTGAGTTTGATCCAGTGTCACCAGTAGGCAATGTTAATACAGGCACATTGTCACCTGAGATTAATCAACATCAACAAGGGTCGGAGCAAATTACAGACCACTCAAGAAATCAGTAGTTCTGGATCCTGATAGTTTAATTGCAAAGATAGCATGAAGACTACAATATTCACCTTTTTGCTCTGTGGTTGCACTTCCATATATCATACACAGATCACTATAATAGGGGATGCTTTTGATTCTGTATGAACGCGCATCTGGGTGTACCTATAAGCATAGATGGTAAGGACCAGTGGAAAAAACGCATAATAAGCACAGAGAACATCTCAAACAACTTATTATCGCACCTTGATGTAATCATCCCAGACATTATTATCGGCAGTCACCATTTGACGCATTTCATCCCAGCTAAAGCCTCTCTGTTCAAGAAGATTCTTTACAGCCTTGTACAGATTCCTCAGTGATTTGTGCCGATTTTTCAGAACATCCTTCTCATACTGGAATTTGAATTTTGCATTGAACAATGAGGTCATATGCTTCCATGCTCGTTTGCTGAATAAATGATCATCAAATCTATTTCCTTTGCCAACCTGCTCTAACATGAGGTCAATGAAATATCGATCCATCTCAGGTGTCCAAATCGTCCTCAAGCGATCGCTACAATTTTGAGCTCGGATACCCATACTTCTACAATTCAAGAAAAGGTATCAATAGGATATTCCTAGAAGCACATTGTAACGAGAGTCATGTATCACTTGCATGTACTAAGCTATGTGTCTCTTTCATAATAATTCATGTACTTCTTTGATTATAGCCAATGCAAGGTTGGAGTGATTATACAAAAAACCCAAACCATCCCTAATAGTTGAGACCTTCCATCACTTATGTTATTGCATCCTTGCTGCATGTCACACATGAAAGGGTTGATTTATTTTTTGAGATGCCAAGTAAAAATGCCAAAACTGCATGCAACTTGTCAGTGACTGAGGGAAAATTATCGGTGGGAGTTATCTATCTCATGGGAAACAGAGAGGACCTAAAGAAATTTCTCATACTGTCTAATTTCCTATAGTATGTTTTCAGAGGATTTTCGAAACCAAATAAGACAGAAAAATGTCATGTCATAGTGTACCACATGCAGCTGGTCACCATCCAATGCAATTATACTACTAAAAGTCAATTTTTTTCTCTGTTAACGGCAATATGGGGATTACACATACTACACACCATATCAAGCTCCTATGCACAACCAACTCCAAACAGAATGTTTTCCGTACCACCAAACCAACATTTCATGATCAAGATTACAAGTAAACCTTACAGTGTGAGGCTTTCCACAGGACAGTTTCTACTTTGGGACATAATCTCTGCAGGACTATGGTTATCTTTCATCACTTTTGCCTCACATATCATTGAACAAAGACCACCGTACTCCCCATTTTAGTACAGGCACATTTTATGATCCCAAAACCCCACGGAGAATTAAGAGGCAAGATAGAAGGCATCCAAATTGTCTTTAAATACAACATCTTCAGTCCCACTAAATTATCAGTGACTTCACCACTAAGACAATCTATCTTATTGACTTATACATTATTTCCAAATTTAAAAACAGTGAACCTCTTCTTCTTCATTACTTAAATTGACATTGAATAACCAAACTGCCGATACCCAGAGGGAGAAAACAACAGATAAAGCAAGTGAATATCGCAGATTTGTACAAAGTAGAAGGCATCCAACTAAACCAAATCAATGCGGAGAATAAAAAGTAATTCACGGAGAGCCTGGTGGTAAGGACAAGGAGTATAGGAGAACCCCATGATAACTATTAGAGAATTAGCCTAAGGAAGGGAGAAAAAAAGGGACCTTGGCGTCGATTAGGGGGATCGGCGGGCAGTTCTGAATGCGTTTCTGAAAGCCTAGGGATAAGGTTTTCCTGGACAGGGTCGAAGTTGCTTCCTTGCTGGAATACTGCGCTAGCTACGACTTTAACAATTACTTAACCCCGATGGGGTTATCCGAACCTACAAGGCTAGAATTATCAGGTGAGAATGTTAATACGACAGACAAATCAGCATCATGGATTCGGGTAGAACGTCACGTATCGTGATTTAACGTCTAACAAAAAGATTGAAGGGGTAAATACAATTTTTTACTCACAAATTATTATAAATTTTACATTTTACACTATAAATTATTATTTTTAGTAAATTTTATCATTTAACTATTAATATTAGATATTTTGTATTTTTTTTGTCAAATTTTTAAGCTAAAAACACTAAAAATATTAAAAAATATTATTATAAATTTATTAAATTTTCGAGAGTATTATTGTCAAACAAATGGTGCAAAGTGTCTAACATTAGTAATTGAAGAGTGCAAAGTGTCTACAAATTTGACAAAAGGTGTAAAGTGTCTAAGATTGATAATTAAAGGGTGAAATGTAATAAAAGTAGTAATTTATAGTATACCGTGTAAAAATCATGGTTGTTTGAGGATAAAAATGTATTTATCTTAAAATTAAAAGAACAGTCATTGTAGTAATCTTTGATAGATGGGTGTTTTCTTTATACTTGCACCAATGAATTATCCTCAAAGTTGTAATATGCATCTTAAATCACTAATTTTTATACACTACCGTCTTAAATTATGAAATAATTTTAATTTACATTCTATGTCAAGATTTAGCAATTGAAAATCATCGGAAAAAAAAGTCACATGGCCCAAATCTCATAGCTTACATTCTAAGATGGGTACAAATTGAATTAAAAGTGTAATGTGTTGAATGCCAATTTGGAATGTATATTATAAATATTACGACATTGTGATGGTGTAAAGTGGTTTTTTTTTTGCTTAATTAGTATACTAGTTTTGGGGCATTCATGTTCAATCTCAAACTAATCTTCGTAAGTTTCGTCCTAAATTAGTCCCTATGAATTTTGTATGTCCTAAGGTAGTTATTTAATTCGTCAACTCGAGTGATCTCGTAAATGGAATAAATCCAGCATGGCTAATGAGACACATGTTAACTAATCGCCAATAACCATGTGTCCCTTTTTAATTTCTCAATCACCTAGCAAGCCATGTAAGACTAGTCCCCGTTAATGTTAATTCCACCTCAAGTCAACTCTCTCTTAAACACTGAGTTGGTCCAACTTAGTGCAGAAAATTTGAGATAGAATTAAAATTAACGGGAATGAGTCATACGTAGCATGCAGATTGATTTGACAATTAATAGGGACACGTAGTTATTTACAAATGGTTAACATGTGTTCCCGTTAGCCACGTTTGATTTTTTATTTATTGGGTCACTCGAATTGACGAAATGACCACCTCAGGATAAGAAGAATTCCACATGGACCAGTTTGAGATGAAAGTTACTCTAAAGATCGATTTCGGAAATAGGCAATACCGCAATGAATAGTGGAATAATTAAGCCCCTTTTTATCTATAGTCCTTAATAGTTGTAAAATTTGATAATGGAAACAAAGGAATAGAGATGTAGAGAGAGTCGAAGATGAGAGAAATTTTGTATATACCAATAATTGATATAAAATGTACATTAGAGAATATATACAAGAGAATTAACTTTGTACAAGTAAGCCTGAGTAAGAAGCATAGGATGAATTAGGCTTAGGCGCAATGATCCATAAACAAATGCAAATTTGTTTTTAGGCGCAATGATCCATAGATCGACACCAGTTTGGATAGTTTTCACTGGTAAGAACTTGCGCAACAAGAACAGCACCAGGATTCTCTCCATTGTCCAAGAAATGCGAAGTAGACAGATTTTCGGAGATTGACAAAAGTTAGAGAAGAAATTAACAGGATTTTTTCAGAAGCCATGAAAATCAATGTTCTGCTACCATGTATAATTTGATAATGGAAACAGAGGACCAAAGATGTAGAGATGAAAGAAATGTTGTATATTCAGACGTTGTTGTATTAACTCTGTATAAGTAAGCTAACTAATTACTAACTATAATCAATTGGTTTCGAGCTTAACAGAAAAATCTAGTTCAGCATCGCAGCACAGCTCAAGCTCAGCTTACATATTAGAAACTCTGATAATAACCAGACTCTTTTTTTTTCCCAGTTGTATTCCAGATCAATAAACGATTCTTTCAACTAATTGTAAGACGAAGCTATCAGGCTATCACACTACGTACGTACAAACCAAATCCGGAGTAGATATTATCATTATGTTCTCATGCACCAAATTGCACTGTCTTTAAATATGGATCCACAACTTTATGGTTTCAGAATTCCCATTTTCCTTTAACGGGGGATAGATTGGACGAGAGAGGCTGGTCTCGACGTTGTTGGGCAATGAAAGGTTGATATATTTAATATATATTGATGAGCCATAATATGACTGGCACAACCCATTAGAAATACACCAACTCATTAGCACATTCAAGGCCTCCGACCTCCTCACATATGAATTTGTCCCTTCATACTTTCCCGCTCAAAGCTCACGGTACTAAGACCCCCTTTAGGACTCTAATCTCCTCACATATAAATAGGCAAACACTCTCCTTCATATTTTCTCAAGACTCATTACTTCTCTAGACTAAAAAGCTTTAATTGCTCTTCTAATACTCAATTTTCTCTTGATATTTAACTTAGGCATCGGAGTCTCTGGATCCTACGCCGCCCCCTCTTCTTATTCTCTTTCAGGTCTAATCGGCTCCGGCTATTGGTGATTTTGATATCATCACTGACTGTAGGGCTGTAAGTCCGGTCCGGCTTCCGCCGAAGGTCTAGCCCCGTTTCCGGCATCGGTTCCAGGAAGAGGAGATCTGTCTCTTATAGGAACTGGACCCGTCTCTTACAGGAGGTCCGACTCCATTTCCGGCACCGGTTCCGGTGCTTTTTTATTTTTTTCCCCCCAAATTTAAAACGACGTCGTTTTAAACTGCCTCGACTCTTCCCCTCCCCTGAGCCTTGTCCCCTCTCAAGCCGTGAAGGAACTTCTCACTTCCCACTCGTCCCCTGTATCGTCTTTCCAAAACAAATAGATCAGATTTTCTCTATCTGTGTGTGTGTGTCTACAATGGGTATTCACATTCGGAGCGTTTTCTACCTGCTTATCCTCTCCGCTCTCATCTGCTCGCAAGCTACAGTTTGTTCTCTCTCTCTCTCTCTCTCTCTCTCCAAATTGCACACGCACTTACTCCGATTAATTTACGCTTGGAAGTATATATGTAACGAAGTATGATTGTGGATCTGATAATTCTCTGCTTATGTTTGCTTGGTTATGATCCAGGCTGAAGCTACTGGTTCCGTCTTCTTCATCGATAGCGCAGCTCGTCAATTTCTTCGTACTCAATCATCTGACGATGTCGTTAAGGTATTTCATTTCTCTAATTCTGTTCTAATTTTACCGTTGGACTAAATTTAAACCATAAAATTCTTGAAATGAGCTTTATCTAAACCAGATTGTAGGAATTGTACTGACATACGTTAATATGATCTTGATTTGAAGAATTTGGAATACATATATGGAAGACTTCGGGAGGGTTGTTGATTTTAGATTTATTTGTATTTCAGGGTTTATATGCCATTGTAAAGAATTAGAGTAGGAACTTAGAATCCAACTGGGTATTTGAATAGAACATATTACCGTTATGTGATGATCCTTGTAGTTATGGTAATAATTTCAGAGCTCTTAGAATGTTTAACATCTGCAAAATTAGTCCTTGATACTCTTGCTGTACACCTTGAATGTGTAAAGACAAAATGTTTCGAGTTATTACAGTTTTCCCGTTATACCTCTAGGACCGAGCCTATTCTTTCTATTCTGTCAATTTTTTGCTCTTAGATAGAAAATCTAATTTGATGAAAAAAATATTTGACTGAGAATGCAAAGTGCATGCATATAAAATTGATAGTTCGATAGTGCATTATATCAAAGTGAGTACTTTTTGAGTGGAATGTATATCAAATTTCCTATAATTGATGAGTGAAACTGTATTTATCCATTTTTCTATGTTTTTCTAAAAATATTATAAACAATTGACATTATGAGTAACCCAATTAGGCAGCAAAAACTCATGGGCAGCAGAGACCTCGGTAGGCCAGGTACTTAGTCATGGGCGAAATGAAGATCAAAGAAGATCAGAAAGTAGTACAAAGGAATTTCTCCTAACAAATGGTATTCAAGTCCTCACTCCACTGTTAATGTGTTAATGCGAATCTGTGCTGCTTTGTTGTTGAGAGTTTTTGTGCATTTAGGTGCTGCTGGATTGTATATGTTTGTTGGTCTCCAATGGATTGTAGAAAATGCAATATGGATTGTCTATGCTTGTAATCCTCCATTGAATTTTTGCTGTGTTGTTGAGAGTTTTTGTGCATTTGAGTGTTGTTGTGCTGCTGCAAAAATATTGACTTAGTCCCTCAGTTGTAATCATTTGGCAAAAATATTGACTTAGTCCCTCAGTTCTGTGTTCTACTAATATTGTTAACTTTATTCATAGATAATTAGAAAATATTCAAGAGAACAGAGAATAGAGATGGGTTGCATGATTGGCATATAAAATTAGTAAGATTTTCATTTATTGAAAAAATGCTTAAATGGGCTAAAAAATATGGATAAAAAAGTTGTCGGAATTCCGTTATCTGCTTTCACTTCTGCTAAGTCCGCTAAGAGTCGGAAGCGGAAGCGGACTCTATTTTGGCCATCCGCTAGTTAGCGGACCGGATGTCGGAATGTCAAATTCCGCTCCCGACTAGTCTGTTATTCACCCCTAACTGACTGTTCTATTACTTGGTGATTTTTTACATCATCAGTTGGCGCCGTCTGTGGAAATTTCTCGGAAAAGCTACCTTTAAACACTTACATTCACCACAACGATTTTAACCACCTCCTTTGCATATTTCCTTTATCATAATGACTCCCCCTGCTGAAATACCGAACGATGTCCAGCCACCTAAACTGTGACAAACTTAAATCTCGCTCCCAACAGCGATGCATTCCTAGCCACTTTGGTCCAGACAGTAAAAACCTTGTTCACCAGATCAACATGATCCCGCAGAACAAACATCCTCCGTCCCCTCCACGTTCACATACATAGGAAGAAACTGCATACAACTCGACTCACCAATCACATCTCAAAAACACACAGAGTGAATGGTTGGCAAACCGCCTTCCATGAGTAGATGGTCGGGCAGGTAGAATAGATCCAGCTCCATCAACAAAAGCTGAACAAGGTGGAGAACCCTAAAACTAACAAACGATTCCTCCATCCTAGCAAACTTTGGCAGTTCCCCGTTCACAACGAAAGTACTTGCATTCCCGTTGCCTCCATGCTTCCGACCACCCCAGATCGATCTATTCGATGGCGCTGAAGATCCATGCGACCACCTGGAAATATTTTGTCTGCACATGCATGTCCAGTCATATGCCATCACAGTCTCCCAAGCTACTGATGAGGTCAAGTTTATGTCTCTAACCACAGGCCTCCTGCCGAGCGATTTCCTCAAAACTCTCATGAGGAAAGCCCCGACCAATTTTGCAGATGTTATGACGAAAACACAAAACACATGAATTTTGAGGACATGTTTGTTGCACGTCTCCATTTAACACTTCTCGACCAACATGGGGACAAAAGCGACCGCGACATTGACCGTTCTCACTACAGAAGTCAGCGACGACAAATCGGTAGAGACCGCTCACCAGGATCAGTGGGGCATGACCAGCCGCCTCCAGAGTAATGCCACATCACTACTTTCACTGCTCTCGACACTACCTCTAGGGAGATCTTGATGCTGATAAGGCAAGACCCAAATTGTCAAATGGCCTCCGAAATTAAAAACGCCACCAAAAAGACCACGGGCACAACACAGACGACTGATATGAGCTCAAGCGACAGATCAAGTACTTACTACAACAAGGAAAGTTACAACGTTTCATACTTTAACACGGCGCCCCTCGACGAGACCGACCTCGGAGCAGAGAACTAAGAAACTCCTCTACGTGTTAAATTTATCCTATTTATAATATATTTTTATTTAACCTGATAATTTCGTTTTATCTCAACATATAATCATGTTTTATCTTATCTAACATGACAACCTGTTAGCTTTATCTTACTTGTGCCAAGGGCACCTCTACACTAGCAAATCGGTCTAAGTGATATGTGCCAAGAGCACCATGAAGTTACAGTGCCAAGCACACCCTCATGTTACAGTGTTGTGTGCACCCCTATGTTACAGTGTTGTGTGCACTCTTATGTTACAGTGATGTGTGCACCCATGATGTTACAGTGTCGTGTGCACCCTTAATGTTATAGTACCAAGAGCACCATGAAGCGATAGTGTCAAGAGTGCACCCTTATGTTACAGTAATGTGTGTACCCTTGATGTTACAGTGTCGTGTGCACCCTTAATGATACAGTGTCATGGGCACCCCTTGGTCTCAGTGACCCTAATGTACACCCCCGTGATAGTAGCGCCTCGTATGACTCGTCTGACTCACCCGTGCAACAGGAACCCCTTTGTCCCAACGACCCAGATATCCTATGGATAATATCTCTTTACCTTCCCAAATTTTATAGTGCGGTGTGCACCCTGATGTTATAGTGTTGTGTGCACCCTTATGTTACATTGTCGAGCGCACCCTCGTGTTACAGTATTGTGTGCACCCTTATGTTACAGTGTCGTGTGCACCCTCGTGTTATTGTGCTATGTGCACCCCTTATGTTACAGTGTCGAGCACACCCTGATGTTAGAGTGTTGTGTGTATCCTAATGTTACAGTACTGTGTGCACCCTTATGTTACAGCGCCGAGCACACCCTCATGTTACAGTGTCGAGCGCACCCTAATGTTAGAGTGTTGTGTGCACCCTAATGTTATAGTACTGTGTGCACCTTTATTAACCAGTGCAGAGCACACCCTCATGTTACAGTGTCGAGCGCACCCTCATGTTACAGTGTCGAGCACACCCTCATGTTACAGTGATGTGTGCATTCCTATGTTACAGTGTTGTGTGCACCCCTATGTTACAGTGTCAAACGCACCCTCATGTTACAATGTTGTGGGCACCCCTGTGCTACAATGTTGTATGCACCTCTATGGTACAGTGCTGGGTGCACCCTTATATTAATTACAGTGCCGAGTGCACCCTGATATTACAGTGTTGTGTGCACCCCTTTGTTATAGTGTTGAGTGCACCCTTATGTTATAATGTTGTGTGCACCCTTGATGTTATAGTGTCGTGTGCGCCCTTAATGTTACAGTACCGAGAGCACCATGAAGTGACATTGCTAAGAGCACCCTTAATGATACAGTGTCATGGACACCCCTTAGTCTCAGCGACCCTTGTGAGCACCCCCGTGACGAGAGCGCCCCATACGGCTGGTCTGACTCACCCGTGCCACATGCACCCCTTAGTCTCAGCGACCCATATATCCTATTGATAATATCTATTTTACCTACCCTGATAATTTCGTTGTATTTTATTTAACATGACAAGCTTTTAGCTTTTATCTTATCTGATAATTCAGGCACCTGGTCATTCTTTGCAAAGTGCTACGGGCACCCTTAATGAGTACCCCATGACGGAACACCCCGAGCAGCTAGTCTAACTCATCTGTGCCACAAACACCCTACATTAGTGAATTGGCCTCGGCAACCTGTGTCTACGTCAGCAAATTGGTCCCGGCAACCTGTGCCCCTACGCTAGCAAATTGTTGATCTCACAGGGCCAAGAACATGTCTACACACCTAAGAACATGTATAACTCTACAACACCAAGGACACCTCCACACCAGATGGCTAGTCTAGTTCGACAATACCAATGGTACCCCCTTATAACAGTGATTAGACTAAAAAACTCCGGCTGGCTTAATTTGGTTTAAATGGTGGAACTACTGATGGGTCATAATATGACTGGCCCTGCCCATCAGAAAATACACCAGCTCATTAGCACATTCAAGACCTCCGGCCTACTCACATATGAATTTGTCCCTCCATACTTTCCCGTTAAAATATTCAAGGAGTCTCAAAGCTCACGGTACTAAGACCCCCCTTAGGACTATAATCCCCTCACATATAAATAGGCAAGCACTCCCCTTCATATTTTATCAAGCCTCATTACTTCTCTAGACTAAAAAGCTTTAATTACCCTTCTAATACTCAATTCCTCTTAAGATCTAACTTAGGCATCGAAATCTCTGGATCCGACGTCACCCCCTCTTCTTTTTCTTTTTCAGGTCTGATAGGCTCCGAGCTATTGGTGATTTTAATATCATCACTGACCGTTCTATAACTTGGTGATTTTTGACATCATCATATATATCATTTGTGGTCATGCAGATTGGCTCTTATAGTGCAATCCATGCACACCTACAATCAGAATTTAGGTCATGAATTTGATTATAATTTAAAACCATTTTTATCAAACAGAATAACTGTCTGCGTTGGATCACCTCCAGAAGAGAGGTACTATCTAAACAAAATAGGATTAGAAAGCTCATGAGAGTGAATAGAAGATATTCTGCCTGCGTTGAATTTGAGACCCGGATCTGGATCACGTCTCTTTCCGTCCAAATTGCTTGGGAATCTAAGAAAAGTTGGCGATAAAGTGATAAGCACGAATCCTAACTTATTAAAGTGATACCGAAGAAGAATCGGTAATGCTTGACCAATCGGACTATATAAAGGCATGAACCATGAGCTATGAGGCCATGAGCAAAAACTGATCTGATCGAACTTGAATTAGAATAAAGAAAAGCTCTCGATCGAGTAGAGTGAAAAGCGAATTGTTGTCTGATAAAATGGCACGTCAGGCTGATCATCTTCAGGCAATAGGTAGAGATGGTTTCAGCATCCTTGAAACGGTTCTGGAGAAGAAGAGAAACGCAAAACCTGGAGGCCGAGGAGATCGATCAGGCAGCAAGCTGGCAGTAATAGACAGCGAACAGGCAGCAAGGCTGTTTCAAGGAGTGTGCATTCCCGATGACCTTCTGGGCAGGAAAAATCCAGCGCCAAAACAAGAAGCGCCCCTTGTTTCGAAGAGAGGAGGACAGGCAGGTCAGACACAAATTGAAAACTAAGAAGTGTTACGATCGTCGGAAGCACACGCAATGCCTAAACTTGAGGATATTGCTATAGAATCTTTCCGATTGCTCGAGAACTACCATCTGTCTTTAAAACTTTAATAATCATTTCCTAGCTTGTATTTAGAAGGCTTCTAAAATGTACTGTTTTTTTAATAATCTTTCTTTTTTTGGCCTAATGCAGCGTTGTAATATTGTGTCATAATTTACGTTTAATCTTAATGTAGCGCGCAGTTGTAATATATATTCACCAAATAATCGACTTTTTGGCCTAACGCATCATGTGGATAACTCTTCATAACATGTCTAATACTTTTTTTTTCCCTATATATGCAATAAAGATTTTATTCCAAAAGCACGAAAAGAACCCTCAAGGGGGTTGAACACCAAAGTCTGAGGCAAAATAGAAGACATAACAAAAGAAGGGCTACAGCCGTGGTGCTTTTAAGAAGCAGCCTACTTGGCTAATGCATGAGCTTTGGAATTCACCTAGCGTGAAACGTTTGAAAAGTTCTAGAGAGGCCTATTCTTCGTCATCTCGAGGATGACTTCAACGGAGGGATCTGCACGGTTATCAATCAGAATGGCAGTGTCATTGATATTAGAGATCACCAAGAGAGAGTAGTAGCCATCTTAGATCTGCTTTCCCGTCTCATCGACTTGGATCAAACCGGACCGTATGACTATCTAGTTAGGCCTTGAACTTCAAATAATATTCCTAGAGAGCGGTTCTATCAATGGTAAAGTTACACATATTAACTCCTAAATGTCAATTACATCTAAACCGTTGTTTTTTCAACTGGCAAAGTTAGTCACAAACTACGTAGATTGCATGAAGTTAATCAACCCCAACATCAAATTCATATCTCAATAGCAGGATTACTTGTATTGGGTCATGATGAGTTGTCTAAGTGGATCATTTTTCTATTCATACTGAAATCCAGTTGAAATATATTTTCTTATCATTTCTTGGATACCACCGTCAAAACATTTTTAGCCAAAAGGCTTGGATAGAGAACCCTCCTTGGTTCCCTATTGAAAACTGAAAAGCAACAAAAAATGGATACCTTTTAGAATATTCCTCAGCTCTCCTTGACATTTGACATATCCTTCATCATCCCTAATTGATCTTCCCTCCGCCTCTAGCTCCCTACTGGTCCATAGGGCATCCTCATGCTTCTTTTCAGGAAATATCTATCTCAACTATTTTGTTTGTATAGGAAGAAATATGTTCCTTGCTGACTAGGATTAGGTAAGCTTCAACTTGCACCTTGCCGCAGCATAGACAAAGTATGTTTGATTTGTTTCGAAACGGTTTTAAAAAAGTTTTAAAATTATTTTTTCATCAATTTCAATACATTTTTATCAATCCCAATAACTTTTCACTTTCCAATAACTTTTAACAAACTTTTCACCAATCCCAAGAAAATCTACGCTAACTAAAAAAAACACAGAAAATATTTTCAAAACAAAATCAAACATAAGCTAAGGATTTTGCAACGCCACGCACGTGCAGTGTCACTAAGACCAAATCGAAAAAACAATTAGCAGCAGTTCAGTTAGCGGATTCCGAAGTGCAATTAGGAAAATAAAATAATTAAGAGTATAGTATAAGCTGCTGTTTTTGGGTAACTTAAAGTTTGGAACAGCTTTTAGAATCCCCTTAACGTGAAACTACCTAGTTGGGTATATGAACGTTTTTCTTTGTTTAATTGCCCTTTCCCTGTCCCTTCTCTTAAGTTTCAGTCGAGAATTTTCGAGATAAATTGTTTACTTTCGTAAGTTTTTGGTAAGCACGGAAAATATTGGGTGCAAGAAATCTTTGCTTCTTTTTCCCAAAAGATAAAACCTTTAATTGGTCAAAAGGAAATTTCCCCTCTAGGCTCTGAAACTCGGAGATATACAGCAACTATAAGAGCAGAGTGCAAAGCTGCACAACTACGCAAATAGATTTTGGTATAGACATTTCAAAGAAAATGACCTCTTTCAGGAAACTATGTACTGTTTTGGGTGTCTACGTGATAACACGGGGTATAGCTTTTTCTAAGTTTCATCAAGATTGCCAAGGTTTGCTAAAAATCCCTCATGGGATCAGTGAATCCCAAATACACGGAGATGATACAGTCATGAGCTGCAAACCACCCCCCGGGGGGCATCAAACACAAAAGTGTGGCCATCTGATACCCAATGTTGTTTGTGTCGCTGCTTCTCATGTGCTGCCCAAATGCAATAGAAGAGCAGTATAAAGAGCCCTTTGTGCACCTCCAGACTTGAAGTGACATCTAGTTGCATAATCAGCTTCCGTTCGCTCACTGCATATGACTGCAGATAGAAGTCCTTTCCCCCACCCCACAACCCCCCTTTCCCTTTCAACCTCATATGGACTATTATGCTTCTGAGACGAAACTTATTTCATTTTAACAATGACAACACTGTAGATCAAGCTGCAACTTAGGAGGATCTCTAAGCAAAGGCATTTATCTTTCATCACATCTCATTCCAGCAATAAAAACTTGAACTTCTGTGCCCAGATTGAAGAATATTCAAACTCGAGCCCCCTATCATCTCCATTGTGAGCTGTGGGACACAAAGAACTGGAAATCAGGAAGACTAACCTGCAAGCGCCTGAGCCAATTGTCAGCAGCCTGCAATAAAGAGTTTGCTTGCTGACATTCATAGGCTCCAGTGGGAATCAACATTGAACCTCTCAACTTGTAGGAAGCTAGGCCAAAAACAGGCAGAGGGATCTTTGAAGATGTATCAATCCCACAAACCTTCCTGCCACTTGAAGCATGAAACTTGGATTGATTTTTGCCTACACCCATTACAAAGACAAAAATTAGTACGTGTACGATAACAAACTGAAAAAACCAGAAAAAGTGAGAGCTAGAGAGAGAGAGAGAGAGAGAGAGAGAGAGAGAGAGAGGTACTTCTGGAGTGTGTTGATAGGGAATGGAAGGTAAGAAAAGATGCATCCAGGCTTTGTAGTGTTGGACCAACAGGTATTCTATATATGGGATACCTGGAACCAGGTTTCAATTCATTCAGCAGACAGAACATTAAGATTAGGGGGCTAAACAGAGGGCAAAAAACATACCAAGCAACAGACACCCAGCTCGCAGGCAGAAGATCACAACTCCTGTATGACTGCAACTCTGGAAAATGAGACGCCAGATAGGAAACCTGCGGGTGGCAGTGGGAGAGGACAGGAGCAGAGTAAGAATCCACAAGCACCCAAGACAGACAAATAAAATGGATTAAGACAGCTGAATACATGAATCTTAAAGAAGATGGACTTGCCTTATCATATAAAGGTTGTCGATAATGTGGCTGTTCTTGTTCAAAATATTCAAACACAAGCTGCCCGGGTGAGCTGCACGCCTCAGTTTCCTCATTGGATGAACTAATAGGAGGCTTATCTCTCAATGTTAGTCCATTCATTCTCTGGGAAGTTAAGTTTATGTCATTATGCTGACCCCGAGCTCCATCAACAAAACTTTTGGCTTGCCTTTCTGCCTCACAGTCACTGCTGGCAGCACTACTTGTCTCCCTTGAAGACTCGGCATCACTGTCATCACCGGGCCACCTGGTAGAATATTGAAAGCCAATATCGTTGAGATACAATCAACTACACAACTTACAAATCTTACATCAACATCACTCTCATTTATCTATATAGATATTAATTACTTCCAGATGGAGCACAGAAAATGACAGACAAATCACCACCGGAGCGACGTATTTATCCCCAAAATAAGGTGAATTTGAGTGTGGTGGACAGCACCAAGAACAGAAAATGAAAATTCACCAAAAAAATATCTGCACAATGCATTCACAACTGATTTGAGATGAAAGAACCCCCCACTCGACCCATTGGGGTTTCTCCCCAAAATAAGGTGGATCTGAAAGACGTTTTCCTCTTGTTCTTTTCCTTTTTTTTTTTTGTAAAAGGAGAGAAGGGGGGGGGGGGGGACAAAAAAGAAAATGCACCGATGAAATATCTGCATAATCCACAAGTGGTTTGAGAAAGGACTCCAATAATGCCCATTCTTTCTCCAATTTTATTTTCTCTATGAAAGAATAGAATGAGATTAAGTCCTCTTTCTGTTCTCTCAAGTGAATTAATTAGAACATACTAAAACATACTAGTTGCGACTAGCAAACTTGCAACGTGGTCTAGACGTTCTTTCGTTCTGTACTTTGGGGGCAATGTTTCAATTGACTCGTATGGTTTGGTAAAAAGCTATACTGTTGCTTAACAAGTTTCTCCAATTCCTACCAAAACAAGGAAAGAAAAATGCTAAAGCCCAGCAAGTAAATAAAAAATCAATTTCAACATGAAAATAGCAACCAAGGCTCGCTTACCGACATAAATACACTACTGTTATGAATTTTAACATGCCATAAATTTCTCAGATGTTAACGAGACCCAAAGCAGAAATGAACTATGACATTATTACACTGCAACTAACCATATCAGGGATACTTAAAACTAAATGTTATAGAAGAAAATTAGCAAGTCCTTTGAAAATGTCCATGCTAATGTAGCATGGTATAGCTAATGAACATGTTCTAACTCATCAGTCTGAACAGAGAATAATGTCTATATCTGCACTCCTAAACCCCGAACCAATGAATGTCGAAAAGATCCAAGCACTGGGTCAGGCCTCCAATTACTGATTGAATCAGCAAGTGCTAAAACTAAGGAAAAGTAGGACTCTGGTTGAACACGATAATGATCACAAAAGTAAAAGAACCTATGTCCTAGTCTCTTGAACAGAACACTGGACGAAAAAGAATGTGGGCATTGTGCTCCAACTGCTAGAACTTGTCTGCTGGTTGGCCATTGGATGTATCAGTGCATTCCTGGCAGTCCCCGGCTTATTCTCATGAATACGTTAAATTAAGACTAGCAATTCCTTGAGGGGGAAGCTATATATTGCTTCACATTTTACTTCTTCTATAAGATTAAATAGTCTGCTATGGTCCGAATCAAAGGATAAATGATGAATGAGGTATTCGCTGGTTTCCATTTAGCTATCGTTGAATAAAGAGTTCCAAGTTTCTCTGAATAGATTTCAACAAGCAGCAAGATCACCAGGACAAAATTTGAGACTGAACAGTAACTAGTAGAGTTCCTCACTTTACCTGCAATGTCCATGACAAGATCAAATCAACTAAAATGGTGATGACGTGTATCACATAAGAACAAATAATAACTGTTCCTTTAGCAGTTACTGATTGCCCATGTACTCACCAATTATATGTTACTAGAGATTGCAATATCAGGAGGAAGCCAACACTAACGAGGCTAAATTTTGCTATTGAACAAAGACTAATGACATGAAGCCAAAACTACCACTACAGGCTGCTTCCCAATGTGATGCAGCATGGAAATGGGCTTAGCAGCCACAACATTTGAGACCAATTAAAACTTACACAGTACTCAGCAGCAGCAACAATAATAATAATCAATAACTGACGCAAACAACTAAAAATGAAAAAGAAGCAACTCTTTATCATCTTTTTATTCTTCTCACTGTTTCTTTTTTCGAATAGTTCCAACATTTTTTTAAAATCTTCCTTTGGCCCAAAGATAGAAATATTGTTCCAATGCAGTAACACTAACATAGAAAGTGACCCAATAATGGGACATGCATCGAAATGTGGTCAATACAATTTTGGTTTCTTTGTTTTCAAGGACAGAACCCGGGGGGGGGGGGGGCAATTTTATTATTAAAGAGCAGGCTTCCCAAAACTTTTTTCTACCTCCAAGGTACAGTCCCCCCCCCACACACACACACAATGATACTTTTCCAGCTTCATCTCTGTTTGTTTATATGCAAAAATACAATTAACACCCTGAAAATGATATCATATTCGTCATGTGGCCTTTAAACTACCAATTTGTGTCGATGAGCAGCAATGTGTGTGTGGTATGTATATACAAGAGAGCAGAGAGAGAGAGTGGGAGAGAGAGAACAGGAATTTGATCAAAAGCTAAATAACACAGGCAAAGAGAACAAAACAAAAGCTCACCTCAACCTATGCGGGTCCAGGTATAATTGTATACCCGACAAGGATGGCACATAATACTGTTTAACAGAGTCACTGCCATTCAATAACAGTGGAACTCCCACTCCATACACACTCCACTCTCTGAAAGATTCCCAAAGATCACCAAGAGTAAAAGATGGGTGTATATCAGTGTCACGAGTTCTCCATCTCGTCACCCTTGTCTGTCGACCAAAATGCACCAATTAAAACATACACAATGATGCTAGTTGCTGAGAAACCAAAGGAAATAACTTTTATTCAGTGCCAATTGATTTTAGATTTTGCCTCTCTATTTACAACCTAAGAAACAAAAACCCCAACTAAAAGAGACACATTTAACTAGTGCGCTCCTACCCACTTCCTCCTCCTCTTCTGTCTCTCAAAATAACCACAATAACAGTACATTAGTAGTCAACCCAGAAATATAATAATTTCCAAAGAACTTAGTTCTGTACTTAAATGTGGTGAGTCTTTTGTCTATTAGACTCCGAAACAAAATAAAACAATAGATTGGATCCAAAATGTTAGCACCTCTCCATTTCATTCATTGTTTGCACCATCAACCAAATGTTATATGGCAAACCTATGGTTCTCCTTATCTACAACAAATGCACCTGAGGAGTTTATTTCCTACATCTCACTACCTTAACTGTTTCCCTAAACAAACCATGAGATTGAGTATAACTGAATTTTTCTTTTTCAGAAATCCCAAGAAAAAAAAAACACTCATATTTTAATAAACACAGAACATAATAGTTATGAACTTATGTGACTCAGAAAACATTTATTTATCTTCTCCAAGTTCCTCATCAGCCAAACATACCCAACGCAAAAATTACTAATTTGGAATCACAAAACAACATATTCTTTGATTTTCTTGGCATCCAAATAGATTCATGAAGTTGTGAACTACCTCGGAGAGTAACCGAGCAGGGACATGGGGAGTAACCGATTCCATGAGCCGATCCAAATTGGTCAAATCAGAGTTCCCCCGGGGAGAGGACGAGTTGGGCCCGGACAATGTCAACGACTCATCCGAGTCGGTCCGGTTACCCGCCTCACTAGAGTCTACTAGATTTTGCGACTTCACGGCCCTCAGGAGCTGCCTCTGCTGCTGCTGCTGCAATAGCAACTGGTGGTGTCTCCGAACTGGCGGCGGGTTGTAGAACCGGTCCGAGCTGCGGGTCCGGGTCACGGCAAAGCCACCCGAGTTGGACATTACTGGAAATGAGTCGACTTCAGGGATCGAAAGGGTAGTGATCGGAGAAAGCGGGTTCGACTGTAATTTCAGGCGCTTTAATTCTTATGGGAGAAAGACGGTATTTGAGCGGGGTTTTGATGGGTTTTAGGGGATAATATCAGGTAGGTAAGAGAGAGAAACCATGTAAGCGAGATATATCCCGATTTGAGAGAGAAAGCAAAACGGAGACCAAGTGAGACGAAGAAATGGAGACGACGCAGAAAGGTTAGAAAAAAAATTTCGCGACCATTTTCCGCGGAGCCACAGTATAATGACCAAATTAGCCCTTTCAGCTTTTGGCAAAACTTCCACCACTTCAGAACCGTACCAAATGTCGCCGACGCACGTGACTGACGTGTTATATGTGTATGCGTTCGTGTACGCCCTCGCCATATCAATGTGTAGAAGGCACGCATCTATTCTTCACATCGTATCACATTGTTCTTCTTGAAAACTTAAAATAGTGTATGTTTAAAATTCATAATTCCTACACTTGTAACAAAGGGCATATAGAGCATATCAGAAAAGACTAATTTCACCTTTTATTTCTTACTCCCAATGGTTTATTTTTATTTTTAGAGAATTTGGCAAAAAGGTCCTTGGATTTATACCCCTTTGGCAAATGAGTTTTTCACTTTCAAATTTCAAAATTGTAGTCTTTGGGTTTTCGATGTTTGACGAAATGGTCATTTCGTCAATCTGCCGTCCATATACTTAACAGAGCTCCCTGACACGTCAGCAAATTTGTACCGATCGACCGTTATATGAAGAGGTCGACCGCTTCATGTAGCGGTCGACCGCTACAAATCCGTTAAGCATATGGATGACAGACTCACAGAATGACCATTTCGTCAAATATCGAAAATCCAAGGACTAAAATTTTGAAATTTGAAAGCGAAAGACCCATTCGCCAAAGGGGTATAAAACCAAGGACCATTTTCTCAAATTCCCTTATTTTTAACCGAAAAAAAAAATTACTGCCCTGTAGAAACTAAATAGATCCTAAAGGCAGATTTTAGTTACTTAAGTTGTGCTAAATCAATAACATGAGAGGATACTCACTACTTAATATTTTCATTTCATTCTATATCTTTTCACTAATTTTGATATTATATTAACTTATAACAATGATGAAATTTCGATATTGTCAAGTATTGTCCTCAACATTTATATTTTTCTACTTTTTTTCTATTTTTTGAAGAGTTAAGGTAAAATGACATTTTAGTTCTTGAGTTTTCACTAATTTTATTTTTTAGTCCTTGAATTTAATTTTTCCAGATTTTAGTCCTTTAGTTTTTATTTTTTGACAAAATAGTCCTTTCGCTAGGGTTCTGTTTCTTTTCCTAACGGAAAGGCCACATCAGCTGACAACTCAGCAGCTTATGTGGTAAGAAAAATTGACATTTTAGTCCTTGAGTTTTAAAAAATAACCCAAGGACTAAAAAATAAAAGGGAAAAAACCCAATGACTAAAATGTCAATTTTTCTTACTGCTGAGTTGTCAGCTGATGTGGCATTTTCGTTAGGGAAAGAGATGGAACCCTGAGGAAAGGACTATTTCGTCAAAAAAATGAAAACCAAATGACTAAGTCTGAAAAAATTCAAATTCAAAGACTAAAAAATAAAATTGAAGAAAACCCAAAAACTAAAATATCATTTTCTCAATAGTTAAAGAGGAGGGGTAAATGGTATATTTCAACGTGGATCGTCATCTCAATAATTTTATGCTTAAATTGAATTCTATATTATTTTATAGAGCTTATGTAAGATTTTGGATAATATAAGTCACTAGGGTCTGGATCTATTTTTTAAATTGGATAAACAAGTAGATAAATAATTGCAAAGGATGTAATCTTTTCAAGGTCAATAAAAAAAGATGAACAATAAAAGATCATTACAACAAAAAGACAGAGATAAAAGGATTGCTCATTAAGGATAAAGTTGTACCATTGATGTTTTTCATGTGTTTTTGGTAGGGCTGTCTAAAAAATCGGCCGGATTGGCCAACCCGGACCGGTTTTGGCCAATTCGGACTGAACCATACCGGTTTTGGCCAACCTGGACCGAAATCAGTGTACTCCGGTCCGGTTCTAGGTTACCCATATGGAAACCGGAATTGGACCGAAGTATACCACTCCAAACTGGTAAAAAAAACCCAAAAAATGCCTAAAAAAAGTAAAAATGCTAAGAGGCTCAACCCAAAAAAGAACCAAAATGGCATGGCCCAAACCGTTCAACCTAGACAGGTGAATCCGGGGACCGGACCAGTTATATTAGAATGACCGGTCCAGTCCGGTCCAGTATATTTGTAGATACCGGTTTGGCCGGCCAGACCGGCCCGGACCGGCCATTGGACAACCCTAGTTTCTGGTGTAGATTTTTTGCTGGTGGAAAATATCGAATCTGACATTATTTCAACGTAATGCCTGCATGCGATCCTTTTTTATTATTATTATTTTAGGTCTTGATTGCTACTCAAAAAAATTTATATTTCAAATTTTTTTAAGTTTGATTTTTTATGAAATTTGTAAATAGTTGAAGAAAAATTTGAAAGTTGTGTTGTAGCCTTGTAGGACATGGAATTTTATTAGGGTTTATGAAAAAATTTAGATAAGATAATGAATTTTTTATAAATTGAATCTTAATTATTAAAATTTGTGAAAAAATATAGAGAGAATGGGTTGATGAATTTTTTTATCTTTAGCAAGAGATTGATTTTATTTCGAGTTTCTAAAAGAAATATATATAGAACTAATTGATAATGATTTTAAAAACCTGTAAGAATTTTGTAAACCAGAATGTTTTGATTTTATTGTTTGACTAAGATTTTTTTTTAGAAGTTTTAAGTATTGCCAAACAACTTTGTGACATATAGCCTGAGATGAACCAAACGAATCTGGTCCTTAATCCAAAGATTGATAAAGCCTCCAAAGTAAGCTAATTTCGTCCAATAACCCTCTGTAATGTAATATACAAGCTGATTTCTAAAATTTTGGCTTAACGATTGAAAGGTCTTTTGCCAAAATTGATATCTCATTTTCAGCTTGCTTTTGTCTCGGGAAGGAATATTCAGGATAATTACATAGTGGCAGCGAAAATTGTTTCATGGGATGGGTCACAAACATGGAAAAAGGTGGTTGGATGGCTGAAATTGAGAAAGCATATGACCGGGTCGAATGGAGATTCTTCTTCAGGTGCTGAAGTTATTCGGTTTCAGTGAAAAATGGATTATTTGGATGCATCAGTGTATTTTGACTCCAACATTCTCTATCCTCTTGAATGGGGCTCCCTTTGGTAACTTTTCTCCATCTAAGGGGCTTCTTCAAGATGATCCTTTATCACCGTCCATTTTTTATTATTTTTTCTGAAATCTTGTCAAGGATTTTGCTGAGGGCTGAAATGCAGGGAGAGCTTCATGGAATCAAATTGAGCAGGAGTTTCCGGTTATGTTTCATTTACTTTTTGCAGATGACCTTATATTTTTGCAAAGGAGACAATGAGAGATGCTAAAGCTATTTAGGTATGTCTCAATAAATATTATAAGTGGTCTGGCCAAAAAGTAAATTGTAAGAAATCCTCTTTACATTTTAGTCGTAACTTTTCTAATTCTGCTACTATTCCTATCTTGGATGTACTGCGACTTAAAAACTTCCTCCCAAAGCTAAGCATTTGGGTCTCCCGTTGCTAATTCCACGATCGAAAACTAGTGCAATTGAGAACTTGAAAGAGCAGCTGTTAAATAGGATTTCGGGTTGGCGTGCTAAGCTTCTTTCTCTGGTGAGTAGAACTACCCTTATCATGACCGTGGCAACTACTATCCCAGCTTACCCCCTAAGATGTTTCATTATGCCGAAGTTATGGTGTTATGATATTGATAGGCTGCTTTGCCATTTCTGGTGGGACTTTAAGCCTAAAAGAACCAGAAATCTCACTCTCCATGCGTGGAAGTCCATTTGTGTTCCAAAAAGGGTAGGAGGTCTTGGTATTCGTCTAATTAATGAAATGAATATTTCTTTGGTGTCTCGTCTAGCATGAGGAATGGTAAATGAGGAGGATAGCTTGTGGGTTAAGTTGTTACATAGTAAATATTTGGGGAAAGTACACTTTGCACCCCTGAATTATGGGGTCGCTGACACTTTGCACCCCCTTGTCTCGATTTTGTGACATTGAGCCCCCAAACTTCTGATTTCCGTCGATTGCCACCCCGATGTCAACTCCTCCGTTAAGACTGACGGTAACATGGGCACACGCCGTCCACGTGAGACACTTAAAAAAATCTTTCCCGTTTTGCCCTCCGTTATTCTCAAAGACTCGATTCACTCGCCTTAGCTGGGGACCACAGTAGACTATATAAACCGACAATGTAGCTAGATGCAACACCTCAACATCCTCCGACCCTTTTTGCCTCGTTCACTCTCTCTTTCAAAGCTTCTCAGCTCTCCGAGTTTCACTCCCACAACCACTCTCTCCAACTCTCTTTCTCTTGCTCTGTCTCTAAAACCCTAGCTTTCTCTCACTAGCAAATTCCTCAGATGCAAGCTAAACGCTCGCGAACCGTGCGGTCCTCGAGCTTCGGAGACACCTGCAGCCTGCTCAACCAGAGACAGCGTCAACGCACCCTCTGGTCCTCTCTCTCTCTCCCTCTCTCCATCTTTGTACTACTTTCAATCTTTTGTACGATGCATCAAGCAATTCCTTATAGTTATAGAACGTATTTCCCTACAGTGAAAGGGTCGTGGGGGCTGTCGACGTCCGATTCAGTTCCCGACGGTTTTCGTCGGAGGTAAGTTGTTCGGCGGTTTGGAGAGAATCATGGCTACCCATTTTCGTCGGAGCAGATGTGATTGCAAATCTTCTTCATTTTGGTCTGCTGAATGAATTGATCCCTGTTGTTCGAGCGCATGCTATTCTTTTGTAGTTCCCGCTGGAGTGACGTCTTCCTGTCTAAGGCGAGCAACTACCGCTGTGTAAAGATCAACTCCTACTGCCATGCATGAAGAGATTGCTGCCCTATATCAAACTAAGACTTGGACCATCGTTTCCCGTCCTTCGGATAAGAAATTTATCATCTGCTAGTATGTTAACTCCTCGTATGCCAGCGAGCCGCGTCTTCGCACTGCCTTGCGTCGAGCTCTTGGAGAAGCTTGGAAACGTTACTGGCTGGTCAAAGCAGATTTGAGAGATGGACAAGCTTACAACTTTGCATGGCATCTATGGTCTGATTCTTTTTTTTTGGGCACGTGCATACACTGTTTGAGTACCTTTGCATGGTACTGAATCGTGCTATTTCGAGAGAAAAGTGTGATTAATGGGCCAAGTGTTTTGCGTCTTGGATAACCCGTGGAGAAGGTGGTTACATCGACTCCCAGCCACTTTCTTCGTGCATGCATGCCACCACGTCAGTTCCTTTTTCTTGTTTGTTCAATAGTTCAGTTCTTAAGTTGTTTTTGTTTTTATGACTTATTTGGTTGCCGGGGAAAACAGAGGAAAATAATTTTGCAGTTCCGCATTTCCTTTTTTTTTGTGGTAATGAAGAACTCGACTAAATTCAGGTTTATCTGCTATTGATATAAGATTTCGCTCCAGTAGCATCGAACGAGCCCACAACCAACGGTCCCTTGCAGTCTTGCGGGCTGTTAGCATGACATCATAGCTGGAGCTTGAAGTTGACATTTGACTTGTCTGAGTATCAAACCAGACCAGAAAACACAACCTTCGTGAACATTGAAGCTTGGGTATAAGGTTCTAGGTCGATATACATATGGGATAGCGTGCATGTCATGGGCACTCGTTTTTTGGTATGCCCATGTATTAATCAGAAATGGAGGTCACAGAGTGCAGTCTGACTGACTCAGTCGGACAAACACTGCGATCTCCTGCCACCTCAGCATGTCCATAAATGCCAAGGAGGACTCGTTTACACCAGTGTGCCTGAAGTACCCAAGAAAACTCGTGCTTTTGTTCTCCTAAGCGTTCGTGGCGCGAGAATTCGTAAGTGGAGGTAGAGTTATGTCCTTGCAAGGGATAAACTTACCGTCGGATGCAGGGAAGCACGAGATCTGGACAGAGTTTTTCTTCACCTCGACGATATTTCGGACGGATTCAAATCACAAACTCGCACAAGAAAGGTAAAAATGGTCTGCACCAAGTGCACGGTTCCAGTACGGAAGGTCGAGCCTGAGGCGTCTAATGACGCGTGCGATGGACTGGGTGGAGAGACTGGAGGAGAAAAGGACGAAGAACAGGTGAGCCTCTTCGGCGTTATGGGTGACAAATGGGTTGTTCTGAAGAGAGGCGTAGAAGAGTGATTCAGCTAGGGAGTCGAAAGTGAGGTCCTCGTCTGGGGGGTCGATGAAAATTTTAAAACTTTTGAGCATATGATGGTAATTGGGGGGAGATCGTGGTGGGTGAGAGGTAAGATGAGCTAACAAACGCGGTATTTTACAAAGTGCAGTCTGACTAAATAAGTCGGTCTTTGCATCGGCAATGGTGGGGAGCAATTTTTTTTGTGCGCTGGAAGTGGGGGGAGGTGGGCGAGTCGGATTTAAGTGGCTCGTGTGGACGGCACGTGCCCTAAATACTGTCAGTCTTAACGGATGAGTTGGCATCGGGGTGGCAATCGACGGAAATCAGAAGTTTTGGGGCTCAATGTCACGAAATCGAGACAAAGGGGGTGCAAAGTGTTAGCGACCCCATAGTTCAGGGGTGCAAAGTGTATTTTCCCTAAATATTTTTGTTATTGTTCCTTTAAGCAATCTCAGGTGGGGAACAATTCTTCATGGGTGTGGAAAAACATTTTCAGTGTGTTGCCTAGGGGTGTCCAAAGGCCGGTCCGGTCCGGCTTGGTCCGGTGTAACCGGATTTTCAAAGAGCAAATCAATCGGACCGGCCAAGGACCGGTCCGGTTTGGGACCAGGGTTTGGGCCTTATTTTAATGGCGATTTTTGTTCTTTTTGGGGCTTTTTTTAGTCCATTTTCTAGGCTTTTTTACATCAATTTTTTAGTATTTTTTTAAAACAATTTTGGGCTATGATCTCAACCAAATTATGCCACAATTGTCACCTTTCTTCTACAACAAAATAAAAAGAACTCTAAATCATACATTTAAAGAATACTACTATACTAATTACTAGGTTACTAATTAAAGAATTCTAAATCATAGATTTTTAAGAATAATAATCATACATCTTAAAATAAATCATATATCTTAAGACTTAAAGCATACATTTAAAGAATTCTAAATCAACAAACCATAAAGAAATTCCAAAATAAAGAAAGTTCAAAATAAAAGTATCAAATAGAAATGCTACTAGAACTAATTAGTAATTAGTAATTACACTATTCTATTACAAGGCATAACAAACAACAAAATAAACAAACTAAAAGTATAAGTATAAGTAATACATGCCAACAAAGTAGTAGAAAAATAAAATAAAGTTCATATCCATCATCAATTGTCCAATTGTCCATCTCTCATCAAGTTGTAAAAAACCTATATACATATGGGATAATAAACTATGAAACAATAATGGGCATTATTATAAAAAAATAAAACCTTATCATGAAATCAATCTAATTAGTCCTCATTGATCTCAATCCGAACTACTCGTGAGTTAAAAGTTATTCCTAATAATTTATGACATAAATAACATGTTTAAATCTTCATATATATTAAATAACTAGAACTTACAAAATTAAAAAAACTAACCAACAAAGAGACATTTTAAAATAAGATTAACTTATTCTAATGTCTCATAGGCCTCAACTTTGTCCATTGACTCCCGAAGATCTAATTTAATTTAATCTTTCAACCAATTTTGAGAGCATGCAATAGCCTCAACTATGACCGGAGACAAAGAACTGCGGAAAGAATCAAGTACACGACCCCCTGTGTTAAATGCATACTCACTAGCAATTGTGAAAACATGCATAACCAACACATCCCTTGCCACCCTCACAAGTATGAGATATTTGGATTTATTATTTCCCCACCAAGACAAAATATCAAAAGATGGGATACTCGTTGTAAGCATTTAGTAGAAAATAGTTGACAGAGTGGTGGAGATTTTTCTAGCCAAAAGGAAACCATACTTTATGCCGTACTTATTCTTTACTCAGCATAATTGATGTAGCAAAATACAAGTGCCTAGCTAATCTAGAAATTTAGCCTTTGAACATTTGTTTAGTGGCTCAAAACAATGCCAACTTAATATTAATTTGGTAACATGATCAATCAACATTATCTAATTACATGAATATATATACATTGGTAAACACTGACACATTTACAACACAATTTCAAACACAAATTACAATTTCACAACAAAATGC
Organism: Myrica gale; assembly: GCA_963930655.1. Lineage (NCBI taxonomy): Eukaryota > Viridiplantae > Streptophyta > Magnoliopsida > Fagales > Myricaceae > Myrica > Myrica gale. The sequence goes on along the minus strand of OZ005610.1, from coordinate 14,006,776 downwards.
TAAACATTTCATTTCTCCAAGTTGATTGCATTTAGTTATTCAAATTGCATTTAGTTTTCATTTTTTCAAATTGTTAAACAATTTCACGATCAATCAAGAAAAATTCAGACACAATGTCAAACAGATTCACAACTTCAAACAAAATCAAATCCTCCAATCAAGCTCATCATCCACAATTTCACAACCTAGTCTATACTCCGAAATTCTAAATTAATTAATGAACTACAAGAACTAATTAACTAAATAAGTTTATAAATTCTTACCTCAATGGCAGTGCACTGCCCACACACGACGACAGAAATTCACATATCAGTGAATGACAATCTTGTAACCTGCAAAGTCTCAGTAAATTAACTAAAATAGAGACGATCAATTAACTAATAGCTACACCAATTCGCACGCCTAGAGAGAGATCAAAAGAATTAAGAAATTGCATTAGAGATGAGAGAGAGAGAGAGAGGCACACGACAAGGGAGAGAGACACACACGGCATCAACCACTAACTAGTAAAGTCCAGCAAAGAGAGGAAGGAGGATGAGAGGGGCTGTGCGTGAAAGAAGAGAGGGAAGAGGCTGAGGAGTAAGAGGGCTGTGCGTGAGGGAGGGTGCTGTGCGAAGTGCGAACTGAGGGGGGTTGCTGCACCAACGTGAACTGAGGGGGGTTAGGGCTTTTTTTTTGAAATGTGAGAGAGGTGGAGGTGTGCGTATTCGTGAATTAAATTCGACTTAAGCTTTTTTTAATAAAAAATCGGTTTGGATCGGTCTAGAGCAGTATACTCCGATCCGGTACCAATTTTTCTATGTATGAAACCAATACCAGACCTGAGTGCACCGGTTTCACCGGACCGACCATTCTGGTAAGAAATTTCTCACCGATTTGGCCAAAATCGGTCCAGTTTCGGTCTGGTTTGGCCCGTCCGGCCGGTTCTTTGGACACCTCTAATGCTTCCCCATCTTATTGGTGCTTGCAATATGTAATACCTAGATCTTCTAATCATTCTTAATTATCTTAATTTAGGTAATTAATTTTATATTATTTAATTATTATTTTCAGATTTAATTATTTTATTAGTTTAAAAATAGGGAAAATCCCTAAAAAAAGCTATACATAGCCGAAAATTATGAGAAATTTTTCTTGACATGTATAAGTTTATTTCCTGAAATAGAGCTGGTTCTTGACATGTATCTTATAGTTTTGTAAGGGTTGGACGGGTCGAATGGTGGGTGTGTATATGTTGATGGGAAGATGGCTATGCACCCAGATCCTTACGATTGCGACTACCTATCATACATAGAGGTAGAAACAGTTGTCAAAGAATATGGGTATAAACATATGATTTGTCAAAAGGTTTGCTATTTTTCTCACTTTTACACGGCCGATTTTATTGATTATTTTAGACCTAACGGGGATCACATTTACGTGATTAACCTCCATCGCAATCTACCCCAAGTACCCATAGCACTAGACACATGAGTATTATAGTTTGCGGCTTTTTTAGAAACATAAGCCACTTGTCAACTGTTACTTATAGACTTTTTATGGATACCTTATACCGTGCAGATACCACAGTTGCGTGACAATGAAACTTCATCGTACCTGTATGACAACTAACATATTTCATATTTTTTTAGTCCATTTAAATTAACATCGAGGATACATCTATCTGTTTTAATAATCATTGTCACGCTATGTGCCAGTACTTACCCCCTAGGCTCTCTTATAGTAATAGAATGTCCACAAATGGGGATTACGACACGAACTATTCTTCTTAAGGCCTAATAAGTGGCGTTGAAAAAGGTTGACGGAAATGTTTAAGTTAAAATTTAAGTATACTAAGGAGGGAAAATAATAGTTTTATGATGTAACAAAAACGACATTTTAAACATTTTGATTTGAATAGGGAAAATAAAATGAATGGAGATAAAATGTAAATTAAACAACAGGAAGTGAAGCAGAAAAAGATACATATATAATTTTTTCCACTATATCACTGTACAAAAATCCTTCATGAGGATACAAAAGTATTACAAAAGTTGGAGAAAATATACACTAAGGCGAAAGCTGTCAACAATAAGACGGAAGCTGTCTAAAACATTGGGTTGTGCGTCCCCTCCCCTTCTATGGGACTGTCCCGTGCTCCGGCACCAGGACCCTATCAAACGTATATTGTTTCACGCTAGGGATACCAACCACTCCTTTCAGTGGTGGGTTTCACTATCCCACTGTTGTGATCGATACCGTCACCTTCTCATCGGATTACCTTTGGAATGAGATTCATTTATGTTATACATGACATGAAGATGCAACATGTCTCACATGCTTCAATAGACTTCAACAAGTCATACATGTTCATCAATAAACTTACACATACCATCCACACATGTTCATCAATAAATTTACACATATCATCCATATATATTCATTAATAAAATTCATAAGGAAATTAAACAATTCACCCTAAAATGTTTACTGAAGGCCTTTTACCATTCTCCAAAATTGTGCAATATTCCGAGCTCATTTTGGGTTAATGGGCCTAAAATTCATTTAGACCAATAAACGAGCTTTATCTTTTGAGCCCATATTTCCACTCGGTTTGGACTCAAATTTGGGCTTCCCACCATCCACACATGTTCATCAATAAATTTACACATATCATCCATACATATTCATTAATAAAATGCATAAGGAAATTAAACAATTCACCGTAAAATGTTTACTGAAGGCCTTTTACCATTCCCCAAACTTGTGCAATATTTCGAGCTCATTTTGGGTTAATGGGCCTAAAATCCATTTAGGCCACTAAACGAGCTTTATGTTTTGAGCCCATATTTCCACTCGATTTGGAATCAAATTGGGCTTCCCCAATTATTATTCATGATCTACACAACCATAAAGTCATTTTTCCATTTCGGACCTTTTACCCTACGTTTAGTGTGAAACACCGAAACTGCCCTTGAAACATCCAGGGGCATTTTCGTCCTTTATGAATAGGTCAGCCTTGTTAGTAAAAATAGTGCGCAGATTTTTACCACTGCCCTTGAAACATCTAGACCTTGGATAACCCTGCAATTTTTACTGGGGCCTAATATTCTCATATAATACAAGTACACAGATTTTCAAGCCAAAAATCCAAGTATTTCATGGGGTTGTTTTGAGAAATTTTGAAACTACCCTTAGTGACATCCAGGGGCATTTTAGACCTTTCACTTCCTTGGATAACCCTGAAATTTTTACTAGGATCTAATGTGACCATATAATACAAGTATACAAATTTTCAATCCAAAACTACAAGTATTTCATGGGGTTGTTTTGAGAAATGTTGAAACTGCCCTTAGAGACATCCAGGGGAATTTTAGACCTTTACCGAACTCGGATATCCCTGAAATTTTTACTGTGGCCTACTATGATCCTATACTACACGTACACAAATTTTCAGTGCAAAATTCTAAGGATTTCTTGGGGACGATTTGAGTAGTGCACTATTTTTACTAACAAGGCTGGCCTATTTCATATGCTCTTTGTTTGATATGATCATATACTCATAAATAATTTATAATCTTAACATGCTTTAGATAGAACACCATAGTGCAACATGCTGAAATAGACAGGTCGAACAACTTATACGGCTTGGATGGTTGTCTACAATATTCTCCCAACACAACACACATCATGCAAACTACCCCTTACACATGTGACTATCCCGAAACCGCGAGGTCAACAAGTATCTGTCACCCTTACCTTAGCCGAGTGGTCTAGACTGGTTTCTATGATAATGACTGGATGATGATAATAACCCCTAAACCAAAGAACACTTAGTGAGGGCAAGAAGAGATAATCGTGATTAAGGAAGAAAAGCGTAGACCAAGATTACCTCGGACTCTACCCCCTTTTTCCTGTCTTTCATACTTTGGTCAGCTGATATTCTCCCTTCCTTTCACTTTTCAGATAGGTTGGTGAAAGTGTTTATGATATAAATACGAGGTAGGTTCGTCTAAGGCAGCTAGGGCAATGAACAAATGGGTGCAACTCCCCTGGCCAGTATATATGGTCTACTATAGGCTAGGCAATCATTTGAAATCTCTTAAGAACCAATCATAAAAAGTCACCAGGATTAGTCATATCTCACGTATCTCTCATAAGGATTAAGCTAAATAGACGAGCTAATCACCATATACCACTTAGACATACAGCTAAATAAGGGTAAGAATGCATTGAATGATCTTTATATGGTTAAAACACGTGGAATTAACACATAATATAAAACGATATTTTAAACATAAAACTATATCACATAAGTAAAATAAGAGAGGGGTGTTACAATCATATTGCTAACATTTTTGTGTAGCTTACAAGAAGCCGACGACTATCACAACTATTGTCTGAGATTGTTGAAGTTAATGATAATCCAGCAACAACAGTCAGGGTAAGTCAGATACGCATAAGTTGTATAACTAATAGTGTTGCTTGATAGATGAACTATTAACTAAGTTGGTTTTTCCAGGCATCAAGAAAGCAAACGCCTCGAGCTCAAACTCCATACAATGAGGCCTCAAGTACAGAGTCAATGGAGACGCATCCTACCAGGTAGAATACAAAACCACCATATACCAAAAGCACTCTAGCTACAATGGGGATTGCTTCTCGCATACGGATACGAAGCTCAAGTAGATTGCAAAGATTCGGGTAGCAAGGCGACTCTACAAGCACACCTGTGGTAATCAACCTAACAGATCCAAAAACAGTGGAAAGTGCTCTTGGGGGGCCCCTGGTCAAGGAGGTGTTCAGTTTCGAGTTTCGCAGCCTCCTTCGGGCATTGGACCATCAGACAAGGGTAAAGCTCCAGTTACAGAGCGCAAGGGAGCAAAAGACAAAGGGAAAAAAATCTCGTTGGCAGATATAAGACCTTATTGAGCACATGATAGAATGTTGGATGTTATCTTTATTTTGTTGGGAATGTAATAGGCGAATTTGGATGTAAATGACAGCTATTTATTTTGGATGTCACTTGGTTGAATTTACACTGGATTTTGTTTGTTGCATGTACATGGAAGCTATGTGTGTCATTTTTGGATAGATGTATGTTGGGAGTTGGTTCTTTAAATAGTGATCATGATACTTTCAATGTGTGAAACTTCTTGTGAATATCAGAACTGTCTGTCAAAAGTGATTTGGCAATGAATTATCAGATTATTAATCTGGTACCCATTATTTTATATAGTTAAGAGATCGGTAGATAGTTAATCAGGTACCCATCACAGAAAACGATGACAATTTTACAATAAGAGTTATACATAACCAAACATGAGACTAGCAGGACTACAAATTCAGTTAGCTACTGACCAACAAAATAAACAAACAAGACCCACTGGTAGCACTGGATTTTGTCACGAATTTGGACATTCAAATAAAAACCTCATGCAGCTAACATGAGGTTCGAAAGAGTACACAACCCGGTACTGAATATATGAGCAGCCAACATTCCTAAAATAATAAATAAGCAAAACGCTAAAGCAGCCCTATAACCACTGATCTTAACATCTAAAACCCTTATATCCACCTCAATCTCTAGCCGATGTTGTGCGATCATAACATCGATTTTGGACATTTAAATTCTCAATTTCTATGCGATGCTGCTCGAACATATTTACTATATATACTCGATGTTGCTCAGTCCTGGCAACAATGAATTTATTTTGATGTCGAAGCTCTCTCTCATTTAATTTCCAAGCAGACTATTCGCTAAGCGACTGCGCATGCATTGCTCGAAGTTACCGAATAACCCTTCGTCCACACAAACACATCTTATGATCTCTCCATGCAAAATAATTGCAGTGACCTCCATCCTGTCATTAAAATAAATTTCACCTAATTTATAAACACTTCCACAGAACATACCAAATTTAATAAACATTTGCAACTAATTAGTTAATGCATTCCATAATTAATAAACATGCAAAACCAATTAATGTATATTACCAGAACATTAATAAACATTACCTGAACATACCAAATTTAATAAACACTAGCAACTAATTAAAAAACAAAACACTAACCTTGAATTTCACACAACCCCAAAACCGTCTCCCAAAGTTCTCATCCCTAAAGGCAATAGTCGATTTTTCTCTCAAATCGCAATAACATTTTGGGCCCTCTAAAGAAGCTCCACCTTTACCACTTCCCGAGCTACCAGTCATGTGTGATTTAGACATTTCAATGGTTGAAAAAAACCATGCAGATCCTTACTTAATTCACGAAAATTACTTTAACTTTTTTTCTAAATAGGAAATTACTTTCACTACTTCTTAAAATATTCGTATATTGAAAAAGCTTGCAAACACCTACATGAGGATAGCTGTACAAAACGCCCTATAGTGATATAAATGTCATTTAAAACCTTTTTAGCTCTTTTTAGATACCCAGTCGCACTAGATTTAAAAGGTCTATTAAGTTTTCTTCAAATGATTAGGTTTTGTTCAAAATGGTGTGTAATTATAAGTCAAGTTTTGTAGGTTGGCCGTCTGGCTGTTCACCACCGAACCCAGCCTTTCATTCTTTCAGCTCGCCAACATTGAACCACCCTCTCTGGACCACTCAAAGCTTAATACTAACCTCGTTCCATTCTTTTTTTTTGTGAAACTCGAATGGCAGGAATCAGCCTAAAGGTCTCTTACTGCTAGCCCAATATCAACACCCCCCCAAAAACCCAAGAGAAAAGGGAAAGACCAAAACCAAGAGAAAAGGGAAACAAGAAAACAAATAAGAAGATGAGTCGAGTGCTACCATGGTCTCCGACGAAAATGGGTGGCAGGAGCCTATCGACAACAACTTATTTTGAAGGAGAGGGACTTGAAGGTTGAGTGGAGAGAGAACCCAATTTGTGAGAGAGAGGGGGAGAGATTGGGAAGATTTATCTCACACTCACTGAGGGTCATTCTAGTTATTTCGAAAAGAAGAGAGGCACATGTTACGCACGTGGACGTAAAATCATCTCATTTGATGGAGAATTTAGACGGGGGGCGAAGATTGAAAGGTTTTGAAACATAAGAGTCTCAAATTGTTGGAATAAAAAATAAAGGTAGCAACTTGATTTTTGCCCAAAGAGAGGGACTATAAATATGATTTTACCCCTAAATTTTATCACCAAATCATGCCCTTCCAAGTCAAAATAAAAATTTTGTTACGGAAGGGGTGCCAGAAATTATAAAATCTTCCAGACGTCCATAAACCACGTCCGCACTGTATTCAGGGTTGACAAAAGCCAAAACGTCACATATTAGTGACTTAATACATTCTTCTGCATCTGCTAACGCGTCCGAACGTTACGCAAAACTGTGCTCACATAGTTTGGGCGACAAAACATCATTGTCGCCCATCAATCACACAGTTTAGATCATCATTAAAGTTGCATCCATGTCTGCACGATCTGACATAACTCTCCGAACGATTGAGACAGTTCGCATATGATTGACATGCTTCTATGTCAGACGACATGGAGAACAATTGTTATAGTCCACATGGTTAAATCCCGTCTAGACACGTATTGCTGTTATTTTGGCTAAGGTTGGTACTCCACGTTGCACGTTCTAGTCGTATGCTCGTCTGCACAGGCCTATCACGTCCGAACGATATTATTTGGAGAAGATTTTACGTAACCGTTCACAATTTAGAATTTTATGCTTAAGAATTTGATTGGTCCATGTGGAAAACGGAAACGTATGTACTAAATGAACAACCCATCTGAATGGTGTGGACGAATTGTAAAAACAAGCAGAAGCCATTTGAACGACATTTTCACCCGTATTACACCATTTTCTCTCATTTCTTACAGAGGTGCATTCACGTTTAGAGTTTAAAATCTAGCTCTTCAATCCCATTTCGTGGATTTCTTTTTATCCAGGTACGTTTCTCGTATTTTATTGCATTTTTTCATTTACAAATCATGCTTTAAACGTTATTTTCGTAGAAAATGTCATATTAGATTTTCAGCCATCACAATTGTTTGATGGTCGATCTTTGTGTTGATATGAATTGCATAATAGTGTAGAATTGTTTAGGCTATAATTTTTTAATGTTTGGTGTTGGTTTTGGGTAGTTTTAGAGGTGGGGGAGAGGCTGGCCATGGATGAGTCAACTCGGTCTTCTTCCCCACGACACGTTAACAAGGTCTTTTAAGATTAATTTATTGGGGACGGTTTTCCTAGCATGCGCACATCTATTCATTTTTGTTTGACGTTCGGACGGTTTGGTTTTGCGTGCGGACGTCTTTCCGTTATACGCTGTTGTTTTACTTAGTATATATACACATTTTAAAAATAAGAGTTTTTAAGGAGTTATTTTTTCGGATGGTCGTATTAGTATGCGCACGCGTGTTTCTTAAAAGTTTGTCGTTTTATTACCCGCTCGCAAGAGTTATTTGTGCTTGCATATGTTTGTTCGTTATACCATGTCGTTTTTGCTAGTATATATACATTTTAAAAATTTATTTTTTGTGAGTATTTTTGTTGTAGACGTTTTCTTACCGTGCGCACATCTAGTCCCTAAATCTAGGTCAATTCATTAGACGTTTGAACTCCCTATATATGCATTTGGACGATTGTTTGAATTAGACGGCATCATTTTAAGGGTTGTGCGGCGTTGTTTATACCGTGCAAACGATTTTAATTGAGCGTTTATTTATTTTTGCCTTATTTTGCAGTTTAAAAACTGTCTAAACGCCGCCGTTCGTCATCTTCCTCATTTGCCAAGACCTCTATGCAGCAAGATCCTGAGGGTCTAGAGGATTATATGATGCGAGAGGAGTAGCTAGAGCAGCAGCAAGTTGAGATACTCAGCCGATTAGTTATTGTAGAACGTGAGGTCTCCGTTTTTTATTTCAAGGTGTTGAAGTATATGGGCCAGAGTATCGGTGATATTATGGATAACCAGGGTTGGATTGGGTATCTAAAAAGGGATGACATAGCCTCTGTAGATCTGGTCTAGGATTTTTATGCTACACTACTGGACGTTGAGGATATTGAAGCAATGTTATGGATTGTCACTGTACACGGGGTGACTTTTCAGTTTTCACTAGACATCCTAGCGGCATTTATGGGGCTACAGAGGCCGGTTGGAGCATACCGTACAATGGAGATGACGAACAGGCTAGATGCGGAAGACATCTTTCGTACTTTCACGTGCCAAAAAGTTGTGTTGGTCGGACCCTTCGTTAGACAAAAGTTCATACTCCTCTTCTGGCGTATTTTGCACCTCATCTTCGCCTACGAAATTGAGCCTAGGGCTCATACAACATACTGCCCTATTATGAGAGGCGAGTTGATGCTGATCGTGGCTAGAGGATGTGTTGTAGATCTCCCTTATACATCTATCTGAATTTTCAGTCTGAGACGAAGATCATTTCTTCAGCTGCGTTTTCGTACAATCTACTCTTGTCACAGTTTCTCCATAGTGTGGGCTGCATGGATGGTCTGGACGAGGAAAGGAAGGCACCTATCGGTCCCATCTGTAGGACCACTTTGAGCCGTTCTGAGGCACATCTGACCTCCATCACCCCAACACACAAGATTCTAAATGTTGCCGCAATCCCGATATCTCATTTGTCTTATGATGGGCTGAAAAAATTTTCTTACATTAGTGACACCTAGCTCTAACATTCATTGGATCATTTCATCAGCGAGCTTAATGTAATGCTGCCAAACCAGAGACTCCTGTGAGTTCTTCCTCTTTTTAAGTGGAGGAAGTGGTGGAAACCCACTAGGATCAGTGCAGTTGTTGTCTCCACTGAAGTGGCTGGACAAGATTGAAAATTTGAAGTTGGTACACTACTACCTGTAGGGTTAGAAGTGTAGCTAGTTCCACTTCCAGTCCCAGTAATGTGTGTATGTGATTGTGTACTATCGCTATCCATCTAAAATTAAAGAAAATAACAATGCAAGTGTAAAAGAATTAGAGAAAAAAAACATTGATCAAACTTTAGTTTTCAAAAATATAACAATGTTGGCCAATTAATAGCTTTATATGTGATCATATTAAATTATAATCACCTCCACATTAGAATTTAGCATAAGTTGACCTTTTCAATGTTTGCTTTAGAGTTATGGGCATTGAAAATCTTAAAATAAAAATAAGTTTTTTGAAAAACAAAACAAAACCTCAAATTCAAAATAAACAATTTCACAATCTAATTCAAACAAACAGTTTCATAAATAACATATATCCAAATTCCAAACCAATTCAATATCATTCTCCAACAGTTTCACAAACCACAAGTATCCAAACCAATTTAATCCTATCCTCCATCAAATTCACAAATCACAAGGATCCAAATTCCAAACCCTAAAGCAATTTTTTTCATATTAAATCAATAAATTTCTCCAACTGAATTTTATAGAGAGAATGAGATAGATAGACATACCAGGGGTCCACTCCAGTCCAGCAATTTGAAATTTATTATTTAGTTTGATACACTGTCAAAATTTTAAACTGTCAAAAATCAAAATAATCAAAATTAAGAAAAGATAAATTCACAATCACAGCCTCACACAGATTCACAATAGTTTCACGAACAAGAATCACTTGTGTACATCAGTCAGATTCTACACAACCACTCAGTAACTCAAACATTTATTTTTCTACACTATTAGTCTGTTATTTTTGAAAAAAAAAATTGAATAATGACCAAATTATCTCGTGTACATCACAGATTCACAAGGATCACATAAGATGTAAAAGAACAGCAAATCGACCTCAAAAATCAAAATGAAGCTATAGGTTTCAATAAAAATAAGACACACAAAGAGAGAGAGAGTGAGAGAGCCTTATTGTGAGGGAGAATAGGTGTTGGAGGTGGAGCAGCTGTGAGATGGAGAGACAAAGAGTGAGAGAGAGACTAAGAGTGAGAGGAAGAGAGAGTGTTACCGTAAAGGAGAGAGAGACAATGGCAGGGGCACGACAGAGCAGCTTTTACCGTTAGTCTGTGAGAGAGAGAGGGGGAGGGTGAAATGAGGTGATCAGATTCAGGGGGAACCATAAACCTCACTAACTAAAACGACGATGTGCGTCTTAAAATAAAATGGAAAAACAGTTTTGACGGTGAACAGCCCAGCGGTCGTCGGTTTCACCGCCTACCATTTTCACCGTTAACGGGGGAAAAATGGCAACCGGTACCGCCCTGCTACTAAGCCTATTGAGAAGATGCATCATTTTCAGCTTTTTGCCACAAATATGGCAGATTTAATATGGACAGCTCTGAATAAAAGTCCATGATGATAAGTCTACTGAGGTGATGTTTCTTTCTAAACAGCTTAATTGGCTTGCTCTGGAACATTCTGCAGCTTGGGAAATCAAAAAAATCAGCAAGTGGGAGGAATTTTGTGTGGTAGTGGGAGGAATTTTGTGTGGTAGCAGCTGTGCTTCGTAATAATCTTGGGAGAGTGGTAGGACCTTGTGTGCAGAAAGTGAGGCATAGTCTGCCTTTGGTTGGTGAGGCCATAGTAGCTCATATAGGAGTTGAAAAGGCTAAGAATTGCGGTTGGGGGCATGTAGTTCTAGAATGTGATTCTTTAGAAGTGGTGGGGGTAGTCAATAGCTTCCCTCAAATGACGGATTGAAGAATCAGTAATGTAGTTTCTAATATTCATCATCTCTTTTGTGATATGCAGGAGCGGAGGTCCATGCATGTTAATCGTGGTGCGAATTCGATTACACACCTTAAACGTTAGGGCCGCCTCAAAGATTTATCTGGGGCTCCCTCGTCTTCTTTGATCATTTTTCTGATTTGTTTCGACTATATCAGGGGACTGACCCCCTTGAATTGGTTCTTTCGTACTTCCTGTTTTTTCTTCTTTCTAGTTACGAATAAAGTTTTAGTTTTTATGAAAAAAACTTTCAAATATAGCCGACTATTTAAAGGAAGTGTTTGTTTTAGCGTAAAACATGTTTAGGGAAAAAAATTTCATACTTTCGTTTGTTTAGGTAAGTCAAAATAAAGGAGTAATTACATTTATTACCCATAAACTACCGTGTATTTTTCACTTTGCACCCAAAAGTTCTATTTTTGTTACATTCACTCTCAAACTATCATGCCCCAACAGTTTACACCATTCAACCATAAATTCCGTCAATTTAGACGAAAAACCAATCATGTGCGTCTCACGTGACTTTTTCCCACCTGGTCTTCCCTTTTTGCCTTTTGTTTGGTTTACCGCCAACATCCCAAATGGTGAAAAGTGAAAAAAAGTCATGGTAGTTTGAAGGTGATAAGTGTAATTACCACTAAAAAACTCGAGAAAAAAATCTTAATTTTTTTAATTAACTTTTTATCATTCACCAGTGCTTATTATTATTATTATTTAAAGGAAAGGGGTCAGTTAATAAAAAAAATTAAGACAAGAAGTTAGAATTGATAAAATGATAACACCAAGTTACTATTGCAAAATAAATGCTTCCATTTTTAAGTAAGATTTTATGAAACTACAAAAAATAAAAAATTCAATCATTATTTCTTATTACAATTTACATAATACAATATTTGAATCTCTAGATAGAGTACGGGCAAATAATTACACCAAAAAGAATATATTATTTTGATAAAATTCATAAAAGATGGACATAGTCCATAACTTAACCCAAGAAAATCAGGACATACTTTTTTACTCACATTCTTCAAGAAAATAAATTTAAAAAACTTTTTCTTTCCAACTATCATTGTTGTTGGCCCCACCATTCTCACAAATACCTAAAAAATTATATCTCAAAAATTTCTCTTAATCATTACAGAAAAAAAAAACGTTTTTAAAACCAAACCAAACATGTCCATAGAAGTGTGATCTTTTTTCGGCAACACAAGACTTTTTCAAGGCGTTTAAATGGAATTCTTTAATATGCAAACAAGTTTGACTACTTTCATAATCCTATTCCACAAATTTCTATTTTTTAATACAAAAGATATTAATTATTTTCTCGAATTTTTTAAGGGCAATTACTATCACTCTCAAACTACCATGTCTTTTTCACTTTGCATCCTTTTGGTTGGGAAGATCAGGTTGGAAAAGTCACGTGAGACGCACGTGATTGGTTTTCCGTCTAAATTGACAGAAATTATGGACAAATGATGCAAACTATTGGAGCATGGTAGTTTGAGGGTAAAATATAACAAAAGTGGTACTTAGGGTGTAAAATGAAAAAGACACTATAGTTTGAGGGTAATAAGTGTAATCACCCCAAAAGAAAATATGTTCTGTGTTGAACGGAGAATAGCTTCTTGGACGGAAAATGACGTATGTGTCTGAGAAGCATTTTTCATTTTTTGTTGGCTGACCGACGGATTCATAGCAACATGTTCAGCTCTCAAATTCTCGTTCAGTAAGTCGATTTTTATGTATAGGAAAAAATATATTTTGTATTTGACAATAATGCCTTGACTTATTTTTATTCAAAAAGTAAATTTTACCTTAGTTTTATTGATCTGTCATATTATAACTGATCAGTCATATGTTCAATTTATAAGAACTATCGTTATTTTGAGGGTTAAATACACTTTGCACCCCTTATGTTTGGGAGGTGTTGAAACATTGCACCCAAATGTTTTATTTTTGAGACATTGAGCCCCCGAGTGAAATTTTGGAGTCAAATTAGTCGGTAATCATTTACACGTGACATCAGTCACTGTCAGATTACAATATTGCCCTTGATCGTGACCTGTTTGAGAGTCAAGGACAATATGATAATCTGATGGGAACTGAGATCATGTGAGAGGCACATGTAAACGATTATCAACTAATTTAACGTTGAAATTTCACTCTGGGGTGCAAATCGTTGGAGGAGATAACATAATGTATCAAAAATAAAATATTTGGGTGCAATGTGTCTGATGGACTGTAATATGACTAGTCCAGCCCATCAGAAATACACCAGCCCAGCCCATCAGAGACACTTCAGCCCTGTTGTACTCCCTCCCCAAATCTATTAGCGCACTCAAGGCCTCCGGCCCGCTCACACATTCATGTGTCTCTCCATGCTTTCCCGCTCATATATTCAAGGAGTCCTATGAATCACAGTGCTAAAATTTTCTTAAGACTCTAATGCCCCCACATATAAATAGTCAGGTATTTTCCTTCATATTTTCTCAAGCTTTAATTGTTTTTCTAATACTCAAATCTTCTTGAGATCTAACTCAGGCATCGGAGCTTCCGGATCTGATGCTGCCTCCTCTTTTTATTCTTTTTAGGTCTGATCGGCTCAGGCTATTGGTGATTTTTAACATCATCAGTGTCAATACTCAAACATAAGGGGTGCAAAATATATTTAACCCTTATTTTTATAAGATTAAGAAATAAGAATTAACATTTTCGATATGAAATATATATCTTTAGTTGTATTTGAAATTATTTTTTATGGGAAATTGGCATTTTAGTCCCTAGGTTTATACCCCTTTGGCAAAATGGTCCCTCAGTTTCAAAATTCAAATCTAAGGCCCTTAAACTTAATGTTTTTGACGTAGAAGCCCTTCCGTTAGGCTTCCGTCCATCAACTTAACGGAAGGGCAATCCACGTAATAGGAGAGTCCACCTGGCAACACAGAGGGCAGATATATCCTCCTCCTTGATCCGCCCTCTGATCTCCGCGTAGAGCTCATCTTCAAACTTTTTGGTACCCTGCAGAAAAGGAAAATGGAGTGGGAAATTGAGTTTTTTTTTTTCGGGAGGAACAAAGCAACCAACAAAGAGAGAAAGTGGAACAGTGAAATATTACCGGCCATGAGAGAATGGGGAGTAGGCATTCTCTTGTTGAAGGTAGGAGAGGACCTCTGGATTGGAGCGGGAGTCGTCACGTAGCCAGTAGTAGTTGTCCACTCTCACGTCCCCGAACATCTTCATGACGTGTTTCACCTTCTTGGCCAACGGAGGCCGAGGCTGAGGCTGTCCCCATCGTGTGCATCAGCGGGTTAGAAAGTCTCTGTTAGAAACAAACAGGTATTCATTTTGCTTGAGGAAAATTAATAAATGTTAACTCCGAGCCACATGATTCCCAGAGACTTTGCTCTAAAACAAATTTCGAGTGCATTCCTTTGGATCTTCACAAATTCCACTACCCTGCTCAATCGAAAAACCCGAAAAAGAATAATGGTGGAATTGTAAAGATTTGAAGTCAAACGTAGGGTCTAAATTCCCATTGAATTAATTGGACAGACAAAAACTGCTGTCTACTCGCACCCTGCCACAGTGCTAGGTAGAGAATATTGCTTTCGCAAAATGTAGCATAACTGTTGGATGAGAGATTTTTCCGGAACCAGAAGTTGACAAGTAAGGAATCCATAACAATCTGCGAAGAAATTTATGTAGCAGTGACGAGAAGAATTACGATATACAAAGATACCAACAAAATAAAGATGAAGATACAGATACAGATGAACAAAAATATGAATAACCTGGTTTAAATGTGCTGCAACACAGGGCAGAATCAGCAAACCAGATTCACCAAATGCACCACCAAGCTGCTCCACAACTGCCACCATAAGCGAGAGGAAATTCGTTGTGTTTAGCATCAGCGGGTTAACTCCGTCGTCGTGGACAATCGACTTGGACGAGTCTCTTTGAATCGTTGACTCGAAGTCCGATACCATTGCACGTACCGATTCACTGAGTCGAACCAGAGGGGTGATGGCTTGAGATCGGACGGTGGCGGTTAATTCGCTGAGTCAGACTCGATCTCGGGCCAGTTTTCGGAGATGGAGGTGTACATGTCGAGCACGCGGAAGACTTTTTCAGGAGATTTCTTGCTCTTAGCTACAACTTCAGGGAATCCGAAGAGAAGCATAGCTCCTTTGGAAATCTCGGTGAAGCAAGATTCTCTAATGGTGTATGAGGCAGCGAAAACGTGGTCGCACAGTATTCTCTCTCCATTAAATCGGAACCATCACTGCAAGTCGAAGACCTTAGACGAACTAAAAACGATGTCGTTGCGAAATGTGTTTTAAACGAAGTGTGAGGCGGCATAATATGTTGCCAGGCGGACTCTTTGCTGACGTGGATTGCCCTTCCGTTAAGTTGATGGACGGAAGCCTAACGGAAGGGCTTCTACGTCAAAAGTATTAAATTTAAGGGCCTTAGATTTGAATTTTGAAACTGAGGGACCATTTTGCCAAAAGGGTATAAACCTAGGGACTAAAATGTCAATTTCCCTTATTTTTAGTTGTTAGGCTCAAGATTGAAAGTTATTTTTAAGCTTGTTTTCCATGTGTCTGCCAAACAATGAAAAATAAATAATTTTAGTTGAGAATATTTTAAACTTCAAATAATTTTTTATTTTTTTGAATTTCCCTTTGAAACAAACGTAGCGTGAGGTGATGTTTGGATATTTTGCCAAACATCACTTAAATGTCCCAAGCAACCAATTAACTATCCGCGTTAGGGTTGAACAAAACCAGACCGCGGACCGGTCCAGACCGGATTTGCTGTCCGGTCCAGTCCTATTTTTTTTAAATGCGGTCCCGATCGGACCGGACCGTATTTATTAATATAAATAAAAAAAAATGTTTTTTTATATTTTTAAATACAAATTACAAACTTAAAAAGTTTAATTTTAATTTAAACTAAAACCTTACATTTTTATATGCCCTTCCTCCTTCGAAATTAACCTAAAAATTTTTTAAAAATAAAACCGCATTTGGTTGGACCGGACCAAAAATCCGGTTTGCTGCCCTAATCCGCGTGGTTGCCTATAAAAAAAACTCTATCCGCGTGGCTAATATATGAATAATTTTTTTCTAAATAGGCTAATAAATGAATCGCACGTGAACTTTTGTGCAAAATGTTAAAATGAAGTGTGTTTTTCTTTTTAATGGACAAGTTGGATGTGTCATGCATTTTTATCCATCATTCTTCAAAGCTTGTTTTTTTTAATGATCAAGAAGTATGAGATCTGTGTCCCATTAGTCGAAAATGATTGGTTTGATAGAAGTCCATCGAGCTTGACATACTCGATCTGATTTTTATTAAAGAGGTTTGGTGGTAAGTCCAATCCTCTTGAAAATCGAATGGCTGGATTTCAAGAGTTCGACCCACCAAAACCGAACAACGCACAAAATATTTGACACAATTTTCGTTCTCACAAGCCCCTAGAGTTCCCCCCCCCCTCCCCTCTCAGTGTCACGCCTCTCTCCCATCTCTCTTTGCCACTTCCACTCCCCACACTCTCTCTCACGCAATTAAGATGCTCAAAGTCTTTTTAGTCCCTCTTTATTTTTGAGTTTCTCCAATTTTCGTCTAGCAAGGGAAGGGAGAAGGGATTAGTGTACTAGAACTTGTAAACTTGTAAACTTGTAAACTTGTAATTGTTGGTTTTGTTGCGATTGGTGATTGGTTTGGTTTTTGTTGATTGTGGAAAAATTTGTTGTGGTTGTTCACGATGCCCAAAAATCGACCAAAGCCAAATCAAGGTCAGTCCTGACGTTATTGGAGAATTTTGGTTCAGGTCAGCCCTAAATTTTACAAAATCGACCCCTTAGTTCGATGGTCGGTGAAGAGTTCACAAAAACGAAGAGTCGATTTCCACCTATACTTTTGAGAAACAGATGATGTGAGCATTGCCTACTACCACAATAGTTTGACAATGGCATATGGCATGCCCGTATTTAGGACTCCCCCGGATGCCATAGTGTAACACTTATCCCTTATCCCCGAGAAACGGCATTGTTAATTTCAGAAAAGACTATGTGGTTTTTGGTAAATAAAGCAATCAACTCCTATACGACCCTGCGTCGTATAAATTAAACATTCAATTGACTTGCCCGAAAAGGGAGAGGTGGATTAAATTCAATTGACTTCCTCCCATTTTGTGGCGAGCCGTCCGGCCAAGAGCTTGGTGAGTGGAATTGCGTGGAGAGACGAGAGAGAGACGAAGGTCGAAGCGAAGCCCAAGCCGCACGTTCGTTCCTGACCCGCATCTCAAACTAACCACAAAAGATTCTTTTTTTTTAATTAAGATATTGAATATTCACACAATCACACAATCCCGATTCCCGAAATCTATTATGGCCTATTCGTCTCCGTCCCATCGACAGAAAGCCCCTTAAGATTCGCGTCAAGAAGGCTTGACTCGGGCCGGTTGGACTCGCGACCGAGACGACTCGCTTACCCCGCCCGCTTGGCCATGCGACTCTGGTTCTCTGCGATCGACCGCCTCTCCAGAGAGGACTCCTGCGTCTCCGTGCGTTGCGCTCAAACCTCCGCGAATTCTCAAGATTCTCGTACGAAAGCCCGCGATGTCCGTCGATCATCATGGCCCTAATCCCAAGGGTCTCCTCTGCAACGCCGGCGCCGGCGCCGCAGCTGGTGCGTCTGTTTTTCTTCCTTGGCTTTTCCGGTTCCTTTCTGTGTTTGATTTCCCAGAGAATCGAGGAGAATAACAACGAGACATAATTGAACAGTAGTTTTGACTTTGTCCAAATGTTGGAACCTTGAATTCTTGCTCTTTCTGACTTCGATTATCATTATTTAATATTCGGATTCGGTTCTATTGAGGTATTTGGTGGTGAAATTTTGGTGCAGGGGTTATTGCTGCAACATTCGTGTGCCCTTTAGATGTGATTAAGACTCGGCTTCAGGTTCATGGGGCGCCGCAGCTCGGCAGTGGAGGTGGCAAAGGTATCTGGCCTTCTCGCTTTTGGGTTTTTGTACTTTACGGTTTGGTTGATTCTTTTCCCTTTATATGTTTTATAAAATTAGGTGAATGAAATTAGCAATTTTATCCAACTTCAACAGTAGTAGTCATAGGATGCGCTTGATTGTCTTATGATTTGTTGAGCATCAATGGAGTTTATATGACGATTTTTTGTTTCGTTGCTGGAGCAGGTAGTCTTATAGTTAGTAGTTTGGAAAAAATATTTCAGAAGGAGGGGTTGCGAGGCATGTACCGGGGTCTCTCTCCTACTGTGCTGGCATTACTTCCTAACTGGGCGGTGAGTGTTCCTTTGCTTTCTAGTCTTTGCCTAATACAATATTGTTGTGTTTTCAGTGGGGTTTTAACGGAGGACTTCGAGAAGATAATATGTCTATATAAGTGTGAAACTGTGCTGTACAATTTAATTTTCTCCATGAGACATTGAACTGTGAGGTACAGTTCCCTATGCACGTCTTTCACTACCATATGGCCCTCCATCTGCATGGGCTACGTTTTCCCACCGGTGCGGAGTTCCTGCAACTTGGTGAAAGTTACTATAAACCTTTTAATACATCCGGGCTATGACACTGGATTGAACTATAAACCTTTTAATTCATCAATTATGCTATTTGAATTGGACGTTCGAGTAAAAATCGTCAATTATAATATTAGTATTAAAACGGACTAATGCAATCAAAAGTTTAAAATTTTCAGAATAAATAACTCATAAATTATTGACAAAGCCACAAAGTAATGTTAAATTTTAGCCAAAATAACATAGACACACAAATAATAGAGTAATAGTATTTTAATTAAACAATAATAATTAAATGTAATAACATTTAGAATTCTAACTTTGGAGATGACTTTTTTTGTGTGTAATGCAAAAAGTTTGTTGTACTCCAAGAGTTGAGTATGAATTTTGTTATGTTCTATATGTTCTATATATAAAGTAAAATAGTGGGAGAGAGAAAAAAGAGGTCATTGAGAGAAAATCTGAAAAATCTGGAGAGGCCATTGAGGAATTGAGAGAGAAAAAAGGAGAGGAAAACACACTCTAGAAAAGAGGTAGGGTGAGGAATTTTGGAAAAAAAATGGAGGGAGAGGAATTTTAGAAAAATGGAGGGAGAGATAAAAGTAAAAAAGATAAACTCTTAGTATTTTATTCACTCTTATGGTTATTTCTCCAAAAAATTTGGGGGGCCATTACAAAAATTACTACCAATTTTGTCCGTATATTGAAAAAATTTGAAATTTTGACTGTATAAAAAAAATTGCAAAAAGTTTGGGGTGGCCATGGCCCCACTAGCCCCCCCCCCCCCCCCGGTAGCTTTGTCTCTGCCTACATATGCAAATATACACTTATATCTATAGACTATAGGAGTGTATAAAAGAGTTTGTATATATTGATTTTTCTTCACAACCTAATATTGGACCTTTCACAGGTTTATTTTACGATTTATGAGCAGCTGAAGAGCTTTCTTTATTCTGATGGTTAGTTTGTGGTCTCTTCTTCCCTGAATCAATTATTGATTATTCATGCTTAAACTTCAAACCCCGTGAACATATACTGATTATACTTTCAGTACTTGAACTTTATTACCTTGCTGTAAGATATTAAGTGTTTAGTAATGTTCTATTTGTGTTCCATGTGTAGATGAGAATCATCATCTTTCAATTGGTGCTAATATGGTAGCTGCTTCTGGTGCTGGAGCTGCAACAGCCATTTTTACGAATCCTATTTGGGTTGTGAAGACAAGACTTCAAGTGTGTCTCTCAAATCATTCTTTCATTCACCGTCCATTAGATTAATCTACTTATGATGAGAAAACTACAGGGATTCAGAATTCTAGTTAGGAACCCATGTGGTAGGAAGGCCCTACAAAGTATCTTGTGATAGAAGTTTCTTATGATAGCCTCGAATTTGTAGGACTTGTTGTTTTTCTGTATGAAAGTGAAGATTTTCTCATTACTACCTCTCTAATGAGTAGTTATTGGAGCAGTTGCAGCTTTGGGATTATCTTTCAGTAATCATGCCACAATACAATTTTGCTGCGACTAGAAGAGAAGGATTGATGAACTTTATTTTTTTTAGTATTGTAGTTTGCTCTTAGTTCTTTTGATGAATACACCTGTTAGCATATTCTTTGACATAAAGTACAAGTTTGTTAGGAGTATTTAAATACTTTCCCATTCTATGTTTAACCAACTTATATGACCCATTTTAGTAATTTGGGTAACAACTGATAGAGGTGGTAATATAAGTTCAGATGATTTGGGCTGCATTAAAGGACCTCGATTTTGCCTCCTGTTAGTAACTGGGCTAACAATTGTTGGAGGTGGTAATATAAGTTCAGATGATTTGGGCTGCATTAAAGGACCGAGATTTTGCCTCCAAGGAGAAATTCTGTTGGTGTTGCAGACACAGCAATTATTTGCAGAGATGATGGTCAATTTTTGTCATGAGTTATCTATTGAGGCCATAATTTTGCAATAAATGGGGAAGATAATTTTATGTAAACTTAGACATTCACATCCCTGTTTCATCATCGTTGTCATGCTTTCCTCAATGGATACTTATATAGTTCTGCATGAATACTGCCTTGTTCTTATTTTGATTGTAGTCCTGTTTTTTGGTAATATTCGGCATGTGCATAAGGTAATAAGGCTCCAAGCATCACTTGGTCTCTTATTTTCTGCAGACTCAAGGAATGAGGCCAGGTGTGGTGCCCTATAGGGGTACGCTGTCTGCTTTGAGGAGAATAGCTCATGAGGAAGGCATTCGTGGGCTGTACAGGTTTGTAGCTCCAACCACCAATCTGCCGTATTTGTCATCACATTTTGTTGTGGAAAGGATTTAATCGTGCTTACAGTATTACTTTTTAACAGTGGTCTTGTGCCTGCTTTGGCTGGTATCAGTCATGTTGCAATTCAATTCCCAGCATATGAGAAAATAAAATTCTACTTGGCAGATCGAGGTAATTGTCTCCCTGTTTTTAAGTGCAGGAATTCTTAAGGAAATTCTTTTTTGAATCACATTTAAATACCATACTTTATTAATGAACAAAAAGAATCTGTTTATAACTTGATATTGTTATTCTAACAGCAAATACTACGATGGATAAACTAAGTGCTCGTGATGTTGCTGTTGCCTCATCAGTGTCCAAAATATTTGCTTCCACATTGACATATCCTCATGAGGTATGATATTAAATACTTTGATGGTGCGGTATCAATTTTTGGTGGTCCATATCCAGAGATTTGTTTTCTTGAATGATATACTAGTTACTTAATCTGTAAGGATGAGTTTGCAAACTCTTAAGTAAAATATTTGAGGAATATTGTGAAAATTGAGAAAATTTGAGTGTTATTGGGTTTTGTGAAAAGTAGTGAATAAAGTAGAATTTTATAGGAGTTGGTGTAAAAGTGAGGGGAAAAATAGAATTTTATGGGAGTTTCTAAAAAAGTGAAGAGAGAAGTAGAATTTTATGGGGTTGCATTAATTGTGTTTGCAAGCTAAAATTGTGAAATAGTACTAAAATTTTACCATGGTTTCCATTTGCAAATGCATCCTTAATATGTATAAATTTGACTTCTACAAGTGCTAGAGTTAAATGTCAGTATTCTTAATCTTTTTGAAAAGTTGTTGCTCGATCATGCATCTTTTCCCTTTGCATCTTAGGAAAAGAAGAACTATACGGTTTCTGGATGTCTCTAAATTGTTATATTTTTATCTGAAGCGTTGAGAAGAATACTTTTTCTTTTACATGTTTTCCTGGTAGTTTAGCCTCCTGTGAGCTGATCATGTAGTGGTTAATATTTGTCATGCTTTTGGAATGACGAGCCTTTCTAATAATGAAACCATATCTCAAGTTAGCAACTCAAATAGTTTATAATGAAACTGTCTTAGGTAGGATACGGCATTCTGTTTTCTTTTCCATTTTCATTATTTGTTTTACTAAAATTCCTTTCTTGCTGTACTGCGGCATAAGCAGACCAAGTGTTCATTGCAGCATAAGGAGGTGTTTTGTTTTTACATTTCTGCAGGTGGTACGCTCTAGGCTTCAAGAACAAGGCCTCCACTCAGAGAAGCGGTACTCTGGTGTAATTGATTGCATTAAGAAAGTATTTCAGCAAGAAGGTCTCCCGGGCTTTTACCGTGGGTGTGCTACCAACCTTCTGAGAACTACCCCGGCTGCTGTAATCACCTTCACCAGCTTTGAGATGATTCACCGCTTTCTTGTCACTCTTTTTCCCTCTGATCCACAGCCTCAGACATTATAGAGATGGATCAGACTGAATTGAGGATATAGAGAAGAAACTTGCACAACTACAGGCACTTGCCCAATGGCCAACTTTATTGTCTCCTTGTTTCATTCAGGTTCTTATATATATAGGATTATTTTAACTGATTTTGGTAGTCTAGAGCAACATTGAAAGATGTTGCAGTTCTGATTCCCTGGCCAAACTTCCTAAAATGGATGATTGTGTTTATACAGAAGGTGATAATGATGAAAATTGTTTCATTGTAGTTCAATCAATACAATTTCTTTCGTGGCTAAAAAAATAAGGGTGGATTTTTCTTCTTTGGGCACCGCTGGATAATCACTAATCAGAAGCTCTTGATCTATCTCCATTCGGGTAACCTATTGAAACATTTGTATATCGGATATCTTTTTCTGGGGTTAACTTAGTCTTAATTGGATGTCATTAGTAATTGAAATCGTAATATTCAGTTTCCCCTTGATACGCATCACTATTGGTGTATGCGAGGAGACCTTTTCTTCATGTATCTCAAAAGAAGTTAGGGCCTACTATATTTCTTATTTGGTAGTTTCCTCCATTCCTCCCTGAGAGGTGTTTGACGGTAACTACTCGTGTGTGAATCTCGTCTTGTTTAACCTATGTGCACGCGAAGCAGCCTAACTGTCTCACAACCTTCCTGAATCTGACTAGTTCCCGGCTCTAGACACAAATGTATTAAAGTACGACTACTTGAGGCACAGCGGCGGTTTGCCAGTGCACTGCAACCTATCATTCTGCATGGTCTTAGCAGGAATGCTTGGTAGGAGTGGGAATTAGCCATCCCTAACCCTCTTAGGTGTATAGCTCCCTAGGTGGACTTCTTCCAAGATAGATAAAGTTAATAGAGCTGGTTATACAAGTCTGACGAGTATGAATATGTGGGCAAGAGATTTCCAGTATTCCCTCGATCTTTCAGACTTCTCAAGTTTTACCCACCGTGGGGGGTGGGTAGGAAAAAAAAAAGCTTTTAGCTCGTGAAATTCGAAAGACCTTGAATTGGTTCACCATTTGTCCAATCACTTAATGAGCTCTTGTTCTTGATAAGGTAGCCCTTTTTCTTCTGGGTATAAGAAGTTTTGATTAGATAGAGCATCCGAAGGACAATACCCATTTTCATATTAAATGGAGATTAAGAAGGAATTTCCCTACCCAATTATAGAATTAAGTTATATACTATCCTTCAAAGAACTTAACCCACTCAACCTCTTTGGGATTAAAACAATGGACTTGATTTGAAAATTCTTCTGTGTTTCCATCCCAATGCCAGTCTTTAAGGATATGCTAATAGAGGTCATGGTCCCCGTTTCTTGACAACGCACTGTTATAGATGAAAGGGTACCATGAGCTTTAAAAGACCAGGGCTTTGAAGCAAAATAGTCTTTTTAAAGGAGCATTTGATTGTTGGATCGAATCCAATATTTATGCCATTAGTGAGACACATGGGAATGAATAAAGTAGTTGAAATTTCATTTCTCATTTCTCTTTTCCCTTTTTTGTTTTTGCTTTTGTTGAACTTAGCAAAACTAGGAGGAATACAATTGAAAACCTGGCAAACTGTTTTGACAAAAAAAAAACCCTAGCAAACTAGAAGAGGGGCAAACTTTAGAGTTGGAGACTTTTTTTTTGTGGGTTTTTGTGGTGTTGAAATGTTAGAAACAAAAGGTTGCGACAAGTACAGAGTATAATTTGATGGCATGGGTGGGAAGGGAATGTGAGGAGCAAAAGAACTACCCTGTCAACCCTCATGATAGTTTTGGTCGGCTTAAAATATAGAGCCACCAAAAGATAGAGGAGTGGAATGCTTTCATGATTTACTGGCAATGCTTTGCCCCACCCATAAATAAAGAAGAACAAATGCATGATGATATTTCTGCTCTCTCTCTCTCTCTCTCTCTCTCTCGCTTAAATTGTGTATCCACTACTTGATTTTTGTCTAAGTAAAACCCCATTTAAATGTCCTAACAACAAGCACCAGCTCAAAGAACCAAGACCTAACAACTGGGAACTTTGGTCTCTTAACAAACTCTTTACTCTTTCTTGGACAGAAAGACTTGGTTTTCTTAAGATACCCATGTTAGATTTGCCTCAGGATCTATGACTCTGTGTGCGTGGTTAGAGTTGGCTGGTGATTGCTTTCCAGGAGGGTCTATGATCTGTATTTGCTGCTATGAGCTTTCTGCCATTCTGGACCTCCAAAACATTTACTTTTTATCATCTAGCCAGCCATAATAATGATTGCAATGATGGGCTGATGCTTTGTGAACCTAATAGAAACTTTACCATTGTTTTTTCCCTCCCCGGAGGAAATGAAAATAATGGAAACTTCACAGTCGTTTACTAAAACGCTAAAATGACCATTCAGAAGGTTCCTTTTAGGCTTTTACAAATAATGATGGGGATGCCACTTGGAAAAACAGGGGTGCCATAGATTGTAATTTAATTTATTGGCCTTTTGGCCCTCATGAAGAAAAAATAAACCAAAAAAAGAAAAGAAAAGGAAGTCCCCAGCGTCCCAATAGAAAGTGAAGTAAAAGGGGTGCCAAGATCATGATCACAACAAATTTTAAAACTAATAGAGTCCCTTTTGTCAAGAGGCCTAATTGAAAAGCTTTATAACTACTAATGTTCTTTGGACCAAACTTATAAAACAATTGCATTAAAAATTGTATGTGGGAAGAGGTTTGTGTTTTTGCACCAGATGATACTTATTAGGATAGTTTTCTATTGCTCTGGTTGGAATCCACCTTACCAGAAAACCCCACAATTCTATTGTTGAGCAGAAAATTAATATGAGGAGCATGTTGGTATTTCAGAATCCTCTAACTTTTGATAAGATAATGAAGCATGTGCTTCCATCTTATGATGTGGCTCGCCATCTTCAAGGCATAAATCTGCAGATTGCTGCAGCAGAAAGTGATGTGCACCTTGCATTGTGATTTCATGAATATGATCAAGTTATGGGCAACATCACAGCTCCCGGGCTCACAAAACATGTGAAATTGATAAAGAAAAAGCATTTACCTCTCCAACTTTTGGCACTGAAATAATTACCTTGACAGATAAGTTTCCCTGGATAGGTATTTTGCAATTATAATCCAACAATTAACTGGCCTTTATTTGCACCTTTAGGAAAGATTAGCCGTTTCAGCATGTGTCATGTTTGTACCAGTACCACTATAAAAATTGCTTTGAATGAATTGCACAATTCTCAACTGTTGGCCAAATTGTCTCTTGCAGTTCCCTTACAGAACATAATCCATAGCTTTCTCAATTTACAGCTCCTTGACTATTATTGATGAGCACAAAGTCTGCATCTAAGAGGTGATGCTCCTTTTATAGTCAGCTTGTTTTCAATGGGTTATGATCTATCTCTCTCCAAATTACACAATCATACCAAACCAAATTCTATCAACCTTGGGGCATTTGCTAATATCCAGAAGAGGAAAGGATTTCTTGTTAAATAGTGATGCATTAAAGTGGTTTTCCAAATGGGTTCCTTTTATCTGGTAATAATTATTAATAACTTGCATTTATGAAAATTTTGCTAATCTATGGAAGAGGAAAAGATTTCTTGTTAAATAGTGATGCATTAAAGTGGTTTTCCAAAATGGGTTCTTTTTATATTGGTAATAATTATTAATAGGAGAAAAATACACTTTCCACCCACAAACTACAGGGGTAGTGACACATTGCACCCCAAACTACTATCTTTAACAATTTACATCCTCAAACTACCAATATTAGACATTTTGCACCCTAAACTAGACAATTTGACACAATACATCATCTAACTACTAATATTAAACAGTTTGCACCCTCCATTTGACAATAATACCCTTGAGAAATTAATGAATTGACAACAATATCTTCAATATATGCAAAATAGGTTAAGGGTATTATCGTCATTTTAATCTAAAAATTTGACAAATGGTGTAAAATGTCGAAAATTGGAAGTTAGATGATGCATTATGTCAAAACTGGTAGTTTAGGGTGCAAAGTGCAAAACATAAGGTAATTTGTGGATGAAAAATGTATTTTCCCCTTATTAATAACTTGCATTTATGAAAATAATATGTTAGCGATTTAGTATTTTAATTCTATTCTCAAAGAGTTGCAAACTAACATGATTACTGAGTTATCTTGCCATATATAGGACTGTCTAAATCTATTAAGGTAGGTCTTACCGAACAGCTCTACCATAATTTGTCTGATCAAGCAGGCAAAGGGAAAACCTCTCAGCTTCATGAATGGTAGGGATTTGTGAAAACAATAACAATCTCCTAAAAATCTACACGACTGCAGCATGCCAATTGCCACGCGCCGGGGGTGCCAGTGGTTCTGTGTAAGACTAAAATTGTGCGGGTCTTATGGCTGGCGATTGTAGCTAAGGTTCTTCAGCTTCTAGCCTTCTAAACATGCTGCTGGCAGTTGTAGAGAATTATGGGCATATCAAACTACTACAAGACACGTCGGCAGATACAAACTTCTGTAAACTACGTGGTCGGCTTTTATTGGATGTTTTTGCAAAGTTTTGCCAAATGGGCATTTAGGATCAGGACTGAGGACTCGCCTGTAATAAGCCAGACAAAAGTGCCCCGTGACGTGGGTCCCAGAAAAGCTGCTCTACGTGGTCCTTCGTAGTTTACGAACCTCGTAGCTCTGGTGCCGAACGAACTATTTGAATTTTTTGAACGTTGAAGCGACCGAACATCTGATTTGTCATATATGCCCTCGCGTAGGTGTCTTCTTGTATGTAGCATTTGTTCCCGAAGCCAACGGGCATATTATAAAAAATTATAGATTAATAATTTTTTTACATTAAATATTTTATTATTATTATAATATTAACTTAAATATTCTTTTTCGTCACTTTTTTACTAACTCTTATAAAATATCTTTACTTTTTCACCGATCTCAATATCTCAACATTTCTACCACACCAAAATTTTCACAAACCTACAGTAATCGTCTCTCATTCGCTTCTTGGATAGTAATTACTTATTTAAAAAAGGAGGTTTAATGAGTATGCATCGTTTTTGTTTTTGTTTTTATTATGGCATCTGATTAAATTTATTTTGGTAAATCATACAACAGATTCAAATACAAATGTGTTTTATATTAAAATCTCAATTTCAAAACGAAAACAGGTGAGAGTGAAAATTATTAGGATAAAGATCTTCTTTAAATTGTTCTTTGGTTTATTAAATTATCATACAATACATGTATTGTCTTTCTCTCAAAATTAGACTATCTAATTTGGTCGACAAATTGAAATGGAAGAGTCTAATCCAAACTTATAATGATATACAACAAGCAAACGGAAAACATCTAACCCATATTCTTCGAGTTCTCCCTTGTTTTGTTCGGCTGACGAGGCGGAACATAAATCTAGTAATGTGGCAACATCTGTTGGACAACTTTGTGGTACCTGAGAGAGGATGGATTCCCAACATTGTAACTTGTAAGTTTGATCGGAAGTCAAAAAAGCCGGGAGTGTAGGAAAGGATTCCAAGCATCTCTTACTTGAATCACAAGGCCACGGCCTCGTGTGCCATTTCTGGTTAAATCCATCATTATCAATTTAGATGACCGCGGTGGCCGGTGGGTCGGTAACAGTTTTCAACAACCATTCCCCACTAGTGAGATGGACGCATTGCCTGCCGACTGGTGTGACATCCCCAAGTAATTACAAATGGGTTTATTCGATGATTATCCAAATGCTTGCTTTTCTTACTTTTTACTTAATTTGCTTTAAGAAATTGTGGCCGTATGTGGCAGAGACAGAGCTCTCTCTCTCTCTCTATGCTCTCGATTGTGGCTTTGGGAGTTAACCATTTTTTGTCTTCTGCAGCTGCGAACGGAAATAACTAGTAAACTTTTGTCGCATTATGTTTTCTGCATTGGTAATCACAATGCATGGGAGCTTATAAGGTCAAAGTTTTAGGATTAATGTTCTTCCAATCCTCTTTCTACGCCTTCTTTAAATGACATTGCGAAGGGATGGCTTCAGAATAAGATTTAGGGAGAGCTACGCTACTATCTAAAGACGATGGGCGCTTTACTATAAAAGAAGCCCTACTTTGGGGAGTCTAGTCTGTCGGATCGTTAGTGTCATCCTCAAGCCAATGTAACTTTTGAAAGTTTCATGGCGTCAGCGTTCCTGCTTAGTTTTGAAATTAGAACGCAACAACGAGGGCCTACTAAATAGGATCTTATAAAAGAACATGAAGACTAGCTTGAGCGCAAGTGGAACATGACCCATGTGTGACGTTCATGTCCAAAGAGCTCAAACGAAAGGGACAAAAATATCCCACCCACTACCAAGTTCAAAAATAAATATATTCAAACTATACTTTTATAATTTTTTGAACCTCAAAGGAGGGATCTTACAATTTAGATTTGATGCACGGTAATATTATACACCTGATCACGGTGGAAAGAGTTCTCCATTCACCGTTAGCCGGCAGACGATATGAAAGCTTGTAGGAGTTAACGTAATGATGAGCATGTTAATTTCTTTTTTAAATGGATTTTTATGATAGATTTAATATTGTAATTTGAAATGGATGATTAGCTTGTATTCCAATTAATAATATATGATATAGTTTAAATTGATTGCCATTTTCATGTATGAGTATATTTAAGAATTAACATTTTATAACTATAATTGTAATAAATAGTAACAATGACTACGTTGTTAGAAAATATAATTCAAACGATAAAATTTAACCCTTCTTAATTCACTAAACCCACTTAAGTATATAATTGAAATGATATTATTTATGTTTAGACCTCATCAGCTCTTACAATCCATTTTAGGTGTTTTTTTTTTGCTGTCTTGATCTTTAAGAAACTAGCAGAATTTAGTAGATTCAACCCAACTTAGTCAAAATATTGGGAATTTTTTTTTGAAGGAAAACATAAATAATTTAAAATTTTAATTAAGAAAATAATAGAAAAAAATTATTTTTATTATATTAAACAATTCACTCAAATAATTTTTATTTTTATTTTTGTGACACTAATAAAATTTTAATTTTCACTATACTTTCTCAAAATTTAATAAAAACTCTTATGTAACTCAATTTTCATAATATTCCTAAATTTTTTTAAAAAATCTTTAGTTTGCAGACATGTCTATCGGATCCGAGTCCATGATTACAGATATTACCGCGGCCAAATCGAACCTTCTCAACAAATCGTTATCTGGAAATCCCACGCGCTCCTATTGGTCGTAAACGTCACCTTCCAATTATTTTTAACCACCACGATCTCTGTCCATCTCCAGAAAATTAACAAAAAAAAAAGTGACAGTTTCGGATTTTGAAGCCGGGGGAGGCTCGGGCAACAGGTTCGGGAAACGGCTGTGGGAAAAAGAGAGTATAAAGCAATACTGAAGCGTGAAAGCACCCACTTTTGAAAGAGAAAGAGAAAGAGAAAGAGAAAGCTAAAGCTCATGGAGAATTTGACTCTGTGTGTATGTGTACGATGAATTGGTAACAAAGAAACCCTCCAAGGCCACCAACACCACCTCCAAGAAACATAGTTCCTCATCCAGATCTTCAAGGACCCTGCAAAATATCATAGCATACAGTTAATGCTCCTGAATTGTCAGTTCACTTGATCAAAATTTAATTGTGGCCTGATGGCGGCGACAACGGAGGGGACATTGTCGTTTTCGGTAGCGGAGGTGGTGGAGGATGTGCTCCAACAGCATGGGAACCGCCTCAGAGATCTTGATCTCGAGTCTAGAAAAGCTGAGGAAGCTGGTATATAAAGTTTATTGTTTTGTTTTTTTCAAAAGAGCATCCAGACGTTGAAGAAAATCACTGATTTTGGGATTTGAGTTTTCGGGCAGTGTCCTGAGATTATGTTCTGGTAATGATGACTGAACCAATGAGATTGATTTATTGTTTTGTTTGAAATTGGTAGCGTCGAGAAGGAACGAAGCAGCGGGGTGGCTGAGAAAGACGATAGGAGTTGTAGCGGCGAAGGATTTGCCGGCGGAACCTTCAGAGGAAGAGTTCAGGCTTGGGTTGAGAAGTGGGATTATTCTCTGCAATGTTCTCAATAAGGTTCATCCTGGAGCTGTGCCCAAGGTGTCAACTTCATCCTCATCCCAATTCTCATTTCAAGTTTGAGTATAGCCCCACTTTTGCGGTTTCAAAATTTTCAATATGGATCATTGAAGTCGTGGAATTGTTTTCAGGTGGTGGAAAGTCCATGCGATTCGGCTCCGGTGCCTGATGGAGCTGCATTGTCGGCCTTTCAATACTTCGAGAATGCGAGAAATTTCCTAGTGGCTGTGCAGGAACTGGGAATGCCTACTTTTGAGGCATCTGATCTCGAACAAGTATGTATTACGGGATCCCCTCTATTTCCTAGGACAATTGACTGTATACCTTTTACAGTCCTGATGATTACTTTTTTGAATTATCAGATACAATGAATTAAGAAGTTTAGAACCTTTGTTTTTCATTACGGTAGAATTTACCTTAGTTTCAGCTACTTCTTCACTTACATCAGATGCTTAAGTTTGAACGACTATGGTGCTAGAGTAGAAGTTTTTTGAAGAGAGGATCTCATGAGTAAGAAGTTGTTTAACACATTTGTTAAATTGCAGGGAGGGAAATCTGCAAGGGTTGTGAATTGTGTACTGGCGCTAAAATCCTACAGTGAATGGAAACAGACGGGGGGAAATGGGGCATGGAAATTTGGTGGAAATGTGAAACCAACAGTGTCGGTGAAATCGTTTGTGAGAAAAAATTCGGAGCCCTTCGTGAATTCAATGTCAAGGAACTCCTCAATGAATGAAAAATCATTTCATGTTCTATCCTCTGACCTTGAGTCTAATAAAATGGTTGGTAAGCTTAACTATTATTATGTGTATTGTTTATGTACTCTGTTTGTCAAAATGATGGAAGAAACATGAATTTTGATAATTTATTCATGTTCTCAAGTGCAGTCTACTGCTAGTTCCTTGAGTACGCTTGTTCGTGCAGTCCTATTAGATAAGAAGCCTGAAGAAGTTCCAACGGTATGGAGTTCTGTACTATCTGTGTTAGGACTAGTTGAACTATGTTAAAAACAGTTTGCTGATCAAGCTGGGACTATTACAAATTGTACCACAAACCGTGGTGCACAATGTGATGTGTGAACCCACTACGGATAGATTGCAGCTGATTTTCAACATTATAGTTCTTCTATTATAAATTTCCTTGAAAAAAATATTTTTATTGTACTTCCTGAATGGTTTGAGCTTGATCAAGCCAATTGCTTTTCCAACTTGAGACAAGAATGGATACAAGTACTATTATTCCGCTGCTATCTCTACTTTGAGAGAGCTATAACTGTATACTATTGCTATTAAGTTGTGAGACATACTGCTCTTCTGGATGAAACAGGTGGTCGAATCAGTGCTAAATAAGGTTGTGGAGGAGTTTGAACATCGCATTGCAAGCCAATTAGAGCTGGTAGGTTAGCTTTGATTACTCCAAACTGTCATTGTTTTTCTTCAGTAGAAGAAAACAATTGGGGCAGAGAACTTCTCTTCACTATTTCACTATGGATTGCCGACTAACTATGCATTTACATTTACCATGACATTCAATTTGTGACTACGAATTTATGCACATTCCAAATTGTTTTGGTGTCTTGGATCCTAAAGGACCTCTTGGTTTTTCCATTTTCCTTCGTAAGTTAATCTTCTCAGTCAATGTATATATCTGACTTCATTTGTAACCCATAGATGAAGAAAACTCCAAAAGATATGGCTGTTTCTCATGGCAACAAATCTTTATTGAAATTTGCTTCCGGTGATAAAAAGGTAATGTGTTGTTCTTTACCTTCTGTATGGAAATATCTAAATGTTAATGTGTTAAAACTTGGAGTTTTGACATTTTCTTTTGTACTGTTGTGATATCTTAGAATGAGGACATAAATGAAAAAGTGATAAAGAACGAGGACGTCATGCAGAAACCATATTTTTCTGATGAGAAATCAAAAAGGCAACTCCTGAAACAGCAAATGGCCTTTGATCAACAACAAAGAGATATTCAAGTACGAAAAGAGTTGATGTGCCCTCCATTATCTTTCCTTTTCTGGTTTCTTTAAACTATTTACCTCAATAACGCTAAGCTTATATTTTGTAGGAACTAAAGAATACTCTTCACACTACAAAAGCCGGTATGCAGTTTATGCAAATGAAGTTTCACGAGGAGTTCCACAATCTTGGTAGGATTCAGAAAAAAAAATCCTTTTGTTTGTTGTTTGTTCCTATGTTACATTTCTTTTCTGTTGTGTATTTAAGAAGGGGGAAAGAAATAATTTTGTCTTGTTCTACTTTGTGTGATTCTTTGTAGGTATGCACGTTCATGGCCTAGCTCATGCTGCTTCCGGGTATCATAGAGTTCTGGAGGAAAATCGAAAGCTATACAATCAAGTCCAGGATCTCAAGGGTAAGAAGCAAATTTGTAGCCTGCATGGTGTAAGCCCAACGCAAGACCACTCAATGGATTTTATGGTTACTGTTTTGTTTGAGCAGGAAGTATCAGGGTTTACTGTCGTGTGAGACCCTTCTTGTCTGGACAACCCAATCATTTCAGCACTGTTGATTATATAGAAGATGGAAATATCACTATCAGTACTCCGTCGAAACATGGGAAAGGCCAGAGATCTTTCAGCTTCAACAAGGTCTTTGGGCCATCTGCGACTCAAGGTTGATAAGGTTTTCATTTTGATATTTCGCTAATTCCTTGATCTTAACATTACTGTTCACCCCTTTTTCCTCAAATCTATTGCAGCGGAGGTCTTTTCTGATATGCAACCTTTAATTCGTTCTGCTCTTGATGGGTTCAATGTTTGCATATTTGCATATGGTCAAACAGGATCTGGAAAAACTTACACTATGGTAGGATTTGTTCATATTTGTTTCTTCTTTATGAAATAACATGCGCAATAATGCTCTGGTTTGACACACTATGCAAATTGGCTTACCTCTGTTGTTTTTGTGTCCAGAGTGGACCCAAAGAGCTTACAGAGAAAAACCAAGGGGTAAATTATAGGGCTTTAGGCGATTTGTTTCATATAGCAAATCAAAGAAAGGAAACTTTCTGCTACGATGTTTCTGTTCAGATGATTGAGATCTATAACGAGCAAGTTAGGGATCTCCTAATTAGTGATGGGACAAACAAAAGATATCCTTTATAAGTTATTTGTTCATGTTACAGAAAAGTTATCTACTGAGAACTTAATGAGGTATTTTACTTTCAGCGATGGTCCCATTATGCTCAAAGTTCTGTATACGATTAGTTATGCTTAAACTTATTATTATTCTAGTTGGATACTGGAAACATTTAACATACCTTGACTTTCAAATAGGGATAAGGATCATGTCAAAACAACTCAGTTTTCAGAATCTCATTCCAGTTTGCCATTTATCTATGCCATTCTTCTTCCCACCCTCCGGGTTTTCCTTAACTGCTGCCACGTTAGAAATTCGTAACAGTTCTCATAATGGACTTAGTGTACCGGATGCAAACCTTGTGCCAGTGTCATCAACGTCTGATGTTATTGATCTGATGAACCTTGGCCAAAGGAATCGTGCAGTGGGTGCTACTGCCCTAAATGATCGCAGCAGTCGCTCTCATAGGTAACAACTTGTTCACAATATGCGTAAATCTATGTAAGATCCTATGCCGAAGTGTTTGGTTAGGCTGATTTTTTTTTGTTGTTTTAAATTGTAAATTTGCAGTTGTTTGACTGTTCATATTCAAGGAAGAGACTTGACCTCTGGAACTATTCTTCGTGGCTGTATGCATCTGGTTGATCTGGCTGGAAGTGAGAGAGTAAACAAATCTGAGGTGACAGGAGATAGACTGAAAGAAGCACAACATATAAACAGATCTCTGTCAGCTTTGGGTGATGTGATATCTTCCCTTGCCCAAAAGAATCCTCATGTTCCATATAGAAACAGCAAACTCACACAACTGCTCCAAGATTCACTGGGTAAGGTTAAATTAACACATTTCTGCAAAGAGTAGAACTATATTCTTGGATATAATGGAAAGACTCTTACTATAATTTTGGGGTTGTACTCAATTCTAGGAGGGCAGGCCAAGACACTGATGTTTGTTCACATAAGCCCCGAGCCTGACGCCGTCGGAGAAACAATCAGCACACTAAAATTTGCAGAGAGAGTTGCCACTGTTGAACTGGGTGCTGCCAAAGTAAACAGAGATAGTGCAGATGTCAAGGAGCTCAAAGAACAGGTTCTTACATTCTCTGTGTAGTTCTCAGAAATTTCAAGAACATTGGTAATCTGTATTAAAGCTTTGTGAATGTATTGAATTTTCTTTAGATTGCCTGTCTTAAGGCAGCAATGGCAAGGAAAGAGGGGGAGCCAGACCCCATGCAAAATTCCGTATCTGGAAGCTCTGAAAAATACAGGATGAAGGCTACTGAGGTATCACCTTTTCAATCTAAAAAAAAGGATGCAGGTTTGTTTGGAGATTACAATAGCTGCCGGCAACCAATGGGCGATGTTGGCAATATTGAGGTGAATACATAATCTTTATAATTACTTCTGATTTTCTTCCTTAACTAATGTATATCGTCTTGAAAATCAAAGTGCTAGTGTGAGTTGATTAGACTAAGTAGAAGGATTTATCACCATGTAGACTGGCAGATTTGTACTCTGTACTGTATCCATATATATTGTGAACATAAACGTGATATTGCACAGAATGATTCTGCAGGTCCATAGTAATTCTACCTTAAGGCAAAAGACAAAAAGCTTTGATCTTGATGAACTATTAGTGACTTCTCCTCCTTGGCCGCCGGTGAATAGTCATGGCAAGAACTATGGAGAGGATGATAAAGAAATCGGCTCTGGTGAGTGGGTTGATAAAGTCATGGTAAACAAACATGACGTAAGCAGAGTTGAAAGCCCTTTAGGATCTTGGGCAGCAGATAATGGGGACTTAGCTGATGTATTTTACCAGAAATATCTCCCTGATTCTTCCAAACTTTACCCAGATCAATCCTATAATATGTTGATGGGAGGCAACCGATTCAATGTTACTAGTACCGACGAAATGGATGAAATTGATGCTGCCACCAGTGATTCTTCAGAGCCAGATTTGGTTTGGCAATTTAATCACACAAAACTTGCAGGCATGACCAATGGAATTGGGCAAAGAACCAAGAAACCCAATCCAAAGTCAGTGAAGAGCCCAGAACTAAGGTATTCCAAATGTGATCTTCTGTTGGTATATCCTATAAACTTCCTCTGAATACTGTTTACAAGGTCAATTTAACATGTTTTGATGACAAGTTGTAAACTTTTGCAGCAAGAATGCCAAAGCTTCTCTAGGCCCTTCGCCTTCAAGGAAACAGTCAAATGGAGTAGGCATCCATCTGCAGCGCAGTGGGAGGCAGCCAGCTCCAACTGATATGAAACGCAAAGCTGTGAATAGGAAATAGAAACTTACACGTTGAGCTGGTGATTTCCATTTTTATTTTATTCATTTCTTTAAATATGTTGAAGAGGGAGAGAGGATTTACTGTATTCTTCATTTTTACGTCCTGTTGTAACCTTACATATAGTTTCAAATGTAGCAATAATTCCAGTTGCTTGTAATTTGTCTACTGACAAGTTCATTATACTTGTCCTGCCTGTGTTGATTGGATGACTACAATTTGTTGCGACAATGCTATAACGACAAAATCACAGGCTCATTGCAACAACTCAGAGATAGCCCTTGAACAATCTAATTTAGACCAAAAACAGTGTATAAAATATCTTGTTAGCCCGAGGTTGTTTTTACAAACAATCTATTTTGATTTTGATGATAAAAAAGTTTTCAAACTCGTTTAAGACTTTTAGATTTTACATTGTAAATCTCTTTTGAGAAAATGATATATTTTAAAGCATCCAGGTTTCTCTATTCTAAAATATCTATAAGCATACATGAACACCATTACACAAGTTAATTGGTTAATTTTTATATTGTAGGTGTTTTTGAGATATGTTTGAGTTGGAGTAGTTGCTATCAAAAAACATTATTTTTCAGACTGTGTTGTAAGTGTTGACACATTGAGCATAAGTGTTGACACATTGAACTAACTCCCGAGAGCATGTTTTCAGGCCAATTTTTAATGTGTCAGCACATACCACCTATGTGTCGACACTTTGCGCGATTTTGCAGATATCTTGGAGCGATGTTATCTCATTCAAAAAGTCTCTAAATGGTCTCAAATGACCTCCAACGGCACTCAAACTTTACAAGAAGACCCTTGGTGCCCTAGGAGTTTTAAAAGAAGAAGATGGAGAGAGAAAACACAAGGTGTGTGCGACATTAACTCTTGCACTAATTTCTAGAGAGAGAAAAAGCTTTGAAGAAGAAAGAAGCTCCACCAACCAAGAAAGCTTGTACCCCCACCTGCAAATACTGTTGCTTTCTTTGAGAATCTTGTCTCTTTGCACACCTCAGTGCTTTATACTTGTTTATTTAGCTTAAAGAGCCTTTATTAAGATTCTTTTCCTACCCATTCTTGAGAAACATGTGAGTGTTGAGGAAACACTTGTCCTACTTGTTGGGTAGAAGAAATCCTCTAGGTTGTGAAGATTTGTGAGAGTGAGTTAAAGTGTAAGCTCGAAAAACATTTTGTAAAGGTTCCTTAGCACCCAGGAAGCTAAGGTGTATTTACTATTCGGAAGATAGTGAAGAAAGCCCAAGGAAGTCAATAGCCTTAGGGTGGACGTAGGCAAGTGTTGGCCGAACCACCTAAAAATCACGATGTCATCTCTCTATCCTTATCTCTATTTATTGTCATTATCTATTTATTATGCTTGATTATCTATTATTTTTATTCGTCTTTAGACTCATTAAATATATAGATCTATCTCTTGTTCATTTAGAAAAAGGGTCTGTGCATTTTTGGGTTTAAGTTTAAAAAGTGAATAGTTTTTATAAAACCCAATTCACCCCCCTTTTGGGTTGTTCTTGCACTCACATACCTAAGGGAGGGTGATTAGGTATCTTTAAAAATTGAGAAATTGACATTTTAGTCCCTGAGTTTTGGACACTTTTTCAATTTTGTCTCTCATTTTCAAACTTCAAAATTTTAGTTATTGAGTATTCTTTTTTGACAAAAATACCCATCCGTCAGTCTGCCGTCCAGAGCCATCCACGTTAGCTTACATGCCACGTGGCATTATTGGGTTGCCAGGTCGTCATTTCACGTCAGCATACCTAAACTGCATTGTCCGATTAATGAAACAAGCAGCCTTCAATTTTCTTCCTACACGACGTCGTTCGAGAATCCTTCTGTTTTTGAGTCCTCTGGAAGTCGGTGATCTTGTTGTTGGCTTTTGTGCACAATCGAGATTTTGATTATTTCAGTAAATGGATTAAGTTTATAAAATGAACATCTTCAAAGACAAAATCATGTTTCATCAAAGAGCCAAAGTCTTGAAGAATGAAGATCAAGAAGATGCAAGGAGCTCAAAAGTGAAGATTCAAGACCTTAGGGTATAATCCTTGTAACTCTTTGTTTCACTTTAGACAAAGATTATGAATCACACTTGCATATCTTTCAAAACGTGCATAAACCGTTTTAAGTTTTCTTTCAAAGATTAAAATGTTTTTAAAGGTTTTAAAACACCTTAATCAAACTCCCAAATCTTTCATATACTTATGGGAAGTAAGTCTTTTAAAATTGGGTGTTTAAAAGTGGTATAAAACACATTTTTAAAAGAATCGGATTATGTGTTTAAGTTGAAGCGGTCAACCGATCTTCGACAACTTGGTATAGCGGTCGACTGATTGGTTTTAAAATAGAGTCGTTAAGCTTCTGACAATATAACCGTTGGGTAACGGTACCTTGAAGCGGTCGACTGGTTCATATAGCGATCGATCGACTCGTTTTAACAGACGACTCCTAACGGCTATAAACGACTAGTTTTCATATGTGGCCTATAAATACACATTCATAACGTTTAAAATTAACACATAACGATCATATATCATTTAGATCACTTGAGAAATATTCCAAACCTTCACATTCCATATTTTTCATATTATTCACACAAAACAAACTTTCATAACCTTGTCTTAGTGTGAATCAAGAGATATAACCTTCCATTTTTATATCTACTCTTTGAGAGAGTGTTGTTCTTCAATTTTCCTATCAAAAGAGATGTTTCCTTTAGTGAGATTGTTCACTAAAGAAGAAGATTAGATATGGTATATCTCAAGCTTGGTGAGGTTGTGAGCCAGAAAAACCACTTAAGTGAGTTTGAGTGTTAAGCCCGAGAAAACACTTGTACGGTTCTCTAGCACCCGGAAGCTAGAGTGTAAGCTATTTGAAGAATAGTGAAAAAACCTCAAGGCTCGGAGAAGGAGCTTGAGGGGTGGATGTAGGCGGATTTGCTGAACCACCTAAAAATCAAGTGTTTGTTTCTCTTACCCTTCTCTTTACATGTAACACTTATTTATACTTGTTGCATATATATATACTTGTGCTAAAATAATATTTACTTGCAAACACGATTTTGGGGTTTAAAGCGAAAAGTTTAGAAAACCATTTCACCCACACTCTTGGGTTACCTTAATCCTAGGACTCACACTTGTTGCTTGCTTTCAGTTTTCCTCAAAGTTTTGCTCTGTGAACGGTGAAGTGTTTGGAGTTTCTTCAACTCTGAGCTTTTTTTTTTGGAGTTTCTTCACTGTGAAGAACGCCTTGCTATCTTGCTTGGTTCCTTGGACTCAAGCATGATTCTGCTTTCTTTGTAATTGTTAATCTCTGGGTCGTCGTCGTTTTTGTTCTCGAAAAAGGACTAGGAGATGCATTACTGGTGCAGCCCAGCTCGTCGAGTTACAGGAAAGGGAATCTCAGCTCTAGGGCTCCACTAAAAGCTGCACTAATTCGTACCACCTTTGTTGCTTAGGCGTTCTAGGGCTCAACTGAAAAGGGGACGAAAGGCTTCTTAACCAAAACGCTGAGCTTCAGCTTTTAAATAAACAAAACAGTGCGTTTCAGGTTTCTTAAGCAAAACGTATGCATTTTGGCCTAGCAGGGAGACGTCGTCGTTTGAACAGGTGCTTACCTGGCTGCTGACATGGCTATGCTGTTAAGAGATAGACGACAGACTGACGGATGTGTTTTTGTCAAAAAAAGAATACTTAAGGACTAAAATTTTAAAGTTTGAAAGTGAGAGACGTAATTGAAAAAGTGTCCAAAACCCAATGACTAAAATGCTATTTTCCCTAAAAACTTTACAATTAACTTTTTAAAAACAATGTGATATGCAAAAAAGTATGAGAAATTGTCATTTTAGTCCCTAGGTTTTGTCCCATTTAATGGTTTGTTCCTTAAGAATTAAACCCTAACAAAATAATCCTCAAACTAAAATCTTTTGATAAAACCATTCTTTCGTCAAGTTCCGTGTGTTTGTTTAATGGCAGAGCGTTCCACGTTGACAAAATTTCCACTTGGCACCGCACAAGCCAAGTCAGCTGTCATTCTGTCCATTGAGAAATTGAAATGGTGTCGTGCCTTTTATATTCGTCCAGCGAAACTAAAATGCACCGAGTTATACGATGTTGTTGCATTTCTTAGAGCTTCATTTTAATCAAATGACGTCGTGCAAGATAAAGGTTATAGAGAAATCAAATGACCATTGTCTCCCATCCGTCTTCTTCGTCTCCATCTCCTTTCCAAAAACCCTACAGAGCCTCCTTGCAATCACCATCGTCTTCATGGCCGGAACTACCTCATGAAACCATTAAAAACCCCGAACCTGTACTCTACCAAACCATGAAGTTCTTCTTCAGAATCAGCTTACCCACTATAGCTTCTACAACCACTACATCATTGCTCTTATCGACGATCTGGTTTGACCCTAAGACCCTTGTTGCCCCAGCGCCCACCTAGATCTTCACCGTGCAGTAACCTCAGAACCTCTTTGCGCATGAACCTCTTTGCTCTTATCGACGATCTGGTTTGACCCTAAGACCTTTGTTGCCCCAGCGCCCACCTAGATCTTTACCGTGCAGTAACCTCAGAACCAAGTAGCCACACTAATCTTTGCGCATGAACTCAAGCAACCAACATCGTCATCAACTGGAACTCCAGCCTCTGTCAACACTTCCAACAACCTTTGGACGTCAGCCTTTATCAAAGGACTTTGGTGGTGATCTCAAAACAAGGATTATAATTTTGTATGATCTCTTAAGCTGAATCCATAAAGATCTCTCAAAGAAAAGATATAGTCACTCAGAGAGATTCTTGATACACAAAAGCTAGGAAAAATGCGATTCTCTACCAAAAATCTGTTTTCACAATGAATGAGTACACGTATTTTGTTCTGGTAGGCTTTTATATGGATATGGGTAAAAAGGTCAAAACATGGCTAATTGCAAAGAGTCAAACAACATTCTGTTATATCTTGCGTATCGAGAAATATAGTAGACTTTACCTTTTTTCCAGCTTCTAACAAACTCTTCTAGAAAAACTCATGAAGACTAATCTAACCATATACATTTTTCATGACAACACCAAATAAACCTTTACATTCTCTTCCTTTGGCATCTTTCGTGACAAAACTAACTTAAACCTATGACAAAAAAAATACGAGTCCTGTTGATCACCAACACAAGATTCATTTACATAGAGACCAAGCCCTATCAAAACTAACATAAGCTAAAAGAAACTTTCCTGAGATTCAGTTACTGGCAACAAATCATCTTAACACATACACATATCTAGACAACCACATTAGTATAGATGTTAGTATAATATCAACACATAAGATATTTAAAGTAAGTAAAACTCATATTAGTTGAGACTAGTCTCCCCCTAAGACCAGCAATTGCTATTTACCACAATAGGGGGCATGTCCTCCTATCCAACAGCTCCACTAAAGTCTTAACCAAATCACCATATTATAAGATATATTTCTAAGTGATGAAACTAAACCATAATCCAACAACACTTAACAAGTTTCAACAGTATGTAAAGCAAGCACACAAAACTAGTAAACATAATTTAAAAAACATAAGCAAAGCATGCAACAAACATTTCAGCCCATAAAAACTTCAGATATGCATACATGCATCCCCTAAGTATTCCTTATCCCTAAATACGAATATCAAAGTTTTCACTTTCTAATAATTATCAAACAACATTCAAAAAATGTTTTAACTATATTTCTTCATTCAAACACTGGGAAACAGAAACAATACAGATTTGGAATCATCTCATTTTCTCTACAAAATCTAAACCACATTCATCAAAAACATAATCTCAATTCATTTTACATAGCATATAAATGAATATCTATCCAACACAATCTTATCAAAATTTCTACATCTAAACTTGAAAAATAAAAAATTTCAGAAAAAAAATCACGAACAAATGGAACAAAACTCAATTCATAAAATTAACAGCTAGTTTTTAAGAACTCACCCCTCTTAAATCATTTTAGCTCTTGTATTATTGACTTACAAAATCAAAATGACCTTCATTAAAAAAAAGGGGTTTCAAACACAATATTAAAAATCAAATTTTACTTATATGGAATCTTCCTCTTCTCCCCCCTCCTAGTCTTCTTCTTCTTCTTTTTCTTCTCTATATGTATGTCTATGTCTCTCTCACTCTAACTAAGCAACTACTGGGGAAATTTGTCTGAGTGCGAGTATGTGTGTGTCTAACCACACTTGGGCTCTGCCTTTCTTTTCTTTTTGTTTTTTTTTATTTCGCGTAAGGCGTTCGAACATCATTTAAAAGCCTTTGAACTAATACACTATAAACAAAGGTGTCAATTTCATGCCATGTATTTCTCTTTTCTATTTGAACCATTTAATTCATAGAGCAAATTGGAGATACAATTATCTTTCCTTCTTCCTAAGGTTAACATGATCGTAGAAATTTCATATTCGAGCTACAAGTATGCCTTGGATTTGGGGTCAAGCTAACCCGAGCAAAGATTCAACAAACCCAAACCTTAAAATCAGGAGATTAGGCCTAGCACTATACCCATTAGCTTTGGTGGAAGAGTATCGACTTAGTCAGTAACTGCGCTATGAGTCACCAAAGTTTCAAGAAGGCAGTCCCTTTAATTCTCCAAAAAGAGTTTTCTAATTTTTTTAAGTTAGTTGGAAAAATGTATCGAATCTAATCTTATTAGAAGGAAAAAGAAATTGTGCATGCTTATAGCAGAAGTTGTGCTAAATTTTGAGTTGTTGAATAGACTACTTCTTGAAAGAGAAGCGACTGTAAGCCACAAATAGAAGAAAAAAGGTTAAAGTGAAGAGGAGAGAGAAATTGTAACAAGAGACAAGAGATTTTAAGTGGTTCGGTCTAGAAGACTTACATCCACTGTGAAAGCCCTCTATGACAATATTTTTTTATTATGAGTCCATACAGATTACAATTGAAGATCTCTATTTATAGAGATAATACAAAGCATAATATGAGAATATCCTATGTGTTGGCTTTTGTACACAATCGAGATTTTGATGATTTCAATAAATGGATCAAGTTTATAAAATGGACATCTTCAAAGACAAAGACAACTTGATGAAAGAGCCAAAGACTTGAAGAAGAAAGAACAAGAAGATGCAAGGAGCTCAAAGTGAAGATTCAAGACCTTAGGGTATAATCCTTGTAACTATTTATTTCACATTTGACAAGGATTTGAATCACGCACTTGCATATCTTTCAAAACATGCATAAACCGTTTTAAGTTTTTGTTTGAAAGATTAAAATATTTTTATAGGTTTCAAAACATCCCAATCAAACCTCCAAACCTTCATATACTTATGAGAAGTATGTCTTCAAAATTGGGTGTTTAAAAGTGGTAAAATAGCTTGTTTTTAAAAGAACCTCATCATGCTTAAGTTGAGGAGGTCGACCGGCTGTTCAAGCGGTCGACCGGTACTTCGACCGCCTCATGTAGCGGTCGATCGGTTGGTTTTGAAAAAAAGTCGTTGAGCTTCTAACAATATGACCGTTGGAGTAACGGTAACTTGAAGCGGTCGACTGGTTCATGTAGCGGTCGACCGCTTCGTTTTAGCAAAAACTCCCAACGGCTATAAACGGCTAGTTTTCATATGTGGCCTATAAATACACCTTCATTTCGTCTAAAATGATAACCCAACGACCACATATCATTTCTACTACTTGAGAAATATTCTAAACCCTCCTATTCTATATTTCTCATAGCATTCACACAAAACACACTTTCATATCCTTGTCTTTGTGTGAATAAAGAGATAAAGCCTTCATTTTCATATCTACTCTATCAAGAGAGTTTTTGTTCTTCCATCTACCTATCGAATAGAGGTGTTTCCTTTAGTGAGGTTGTTCACTAAAGATGAAGCTTATAGAGGGTATATCTCAAGCTTGGCTAGGTTGTGAGTGGTGAGCCCGAAAAACCACTTGGGAGGGTTTGAATGTTGATCCCGGGAAAACACTTGTACGGTTCACTAGCACCGGAAGCTAGTGTGTAAAAGCTATTGGAAGATAGTGGAAAATCTCAAGGCTCGGTGAAAGAGCTTGAGGGGTGGATGTAGGTGGGTTTGCGAACCGCCTAAAAATACTGTGTTTGCTTCTCTTATCCCTTCTCTTTACATTTAGCACTTACATACTTGTTATATCATTATACTTGTGCTAAATTAGTATTTACTTTGCAAACACGGTTTTGGGGGGTTAATATCGAAAAGTTTAGAAAACCAATTCACCCCCCCTCTTGGGTTGCCTTA
Source organism: Myrica gale (assembly GCA_963930655.1). Classification (NCBI taxonomy): domain Eukaryota; kingdom Viridiplantae; phylum Streptophyta; class Magnoliopsida; order Fagales; family Myricaceae; genus Myrica; species Myrica gale. The sequence goes on along the minus strand of OZ005610.1, from coordinate 13,962,047 downwards.
ATCCTGAAACTAGGACTCACAATTGGTATGAGAGCTTGGTGCTCTTTATACAAGATTTAATCATCTTGAGTTAGAATGAGAACTACGAGCTTCAACACTCAGGTTGAAGGACTTTCCACTCTTAGACCTCCTCTTTTTGACGAAAATGATTATACATATTGGAAAGCTAGGATGAAGATTTTTATTCAATCAATTGATTTTGATCTATGGTTATGCATATTATATGGTCCACATATTCCTACCAATAAAGTTGGAGAATTTGAAAATAAATATGAATATAGTGATCTAGATAAAAAGAAAATTTCTTTGGATGCTAGAGCAATGAACATTCTTTATTGTGCCTTAGATAAATGTGATTTTAATAGAATATCTTCTTGCACAAATCCTAAGGAAATTTGGCATGCTCTAGAGACCACTCACGAAGGGAACAATGCCAACGATGAAAGATCATCTTCCTCCGAAGAAGAAGAAAATGGAGAAATAGCCAACAAGTGCTACATGACATTTGATGATACCGATGAGGATGACGATAAGGTATATTCTTCCGATGATGAACCTCAACCATCATATACTGAGCTTCAAAATGCTTTTAATGAACTTTTATGTCAATTTGAACTATTAGGTTCAAAATATACATCTTTGAAAAAGAAACTCATTTTGATCTCAAAAGAAGTTGATTTATTGAAAAATGAACGAGATACTCTATAGCTAGAAAACAATTTGTTCCAACAAAAAGCTTTAGAATTTGAAACGGAGAAAGATGCTTTGAACAACAAAATTCTTTCTCAAAGCAAAATCCTTGAGAAGTTTACTCAAGGAAAGAAATCTTTAGCTTTGATTCTTGGTAGTCAAAGATGTGTCTTTGACAAATGTGGCTTAGGCTACAAGCCTTCTATTCACCAAAAATATTTTAAAAATTATTTTATAAAGGCTAAGTCATTTAATGCACCTACTCAAACATGTTATTTTTGCAACAAAAATGAGCATCTTATTTTTGATTGTGCATTAAAGAAACTTGGGAGCAAGACTATCAAGAAGATATAGGTTCCAAAAGGAACCAAAACTAACATTGAAGGAACCAAGAAGGCTTGGGTACCAAAAATGGTTTCTTAATTCTCTTGTAGGATGAAGCAACAAACGGTGCTTGGATGAAACTTTCCTATCAAGAAGGCTTGTGACATTTGAGGACAAATGCTAAGGGGAAACCTTTGGTAACATCTAAATCCTTATTTGAGAATAAGTTTTAAATTGTTGGCTAATTATATTCCATGATATTTTCTTGGTTGTTAAATGTTATAAATGCAAATGTACTTATCTTTCACATATTTTCTTGCATTTATCAAAGTGGAACATCTATGAGCTAACATTTTTACAAAATCATGAACTTTAATAAGTTTTTTGTGTGTTTAAACTTTCTTTGGTTTAGAATGACTTTTAAATTGTCATTGGTAGCTAAGAAGTTGGTACAAACCCACTCGGTGGGCTACTATCGTAATAGCGATGGACTCTTGAGTCCCCGTTAGACATCCTCTATACCATTTAAAAGAGATTGTCATTTAAAGTCCAAACTTGTTCTTTTGGATAGAAAATGACCTTTTGAATTATATCCATGAATTCTCTTTTTGATTGACAAAGGGGAAGAACTCTTAAATGTCTATATGGTTGCATTCCCAATTCTTTTAGAATGCATATTTGGGGAGAAAAGTAACCTTTGTCTTTTTGATGTGACAAAAGGGGAGAAATGTGCTAATAGTTTTAATGACTATATATTCTCCTTTTAATTGGATTATGTTTTAATTGTATTACTATTTATGAATCCAATGGCTACTAATGCTTTGTCTTCAAGTTTTAAATGTTTGTCCAATTGCAAAAGATAGGGGGAGTCATCCCAAAACTATCACTTTATTGTCATCATCAAAAAGGGGGAGATTGTTGGCTTTTGTACACAATCGAGATTTTGATGATTTCAATAAATGAATCAAGTTTATAAAATGGACATCTTCAAAGACAAAGACAACTTGATGAAAGAGCCAAAGACTTGAAGAAAGAAGAACAAGAAGATGCAAGGAGCTCAAAGTGAAGATTCAAGACCTTAGGGTATAATTCTTGTAACTATTTATTTCACATTTGACAAGGATTTGAATCACGCACTTGCATATCTTTCAAAACATGCATAAACCGTTTTAAGTTTTTGTTTGAAAGATTAAAATATTTTTATAGGTTTCAAAACACCCCAAAAAAACTCTCACACCTTCCATATACGTATGAGAAGTAAGTCTTATAAATTGGGTGTTTAAAAGTGGTAAAATAACTTGTTTTTAAAAGAACCTCATCATGCTTAAGTTGAGGAGGTCGACCGGCTGTTCAAGCGGTCGACCGGTACTTCGACCGCCTCATGTAGCAGTCGATCGGTTGGTTTTGAAAAAAGAGTCGTTGAGCTTCTAACAATATGACCGTTGGAGTAACGGTAACTTGAAGCGGTCGACCGGCTCGTTTTAGCAAAAACTCCCAATGGCTTTTTTTCATATATGGCCTATAAATACACCTTCATTTCGTCTAAAATGATAACCCAATGACCACATATCATTTCTACTACTTGAGAAATATTCTAAACCTTCCTATTCTATATTTCTCATAACATTCACACAAAACACACTTTCATATCCTTGTCTTTGTGTGAATAAAGAGATAGAGCCTTCATTTTCATATCTACTCAATTTGATATGAAAATAGAGGAGATAGCTCAAGCTTGGTTAGGTTGTGAGTGGTGAGCCCGAAAAACTATTTGGGAGGGTTTGAGTGTTGATCCCGGGAAAACACTTGTACGGTTCACTAGCATCCGGAAGCTAGTGTGTAAAAGCTATTGGAAGATAGTGGAAAACCTCAAGGCTCGGTGAAGGAGCTTGAGGGGTGGATGTAGACGGGTTTGCCGAACCACCTAAAAATACTGTGTTTGCTTCTCTTATCCCTACTCTTTACATTTAGCACTTACATACTTGTTATATCATTATACTTGTGCTAAATTAGTATTTACTTTGCAAACACGGTTTTAAGGGGTTAATATTGAAAAGTTTAGAAAACTAATTCACCCCCCTCTTGGGTTGCCTTAATCCTAAAACTAGGAATCACACTATATTTAAATTTGAATCTCTACATTTGAATTTGAATTTGAATCTTCATAACAATATCAAAAATTTGATATTGTGATAACCATAATATCATATCAAATCTTTAAGATTTGATTATGATATTATCTCTAACATCCTCCCTCAAACACAAGATGGAGAAATCTGAAATCTTGTGTTTGAAAAACGAGATCTGAAGGTGATTGGACCTTGAAGTTATAGATCCTTGCTCCTTTGCTGAACATTTTTTTTTGAATTTGATCGGACCTAGAAATCATATCAGAGGCACACGACCTTGAATACAGGTTGAAAGTGATCGGACCTTAAAATCATAGGCATACAACTCTTGCCAAACATATCTCTGCTCTGTCTTTTTTCTCTCTCTTTCACTCACCTTTTTTTTTTCTTTCAAACAGAGATTTGTTGTAAGTACAGCGGAGGTGAAATTCACCAACTTTTAAAGATGCGGAATTTTGTTGCTCTGATACCAAGAAGAAAAAGGTTAAAGTGAAGATGAGAGAGAAATAGTAACAAAAGACAAGAGATTTTAAGTGGTTCGGTCTAGAAGACCTACATCCACTTTGAAAGCTCTCTATGACTGTATTTTGTATTATGAGTCCATACAAATTACAATTGAAGATCTCTATTTATAGAGATAATACAAAGCATAATAGGAAAATATCTTATATTTAAATTTGAATATCTACATTTGAATTTGAATTTGAATCTTCATAACAATATCAAAAATTTGATATTGTGATAACCATAATATCATATAAAATCTTTAAGATTTAATTATGATATTATCTCATGGCCCACTTCCAGTACTGACCGTCACATTTTTCATTAATTTCCATATCGAATGTAAATTTTGTGGTCTTTTATGTACCATGTGATTCATTTAGCAAGGCATGTAGTCTGAATATATAGACCGGAATCCTATTCAGTGTTGGTGGGGTCGTCACCTGCAATTCTCTCGAGAGTAAGGGGATTCGCCTCGTTGCTGAATTCCCATGTGACCCACCCGACATGAGTTATGTAGTAAAATAAATGGTGTGACAAAGTGTGTGGGCGAGATAGTTCAATACATTGAATTAAACGATAGGAACTGAATGATGAAAAAAAAACGATAGGAACTGAAGGGTTACTCTGGCCCCATTAGATGAATTGAATTGTTATGTACCCAAAATAATAAGAACAGAATTAGGCCTTCCTCGAGGGGACCTGGACCTCCGTTTAATCTTTCATTGATAGTTTTGAGAACAAAGCATTAGTTCTACAGCAGTTAAATAGGACTCCAAATAAAACTGACCACAAATGGAAATAACTAACCCACTAACACGTAAAGTAAGCCATATACAATACCCACAAACATAAAACAACTGAATATAATCTATTAACTGGCACTACATCTAACTAATAGGTCCCAAAAAAACTAATTAGCGAATGCCAGACCCAATAGCTTCAACCAACAACCCAATCTATCTGTGGAGTCATGACACGACTAGACCGAATTCAAAAGGAATTACAAGGGAAATGTTAATTACTATATTTCAAAGGAATTAAAAAGGGAAAATCCGTAAGAAGTTCTTATAATTCAAACATTTACACTGTTGTTCATACGTTTACAAGATTTTAAGGGCAGTAAATTAGAAGGATAAATGTAGTTTAAGTTGGATGAATTGGATCCCATCTAACAGAAAAGAGAGGGGGAGAAAAAAAAGACTCCATTAGAAATAGATAGTCATCTTAGGAACTTAAATAATTAATAGGGTTAGTGACCATTTTTGTCCTTGGATTTTGATCACTTTTTTAAAAGCGTCCCTGAATTTTTTCGTTTATCACACATAGTTATTGGTATTTATGATTTTGTCAAAACGGTTATTTTGTCCACTTCCATTAGAGAATTGCCCAGTCACCTAACGGCACGCCATGACCAACCCAAAAAATGACACATGTAACATTTTTTTTAAAAAGATGTCACGTCATTTTTATTGCACAACATCAATAAAATAAATAAAATTATAAAAAATATTAATTCTCTGCCACCCCTGAGAGCCTCCCTGGTTTTGGGGTGGTCGTGACCACCCCGTAAAGGGGCACCCCTTTGCCACACTAGATTTGGAGCCACCCGCCTTGAAGAAAAGGTAGCTGCGAGCGAGTTCGGTTAATATGCTGAGCCTTATTGTGATGAGCGGTAATGAGTGATGGTGAGGACCTAATTTCACAATCCGGTGGCCCCAAAACATGTCACATCATTTAAAATGACGAGACCCACTCTCGACCCGACTAGAGGTTGACCCGACCCGTTTTGAGGCTGACCCACAATTTCAGACTCGGATCTCATCGTATCATTGTTGTGTTCGTCTTTAATGGCTTCAACTCCTCCGAACTTTACTATATGGTTCGACAACTATTGAATCTCGAATTCTAATGCTCACTAACAAAATAACTTTCTCAACGTTAAATAGTCTTTCCATAGGCAACACTTATATGTTACCAAATAACTTCAACGAAATCCTAGTCATAAAGAACCGAAACTAAAAGGAATTTTCGAAGAACTCAGAGATTCTTGCAGGAAAAGAATTGGGCCGAGCTTCGGAGAGCACACTCTTGAGCTTGCGCTTTTGCTTTCGGACTCGTCTTTTCCCGAGACTCGAATTTTTTATGGGTATGATTGAGAATTGTGGTTTGCGCAAGAGGGGCAAACAATTCTTCAATATCATAGGTGGGTTTTCTTCTTTCATTGCATACATCATTGAAAAAGCCAGCTTTGAAGAAGAAGAAGAAGAAATAGAAAGAGAAGACAATGTTTTCAATGACTCACCGCGGGTAATTTCTGGCGACAAATTGGCGGGTACGTGCGCGGACTTAGCTGAAAAGGGGAGGTGAAGGTAGAAGACAGAGAAACCATTGTAGGCCGAAAGGAGAAGACAAACGAGATCAAAGAGTGAGGTGGGCAAACAGAGGAGAAGAGCTTGGACAGACCTGATCACTATTCGACTTACAGGGGAAGAAGATTTAAAGGGCTGGGCGAGCTGGGGAAGAAGCCCAGTGGGGCGAGCTGGGTGACGATGCTCTGAGATCGCGAAATGAAGAGAAGGAAGGTGATTTGAATTTTCAAACTGGGTCAGCTTCAAAACGGGTTGGGAGATGAGTAGTTAAGTCAGGAGTGGGTCTCTTCATCTTAAATGAAGTGACATGTTTTAGGCTACCAGATCGTGAATTTTGGATCCTCACCGACACTAATTATCGCTAAGCACCATACAGCTCAACATATTAACCACACCTGCCGCGAGCCACCCTTGGTTCGTTAATTGTTTTTTGAATAATTAATTTTTTTTATATAATTTTGTTTATTTTACTGATGTGGGGCAATAAAAATGACGTGACATTTTTTTAGAAAAAAATTGTTACATGTGCCATTTTTTGGTTGGTCATGATGTGTAGGATCGTTAGTTTATTGGGCAATTCGCTAATAGAATTGGACGAAATGACCATTTTCACAAAATTATAAATTTCAAGGACTATGTGTGATAAACACGAAAATTCAGGAACACATTTTTAAAAGTGATCAAAATTCAGGGACGGAAATAGTCATTAATCCTAATTAATAAAAACAGTGGTTAATTATGCAATTGTTTAATCTCGATCCAAACAAGGAGGGAAAAATATTGTATATGCTTTGAAATATTTCACACTACAATGTGAAAAATGTATATCTGGTAAAATGTATTTCACGCTACAATGCTAAAAGGTAATAAGAAAAAAACTAGTGAATCTACCACTTATCTAAAAAGTTTAATAGAAGAGGTAGATTTTATTATTTAAATTATATTTTCTAAGATGTGTCACCATATTTACTCAGGACTTCACCACTTTAGCCCTGGCTAAGGTATTCAAGACCTTGATCTTTGACTCTCACGTACCATTATGAGCATCAAATTCATTCAAGACGAGGGTGGTGTTGGTACCATCATGCAAACCAAATTCTCACAAAAGGGAGACTGTGTTTAAGAATAGGTAATTAGAATTTCAAGAGATAGAGCTAGTGGTTAAGGTTTGAGACTTCGAGGTTGGTTTGCTCCTTGCAAGGTTTCAAGTTCAAAATCTCCAAAGTGCTATCAATTTTTTGAAGTCATATTATATTCTTATTCTATACAACTCTTGATCTTGAACTCTAGTTAAAGTTGTAATGTCTTATGGCTATTATATAACCTTTCAATTTTTCAATTTCTTGTAAAAAAAGAATTATTTGATGAAAAGTTGAATTTCTTTTCCCTGGTCCACTGAGAATTATTCCCACAGCAAAGTGTTGCCAGATAGCTAGACTCTATTCAAACAAAGAAATTAAGATGGGGATTTGTTTTGGAACTGAATGAAATTAAACTATTTATTTAAAGATAATGTAATTTTTTTAATGAAAAAGTATTGAAGTTGGTGTGAAAAGACGTTGAAATTTGTGAGAAAATTTTGAGATTTTAATTTAAAAATGTTAGTTTTTTGAAAGTTTGGTGACTGAAACAAAAGATATATAATTAATGAATAAAAAATATTTTTTTCTTTATAAAAAATAAAGAGAGCTGTGTCTTCTCATTCTCAATTCTTCGTATTTAGAAAAAGAAAAGAAAATAAACGAATCATATTATATATTCTGTCCAATGTAACTTGATAAACCTTAGTTTTGAAATTTTGTGATTGGATCAGGCACATAACCTAAGCAAATAGTACACAGGACACGTACTCAAGTGGCATCTATTCGGCAGGATTTTTTTGCAACTGCTATGGTTTGTCGTGACTCGACTGGGTGTATTCTACATGCTGCTGTTGGAAGTGTCCCAGGTTCTGACCCGACAGCAGGTGAAGCTGCAGCTCTGAAGTTGGGTGTCGAGGAGGCTGTGAAGAGTGGATTCAGCTCGGTGATACTGGAGGGGGATTCGCTAGATTTGATCACTACCCTTAAGGAATTTCCTAAGCGAGCTGATTGGCGAATTCAAAATAACATTCAAGAGATTCATGCTCTTCTTCAAAATTTGGTTTTTTGGAAGTTTAGGCACACCAATAGGGATGTAAATAATGCTGCGCATTGTCTAGTTGGTTGGGTCGCCTCTGAATTTATTTCAAGAGGCTCTCCTGTGTTATTGACTAGACTGACTTGAACTGGTTGTATGCAGGGGTTAATCCCTTGATGATGTTTTTGAGCAGGAATGAGGAACTAGTTGTCTTGATTATAAAAAGTTAAAAATAAAAAAGTGGCATCACATCCTTAATTTGTTTGAGACAAAAATCTATTATAAGAGCACATAAATTTTAGTTGTGAAGACAAATGTATTTATTTTGATGTATATATATAAGAATTCAGTCCTTGTAAACCCTACATCCATATTCCAAAGGAGGAAGAATGGAAATTTCAACATAAGGAGGCCGGCACGGATGGGTAACAGTGGAATGTGGAGATCATTTTTACTGGCAATTATAGCATGGCGTATGCTCGTGTTGGGTATAGGGCAAGTTGATGATGCCTATCATCGGGAACTTAACATCAAAGACTGTGCTGGATACTGCATGAGATCTTGCCCTTTAGAGACCAGTCAGAAGGGAGTATTGAAATGCGTGCATCCATGTATGATTCACTGCACAATTATTTGAGATATTCCTCAGACAACTCCGCGAACTTGACTCTTTGGATTCTGGCTGTAACAATCCTAGAAATGGTATAAATTTCTTTAGCCCTAGCCTCTGAACTTTTCATAGAAATATACATGCCCACCTGCAATCCTCCCCGATCCATCCCTGATTGATACCCATATGGCCAGTTTTCATATCACCGATGTTTAGGTCTCCCATAGTTAGACAAAGTAAGGATTGTTGGAATTAGACAATGCATTCTGGATAATTTTAAGAGGTATGTCAATGTATTCTGGAGCATTTAGACAATGAATCAACTGCTGAATTTCTCTTGTGGGCTTTATACATGATCTCATACTCATACCGGCCTATAAGCTTCAATAGCCATCTCTGGTAGTCAAGAGTTGAGACATTCTACTTAAAGAAGTACTTCAAACTCCTCTAGGTCCGTTCTAATAATAAATTTTGGACCTAAAAGATAAGCTCATATGCACATACAACCTTTAGAATGACAAGCATCTCCAAAGCATAGGTTGACCAGCTTTCATAGATGGCCCTAGAACTTTGCTTAAGAATGGAATACGTCGGCCTTGGTGAATTAACTTTTTCACTTTTTCACTTTTTTACTCTCTCATCACTTTTTCACAAAACTTTTATACCCAAAATTTAACCACCCTAAAATTTTGGCACTCAAAGCCAACCTCACGCACCCCTTCTTGAGAAATAATCCACTTCCTTCACCAAATTTATACTTACAAGTTTTACAAAGGATTGTTCAGTGGCTAGGTAGAACCGGTTTTGGTTCCAATTTTACTGGATTCAAAACCTGTTCCGAAAACTTCTATGTAGAACCGGTTTTGGTTCCAATTTTACTAGATTCAAAACCGATTCCGAAGATTTTCTTTTAAATACCTTTTTGGTAATTGTATGGCCTTAAAACTACTTTTAAACCCCGATGCTTCTCAAAGAAAAATTAAAAATTTACCCAAAAAAATAAACATGACTGCCTTAAAAAAATATGAGATCTTAATTATATACATAAAAAAAAATTGAGGACATTTACTAAAATAAATATAAAAAAATCAGAAAAAGTTACGAAAATGAAAAAAGTTTAGAAAAATAGAAAAATATATTTGGAGTAAGTGAATCAAATATAAAACAGATACTTTTTTTAAAAAATCTTATAAAATACTTAAAAATATTTAGAAGAAATATAAAACCATCCATGCATGCTCAAACTCCCCACATCTATAATTTTCTACATCAAAATTAGTAAAAAAATCCTAAATTAATTACAAACACACACTTCATCAACATGTACAATATTTTACAAGTTTATTAGCATATTCAAAGTCAAATTCAATACTCAAAATCAAAGCTAAAAAACTGAGAAAAACACATTTTAATGGGTTAAAATGCACTACAAAACGTACCTGTAGTGTGTAGGACTAGGAAGGATGCAATCCACGGACTGAAAATAACAATGGACATTGAGAGGAGTTTGAGAGAGAGAGAAAGAGTACGTGAGAATGTGAAAATGAGGCACGGGTGTTCCAATATTCGAACGATCGTTCGAACGTTTAGGAAAAAAACTGTCCGAAACCGTTCATTAACCAATGTTTTATTTCTAAACCGTCAAATAATCGTTGGAACGGGTAACATTATTCGTTCGAACGGTAATAAAAAATGATAAAAATTAATCGTGATTGGACTTGCATTTATAACGATAGGTGGAAAAGTGGCATTTGAAATCATTCAAACACGTGAAGATTTTCCGGGATGCGAACCCGTGTTCCAAAAAGATTATGTTGTGTTAGAACGATAATTGTTAACTAACACGTTTTTTTAACATTCCGATATTTTGCTTTTTTGTTCGAATGTCCGTTTTAAGTTTGAACTGACGTTCAAATGTTCGTTATAATGGATAATATTCATCCAAAGTTTTTGGAAAGAATGTCATATAGTTCGAACGTTATTTTCAAGACTGATGAATATGTCCCTAAAACGGGATTTGTTTTGTGACGGCAAGATTCAGTCCTGAATAATTAACCTTTTTTTTCGAAGGGAAATTTTGTCCCAAAAAAAGTACAAATTCTTTATATTTTTTTTTCGATGGTTTTAATTTTGTCCCAAAAACATAAATTTATATTTTTTTGGAGACGAAATTATTCAGTTGCTAAATAACACTTTTTTGGATGGATTTTTTAGCATAAAAAAAAAACTATCCCAAAAACTAAAATTTGTTGCAGTGTCACTTGGAGTACGAAAAGAGATTAAATTAGATACGACGTCAAGTCTCACGCTGAGACTTTGGTTGAGTTAAAGGGTCTGTTTGTTTGCTTGTAATTTACTTGTGTTCAGGTATTTTGGAAAGCACCTGAAAATAAGGTCAAAGTAAAAAATTTCAAGTCAACTGTAAAAACTAAATTATTTTTCAAAAAATAAACTAAGCTCAAATTTTCTGTAAACGATTTTGTTTTTGGAACATTATAGTATGCCACATATCTAGGGGCAAAAATTTAATTTGAAGGTTGTACATGATAGTTTTATATTTACTTTTCCCTTAGTTGACTAATGATAATTGAACTGCGGAGACCAATTTTATTGCAAAAGTGTATCTTAGAGACCTTCACGTTGAAATACGTAAGTAATGAAAACACGTAATTAAGCCTTTTACGTAAATACGTAAATCATTAAGCGTGTCAAACATAAAAAATATTTTGTTGAAAATATTTTAGAATAATAACTAAACACTCAAAAGGAAAAAAAATTTCATTAAAACGTTTAAATGAAAAGTGTTTTTATGTAAAATAATAGTTTTACAAGCAAACAAACAGATCCATAATATATAATAATCGAAGCAACTTCAAGAGCAACTGGTCTAACTAGTCCTCTTTGTTGGAAGTCCCACATTGCTAGAGAAACTAGTCAATGTGCTCCTTATAAGGTTGTGACATTCCTCACTCCTCAAGGCGTCTTTTGGAGTTGAGTTAGACCCATCTTTCACATATTGTGAAAATTCTAATATGGTATTAGAGCAAGGTCCCTAGTCTGTGGTCCCACCATCACCCGTTTCCACGTGTTGGCTTGGATGTCCTCCCGCCACACGTGAGGGGGTGTGTTGGAAGTCCTACATTGCTAGAGAAACTAGTCAATGTACTCCTTATAAGGTTGTGGCATCCCTCACTCCTCAAGACGTCTTTTAGAATTGAGTTAGACCCACCTTTCACATATTGTGAAAATTCTAATACTCTTGAAGTAAAAAAACGCAATATGACAAGCGTTGTCCTCTTGATGAAAATCGAATATATATGATTTGCAAAAGAAGATGTACTACTTTTTCAGAAAAGTCAATATTAATTCTTTAGGTTTAATTGATATAATTAGAGTAAAGCTGAGGATACTACTATACATCGATACGAACAGACCGAATTACGAATTGAACTTTAGGTGGCCGGCCAATTGCGTAGAAATTAATATATTTTGGAGGGGCCTCTTGCCCTTTTCGCAAACCGAAGTATGTGAGATGCTCACAAAGATGAAAACGTCATTAACGGAATCGGCTCATACTGTTAGAAATAAAAAAAATTTACACTTTGATAAGTGAGACATCTATTAGGAAACACCCAATTGGATTAATTGTGTTAACTCACTTATATTTAAAATCTTACATAAGGGGGTTATTTATAACCCAAAAGAACAAACTTGCCCAAGCAATGTGGGACTTCAACTTTCAACACTCCTCCCGCAAACTAAAGGTAAACAAACCGACAAACCTTGAGTTTAGAGTTACAAAAAAAAAATTACATGAAAAAAATAATTACAAAGATTGTCGGTACTAAGCCGAAAAGTTACCCCGATACTAAGCCGGGAGGTCGCCGGTACTGAGCCGGGAAGTTGCCGGTACTGAGCCGGGAAGTTGCCGGTACTGAGCCGAGAGAAAGCCGGTACTGAGCCGGGAGAAAGCAGGAACTGAGTCGGGAGAAAGCCGGTACTAAGCCGGATGGTCGCCAGGAGGTAACCGGACTAAAGCCGAAAACCATCATCTGATACCATGTTAGAAATAAAAAAATTTACACTTTGATAAGTGAGACATCCATTAGGAAACACCCAATTAGATTAATTGTGTTAACTCACTTATATTTAAAATCTTACATAAGGAGATTATTTATAACCCAAAAAAACAAACTTGCCCACATTGCTAAGCAATGTGAGATTTCAACTTTCAACACATACCAGCTTAATACAACTTACTGCTTGATAATTAAACCACATAATTAATGTCGAAAATTGCAAGATTGTATCTAGCTAACACGTCCGTCACCTACACCAATAATCACGTAACTCAAAATTACGGCACCACACGACGAGTCACCATTCTTAATGTGCATCATTATTAATTAGCTTAAACGTCCCGATCGAACATTTGCTCTTCTACGAGACAAAAATTCACAGTACTGTTGATAATATTAATTATATGTTTGTCAAAACAATACCTTTACTTTGAAGCCATCCAACAGCTATGGCATGTATAACTATAACTATAACTATAACTATAACTATAACTATAACTATATATATAATAGAGGATTTAAACCAGCTTGTAAATTCCAGTTTTACATTCAAATTGGAACTCCGATACGGGGGGGAAGGCCGGTATGGATGACCCCGGAATGTGGAGACTTGTGGTGACGGTCTTCATAGCCTTAACGATGGTTTCGTCGAACGAGCTAGTGATCCTCGTCCTCCCCTTCGAGAACATGTTAACCTTAAAGAATGTGCTCATTACTGTGTCTCATTTTTCTGCCACAGTCACAAGCCGCGGTCTATTTCTTCATTACTTGAATGTCTCGAGCCTTGCATGACCTACTGCAAAGGAGAAGTTACGACATTTCTCCACCAACTCTGGCACTTTCTTGATTTTCTGGATTCCATGAGCTTCAAGTTTAAGGCTGGTATGAAGTTTCTTAGGCCCCGCAGCTTAACTTTTTCTTACTCTCTTCCCCAGAAATGCATGCACACACCTGTTCATGAGTAATGAGAGATAAATCAGCTTTATATATAACAAATCCAAGTTATCCAACCCATGCTACTTTAGGTCTCTTTTCCTTATAGTTTAGTGAATTGAGTCTGTAAACAGGAGGCAGCTTGTACGCACGGTAGTTTAATGTCACATGATATGTTTACTGCATCTAGAAGAGATCAACAGGTGCAAATCGCGATCTTTGATTAATTTGTTTCCTGTGAAAGACGATATTCCAAATAAACACGACTATGTGAAGACGTGCTACAGAAAGGGTAAGAAGAACTATTCACATTTTCTCGCTACCTGTTTTTTTAAGGGTTAATTGGAGTTTCAAAAAATTGAGGAAGTGATCTTTTATCATGCGGATCAGAATATTGAATTTTTATCATTAGGATCTCTTAACTCAAACTAATAAGTTTGACACATTATGCCCCAAATTATTAACATATTTAAACTTTACACCCCAAGTTATAATTTGAATATTAAAATTGTACCAAGTGATTCATTTTTCATTGATTTTTGACCGTAAGGTATTAACATGGGGTGTAAATGTAGAGTGATTAATATTTTAGAGTGTAACCTGTCAAGTTTGAGTTGCAAATTGAAGTAATGATGTTGTAATTAGTAAATGCTAAATGTCTTTTTCCCTACTTTCATTCTTTCTTTTTCACTTAAGCATGAAACTCCATCATGTCAGCAAATCTAGCACCATTAACCCCGGAAACTGCTACTTTTGGTCATGATCCCCTAACTCCCTCCGATGACCCTTTTCCGATCACTTCATCATTACAAACTTCAAGAAAGCCCTAGCAAGATTGATCGATCGGGGTTCAACCATTTTGAAGGTACAGCCTGTTGATGTTATTGGATTTGATTCTATTACAAGAAATTTGACTTATTGAGACGATTATTTTTTAGCACGCCAAAAACCGTCGCAAAAGTATTCGAGATGGATCACCAAAAGATGTGGCTAGTTAATTTTTGGGGATGAAAAATAAATCCGTCCCAAAAAAACCTATATTTGGGTAACGGTTTTCAAAACGTTTTTTTTTTAAATTTATTTTAAAAATGTTTCCCAATCCAAATATGATTTTTTTTCACACATAAAAAAATCAATCTTCAATAAAATTTTCTATCTAATCATTGGTTTCAATTTTTGTGAATAATAACACAAAAACCAAAATTATTTTACACAAACCCTTAAGTCTTCTCACAAAAATCTTATTTCCAAATATACTTAACTTACTCTCACATTCTCCAAGAAAATAATTTTAAAAAGCTTTATTTCCAAACCTCATTTCTATGGATCCCTCAATTTTCTCACAAAAACCTAAAAAAACATATGATCTAATTTTTTTCTTAATCATTATAATAAAACATTTTCAAACCAAACCAAACATATATTTTTTAAGTGTGGTGTGGGCTATTGTATTGGGCGGCTAGAGTGATTTTCTTAAGCATTCTCAATAAAATTGCTCTGGGGTGGACGTAGATTTGGGCCAAACCATGTAAATTCTTCGTGTTCATTTTCTTTGAATTTTCGTGTCGCTTTTTCCAGCAAGTGGTATTAGAAGCAGGTTTGAGGATCCGTAGTAGTTTTTCGGGGGGAAGCAGAGAAGGTCCGAAAATTCAAAGTGGTTTGATCGGAGATTGAAGGGCACCAGCGTGTAAAAGAGGAAGAGACGAAGCTGAAGGTCAGAACCACGTCGCCGGCGGAGCTCGGATGCGCCCACACGCGCCGCAGGAAGTCGTCTCGCGTCGTTCACGCGCGACACTTGCCCTCACGCACCGAAGAGAGGTAGGGCACGTTGTCCTCACTCGCCACCCAATGAACCTACCACGCCATCATCCACGTCATCGACATGTCCGTGGGTGGGTCACAAAGTGCCACGTCAGCAGGGGTCTCGTCAGTGCCACGTCATCAGAGAATATCTCAGGGAATTAGAAGATTGCGGTAGGCATATTCCGACTAGGGAATATTCCAGAAAGGTTATTCCGGCGAAAGAATAGTCCAGAAGACTCCGGTTTTATTTTGTTCCAGTGTTGTTTTTCTGCCGCTTCAGGTGTTTTTGGCCAGTTTTCGAGCAGGTCAGATCTGTCCCTAAAGTTTTGGGCCATTTCGGATCCATTGGGGCTGCTAGAATTGTGAAATTCGGCCTCAATGAGTGTAAATTGAGATGACGTAAAGTATGGTTACCGGTATGATGATGTTGTCTGCTACGAATTAAATGAACTGGAAGCCACAAATGAAGGATATCCTTTATGCTAAGGATATGTAAGATCCATTAGAGAACAAGGGCATGAAACCAGAAGGGATTGACGAGGCAAAGTGGAAGAAGATCAACTGGAAAGATATAAGGTTGATTCTTCAGTGGATTGAGCCAGAGGTATTCAATCACGTAGCCAAAGAGACAAATGCTTTTGAACTATGAGACAAGAATACAGGAGGCCGAGATAAATCCAGAGAAAAGAGTCGTAAGATTAGCTGCTTCTATTGTGACCAAGAGGGACATATCAAGTGGAATTGTCCAAAGTACAAATTAGAGAAAGAGAAATCATCAGAAGTCTTACTGATGATTGATGACTCCGACGTCATGTCGTACGCTTAGGTGCTTGGTACTAGCCGGTGGAGATGCAAGAGCAGGGGATGCGGGATTGGGGCCGAATCACGTAAATTCTTGGTGTTCATTTTCTTTGAATTTTTGTACCGCTTTTCCCAACAGGTTCCTCAATCGGTTTTAACGGATCTTATCACTTAATTCTTTGTGCATCCTTTTGTATGACCTCAGATGCATGGAGGTTGCTCTTCTTCTTAAAGTTTCATTGTCTTACTACTATACTTTCGAAAAAAATTAGTTATTTTCAAACAAATATATGATGTTCTTGTTCCATAGAAGTACTCAAGAAATACTGATTTTGTATCACCTCATGTGCTTCTCGTAAAACGAAGAGCTATTTACCCCTCATAAAAAAACTTTAATTTCTAGATAAAAATAAAACAACACACGGATTTTAAGGAAATTACATTATATAATATTTTATCCAAGCTATTGTCATGACTACCATATCAATCCTTATAAAGAACGTGGAGTGTTGTCTTGTGCTCCTTCGATAAATATTAATTACGGAACCAAAACTTTATGATCACATATCTTATATAGAAGAGAAAATGATATTGTAGTCTTTGGTTTTATCACCTTTTATTTTTTAGTCGTTATATTTCAAATTTTTAAATTTGGTCGTTACATTTTAAATTTTTGACAAAAGAACCTTTTCGTTAGGGTCCTTCTGTTTCCTTAACGGCAACGCTTGCTAGATAATCATTTTCTATGTCATTTCCACCTCAGCACTGCCACATATCATGAGCCACAAGTAAAGACTTATTGGAAACAAAGTCGAAGACTGAAAAATGACATTTTAGTCCTTAGGTTTTACCCCCCTTTTATTTTTTAGTCCCTAAATTTTAATTTTTTAAATTTTGGTCCTTACATTTTCAAGTTTTAACAAAAGTGTCTTTCCATTATGGCTCTGTTTGTTTCTTTAACGACAACATCACATCAAACAACTCAGCAACCCCTTCAAGTGACAGCATTCCACTCTTTTCTTTTAGTCCAAAATGACGTCGTTTTTGTCACAAGTATGATGCACACCACTATATTCCTTCACTCATTTAGACCAAATGAGCCCCTTTTTTATAAGTATGAAGTGCACTGTTACACTCCTTCACTCTCTTCGTCCCTTCCTCCTTTTCGCAAGAACCCTAAGTCACGATAGATAGAAAATTGACGTTGCCGATCTCGAGGATCTTGAGTTGCATCGTTGCATCATACTTGTGACAAAAAACTGCGTCATTTTGGGCTAAAAGCATGCAGGAGAGAAGCACTGTCATTTGGAGGGGCTGCTGAGTTGTTTGCTGATATGACACTGAAATTAAGAAAAAAGACAGAACCCTGAAGAAATGGCTCTTTTGTCAAAAATTGAAAATGCAAGGACAAAAATTTGAAAAATTAAAATCTAGGGACTAAAAAATAAAAGGTGGTAAAACCTGAGGACAAAAATATCATTTTTTTGGATCTTCGATGTCGTTTGGAACAAGTCCTTACTTATTGGCAGTGCTGAGTTGGAAATGACATAGAAAAATGCTGATCCGGCAAGCTCTGCCGTTAAGGAAACAGACGAAGCCCTGACGGAAGAGCATTTTTGTCAAAAATTGAAAACGTATGGACCAAAATTTAAAAAATTGAAATCTAAAAAATAAAAAAATAAAGGATGGTAAAACTTAAGGACTAAAATTCTATTTTCCCTATATAATAAATAACACCTCTCAACTCAAAAGTAGCCAAAAGCCAGTCAGATAAATGAATAAATATTTCATATGCCTAGAAAAAAGAAATTATATATAACTGAATAATAAAACGGATATATTTTATTTAGATAATATTCCAATCTGTCTTCTCATTTTCTCCGGAGGATGATATTCCAATTTGTTGCAAAAAGCTAGAATTTGCAACGTACGTGATTACCTTTTCGCAAAGAAATTCAAAGTCTTCGGGTTTTAAAGTAGAAAATAAAAGAAATGAGTCCTAATCGTAGATATTATTCTGTCCAATGAAAACACCGTTTTGAAAATTTATGATTGGATCAAACACATAACCTGAACCAATAGCTAGCTGTCTGCACGTACTCAAAAGGCAACATGCATGCATAGAATGAATCATCGTTCTTAATATAAATTATTAGCGTACGTACCCTATTAAATTTAGAATATTAATGTATAAACTTTGATTGTGAAAATATATACAAGTATTGAGACCATGTTGTGGCGACATTTATATATAGGCACTACAACAAATATGCTTTCAGTACACATGTATTTTAGCGACGAATATCAACTTCGTCACTAAAAGTAATCTTCTACGACGAAAGTGGTTCGTCGCTAAAGAGTCAACACATGTTTTAGCGACCAAAGTGAAATTCGTCTCCAAAACCGCGTTCGAACCAGAAACTCGTTCGAACCATAATTTTTAGGGACTAAAGGAAACTATGGTCGCTAAGAGATGTTTTTAATCACCAAAATGTTTGTCATAAAAAAATTAATAAAAGTCATGAAGTATGAAACTAAAAAAAAGTAATAAAAAATTTATGAAATGATACAATTTAAAAAATAAAATATCTTAAAAAAAACAAAAAATCAATATGGTCATTTGTTAAAGACAAAATGCAAAATGTCTCACTGAAATTGGTTTTTTGTGACAAAAAGAAATCGACACCAAACAATTTATGCGTAAATAAACAAGCTATAATTGTTGGGCCAATGACATTGTCGTTAAACAAGCACTACAAAAAAACAGGTCTATAGCAGCGGTCACTAAAAACGCCGCTAAAAGGTATTTTTCGCGGCGTTTTGCAAAAATCGTCGCTATAGGTATAGTTATAGCAGTGTTTGTTCTTGAAAACGCTGTTAGATGTCTTCGGTCTATAGCGGCGGTCTAAAAGGAGACCTACTTAATAAATTTTATTTTGTCACGTGTTTAAAAAAAATTTTGAAGACCTACTTAATAAAATATAGAATTAAAAGGAGTTTTATGAAAATTGAAGTTGTTATATGGAATTAGAAATAATGTTGTGAGATTAATTTGCTTATGCAATTAAAGTATATAACTTAATATCTGGTCATAGTTATTATGGTAGTTTATATTTTTAAATTATAAATATTATATATTATTACTATCAACTTGTTTTAATTAAAATTATTACTAAATATAAAGATTTTCAAATACTATTATAATTTATAACTGCTTTTAATTTATTAAATACACATAATTAGAAAATATAAACTATTTTACTCAAAATTTGGAAAAACTACAAATTAAGAATTTTTTTAATTAAAACGATACCATTTCTTCAACCCCCGCTCCTCCTCCTCCCCCCTCCTTTCTTCTAAAAAACGCAAGGTCCTCCCCCCTTTACTCCAAAACGAAAATTTCCCGCCCTCGCCTGTTTTTTGTTCTTGTCTGGAGCTACCCGTCCATATTGGTTACTTTAACAACCGAGGAGGATTCGACAGAGGTGGCCAAGAAGAAACAGAAGATCGAGGAGACCAAAACGCTAACATGGATGAAGCAATAGTGCCTAACATTGCTGAAGCCACAGATATTCGCATATCCCAACAACTGCAAAAGTTCCTTGAATCGAATTAAGAAGGTACTCGAACTTTTCAGCGGCGAACCACTTCTCGTCGCTAAAAAGCACCTTTCCGCAACGGTATAAATAATTCGTCGCTGAATACAGCAGCTAATCATATTTAGCGACGGAGATAAGAACTCGTCGCGCAAACCTTCGTCCGAACCAAAGTAATTCGCTCAGCGACGCTTAACTATTTCTGTTGCAAATAACTAAGTTGGTTAGAAAGTTTCAGTTACCAAGCATTGTCGTCGCAAAATTAAAATTCTCGTTCGAGCCAAGAGTTTCGGTCGCATTATATGTTTTCGCCACGACAAAGTTTAATTCCTCGGTAAATGCAACCATCTGCAAAACATTTGTCTGATTTCGTTCGAACTAGTAATACTTAGGTCGAACCGATACGACAAGTGTTAATTGGTGATTCATTGGTGTGTGAGGCGTTGCAGGCAATATTGATCGTGATTGTTACACCGAACTCAGTTCGAACCA
The DNA here is from genome assembly GCA_963930655.1 of Myrica gale. Classification (NCBI taxonomy): domain Eukaryota; kingdom Viridiplantae; phylum Streptophyta; class Magnoliopsida; order Fagales; family Myricaceae; genus Myrica; species Myrica gale. Next base: position 13,941,596 of record OZ005610.1, on the reverse strand, counting down.
TTTGTTGAGGTCGAACGAGATTGACTGGTTTGTAGTGTGAGGAGTCGCAGACAACGTCTTTTCGTAGCCTGCAACGCCTGACTTAGTTCAAACCGAGGCCTAGTGGTCGAATGAAAGTGACGGGTGTCCATGTGTCGTTGGTTTGCTATTGAGGAGACGTAGGCAACGTCTTTTCGTTGCCTGCAACGCATGAATTCGTTCGAACAGCTTAATGTGGGTCGAACTAGAATGACAGGTGTCCGTGTGTAGTTGGTTCGTGTTTAAGGCGACGTAGGAAACGTCTCTTCAGTTCCTGCAACGCCTAAACGAGTTCGAACGAATAGGTGGGGTCGAACAAGAATTGCATGATTTCGCCACCACGTTTAATTGTGGACCATTGATTTGTGCCATCTGTCCAAAAAATTTCAAAAGAAATTATAGTGGTTCGAACGAGAGTCCAATCGTCATCTTCTTTCAGAAACGTTCTGGTTAGTTTTAAAAGCCTCTTCATTCGAACTGAAGACAATTGATAGAAAGACCGTACGAGGAGAAAGCTTCATTTTCTCCACCGAAGGACTCTTCATTTCGTCGTCTTCCTCAGGTACGTGGATCATCTCCGTAGTCTATATATATTTTGATTGTTAGTTCGGTAGTGGTATGGTTAGAATTCGTGTGTTGGGTTTGTTTTTTCTGTTTACGTTTGCTTGTTGTGTGTCTTTTGTCCATTTTGTTTTTCGTCTTGTCTGCATTTCGTTCCTGTCATTTCGTTTATAAGATTAACTTTTCACCAACAAAATAAATAAGTTCTTTTTTTATATGTTCTTCAGTAGTAGGACAGATGGTGTTGCTTCGTATGTTCTTTGGTAGTAGGACAAATGGAGTTCTTGTTTTATATGTTCTTCCGTATCCACAGTGTTCTATATGCGTCCAATGGAGTTGAATTTGTCTCTGTTCATCTTATTTAAAGAATATTTGTATGTTCTACAACATAATCTACATGCTGCCTAGATAGGAAATACCTTCGGCTTCACCCTGCCTTTTTAGTTTGGTTTTTTTATACAGTATTTTCATTGTTAGTTCTTGGTTTTTAATTACTTGTTAGTTCGATTGCTTAAAATGTAAAGTTTTTGCTTTTCTATTCGGGAGGCTAAAATAAATGCATTTTTAGAAATAAGATACTATAATGAAAAAGTATTTATATGGAGAGTTGAAGAAAATTCAAAAAATAGAAAGACATTTTATAAGTTCACTAAAAGTTAATATTTTATTTTATTTTATGATTTGTTCTCCATGATTAATAACATATTGTAAAATAGAAGGTATCCTTATGGTTTTATTTAGATAATCACTTTATTAATTATATACGAATTAATTTTAGCTTGAATAATTTTGCAGCTTTAAAAATGGCACCAAGAAGACGTGCATCCTCATCTTCACATGCGGCTCAACCTAGAGAGTCAATGTCTCTAGCTCAACATCAAGCGTTGATTTACAAGAGACCTGTTGTTATTGAGCGAGTTGTTCGCTTGAGGGATTTCAACGAGTTGGAGTTTGAAGGTCAGAGCATACAGTCTAACTTTGAGGAGAGAGAATGGGCCAAGTTTCTCAGATCTACCAATGACGTATACATCGATCTTGTGCGTGACTTCTATGAACAAGTTCTTACTGTTGATGCTAATGTCGAGGAGCTGACTATCCAAGTGAGGGGAGTCTTTTTCACAATATCTGCTAATATTATTGCTCAGATTATTGGATTACTAAGACCCCAGGTGCCGGTATACCAGACCATTGCCCCTCCGTTTGATATGACACCAGAAGAAGTGTTGAAGGAAGTGACAGGTGCAGATATGATTGGGTCATCTACATTGATATGCCATCGAGATATGCTACCATTCTTCCGAATGCTCCATCTTATTATCGTTTGGGACGTGGCGTCGAGACATCACCGGTCCAAGCTCAGTTTCGAGCGTGGATTCTTTCTCGTTATGGTTGCGCGTCGGACTCCGATTGATCTCCCAGTGCTTATTGTTCAGCAGATACTTTGAATGTACGGTATACATCCGATCGAGATGGTCTCCCACATGGCTTGCTGATCTCGCGCATGTTGGTAGCTGCTGGTGTTCCTATTTTGCCTGATGAGAAGATACGATCTCTAATTGGGCCAATATGTCGTAGTACATTTAGTCGCAGTACAGCTCATCTTCCTCAGGCTGGAGCACATGTTGCTAGGGATGTCGGTGCAGATGAGGACGTCATGGACGGCAAACCACCTCCTCGTAGCCAGCCCACATGTCGAGGTAGATCATCTAGTTATGAGGTTGGTCAGAGCTCCTCGAGCCAGGTCGACCGTCCTCCATGGATGAACATGCTGGTGGATGAGATTACGGCGCGGATGGGCGAGCGATTTGACTAGATTGAGGATGAGCTCCATGAACTAAGGAATGGAGCGAGACACTTGATCTTATATTATCTTTGTATTTTGTGTGACACAGTGACACTTGATCAGCCTATTATGTTTTAAGTATGTTATGTCTTTTTTTTAATATTATGACTATGGATCGAGACTTTGAGATATTATGTATTTATGCTTGTTATGCTATTATGATCACATTTTAGGAGATTATGTATTAATGCATATTATATTAATATGATCACCAACTAGTGTTGCAGCTTTTATATCAAACTTTTTTGCTTCTTTTTATGATTGATTAGATTGTACAAATATTATACATTATATTAATAATGTAATATTTAGATTCACTACATTAGTCTAAGAAAAATATTATATATAGTAAATTTGTTGGAATATATATATATATATTGGTCTATTTTATAGTAAATGATGTATATATATATATATATTGGTCTATTTATAGTAAATGAGGAACATAGTTTAGAACTCCTAATCTATTCACAGATTATTGTGGATATATTGCATATAAGGACATAAGTAACAATTCATATATTACATGTACATTTTAGCTTCACCCGTATATGTTTATTGTGGATATATGTTTCATTCGAACCAATTTGCTACACACCGTTTAACTGAATTGCTTAAACGCAGCGTGTAACGTAATGTAATATCCGGTCGAACGAGAATTAGTCGTTCGACCTAAATCTAACGCACTTAAAGTCCTTAACGCACCGTTTAACTTAAGGGGAAGTAGGTTCGAACGAAAATTAAATGTGGTTCGAACGGAATTGTCGGGAAGTTAAAAAAAATAGAGTTGGCATCGCAGAAATTCTAATTCACTCCAATTGGTTCACCGGAGACGAAGAGGGACGCCATAGAAATAGGGAGGCAGAGCTCTACACTCCAGCTTGGCCACATTCTCCTCATTTTTCATCCTCAGTTTTGGTCGTAGGAGCTTGGTAAGTTATTTCTGGCCATTCCCTTTTTTTATTTTCTTCCCATTAATTTTAAAAATCCAAACTTTACATATTGAATACCCATTTTGTTGAGCAGTAATCGTGAAGTTTGTGTTGCTTCCTGTGAGTCAGGGTGAACAAAGGGGAAAAAAGCTATCGTAGGTAAATTTCTTCATTTTTTGTTTCATTTTCTTGAGACATTCGTTGAAATTAGCGTTTGGACCTTCAATTTGTCTGAACCTTACTTACTATAATCGTGCAGTTGCTCTAAGTGAGTTTCTGACCTTATTTTCTATCTAGATCTCTTTGATCTTTGTGTTGTCCATTTCTGTGTTTGCTTTACCCCACTGCATGTGACTATGAAGCTTTACATTATACAGATTAATATATACGTGCGCTTGTTTCAATGAGTTGTTTTTTCTGTTCGCGTTCTTATAGTTCTACGAGGGTTTTCTTTGCTCACTTGGCAGAATTATTTGCCTCACTAGGTGAAATTCTGGGGTAAAATGAACGTGCATGAAATTTTGGCTCTATAGGATTCTGATCAAAGAGCATGAATGATTCCAAGCTCTCTTGAGCTTCATGTGGTGGTTATATAGATCAATTGGAAGCATATTTTTCAGATGTTTACTTTTGGTTTCTGTGTGTTATTATCATTTCTTTTAAAAAAAGGCTATTTGTTATGTATATTTACACATTCAAGTGTTTAAAAGAGAGGTATTAATTGGTGTTTTTCCTTCTCTTTATATGCAGAAGCTATTCGCTAGCCTCTTTTCTTCATCATAACATTTCAGGATTCCACATTGAGTCTGGTTGTAATGTGATATTAGCTTGCTGAATGTTGCTCTCATTTTAAAAATAGACAAGACCAGTGGAATCCTGATCTGGAGGACAAAAGATACAACAGTAGAGGAAGGGGTTTTGGGTGGTTTTTTTTTCCAGCATATAGGATTTCAAGGTCAGTTCTTTGTTATAGATATCCATATCTTTCAGCTTCTAGAGAGATCAAATTTAATCCACTAGGGGTATGTAAGGTGCTGGGAATGTAATTGACCTTGAGTGGTATACATGCTCATACTTGATAGGGATTTTCCAATTCCTTTATATGTTCAGTGTGAGCTTGTTATATATAGTTCAACAAAAAATTGGAATTGGTGCATCAATATCTATTCGACTAAAAGATGAGATATTGTATTAATTTGTATATGTAATTAGTGTTTCTTAAATTCATTTTGCATGTATTAGTAAGCTTTGTTGTTTGTTGTCTTTTTTAAGGGTGAGAAAGATGGATAAGAGTTGGATGAATGAAACGAATCGGTTCGGGAAGAGGTATTTAGAAGGGGTAAAACAATTCATTATTATGGCACGTGGATGTGTGGATGAGAAGAATGAGATTAGGTGCCCTTGTCGGCGATGTATGAATGTATACTTTTAGGAATTGGGAAAAGTTAAGGATCATTTGATTGTGCATGGGATTGATAAAAGTTACAATAAATGGGTGTTGCACGGTGAACCATATGGTGAGTTTAGGCATATTGATGCTACTATAGATGACAGCAATGTGAATGAAGTGAATGATGCTGACGAACCGATCGAGGAAATAGTTGAAATGTTGGAGGATATCGGTGCGGGGATTTTACGGGTACACCATCTGCAGATGAACATAATAATGATTTTCCAAGTAGAGGGGAATATGGAGGGAAAGATTTTGATCGCCTATTGGAAGATGCAAGACGTTCTTTTTTATCTAGGTTGTGAGCGTTTTTCAAAGTTAGCATTCACGGTACGATTGATGCACATAAAACCCTACATAATATGAGTATTTCAGCATTTAATATGGTGTTAGATTTGATTAAAAAAGCTCTTCCAGAAGGAAAGACAATACCTAAATCGTATAGGGAGGCAAGAACATTAAATCGGGGACTAGATCTTGATTATAAACCCATACATGCATGCGTCAATGATTGTATTTTGTTTTGGAAGGAAACAGAGAAGTTAGAAGTGTGCCCGGTATGTGGTGAATCTAGATGGGTCAATAGGTTGAAACAAACAGAAGAAAATTCCTAAGAAAGTTCTACGTCATTTCCCATTAATACCAAGATTGCAGAAATTGTTTATTTCAAAGAAGACAGCTGAGGACATGAGATGACATAGAGAAAAATGGATCTTAGATGATGATAACTTGAGGCATCCGGAAAACTAATTGGCGTGGAAAGCGTTCGACAACGAACATGAATGGTTTGGACGGGAAGCTCGCAATATTTGTCTTGGGTTAGCCGCTAATGGATTTAATCCATTTGGCAATATGAGTACAAGTTATAGCATGTGGCCAGTGGTGCTTATGCCATACAATTTGCCACCTTGGAAGTGCATGAAGGATCCATTCTTTATGATGACGTTACTTATTCCTGGACCAAGATCTCCAGGAAACGATATTGATGTTTGCTTACAACCTTTGGTGGAAGAGTTTAAAATATTATCGCTTGAAGGTGTTCGTACATTTGATGCGTCAACATCTAGTTATTTTCAAATGCATGCAGCAGATGTGGACTATCAATGATTTTCCAGCATACGGTAATTATCTGGGTGGAGTATGAAGGGAAAATTGGCATGTCCGGCGTGTAACCAAGGTACTACTTAAAAATATCTATCACACAGTAGAAAGATGTGTTAAATGGGTCATCGTCGTTATTTACCAATGGATCACAGTTGGAGGAAGAATCGAACAATGTTTGACGGTGAAGAAGAGTATGGGCTACCATTAAGAGAATTGTCAAGTGAGGATATATTAATGCAGTTGACGAGTGTAAGACCAGTACAGTTTAGTAAAGCTCTGAAGAAGAGAAAACGTACTGAAGAGGAGTTGAATTGGACAAAGAAAAATATCTTTTTTGAGTTACCATACTGGTCAACTTTGAAAGTACGCCACAATTTGGATGTTATGCACATAGAGAAAAATATATGCGATAATATTATCGGGACATTGTTGAATATCGAGGGTAAGACGAAAGATTCAGTGAACTCTCGAAAAGATTTAGCTAAGATGAAGGCGAAGAGAGATTTAATCTACAGCCGCATGCATTTTATACCTTAACAAAGAAAGAGAGGGCTGAATTTTGTAATTGGGTGAAAAATGTAAAGTTTCCAGATGGGTATGCTTCTAATATCTCTCGTTGTGTAAAAGATGAGGAAGGTAAAATCACCGGCATGAAAAGCCATGATTGTCACGTATTTTTACAACGTCTGCTTCCGGTAAAATCACCGGCATAAAAGATGTGGATCATATGTTGAATCCAAAATTGGCTGTTGGATGAGAAGATCGATCGTAGATGATTGCTTTTTTTCTTTTTTGTCGTGGTAAACGCAGTCTCAGTTGTTACTGATTGCTTGAAAAAACTACATCATTTTGAAACGTACGTGACCTAAACCAATAGATGTACCTCAAAACGCAACATACGTCACCATGATCAATCATTTCTTAAGCACTATTATAGTTTAAACCCGAACTTTTGTTATACGATAGCTAGCTAATTAATATAGTATATTTATATATACGTAATAAACGATTTACACCTTATGAATTCTGCCTAATTAATTTACATTCAAATTAGTCATAAGTACGTCGGATCGAAGATTTCAACAGAGTACCGAAGGGAGCCATGGATCATGACCATGGAATATTGTGGAGACTTGTTGTGACGGGCGTCATTGTGTTAACAATGGTACTACATACAGCGTCGACTGCAGTGGGAGCTAATGATCATCCTCTTCCTCCCCGTCCAGAACATATTAAACTGAAAGAATGTGCTGAATACTGTATTAAGAAATACTGCTTCGAACAGAGGCCTTCGGAGTTATTAGTGCGATGTGTTGAGCCATGTATGGCTTTCTGCAAAGAACTAGTTGGGACATTTCTCCGCGAACTCCGTCTTCTTGATTGTCTGGATTCCATGGGCACCAATTTTAGTACTGGTATGACGTTCTTAGCCCCTACAGGATGCAGCCTCACTTTTTTCGCACTCTGGTCTTTTCCTTATAATATATATAGTAGACTTTTCTTTTTTAACCAAATGCATGTATTTAAAATGGAAATATATAAAAACTAAAGTACCTAGTTTCCTTTCGGTTAGTCTAATCGATTGATTTCAATTGGAGACTCGAAGTCACCAATCAATCGCGCAGCAATATTGATGGAGTACTCTTCGATCCTTTGATCACTTCTTTTAAGCACTTTCATAATTAGACGTGCGTACTTCACCCAAATTTAGGCTTAATTTTAAGTTTTAGACATGCATTTGTTTCTTTCCTTCTGATAAATATTAAAAGGTTCGCGTTCTTTTGATAAATTATTATATCAGGTACAAATCGAGTTGATCTTTTGATAATTTTTTTTTTTCATCTGACAGATCAAAATAAAGAGCAGGAATATGTGAAGACGGCCTGCTACAGAAAGTGTAAGAATAACTCTTAACTATTTTTTTTCCTAATTAAGCAACTCCTAACGAATATTCTTGTAATTCGTATAGTTACGTACGTGAAAGGAAGAGAAAATTATTGTATCCAATATATATATTTGTAACATGATATCTTTTTTATCTGCGTGTTGCCTGAATGAAAAATACTCTAGAAGGTTCATTGTTTATTATCCACATTTTTTAGAGAGAGAACACTTGAAACTAACCTTTGGCTCTGAAGAACCTCATAGGACTGTGGATTAACCATCATCATTTGTAAAGTTTTACTTCTTAGTAAATTTCGGGTGACGCAGATAATCTGGAGTAGTTTTTCTTTTAAAGGGTGCTTCAAAAATTTTCACATCATTAACAAAATCTTGTTCATTGGTATTTGCTTTAATGTTTCTGTTTCTTATTTTGTTGATTTTGATTGTTGACATTCATATATAGACAGGGCAGTTTTAGGATTTATTCTAAAATTGTAGTAGTTTTTAATTAGTGGGGTCATGTATACTCATGGGATGGCTTTTTTTGGAGTAATTTGAAAAAATTCCATTGCATCCAAATCAATCAAGATCTAAGTAGTTGTTCAGTAAACTATTATACTTATTGCATGCAGTATTCGAGTCTTGCCCATTTAAGGAATATGGAGGAGGTATGTGTCATCTCGGTCGCCTTAACCAATCATAGATCAGCCCGACTAACGGTTGCTTTGATCTGTTACAGATCAGCTCGAAAGTACCCTTTCTATTCACCCCTATTAAATGTTATTTACACTACAACATTTTTTACTTTCAGTGGCGAAATTTTTCGTCGTTGAAAGTATCTGTTTCGTCGCTAAAGGTCTTCAGCGACGAATTTTTTTCGTCGCAAAGTCGTCGCTGAAACGCCGTCGCAGAAAGTTATCCGCGACGGAATTGTGGACCCGACGCAAAAACCGAACCTTCAGCGACGAAAATAATTTCGTCGCTGAATGTTGGACTTTCAACGACGAACATTTGCGTCGCCGTTAAGTATAACTTTCGTCGCTAAAGAAAATGTTCGTCGCTGATAGGTGACCACAATTAACCTTTTGTGACGAACATGTCGTCGCTAATACGTGTTCGAACAAAACATTTCGTTCGAACCAATGTTTTTGCGACGACAATTATCGTTGCAGTTACGGACATATATAACGACGAATTCGTAATTCGTCACAAAGTTCGTTCGAACTAACTTGTCGTTCGAACAATATTACAGTTCGAACGAGAAATAAATGTTCGAACAATAGCTCGTTATTATTTCGTTACGAAATTTTCCCGTCGCTAAAAGTCTATGATGTTCGAACGAGTTATGTCTGTTCGAACCAGTTACCCGTTCGATATGCAGTTCGAACGTGTTATCTTTTTACAGCAACTCCCAATAAACCTGATGTTCTCAATTTACAAACACCAAATCCAATATTTAAGCAACCTCTCAACCAACACAAGCTTGTAATACATTCTTCAACATCTTTATCATTCTCAAATTACAAATACTTCAATACACAAATCCAAGATGAAGTAAAATAAGTGTATCTAGTTAACATAAATTAAGATGTAATAAACTGTTTCAAAATAACACGAAATGTCTCAAAAACTCATCATTTGCCAATGAAGTCCTACCTATGATCCTCGTTGTGCAAATAGTGTCTTAAGTAGTTCAAGTTGCTCTTGAATTTGCCTTTGCGCCTCCTGCATTTCTACTTGTTGGTTTTTTAAGTCATCATACTCGCTCTGCCTTGACTTCAACTCTTCTATGGTAGCTTTAGCTGCCTCTAACTCACGAAGAAGCTCGGGATCCCTTTGTATGGAAATAGTAGATGATGAGGCAATAATAGGTTTAACGGAGCGACCTAAACCTCTCACATAGCCAGGTTTTTTCCCAAGCACTTGAGTAAAAACGTCAATATCTTTTGGTGCTTCTGACTCTATGGTTGATTGGGATTGGATCTCAACCATCTTCTCCTACAATCATAAAACTAAATTATGGATTGTATTAATCTAAATAGACTAACTTTAGAAAATAATATGACAAAATTTACTTACATAATTTTCTCTAGCAGCATCAGAGACCCATCCTTCGCCATTTTTTTTATGATGCGTCTTACTGTATAAATTTGCAGCTGTTGGTGTTCCACCCTCAGAGTCTTGTTGTACAATTCATAAGTTAAAAAAAATTATTAAATCAATGAAAATAAAATGTGGTAATAATTATTTAATATATACTTACCAATTTCTTTCTATGCCAAACAAATGGTCTACAACCTCCAGTGTGGTGCACCTTCAATTTCGATCTATTATTGGTATTAATTCGACTACGCTCCTGCAAATGAAATAACCTCCATAATTTGCTTATCATTAAAAAAAATGTTGTTGCTTTTCATGAAACAATTACCTGATAAGTTGGTTGGGAGAAGAGCTCACAACATGCAATCCAGTTTTCTTGAGACGTATCGACATAAGGATGTTGCAAAGCTTCATCCTTACTCCCAAACTTTTTAAAATGTTTATGTAGTTTCGCCTTGTGATTTTTGAAAGCCGCATTCATTATAGAGTTCACAGTTTCTCTATCTTCCTGTCGATCATAATTGAGGTCGAAGTCATCCTGCAAAAAGAAAAACATAAAAAGAAATTAGTAATATATATGAGATTGATGTAATTAAACAATTAAATACATACCAATACGCGCTCTCTGATATACTCTTTCACAGAATTTGGAACTTTTGCCCAGGTCGGCATACCAAATGGAGCATGCATTCGAACAAGTGTTCCAATCAATGTCGCAAGACGACTAGATTCATCACCATCTGTGCCGCGGTGCCCATCGGCTATACTGACTGGTATCTTACCACTCGCACGCACTTTAGCAAAAGTTACTCCTCTCTACTTTCCACGTCCTCGTTTGGCAGGTGTAGTTGCTACAAATATAATACAAGATAAATTATCAGCTGTAAACCTATGTCCATCCATAGTCTAAATTAATCTATTTAAAAATAGTATAGAGTACAAAGTACTTACAGGCCACACTACTCTGTGCTAGAGGAGCACTGCTCAAAGGTGTATCACCAGACACCCTTGGAGTTGTACCTGGTGTCGACTGCATAGGTTGGGAAGACTCTGCATTACTTGATGAAATGGTAAGAGCGGATCGGTGACGTTTTCCACCTATCGCCATGATGCTAACCTGACAAATTTAAACACAATCAATTTGTATCATCGGCGGACTAGTCATCATCAGTAGAAATGAACAAACTTTCTTCCTCATCGGTGGTGGCTTCTTCCTCGTCGCTTTCATCATCTATAAAGTCATCTTCAACCATTTCCTCTACTTCGGTTGAGGCATTTACAGTTTCGGGTTCAACATCATTTCTATGCAACGGGATCAAATCATAATCCCCAAAATCTACAAACAGCTGAAAAGACTCAGTTTCTTGATATGCTTCATTCGGTATTGCCTCTTCAATTTCTTTGTCACCACTCTGTACTACTTCAGGAATATCATAAATGTTCCTATGACCAAGTTTTTGAATCACCCGCCATTGACCACCCAAGTCAGTATCAGGTAAATAAAACACTTGATTAGCTTGACTACAAAGTATGAATGGATCATTTTGATACCATTTGCGGGATGTGTTCACACTTGTAAAGTGTGAATCTGTGCATATACCTACATTCTGCTTTTCTACATCCCACCAGTCACACTTGAATAAGTATACAACATTCCCTCGTAAATAGCGCAAAGCAAAGATATCATTCACCACACCGTAAAAATTAATATCTTTCTCATCATGATCCCCCGGAACAACTACTCCACTATTTTGAGTTTTACGGCATTGTTCTCTGTCCGTTGTGTGATACCTAACCCCTCCGACGATACATCCAGAATATCGTTTAGCACGTTGATCAGGACCACATGCTAATGCATATAAATCATCGTGCACATTCGAGGGATTTTCATCACGCAAGTTGTTAATCTATAATCATGAAATCAAAACATTATCATAAGTACATGGCAAACAAACCTTACAAAATAATATCAATATAAATAGAATAATTAAGAATTCATACACGTTTCTTGAACCATTCCGGAAATTCCTCTTCATGCTGATTCTCGACATTTCCAGAAGTTTGTCTCTTTAGAATGTCAATATGCTCACTATAGTTATACCATTAATCAATGAACATGTGCGTAATGAAATTGAAAATGAAAAATACTAATATAAAAGGTAGAGCAAAATAAAACTTACTTCAGGTATGAATCAATCTCAGAGCAATTGTTCAACACGTACCATCTAGCTTTTTTAAACTCTGCTCCAAACAAGTCATACCCTGCTTCAGCTCCTAATGGCCTGACATCTTGTGAAAAAATACTGAACTTATCAGAATGCTCAGTTCGTCCAACAATATTTCTGTCCCCTCTGTTAAAACGTGTTTCAACACCACCAAGATACATAGAACAGAATGTCAGACACTCGTAATCCACATATGCCTCAGCGATTGACCCCTCTGCGTGTGCTTTATTGCGTGCAAATCTTTTAAGTCTCCCCAAAAACCGCTCCATTGGATACATCCACCGATATTGTACTGGACCAGCGAGAATAGCTTCACGAGCTAGGTGTACAGCCAAATGAACCATTACATCAAAGAATGAAGGTGGAAATATTCTCTCCAACTTACATAGGATCATACCAATATCTTCATCTAAACGCCTCAAGACATCAATATTCAATGTACGTGAACATAAATCCCTGAAAAAAAGGCTCAACTCCGTTATTGCAACACGGACATCTTTGCTCAAGTAACCACGAATCGCAACTGGAAGTAGACGCTGTAGAAATACGTGACAATCGTGGCTTTTCATTCCAGTGATTTTACCTTCCTTCTCTTTTACACAACGTGAGATGTTAGAAGCATACCCATCAGGAAACTTTACATTTCTCACCCAGTTACAAAATTCAACCCTCTCTTTCTTTGTTAAGGTATAACATGCATGCGGCATAACATAGGATTGACCACGAGGTTGTAGATGTAAATCTCTCTTCACCTTCATCATAGCTAAATCTTTTCGAGAGTTCACGGTATCCTTCGTCTTACCCTCGATACTCAACAACGTACCAAGAATATTCTCGCATATATTTTTCTCGATATGCATAACATCCAAATTGTGTCTCACCTTCAAAGTCGACCAGTACGGTAACTCAAAGAAAATACTATTCTTTGTCCAATTCAACTCCTCCTCAGTACGTTTTCTCTTCTTCAAAGCTTTACTAAACCGTACTTCTCTTACCTTCGTCAACTGCATTAATATATCCTCACCTGACAACTCCCTTGGTGGTTGGTCATACTCTTCCTCACCATTAAACATTGTTCTATTCTTTCTCCAACTGTGATTCATTGGTAAATAACGACGATGACCCAAGTAGCACATCTTCCTACCGTGTGGTAGATATTTTGAAACAGTAGTTTCGTTACACGCTGGGCATGCCAATTTTCCCTTTGTACTCCACCCAGATAAATTACCGTACGCCGGGAAATCATTGATAGTCCACATCACTGCTGCATGCATTTGAAAATAATTAGACGCTGATGTATCAAATGTACGAACACCTTCAAGCCATAATATTTTCAACTCTTCCACCAAAGGTTGTAAGTAAACATCAATATCGTTCCCTGGAGATCTGGGTCCGGGAATTAATAACGTCATCATAAAGAATGGATCCTTCATGCACTTCCAAGGTGGCAAATTGTATGGCATAAGCACCACTGGCCACATTCTATAACTTGTACTCATATTGCCAAATGGATTGAATCCATCGGCAGCTAACCCAAGACGAACATTACGAGCTTCCCGTCCAAACCATTCATGTTCCTTGTCGAACTCTTTCCACGCCAACGAGTCTGCTGGGTGCCTCATATTATCTTCATCAAGGATCCGTTTTTCTCTATGCCATCTCATGTCTTCAGCTGTCTTCTTTGAAATAAACAATTTCTGTAGTCTCGGTATTAATGGAAAATGACGCAGAACTTTCTTAGGAACTTTCTTGCGTTTCGTTGCACTATTGACCCATCTAGATTCACCACATACCGGGCACACTTCTAAATTCTCCATTTCTTTCCAAAATAAAATACAATCATTGACGCATGCATGTATAGGTACATAATCAAGCCCTAGACCCCGATTTAATGTTCTTGCCTCTCTATATGTTTTCGGCAGTGTCTCACCTTCTGGAAGAGCTTCCTTAATCAAATCTAGCACCATATTGAATGCTGCAATACTCATATTATGTAGGGTTTTTATATGCATCAATCGTACCGTGAACGCTAACTTTGAAAAACGCTCACAACCCGGATAAAGAGGACGTGTTGCATCTTCCAACAGGCAATCAAAGTCCTTTGTTCCGTATTCCCCTCTAGTTGGTATATTATTACTAGATTCACCTCCAGTTGTTGTACCTGTAAATATCCCCGCACCGATATCCTCCAACATTTCATCTATTTCCTCGATCGGTTCATCAGCATTATTAACTTCATCCTCATTACTATCATCTATAGTAGTATCAATATGTCTATGCTCACCGTATGGTTCACCGTGCAACACCCATTTAGGATAACTTTTATCAATCCCATTTACAATCAAATGATCCTCAACTTTTTCCACTTCTTGAAAGTATACATTCATACATCGCCGACAAGGACACCTAATCTCATTCTTGTTATCCACACATCGACGTGCCATAATCATGAATTGTTTTACCCCTTCTAAATACTTCTTCCCGAATCGATTGGTTTCATTCATCCAACATTTATCCATCTTTGTGACCCTTAAAAAACATAACAAACAACGAATCTTAATATGCACTTCGAACATGCAAAACATATGCCATTAGTAAACTGAGCCATGAACTATATACCATCTTCCTACCACCCAAATAACCATGATCTTATCAGGCTTTCAATATGCAAATATAGCCACTGAACACTTTTATAACATTCATTGTGCAGCAATTTCCTGGATTCTGATGTTTACTTAAGGTTCATAACCAGTCGGTTCAAAGATACAAACAACTCACCAGTTCAGATAATATTTTCCAATAAAATATGTTTTGAGATGGTAACATATAAATTAGACTACTTTTCTAAAACAAAATTCACATATACGGGAAACAAAATTCACATATACGGGAAGCATGTGAAAATTAACATATATATATTGTAATTTATATAGGCAATAAATTTTCTGACCAATAAAATATTGTCTTTTTATTCTCATTTTTTGGGACTAAATTTTCTGACCAACCCTATTTATTTCTCAAATAAGCCTTACAGTAGATCGAATATCTCCCCTGCATTATCACACAAAGGTTGATTTTCTTACGGTATAGATTTTTTAATAGAATGGATTAGTTGGAGAATTATAAGTCAACTTTATTATAATTGGATATAAATTTATAAAAAAAAAACAAAAACTTTCATAAACTAAATCTGGGCATATTCATAAACTAAATCTGGGCATATTCATAAACTAAATCTGGGCATATCAACGTTGCTGTTGAGGGGAGAAAATGGAAGCTGCTACGTTTTGTTAAAGCATTCTCCTTTCTATGTTTGTAGCAAATCTGGGCATATCCATATTCGAATATATGGGAAGAATCGTATGCATACAAATAGAGGTATGGGAAGAAAAAGTAACTTACCCTTACAAATTTTGAGAGAGACAGGGAGAAATTATCCTCAAAGCTTCAAAAGGCCTAACAATGGAGGAATGGGGGCGGAGCTGTACGTCTGGTTGCCTTCTTTTCCGAATGGCCTGCTTTTAATGCGAGGCCACTTATTTTTTTGGTTTCGCGGCTGTTTCGTTCGAACTAACTTTAATATAGTTCGAACGAAACCCACCAGTATTAGTTAAACGGTGCGTATTAACACCAGTCCAGTTCGAACTAACTTTTCGTTAGTTCGAACAGACAGTATTACTTAGACGGTGCGTATTAACATTCCCGTTCGAACTAATTTTATTACTGTTCGAACGGAATATTAATATTCATATATAGTATAAGATTATTATATAATATAGTATAGATAATATTAATATTCATTCTTAATATATGAATATTATATAATATAGTATAGATAATATTAATATGAATATTAATATATGAATATTATATATAGTATAGATAATATTTTCTTTTGTTAGTTTTTCGTATACGAACATAGTGGATTTAAAAATTTCAACTTTAGACATAATGTAGTATATGTTTATAATTTAATTGATCACAGAAAAAAACGATAGAGTTTGATATAAAAACACCGACCATAGTGAGTGATTATAATAACATAAAAGACCTCAAATGTCATCATAATAGCATAACAAACATTAATACATAATATCTCAATGTCTTCAAGCATAGTCATAATAAAAAGCATACGGTAAACACGACATAATTAAAACATAATACAGTGTCACTGTGTCACAAAATGCTACAATATTAAATGATTAAGTGTCTCGCTCCTTCCTTAGTTCACGGATCTCCTCTTCAATTTTGTCAAACCGGCTGTCCATCCGCGATGCAATCTCGTTCACCAGCATGCTCATCCATGGAGGACGCTCGTCTTGGCTCGAGGAGCTTTGACCACCCTCGAAAGCGAATGATCTACCACGTCGTGTAGGATGGGTACGAGGAGGAAGTCCGGCATCCATGGCGTCCATGGCATCCTCATCTGCACCAATGTCTCCAACAGCATGTGCTCCAGCCTGAGGAAGATGAGCTGCACTGCGACTGAACGTACTACGACATATTGGCCCAATTGGAGACCGTATCTTCTCATCGGGCAAAATAGGAACACCAGCAGCTACCAACATGCGCGAGATCAGCAACCCATGTGGGAGACTATCCCGTTCGGATGTATATCGTGCATCTCGAAGTATCTGCTGCACAACAAGAGCTGGGAGATCAATCGGAGTCCGACGCGCAACCATAATGAGAAGGAATCCGCGGTCGAAACTGAGATCGGTCCGGTGATGCTTTGGCGCCACGTCCCAAACTATGATAAGATGAAGCATCCGAAAGAATGGTGTCAGATCTCGGTGACATATAACTGTTGATGGCACAATCATATCTTCACCCGTAACTTCCTTCCACACTTCTTCCAGTGTCATGTCAAACGGAGGGCCAATAGTCGGGTATGTCGGCTCCTGGGGTCTGAGTAATCCAATAAACTGAGCAACAATATTAGCTGATAGAGTGAAAAAGACTCCCCTCACTTGGATAGTCAACTCTTCAACACTAGCATCAACAGTAATAACTTGTGCATAGAACTCACGCACAAGATCGATGTATACGTCACTAGTAGCTTCGAGAAACTGAGCCCATCCTCTTTCCTCAAAGTTAGACTGTATGCTCTGACCTTCATACTCCAACTCATTGAAATCCCGCAAACGAACAGCTCGCTCTATAACAACCGGTCTCTTGTAAATCAATGATTGATGTTGAGCTACAGATAACGTCTCTCTAGATTGAGCCGTTTGTGAAGATGATGGTACACGTCTTCTTGGTGCCATTTTGAAAGCTATAAAATAATTTAAACTAAAATTAGTTCGTATATAAATAATAAATTGATTACGTAAATAATCATAGAAAAATTACCAAGTTTCTAAATAAAATAATAGAGAATCTAAAACTATCTTACAATATGTTATTAATCATAGGAGACAATTAATAAAACAAAATACATGTAAATAATAACCATAAGGAACTTATAACAAGAACAAACAATGAAATATCATGCCATGTACGTAATCAAGATGAGGAAAACATAATCATGATCATGGACCAAATCAGAATTAGACACTAGTGGAGTCAATTACACAAATAATTTTTTAGGACCAAAATGAGGAAAACAGGAAAAAAATTATGTTAATTAACCGAAGTTCTACAAAATTTCATGTAATACTACTTAATTAAGAAAGTTTTCATCCAATTGAAAAATACATTTTTTATATTTATATTGATAAAAACAATATAATTTGATGTAAATACATACCAATATTTTATAATTAATTTATTAGACTAAATATTTAAGCAGCCAAACACCAGATTCTTCCGTTATTATTAATGTACATATACAACATACCTATTAAATACATCGCCTAAGGTTGATTTTTTTTCTTCAAGTTTTTTATTTTTTATTCGCCTTCTGTCAATTAAGTCCAATTGTCAATACAAAAAAGATTAAGTCTAATAAACGTTTAACATGATCATCCATGCACTTATATAATTAAAAAAACTCTGCTCCAAACAAATAAATAACGCAATTTCAAATGGCTCGTCATATACTAAAGAATCTAGTAATGAATCTCGTCCAATTCTGATTTGTTAAACTTAATTTTTTTATTAAACAAAAATTCACTTAAAATTCATGTGAAGATTGTGTGAAAGGAAAGCTACGAGAAATAACATTCATAGTAGAAGTGCAAAAATTCATAGTAGAAGTGCAAAAATTCACTTAAACAAAAATTCACTTAAAATTCTCACGGTTGATAACATAGATACAAGGAAAATGATACTAGCGGAATGAAATGCTATCCTATCGGTATGAAAGGAAGCAAAATGCATGCTCAAAGTAGAATTTCAAGACCGAACACTATGTAAAATAACGAACCATGAAATAAAATCCTACGTACCTGAGGAAGGAAGATGAGAAAATCGAGTGGAGAAAATGGAAGCCTCTACCGATCGAATGAAATGTTTGCTACGAAATTGCCGTTTTTATGAAGAGTTTATGAAGAGTATCGCCTCTTGGTTCGAACAGTTAGCTTTTAAAACAAACCAGAACGGTTCGCGAGGTGGACGACGATTGGAAACTCGTTCGAACTCACCTATCCGTTCGAACTCACCTATCCGTTCGAACGAACATCGCACAGATGGCACAAATCAAAGGTCCACAATTGCCATGTGGCGGAATCCTGCATTGTAGTTCGAACCACGTTTTACACTAGTTCGAACTACGTCAGGCGTTGCAGGAAACGAAAAGACGTTGCCTGCAATGCCAAAATCAATGACGAGTAAAAAAGGGCCACGTTTCTACTTTGTTCGAACGACAATGTTGTTCGAACCAACTACGCACAGATGGCACAAATCAAAGGAACACAATTGCCATGTGGCGGAATCCTGCATTATCGTTCGAACTATGCAACGTAGTTCGAACAAGTACAGGCGTTGCAGAAAAAAAAAAGAGGTCGCCTGCAACGCCTCAATCAATAACAAATATTAAAGGGACACGTTTCGTATTCTGGTTCGAACTCGTTACATTCGTTCAAACTAGATCAGGCATTGCAGGCAAAGAAAAGACGTCGCCTCCAACGCCTCAGTCATCAATAAAAGACTATATCGATTCACATTCGTTCGAACTGATCGTCTGTTCGAACACGTATATGAAAATTGGCGCGTCTTTATATTAACTAATCACAGATGGACACCAGTCTCAGGTTCGAACATATTCCTATCTCGTTCGAACAAGTAATGCTAGGTCGAACCGAACACTTTGTTCGAACAGATTATGATTCGGCGACGAAAATAGTTTGTTCGAACTGACCAATCAGTTCGAGCGATCCGTTTTAGTTTTGCGACGAAAATAGTTCGTGACAGAAAATATATCTTGTTCGAACGTCATTATTTGGTTCGAACTAATCTGCGTGTAATTATTTATTAATATAATTTCTTTTCTACTAGTTCGAACGGATTTAATTCGTTCGAACGGAGGTTTCAGCAACGATTTTTCCTGGTTCGTCGCTGAAGGAGTTCCGTTCTCCAAATCAGCGACGAACCTCATATTCCGTCGCTGAAACTCTACTTTCAGCGACGAAATTGTATTCGTCGCTGAAAAATTCGTCGCTAAAAGTCTAATCTGTTGTAGTGTTAGGTCTAAACCGGAATTTTTCAAGTTATTCCACTTATCAGATGATGCAAAGTGTTTGAAATTAATAGTTAGTTGATAAAATAAGACAAAAATAATAGTTTGGAGTGCAAGGTATTAAAACACTCATAGTTTAATAATGTAAAGTATATTTATATATTCTTTGTAATATATATAAATGTTAAAGTTTAGAAAATTTGAGGAGTTGATCCGTATCTCCTTATTTTGAATATCTAATTATGAAAGGTTCTCTCGTTATTTCTTATTTTTTAAGTTAAATATTCTTTTTTGAAAAAAGTAATTAATACCCACATAATCATTAGTTATTCTGCACGTGCTCTTTTTCGAGTTCCAATTTCTCCCAATATCGCTAGGCCTACCATCAATATCACATTGAATGAAATTTTCAGGGATTACGGAATACCATTAAAATACATTCGAAAGTACATGTCTTTCATTCTCTATCTTGAATCCTTTTATATTTTATTTTAGGGTTAATTATAATTTTTCTCCTCGAACGATCACCCGATTCTCAAATACCCTCACAACCTTTAATTTGTTTCAACTCACTCCCATATACTATACTTCTCGTTCCGATTTCAGCACCCAACCTACTGAAGTTATTATATTGAACAATATTCGTCCCACGTAAACCCCCCACCTTACGTGAAAAGAAAAAGTTAACTAGCTCAATTCCAAGTGAGTCATCTTTTTGTTTTTTAATAAAAAAATTAGCTAACTACATATTATTTTTTGGCTCTACGAATTCTGTAGAAGGTTAGGGAGGACTCAAACGAGGGTAAATTTTTTTTTTTCACGTAAAGAATAGCTTAGGTGTCTGTTACGTAGAATAGAAACCATTTCTGTTATGTATAATAGAAATCATTCGATATAATGGCTCCAGTCGGTTGAGGGATGAAATTGCAATGAGAAGTATATTTTATGAGGTGAGTTGTAACGAGTTAAATTTTGTGAAGGTATTTGAGGATCGGGTGGTAGTTTGAGGGAAGAAATTGTAATTAAACTTTTCTTTTATTTCTAATGCTATTGTACATGCCTTTGATTGTTTGTAATTAACTAATTCCACAATTGGTCAGCAAATCTAGCACCACCATCGCCAGAAGGTCATTCTCTACGTCCCTCTACTCACCGTTTTCAAGCTACTCAACCAGAAACTTCGAGAAAACACATGATTGGGATTCCACCATTTTGAAGGTACGTAGCATTCTCTCCCACAAAATTTCACCAACGAAATTGATTTTATTCTGTTATATTTCTTGTTGATGATGGAGATTACATTAATATTTAGAAATGATGAAAATATTGGAGGATTAGTGGGATTTAGGTACTAAGACTTTCGTTGGAGTTGGAAAATTTCTATGAAAATTGTTGATGTACTCTATTAATTAGGGGCTGAAGTATGACTTCATTGAAAGTAATTGACACTCTTCTCCGTGGGAAAGGCTAGTTGTGACTGTGACGAGGACGACAATGCCTATATAAAGAGGGTCTGGATTTAGTTCAAACCGTACGGGTCCAGACTCACAGTCTTTGATTGAATCCCGCGGAATGGACGACATATAGATCGCCACGTCATTTAATGAGGCCTATATGTCGTCGGCTCGGCTCGGTTCTTGGTTGAGCCAATTAGGCAGGCGTCCAGACCTATTTTTTGTCTCCACATCTGTACCGGTCAGACCACTATAATTTAAGTGCGACCACACTTGCGATCGCTACGGTGCAAAAAAGTGTTTTGATCTATTATATTCTCAAATCCCCATTTCAAATCTAATCCCCTTTTCAAACCCATTTCAAAACCACAAGAATCTTCTAAATCCAAACCAAATCCAACTAGTTTCTTCCCAAATCTCCCACCCATTTTGAAATCCCTAAAATCCCTCCATTTTGAAATTTCTAGAAGTCATCTGTATTGGTCTATAGCTAGTGGTCAAACTTTAAAATAGTTTATTGTGAATGAGTTTGTGTCTGTAGCTATTGGTATTACTCCAAAATTATTTATTTGGTAAGTGTGTTTGTGGTCTGAAGCTAATGGTTTGAGTCTAAAATGGTTTAATTTGTAACTGAGTTTGTGGTCTGAACAAAAGTGGGTATAGCACTTATAGAGCAAAGTTCATTCCTGCAAAGCGGGTCATTTTGTATCTACTTTAGTGAACATTCACAGCATTAAGTGCACACATTAGATGTAAAATAGAGTGTCATGATTATTATTTGTTGATACATTGCACTTGTGTTATGATTTTTAGGTATTAAATTAATTAGGTTGAATAAAGCGCTCCTTCAGTTCCCAAATGATGGATAAACAAGCTGATGCACTGGTGGTCATTGCAATTAACAAAAGAAAATCTGAAGGTAGTTTCAACCAAACGAACAAACTAGTTGGATTTGGTTTACATATGACTTCTAGAAATTTTGAAATGGAGGGATTGTAGGGATTTCAAAATGGAGGGATTTTAGGGATTTCGAAATGGGTGGGAGATTTGGGAAGAAACTGGTTGGATTTGGTTTGGATTTAGAAGATTCTTGTGGTTTTAAAATGGGCTTGCGAATATAATAGATGAAAACGCGTGTTTGCGTCGTAGCGCAGGTGTGGTCGCATTGAAAATATAGTGGTCAGGTACAGATGTGACGACAAAAAGAGGGCTGGACGCACGCCTGACTGGCTCAACCATGAGCCGAGCCGACGGCAGATAGGCATCATTAAATGACTTGTCGGCCTATCCATTCCATGGGATTTAGTCCAGATCGCGGGTCTGGATGCGTCAGGACCCATACGGTCTGGACTAAATCTAGACCTATAAAAATAGGCCAAATTAAATTGGAGATTATTTTTATCTAATCCTCTTCATCCACTAAGAACTAAAAATTGTGCGGTTTTGAAAGAAACATTCTTTTGGATAATTGAGAACTCTGTTTGAGAGTGCAAATTGATGAAATTTAGTCATTCTTGAGTTTAATGTGTCAAATGATCATTTCTTCTCCATACAGGAAACACTTTCTATCCAACACTTGTGGAAGCTAAAAAAAGGTCGAACTTTTGAGAAATGTTGTGTGAATGGTTTCCGAAAAATGTGTATGGATTTCATTTAAAAAAAAAAAAAATTATAATTGATCGAGAAAAGTGGGTTTACATCATTCACTGTCAGTTTGTAATTGGTCTGCTATTTGTATTTTATAAGGTCGGAAGCACGGTGATCATGGCGTGGAATGCACAGAACCAATTAGCCTCAATTTGAAGCCCAGTCATGGTTGATCTGATAAAGCGGTGCTTCGTTATCTAAGGTGGATTTGGGTTGAGCCTGGGGCTGCCCTAGTTGGGTTGTTGGATCCCTCTCGGCTCTCTCTTGTTTTTCATCTTGAACCCTTTATATGTGCACGCTTGGTTTATGTAAGGTTTTTTTTGTTAAATCCGAAATGTTATATATGAAGCAAATTACAACAAACTACAAAGCATAACAAGCGAAAGAAAGACAAAAACATAGAAAACTAAGAAAACAAAAAGCAAGCTAAGGAGGACAAGCCCCATTTAACTAATTCCATAAGCCTCTATTAAGAAGAAAAGTTGTGGGTCTCTAGAGAATGAGTGGAAAGCCGCCCAGGCTGCTAACAAATGAGCTTTCAAATTGTCAGCTCTAGGGGTATGAGAAGGAGAGAAAGAAGGAATAGATAAAAAACGGATTGAGGCTAAGAATGATCGAGACTATCTTCCAAGGAAGGACCAAATTTGTAATAGATCCGTCCAGGTAGGATAGATGGATACTTTCCATCACAGATTTAGAGTCACCTTGTAAAAGTAAGGAGGAAATCTGTAAGAAGGGCTGCTTCTGTTTCACCAATAAGTGGATAAGTGGAATTAGATTCTTGGGTCTAGGCACGTAAAATATCTCCATTGTTGTGGAAAAGAATGACTGCATGCATAGAGAAAGAAGCTTGACTTGCTACGTTCAAAGTCATACGTAGAGATTTGCCTGGAAGACATGTGGAAGCTGGAACTTTATGTTGGAGTCTTGGAGAAACTTTCCATGCTGCAACATGTTTCTTATGAGTATGTAGAATCTGTTGAAGAAGCGAGATTGGCTCAATCCGAATACGATCATGCAATAACTTGTTTCTAGCCATCCACACTGAATCTAATAGTAGAACAGCGAAAAGATGAAAATTATTGCAATCGCTTTGTAGAAGACCAAGAAATCTTGAAGGCTATTTTCCACAAAAGAAATTTTCAGTCTCTTATGCATTTTCAACTGCCATAATTTTTTCCAATCAACTGAGGGTGCACTTCCCAACACTACTGAACTGTCTGGCAAGGTTATTCTAAAGCTAACTTAATAGTAAAGAGACCCTTAGAGTCAGGGGTCAAGACCATATTGTCCAAAGTGTTTGAGGGAGAGAGATGGATCTGAAGAATCTTTCCAACCGTCGAATTGTGAAAAGTATTGTTGAGAAGGTGAACATTCCAAGAACGAGGGGAATCAACAATAAAGTGCTCACCAAGGATTCCGAATGTAAGCTTTGAGAATCACTTCGAGGTTGAGGTTTCAAATTGGGTAAACTGGGAATCCCAGGATCCAACCAAGTTCGAATAGATTCACCATTTCCTATTAAGAAACAACGACCTTGAGCAATATGAAAGGATCCCTAATGATGACGTGGGCGGCAAAAGTCATGCGTGGGAGGATAGATGCCGAGATGAGGCGCCAAGGGCACACATGGGAACTCATGACACGCCCACAGCGCGCGCAGTGACAACACCGCAGCCATACCACGGCACCAGCGCGCGCGCGCGCAAGCTAGGCGCCCCTGACAAGTCATGGCGCCTCACCAACGCCCACGCCTAGCATGCCAGCCAGCCGGCCACAGACATGTCATGATAGCACATGGCCTCACCCATGACCTTGCCATGACACGGCGTAGCAGCAAGTACTTAGCAAGAGGCAAGCAGACAATGGAGTGGCATGACAAAGGATGGCCACCACCAGTGGCGGAGCACCACCACCCCTACCGGTGCTAGGTGGGGAATGGAAAAGGACGGGCCAAGGACCCGGAGCAGCATCACCACCCACGGTGGTGCAAGGGGCGGCGGCGCTACCGTGGACGGCGGCGGACGACGGCGAGATCCCAACGATCAGGGAGGTATCTTAGAGATTAGTTTCCTTTTGTGTTATGATTGAATAAATCATATCTTCTAGATTTAGGGTCCTTTCCTAAACTCTAGAAGATTCCTTTCCTTTACGTTCTTGTTATATTAGGCATGTAATATCAAATCTGCTTGATTCAAGGGATTTGATTTAGATTTGATTGTGATTTGAATTTATTGTGATTGAGTCAATTAGGGATTGTAAGCACCTAAGGACATTCTATATAAACACTCTTAGGTGCATTAGAGTTATTCATAGAGAAGAATAGAGTCTTGGAGAGCCAGAGAGCTTTTGGGGTGGGATTTGGCCAAGCATAGGCACGTATATGCTAAGTCGGTGTTAAGGCTAATAACCTTCTCGCTTGGGATTTATTCTAGGCTAATAAACTAGTTTGGGTACCCGTTCTTGGGCTAATTAACCCTTGATCAGGATTGTTCTTGTATCTTTGTGGTCTTTGGGCTAATTAACCCTAAACCACGTTCTTCGTGTTCTTATCAATAAATATCTTGAGTGTTCTCCATTTGAGTGTTAGATTGTGGTGTTGGAGCGGATCGCTTGGCGAGAGTTGAAGTTGTTATGGCGGCCTAGACCGGGGTCCCTAACACAATAATCGAACGCGATTATGGATGGGCATTTCTATTGCCAGTACCATAATTCCGGTACCGGTCGTCGTGTACCGTCCGGAACCGGTAGGGAGTTTTTAGAAATATCGGAATCGGTACAGGGCGGAATACTGGTACAAATTTTTTTTTAAAAAAAACACCAAAATGCACAGCTTTGGTCTAGGCCAAAACTGCGTGTTTTGGTCTAGGGTTTTCAAAATCCACGAGCATCGCCCCCCCCCCCCCCCCATTTTTCGAAAGTCTAATTTCTAGCCTCCCTCCCCCTCTACCTCTCTTCGTCTCTCGTTTGTCCTCCCCTCCGACCTCCTCTCACGGCTGACTCTCTCTCTCTCTCTCTGACTCATCCACTCTCTTGTCTCTCTCGGCCTTGGGTCTCGGTGGACGGTGGTCGCCATTTGCTTCGAAGGCTGCCAGTGCCTGCCTCTTAGTGGACAAGGTGTTGTGCATATATTTCATAATTTTCATTATTTTGTAAAGTTATCAATTTGATATTGTGAAGTTTCATTGATTTGAAAAATGAGAAGTAATCAATCACATGTTATGTTATGCATTGGTTGAAATTTAAATTAGTTTAGTAATTAGTGAATTAGTGACCAATCTTTTGTAGTTGGTCATTAAATATTACGGGCATACATAAACAGAACATACAAAACTAACATTATCATAACAATATGATAGTGATGTTTTGAATAAATGACCAATATTTTATTCCATCAATTCAACAATTCAATTTGTAATATTTGTAGTTTATTTTAGAGGATGTAAATTTGTATTATTTGTAGACTTTACTTTATGTATATTTTTATTTGTAAATTGTAAATTTATTTGTTTGGTTTTATTGTATTTAGCATTTGGTTTTATGTGTAAATTTATAATTTGTAAATTTTATTTGTATGATTGTTTCATTCTTCTTGAGTTCTTTCATTAAGTATATGATTTATTAAGTTAATACAATTGAAATAAATATTATGTGATTTGTAACATGTAAATTAGATAAAACAAATATTGGATCTAACATCCATGATCCAACTATATAATTATATACCACATAGTAATAGATTATTATTTTGGATCCAACATCCAAATACATCTTCAATTTGTAATAATAACATAAGCTCAAATAATATGCAAGATAAAATATGCAATTATAACCCAAGCCGAAATTAAAAGTCAAAAAATTTAAGATTTTGGGCGCAAAATTCAGCCCAGTTAGACTGCCGGAATTTCGACAACCGGTACCGGAAATCTGGTTCCGGGATTGCTGGAATTCCGATAGTTGCCCAGCCCAAAGCGCGATGTAAGAAGTCCCTTCCATATCCAAGAGGAAGAGGCTTTTCTTTCTACCTGCATGAATTTTGCATTTTTTAGGTATTTGGCTCAAAGACAATTTACCCACGGTCTATGATGTGAGGAAGTCATCAACCAACCCATTTTGGAAATAAGCGTCAGGTTGATATCCCGTATTTTCTTAATACCCTAACCACCTGTATACATAAGAGTGCAAATTTTATTCCAAGAATGCAAAGATAGATAACGATTATCATCTGACCTATAGCCCCACCAGAACTTTCAAAGTTGGGAATCAATGGATTTGCATGTAGATTGAGGGATCAAGAATGAAGACATACCATAAATTAGAATCGCGTAAGCAACTGATTTTATCAACACAGTTATCCCTACTTGAGATAGAAGTTTTCCTTTCCAACCTGATATCTTTCCTTCTATACGATGTTGGAAATTCATAAAAGCTGCAGTTTTAGATCTTGACATAGTTAGTGGAAGACCCAAGTGACGAGTAGAGGTGGAAATTGGTGTAAACCCAAATCGTTCTCTAATCAGTCTGGCAGAAGGTCGGTCAGTATTAGCTGTGATAAGCATGGAAGATTTTTGAGCATTCAGAGCTTGACCGGACCACTGAGAGAATAAATTAAAGCAGAATTATGTAGCTTGTCCAAAAACTAACAAATCATTTGCTTATAAAAGGTGAGTGATCGGAGTCCCTGCTTCACTCAACCTGATACCATTAATCAATGAGAGGGTGTTTTCCTTATCAAGCAAACAAGAGAGAATCTCCATACCAATCACAAACGGGAGAGGAGATAAGGGATAGCCGTAACGAAGGCCTCTGATGGGGACAATAAGTCCATGTGGGTTGTCATTGACAATAATGGAATAAGAGACAAAAGATAAAACATTCTCTAATCCAATTAATCCATTTGGAACTAAATCCAAACATTTTCAGAGCCAAAAGGATTAGACTCCATTTCATTCTGTCATAAGCCTTTGACAAATCAATTTTGAGTGCAAGGCTGCCTTTTCTACCTTTTTCCAATGAGAGAGCATGGAAAATCTCATGAGTCAATATAAAATGGTCCTGAATGAGGCGACCTGGAACATATGTTGATTTATGTTCTGAAATCATTCTGGGTAGGAAAACTTTCAATCTATACAATAATTTTGTTGATGATTTTGTAGCTTACATTGCAAAGACTGATAATCGTATGACAATAACCGAACCCAGAGAATCATACTACCCGATATACCCTCAAATTAAGCTCAATACTTTTTATAAATACCACACCTCTTCAATCTCAATTCCACAGCTCAAATTACCTCCTTAGCTAATTCCCTTCCGTAAAATTAAGATATTTGTGCTATGGGTGTCACCACTTTCACCGGAGACTTCACCACCTTTGTCCCTCCCTCTAAGATATTTAAGGCTTTGATCATCGACTCCCACAACCTCATTCCCAAGCTTGTCCCTCAGTCCATTAAGACCATTGAGTTCATTGAAGGAGATGGAGGCGTTGGCAGCATCAAAAAGCTAGACCACTTTCCCTGAGGGTTGGTAACTTGTCCTTAATACTCATCAATTCGAATGTTACAACGGGGACAGTACAAATAGAAATCATACTTCATTTTATTGACATAACGTGTTCCTGGGCTTAAGGTTTGGTAGGGAGTCACTTCAAGTACTTGAAGCACAAGATAGATGCCCTTGACACAGAGAATTACCAGTGCAAGTACACTTTGATTGAAGGAGATGTGTTGGGTGACAAGTTTGAGTCAATCTCTTATTATGTTAAGTTTGAGGCCACGGGGAGCGTCTGCAAGATGACTAGCCATTATCACACAAAAGGTGACATCGAGCTTAAAGAGGAGGACATCAAGGAAGGCAAAGACAAGGCCTTTGGGTTGTACAAGACTGTGGAGGAATACCTCTCGGCCAATACTGATGTCTATGCTTGAGTGAGGTGCAAATGAGGCTTGTTGTTTCAGTCTTTCAAGGCCCAGACCCTTCGGCTTTGATAAATGAACTGTTCTAGACGTCTAGTGCTGCTTTCGTGTATCCTACTGATCTTGCTTGATGTGTTTGATATGAATAAGCGAGGCTTGTCGTAAATTTGAATGTTAATTATTTGTAATGAACAAAAAGGAACGAGTTAAGAATGATCCTCTAAGATTGTTGAATTTTGGTGCCTCAATTTAAATGTTCCAAGGCTGAAATTTCCTTGGGTTTTCAGTCTTCTTCCCGCGGCCGATTTACGTAAACCATGAAACTTGGTGATATTTAGCCACCACTAAAAAAATTTATTTTTTTGGCTAATTTTTTTTAATACAAAAAAAATTCACCACCTAACATCCAAGATCTTAAAAAATTCAACACAAACTCCAATATTTTTTTAAAACAATTTTTATTAATTTTTCTCTCTCCCTCCCTACTTTTTCACCAAACTCTAGTATTTTTTTAAAAAAAATCATCAAATCGTCTCTCAACAAGTTTTTTACAAACTCCAATAAAAAATCAATATGCTATTAAATATCTTTAAAAAAATTCATCAACTCTTTACAAACCCCAATATACCTAAATATTCACAACACTACTAACTTTTCTACAAATTTGAAGGATTTTTTGCAATTGAACATCACTTAATAAAAAAAAAAGTTAACAATTATTTTTTTTGAGTAATGAGGGAAAACCATTGTACCCAATCTAGGGTTGTCCAATGGCCGGTCCGGTCCGGCTGGCCAAATCGGTATCTACAAATAGCCCTCATACCGGACCGGACTAGTCCGGTCCGGTTCTCGGTTTCACCAGTTCAGGTTGGACGGTTTGGGCCATGCCATTTTGGGCCTTTTTTGGTTTTGGCCTCTTAGTATTTTTACTTTTTTTAGGCATTTTTTGGGTTTTTTTACCGGTAAGGACCGGTTTGGAGTGGTATACTCCGGTCCAATTCCGGTTTTCCATATGGGTAACCCAGAACCGAACAGGAGTACACCGGTTTCGGTCCGAGTTGGCCAAAACCGGTCTGGCCGGTTTTTTGGACATCCCTAACCCAATCTATGCACCGTGCTCGAATGTATCTAGTCCGGTAAATACGCACTAATCTATGTAAGAGCGTAATTGCAAATCCGGAAGAGCTAGTGCAGACCCATATACTCCTATTTAATATTTAAGCTGTCGGCTCTAGTATGATTTCCTATTTAGTGCTCATACCCAAATCCAGTAGTTCCTGTGAAACACAATCTAAGTCGAGGGCAAAGGGGTAGTGGCAGGGACATTTACACCGAGATTGAAACGAATAAAGCAGTATACATTTATGCTTGATATGTTCATTGTGTGAGAGCATACTTTTGGATCGAGCATTTCTAAAGTGAAATTTACTGCAACATTGTCCTCATGAATATAAAATTGAGAGAAGCATTAAGTATTTTCATGTACAGAGAGAAACAAACAACTATGGCTACAAGGGGATTATATCACTAAACTGTAGAATGGCTACTTGGATATAAGAGAAGAAAGCAAGGTGAGGAAGAATTTGAAAATGAGTCCTGGAGATCTGTACAGGGTCGAGGAGACACGAACTCAGAAATACCCATCACATTGGAACAAAACCACGAGGGAGAAGATTTGGAATGGGTGGAGAATGTAATATTGGAAACACAGATTGATGTGAAAGGCGATTCATTGATTCCGGATAAATTTCCAGCAAGAGTGATATTTGTACCGACCATATTCCTAAAGCTGACACCCGTCACAACTGGAAGTGCAAGAGAATCATATTCTTCATCTGGATGAGAGCCGCATTGACCTGTTAGCCTGATTGCCAAGTGAATATTCTCCAATTCTACATCCGAGACAGAGATTTTCTGCATATAGCCACCTCTGCCTCTGACTGTCTTGAGTTCAACACCAATGAACGAGTCTCTTAGATGAAGCTGCTCGGCGAGAATATGGGAGATACCTCCAGACATCTCACTGCCAAAAGCCAGGCCGGCGCCTGAAGAAGACTGAAGGTAAACTCTTCTGATGTGGACATTTGTGGTCGGTTTTCCATAGGCAATTCCATATTCATCCCAACCACTCTTCAGCACGATTGCGTCATAACCCATGCTGATGTTGCAGTTCTCAATGCAAACGGAATTGCTAGAATCTGCAATTATGCAATTATTCAGTCCTAAAAATACTCTCTCAAAAAGCATATATATGACACATCGGAGAAAAGAAAATATACCAAGTAGCAAGTTATCCATATACAGCACTGAAAAGAAGAAACTAAAACGAATTCATTTCAGGGGAAGTCTGCAATGAAGACATTAAAACAAGCAGTAGACATAATCAGTCCTCCTATATGAAAGAAGTTCTTGGACAAACCTGGAACTATACCACAAGTGTAAGGAGATTCTGGTGGAGAAACAGTAGTTATGTTTTCAACTAGCACGTTACTGCATGTTATCCACATAGAAAAAGACAGCAGTTCATACACTTTTCTTCTACAAGAAGCACTATAGAACCGAGTTAAGGATGCAGGTAATTAGACACATGCATGAGCTAGATAAGACAGTATTTTGCAGAGCTACCTGCAGTACACTGGATGGATGTGCCAAGCGGGAGAATTTAAGAAGGTTAGATTTGAAATAGTGATATCATTAGAGCCAATAAATTCTACAAGATGTGGTCGGCTGTGATTAAAAGAATGAAACTCCACTTGCTTCCACCAGACAGAACCCTGGCCATCAATAGTCCCGTTATCACCTGTTCATCAAAAGACGAGAGCAAATTATATGAGGAAGACACAAGTCAGATGTGCCTACTAAACAGACAATCAGAAAATTCCTCACCTGTTATCACCACATCACTTAAATTTTGCCCATTAATCAAGCTCTGATATCTCCCACCTGGAAATTCAATCCCTCGACCATAAGATGGAAGAGGATCTACTATCTCCCAGTGAGCATAATCCTGCAAAAGCTATAACTTAAACATAAGAACGTCTAGATATTCATATCAATTACTGTTAATATGTGTGAACAAGGTACGAATAGTTTATAATGAATTTATGTTATTGGTGGTATTAACAGCTACCCAAAGGAAGAAATCTTTTCAAGAGTTTAATCATCTGTTGTCCAATTGATTCCCCTCCAATACTTGGACATGATTTTCTCAGCCTATCTCACTAACCGGCCCGGATTATCTTTGCATGGACTTCAGGACTGCCCCGTGACAAAACAAACATTACAGTAAGAAAACATGTTCTTTTCATAGGTACTTTTATCTTCTGAAGTGGAAAGATCGAACTGAAAAATGTAAGCAAAGTCTAAATGAGAACCTGGGATCCTAGAATCGTAGCACCCTTTCAAGGAAGAGTGTGAGATGGCTAGTGAGGTTTATACTTCCAGTAAACCACCTTCCTGACGGAACATAAAGCCGCGCCCCACCCTTGTCAGCAAAGGATTTCAGATAGAAAATGGCATTTTGAAAGGCAACTGTGTTCAATGTCATCCCATCTCCCACTGCCCCATACTCCAAGATGGACCCACTGTGCGGTCTGGGATCCAAAGACCTCTTATATTCACATTTTCCATCACGTCCTACTCCATCATGTTCAATAGCAACAGCTACAGCCAAAAGGAAAAGCAGAGGCACCTGTGCTGGAAAGAAGTGAAGAAAAAAAAAGGTCAGGGCCAACACAAACACCAGATCTTAAAATCAAAGACCAGTGCAGGTCCAATAAAAACTTTGAATTCAATTCCACAGCTACATGAAAAACCAGTGCATGGCCAATAAAACTTGCTTGAAGACCGAAAGGATTACGTAAAGACTATCAATTTCGAGTTTCCATTTCTACTAGATCACACCACGTCACTGGCTTGGACTCGTCAACATGAAAATGTATACCCTCGATAATGACGTATAAAATGTGCACAAACCAGTCTTCTGAAAGTCACTAGCATCTGTATAAATGTACATAACCTAAAGGAAAAAACAGTGGAGCCAATCTAGCAAAGATGCTTATAGCAAATTAATCAACTTTCTACTATCAACCGCACCCGAAGAACACAACACATAATCCTGGAACATCCACTTCAAAACACCATCTAAAGGACCAAGGATTCATAGAAATTCCATTAACATAAATACAACATAAACTCCGAAATCCAAACTATGCGGCAAAAAATGATACAACACACACCGTCAGATAGTTCGATCACCAGACAGCATAGTTAAACGCCGTATATATACATTTAAAAAGCTCACTATTATCATCAAAAACTGGCAATACCCACATCAGATTCAACCTAACAACCACCGAAACGATGAAATAACAACCATGGCAAACGATCCACATGCTGAAATCTCACCAATAACGCATGTCCTCTGCAGCTCACCACCTCAGCAGTCACATGAGCTTTTCACCATTGCACAACAGCTGTACAAATATTCTAGAACGATTGTTTGTCAGGATTTGTGCGTAGCAATGATTGGTTGGTTGTAACGGCATAGTGATATTGTAATATGTGCTCAGCCACATATCTGGATCTGATGCACACCACCTACTTGTATAAATACCCAATTCATCGAAATGAATGATAAGCAGAATTCTTTGATTTTGTCGTGTTCCTTTATGGTATCAGAGTCTCTCAAAAAGACCAACGTCTTTCCATGGCTAATCCTGAGCAAAATGTTTCTTCTGATAACTCCATTGCTCTTCTTCCCACCCTACCCCTCCCCTCTCTTACTCACTTAGTCACTGTTAAGTTGACCACCGAAAATTATCTTCTTTGGTGTGTTCAGATGCTACCCTATCTTCATGGGCAGGACTTGTTTGGCTACGTTGATGGCTCTCTTCCTGCTCCCGCTCTTTTTTCTGATGATAAAACTCCAAATCTTGCCTACAAGACTTGGTTTAAACAGGACCAGCAACTTCTTAGTGCTCTTATTTCCTCTCTCTCTCTGACTCTTTCCTTGTTTAAGTTGTCAACTACCGTACCTCTTTTTCTCTCTGGACTGCTCTTGAAACTCTCTTTGCTTCTCAGTCCCAAGCTCGCCAGATGCAGCTGTTTTACCAGCTTGCTACCCTCAAAAAGGGTTATGATTCTATTTCTGCTTATTTTCGCAAGGCCACAATGCTCATTGATATGCTAGCTGCCTCTGGAAAACTTGGCTCTCAACCTGAGTTTGTCATGTTTTTCTTAGCTGGTCTTGGCTCGGAGTTTGCCTCCTTTGTTTTTCTGCTACTACCCGTGTTGATCCTCTCAGCTCTGAGCAACTATTTGCTCTTCTTCTCACTTATGAGGCCCGATTTCAGCAACAACAGACTGTCACTTAGTCAACCATTGAGCTCACTGCCAACCTTACTACTAAGCATCAGTCCTCTCCTCGTGGTGGTCGAGGAAGCCGCTACTCTCCGCGTGGCTCCCAAGGTAATGGTGGTAGGGGTGGCCGCAACAGTGGCTTCATTCCCTCTTCGGGAGGCTACTCCAATGACTCGAAGATTATCTGTCAGGTGTGTGGCAAGCAAGGCCACAGTGCATTGGCCTGCTACAACCGCTTCAACCTTTCCTTCCAGCAACAACAAACACCTTTCAGCCCCTCTCCTTCTATGTCTAATTTCACTGCTCCTACCTCCGGCTCTGATTCTGCTTGATACACAGATACTGCCTCCACCAACCATGTCACTTATGTTCTTGCTCAGTTTAATCTCCATGCTTCTAAATATTCAGGTGATGACCAGCTACGGGTTGGTGATGGTAAGCCTCTCTCCATCTCTCATACTGGTTCCTCTGCTTTTCCCAGCCCCACCTCCTCTTTTCGTTTAACAAATCTCCTCCTTGTTCCCGCCATTACCAAGAACCTTCTCTATGTCCGTCAGTTTTGTGCTGATAATAACGTTTATTTTCAATTTTTCTCACATGGTTTTTCTGTCAAGGATTGCGTTTCGGGGACCCTTCTACTCGAAGGCCACACTCGTGATGCTCTCTATGTCTTCCCTGCCGCTTCATCGTCTCCTCAAGCCTTTTCCACCACGTCCAGCTCCTCCATTGCCTCGTCTGACTGGCATGCTCGTTTGGGGCATCCTGCTTTTCGTGTCGTCCATCAAGTTTGTCGTCTCACTCTCTCTCTGGTGTTTCTCCTCCTTCATCGGTGCTATGCCCTACTTATTGCACCGCCAAGAGCCATCGCCTACCTCATCCTCCTTCTCCAAATCGATCGACGCAGCCTTTACAATTACTTTTCCTTGATGTTTGGGTCCATCCCTTGTAGTTTCAGTCTCTGGTTTTCGATATTACCTCAATATTGTTGACGACTTTAATCGCTATTCGTGGCTTTTTCCAACACAATGCAAATCTGATGTTCTTTCAATTTTTATTGCTTTTCAGTGTTTAGTCGAAAATTTATTATCCTCTAAAATTATTTCCATTCAAACTGATGGGGGTGGGGAGTTTCGCTCCCTTAGTCCTCATCTTCTCTCTATGGGTATCACCCATCGTCTTTCCTGCCCTCACTGTCACGCCCAAAACGGCACCGTAGAACGCAAACATAGGCATATAGTGGAAACTGGCCTTGCTCTCCTAGCCCACTCTACCCTTCCTTTTAAATTCTGGCCCGAGGCTTTCACTACTTCTGCTTACTTAATCAATTAACTCCCCTCCCCTTCCCTGGGTCATCAGTCTCAATTTTTCAACTTTTTTTCGTCAAGCCCCTAACAACAAGTTTCTTCGTGTATTTGGTTGTGAATGTTGGCCTCATCTTCGGCCCTTCCATCAACACAAGATGGACTGTCGGTCATCCCGGTATGTTTTTCTTGGCTATAGCCCAGACCACAAAGAGTACAAGTGTTATGTCCTCTCTTCCAGAAAAATTGTAATTTCCTGTGATGTTCGGTATGAAAGCTCATTCCCCTTTCAAGTTTCTTCCCTTACCGATCCATCTCAGCCCATTTCATCAACTCATACTCTTTTACCTTTGCTCGTCCCCCA
The DNA here is from genome assembly GCA_963930655.1 of Myrica gale. NCBI lineage: Eukaryota > Viridiplantae > Streptophyta > Magnoliopsida > Fagales > Myricaceae > Myrica > Myrica gale. The sequence goes on along the minus strand of OZ005610.1, from coordinate 13,905,816 downwards.
TCCTGGGCCTTCTTTTTCTCCTCTAACCCAGCCCACTTCTCTTTCTCCTTCAGTGTCATCTTCTCTGTTACCTTCTACTCCTCTGTCTGTCGACACTCCTCCTAGGTCACCCTCCCCTACTATTCTGCCTTCTCCTCCACCCCCTCCTCCACATATTGTAACTCGGTCTCAAGCTCATATTCGCTGCTCCAAGAACTTTACTTATGGTACTATTCGATGGCCTTTTCCCAAAACTTCCTGCCTTGTTTCCCTTTCTCTCCCTGCAGATCCCACATCCTACTCTGAGGCCTCTCATTCTCCATAATGGAGTGCTGCTATGCGTAAGGAATTTCAAGCCTTACTTGCCAACAAAACTTGGCATCTGGTTCCTTCTTCCTCTTCCCAGAATCTGGTTGGATGTAAATGAGTCTTTCGTACCAAACGGAATGCTGATGGCTCTCTTCAGCGCCACAAAGCCCGACTTGCTGCCAAAGGCTATCACCAACATAAAGGCCTCGACTATAGTGAGACTTTCAGTCCAGTCGTTAAGCCCTCTACCATTCGCATGGTTCTTACTTTGGTCGTCTCTGTTGGTTGGCGTCTGAAGCAACTAGACGTGCAAAATGCCTTTCTACACGGTGACTTAACAGAAGAGGTCTTTATGCAGCAGCCGCCTGGTTTATTCACCCCGAATATCCTGAGTATGTCTACCACCTCAACAAGGCCTTGTATGGCCTTAAGCAGGCGCCCCGTGCCTGGTTCCATCGTCTTCGGCATCAGCTTCTCCGTCTTGGTTTTGTGGCCTCTAAATTTGATGCTTCTCTTTTTATCTATCGCCACTCTTCCATAATTGCTTATATGCTAGTCTATGTTGATGATCTTTTAGTCACAGGATCGGACCCTGTCTTTCTTCAACACATTATTGAGCAACTCCACTCTGCCTTTCTTGTGAAAGATCTTGGTTCTGTGCATTACTTTTTTGGCCTTGAGTTTACCCCTCAACCTACTGGTCTTCTGCTCACTCAACAGAAGTACATCCGAGATTTGCTTGCAAAAACCAACATGGTTGAGGCCAAACCCATGACCTCTCCAATGGCCGTTTCACCTCCTCTCTCCAAACATGACATGCCTATGTTTGATGATCTCACTCTTTTTCGTAGCACTGTTGGTAGTCTCCAGTATCTCTCCCTTGCAAGACTGAATGTGGCATTTGCAGTGAATCGTGTTTGTCAATTTACGCAGTCTCCTCGACTCCCTCATTGGCAAGCTGTGAAAAGTATCTTATGCTATCTGAAGCATACTTTGCATTATGGTCTTTTTCTCCAGTGATCTCTCTCTCTGCCTATTTTGATGCCAATTGGGCTAGGTGCCCGGATGATCGCCGATCTACCAGTGGATTCTGTGTCTACTTTGGTCCTAGTCTCATTTCCTGGTGCTCAAAGAAACAAGTCATTGTTGCTCGCTCCAGCACTGAGGCTGAGTACAAAGCCCTTGCAAATGTCACTGCTGAGTTAATTTGGCTTCGTTCTTTGTTGGCCGAACTTGGTGTTCCTCCTTCTCTTGCTCCTACACTTTGGTGCGATTACATTGGGGCTACTTATCTTTCTGCCAATCCCATTTTTCACTCACGCATGAAACATGTTGCTATTGATTTTCATTTCGTGCGTATCGGGTTGATGAACAATCTCTCAAAGTGGCCTTCATTTCGAGCAAAGATCAACTTGCCAATGTTCTGACTAAACCACTTGTTGCTTCTCGTTTTCAGCTGCTACGCACAAGTCTTACGGTCCTTCCTGCCCCGTTGGATTTGCTGGGGGATAATAACGCACGTCCTCTGCAGCTCACCACCTCAAAAATCACGTGAGCTTTTCACCATTGCACAACAGTTGTACAAATATTCTAGAACAATTGTCTGTTAGGATTTGTACGTAGTAATGATTGGTTGGTTGTAACGGCATAGTGATATTGTAATATGTGCTCAGTCACAGATCTGGATCTAATGCACACCACCTACTTGTATAAATACCCAATTCATCGAAATGAATGATAAGCAGAATTCTTTGATTTTGTCGTGTTCCTTTACTCACAACCAATAACAGTAAATTAATGAACACTGCCACAAAACCAACGTACTCACTAGCCTCTTCATATGTCTCTTTGACCCTCCCTCGACTCGAACTACGGGAACACTCTGCACCGGGCAACAACAATCAAGAACCCAAATGAGGTAAAAGTATATTGAATTTAAGAACAGGAGCCAGAGTGGGAATAGCACGAGGAAGAAGAAACAGAGGAGCTTTTATGTATATAGTGCCAATGGAGTACATGAAAAAAAGAAAGAAAAAAAAAGGCCTAACGGCTGGTATCAGGAAAGCGACAGATAGAAAATAAAGTCATTTGTTTGCGATTTTTACCTATTCACATGACAATGCAAAAGCAAATTCCGCGCATCTATCTCTGAAAGCGTAACTGAATTACGTTTTCCAAGATCCTAGCTACCAATAACTTGTTGATATCGCCGGAATCTAAAAGGAAACAGTATCTAGCCGACACATAATGGGGATGTTTGAGTGTGGAAATTTTGGGTATTGGAGTTTGGAAAATATTATAAAGTAAATATATGTTATGAGAGTTAGCGAAAAAATAAAGACATAGAAGATTTTAATAAATATTATAATAATACAAAATTATGGGATAAAATTTTTATTGTTAAACCTAAATAAATTGGTCCCAAATAATTGGTGCTTGAACAAGTCCATTTTATCTCAGCCCAAAAGGAGCTTCAAGAAACAAACGAGACCCCAATTTCCTTGCGTTACTGATGATTTTGCCGAAATTAGGGAGCTGAATGGGTGGAATCGTGTGCATGTGGTTGTATAGGCAAGACGAGACCCACATCATGATGCGTGGAAAATGCTAGGCTAGAGTAGGTTGCCAGATCAGAAAGACTTTTGGCATCATTAGTCGGCCCCACCTGACCCGTCCTTTATGTGTCCTCACTGTCCCATATTTTGTGCGCTATCAAATGAATGTTATCTTGTACGGTCATGTCCGTCTATTGGAATGGACAACTTTACCCTTCTACGGCACTGAAATTATCATTTAAAAATATAATTAACTCCAAACTTTAAGTAATAAAATAACAAAAAAAGATTTAATCATCTTTCCCATCTTTAAATATAAAAAAATTTATTCAATCATTTTTTTACTAACTCTTATAAAATTTTATTTTTTAATACTTTTTTCTTCAAAATTAAATAAAAATTTTAATCTATTTCAATTTTCACAAAATTCATAAAATTTCTAAAAAATCTTTAGTTTGCAAAGTACCCTTAGTTACTTGGTTAGTTAAGCCTCAAGTATTTAGGAAGAGGTTCAATTGCTCTGGTTGTAGACTCTTTATAAGCTGATGTACTATTATAAGGACATAATTACCCATAGAGAGAAAAAGAGAATTCTATGGGACCCAACGCAGTCAAGGAGGCAATGTCAATTGCCAGCTGCTATCCATGGTTTCCCAGCCCCCAAACAACGCATGGCTGCCTGCAAAGTTTTGTTTGTTTCTTATGTACAACTTTGCAATTACATATGGTTCTGATTTTTCACCCCACATGTAAAGCAAACTAACTGAGTAAGTAACACCAAGGGTGATGGATCAGTTGGTTTATGGTCAATACGTCCGAGTAGATGCACTTTGATCTTCATGTATTCTTCCTACACAATCACAAGAATAGCCTCGGACACCGAGGTTACTAGCCTCCGATGCCTAAGTCAGTCTCTTAAGCAGAGGCGTCTGAAGAGTTTCTCAGGTGTAACTATTTGCGTACCTTTTCTATCGTTCTCTTTTGCTTTTATAGCCTTTTTCCACGTTCTTTCGCTTCTCCTTGTGTGATCATATGTTGTTTGACGGTTATCGCAAGTCCGAGCTGGGGTCGTTGTTTCCCACCTTCGGGATCGAGGAATCGTGGAATCGGCGGTTGTAAAGGGGTTGTTTGAACAACCGTTTAAGGCACATCTGACGATCTTTGGTTCTGGATCTGCATGCCTGATGGGCTTGAGTGTAGCTTATGGATCTCGGAGAGATGAAATCACCCTTGTCGGCCCAAATTGATTTGGGCCGGGTATAATTCAGTATTGGTATCATCAGAGACCCCTTCATTCTCGAGCAGATTCATGAGGGGGATCCGATTGAGAATGTTTGTCGTGCTTCAAAGGCCGAGGTATAAGGGCGGTGAAGCTAAGTGTATAGCAAAAACTAAATTCTTATTAGTGATTACATCTCGGTCCACGGGGGAATCGTCCACTCGATTACATTCCCTGTAAGACCTAAATATATTTCACTATATCGGAATTCTTTGTTTGCATAGCAAGTGTTGTAGAGGTATTGGCGATATGTGATCCACCATTCTGGAAATGATGCTGGGATCTCGGCTGTCGTTGGGATATGACAGGGATGTTCCTTTGGGCATTTCAGCCTGTCTTTTAGTCTATACTGATGTCCATCAGTCCGACCGTATCTGGTTATTACCTAGTCTATGATGGCCTTTCTCACGATCTCAATTTGTTCAGCATTCAGCTCTCGTTGGAGTTCCGTAATCAGATCCATTGCATCCTGCCTCGCGCTTCCTCCTTGGTGGTGGTAGGCCAAGGCGAACAGATATTTGGCTTTCGGATTTCCTCTTTTGGCTGAGGTGCGGACTGTCTTTAACCCTTCGTTGATTGTGGAGGTCCAGAGCATTTTTCTGCTACCTCGGATGAAAAGTTAGTGTGGGTTCTCGTTCGCGTAGCATTTGTCACGGAGGATTCTCCATTCTTCCGTCATTCTTTGCGACTGTTCGGTTTCAGGTTTATATGACGTCATTCCAGGATTTCTCAGGATTTCCTCGAAACGGTGTGTTTTCGGTTTAGGGGCCCATTGGTCATTGCGTATTCCTTTTTAGGGCTGTCTTCCTTCATTCTCGTCATTTCTTGAATTCTTCGTCTCCACCCTTTGAGTGTAGTCATTTGTAAGGTGTCTCGCTGTTTCATACGATGACAAATCTAGGGGTCCTTCCAGCGGTGCTACCAGGGTTCCTAAAGTGCCAGAACGACGCGAAGGCCACTGGGGCCCTAGCCAAATGATGGACACTGATTTCGGAGCGTTTCACAATCAGTACCGCTTCCCTGGAGAGACACATTTTCGCCTCCCTGCTGCCAACGAGACACCCTACACCAGGGGTGCAAAAGGAGAGATGTACTTTTTCAAGGCTCCTCTGAGATCTGGGGTAAGGTTTCCTCTTCCTTTGAGTGTCCGAAAGATCTTGAGGTCCTTGCATCTGTGTCCGACTCAGATAGTTCCCAACGCTTGGAGGGTGTTGGTAGGTTGCACCGTTATGTGGCCAATGTACCGTGGGCTTGAAAACCAACTCACCTTAAAATAATTTCTGTGGTTTTATACACCCATTTGTTCGACCCAAGTTGATAAGTTTTCGTACTTTCACCCCCGTAATCAAGGAGTGTCACCGATGGCCTTTTATCCAGATACCATCAAAGGTTGGCATGATCGGTATTTCTTCATTTCTGGCGCTGGATGGGAGCGCTTTCCTGGGGAGGATAGTTAGAGCGAGTCCTCCCTGTGTTGAGTTTTTGGGTCTGTCCCGGAATATTATAGAAAAGATATAACAGGTCATACCTCAACGGAGCAAGCCCATGTGGACGCCATTGTAGAGGTGGGTTATGTGGATTGGAACACTCTGGTTTGTAGGGAGAACGAGGGTTGATTAGGATATACCACGTTTGAGCTCGCCTAGAGCAAACCTTAGCGTTCAGCCTGACAGGACTGCTCATGAAAGACCTTCCCATAAGGGTTTGCAACAGGAGTCTCCTCGGCGTCCCTCTGCGAGCACATCTGCCAAGCGAAAGTCTTCTCGAGAGGCGGAGGGTTATACTCAGAGGCCTTCGTCGCGGAGAAGGAGGGCGTCCCCCCCGTTGGCCTCCGACTCTGAGGAGGAAGAGAGGACTTCCCTAGCCTGTGGTTCTTCTAAGCGTAAGGCAAGCAGCGGTATGTGCCCCTAGTAGAATGTTTGTGTTGTCTGTTGGTTGTTCGCTGTTTTCATTCCTCTGTTGTTTGGTCGCAGGTTCAGAGGGTACCAATCAAGCCTTTGGCTCCGCCACTGGGCCGTGTGCTGAGGTGTCGGTTCCTTTGGTGAAGAAGATCTGAGAAGTCAGGACTCTCTCATTTAATATTTCTTTAACGGCTCCTGCTGCACAGTGTAAGTTTTCGTTTCATAAGATACTTGATCCTATTACACGACATACCTTTAATTCGTCTTGGGTTTTGGCACCGGATCGACCAGGTGTCGATGAAAGGGACATACTTGTGGCTTCTCTGGATCTCCAATAGATGGTCCTGTTGTCTGATTCTGCTTCTTCTGAAGGATCAGATTTGGCAGGAGCTGAAGAGAATCCTGAGATGTGGAGTGGTACGGTCCCGCCTTTGGAGGCTTTGGTCTCTCCTCCCTTGGTTTTTGAGCCTTTTCAAAGGCAGCCCCCGGAGCGTGGGCATGAAGTGCTTGTTGCTGGCGGTATTGACCTTCCTGTGCTCGAAGTCGACGCGTTAATGCCTGGTGCTGCTGGCGACTCCTTGGTTCGTCTTTCTCCCTCAGTGAGGGGCGAAGAGGGAGCCGCTGATTCTCCGTCTGCAGAGGATATCGAAGAACCGGCTACGGAGCCTCTGGTGCCACCTGCTTGGCTTTCAAGACCGTATGCTTAGCCTCTTCTCATTGAGGAGATGATGGAGAAAGCTTTGAGCGCTCCCCGGCATGTGAAAGTTGATACGATTACGCGCAGTTTGTCTCATTGAGTGTCGATGATTGCCGCCATTGATGCCGTCGAGCTAAGGTAGGATGAGGAACTGGAAGCCACGCATTAGGCTATTATAATTCAGTATAATTCATTATTGGTATCATCAAAGGGGTTGGCCAGTATCTAGGATGTCTAGATACTTTGAGAAAGTTCAGTTTGATGGAGTAATCATGAGAGAATATCGCAAAAGGTAGCATCCGTAACAAGTTGCATCAGTTACCCAAAAAAAGAAAAAAAGCTGCATTTGTAGGGATCGAAGAAAGGTTTAGCCCATTATATTTCGGCTATGTTTGTTAAACAAAATTTTACACTTTCTAAAATTTTAACACAATAAAAAATTACAATATAATCTCTCTCCATCACATCATTATTTTCACTATAATAAATATTAAAAATAATATATCTCTTCACCTTTTCACCAAATCCAATACCCTAAAATTTTATCAATCAAACACAACCTTCTACTTTGGGCCTGCACCAGTACTGCATTGTAGGTGTTAGTTCATCTGTTCGATCTAACCCAATGCAACCCACACCCACGCACGGGCAGCCCATTATAGGTCTCCTCAGTTCTCGCTAAGTCCAGGATCACTTATGACCATAAAACCTTAGGCCCTCGAAAACCTAGGTTGATTTCTCGAGTCAAATGATGTGCTTTTATTTATTTATTTATCAGTTTCCACCGTTTGTGGGGAAATTCGTATTCGTTGAACTAGCAGTAGCAGAAGCTTAAACCCCCAAAATAAGTACTAAGCATAGTCCAGAGTATACCACGAGTCCACCACTCCGGCGTCACGTTGCGTCCCACGATTCACCCTTCCCAACAGTTTTTATTTATTAATTTGACCTAAACTTATTGGTCCCTGTATCTAAATCACCACCACCCTCCCGTCTCTGTCCCTCCTCCGACGCTCCTCGGGTTTCTCTCTCTCTCTCTCTCTCTCTATATATGTATATATATATTATATATTGTGAATGTCTGTGAGGAGATGTTATTGATGATTTGTTGTTTGTGAGCTCAGGTAGACCAAGAAATGGCGATCTATATTATGTCCCGGCGACTGTCAGGTGGATCAGTGACAGGGGCGTTGCGTTGTGCCACTCTCTTGAGACCCTATTCGACATCTTTCAGAGAGGAAAGGGACACTTTCGGACCAATCCTCGTCCCCTCCGAAAAGTTAGTCTTGCTTCTCGATGTCTTTGCCTTACTGGAGTATTTTCTTTTGCTTTTGAAATCTACGGTTAGAAAGTGCTTCATTCTGTGTGTGTTTTTATATTAAATCACTTTTAAAGGTTGTGGGGGGCACAAACGCAAAGATCGTTGCAGAACTTTGAGATTGGAGGCGAGCGCGAACGAATGCCTGAACCGATCATTCGTGCCTTTGGCATCCTTAAGAAATGCGCTGCCAAGGTCATTTATTTTCAGCTTTATCCTTTTACCCCAGTCGGACTTCAGTACTATTTCTTCCTCAACTAATTGAAATCTAACTTTTGCATTTTGTGTTAGGTAATTTCTCAAGTGCATTTTTTGAATATATTTAACAGTCGTTTTAAATAAATTATAGTGCAAAAATCACTTGATGTTTTTTCAGGATGTGTGTAACGTGGTGCGTTGCAGGTGAACGTCGGTTATGGACTTGACCCGTCAATAGGGAAAGCGATAATGCAAGCTGCCCAGGAAGTAGCAGAGGGAAAGCTGAACGATCATTTCCCACTTGTTGTCTGGCAAACAGGCAGCGGCACTCAAACTAACATGAATGCCAATGAGGTTTGCGCTGGTTTTTGCGTGCTGGGTTTTTCTTTCTTTCTTTCCTACCCCCCCCCCCCCTCTTTTTCAGAGAAGCTATTGTAGCTTCACTCTGTATGCTGCTGGCACCCTATTTAAATAGCTCTCATATTACATTAAGTATTTTCATCGAGTTAACTAGGTGCCATTGTGCACTTAGAGTTTTAACTGTTCATCTAGAGGCTAGAGCTGAGTAACAGTAACACAATGAAAAAAACCAGACAAATAATAGAAACAAATTAAGGCCCCAACTGAATATGTTATATAGACTTTCCCTGTTTACAACTATTGAAATTTATGCCAATGACGAACTATGTGCCTGATCTTAGAGTGTGCTACTAAGTGCTGATAATTTGATGGAGGTGGAAGTTGTGGTTTTGTCTATCAATGAACCATACAGTTATTCATTGTTTTAAGCATGTAGTGTCTGCAAATTATGCATGGTCTGGAACTGCCAGTATTTAGGTTGTAAAAACATTCCAACTTTTATTTGTTAATCATGTGATTTCTGTTTCTAAATTATGTGGTAACTATGTTTTATTCTAGGTCATTGCAAACAGAGCAGCTGAGATCCTTGGTCATAAGCGTGGTGAAAAGTTTGTGCACCCTAATGACCATGTGAACAGATCACAGTCTTCTAATGACACCTTCCCTACTGTAAGCCTTTTGTATTCTTTTATCTCCTGCCTAACATCTAAGCTAATGCATAGTTGAAGTTATTTTAAATTGTTCCATTTCTTTTGTTTAAAAGCATTCAAAAATATCACCCCTGTGCTTTTAATCCATTTTATCATCCAACCATCTGGTTTCTTGTCGTTGTTTGTCAAGTAACGCGGTTTCTTGTTCTCCAGGTAATGCATATCGCAGCTGCAATGGAAATCAATTCAAGATTAATACCTAATTTGAAACAGTTGCATACAACACTAAATGCAAAGGTTTGATGATGATTTTATCATTTTAGGAGCATATTGAACCATGATGGTCAAGTTTGACAGTTGTTGCTGCTCTATGTCTATGTATTGTGTTGGACATTTAGAAGTAGATTAGAACATGATGGCCAAATTTGACTTTTTTGTTATTCCCCTGCTTCTTATATGCTGTGTTGGGTATTTCATCTTCTGAAGTCCTTGTCTTTTGAGTCGTACACATGGATCGAGCCCTCCTTGTCGCATGTGATTTGACTTGGTGTTTACTGTCATGCTATGTTGATATGTATGATGTGAACTTGGCTACATGAAGTGGCCTGATGGACCATCTTAGTATATGACATACATCTCATTTTATCACTATCAATAAGGACATTTCTATTGTTCTTGTGGGCCACATTGTCTTCTACTTGCTAAATTTCTATGTATATATTCTGTGAGAACATTCTGGGATTAAAATGTGGGTCTCTTTCCCATTTCAACCATGGTTTTTTCTCCTTTTCATTTCGAATATATTTTTAATTATTCATACATCTGCCTTTCTCACAGTCCATTTCTTTTGAAATGCTATTGTAATACTCCTAATGTTTATTTTGTTTTTACCAGTCCTTAGAATTCAAAAATATTGTAAAAATTGGACGCACCCACACTCAGGATGCCACACCTTTGACTCTTGGGCAAGAGTTTAGTGGCTATTCTACACAAGTAAGATCACCTACCCTGTTTAGATGGAATGGACAAGATTGACTTCTGTTGGGATGAACTTCTCATAGCGTTGTTCTTTGATTGCAGGTGAAGTATGGAGTTGACCGGGTCTTGTGCACTTTACCTCGGATTTATCAGGTTAGCAGTCCATATTAAGGTACTAATTTTTTGCTCTCTCTTTCTGTTTCTATTTACATTTGTGACTGATTGGAGATTTTGTATGAGTAGCTTGCACAGGGTGGTACTGCTGTAGGGACAGGATTGAACACAAAGAAAGGGTATGTTATTGATTTGAGGTTGAAGCAATTTTATTTCTTTTTGTGTTTGTGATGTGTACTGTTCAAGGGACTCATTGCTTTGTTCTCATTCTTCTGGCTTCATAATGCTCTGTGTTATTGATCTTCTAATCCCTTTCATGGAACTCTGTTCTTGTGGATCTGCCCTTGTTTAACACATTTGCTTTTCTTGTTCCAGAAATTATTTTCAGAAATTGTTAAGTTGTTTCTTGGATTCAAACAATAATTAAAATTAATGCTGTATTGTTCCTTTAGTTATTACTCTGAAAGATGCCTTTATGCCTCGGTTGTTTTGTCAATGTTTCATTTGACCGCAGTCTTTGTATGAGTGTAATCTAGGTTTGATGTAAAGATAGCTGCAGCAGTAGCTGAAGAAACCAACTTACCATTTGTTACTGCAGAAAACAAGTTTGAAGCTTTGGTTAGCTCCTCATCACCTAGTTCTCCTATTCTTCTTTCATTTTTTGTATTCTTTTGATGTTGTAGGAGCAGCTGTTTCACTTTTATGAGTAATGGGGGTTCTTCTCATGTTGTCGTATATAACATAGAATAATATAAGGAGATCATATATTCCCTTTTTTGGCAGGCTGCACATGATGCTTTGGTTGAAACAAGTGGAGCCCTTAACACAGTTGCTGTTTCTCTGATGAAAATTGGAAATGATATACGGTTGTTAGGAAGGTCTGTATGCCTATGATCAGCCTTGCAGATTTTATCATATACTTTCTGAAAGGTTTTCATTGTGTTTCTCCTGGACAGTGGTCCGCGTTGTGGCCTTGGTGAACTCATTCTTCCTGAAAATGAGCCAGGCAGCAGTATTATGCCTGTAAAACCTCCATCTCATTCCTCACATTAGATTTGTGTTATCAGAAACCCCAATAATTTCCACTTGACAGGACCCATTATGTTTCAGGGGAAGGTCAATCCAACTCAATGTGAAGCACTCACTATGGTCTGTGCTCAGGTAAGTTTACAGTGTTAAATTTTGGTTGATTACATTAAGTGAGCAATTGGGGTACTTGTTAGCAAGCAAGTAAGGTGTACAGAAAGTATAGACTTTCCTAGTCCTCCTTTATTCTTTTTTGTTCAGACATTAGGTGCTTATTACATAATGGTTTGTTTCAATATTTAATTGTGGTTTTAGGACTTTTTTATACACTTGAGTGTTTTTTCCCCTGAATATCTTTCAGGTAATGGGAAACCATGTGGCCATTACAGTGGGTGGATCAAATGGTCACTTTGAACTAAACGTGTTCAAGCCAATGATTGCCAATGGTGTTCTACATGTACGTTCTATTATCATATTATTTTGGTTATAAACATCAACAAGTAATATTCTCTCTGCAGAATTAGTACCGTATTGGAGGTGCCAAGTGTGCCATTGTCCAACATCAACTGGCTGTGGTTACATAGGAAAAGTCATTTCTTATCTGATAGTGAATCTGGGGTAGAAGTTAGTCATCCTGGCAATCTTCTTTTGAAATTTTCAACCATAAGTTATTTGGGATTTGGAGGGTTCTATGAATGAAATATTATGTTGTCGACCTTCCGAGAAACGTTTTATCAACCCATCTGAATCTGTGTTCTTGATCTCTTGATATCTCGATTCAAAATTTTGTCACTTGCTATATTACTAATACATGCACACTTGGGATCTTACTCAACTAGTTTTTGTTGTCTTACAAGTGGTTTTGTTTTCCTACTCACAGTCAATAAGATTGGTTGGGGATGCATCTGCCTCCTTCGAAAAGAACTGTGTACGAGGAATTCAAGCTAATAAGGAAAGAATTTCAAAATTGCTGCATGAAGTAAGTTGATGTTGTGGTACAGATTTTAGAATTTGTCAATATTATGCAATGTTCAAGATTTCAGTATCAAGTAATGCTTTCTCGTTGCTCTGTGGTGTTGCAGTCACTGATGCTTGTCACATCCTTGAACCCTGTATGTTTCCACCCACGTTCCGTCTTTGTTGATGCCTATGCACTCTCAATGCCTGTGCTGTGTTAGCACTTACTGATTCAACTTTGTCTGTGTTTCGGTTCCAGAAAATTGGTTATGACAATGCTGCAGCAGTTGCCAAGAAAGCACACAAGGAAGGAACTACTCTGAAGGTATAATTCCTGCTCGTCTATGCAGTGCCATACTGTATTGAGTATATTAGTCTCTTGTGACGCTCTTAGGAACCTTTGTCATGATTTATCATTTGTTTTCGGGTAGGTAGCCAAGTATGCAAAACGTTAATGCTTGTAATGATATCCTGTTCTTCTTAGACAAGCATCTTTTTGGTGCATGCTGTTTGGTTGGTTGTTGCATTTAACCTCACTTGTATTGTTTGGCTCCTAGGAAGGGTAGGTTTGTATTCAAACAGAGGATAATGTGTACAGTGGAGTGTTTGATGTTATTTATTGTGGTGTTTATGGTTCATCTTTGATGGCTAAAATGAAATATCTAACCAACATTTTTACTCTGCAGGAAGCTGCGTTGAAACTAGGAGTGCTGACGAGCGAGGAATTTGATAATCTTGTTGTGCCCGAGAAAATGATTGGCCCAACTGATTGATAAGCTTATCATCAAGATTTTGAAGGTCCTGAATTGATTTGCAGCGATAATTGCCTGATTTTTCCATTTTTGACGTATTTCTTTCGAGCAGTTGTATTGGGAAACTAACCCTCCAACGGTACGATATTCTTGAGGTATTCTCTATGGCTGCCCTAGGTAGTGACGATGGCTACTGATTGGGTGAATAAGGGACCACCCCCCAAAAGTACAAATCTTGTAATGGCTGTATCAGAGAAATGTGCTCATCATAATAAAGTAAATGTCAATTTTTTTGGTCAGACTATGATGCCATGTGCCCCAACGCCGTTAGGTATAAGGGCCTGGCCTGGTGGACCATAAGCTGGAAGTGAGAAGGGCCAGTTAGAAACTTCACTACCGTCCTCTTCTCTGTCGCCCTCTTATGAATGACTTGGATAATAAGTACATGCAGTTTCCATATGGCGTTGCTTGAAGGCCGCGAAGTGTCAACATGGTTAAGATTTGTTCGTAAGTAGATCTCAGCCCCTCCTAGTTGCATTTTGAGGCCGGAGGAGGTCACAAAAAGGGTCGGAAATCTTTCCAACAGGTTAAAGACGAAATTAATAGATAGCTGCACTATCTTAAGAGAGGTCTAGTTGGATGGAGAACCCTAAGCAGAGCATTCAGAAATTCTGAGCTGGTTTCATAAGAGTTTCCACAAGCATTTTGAATTTTATTTTTTTTTCCTCAGTACAATCACTTTGAAGATGTTTGGTCACAAATGCATATAATAGAGCCGCAAGAACGCTCTAACAAAGGCTTCATATAGAGATTTGTTCCCAAGACTGAATGTCCGAATCTTAAGTAAGATGTAACATTCGGCTAAGGGGGAAAAGAAGATAGGGATCCTCTGCAATTTTCTGTTTGAATTACACCAAGAGACAGATACAAGAGGTGAACTATATACATCATTTAATGTTCCCTATATAAAGTTTCGGGCAGCATGGGTTCACTTCTTGTTCTGTTTCTCTTCGAATTACACTGTGCAATTCAAACAGAGAATTACAGCAGATCCTAATCCAAAAAAGAAGAATGTGCATTTCGAACAAGAAATTATAGAGGATTCCGACAAGAAGAGCAGTGGACTCATCCGACGTTCTATATATCATTATCTATTGCTCTCATAGGGTCCATGAAAAGCACTGTCGCGTAATTCTAGAGGAAAAGAAGGGGCTAGCACCCCAGGATGAAGCGAAGGCAAGGATGAAGATACTAAGCCCGAGCCCAACAGGAGATAGGAGGAAGTGAGGATAAGAAGGGAAAAAGAATAAACAAAAGATATAGAAAAATGGCAACTAACAAAGGCATCGGAGAAATCCCCCTACGAGAAGGACCTTAGGTTTTAGTTTATTTTCTTTGCATGTAGGAGGAAGGAATGAGAGTCAGAGTCTTTCAACCCGTCCCAAGCGCTGGACTTTAGGCCCAGCTACCACGGGTTCTTAGCCCAGTGAACTTTGTGATAGGCCGGTTAAATTTGACTTCATCAGTTGGTGCTGTTTGTGGGAATTTATTGTTATCATACTTTACCCACCGCAGTTTAGCAATCCAGAATTTTACTTATAGGATGGTGGTTGTCAAGTTCTCTGATGGTGCATTAATAATGTCAAATGTACACTTATATTATAAGAACATTTTGTGTTGAGACTTGCATCTGCGAGAAAAAGCCATAAATAAAGAACCACCGTTTGGTGGAGATTTTAGGTATCATTGTTCCTCTGTGAAAGCATGTTATTAATTGATGGTTATATATTCAGTGGTATTCTCAGATTTGTTGAGAGAATTACTGGATAATGGAGTCCTGCGATTGCATTGACCCACAATGGTCCCATGATGAGCTTCTTGTGAGATATCAGTATATCTCAGACTTCTTAATCGTCGTTGCATATTTTGTTCAAAAGTCTGCCTTCTTCCCATATCGATGGGTGCTTATGCAGTTCGGTGCTTTTATTGTACTTTGCGGAGCTACACACTTCATTAACTTGTGGACATTCTCTATGCACTCCAAAGTTGTTGCTATTGTGATGACAATTGCAAAGATCGCATGTGCCATCGTATCATGTGCAACCGCATTAATGCTTGTTCACATTATTCCTAATCCCTTAGAGTGTCAAAACCCGGGAACTATTGCTAAAGAACAAGGCTGAAGAGTTTGACAAGGAGATGGGGTGTTGGAACCGGGAGAGCGCAACGGAAATGATTGTTGAATCAAAGCAGTTCAAATGTTCTGCATCTTTCAGATCCACACACACAGGTTTGAGAGAATTTAGAGAGAGCAAGGATTGAGAGAGAATTTAGAGAGAAATTCTTGTTGAAAATGAAATTCGTTCTTTCAAATTAGTTTTCGAGCTATTTATAATGGTTGGCCCAGAATACAACTGTGCTCTTGCGTGAGATCTTTAAGGATTTCAAATCTCAACCGTAGGATAATCATGAAAATTTTTTTTTTATTATACCCCCTTATATTCTGTAATCCGAATGTATGAGCTTCTACAAATTGTGATCATGTTCATTAACGTATCACAATTGACCCCTAAAATAATGAGATCGTTTTTGTGAAATCTCTTTTTCTAACAATTATACGCTTACTTATCCTTCCACTATACTATATTCCACATGAGCTAATAGGACCGGAATAATGTCATCGATTAAGTCCTTAGCTCATATAATTCTTAATTCTCAGTCTGTACCAAGTTGGATTTCCAAAACTTTCCAAAATCATTTTCGCAAATATTTACTTAATATATAATATAAGTAAAAATCGTGAAAACACTTTTCACAAAATCTCGCTGCGCGACGTTTTTATATGAGTCCAACAATATACAGAGATAATGAATATACCGTCTCATCAAGAGACTTGTGGATTCCATATAGATCAGTTATACAAATTCACTTACTATGCATAAAGCCCAACCTTATCTAGAATATTTGATATGCGAAAGATCATCATCAAATGACTCAGTCAAAGCACAAGCACACAACAAGCAAACCTGCATAACTCTCTCAGGTCTAAGGACAACATAAGCTAATTGTGCTGAATACAATTCTCTACATCAGTGATCGTTACTAGAAGATATTCATATTTGATCCGGTCAATGCATGTACTCTTACATTGCACCCACTTTTCTACTTAAGGTTACTACCTCAATGACGGAGTCCATCATTTTATTTTATAGAGGCACAACAAGTGTAGACCTATTTGTACCTCGGTCTAGAACAAAGTAAGTCAACAAGGATCCGAAAAGTCATACTTCCCACCTCTGATTCATTAATCATTGGCCTGAGTTTCCAACAATGTTGCTCAACAATATGACATCTTATGTCATTACAGGTACCCAAAATAATATACAAGTGATTAAATAATAACAATAATTATATCATAATTATGCAAAATGATTGGTTTTGAGGGCATACATCTAACATGGAGCTTATTCTTACACAAGAAGAAACTGGAAGACATGTTAGGTTGTTGACTCATGAAATCAAAAACGCACATTACATGCATACTATATTGAAAACCACTCTTGTTGAGTTGGGTCATACATTAGGCCTGGAGGAGTGTGCATTGTGGATGCCATCACAAAATGGCGTGAGTCTGCAACTTTCTCATACACTAAACAACCAAAAACAAGTTGGGTCTACTGTGCCACTAAACCTACCTATAGTCACACTAAGTTTTCAATGGTGCTCAGGCAATACATATACCATACGCATGCCCACTGGCTAGGATCAGACCTCTTGAGGGAAGATATGTTTCACCTGAGGTTGTTGCCGTGCGAGTACCTCTTTTACATCTTTCATATTTTCAGCTTAATGATTGGCCTGATATCTCCTCTAAAAGCTACGCAATTATGGTTTTGATTCTACCTACTGACAGTGCTAGAAAATGGCGACACCATGAATTGGAACTTTATGATGTTGTTGCAGACCAGGTTATTCGTTTATTTAGTTGTTTTTTGTAATTGGTTGTGTCACATGTCATGCGTATCATTTTTATCTTCTTATTTCATACCTGTTCATATTCATACTGGATTTGACCTTTATGAGTTATACAGGTTGTTGTTGCTCTTTCACATGCGGCTATCCTTGAAGAGTCTCTGCAGGCACGTGATCAACTCATGGAGCAAAATGTTGCTTTAGATTTAGCTCGACGTGAGGCAGAGATGGCTATCCATGCTCGCAATGATTTCCTTACTGTCCTGAACCATGAAATGAGGACACCAGTGCATGCAATAATTGCATCATCCTCACTTCTTTTAGAGACCGAGCTAAATTTCGAAAGAAGGGTTATGATAGAGACAGTACTAAAGAGTAGCACTTTTTTGGAAACACATTTTAATGACGTTCTGGATCTTTCTCGACTTGAAGATAGAAGTCTAGAGTTTGAAATTGGAATGTTCAACCTTCATGGTGTTTTCAGAGAGGTGGTTTTCCATTAACGGATTGATAATGATCTTAACTTCTGCAACATTTACATATAAGCATATTGGTAACATGATCTGTATTAAACTTGCAGGTCACAAATTTGATGAAACCCATTGCATATGTTAAGAAGTTATCCATGGCTTTGCTTCTGGCCCCTGATCTACCTGTTTGTGCTGTTGGTGATAAGAAACGACTTATGCAAACCATTTTGCATGTTGCCAGTAATGCTTTAAAGTTCACAAAAGAGGGATATATTTCAATCATAGCATCTATTGCAAAACCAGAGTTTTTAAGGTGTTGGCGACCCCATGAGTTTTATCCTGTCTCAAGTGATGGCCACTTCTACCTACTAGTACAGGTTGGTAAATAGTGCATTATACTCTCATCCGGCTTACTTTCCTACTAGTGAAAATTGTATCAAAGACGATTCTTGATAAGTTCATGAGAAAAATTTTGGTGATTGTAGGGCAATCCTTTTATCTTAAATGTGTAATCTCATCATATCTAGAGCTTTAAAATCATGATTATGTAGTGTGAGATATCAATCTTAGGATCTATTGCGTGATCCCAGCTATAAGCTAATGCATCACTATACTTTTGTTGGTGTTGTAGTTGCTGCATACTATCTCATATATAAAATCCCTGTTTATGCAGGTTAAGGACTCTGGCTGTGGTATTCCCCCACTGGAAATGTGAGACCCCAACTTTTTCTATTTTTGTAAAAGAATTATGACTCCCTAAGTGTGTATTTATTTAATTATTGAGAAAGGCATGTATAGGGGGATTAATCTCAAATCATGTCTAGGTGGAATTTTTTCCCCCTAGCATTTTTTTATGCGTCTTAAGCTATGATTTAAATGTTATATTGTTTGCAATATTTGGAAGAATTTAATTAGGGGCTTTAATCTTGGAAATATGTGAGCCCTTGGATTAAAATGAGGAGACATATTAGAGTTAGTTTGGTGAGTGGGTGGCAGAAAAGAAAAATAAATTTTCGTGAGGGGCAGAAAAGGAAAAGAAAGGAGAAATGGAGGAGAAGGAGGGAAAGAAGGGGGAAGGGCAGTTTTGCCTTTTCCCTTCCCCAAGCCCTACGCATAAGACAACACCCCCTTCCCTAACCGCATAAGCCATTTGCCCTAGCTCACCTGAACAACAGAAGAGGAAGAAAGAAGAAGAAGAAGAAGAAGAAAGAAGAAGAAGAAGGAGAAAGAAAGAGAGAGAAAGAGGTGAATGGTTTTGGCCGGTCAAGCCATACTCATCTTCACCCATTTCTCTTTTCTTTTGATGGTTGTTGGTTGTGAAGTTTGCTGGTTTTCTCCTTGTGTATATATGTTGTGTTCATGTGTTCTTTGAAGAAAATGTAGATCTATACATGCTTTCTTTGAAGATAGTGTAGATCTTGCAAGTGTTTAAAGGAAGTATAGATTTTACATGAAACATGGGGAAAAATGGCTAGATCCGAAATGAGGGTTCAAGAGAAATCAAGGATGAACTCTAGGTGTTTGATAAAAGACCAAGAGAGGAGGGAGAAATGCAATAACTTGAATTAATGAGATGGACTCATGTTTTAGCTGAGAGATTGAGTTGTAATGTGAGAAAATTGAAGTCTTGAGAATGAGGGTGTGAAAGGAGAGTATTGGAGACAAATTTCGTGGATTTTGGAGGTGTATAGCATAAGTTGTGCTCTGAAATTGACTGTCACCCGTGGAACGCTCGACAACCACTCGAGCTTATAGTTCAAGATTTTCTTACAGAGACGTTTCGCCCGAGGTACGCCCGACTGGCGCTCGAGCGAAACTGGACAATTTTATTCAGAGAGTTTCGCCAGAGGTTCGCCCTACTGGCGCTCGAGCGAAAGTCTCTTATAGAGACTTTTCGCCCGACCAGCGCTCGAGCGGCTTCCTTTGAATTTCAAGAAAATTTCAAGAATTTTTATAGCTTCCTTTTGACTATTAGGAAACTTACTAGGTTTTTACTTAAGAAAATACCTTGTGTTGTAAGATGACCAACTAGAAGTCAAGAATAAGTACGATTTGTATGTTGAAGAGTGAGTAATTTATTGGTTACTCTATTCGTTTAGTAAATCTTTGAATGACATTTAGTATGATCCAATTGTAGGTAAAGTGACGTTCGACACTCTAGCAAACGAAGGTCAGTGGAAGTAAGTGGAATTTACGTCTGTAAGTGAAAATTGTAAGTGGAAACTTACGCTTTTGAAAAACTGGAATGATGCACAACATGAATTCTCATTATTTATTACGACATGACATAAGCATTTGCATGAAAAAGAAAGTTTTGTGCGAATGAAAGTATGAGAAGAATTTAAGATTTTTCATCATCAAGCATGACATGAGCACCCCATGAGCATTTGCATTCATTTTTCTCATGAGAAAGAAAGAGAAATTTTATGCAAATGAAAATACCATTTTATGCTACTTTATGATAAGTTAAGTTAATGAGCTAAAGTCGGTCGGTACCGTATCAAGTTAAGAAGGTGCATCCATACTGAAGGACGTTTACGTGAAGGGTGGATGTCACTTAGGGCACCCATACCGAAGGATGCTTGCAAAAAGGATGGGTAGCCCATGAGGTATGTGCAATCACACTGAATGATGCTTGCAAGAAGGTGTGAACCTCCAAGGGTCGCGTCTAGCCACTGAAGGACGAATGCGAGAAGGTGTGCTAGCTCGACCAAATGTAAGGTCCCTAAGGGAAATAGGGGATAGTTCCAACGGGAACGCACAACCCTGATGTCAGGGGTAAATGGAGAGCAAGTAGACACAAGATAAGAATTGGAATGATTTTCCAAAAGCAAGAGCTTTACAAGTACAAGTGTTGTTTTCAAGAGCAAGTGCATGTGTATATGCAATCATGAGGCATACACGTGCATCAAAATTCATGATCATACATGAATTACATTATGCTTACATGCTTATGATTTCAAGTTCAAGTGCATGCTTATGATTTCAAGTTCAAGCGCATGCTTATGATTTCAAGTTCAAGCGCATGCTTATGATTTCAAGTTTAAGTGCATGATTATGGTTTCAAGTTCATGATTATGAGTTCAAGTACAAGTTCATGGTTTCAAACTCACGATTTCAAGTTCATGTTTCCAAACCGTGATTTCAAGTACATGTTTTAACTATAACTCCTTACTGAGTTTTTCGACTCACGAAATTTTTTTTAAACCGTATCATTCCAGATGTTCCAGACGACAGGAGTGCTGAGGATTACTTGACGTAGTAAGTTTATATGTCAAGCATCCTAGTCGTTGTAAACCGAAGCAGGGGTTGGAGAGTTCATATGAAGCACTAAGAGTGCTTGATATCTTATTGAGACAGCCATGCGATGTAACGCTTACCCTATTAAAAGGAATTCGTCTTGTGTAAGTTGAAGTTTATGGTAAATCTCTTTGGTCATCTCTCTCAGTTGTATGTGTATATATAAGAGAAAATGCTGGAACATTCATTGAGTGGATGTTTGCGGCTGTCATTAACCTCCTTCGGGCTAGCGTTTGGGGCGTGACAGGAAATTCTACATCTTTTTACCAAATTTGCTCACTTGCAAAGTGGATCCTGTCCAATGAATAGTGTTGGAGGACTTGGACTCGCCATTTGTAAACTGTAGTCATAAATTTTGACCTTTGGTTTTTCCATCGATTAAACAATTCATACAAGTGTTCTAGAGATAGGATCCATCATATATGTTTGGCACTGGTCTTTTTTTTCGGCCCTTGCTGGGTATTGATCCTTTGACTGACTAGCAATTGCTTTATGGTGTGAACTATCAATAGGGTGCACTTATATGGTGGTGTTGTTCATAGCTCGTACTTTATTCGTTTAACTAACCTTCCCGAGTCTTGACCCAATGACTTCTCGTCTCAATCAATTGAATCAGCTTTGTAAATCTAATGGGAGGTCACATTTGGATTGAAAGCAAGGGCCTTGATAAAGGGTGCACCGCCTCATTCATGGTAAAACTTGGGATTTACGACAACCCAAATGCTTCAACCATGCACAATGTTGCACCCAAAGGTTGTGCTCACAAGGGCAGTGGAGATCTCACTGGAAATAGAGCTGTGTTTAAGGATATTGAATATGGAGGATCTGTCAAGTTTCATCCCAAAATCAATTGGCAATGGGAAGAGGTGATTCAACAGGTATATGAAACACAAGATTAGATGATCCCTAATCAATATGAGATTCTAACATTCCCCCTCACGTGCAAGCCGAATGAACATGGTTCATGCATGTGGACAACAAATGGGGAACACAAACAAGTGGGCCAAGCTCAGAAATAGGTGGCTTTGAGACCATGTAAAGTTTCATCCCAAAATCAATTGACAATGGGAAGAGGTAACCCAACAGGTATATGTAGCACAAGATTAAATGATCTATAATCAATATGAGACTTTAACAGAATCTTTCCAATCTGTGTATCAAAGAAGTTTTTAGTTGCAATTTGCAAATGGATGCAGATATCATTTTTCTCTCTCTCTGGAAGTTTATCGAAGACTCGTGCATTTCTTAGAGATGTTTGTTTTCATTTTATAAGAAGGCAACCTCAATAAATCCTTAATGTATTATCCAAACAGAGAGTAGTGTATTTTTGAAGCTATTCACCTTAATTCTGGGGTTTTGTTTGATGGAAAATACATGTATTTACCCGCCCACCAGCAGTAAATTTTTTTATTTTTTATTTTTTATTTTTTGAGCTATTTTCTACGGGAATAACGTGATGTGCACGTCTGCACGATATACGAGCATGGCTTGGTTGGTGGTAATCATGTCCAGTTTAACCAAAAAGAGGCCCCCTTAATTATATGAAAAGATGTTCAAATCA
This sequence comes from Myrica gale, assembly GCA_963930655.1. Classification (NCBI taxonomy): domain Eukaryota; kingdom Viridiplantae; phylum Streptophyta; class Magnoliopsida; order Fagales; family Myricaceae; genus Myrica; species Myrica gale. Next base: position 13,883,440 of record OZ005610.1, on the reverse strand, counting down.
TAAAAAGTGTGTCGGAGCCATCTTTTGCTACACTCCAATCATTTAAATTAACTTTTATTTGTAAATAAAAGGATAAAGGAGAGTAGATCAGAGATTAACCAATGACCATACCCATGAGTCTCCTGCTTTTAACATTCTATGATTGTGTTTGTGTTGTAATAGGTGAAGAGAGTAATTTTTTATAGTTTTTATAATTTTTTTATATTTTTTTATGAAAAAGAGAGAAATTATATAAAAATATTTTATTAGGAGGGAGATAAAATGTTAGAAATTGTTAGGTTGTAAAACGCAGCCATATTCCATCGAGTCTGGAACCCGTAACCTTCCAATTAAGGTAATTATTTTGTATTATTTGTCGCCACTCTTCCATGTGGAATGTTGCATATGCTTTACTAGCAGTAGGCGAAAGAGAAAGGTAACACAACTCCCAAACATGTAAAAGAGAACACAAACCGTCAAAGCACATAACCACCGCAGACGACAAGTCTGGGCGGATAGCAACATTAAAGATTAAACTTTACAAACGACGGAGACGTGGACACCAAAACAGATGCTGAGATTTGGGAGCAAACAAGTTCCATGCTTGACAGTTACTAGTGTTCATACAAAACGCCTGTCGACTAAGGTTGAATTCAGCAATCAAAATTTTGACTCTCTAAAATTTTATCATTATTACAAAAAAAATTTCTCCTCATTTTTTCACCAATTTTCATAAATTTTTTAACTTTTCACCACCTTTTATAAATTTTTTCATTTTTTCATTCTCTCTCTTCACTTTTTTATTAACTTTTATACTCAAAATTTTAACCAGCATAAAATTTTTTCACCCAAACACACCCTGAGATTGATAACATCTTGGACTAAATGTACCTGCAATTCCCCAAAAGCCATATACATTCGAAGACTGTTTGCAAAAAGCAAGAAAAAAGCTAGTTTAATCATTAATGTTCTTGAAAACGTTTTTTTTTCTAATAAAAAATATGATTATTTATTTATTTAATGGTCTTGAAAAAGTTTTTAATATATTTTAAAAATGTTTTCTAATTCAAATATTATTTTTTTCAAGCAAAAAAAAATTAATCTTTAATAAAATTTTCTATCCAATCATTAGCTTCAATTTATGTGACAACACAAAAAAAAATCTATAAAACCTCGTCTCACAAAAAAATTCATTACAAACATATTTTTTAACTTTCAAAATTTTCAAGAGAACCAATTTCAAACAAATTTATTTCCTAACATATCTTTCTTCTATAGCCCTACTACAAACACTAAAAAAAATAGTCATTAAAAAAATTTGTGTTAAAATCACAAACAAATTGTATAGAACACGGATCTAAAATCACAGAACCCAAGTCCCCATTTTTTTTTGTCTTGGGGTCAAAGTATAAACCCAAACTTCAAGCCCAAATTTTATGTTGTAAAATTTTTATGTTTTTAAAATTTTAAGTATTGAATTTAGTGAAAAAGTGAATAGAGAAATAATTTTTTATATTTTTTTGATAATAAAAAATTATAATTTAATAAAAAAGAAAAATTATATTATAATATTTTATTATAAAATTTTGTGAAATTTTACCAAAACGGACGCTTAGAAATCAAAGAAAACCCGTAAGCACTTTCAAAGGATAGATACATCAAGCCCACAGTGGCCCAAACTTACGAACCCTCTCCCAACCCTAGGGAAAAAATCGCATTTCTGTTGCCATATATAGTCCTCCGCCTTCAGCAAGGCTCGTCCTCTCTGCCATAGCAGCTACCACAGAGAGAGATGGTTTCGCTGAAGCTCCAGAAGCGGCTAGCCGCGAGCGTGCTCAAGTGCGGTCGTGGCAAGGTTTGGATCGACCCAAATGAAGTCAACGAAATCTCCATGGCCAACTCTCGTACGTTCTCTCTCTCGTTCTTTCTTCACTTTCTAATAGTAGTTGGTTGAGATCTGTTCTTTTGCTGCCATCAATTTGCTTAATTTTAGCGCAACGAAGTTACTTTGGTTGCCGATAATTTGTACGCGAAGCATAAAAAAATGAAAGGCATTTCAGACTATTGTTATTGAATACAGCTTTACTTCTTTTCTGGTGTAAATACTGGGTTTCTTTTTGTTAATTTCGTATGCTGTCAGCACCCAAAAGGGGCGATAGGATCCGAATTTCTGGTTCTATTTAGGCTGTCGCTGTGAGTGGTCTGGGCTGGGGTTTTTAGTTCTAGGCTTCTGGAGTCTTGTATGATTGGGTATTGTTTCGTTCATATACGACCTGGAAGATGGATGGTCTGATTATGGAATCTAATTGAATGAGATAGTTAAAAGTTATTCTAATTTCGACTTGTACTACCGTTTAACCTGAACTGTCACTAAATAATTTTGCGTAGGAATGCACTATTTCACAGGAGCTAGTTTTTGCTGTTGCCGAATATGAGTGATACCTTAACAAAGCGGCATTATTCTTCCAACCCAAATTGTTAAGGTTGATACACTGGATTTCTCCTTCATTGGATGCTATCGGATCTGAATAATGCTATGTTGTTCATTTGTGGTTGTTTATGCTTTAACATAGGATTGAATTTGCAAACAATTTCTAGTGTATTCTGGAAGGGTTTTGCTTCTATGTGCCAGTGAGGCTTGAGCAATACGATGACGGATGAGTATAGAATGTGTCATGGGCGCTAGATGAAATTGTTAAAAACATTTATCATTGCAGAATGTATGCAGACATTTTCTTCAGTGGATACTTTTTTGTGGGTGGTTAATGTGTGTGGCTTCCAAGTGCAGGCCAAAATATAAGAAAGCTGGTTAAGGATGGTTTCATCATCAGGAAGCCAACCAAGATTCACTCTAGATCTCGTGCACGCCGTATGAATGAGGCCAAGAGGAAGGGACGCCATTCTGGATATGGTATACTTCAACATGAAAAATATTGGAATCTGGTTTCTTGTGAAAAGTATTATCAATTCAGGATTTTGACGAGCCGTTACACATTATAAGTGAAAGTCCTATATACAACTGAAATGCTTATGGGTTTGGTTGCCATTATAAGAGCTGAAGTTAGTAGACTTTTTTTAAAAGCTGATTTCCAAACTGCTTTCAGGTAAGCGTAAGGGTACACGAGAGGCAAGATTGCCCACCAAAGTGTTATGGATGAGGAGGATGCGTGTGCTCAGGCGCCTGCTCCGCAAGTACAGGGAATCAAAGAAGATTGATAAGCACATGTACCATGACATGTACATGAAGGTGAAGGGTAATGTTTTTAAGAACAAGCGAGTCCTGATGGAGAGCATCCACAAGTCAAAGGCTGAGAAGGCAAGAGAGAAGACCTTGTCTGATCAGTTTGAAGCTAAGCGGGCAAAGAACAAGGCCAGCAGGGAGAGGAAATTTGCTAGAAGGGAGGAACGCTTGGCCCAGGTAAGATTTTTAGACTTCTATTTTGCTACAAATGCTTGTTTGAAGCAATGAATATTAGAGGCTGGTATGGAAATGGAGACTTACCCACTATTTTACGCTATAGTTTTGGGATGTGCAAAGATAATCATTGCGTTCATCCTATCTATACCTTGAATAAAAAATCTTCTGCTCTAAATCAAGGGAACTGTGTCCACTGCTTAAATTAAGATTCAGCTGCTCTATCACTTTGGTTGTGACTGTTTTTTGGCAAAACATATAGGGACCCGGAGAAAAACCAGCTGCTGCTCCTGCAGCTGCGCCACCTGCTGTTGCCTCTCAACCTACTCAGTGAGTATTGGTCTTTCTTTCTCGCATGTTTGAATTTACCAGATGCATCATTTTGACCACATGCGTCCATTTCTTCCCTTGCAGGGTATCTAAGAAATCTAAGAAGTGAAATTTTTATGAGAACTGAAAGGTGGATGGCTTTAGATGGTTCAACTGTCCATAGCTACCGTCCTAGAGTAGTTTTGACGAGGATGTGTGTTATTTGTTGGTTTTGGAACTTGTTAGTTTATATTCTAGATGAAAGGAGCCTTAATATTTTGATACTTTGTTAATTTAACGGTTTCCTTTTGCTATTTGATTGTCCTTCGACTAAGATTTGGAGATCTTCAGTATTTTCACTTATTTTTGGTTCTCGGTTCAAACGTTTAACAAATATGCGTTTAACTGATCGGGGTCACCCGTTGTAGTAGGAGTGGCGTATTCTTTTTGTTGTTTTCCTTATCTATTTCATAGCGAGTAAATCTTGTCCCAACGTGCTGGGCCTTAAATGTAGATTATTAGAGACGCGGCCTACTCGAGGCAAAATAAATAAGTAAAGTTATATACGAATCTCGGTGGGACATCCGGAAGTCACGGTTGTACTGCTTACTATGGCTGTTCGTACATGGCAAAACCTAAAGATTTGTAATTCCCACCAAGACAAGGGTCCTAAATGATTCAAAGATTTTTTAGAGATTCAAATTTCTATAGCAAGAAGAGGGATTTGTAGCCAGAAAATTGACTCAGAAGCTTCAATCTAAATTATTTGCCAGTGTATGCATATCATATCCTGATAAAAATTTTAAACCTAAATCTTATTGGCAACGTTTTTTTTTGGTCTAGGTAAATTGAAGCGAGAGTGGAGTGTGTGTGGTGGGGGAGGGGGGTTAGGATTCGTGGAGTGTGGGGGTAGGGTTGTTCAACCCCGGTGTAGGTGTCGGTTTTGTGTTTGGGGGGGGGGGGTTAGGATTCGTGGAGTGTAGGGGGTAGGGTTGTTCAACCCCGGTGTAGGTGTCGGTTTTAGCCAAAATCGGCACCTACACCGGATATGTCGGTTTTTTAAAAAATGCCACATACACCTACACTGTTAAGGGCAAAAACCGGTCCTTAACGGTGACGGTTTTAGCGGTGGCGGTTTACGGTAATCTTACATTCATATTTAGCCAAATTTTTAACATATTACGCACATAGAAAATATAAACTTTATACTAATTCAATCCAATCCAAAATCAAATAATATAATCTAAACTAATACAATCCAATCTAATCCAAACTAATACAATCCAATCCAAAATCAATAATCCAACCAAAAGTAATACAATCTAAATTTCAAACTAATACAATCCAATCCAAATGCATGTGACTTTGAATCTGGTAGGAAATGGACACAAGTATGCCTTATCATTTATGATCTCTTTGGGAAACTAAAAGGACTATGTAGATAAGTGAACAACAAGAAAACGGAGGTCACGAGAAAAATGATTTGAAAAGCTTGAGCAAAAGATGGTACATTTCAAAATCACAGATCTCCAGTGAATGACATGGGGAAAAAAATAACCGCGAAAGGAAAACTGCTCACAAACAGACTTACAGCTTCCCCATAGAAATCATTCCCTGCAAAAGGCCGCTGTTACCCCACAAAATTGGGAGCAAGGCAAAAAGTAAACCAACGGCACAGTCCTGAAATAATCCATGGGGAAGGGATAAATGGATATAAAGCCAAGAATTCCAACTCGAGTTTATTTGAAGCTTGATATATTTGATGTCTAATTAAATCTACCTGAAAAATAAGTGTCCCAATTGTAACTTGACTATGAAGAGTGTTACCAGTATTCCGTTCCATCAGAAACTTTATCACCTGGTAAAATGTAATGATAAAGCATGAAAGCAATAAGATTCAGCAAGCAGCAAGCAAGTAAAAAAGAGAAAATTCAACGATGTAGGGTTTCCTCTCCTGAAGGAAAGTACTCGAGGAACTGATAATCCAGTTAAAGTATATAGTTAGGTAGCAAAATTAGGAAGACTATAGAACGTTACCTCCTTGGACATGTTCTTCCAAGTGTCCAACCCATTTTGATCCATGATAATCAAATTCTTTGTCTTGCAGGTCTTCACAAAGCTTTCCCTACCAAACCCACCGAACATGAAAATATAAATTCTTCATCAGCCCCAAATATAAATATGTGCCATGTCCCAAATAAATTTGAAATCTTCCTAATGCAATTATTTGCAATGCTGAGCTGCACTTTTGTGTCTACAAATAAATGAAACTTAAAGCACTAAACGCCAAATATATTTTCTTTTTCTTTAACCTGCCGCTTTCCCAGCAGCCAAACATAACGAAAATTGTAGCCTTCATCATGCCACACGTTCGGTATGCATAAAATGCAACTTTACATGACTGAGGAATCAAAGAATACATATACAAAGGAGCCAAAAACCAATATAGAGGCCAAATTAAACCCGCGGAAAGTAGAATTAGAAGTAATGGAATCTATTGGTATAATCAAAGAAGAGAAATTTTACATGAAAAGCCGAAAGGGCGATCTGGGTTGGTCTCCATAGTTCGGTTTCCCAACGTTTTGCCTCTCAGATACTCCTCTGAACTTCTTGACCACGATCTTCTCGATTTTACACTCATGCATGTCAGCCAAGGCGATTGGCACCGAAACCCCACAACTGTCGCTGCAACACTCATGCCCCAACTTCGAATCCTGGTCCTCCATCCAACCAACGTCTGCATATGTCATCGAAGGCAAACAAACTTGGATCTGGAGCTCGGCGAGTGGCTGGGCGCGGGAGAGGGAGGGTAGGGGGAGATAGGCGCTCGCCGGTGTGGAGGGGGTGACGCGGAGCAGATTTAGGGTATGAATGGAGAAAGGAAAATGGAGAGTGGGGGGAGGGGGTGATGTGGTAGGGGATTTGCTGGAAGATAATGTTTGTTAATAAAAAAAAGTGGGAAACCCGGTTCCCGGTGCCGGGGAACCCGAGAACCGACCCCGGATCTATCCCTCCCCAAAGGGAGGAGGTGTCATATGAGCTAAAGTTCATTGGCCTTATTTGCAACATTTCAATTGTAGTTCTCAGGAAGCCTAAGCAGGGTTAGAAAAATTGTGGCAAAAGTAGTTATGTAATTAGAAAATCAGTTAGATTGCTGTGTCTTTATTTGTGTATAAATATCAAACGTGAATAATATACAACGAATCATTCTCACAAATTTTACTCTCTCATGCTCTGATTCATGGCTTCCGCAACACCTCCTACTCCTAAAACACATATTGTCTCTGCAACACCTCTTCTGATAAATACTCACAATATGACTTATGAAAATTTTTGCCTGTACTATCTCCATCACGGAGACAGTCCTCGAGCAATCTTAATTTCACAATTACTGGTAGGTGATAATCATCCTACCTGGTGTCATTCAATGAAAATGACGTTAAGTGCAAAGAACAAGATCAAATTCATAGACAGATCCATTGACAAACCAAATGTAGAGGACTCTCGCTTTGGAATTTGGTTGTGTTGCAATAATATGGTCATATCCTGCATACTGAATTCTATTTCAAGGGATCTTGCAGCAAGTGTGATTTGTATTGAGACTGCAAAAGAAATTTGGACAAATTTGAAGGATCGATTCTCTCAAGGTAATTTTTAGCCTTAGAAGTGTGGCGAGACAAAATATGTGTCATGTGGTCGGCAATGGTGACACTACCTTCCTTTGGGAGGATAACAGGCACCCTGTGGGAATCCTCAGTACTAGTTTCACGAAGGAGCAAATCATGAACTCTGGGATGGAGCCTAATGCACGAGTGAGCAATGTGGTTATGGGAGGGGACTGGCTATGGCCTAACAATGGTAGTATTTGGCGGGATATCTCCAATGCTACTCCTGTCCATTTTAGACCAAACATCTCTAGGGCGGATTGGGTAAAATGGGAAATGAGTTAGAGTGAGAAGTTTTCTACTCGGGATACTTTTGACAGCCTGAGACTCTAGGTCCAAGCTCCTATTTGGCATGGACTTGTATGGAGTAAAGCTAATCTGCCACGCCATTCTTTCATTCTTTGGCTTACGGTGAAGGATCGACTTCCCGCTAGGAATTTTTTGGAATGAGAGGTTTATGCCCCTTTCAATTTATGTGGAATGAGGGTCTCCTTGATTTGGGTTTTTCTGGTAATAAATATACTTGGACTATTGGTAGAGAGGATCATGGCCTTATTTTGGAACGGCTTGACCGCAACATCGCAAAGGGGAGTGGCGTAGCCTTTTTCCGAGGGCTACTGTTTCGCACCTACCGCATCTCGCTTCTGATCATGCACCTATTTTATTTAATATTGTGGGGGATCAAGACTGTAATACCTCGTCCCGAACAAGGTGTTAACTGAGTAATTTAAATTTTAAACGAAGAGATAGGGCTTAATCCTATGTTTTATTTTTGGATAGAGGTTGAATCGTATTTTTGAATTTAAAGGTGTTAATATGGAGATGTGATCTATATTTGAATTTAAATATTTGAATAGATATTTGTTATTAGGTTTGAATTTAAATGTTAAGATATGGATAAAGATTATTCTTATATTTGAATTTGAAAGATATGGATAAAAATCTTATATTTGAATTTAAAAGTGATGGATATAGGTATGCTTGAATTTTAAAAGTTGAAGATTTTGAGGTTAATAAATGGTTGTAGAGAATGTTTATTAGAAACCAAAATTTGGATTGAAATGGTGCTACTTGTTTCCGAAAGATTGTTCGGCAATTATTGGAGAAGTTTTAAGGATTGGTTAAGTGTTTGAGGTAAGTGGTTCTTCAATGAGAGTTTAATCATGAACCGCATTTTATATGGTTTTGATATATTATTTGGGGAACTAATCAAATTTTGGGTAAAAAGTGATTGTCGAGATTTTGTAAAACTCAAATGAAATTTTTATAACTTGTTTTGGTGAGCATACTGTGAAAATTGTCATTGAGCTGGTTATATATCTTTGTAGTCTTTGTGACCAATTTATCATTGTGGTCCGTATGGCCAATTTGATACCCCTTATGGTATTTGGAGGTCTATGTGGCCTAGAGGTATGTGTGACCTAATATTTGTAGGTCTTTGTGGCCTTGAGGTCTATGTGACCATTGGTGATTTCTCTATATTGCGTGACCTTGAATATTTTTGTTATAAAATTATATTTTGGATTTGGTATGGCTCACGGTGTTTTATTTTGTATTTCGGTTATTGTGATAACATTGTCTTTTGCCTAACCCTCATTGACTTGCTACTTACTGAGCTAGTCGTAGCTCACCCCTTATTCTCATATTTTTCAGAGTTGGCAGAATTAGAGAAGTTCGAGGAACTTTAGATAGATTTTTGTTTCGAAGGTGTGTTTTGCAAGAGTACTTTTGGAGATTGATGTTGGAGAATTCGATATTGTATTATTTTGGGAGATCTTCATTGATATTGGAACTATAAGATATGCTAATGTAAATTTTAGGGCTTGGATTGATATTTTTTGGGTCCTTTTACGGTTTATGAATATTTTGCTGAGGTTATACAAAATTAGTTTTGAAATATTGGGGTCTATATAAATGATTATCCATGGTGAAAAAGCCTTGTTTTATACGAAAATCTATTCGTATAGAGTTTGGGACCGGGGCGTTACAAAGACCGTAGCCCGAGACCCTTTTCGGTTTGAAGCTTTTTGGGCAATGTATAATCGTTGTAGGGAGGTTGTGAATATGGCTTGGCAGCAGGAGACTCATGGATCCCCAGCTTTTTGTGCCAACGTCTTAAGACCACGAAATTGGCATTATGACGCTGGAACATGGAGGTATTCAGGATTATTCAAGAACGTATTTGAAAAATTTGTTTAGACCCTAAAAAATACCTAGAGGGGGGTGAATAGGTGTTGATACTTTCCTTTTCTACGAATAGACAAAATTAGAACAAATTCTAAAAGAGTCTTATCTAGATGTGAAAAGTATTTAACAATCAATAAATACGCAGTGAAATATTAAAACAAATATCAAAGAAAATATCAATCAGAAATATTAAATCAAGCACACGCCAAGACGAGATTTGATGACGAAGTGGAAAACCTTATCAAAAGAAAAAGCCACTCCGGGCTAGCAGCCACCAAAAATTCACTAGAAGATAAACCTTACACCGGTGACTCAGACACGGGCAACATCCAGTTGCTTAACTTTGACAACCCCGAAGTAATAATTTAGGTAATCCAACCTAGAACCGCTCCCTTGCGGTTAACCTTCAACCTTCTGAGGTTCTTTTGTTCTTCAACACCGGTAACTCTGGCTGCCAATCTCCTTAAGCTCTTTGAAGGCTTCTCACTGGAGGTTGATTTCAATGGTAATTAAGGTGATTGATGTAGGAGAGAGAAAATATAAACACTTTAAGTGCAAAGGTCTCAAAGAATATTTCTCTCAAACATAAGAAGCCAAGGAAGGAATGAAATAACTTGGGTAAAAACTCTTGGACGAATTTCTCACGGTTTAAATAGAAAAAGATAGGAAAATTTGAAATTAGAGATTTTCGCTCGAGCTAAGCTAGGCCAAAAAACACTGGATGGAAAAATGCTAATTTAGCTCGAGCTAATCTAGGACGAAAATAGAGCGAAACTTACTGTATAAAAAAATGTCAATTTTGCTCGAGCTAAGATCACGCGAAAATCAAGCGAAGATCATATTCAGGAGATACACTTGAGAGATTTTAGGATCAGATCACACTTCGCAAATTTGAACTCATTTTTTAAAATTCGAACGCTCCTCATCTTTATCATCATGATTCAAATGCTTTCCAATTGTTATTCAATCCTAATCTTCTTAAGATATATCTTGAACACTTAAAACAAACCCTTATCTAAATAATTAAAATTACAATTCAAATTTTGAAACAGAATTTGTCAATAACATTGAAGATATTCGGCGCTTACAAGCAGAGCTCGATGAAGTCCAGCATGGACCAGCTTGCCCGTTGGTGTTACCGAAAGAAAGGGAGCTCAGTGAACTCTTGTTGGAAGAGCCACGTAAAGAAGAATTGTGGAGGCAAAAGGCAAGAATTACGTGGCTGAAAACCCCGGACTTGAATACCCACTTTTTCCATATGTCTACAATAATCAGGAGGAGACACAATGGTATTGAGACTTTGCAGGATGAGAATGGGCATTGGCTGAATACGGAAGCTGAAATTGGGCAACATATTGTTGAATATTTTAAAAATTTGTTTGCTGAATCGCCTTGTTCTTTTCCAGCGGAACTTGATGGCCTCATCCCAGAGTTAATTACCCCTGATAGAGAAATTTGGGAAGCAGTGCAGGAAATGGGAAGCAACAAAGCACCGGGACCTGATGGTTTCACAACCTTGTTTTTTCAACAATACTGGCAGCAGGTCAAAACCGAGGTGATTGGTAGGGTTAAAATTTTTGTCTTGAGTGATTTTTAACTGAAAGCAACTCAATCACTCTTTTATTGCTCTCATTCCTAAAGAAGATGCTACTGCTGAAATCTCTCAATTTCGCCCCATTAGCTTGTGTAATGTATGTTATAAAATTATTTTAACAATTTTGCCGACAATTAGGCTCAAATCTTTTGCACAAATTGATCTCGACCAATCAAGCGGCCTTTGTTCCTTCACGTCATATTCAAGATAATTTGATTATGGTTCATGAGATCATGCAAACTATGAAGCGGAAGCAAGGGCGAGGTGCCCTTATGGCACTCAAGGTTGATCTGTCAAAAGCATATGATCTGGTGAGCTGGAATTTTCTCATGGAAGCTTTGCAATGCTTCGGTTTTGGGGAAAAACGGTGTCGCTTGATTTATCAATGTATTTTCACGGTTTCTTTTTCAATTCTTCTCAATGGTAGCCCTTACGGTTTTTTCAAACCTCAAAGAGGCCTCTGCCAGGGCGATCCCCTTCCACCCTTCCTCTTTGTTATAGTGACAGGGTGCTAATTCAGATGATTAATAAGAGGACCGGGGTAATTTACATGGTATCCGTATCGCTCGATCTGCGCCTCTAAAATGTTGTTTTGTAGAGCGAATTGATTACGAAGCTCTTCACATGCAGCGGTGCTGAACAAACTTTGCAGCTTGGTCGAGGCAGGAAATAAATTCTCCTAAATCCTTTGTGCATTTCAGTTCTAATATGGACGCTTCTAGAAAAGACAGCTTGGTGCATTTGTTGCGGATTCAACCAGCTTGTGGGTCGGGCAAATATCTGGGGCTTCCCCTTGTGATACCAAGATCTAGACGTCAAGCATGTCAAGAGATTGCTGAGAAGATGGATAGGTGTCATGCTGGATGGAAGGCACGTTCTCTATTGCAGGCAGGCCGTACAGTTCTTCTTCAGTCAGTGGCATTGGCTCTCCCTTCTTAATATATGTCTGTGTATCTCCTCTAGAAACAATTTTGCAGAAGTTCAGAGGCCTGGGATAGTATCTGTGTGCCTAAATCTTATGGCGGTCTTGGATTACGCAGAATGGAAATAGGGCTCTTGTTGTAAAACTGGGCTGGGCAATGGTTCTCCAGAATGATTGTCTTTGGGTGCAAGCTCTTACACAAAAATAATGCCGCGGTGCGAGGTTTTTAACAGCTCCTGCTGTAAATGGAGCCTCTTGGATTTGGCAAGGGATCATGAAAACCAGGGAGCTGGTGCGATCTGGTCTGTGTTGGTGTGTCAAAAATGGTGAGAGCATTAATATCTGGTGTGAGCCGTGGGTACAGGATATCCCGGATTTCATACCCAAGCTTAAGCCAGGCTGCCTCGTTGAAAGGAGTCTAAACCGTGTCTGTGACCTTATTGATTCCAATACTAATCAATGGAAGGCTGATCTGATTCGCCATCTGTTTGTAACCTCTCATGCTGAGGCTATACTTAATATCCCTTTTCCCTCCACTCCGCAAACTGATGTCTTGAAATGGGTTCTTGATGCTAAAGGGAAACTTTCCGTTAAGGCTGCTTATCTGCTTGATAATAAAAATAGGTGGTCTGTACAGGGAACCCTACCTCCAGCAATTTGGAATGGAATATGGAAGTTAAAAGTGCAGCATAGATTACGTTTGATGTTGTGGAAAGTGGCAGCACATGTGCTCCCTCTCTGGGGCAGGATGGGTTGTTTTGGTGCGGGCTCGGATATTAAAGTCATGATGTGTCCTCTTTGCAAGCTTATGCCGGAAACAACAGAACATTTATTCCTGCATTGTTCTATCAGTTCTATACTATGGCAGCATGGCCCTTGGCCTATGAACTTGCACCGCTTTGAACAGTCCTCCATAGAACAATGGATCCAATATATCTTTAATACAGACAATTTGCTTGCTGGTGATCGTGCATTCTGGCCATAGATGATGCTTGTTGTCACTAAAACTCTGGATACCATTTGGTATACACGTAATAGATGTGTTCATGAAGGGCACAAACCAGACATTATGGATCTGATTCATACTGTCCAGAGGAGATATTCTGAGTCCACACAAGGAGGCTTGGGCAGATCAGGATCAACTTCTGCCAGAGTGGCGACCTCCATATGAGGGGGCTATCAAAATTAATTTCGATGTGGCAGTTGGTGTTAATTGTTTTTGTCCTGTTGCAGTCTGTAGGGATTCTTTGGGTCAGTTTCTTCGTATCAAAATCAAACATTCCCCAGGGCAAGACCCTCTAAAAGGCAAGGCTAGAGTAGCCAGATTGGCTTGCTCTTTAGCTGAGGAGTTTGAAGGGCATGCAATATTGCTGGAAGGTGATTCTCTCACGGTAGTGCAGCAAATCAATGATCAGGGGACTCAGCCTATCTGGTTGATTGAAGATGATGTTCTTACTATTCGGCATTTCCTTCTTTTACACCCACAGTGGCAGTTTGTATGGGTTCCTTGGTGTGGGAATAGGCTGGCTCATAATCTAGCTCAGTGGATTTTGAGATCTGGTAGTGTAGGGGATATTCAGAGCCCTGATTTGCCTTTAGCTATTCTCTCTTGTAATGAAATATTTTTCAACGGTAGAGAGGCATAATGGAATCCTCTATTTACTTAGAAAAAAAAACAAGGAGTCTTACTCCAATATTAGAGGTCAGTTATTACAAAAATCCTTATCATTATAGGTCGGAGCCTAATTCCCATTCATGTTCAGACTTGGCTGGTTAAGGGAACCATGAGTCATGGGCTTCACGGCGTGCGACTCGTGGTGAGACCAAGTAAGATTTGGCCACTTCGAAGGAAATATAAAGGACTAGAAGCGGCTTACATTTTACTCTATAACTCGTTTATATCTATCTATCTATCTATCTAGAGGTGTGTTGTATATTCAAAAGAGTGGCTACAACAACAAAGAGGAAAAAACAAAAACAGGAAAACAAATAAAAGAAACAGACATAGTCTCGTGCATGAAAATCATGGCAGCTTGGCACCATTATATTTCCAGAGTATCCAATGGAGAAGGAACGAGGGGGGGACCTCCCCAACAAAAAGAGTGGGAACACGCCCAGGCCGCAACATTGTGATCCACGAAGTTTTCAGAACGGGGGAGCTTAATACTGGAGAAACAAGAGAAGCTCCTTATAAAGCTAAACCGAAGACAAGATCAGGGAATCGATACGCAAAGGAAGAGAGGGAAGTTTTCCCGCCGCCTGCAAGTTTTCAAGAACAATAGAAGAATCATCAGCTAAGATTAGATTGGATAAAGAAACTTCTTTAGCCTTTGAAAGAGCCAGGTAAGCTGCGGTAGCCTTGCCTATCAAAGGGTCCACCTCAGGAGAAGTGGAAGTCCACGCTCGAAGGATATGACCATCAGAATGGAAAAGGACGGCAGCAGCTCTAGAAAGAAGAGATCGGACAGCAACATCAAACGTAAGTGTGGAGAAATCACCCGTAGCAAAACTGTTAGCATTGATCTGCTTGGGGACCCGTGAGGATTCAGTCTAAGCCTCTTTATGTTTACGATGAAGTTTCAAAATCCGAAAGGAGAGGGCAAGAGGAGTTGGCCAGGAATCTTCACGGATGGACTGGTTACGTGTTCTCCAGATAGCGTCGAACATGATCATCGCAAAAAGTTGGAAGCCATGAGAGTCGTGTAGGGATAAGAAGGTGGAGAACTGGATCGAGAATGCATTGAACCCAATCATGAATACTTCCAGCGCTGAAATAATCTGTTGAATAAACTAGCACGCGTATTATATAAAAGTGAAACAAAACTATTACAAGTAAGACAAAATAACAAGGGACATACACAAACTTCACAAACACGCTTCACTTTTTCTCACATTTTTCTAGCCTTCACGTCACACACACTTTCACTTCTACACTTTCTACTACACGACTCACACCTTTTCTACTCACTTTTCTACTACTTCTCCACTCAATGCACTTCCTTAACATGTCTTCTCCTATTTATAGACACACTAGGTCGGTGGCTGAAGCTTCCCGTCTGCATTAAGTCGGCATGTGACGATGATTTCGAGTATCCTCCAGAACTTGCCAATTTCGTGTGTCCTCCAGAATGTTCTCGAATACCGTGAGAATTTTCTAGGGAAGTACGTGTTGATTTTTTTAACACTCCCCCTCAGCACTTACTTCTTTACCTCTTACGGTCATGCCAAGCTGCTCTCAAAACTTCATAAATTTTGAAGAATTTAGGCTTTTTGTGAAAATGTCTGCAACTTGTTCTTCTGTCTTAATTGGCTTCATTGTTATTTCTCCCTGCAGCACCTTTTCTCTAATAAAGTGATGGTGGACTTTCACATGCTTTGTCCTTACATGAAATACTGGATTTTCTGCTAATTGTATGGCTGATTGATTATCACAGAAGAGCGCCATTGCGTAGTCCGTTTGTGATTCAAGTCCTTTAATTGTATTAACCACGTACTTTCTTGAGCTGCCATTGCTGCTGTCCTATATTCTGCTTCAGTGGTTGAGAGTGAAACTGTAGGCTGTCTTTTGCTGCACCATGAAATTGGACCTGAGCCAATATTGAAGACATATCCTGTTGTTGACCTCCGTGTATCACAATCTCCTGCATAATCAGCGTCACAATGCCCAGTCATTGTAATTTCTCCCCCTTTCTTGTATAACAGGCCGAGATCAGTCGTTCCTTTTATATATCTCAATATACGCCTAACTGCTTCCAAGTGTGGCTTCTTTGGATTTTAAATAAATCGACTTGCCACTCCAACTCCGAACGAGATTTTAGGCCTTGTCAAAGTTAGATAGATTAGACTTCCAACTAGTTGTCAATACATTGTAGTATCTATCAAGTCTTTTCCTTCATGGGCACAGAGCTTGGAGTTGGTCTCCATGGGGGTAGAGATTGGTTTGCACTCGAGCATACCGAACTTTTGCAGAAGATCTCTAGCATACTTTTTATGGCATAAGAAAATCCCTTCTTCTATCTATTCCAGCTCGAGCCCAAGAAAGTGTCGTAATCCTCCAAGCTCCTTCATTTGGAATCTCACTGATAGATTTTCTCGTATTTGTTGGATTTCTTCTTTATCATCTCCTGTAATTATAAGATCATCCACATATTCTAGCACTATAGTTAGTTTTCCGTCACGTACCTTTACAAACAGACTAGAATCTGACGGTGCTGCTTTATAACCACTTTGTAGTAAGAATTCTCCAATTTTTCCATACCATGCGCGGGGTGCTTGCTTGAGTCCATACAAAGCTTTCTTCAACTTACAGACGTACTCTGGCTGGACTTTATCTTCAAACCCTTGTGGTTGCTCCATGTATATTTCTCGATCAAGCTCTCCATGAAGGAAAGCATTCTTCACATCCATCTGCCATAGTTTCCATGATTTACTAGTTGCCAAGGCTAGCAAAAAATGGATTGTTGTCATTTTTGCCTCGGGACTGAAAGTTTCATCATAGTCCAGCCCATTCTATTGGGAGAATCCTCGAGCTACCAACCGTGCCTTATATCGCTCAACCGATCCATCTGGTCGAGTCTTCACCTTGTAAACCCATCGACAAGAAATAGGTTTAAAATCCTTGGGTTTTGGCACCAAGTCCTAAGTCTGGTTTACTTTTAGTGCAATGACTCTTATTCCATGGCTTCTCTCCATTTAGCGTCCCCACACGCTTCTTTATATGTGGTAGGTTCTTTACTAATATCTTCAGTAAGGGCTGCGTTGGCGTACATGGGATTAGGCTTTCGTTGTCTGTTTTACCTTCTGAGCTGTGGTTGCGGCCTGTCTTCTTCTATCTCATCCTCTGGTGTATTATGCTCACCAGTTTGCCATGGATTTTCTTGTCTTAATGTCTACCAGACAATTCTGGCTCTCTTTCTTTGTCACCGATAGGATGTATAGGTTCCTCTTCTTCTTGAGGGCCTGTCTATATTTTATCCTTTGGCTCCCCCAATATGTCTTGCATCTTGTCTTCAATTTCTTTAGAGTCGGGCAGAATGGCTGCCTGAGGTGACCATCGGGAGGAAGCTTCGTCGAACACAACGTTCCTTGAGACATGACAACGGCCAGTAGTCGGGTCATAACATCTCCATCCTTTTCTTTTGTCATCATAGCCCACGAAGGTGCATCGTATCGCCTTTTTATCAAACTTGCTTCGAAGGTGACCAGGCACGAATACAAAGCAAACACATCAAAACACCTTAAAGTAGCTTACTATGGGCTTGATATTCCATAAATTTTGGAATGGTGAAATGAACCCTAACCTTGCTTGGGGTAGCCGATTTATTACTTGAGCTGCAGTCCTCATGCACTCTGCCCAGAATCGGCTTGGCACATTCTTTCCATGTAACATACTTCGAAAAATCTTTGCAAGATGCCGATTCTTCCTTTTTGCTACTCCATTTTGTTGTGGCGTGTTTGGACATGTTAGCTGCCTACTTATTTTACTTTGCTTCAGATAATCGTTGAACTCATTAGACATGTATTCTCCCCCATATCTGTGCGTAAGCACTGGATCTTTCTTCCAGTCTTGCCTTCAACCGATTCTTTAAACTCTTTAAACTTGGAAAGAGTCTCTGATTTTTCTTTCATAAAATAGATCCACGCGTACCTTGAAAAGTCATCAATAAAAGTTACCATGTACTTGCAGCCGCTGATCGATGCATCTTTTATTTGACCAATCACGTTCGAGTGCACTAGCTTCAACGGTATTTGGGCTCTGTATTTAGACTCCTCGTACGGTAGTTGATGTGCTTTATCGTATTGGCATCCAGCACAGACTATATCTTCTCGAACTTCAAGTTGAGGAAGTCCTTTAAGGAGAGACTTATTCATCATGACTTTCAACTTATGATAGCTGACATGTCCTAACCGTGCATGCCACAAGTCTACCGTATCATTCTTTCGAGTTTTATCTACGTATGCAGACTCTGCTGACATTACGTAGATAGCTTCTAACTTTCGCCCTTCAAGGATAGGCGAACTACTAGGCTTCAAGCTTTTGTAGACTTTAACATCTTGAGGACCAAAGACAACGTAGTTACCTGAGGCTGTCAGCTGTGATATTGGCAATAAATTCTTTTTCATCCCAGACACATGATAGACGTTCTGCGGCTGCACCTCATGTCGATTATAGCGTGGCATGATCACCGTACTACCAATGTGAGTGATTGGTAGTATGGAGTTGTTGGCTGTCACTACAACTCTACCTCATTTATATTCTGTAGTGCCGAACAGCTTCTCTTTATCACCAATCATATGATTGGAACATCCCGAGTCAACAATCCAATCATTCTCATAATTAACTGCTCTAGCCTTGCTTACCGTCAGAGCCATTTCTTCCAAATTTGTTGAGGTAAATGATGCTTGGAAGTCTCACTCTCCTTCACTGTCATAAGAGCTTTGTTGATCATTTGATGTCACTAGGTTAACTTATGTCAATCGTTTCTTTAATCGACAGTCTCTTGCAAAATGTCCCTTTTGCCGCAATTAAAACATGCATTGTTCCGTTGTCGAAATTTTTTGGAAAAACTCCTTTCTCTATCTTGACCACGAGCCTCTTGCGATTGAAAGTTTCTCCAATGCTGACTTTTCTCGTTTTCTTCTTTCTTCATGTCATAGCCTATTCGACCTATGTATTAACTTCTTCTGCTACTATACAATGTCTCCTCGTCATTCTTTATTGAAACCCCAGCTAATTGTTTTGCTAAGGTTTCTTGATTAGCCAATAAATTCTCTAGTTCCTCCAACGAAGGTTGGGTTGGCCACCCTTGGATAGCAGTAATAAATCCATGATATTCGGGTCTCAATCCGTGGATAATAATTCTTCTTATACATTGCTCATTAATTTTAAAAAAGAATCTAATTCATATATTTCAAGGCAAAGAGACTTTACCTTGGTGAAGTATTGATTAATTGGGAGTTCCCGCTTCATAGTTGTCATTAATTCACTTTCGAGTAACTGCAGCCGCATATCATTCTTTCTTGAGAAGCGACTTGCCAACGTGTCCCATGCATCCTTTGGTGTGGTGGCGTGTCGAATGTGCTCCAACATTTCTTTCTCTATGGTTGTCTTGATCGCGAACATGACTTTTCCAGCCTTAATTCGTCACTTCCGGAGTGCCTCAAGATTCTCTGCAGGGGGTGGTGTGGAATCATTACCTCCAACGATCTCCCAGAGATCTTGTCCTTGCAAATATGATTACATGCACGTCTGCCACATAGAGTAATTGTGATTGTTTAACTTCTCGATTGCACCGGTGTATTGAAGATTTGTCATCGTGACTTGGTGTCGTCCAAAGTACTCCCAAGCAAGCTGAATCCTGGATTAACGAGCTTCACAATCCTAGATTGTGCACGAGCAATATACTCTTCTAAAGCGATGCCTTAAAAAATAGCTGCGAACAACACTCCAATGCGATCACAAAGAGTCCCAGCTTTGATGCCAAAATGTTGAATAAACTAGCACAAATAAGTGAAACAAAACTATTACAAGTAAGACAAAATAACAAGGGACACACACAAACTTCAAAAACACACTTCACTTTTTCTCAGACTTTTTAGCCTTTACGTCACACACACTTTCACTTCTACACTTTCTACTACACAACTCACACCTTTTCTACTCACTTTTCTACTGCTTCTCCACTCAATGCACTTCCTTAATATGTCTTCTCCTATTTATAGACACACTAGGTCGGTGGCTGAAGCTTCCCGTCTGCATTAAGTCGACATGTGACGATGATTTCGAGTATTCTCCAAAACTTGCCAATTTCGTGTCCTCCAGAATGTTCAAACTTTTCTTGGCTTCTACTTTTTTCTCGAATACCGTGAGAATTTTCGAGGGAAGTACGTGTTGATTTTTTTAACATAATCCACCGAGAAAGGCCAGGGAGAGATCCTCCAAATCATTCTGGTGTATGAGCAAGTGAAAAGAAGGTGATGGAGAGACTGTTCGGATCCACCACACAAAGGGCAAGATATGGGACCCGAAAAGTTCTATTGTAATTGGTTCGCAATGGTCACTGGAGTTGGTAAAATATCTCAAGCAATCTTCAAAAGAAAAAGTCTGAGTCTGTCATGCATATGTTAGAATATTTATATTCTGTAAGGTATCTCATACGCCCTAATCACCTTATTATAGAAATACAAGTTTATACTGGTCCAAAGTGAAAGGTTAACTTAATAGGAGTTAAGTGAGATTAATTAGTCTTAATACATCCTTGATGGTTAGGATATAAATAGAAGAGAGAGACGATAGGGTCTACACCTCCAACAACATTACAGTATCTCTAACCATTAATAGACACTCTCAAAGAAACATTATTAGGGTGATCCTACTCTCATTGAAGAACATCAACAATGGATTCATGTATGAATCAAATTTGTGAAGAACATGATGCTTCAAAGATCCTATTGATGAAATATTCAATCTAATTGTTTAACATGTGTATAAGAGCGTATTGGTTGAGAATTATCATGTCTTTTCAATGAATAGATGAATTGAATTTGTTGTTCGGTGTTTGTTTCGACGAAAAATGAATTCACGGATTGAAATCGAAGTTGTGAAATACATTTACGTCAACAACGAAGAACGTGTTCATAGAAAATCGAATGAAAACAAACAAAGTTGTATAATTCCCGTTTGTTTTGTATTCGGATTCAATGCAAATTATTCTGGACGTGATCTCTCACGTTTGAGCATTCATTTATGGCTGGTAAACTCCTCACTAGAGTATTTTTCCGATGGTTTGTTTGGGTATGAAAAGTGTGATGAACATGTTTAGTATGATGTAAATTATTTGTACTAATATCTAGCGGGAATTTTTTTGCCTAAAGGTACAAAATCTCATTATATCTTGGATAACAAATAATTAACTTCATAACTATGATGACTTGTTTTATTGGAGGGTATTATTTGTGTGTCAAAATTTTATCTCAAAGGAGAAATTTTGATGACACTATAAGTTCATCTAAAGAATTGTATAATGGATAGAACACTTTGTATGTTTGGTTCTCCCAAAGGTTGGATCTTAATGATACTATTAGTTCATCTACAGAATTTAATACTGGAGGGAACACTTTGTATGTTAGGATCCTCATAACGGTTGGATCTTGATGATACTATCAGTTTATTCATTATAATTAAATTCTGATTATTGTATCTATGAGTGTTGAATTCAAAGCATTATAGTTTCTTTGCAGTAAGTGTACTGTTGTTCCTTGCAGTAAGTGTACCGGTCTCGTTACATTCTCAAGCTTCCTCAATTCCTCTACTAACTGGGTCTAATTTTTCAGACTGAGAAGAAAAAAAATTAAATTTACCTTAGGGGTTCTTGACCTAGATTTAATCCTTTTGACTGCAAAACTGGCGAAAGTAGCAAGGATGAGAAAGACCTTTGTAATGCCTAGGACAAATCTGATAGGTTGAGTCTCATGTTTATGAGAATCACCATAGCTGGAAACATAAAAAATTCACTTCCTAGTATAGACACAACAAATATTTTTTTGTCAAATGTTGAAGAAATGTTTCGCTCAGCTGACAAGTCTTTAATAGAGACCATAATGGCTAGACTTACCACTATGAAATATGATAGGGCTAAAGGGATGCAAAATCATATTTTTGAGATAAAAAAAATAGCTGCCAAACTTGAAACTTTGAGAATGAAAGTAAAGGAATCCTTTATTGTTCAGTTTATCTTTAAGTCATGCGACCACAGTATGGTCCATTCCAGATGCATTACAATGCAATTAAATACAAATAGAATGTGAATGAGCTAGCAAATATGGTTGCTCAGGAGGAAGCGAGACTGAAACAACAAAGGCAAATCTCTGTTATTTATGTAACTCAAGAAGCTGAAAAGAAAAAAAACATCATTATGGGAAAGGAAAGAAAAGAAGACCACTGAAAGGAAAAGAATATGCTAAAGGCAATTACATTCATAGTAATGAAGAAGTGTTTTTTTCCTGTAGAAAGATCGGACACATAAAGGCTGAGTATCTGAAACGCAAGGGTTGGTTCAAAAGGAAATGTGAGCTTTATGCTTATGTGTTTTTTGAATCAAACCTTGTACATGTTCCTACAAACACTTGGTGCTTCTGCAAATATTCATGTTTCTATAACAATGCAGGGGTTCTTTTCAAGCCGTACACCAAACCTATATGTACATTTTATTTTCATGGGAAATGAAAACAAGGCACAAGTTTTAGCCATTGGAACTTTTTCGGTTAATTTTGAATACTGGTCAATATTTAGACCTTTTTTATACTGCCTATGTATCGTCTGTTAGGCGTAACTTGATTTCTCTATCTAAACTTGACATGGATAGTTATTCCTTTTCTTTTCAAAATGAGGGTTTTAATTTGTTTAAAAATGCCATCCATTTTGGTTGTGATTTCCGTTATGGTGGACTTTATCAACTTTGCCTCGATAATACTTTTGTTGAAAACGTTTAAACCCAATCCCATGAAGTGTGTACTGGAACCAAAAGAAACATAATTAATGAAAAGTCTTATGATTTGTGGCATAAAAGGTTGGGTCATGTCTTCAAAGAAAGGTTACAGAGATTAGTAAATGAAGAGATACTTCCGCATTTAGATTTTACTCATCTCAATTTGTGTGTGTAGATTGCATAAAGGGAAAGCAAACCAAACATACCAAGAAAGGTGCCACAAAAGTAAGAAGCGTCTTGAAATAATTCATACAGATATATGTGGACATTTTTCTATAGCATGTTTTGGAGGAGAAAAGTATTTTATTACTTTCATTGATGACTTTTCACGGTATGGTTATATTTATTTGCTGCATGAAAAGTCTCAGGCTATAATAGTTCTTGAGATATTCCTCAATGAGGTAGAAAGATAGTTAGATGTAAAGGAGAAAATCATCAGATCGGATAGAGGTGGTGAATACTATGGTCAATATGATGAATCTGGCAGTAACCCTGGCCTGTTTGCCAAAGTACTTGAGTAGCGTGGTATTGTTGCACAATATTCAATGCCATGTACTCCTCAGCAGAATGGTGTTGCTGAAAGGCATACTCAGACATTATTAGATATGGTATTGTTGCACAATATACAATGCCTTGTAGTGTGCTTTGAAGCCACAGTGCAAAGTTTATGGTTGAAGAATTTTATCTCAGGGCTTGGAGTTATTAATCATATGTCCAAGTTGTATGAGAATTTATTTGAAAATTCCTCTGCAGTGTTTTCTCCAAGAACGATAGGTATTCCAATGGTGCAAAACACATGGAGCTTAAATATCTTAGTGTCAATTGAACACATCAGAACTTCACTTATGGTTGTTGATCCTTTGACGAAAGGGTGACATGAAAGCAATTTAAAGAACATGTTGAACGTATGGGCCTTATGAGTTCGCTCATGAAGTGAACATGTTAGTGAAGTTTGTTGATATATTACATGCTTTCCTTTGGACATATGTGGATATTCATTTTGTTTTTGTTTTCTTGTCTTTCACTTTTATGTACATTGAAAAGTTTGAATGCATTATGGTAAGAAAATTGTCTGAAATAGACATGAATTTGAACTAAATGCATTACTGTGTTGGCCTTAATAATCCTAGTAAAGATCATGTTAAGTGAAGCTGCATGTGTTGTGGTACATGGAATTATGGAAGGAACTCTGTTCTTAATATAACAGATGACCGCCATGACTCGCATTGGTATTTAGTTTGACATTAATATAATGGAACTCATATGAAGTATTTTGGATCAGGAAAGTTTTCAAAAGGAAGCGTGCACATATATAGTTTTTAAAAAACTTTCGAATGACAAAAAAGAATTTTTGTTTTATGGGTGTATGGGCCAAGTGGGAGAATGTTATAATATTTATATTCTGTAAGGTGTCTCAAACGCCCTAATCACCCTATTAAGGAAATACGAGTTTATATTGGTCCAAAGTGAAAGGGTAACTTAATATGAGTTAAGTAAGATTAATTACTATAGATAGAAGAGAGAGACGATATGGTTCACACTTACTACAACATTACAATATCTCTAACCATCAAGAGACACTCTCAGAGAAACATTGTTAGGGTGATCATACTCTAATTGAAGAACATCAACGATGGATTCAGGTACGCATTTATAGCATTTGTGAAGAACATGAGGATTCAAAGATCCTATTGGTGAAATATTCAATCTAATTGTTTAATAGCATATTCAGTCACCACAAATTTTTCTAGTTGATTGGGGGAGCTTGACCAAAAGTAGTGGGACGTTTGGATAAAATAATGTGATAGGCAGACTTGACGGAGAAGCCACCATTGAATTTAGGGGTCCATATAGCTCGATTAGAAGATCCAGATCTGGAGATATGTATTTATAAAATTTTGGCAGCTCAAATTCTGTCAAAATTTTGCTCTAGAAGCCTTATATTCCAAATCTTTGAGGAGGGGATGATCAAATCTGAGAGCAAGGACAAAAGGATTAGTCACTTGGACAAGAGGGGTTCGCACAGGGTCGGAACAAAGGGAGGCCCGAGACCTAAGGGTCCTTCTAGGCACGAGTGGAGAGTCCATTGGAGATCAGAGAGCAATGACCACATGAAATATTGGGGCGGACTTTAAGTAGGCATTTCCAAAATCAAGAAGATAAGATTTACGCTTGGCATGTAGGAATTCAGTTCTTTTAAGATATTTGGATTGGAGGCACCTGACCCAAGGATACTGATTGGACGTCGTCATCATCCATGCCAAATTGGATAATAGAGCCAAATTGGATAATAGAGAACAAAGTTTTTGCCAAGAAAGGAGTGGCATGTTGAGAGTGTGATCACTTTTATACCCCTACCAAAACCGGCGAAAATTGGAATCAATCTTCTTACAAAGCATTTGAGGGAGGAAAAAAAAAAGACATGTTGTATTTAGGGATAGCAGACGCGACAGAACGAAACAACATCATTCTCCTAGCTTGGGATAGTATCTCTGATTTCCATCCTGTTAGCTTTTTGTCTATGCTATGGATGATGTCTGTAAAGGCCCGTATTTTCGATAGGTGGAGGAATAGAGGAAGACTAAGATGCCTGGACTGGGTTGTTAATTCCTCAAATGCAAAGAAACTAGGAATACCTCATGCAGAGTCACGATGTGTAATGTTAGTGATACAATCCCGCAAAGATTGTAGCGTCACTACAAAAAAATAGATCTATAGCGGTGGTCGCTAATAACGCCGCTAAATGGTGTTTTTAGGGGCGTTTTTTGCAAAACTCTGCTAAATGTAATACCTTTAGCGACGGTCTTTGTAGCGGCGTTTTAGGATTTGTTTTCATGTGTCTTGGATAATTACTCTGTCTAACTACATTCTGTCATAATGTGACTCTAAGATGAAATGTGCCCTTGAAATTTTTTTGTGCTCTGGGAAATCTTCTGCGAAAGAAATTGGAAGCACAACTGCTCACCCAAAAAAAAAATTGGAAGCACAACTATTGTGATTATTATCAGTAGCATTTGCTACTGTTATTATAGTGTAATTGTTATATGTTATTGTTGTTGTTTCGACTGTTGTTGGTGTGTTCTTTGTTTGAAGTTATTTTTCTTAATCTTATTTCTTTTCCAGTATACCATTTTACATTTCTAATTTATTTTTTTTGTTCTGTATTTATGCAGTGTCCCTGAGCCCCGCTGCTGCTCCATGACTGTTGTGCTAAGGACAGTTGCTTAAGCTAGAGGTTCTTTAGCTCAAGCCCCATTCTTTTGCTTTGTTGGTTCATTGGGTATGCCCAATCTGTATGTGTGCATTTGATTACTGTTGATAAAAGCTTCCTTACCAAAAGAACAGTGTGTGGGCTCCAGATATGCTGAAATGTGTGAGATGCCAAACATCTTCAATGGAAGTGCTCTTAAATTGAAGACTCAAGATGCTAGGGTAATCTTTGTAACTCTAAGACTTCATCATTAACAAGAATTTCAATCACACACATGCATAAGTCTTCAAAACTTGCATAAACCGTTTTAACGTTTGTTGAAAGATTAAAACCTTTTTAATGGCTTCAAAATATTCCAAATATACTTCCAAACCTTTTTATATACTTGTGAGAAGTTAGAGTTTAAAATTAGGTATTTTAAATGGGTAAAAATCGAGTTTTTAAATCAATCGGATAATGCTTAAATTAAGAAGGTCGACCGGCTCAATGAAGCGGACGACCGGACCTACGACCGCTTGGTGTAGCCGTCGACCGGTAGCATTTAAAACAGAGACGTTAAGCTTCTGACAAAATGACCGTTGTGTAACTTGAAGCGATTGACCAGTTTATGTAAAGGTCGACCGATAGCATTTAATAGAGAGTCGTTAAGCTTCTGACAATATGACCGTTGGACAACGGTAAACTTGAAGCGGTTGACCGGTTCATGTAGCGGTCGACCGACTCATTTTAACAGATCACACTAACAGCTATTAACGGCTATTTTTCTCATGAGGCCTATATAAAGTCATTCTCATGCCCTTGGAACTCAACTTAATCGTCTAAAATCATTTTACAAAGGCTAAGAGTGATAAAAAAACCTTCCAATCCATATTAAAACATCATTCACACATAATCTTCATTTTCACATTCTTGTTATTGTGTGAAGCCTAAGAGCTAGTTATTTCTCATTGTAATATCGACTCCATCAAGGGAGTTTAGAGAGAAAATAACAAAAAAAAACAAAATTTGAATATTAAAAAAAACAGCACAACTGTAGCGGCGGTCACTGACCGCCGTTTGATTGTATCACAATTTTGTTAGTTTATCACTTGAGAAAGTTTCACAATTACACCATTTCCACTAGAAAATGAGAAAATTATGCTTTGGGCATTAGTATGAGGCGGATTGTTAATTTTGACAAAAACAAGTGTAATTGATTAAATTTAAGTTATTTATTTTCTCTCATCTGACCATATTTTCATGTCTCCATTTTTACACCTAATGGACTCTTGTTATTCTTAAAATAGGTGAAAGCCCATCAGCCATAGGCCCAATCGGATTAGTATGACCTCCCTTTATGGGAAGTAAGACAATTCGGCCCACTCCGTGAGGAACAAAGAGCAGCTGGACCCGTGACCTGCAGAAGTTAAACCAGAAATCTGTAAAAGAAAAAATGTGAAGCCGTGAAAAGGAGAAACGCTGGGCTGAGAAATGTACATGGGCTGGCCGAAACTTTAAGAGAAGCAAGGATAACCGTGAATCGCAAAAAGGGCCGAACCAATCAGAATTTGGAAAAGAGAAGAAAGGCTGTCCGAAAAAAATAGGGTTTCATGCGGTTTCTTTTGTATTCGGCAGCAATAGTTTTCATTAGGCAACTTTTGTTTTATTAGGCGGAAGAAAGTCACAAAAGGGAGATAGAGTTTTCTTTTTCTTTTTGGTTTTCATAGGGCAGTAACTTTCGGACCCAAAAACCTAGCTTTTCACATTCGGTGGCTGCTCTTGTTATTTTTTCATTTGCTCTACTTTTCAACTTTTCGGTGCTCTGATGCTATTCGGCTCTTGTTCTAACTATTTGGCTGCTTGAACTTTTGGGAGCTTGAGATCATTCGGCTACAGTTCTCTTTCGGGCGGCTGCTTTAGCATTTTCATTTGCTTAGTTTTTCATTCGGTTACTGTAGTTGTTTTTCGTTGCTCTAGTTTAACTTTCGGCTTTTAGTTTTGTTTCATCTGCTTCTAGTTTCTGCATTCGGCGTAGTTTCTTTTTCAGCTGCTTTTAGTTTCATTCGGTGTTTTTGAGTTTCATTCGGTGCTTTAGATATTTCTCATTCGGAGGCTGCTTTTGCTTTTTCAGCTGCTCTAGATTAAATATCCGGTGCTTTTTCAGCTGCCTAGATTATCTTGCTGTTGTGTTGATCGAACCCTATTATTATTGCACTTTCACTTTAGCTGCAAAAATATTCCAGATTTGAGGTTGGATCGAATGCCATGTTCCTTTCAATCTTTAGATTTGAGTTTTGCTTTGGTTGAATGATTAAAGTTCTATTTTATTTCTTTAATGTTAGATTAATATTTAAGTTTGCGTTTGTTAATTCCATTTCATGCTATTTAATTATCGTGTTTGATTGTTAGTTTTTCATTTATCTCCTAGCATTTAGATTAATCACAAATCAAAAATCTCCAAATCATGGATGGTAACCTAAAACCAAACTTTTCCCTTTGTAAATACCATTTTCATTGTAAATAGAACATAGTTTTCTTTTATCGTAATGGTGATTGGAATGAAAAGATTGAACACATCGTTCCTTGTGGAGATGATCTAGGACTTCCCTAGTATTACTTGACAACCTCCTACGCTTGAGAGTAATTCGCTAATCATTTTTAGTCGAGTCACCGTTATATGTAAACCAATGGAAATGGTTATAGAAGTGGTCATATGACCACCGCTATAACACTATAGCCTTGGTCACATGACCGCCGCTATAACACTATAGCCGCGGTCATTTGACCCCTGTTATAACCTGTAGCGGCGGTCATGTGACCTTCGCTATAGAGCTTTTGCGGAAAAACCGCAACCGCGGTTGCGTCTATTACAGCGGGTTAGACCGCCGCTAGGTGATCGCCGCTATAAATCCGAGGTCTTCACCAGCGGTCAACCGAACCACCACTATAGACCTATGCCAACGCGTATATGGCGACGCCGCTAAAAAACCGCTGCTATAACCTATAGCAGCGGTTTTGTGACCTATTAGAGCGATTTCTGAGAGCAAGGACAAAGGATTAGTCACTTGGACAGACGGGTTGGCACACGGTTGGAACAAAGGAAGGCCCGAGACCCAAGGGTCCTTCTAGGCGCGAGTGGAGAGTCCATTGGAGATCAGAAAGCAATGACCACATGAAATATTGGGGTGGACTTTAAGTAGGCATTTCCAAAATCTAGAAGAATATGATTTACGCTTGGCCTATAGGAATTCAGTTCTTTTAAGATATTTGGATTGGAGGCATCTGACCCAACGATACTGATTGGACGTCGTCGTCATCCATGCCAAATTGGATAATTGAGCCAAATTGGTCTCAGGCATTAAGCAAATACTCAGACCACCTACAGCTCTTGGAGAACAAAGTTTTTGCCAAGAAATGAGTGGCATGTTGAGAGTGTGATCGCTTTTATACCCCTACCAAAACCGGCAAAAATTGGAATCAATCTTCTTACAAAGCATTTGAGGGAGGAAAGAAGACATGTTGTACGTAGGGATAGCAGACGCGACAGAATGAAACAACATCGTTCTCATAGCTTGGGATAGTATCTTTTATTTCCATCCTGTTAGCTTTTTGTCTATGCGATGGATGGTGTCTGTAAAGGCCCGCATTTTCGATAGGTGGAGGAATAAAGGAAGACTAAGATGCTTGGATTGGGTTGTTAATTCCGCAAATGCAAAGAAACTACGAATACCTCGGGCAGAGTCACAATGTGTATTGTTAGTGATAAAAACCGAAGAGTTATAGGGATTGGGAGCCTGACCATATCAAGTTGAAAAAGTTTTAAACAACAATATTTTAAGGTGCATGCCACAGAGATTGTAGTGTGTCCGAATAGGAGGATGTCATCAGCATAGCGCAAATGGGAAATAGGCGGACAGCCAGAGCTCAGTTTGAATCCTAGTAAAAGGGAGAGGTCCCGGGCTTTATTCAGCATATGAGAGAGGAGCTCCATACCAATTGCAAACAAGAAGGCTGATAGTGGGTCACCTGCCAAAACCTGGAAAAGTGTTAGGTGGTTCCGCCCATGTGGGGACCACGTGACCTTGGTGTCACATTTGGTTCCTTTTTAAAGTATAGGGTTTTGTCTCTTTGCAGTATGATGAGAGAGAAAAACCAGAAACAAAACGTGACTGTGCGGCGACAAAAGAGAAGAAAAAAAAAATGAAGAGAATTTTCAGCCACATCCGTCAGAGATTGGAGGGTCGTTTGGGATCCGTTTTTGCTGAAATTTCAGTGTGTTATTCTTGGCGATGAGAGCTTCGTTTTGACTGGTGTTGATCGTAGTGATTCCTCTTCAGATGATTGGTACTTTTATCCACTTGGTGATATCTCTCTTTGTCGTTATTGCTGCAATCTACTTTACAGTGATGATATATGTTTTAATCCAAGAATATATTTATTCTTGATGTGTTTGTAGTCTCTGGAGGTTGTTCTAGAGAGAACGATTGTAATCCCATTATTGTTGATAGTGGAAGTTTGACTGGACTAGGTCCCGTGGTTTTTCCCTTCGCATTGGAGGGTTTTCCACGTAAAAATTCTTGTGTCTCCTTTTGTGGTTGCTTGATTGTGAGTTGCCTATTTGATTTGCACAAAGGAGGTAGGGTAGAAATTATTCCGTCGTGTTGTCTTTTATTGGTGTTCACCCTAACAAAGTGGTATCAGAGCCAAGTTTATTATCTGTGCAAATTAAATGGATGATTCATCTGGGATGATTAAACTCACATCTTCCAATTATTCTATTTGGAAGATAAGAATGTAAGATTTTTTATATTGTAAAGAGTTGTTTGAGCCAATTGATTTGAAGGGTGTCAAACTAGAAAATACATTTGATGGTGATTGGAATAAACTGAACAGAAAAGTTGTCGGGCACATTAGGCAGTAGGTTGATCAGAGTGTCTTCCATCATGTAGCTAAAGAAATTGATGCTTACAGTCTTTGACAAAAGTTAGAGTCTTTATGAGAGAAAGACTGCACAAAACAAGGCCTTCATGATTAGAAGGCTTGTGAATTTGAAATATAAGGATGGCCAAAGTGTTGCTGAGCACTTGAATAATTTTCAAGAGTTGTTGAATGAACTGTCTACCATGAAACTTGTATTAGATGATGAAGTGCAAGCATTGCTCTTGTTGAGTTCCTTGCCAGAAAGTTGGGAAACCTTAGTGGTGTCTCTAAGTAATTCGGCTCCTAATGGTGTCATGACTATCAGTATGGTGAAAGATAGTATGTTTAATGAAGAGGCAAGAAGAAAAGAGCATGGTATTTCTTCTCAGACTGAAGCACTTGTTACAGAAAAACGGGGAAGGAGTAAAAGCAGAAAACCTTATGGTGGTAACAATCATGACAAGTCCAAAAGTAAGTCTAAGTCGAGAAGAGACATAAAATGTTTTCACTGTGGCAAGCTTGGGCACATGAGGAAAGAGTGCAGAAAGTTGAAGAAGGAACAGTCGACAGGAAAGGTTGAAGAATCCACTGATGAAAAAGACAGTGCGATAGTTGCATCTGATGGTGAGCTATTTTTGGTCTGTGATGATGCTTGTGTTAACATTGCATGCCAGGACTCTACTTGGGTAATTGATACAGGAGCTTCATTTCATATTACCGCACGTAGAGAGTTCTTCTCTTCCTACACCAGTGGCAGTTTTGGTTGGGTCAGGATGGGAAATGAAGCAAAGTGCAAAATTGAGGGCATGGGAGTTGTACAACTAGAAACCAACACTGGTTTTAAATTAATTCTGAAGGATGTCAGACATGTTCCTGAGATGCGATTCAACTTGATTTCCGTTGGGAAACTTGATGATCAAGGCTATAGTAATCATCTTGGAAATGGAAAGTGGAAACTATGTAAGGGTTCTCTTGTTTTGGCCAGAGGAAACAAAAGCAACACTCTCTACAAGACAGATGCGAGATTGGTCAAGGGAGATGTAAACATTGTTGAGAATGAAGCCTCCACTGAGCTCTGGCATAAGAGGCTTGGACACATGAGTGAGAAGGGACTTCAGATTCTTGCCAAGAAGCAGCTTCTACCTAGCATCAAAGGTATGTCGCTATCACCTTGCACTCATTGTCTTGTTGGAAAACAAAATAAAGTTTATTTTCGTAGATTTCCTCTAGAAAAGAAAATATTCTTGATTTAGTTCACACTGATGTTTGCACTATGAAGAACACATCTATTGGTGGTGCACTTTATTATGTGACTTTTATTGATGATCATTCTCGAAAAGTGTGGGCGTTTCCTTTGAAAACTAAAGATCAGGTGCTGGATGTTTTCAAAGCTTTTCACATGAAGGTTGAGAGGGAAACAGGGAGAAAGTTAAAATGTATTCGTGATGATAATGGCAGAGAGTACAGAGGTCCGTTTGAAGAATATTGCAGAAGCCATGGGATCACACATGAGAAAACAATTCCTAAAACCCAGCAGCAGAATAGTGTAGCAGAGAAAATGAACAGAACAATCTGTGAAAGAATCAGATGTATGCTCTCTCATTCAAAATTGCCTAAGTCTTTTTGGGGTGAGGCAATGAGGACTGCAGTTGACTTGATCAATCTTTCTCCGTCAATGCCATTGGATGGTGATTTTCCTAAAAGAGCCTGGACAGGGAAAACTGTTTCTTTAGAACACTTGAGAGTGTTTGGTTGTAGGGCGTTTGTTCATATAACAAAGGATGAAAGATCCAAGCTTGATAACAAAGCTAAGCAGTGCATCTTCCTGGGTTATGCACATGAAGATTTTGGTTACAGATTATGGGATCCTGTTAATAAGAAGGTTGTGCGAAGCAGAGACGTAGTTTTCTTTGAAGACCAAACCATTGAAGATTTTGATGAGACTAAGAAGCCAAAGTCCTTCAGTGATGGCCATGTTGACTTGGGTCCAGTTGTTCCTCCTTCAGCAGTGCGCAGTACACGTATAGGGGACGTACAAGAACATTATGATCCAGTTGTCAGAAATGAACAGCCTATAATCACAAATGATGAACAGCTACATTTGATAATGTGGAGTCAGAACAGCATCAAGAAGAAGTTCTCTCAGAACCTCCTGGTGGAATTCAGTTACGAAGATCTACTAGAGAGCACCAACCTTCAACAAAGTATCATACTAGTGAATATGTGCTACTTTCAGATGGGAGAGAGCCAAAAAGCTATGAAGATGCAATTTCACATAATCAGAAAAAGGAGTGGTTGAAAGCTATGCAAGAAGAAATGAAATCCCTGCATCAGAATCACACCTATGAGTTAGTGGAACTCCCTAAAGGAAAGAGAGCACTAAAGAACAAATGGGTGTTCAGGTTGAAGGTTGAACCAAATAGCTCCAACCAAGGTACAAGGCAAGGTTGGTTGTGAAGGGATTTAGTCAGAAGAAGAATATTGATTTCGAAGAGATTTTTTCACCCGTTTTGAAGATATCTTCTATCAGAGTTGTTCTGGGTATGGCTGCCAGTATGAACTTGGAGATCGAACAACTTGATGTAAAGACTGCTTTCCTTCACGGTGACCTGGAGGAGGAAATTTATATGGAGCAACCAAAGGGATTTACAGTTACGGACAAAGACCATCTTGTGTGTCGACTGAAAAAGAGTTTGTATGGGCTTAAGCAGGCACCGAGACAGTGGTATAAGAAATTTGATTCCTTTATGGTTAAGCACGAGTATGACAAGACTAATTCTGACCATTGTGTTTTTGTGAAGAAATTATCAGATGGAGAATTCATTATTCTTTTGTTATACGTGGACGACATGTTGATAGTTGGTCGTGACACTAGAAAGATTGGTGATTTGAAGAAAGAGTTGAATAAGTCTTTTGCTATGAAAGACTTGGGACCTGCAACAAAGATTCTTGGTATGACGATCTCTCGAGATAGAAAGAATGCAAGATTGTGGCTATCTCAAGAAAGTTATATCGAGAAGGTATTGGACAGGTTCAATATGGGAAATGCAGAACCAGTGAGCTCTCCACTTACAGGTCATATGAAGCTAAGTTCTGAGCAATGTCCTACCAGTGAGAAGGAAAAGGAAGAGATGAAGAAAATTCCTTATGCATCAGTTGTGGGTAGCTTGATCTATGCGATGGTTTGCACGAGGCCTGATATTGCTCATGCTGTTGGAGTAGTAAGTCGTTTCATTTCTAATCCCGGTAAAGAACATTGGGCAGCAGTAAAATGGATTCTGAGATATCTCAGAGGTACTTCCAAGGTATGTTTGTGCTTTGGTAATGGTAATCGTGAGCTTGTTGGGTTCACAGATGCAGATATGGCTGGTGATGTTGATTCACGGAAGTCTACTTCAGGGTATTTGATCAGTTTTTCAGGGGGAGCAGTGTCATGGCAATCTAGACTACAGAAGTGTGTCGCTTTGTCTACCACAGAGGCAAAATATATTGCTATCACTGAGGCTAGCAAGGAGTTGTTGTGGATGAAGAAGTTCTTACAAGAACTTGGCCTACAACAAGAAAAGTATTTGCTTTATTGTGACAGCCAGAGTGCCGTCCATCTCAGTAAAAATTCGACTTTCCATTCGAGATCCAAACATATTGATGTGAGGTATCATTGGATTCGTGATACACTAGAGATGAAGTTGTTACAAATTGAGAAAATCCTTACTGATGATAATAGATCAGATATGATGACCAAACCATTGCCTATGGAGAAGCTACAGAATTGCAGGAGGCAAGTGGGCTTGGTAGAACTCCCTACATAGTCGGGAGGGGGAGATTTGTTAGGTGGTCCCGCCCATGTGGGGACCACGTGACCTTGGTGTAACTTTTGGTTCCTTTTTAAAGTATAGGGTTTTGTCTCTTTGCAGTATGATGAGAGAGAAAAACCAGAAAAACAAAACGTGACCGTGCGGCGACAAAAGAAAAGAAAAGAAAATTGAAGAGAATTTTCAGCCACTTCCGTCAGAGATTGGAGGGTCGTTTGTGATCCGTTTTTGCTGAAATTTCAGTGTGTTATTCTTGGTGATGAGAGCTTCGTTTTGACTGGTGTTGATCATAGTGATTCCTCTTCAATTGATTGGTTCTTTTATCCACTTGGTGAGATCTCTCTTTGTTGTTATTGCTGCAATCCACTTTACAATGATGATATATGTTTTAATCCAAGAATATATTTATTCTTGATGTGTTTGTAGCCTCTGGAGGTTGTTCTGGAGAGAACGATTGTAATCCCATTATTGTTGATAGTGGAAGTTTGACTGGACTAGGTCCCGTGGTTTTTCCCTTCGCATTGGAGGGTTTTCCACGTAAAAATTCTGGTGTCTCCTTTTTGGTTGCTTGATTATATTTTCTGCTTGATTGTGAGTTGCCTATTTGATTTGCACAAAGGAGGTAGGGTAGAAATTATTCCGCCGTGTTGTCTTTTATTGGTGTTCACCCTAACAAAAAGGAATAATGAGTCCTTGAGGGCTACCATTCAGAAGGATCGTTTAAAAAATAGAAGAGAAAACTGCAGATTGCTGAGGGCTACCATTCAGACTGACATTTTTTAATCCAATAAATCCACCGTTGACTGGACCCAAACATTTTGAGGGCAAGAAGAATAAGATTTCGTTGCATATGATCATAGGCCTTGGACATGTCCAATTTGAGTGCAAAACTGCCTTTTTTGCCCTTCTTGTGCGGAAGGGCGTGAAAAGTCTCATGGGCAAGAATAGAGTTGTCCTGAATAAGGCGATCGGGAACAAATGCAGATTTCGAGATCAGACACGGCATAACGGCTTTTAATCGAGAAGCAAAAACTTTGGCAATGACTTTGTAACTGACATTATAAAGACTAGTGGGACAAAAGTAAGTAACCTGAAAGGGGTTATCCACCTTCGGGGATAAGAACATGAAAAATATAATTCATTGACATTATCGTGCTCTTTGGGCCATTAAACAAGTTAACATGTCGCTTGATGAAGCTTCAGGGTTGAAAAAACTGCAGATTGCTGAATTGGATGAAGCTCGTC
The DNA here is from genome assembly GCA_963930655.1 of Myrica gale. Classification (NCBI taxonomy): domain Eukaryota; kingdom Viridiplantae; phylum Streptophyta; class Magnoliopsida; order Fagales; family Myricaceae; genus Myrica; species Myrica gale. The sequence continues at coordinate 13,847,715 of OZ005610.1, read as the reverse complement.
GCAATGCATATGACAATGCTCAATTGGCCAAGGAGCGCATGAAAATCCTCCACGATCAGAGGATTCTTCCCAAACACTTCATCCTTGGCCAGGAAGTTCTTCTTTACAATTCTCGCTTACATCTTTTTCCTGGTAAGTTAAAGTCTCGCTGGCATGGCCCAAACATCATTAAGGAGGTCCATTCTCATGGTGCAGTGGACATTGTTGATCCAAAAAATGGAAATAGTTTCACAGTCAATGGACAACGTCTCAAGCCATTTATGACTCCCTTCAAACCAAATGAAGAAATCTTGCTTGTGCAAGATCCCAGGGGAGTCCTCTGACCTTTCCTTTTTGTTGCTTTTTTGTTTTGTTTTGTTTTATTTCTTATTTGCATTTTGTTTTGTTCTTTTTTTCTATTGCTCTAGTTGGCTGTGATTTTCTGTTGTTTTTCTTTTGGTTTGCGTCTCTCTGTTCCCATCTTTCTTTTGTTTCCCTTTATGCTTTCACATTGAGGACAATGTTTCATTTAGTTGGGGGGAGAGGATTTGGACGTTTTGCAATCATGCATTTACTCATTTACACTTGTCAATACCATAATGCATTTTACTGTGATTATGCTGAATTGCTGACTCCTAGTAAGATGGTGATGGTGGTTGAACTTTATTAATGCATGTTGACAACTTTATCCTTCTCAAGCATTCAAATTTGACATTGATGAAACATGAATGATGATTTGAACTCTCTGGTTTCAAACTTTTGAAGTTTTCTGAGGTTGACCTTAGGATTAGCTCTCACAGGATGAAGGGCAAAACATTCTAAGAAATAGCTTTTTCTTTTACCTGATATCTCTCAGTAGTCTTCATCTACATACCAATGACTAGAATAGGGAGAAGTACACTACTGGACTACTGAGCTGTGCCTTGAAACAGTTGCCCAAACTTTGGGGGTAACTTAAGTTGTTACTGAGTCAAGGGCTAGAAACAGTTGCCCAAACTTTGGGGGTTTGGAAAACTCAACAACCCTTAAGAACAGAGTTGGCGCGAAAACTGCCAGACCCTTCAGCTTTGAAGTAGTTAGGATCAATATTGATCAATCTTAAGGTCGAAACTCTTTTGGACAGCCAGTGGTAGAAATGAGGACTAAGAGAGAGTCAAGGTGATAAATTGTAACTTCTCTAGACGTTTTGCCTCGATCCTATTAAGAGGAGATACTAAGTATTTCAAAGATGCTGATATTGTTTGAAATTGTGAGAGGTAAAGTCATTGTGATTGAGAATTCTTTTGATTGACTGATATGCTTGTGAATGAATTGTTGTCTCAATGCATTATTTTGTTAAATTACTTGTTCGCTATTTTTGCTAAGGGACTAGCAAAAAGCTAGTTGGGGGTGTGATTGTATCACAATTTTGTTAGTTTATCACTTGAGAAAGTTCCACAATTACACCATTTCCACTAGAAAATGAGAAAATTATGCTTTGGGCATTAGTATGAGGCAAATTGTTAATTTTGACAAAAACAAGTGTAATTGATTAAATTTAAGTTATTTGTTTTCTCTCCTCTCACCATATTTTCATGTCTCCATTTTCATAAATATGTTTGGAATATAAGGTTCAGTAGCATAATTCTTGACTATGTGAAATTCTAAAGTTGGCTTGATTTCCTTTTATTCCAACAGCCCAAGTATTTCCCCGAGTACAAACTTTGACAAGAATTGCAAGAAGACCCGAGAGACTTGGGGAGAACATGTGAAGAATTCGGCTGGACTTATGCGATAGAACACCTGCAAACAAAAGAAAACGCTGGAGAAACTTGTAAAAGAGCTGGACTGAAACTTGTAAATGGACCGAAGCTTGAAACATGGGCTGGGCCTTGAAACACGGAAGCTGGGCCTTGAAACCTGCAGAAGAAACGAAAGACTAAAAGAAGAAAAAGGCCATTTTGGACGTAAAGGCAAAAGGGGGTCTCGGCAAGAAAAAAAGACTTTTTCGGCTGGCAAAAGGGCAGCAGATTTTTATTGGAGCTTTAGCTTTTTCGGCAGCTTTTGTTTTATTAGGCTACTTTAGCATTTTCATTTTGACCTAGTTCTTATTCATTGGGCGGCTGCTTTAGCTCTTTCATTGGCTTTGTTTTTCATTCGGCTCTTGTTCTTTTCATTCGGCTGCCTTAACTATTCGGCTACTTTGGAGTTTTTTTTATTCGCTAACTTTTTCATCTGCTCTAGCTTAAACATTCGGTGCTTTAGTTTTTCATTGGAGGGTCTCGGCAAAGGGGAGAAAGCAGCAGATTTTATTGGAGAATGCTGCAGTTTTTGTTTTATTAGGGCTGCTTGAGTTTTTCATTCGGAGCTTTAGCTTTTCATTCGCTTTACTTTTCATCAGCTTAACTATTCGGTGCTTTAGAGTTTTTCATTCGGCTGCCCTTGTTCTTTTCATTCGGCTACCCTTTTGTATTTTTCTCTTGCTACTGCTAGACCGAACACTCTCATTTATTGTTGCATTTTATTTCAGTTTTAGAATTTGTTTGGACCGAATGCCCTCTTCCATTTATTTTCCAGATTTAAGTTTTGTTTTGGTTGGATGGTTAAATATTTTGTTAAGTTCTATTTCACTTCCTCAATGTTAGATTAGTGTTTAGGTTTGTGTTTGTTAGTTGGTTTGAGTATGGATATGTATGGGTTGTGACTAGCTAAAGTTTGGGTACTAAGTGTTCGATGAAATGTCTCTTAGAGCAAGTTTGCTTGTTATCATGCTTGAGTACTAAGCGTTCAACTCCATTCCATGCTATTTAATTATCGTGTTTGATTGTTAGTTTTTCATTAATCTCCTAGCGTTTAGATTAATCACAAATCAAAAATCTCAAAAATCATGGATAGTAACCTAAAACCAAACTTTTCCCTTTGTAAATATCATTTTCATTGTAAATAGAACATAGATTTCGTTTATTGTAATGGTGATCGGAATCGAAGATTGAACACATCGTTCCTTGTGGAGATGACCTAGGACTTCCCTAGTATTACTTGACAACCTCCAACGCTTGGGAGTAATTCCCTAATCATTTTTAGTCGAGTCAAGTTTTTGGCCCCGTTGCCGGGGAACGGTTAGTTCAATTGACATTCTATTGCCATTATTTTTTCTTTATTTGCTTTTTACATTATTAGTTGTTGGTTCGTTAGTTCACACTCATACACTTGATATCACTCTCTTAGGCACTCATGTTTGATGAATTGGGCAAGAGATGATACACATAGACTATATAGAGTGAATTCTACTGATAGTGTGTATAGTGATAGTGTGCCAAGTGTTGAGTTGGACACTAGTAGCATTGATTTAAACTCTGATTTTGGAAATTCTGCTACTGTTGAAGATATGGCTGAAGAGGCACCTAGAACACTAAGAGATTATTGCAGCCCACTCGCACCACAACATCATCATGCATTGCTTTACCTGATGATGCTTCTAATTTTTCCATTAAGCATGGCATGTTGTCAATAGTACCTCAATTCCATGGGATGGATTCCGAGAGTCCATACCAACATTTGACAGATTTTGAGCTTGCTTGCACTGCTTTCATTACTAGAGCTACGACAGATGAATATGTTAAACTTCGTTTATTTCCTTTTTATTTAAAAGATAAAGCGAAGATTTGGTTTAATTCTCTGAGATCAAATTCTATCTCTAGTTGGTCTAACATGCAACGTGAGTTCTTACATAATTTTTTTCCTTTTCAGAGAACTCAATTTTTGCAAGAGCAAATCAGCCACTTTATGCAGAGGAGTGATGAGACCTTCCACTCTTGTTGGGAAAGATTCAAGGATTTAATGAACATCTGTCCACATCATGGGTTTGAGTCTTGGAGGCTTGTCAACTACTTCTACACTGCACTTACACCTGAATGCAAGCAATTTGTTCAGACTATGTGCAATGGGGAATTCTTTAGCAAGGAACCTGATGAAGCGTTGAAGTTCTTTGATTACCTTGCTGAAAGTGCTCAACAATGGAATACACGATCTGACCGGACACCATTGACAGTACAACCTCTCAGAGCAATTGGTGGTGAGGGTAAATATGAGGTCAAAGAGGATACTGATGTCCAAGCTCGTCTTAGTGCTTTGACTAGAAGGTTGGAGGTTATGGAATTAGAGAAGTTGAAGGCCGTGAAAGCAGTGGAGGTGTGTTCTCTATGCGCCGATTCTAGCCATTAGACTCAGGATTGTCCGATTATGCCAGTTTTACAGGAGAATGGGTCTGATCAGATGCAATCAGCAAATTGGGTTAACAGAACACCAAATCAGCCTTTTTCCAACACTTACAATCCGGGGTGGAGGAATCATTCAAACTTCTCATGGAGGAATGATCAGCCTGGTCAATCTTCGCATTTTCAGCAACCTCCTCAGTCCTATGCACCACCTTCTCAGTAGACATCTCATCCGAATGCTCCTCAGCACCATTATCAACCAAATCAAACTTCTCAGAGCTATCCGATTGCAGCAGCACCTCCAGGATTTCAATCTCATGTAGCTGGTCAACATTCTCAATTTCAACCCCCTGCTCCACCAAAGAAGTCTCTTGATGATAGTATGGCACAGATGACCAACACACTTCAGCAGTTCATGCAGATTCAAGCCACTACGAACAGTCAGAACACTCAAGCCATTAATGAGTTACGGGGCACCATTAATAAGATGAGTACGACATTGAGCACTCTTGACAGAGGAAAATTCCCAGCACAACCCCAGCCAAATCCTCAAGTATACCGGCAACAACAACAGCAGCAAGTGCATAATGTCTTAGAGGAATCCATTGAAACAGCAAAGGCTGTTATTTCTTTAAGAAGCGGAAAGGAAGTTCCTCGACCTGAAATGCCTGTGGATAGACAGACAGTTCCCCTGACACCTGACGTTGTGAATGAGGCAGATGAAGCTGCAAAGAATTTGAAGCAAGAGGAAGTTCAGCGTGAAGCAAAGAAACCTGCAAGTGATGAGGCAGAGACGAGTATGGAGTTTCGACCTGTGGTTCCCTATCCTCAGAGATTGGTAGCTGGCCAAAAGAACAAATATCATACGGAGATTCAGGAAATCTTCAAGCAAGTGAAGATCAACATTCCACTTTTGGACGCCATACAACAAGTCCCTTCATATGCAAAATTTCTGAAGGACTTGTGCAGAGTGAAGAGGAAGCTGAATGTAAAGAAGAAAGCTTTCTTGACAGAGCAAGTCAGCGTATTGATATTGAGCGAGACTCCTCAGAAGTTCAGAGATCCCGGCACTCCTACCATTTCCATTATGATTGGTGAATCACGCATTGGGAGAGCTTTGCTAGATTTGGGTAGCAGTGTGAACTTGCTACCATTCTCAATATATGAGCAGTTGGGATTGGGTGAGCTGAAAAAGACTTCTATCATGCTACAGTTGGCTGACAGATCAGTCAAGGTGCCACGGGGTATAATTGAAGATGTTTTGGTTCAGGTAGACAAATTTTACTATCCAGTGGATTTTGTAGTTCTGGATATGCAGCAGAAAGTTTCCACTATCTACCAGGCACCTATCATTCTTGGACGTCCATTCCTTGCTACCTCCAATGCATTGATTAATTGTCGAAGTGTAGTACTGAAGCTCACGTTTGGGAATATGACATTGGAGATGAACGTGTTTAATGCATACAAGATGTCGAGTGGATGTGACGACTCAGAGGTGCATGCAGTCGATTTGATAGAAGACTTTGATGTTTCAGAGCTGTTATCAGTACTTGATTCTGATAGTGCACTTGAGGATGACTTTCCCGAGCAGCCTGAAGCCCTTATTGAGACCGTTCCTCCATCAGTAGAGTTGACAGAAGCAGAGGGACAGTTAATAGAGACACATGACCAGTCTTTGAAGCTCTCGACTTACCAGAAGTCATGAAGTCATCAGAGGAAGAAGTCCCTACATTGGAGTTGAAGCCATTACCTGAGGACTTGAAGTACGTTTTTCTGGGTCCAGCTGAGGGTACATTCCCAGTTGTCATCTCTTCTCAGCTTACTTTAGAGCAAGAAGCTGATTTATTAGCAGTGTTAAGACGACATCGAGGAGCAATAGGATGGACCGTTGCAGACATCAAAGGAATTGACCCCTCTATTTGCACTCATAACATCTTTCTGGAGGGAGATGCAAGACCAGTTCGTGATGTACAACGAAGATTGAATCCCACCATGAAAGAGGTGGTGAAGAAAGAGGTGCTGAAACTGTTAGCTGTGGGCATCATTTATCCTATCTCCGACAGCAAGTGGGTAAGTCCAACACAGGTAGTTCCAAAGAAATCTGGCTTAACTGTTATTGAAAATGCTAGTGGTGAGTTGATCCCGACTAGGAAGGTAACTGGTTGGAGAATGTGCATTGACTATAGGAAATTGAATTCAGTTAGTCGGAAGGATCACTTCCCAATACCTTTCTTGGATCAAATTTTAATTTTAGAGAAAGTAGCTGGTAATGCTTTTTATTGCTTTCTAGATGGTTTTTCTGATTATTATCAAATTGCGATAGCACCAGAGGATCAAGAGAAGACCACCTTCACTTGTCCCTTTGGCACTTTTGCTTTTAGAAGAATGCCATTTGGTTTATGTAATGCACCTGCTACTTTTCAGCGCTGTATGATGAGTATTTTTTCTGACATGTTGGATGAAATGTGTGAAGTGTTTATGGATGACTTCTCTGTGTTTGGTAGATCATTTGATGCCATTTTAAAACATCTTGATGTTGTGTTGCAACGATGTGAAGAGAAAAATTTGTTGTTGAATTGGGAAAAATGTCAATTTATGGTTAGTAGTGGCTTGGTGCTTGGTCACTTAGTTTCTGAGCGTGGTATAGAGGTTGACAAGGCTAAGATAGAGTTGATTTCTCAATTGACTGTCCCTAGGACAGTAAAGGATATCAGATCATTTCTTGGTCATGCTGGTTTTTATAGACGTTTCATTCAAGGCTTTAGTAGTATTGCAAAACCATTGTGTACTTTGTTGCAAAATGATACTACTTTTGTTTGGACTGATGAGTGCCAGCATGCTTTTGAGACCCTGAAGGAACATTTAACAGTTGCTCCCACTATGCAATCTCCTCGGTGGGACTTGCCTTTTGAAATCATGACAGATTCTAGTGACTTCGCTCTGGGTGTCGTTCTTGGCCAAAGAGTGGATAATAAACCTTCTGTCATTTATTATGCAAGTCGTACTTTAAATGATGCACAAAAAATTATACCACCACCGAGAAGGAATTGTTAGCTGTTGTGTTTGCCTTGGATAAATTTCGTTCTTACATTATTGGGTCTTCTGTTATCATTTTTACTGACCATTCTGCTCTCAAATATTTGTTGTCAAAGAAAGATGTCAAACCAAGGTTGATTCGTTGGATTTTGTTGCTACAAGAGTTTAACATCACTATCAAGGACAAGAAAGGAGTTGAAAATGTGGTGGCAGATCACTTGTCAAGATTGCCATCAGCCACTTCTTCCTCTTCCTCTCTTCCTTTAGACGATAGTTTTCCTGATGAGCAACTTTTTGGAGTTACTACAATTCCTTGGTTTGCTGACATAGTTAATTATTTTGTGGCTGAACAGGTACCTTCTGAATGGTCTCTTCAAGACAAGCGCAAATTCCTTGCGGAGGTAAGGCATTTTTATTTTGATGATCCTTATCTTTTCAAATACTGTTCAGACCAATTGATTCGAAGATGCATTCCTGATGTTGAGTTTTCTTCCATTTTGGAGTTTTGTCATAAGGGTGCATGCGGTGGTCATTTTTCTGCAAAGAAAACAGTAGCCAAAATTTTACAGAGTGGTTTTTATTGGCCTTCTATGTTCAAAGATGCTTACAATTTTTGTAAAACTTGTGACTCTTGTCAAAAGTTGGTAGCCATCACCAAAAGAAACATGATGCCTCTCTCCCCAATTCTTACTTTGTAAATTTTTACTGTTGGGGAATTGATTTCATGGGTCCCTTTCCAATTTCCTTTGGACATGCTTACATTCTATTGGCTGTGGATTATGTTTCTAAATGGGTGGAGGCCATAGCTTGCAAAACCAATGACCATCGTGTTGTCCTTAAATTTCTGTAGTCTCTTTTTGCTCGTTTTGACATACCCAAGGTTATCATTAGAGATGGGGGTTCTCATTTTTGTAACAAACCGTTTTCCATTCTTTTGAAGAAATATGGAGTTACTCATCGAGTCTCTACTCCATATCACCCCCAAACAAATGGGCAAGCCGAGTTAGCAAACCGTGAGATAAAAATCATTTTGGAGAAAACAGTCAATCCCAATAGGAAGGATTGGTCCCTTAGACTACTTGATGCCTTGTGGGCTTATCGCACTGCTTTTAAAACTACTCTTGGCATGTCCCCATATCGTTTAGTCTATGGTCGTGCTTGTCACTTACCTGTTGAGATTCAACATCGTGCTCTTTGGGCCATTAAACAAGTTAACAAGTCACTTGATGAAGCTTCAGGGTTGAGAAAACTTCAGATTGCTGAATTGGATGAAGCTCGTCGCAATGCATATGACAATGCTCAATTGGCCAAGGAGCGCATGAAAATCCTCCACGATCAGAGGATTCTTCCCAAACACTTCATACTTGGCCAGGAAGTTCTTCTTTACAATTCTCGCTTACATCTTTTTCCTGGTAAGTTAAAGTCTCGCTGGCATGGCCCATACAACATTAAGGAGGTCCATTCTCATGGTGCAGTGGACATTGTTGATCCAAAAAATGGAAATAGTTTCACAGTCAATGGACAATGTCTCAAGCCATTTATGACTCCCTTCAAACCAAATGAAGAAATCTTGCTTGTGCAAGATCCCAGGGGAGTCCTCTGACCTTTCCTTTTTGTTGCTTTTTTGTTTTGTTTTGTTTTATTTCTTATTTGCATTTTGTTTTGTTCTTTTTTTCTATTGCTCTAGTTGGCTGTGATTTTCTGTTGTTTTTCTTTTGGTTTGCGTATATCTGTTCCCATCTTTCTTTTGTTTCCCTTTATGCTTTCACATTGAGGACAATGTTTCATTTAGTTGGGGGGAGAGGATTTGGACGTTTTACAATCATGCATTTACTCATTTACACTTGTCAATACCATAATGCATTTTGCTGTGATTATGCTGAATTGCTGACTCCTAGTAAGATGGTGATGGAGGTTGAACTTTATTAATGCATGTTGACAACTTTATCCTTCTCAAGCATTCAAATTTGACATTGATGAAACATGAATGATGATTTGAACTCTCTGGTTTCAAACTTTTGAAGTTTTCTGAGGTTGACCTTAGTATTAGCTCTCACAGGATGAAGGGCAAAACATTCTAAGAAATAGCTTTTTCTTTTACCTGATATCTTTCAGTAGTCTTCATCTACATGACAATGACTAGAATAGAGAGAAGTACACTACAGGACTACTGAGCTGTGCCTTTAGAAAAAAAAAAAAAAAAAAAAAAAAAAAAAAAAGAGAAGAAAAAAGAAAAGAATAAGAGCAAAAGAAAGGGGCAACTTAAGTTGTTACTGAGTCAAGGGCTAGAAACAGTTGCCCAAACTTTGGGGGTTTGGAAAACTCAACAACCCTTAAGAACAGAGTTGGCGTGAAAACTGCTAGACCCTTCAACTTTGAAGTAGTTAGGATCAATATTGATCAATCTTAAGGTCGAAACTCTTTTGGACAGCCAGTGGTAGAAATGAGGACTAAGAGAGAGTCAAGGTGATAAATTGTAACTTCTCTAGACGTTTTGCCTCAATCCTATTAAGAGGAGATACTAAATATTTCAAAGATGCTGATATTGTTTGAAATTGTGAGAGGTAAAGTCATTGTGATTGAGAATTCTTTTGATTGACTGATATGTTTGTGAATGAATTGTTGTCTCAATGCATTATTTTGTTAAATTACTTTTTCGCTATTTTTGCTAAGGGACTAGCAAAAAGCTTGTTGGGGGGTGTGATTGTATCACAATTTTGATAGTTTATCACTTGAGAAAGTTCCACAATTACACCATTTCCACTAGAAAATGAGAAAATTATGCTTTGGGCATTAGTATGAGGCGAATTGTTAATTTTGACAAAAGCAAGTGTAATTGATTAAATTTAAGTTATTTGTTTTCTCTGCTCTCACCATATTTTCATGTCTCCATTTTCATAAATATGTTTGAAATATACGGCTCAGTAGCATAATTCTTGACTATGTGAAATTCTAAAGTTGGCTTGATTTCCTTTTATTCCAACAGCCCAAGTATTTCCCCGAGTACAAACTTTGACAAGAATTACAAGAAGACCCGAGAGACATGGGGAGAACATGTAAAGAATTCAGCTGGACTTATTCGATAGAACACCTGCAAACAAAAGAAAACGCTGGAGAAACTTGTAAAAGAGCTGGACTGAAACTTGTAAATGGACCGAAGCTTGAAACATGGGCTGGGCCTTGAAACACGGAAGCTTGGCCTTGAAACCTGTAGAAGAAACGAAAGACTAAAAGAAAAAAAAGGCCATTTTGGACGTAAAGGCAAAAGGGGGTCTCGGCAAGAAAAAAAAAAGACTTTTTCGGCTGGCAAAAGGGCAGCAGATTTTTATTGGAGCTTTAGCTTTTTCGGCAGCTTTTGTTTTATTAGACTACCTTAGCATTTTCATTTTGACCTAGTTCTTATTCATTGGGCGGCTGCTTTAGCTCTTTCATTGGCTTTGTTTTTCATTCGGCTCTTGTTCTTTTCATTCGGCTGCCTTAACTATTCGGCTACTTTGGAGTTTTTTTTATTCGCTTAACTTTTTCATCTGCTCTAGCTTAAACATTCGGTGCTTTAGTTTTTCATTGGAGGGTCTCGGCAAAGGGGAGAAAGCAGCAGATTTTATTTGAGAATGCTGCAGTTTTTGTTAAGTTCTATTTCACTTCCTTAATGTTATATTAGAGTTTAGGTTTGTGTTTGTTAGTTGGTTTGAGTATGGATATGTATGGGTTGTGACTAGCTAAAGTTTGGGTACTAAGTGTTCGATGAAATGTCTCTTAGAGCAAGTTTGCTTGTTATCATGTTTGCTTGTTATCATGCTTGAGTACTAAGCGTTCAACTCCATTCCATGCTATTTAATTATCGTGTTTGATTGTTAGTTTTTCATTAATCTCCTTGCGTTTACATTAATCACAAATCAAAAATTTCAAAAATTATGGATGGTAACCTAAAACCAAACTTTTCCCTTTGTAAATATCATTTTCATTGTAAATAGAACATAGTTTTCGTTTATTGTAATGGTGATCATAATCAAAGATTGAACACATCTTTCCTTGTGGAGATGACCTAGGACTTCCCTAGTATTACTTGACAACCTCCTACACTTAGGAGTAATTCGCTAATCATTTTTAGTCGAGTCACATGGGTCCAGTTGTTCCTCCTTCAGCAGTGCGCAGTACACGTATAGGGGACGTACAAGAACATGATGATCCAGTTGTCAGAAATGAACAGCCTATAATCACAAATGATGAACACCAACATTTGATAATGTGGAGTCAGAACAGCATCAAGAAGAAGTTCTCTCAGAACCTCCTGGTGGAATTCAGTTAAGAAGATCTACTAGAGAGCACCAACCTTCTACAAAGTATCCTACTAGTGAATATGTGCTACTTTCAGATGGGGGAGAGCCAAAAAGCTATGAAGATGCAATTTCACATAATCAGAAAAAGGAGTGGTTGAAAGCTATGCAAGAAGAAATGAAATCCCTGCATCAGAATCACTCCTATGAGTTAGTGGAACTCCCTAAAGGAAAAAAAGCACTAAAGAACAAATGGGTGTTCAGGTTGAAGGTTGAACCAAATAGCTCCAACCAAGGTACAAGGCAAGGTTGGTTATGAAGGGATTTAGTCAGAAGAAGAATATTGATTTCGAAGAGATTTTTTCACCCGTTTTGAAGATATCTTCTATCAGAGTTGTTCTGGGTATGGCTGCCAGTATGAACTTGGAGATCGAACAACTTGATGTAAAGACTGCTTTCCTTCACGGTGACCTGGAGGAGGAAATTTATATGGAGCAACCAAAGGGATTTACAGTTAAGGGCAAAGAACATCTTGTGTGTCGACTGAAAAAGAGTTTGTATGGGCTTAAGCAGGCACCAAGACAGTGGTATAAGAAATTTGATTCCTTTATGGTTAAGCACGGGTATGACAAGACTAATTCTGACCATTGCGTTTTTGTGAAGAAATTATCAGATGGAGAATTCATTATTCTTTTGTTATACGTGGACGACATGTTGATAGTTGGTCGTGACACTAGAAAGATTGGTGATCTGAAGAAAGAGTTGAATAAGTCTTTTGCTATGAAAGACTTGGGACCTGCAACAAAGATTCTTGGTATGAAGATCTCTCGAGATAGAAAGAATGCAAGATTGTGGCTATCTCAAGAAAGTTATATCGAGAAGGTATTGGACAGGTTCAATATGGGAAATGCAAAACCAGTGAGCTCTCCACTTACAGGTCATATGAAGCTAAGTTCTGAGCAATGTCCTACAAGTGAGAAGGAAAAGGAAGAGATGAAGAAAATTCCTTATGCATCAGTTGTGGGTAGCTTGATGTATGCGTTGGTTTGCACGAGGCCTAATATTGCTCATGTTGTTGGAGTAGTAAGTCGTTTCCTTTCTAATCCTGGTAAAGAACATTGAGCAGCTGTAAAATGGATTCTGAGATATCTCAGAGGTACTTCCAAGGTATGTTTGTGCTTTGGTAATGGTAATCGTTAGCTTGTTGGGTTCACAGATGCAGATATGGCTGGTGTTGTTGATTCACGGAAGTCTACTTCAGGGTATTTGATCAGTTTTTTAGGGGGAGCAGTGTCATGGCAATCTAGACTACAGAAGTGTGTCGCTTTGTCTACCACAGAGGCAGAATATATTGCTATCACTGAGGCTAGCAAGGAGTTGTTGTGGATGAAGAAGTTCTTACAAGAACTTGGCCTACAAGAAGAAAAGTATTTGCTTTATTGTGACAGCCAGAGTGCCATCCATCTCAGTAAAAATTCGACTTTCCATTCGAGATTCTAACATATTGATGTGAGGTATCATTGGATTCGCGATACACTAGAGATGAAGTTGTTACAAATTGAGAAAATTCATACTGATGATAATAGATCAGATATGATGACCAAACCATTGCGTATGGAGAAGCTACAGTATTGCAGGAGGCAAGCGGGCTTGGTAGAACTCCCCACATAGTCGGGAGGGGGAGATTTGTTAGGTGGTCCCGCCCATGTGGGGACCACGTGACCTTGGTGTCACATTTGGTTCCTTTTTAAAGTATAGGGTTTTGTCTCTTTGCAGTATGATGAGAGAGAAAAACCAGAAAAACAAAACGTGACCGTGCGGCGACAAAAGAAAAGAAAAGAAAATTGAAGAGAATTTTCAGCCACTTCCGTCAGAGATTGGAGGGTCGTTTGTGATCTGTTTTTGCTGAAATTTCAGTGTGTTATTCTTGGTGATGAGAGCTTCGTTTTGACTGGTGTTGATCGTAGTGATTCCTCTTCTGTTGATTGGTACTTTTATCCACTTGGTGAGATCTCTCTTTGTTGTTATTGCTGCAATCCACTTTACAGTGATGATATATGTTTTAATCCAAGAATATATTTATTCTTGATGTGTTTGTAGCCTCTGGAGGTTGTTCTGGAGAGAACGATTGTAATCCCACTATTGTTGATAGTGGAAGTTTGACTGGACTAGGTCCTGTGGTTTTTCCCTTCGCATTGGAGCGTTTTCCACGTAAAAATTCTGGTGTCTCCTTTTGTGGTTGCTTGATTATATTTTCTGCTTGATTGTGAGTTGCCTATTTGATTTGCACAAAGGAGGTAGGGTATAAATTATTCCGCCGTGTAGTCTTTTATTGGTGTTCACCCTAACAAAAAGGAATAATGAGTCCTTGAGGGCTACCATTCAGAAGGATCGTTTAAAAAATAGAAGACGGACATTTTTTAATCCAATAAATCCACCGTTGACTGGACCCAAACATTTTGAGGGCAAGAAGAATAAGATTTCGTTGCATATGATCATAGGCCTTGGACATGTCCAATTTGAGTGCAAAACTACCTTTTTTGCCCTTCTTGTGCTGAAGGGCGTGAAAAGTCTCATGGGCAAGAATAGAGTTGTCCTGAATAAGGCGATCGGGAACAAATGCAGATTCCGAGATCAGACACGGCATAACGGCTTTTAATCGAGAAGCAAAAACTTTGGCAATGATTTTGTAACTGACATTATAAAGACTAGTGGGACAAAAGTGAGTAACCTGAAAGGGGTTATCCACCTTCGGGGATAAGAACATGAAAAATATGATTAATTGACTTTATTAACTTGCCAATATTGAAAAAATCCTGAACCGGACCAATGACCTAAGAGATGACTATATCCGAATATTCTTTGTAAAATTAAGTGGGTAAGCTATCAGATTCTAGAGCTTTAGAAGAACCCAATGACTTTAGAGAGTTGTAATTTTCCTCACCAGTGGGAATAGTTTCCTACAACGATCCATCCTCAGGAAGAATAGGTGGAGAGAGGAGGTTGGTCAAGTCAAATGAAATGGAGGTATTGGAGGAGCAAAACAACTCTTCATAGTAGTTGATAAAGCAATCACCAATAGCAGTACGTCCCGAGACCGAAATATTGCCCGATGATTGGAGGGTAATAAGAGAATTCTGATTTCGCCTATCAACTTGGACAAATGGTAAAATTTGGTATTGAGATATTTTGATACAGGCCATTCTAGTCGTGAGCATTGACACCAAAGAATGAGATCGGTTATTGTGTTAAGCGGGACGGTGTGAAGCAGTGTGAAGCTGCGGTCAGGATCTCCCCGTAGGTCATCCAACGGTCCTCAGCTTGCCATCACATTAATGAACTTCTGCCCTCAAAACTCGGTCCACTGAGGAAGCGTTATTAGCCCTAGGGATTCGAATATGAGAGCCCATTACTCCCCTTGAGAAAGCCACCCCTGCTTCCTCCCCATTCGACCTGCTCTCTCTCTCTCTCTCGCAGGGCAAGCCATTACTCCCCTTGAGGAAACCACCGCAACCCCTGCTTCCTCCCCATTCGACCTTCTCTCTCTCTCTCTCTCTCTCTCGCATGCACGGGCAAGCCATTTGCAATGAAGATTGATTTGTGTTGATTTGGGTTGTTCAGGTATCTCTCGCATGCCCGTAAACATTCGTTTATTTATTTTTTATTGTTTTCCCATATGTACAAATTGGTGGAGAGAAAGAGCAGGTAGCATTAATAGCTTATACAAGGAGATGTCTTTAGCAAGGCACCAAGTTAATGCCAATTGACAGCGAAGCATAACATTAATAACTTATACAAAAAAAAACTATTTATGCTAGCATTAATAATGATCCACTTGGCTTTCCTTTAGATGAAGCATAGTAGGCTGCAAGAAAACCAACAACAAAGAAGAGCCACAACCACATGATTGCCCGTCCGTTGGAATTACGTAGTGGGATGTACAGTTGCTGCAATTGTACATAGTCCGCCCTCTGACCATCAATATCCACCTGGGCTTTCTTCAGGAGGTTTTCATATTTCTCCTGTTGAGCAATCATCTCCTGTCGATGTCGCGTTGCTTCGTGTTCCATCGCAGCAATGTGGTCCAAAATGAGCTCCTCGACCACTCGGTTGCAACACATCTCCAGCTTAGCCTTCGTGCTTTCCAATTCAGCCTTCACATAGTCATGGTGTGTCACCTCTCCCCCTGTGTCCTGTCTTGCCTAACCCACCAATCGTACCAGGCAAAGTAGCGACAATGGTGATTTTTCCCATACTGCACCAAACACATTCGTCATTATGGGAACTTAAGTACATAAATAGAGGGAGAACAAAATAAAATTGTTTCTCATATGCAGAATAAGAAATTGCTTACCTTGTATTTTTTACATCCATAAAACTATTTTCCGTAATTGTCTGGAGTATATGCGGTTTTCTGGATAGCTTCAATTCCACAGAAGCACACAGGTTTCCTCACATAAGTTTGGGGGCGTGTGCCTGAGCTTTCACTATTGAGATAAGTTATTAGCAACTGTAGGTATACACAAAAGCTTTAGGAATCGAAATGGTAATATAAACTCACGTGCCAGCTGTTGCGAAACCCATTGTGAAAGATGATCTAGTTGCAGGACAAGAGGATGGGGTTCCCCTATGTTGACTGGAGCTACTCCTTCCACCACTCCTCGAAGGGGTCATTTTCCTGCACATAACATTAATGAGAGTTGGTACATGATTGTGAATGGAAAAGAGATGGTTTCATTCTGTAGACCCACCGGTAGGATGCCATTTGGAAGGAGGGAATAAAGATGAGGGAGTAACTTCGAATGAAAACTAGCAAATACTAAGCTCTTTCAACAACAATTGAATGGTCATACTCATATGCATTCAATAATCAAACCTAATTCGCTCCCTGTTATATTATTGAAGATTTAACATTGATCTATGAACCAGCATCAAGCCCAATAAAATATCAAGGCTATTAAAAAGCCAAAGAATAAAATATCAAGTATATGAGTTAATGCAACTACTTTGAAGTTGGTGCGCTCTCGCATGTTTTGTTGTTAATGGTGTTGAGAAAAACTGAAATGCTAAGGTTAAAGTTGCCATTATATTATGACAACCAAAGTCTAATCATCAGCAACATTTTCCAATTCAGATTCTAAAGTTGGGACCCAACAACTTAAAGATTCACAAATAAAAAATTGCAACTTGGAGGGATAATTGACATGCATGCAAAAATACCGAGCAAAATCACAACCAACTTGTTTGTTTGTGAACTGAGGCTGAGTTATGGATTATGAGATTTCACCACCCTTATTTATATAGGCTATTGAGGGTAATGGATTGCATTGTTTAATCCAACAAAATCACAACCTGCTTACAACTTTTTGACATGGATAAAAAAGTGAGTGTTCTCCTTCAGATATTTGTTTGGATAAGAGGAAATGCCAAATATGATTTGCTTGAAAGTAACCTTATGTGCCGTAGACAAGTCGCAGCCTGTAGTATCTGAATCTCATCCATTTTCTGTGCATCTCATAACCATAACAGTACGTAGAATCTACTGTGTGGCAAACACAAAGAACCGCCATAGATACATAATGAGAAAAATCAAGCACAAAGACACCCAACCACAGATAAACCTTCGGAAATAAGACCAGCCATAAGAACGCAAAGGAAACAGGAACCCAAGCACAGAGAAAATTAAAGACGAAAGGCATGCAAAAAATACTTTGAAATAAAAATAAGAACCCAACCACAGCAGATTTCCCCTGGGAGCTGGTCTCCAAATCGGGAGGAGCAGATTCCATCTGGAGCTTCCAAATCAGGACGGGTTTTCCAAATGAGGAAGCAGGGTGGTGGTGGTGGTTTCCAAAATCGGGAGCAAAAGGTTGGATTTCCAAATGGAGGAAGCAGGGTGGTGGTGGTAGTTTCCAAAATGGGGAGCAGAGGTCGGGTTCCAAATGGAGATTTCCAATTCGAATCCTTAGTTCTAATATGTAACCGGTCTAACCGATTTCTTACAACCGGGTTTCTCTGCTTCCTCAACAGTGGACCGGGTTTGGAGGGTAGAAGTTCATTAATGTGCTGGCAAGCCGGGGACCGTCGGATGGCCTACGGGGAGATCCTAACCGTAGCTTTACACTACTTCACACCGTCCCGCTTAACACAATAATCGATCTCCCAAAGAATTTGCTCTCTGATAAGCTATTAGTGTATTTCACCTTTGATGGAGATCTCTAAATCTTTATTGGCCGAAGTAGGAGCAGCTTGTTGATCTCGATCCAATTGACATGATACAGAGTTTAGGAGATCTTTGATGAACCCGAAATGTAGTTTATTCCACTTAAGAAGAGCAATTTTACCCGGTCCAACTTTTTGGATAAAATGTGAGAATGACCGTGTATTGCACCTGTGATGGAGAGCTCTAAATCTTTATTGGCCAAAGTAGGAGCCGCTTGTTGAACCCATTCCAATTGACAAAATAGAGAGTGGAGGTGATCTTTGATTAACTTGAAATGTAGTTTATTCCACTTACGAAGTGCGATTTTAACCCGGTGCAACTTTTTGGATAAAATGCGAGAAGGACCACCATCTACGTGCATCGCCCATGCAGCAGCAATTGTGAAGAAACTTCAAGCGTCACGAATCCACATAGCTTCAAAGCAAAAAAGAAGTCTAGAAATGTTACCACGGCTATTTGTATTTAGTATTAAGGAAAGATGATCCAAAGTCGATGCAAGAGCGTGGATAATCGAAGTGTTTGGGAATCGAACTCTCCAAGCTTGGATTGACAAACCATGATCAAGACATTCACCACTAAGTCTACCAATGTTCCAGTTAAATGGGTTACCATTAAACCCCAAATCCACCAATCCATAGGAAGTGATAAAATGTTGAAGACCAGTTCTAGTGGAGGAATGAGATGGCACTACAAGAAAAAAGACTTTGGGTGACAAAATAATTTGTCACCCAAAATGCAAATTTCGTCACCTAATGTTTTGGGCGACAAAACTGAGTTGTCATCCGGTTTGTCACCTAAATCCCATCAACCAATGTTTTGGGTGAAGATTTTGGCGTTATGTCGCTCGAAACCATTCGGACGGTTTACAAAACCGTCATTACGACGGTTTTGTGCCATAAGAACGAAATTGAAAATTGTCATGCCCAGTACAGTCCATCCGTTCCCATGAGCTGTGCGAACGTACTCTCTACACGTTCAGGCCACTCATGCGAACGGTTAGTCTAAGGTGACAAAATTCACAATCTGTGCGCATGAATATATAACATAGTCTGAATGGTCTTACGTAGAGTTCGGACGCTGTCGTGAAGACGTATGCACCGTTGTTTCATTTATGACAAAGTACCTATTTGTCATCCTCAGAACCCGTTTGAACGACTACGTATACGGTGCAGATGTTTGTTGATACGAACACGTTCGAACGTATTATTGTACTGTGCACACACATGCTTAATAAAAGACCGTGTGCAAGCTAGAATAACCGTTCGGATGTAAAAATTAAACGTGCAGTGTGTGGACGGGTAGTTATGTGTGCACACATTATCGACGCCAAATAACCGTTCGAACAACCTTTGTTACTGTTTGAATGGTTTGCTACGTATTTAAAATAATTTAATTAAAATTTTAAAAATAATTTAGAAGTAATATAAATAGAAAGATATTTGATGCTCATAATATAATAAAATATCTACAAATATGCAATCGTTATTAAAAGTAAATAAAATACATAATCGAAAAGTACTAACAAGGTAGTAAAAATACATAAATCTACCCAAAATTTCGTTTGGGTTTCGAACAAAATTGCAGCTGTCTAATCTATTCCATCATCTGCTCACGCATCTGCTCCGCCATTAGTTGTGTCCTCCTTTCTTCTTGTTCCACTAGGGTCCTTTGCTGCTCCTGCATCACCTTCTGGTGTTCTTCGTCTTTTTTCCGTTGATGCTCTGCTATCATTTGCATCAACTCTTCATCTTTCTTCCGTTACTGCTCCTCTACGATCTACAGATGCTATTGCATCGTCTACTCCATATCTGACCGCTTGACCAAAAGAGCTTCATATTCCATCTGTCTAGCCCTCATCTCCTCAATATGTAATCTGGCTCCTCCAATCTCCGAGACAAATCAACGGATGATGCTAATGAAGATGATCTAACAGACCGTACTAAATAATAAATAATAAAAATGTAAATTTATTACTTACTAACAACGCTCTAGCACATTGGAAGGACCTCGCTCCCGATGTGTGTACAATCTTCAGTTTAGCTCTATTCTCCTTGTTGATTGCACTTCTCCTCTACATTGTACATTTACAGTTGTTACCACAATTAAGCATATAGCTAAAATAAACGTTCAGGACGGAGTAAAAATGTTTAACATGAAATTCCTTGCTCGCGAATAAATCAGAAACAATAGTCCATTCTTCGTTGTTCATATCGGGATACAGGTGCTCTAAAGCCTTTCTTTGGAATTGAATACCGAGTAATGTTGGAAAATTATATTTCTATGCGTCCTATACGTTGTGTTCATCATAGACGTCACAGTGATATGATCCTCGGCTCAGTCGTAATCTAGTTGGAAGTCATCCTTAATATTTATAACAATTAGAAACACAAAAAAGTTTCAATAATAAAAATTTAATAAATTATACTTACCAACACCCGATTCATCACATACGATTTAAACTCGTCGGGGTCCTCCTTCCACTTGCTCATCTCAAATGGGACATGTTGCCGAACGAGCGTACCAATATGACTCGAGTGCATAGAGGAAGTCTTGTCATCACTGCCCGTATGTCCATCAGGGATATGGAAAGTCAGATTTCCCCCGATGTGAGCCTCGAGTAAGGCAATCCCTCGCGTACTACTTCAAACATGTCTGATTCCGGACGTCGCTACAAATGAAGAACAATAAATTTAAAATTCAATTAAGCATAGAAATTTAAAAAATCATAATATTTAATCAAGATTGACTGGGTAAGATACTTACATGCACAACTACTCTAGGAGCCCACTGGACTGGTTGTGGTAGGGGACGGTATTCATTCCTATCCCTAAGCGAAGGACCCGACACTACTAGTGTACCTTGACTACTTTTAGTTCGAATTGATGGATCGCACCGAAGACGTTTCCCTTCCACTGACATGACATCGTCCTGTGACCAAATACACCGATATTAGAGAAGAAAAAACAAAATGAATTATGTTACTCAAAATGAATATAAAATGTAAACGCAAATTTAATCGAAATGATAAAGTTACTTTAATCTTTGTAGTCATTTCATTAGAATCACTACAATCTTCACTGAACGATTCTGAGGAATCATCGCTTCCTTCCTTCTACTTCACGTAGTTCAAGACAATTCAAGAATTACATCAAGTTCGTTATCTGCATTTCGTTTAATTCTTAAATGGGGCTAGGGCTACTAAATGAATGCATGACATAACAGCAAGAACCGTTCGGACGTAACAAAATGTCCGAACAATACATATAATCGTTCGAACGTTTGTCCAAAGCGTCCGAACCAAAAATAAAGTCCAGACGGGCTATATAACGTCCGGACTGCGATTGTAGAAAAAGACAGTTATTTGTCGCACAAACTCTATTTTCACCACAAATTCATGCCAAAATCAACCAAAATCACAAAAATTTCAATATAAACACATCACAACCAACCCCGAACTCCATTGCTATCAATTTAGACCATAAAAATTGGAAAAACACATCCATTGATATACTAAAATCTTTGCTTTTCATCCTAAAACAAAAGAAATTTTAAAACTCACTAACCTTAAATGCAATCCACTGTGAAATCTCAAATGAATTGCTCCTTTCACACCCTTTTCAATGAGATTGACGTCCAAAATCAGCTACCTTTTTCTCCTCTAGCTCAAATCTCTCAAATTTTCTAAGTTTTTTTTACGTTTTGGCTATACTGTCTTCAATTTCCCGTCCTTCAAACGAATACAAGTTGTTCAGACTCGTTACGTCTCTACCCAAACTTACATTTCTCGACACCGTCTAATCTTACTCACAAGCGTCTGGACATAACATAACCTTCCGAACACAATACTACCTTATATTTCATGATACTTTTTTAGAAATACCAAGACGATAGCGTCTGATCATAAACAATAACGTCCAGACGATATCCAACCAACCGTCTGTTGGCTTTTGTGCACAATCGAGAATTTGATGATTTCAAAAAATGGATCAAGTCTATAAAATTGACACCTTAAAAGACAAAGACGACTTGATGAAAGAGCCAAAGACTTGATAAAAGAAGAACAAGAAGACGCAAGGAGCTCAAAGTGAAGATTCAAGACATTAGGGTATCATCCTTGTAACTCTTTGTTTCACTTTTGACAAAGATTTGAATCACGCACTTGCATATCTTTCAAAACATGCATAAATAGTTTTATATTTTGTTTCAAAGATTAAAATTGTCACGCCCCGAACGGCATCCCGCAGGGACCGTGACAGCCGCGAGCTATCCCCCGGATGGCTCCAGCGTTCTTACTTATTTTCTCACTTGATTACGGCGAAAACGTACAGGATCGCGAGGGGTTTGAGCAAATACTTACATAATCAGGGTTCTCATTAAATTCATACAAAACAAATATTTAAACATATTAGAACCCAATTAGTGACGCTCATGTCACTATCAACAAAATGCGGAACTTAACATCTTGGGCATCTAGGTCAGGTAGTCCTCCTGACTCTCTTCACCTGATACATCTGGAATGACACAGTTTTAAAAACGTGAGTCAAAAAGACTCAGTAAGGGAAAAACATAAAACTTAAAATCATGCTCTTGACTCATGCTTGCTTAATCATGAAAGAAAGAAAACTTAATAACTGATGCAAATGCGTGATCATGAATTATGCATATGCTCTTGCTTAGTGTTTTCGGCCCCAGGCCCTTGAAAACCACTTTCTTTCATACTTGCTTGTAAAACTGGCCCTTGGCCCTTAAAAATCATTCATTCGTACTTGTGCCCTTGTTGGCCTTATCATAATTATTTCATGTCTTTTACTTGTGGGCTCGCTCCATTTGACCCCTGAAGTCAGGGTTGTGCGTTCCCTTCGGAACCGTCCCCGAATTCCCTTAGAGACCTTACATCTGGTCGAGCTAGCCCTTGAAGTGGCCCCGGGCCTGATGGCTAGACACGACCCTTGGAGGCACCACACCTTCTCACTGTCCTTCAGTGTGGCTTGCACAGCCTCTTGGATTCACCCATCCTTCTCATAAATGTCCTTCGGTATGGGAGTCCAACTTGATGGTACGGTACCGACCGGTGCCCTTAATCTTAACTTATCGTTTCATAAAACTTCTCATATTCTTTCCATAAAAATCATTGCATAATTTTCTTCTTGAAAAATTCATGCAATGCACATGTCATGTCATGCTTGCTTAAAATTCATGCTTGTTCATGAAATTCATATCATGTCATGCTTTCTTAAAATCCATACGTGTTCATGAAACGATGCAGTGTGTCATTCCAGTTTTGAAAAGAAATACTTACTGTACACTTACAGTATCCACTTACTCTTGGTCTTCTTGTTCGTATATACAGACACGTGGATCGCCTACAAGCGATTCAAATATTCTTTTAGACTTTAAGAATTATGAAATCATTTCTTTTGAAATCAGTCATCAATCGAAGATATATATATATATATCTATATATACATATCACTGAAATTTATTTAATTAAAAAAATAATTATTTTATTCTTTTCCTTAAATATTCAAAACTTAGCTTATTAAATCATTAATATTTTTATTGAAATAAAAATATATTTATCCGTGTACATGTCTTGATTAGGGTTAAATAATACTCATAGGTTTAGATTTAAACCTAAGTCTCTTTTTATTACACGTACTACATTAAACCTTATATCTAACTATTAATAAATTATTCATGATTAAATCTTAACTTAGACTTTAAACCTCAAATAAAACCCGAGTAAAACTTAACTAGGGTTCCAATAATATTTAATAAAAGATCATAGCCCTACAACATTATTCCAACTAGCCTAACCCTAATTTCTTATCCAACACAACAATGAAAATACCTAAATTATAAATTGCACTTAGGGTTAACTTCTTGCAACTTTCGGCCACTACCATTTATGCACCAATTAATCACAACTTTTCTCCAAGGGTGATCCCATCCTCCAATCAACAATTTTCACAACCTAATATCTATAAATCAAAACACCAATACCATACACCACACTCATGGCATTCGGCCAACTCATGTTTTTACCCAATGATTAGTTTTCTTTTATTTCCTTCAATATGCATGCTTCCAATACTTAACATAATCATCTACTATGCATTTAAGGTCATAAATCTTGCACATGTTAAGGCCAATGTCCAAATCTACACATATTCAAAACTATACATGAAAATCCACATAGCTTATTTTCGGCCTTACCCCAAAATGTACCCTTTTCATGCTAAAAATCATATCATGCATATCCTTTGCATTTGTGACCTAACTAGCATGCATACACTTAATCCTTTTTATCAAATAATTCCATCAACAATAGATCTATTCTTTATTCACACTAATATCCATAGATCTAAACAAAGATATCATTTTTTCATCAACCCAACATATCAAAACTTAGATCTAACTTCCTTTAGCATACATTGTTCTTCATTTGCCTTTTTCTTCACATACAACCTTAGATCTAGGGCTTCCATGGTTAGATCTAGCATGTAAACAACCTAGGGTTCCTAAGCATCCAAGATCTAACAACATCAAGGCATCTATCAAAATAAAACTTCAAGATCTTATACATAGGCCATTCGGCCACTCATGCTAACCCAACAAAATCATTTTAGCCTTACCTTGTTGTTTGTCCAAGCTTGAGCACCTAGAAAATAAAACATCTATGGTTAGTACTTATGATGTTTAAGGCAAGAACATCAATGACTAATCTTACCTTTACTCTTTACCAACTCTTCCTATCCTTCTCCTCCTTCAAAGATTCGGTCCACCCTCCTTAGAAATGACCAAGCTTGGTTTAAAAGAAGCTCTATGGTGGTGAAGAGGACATGGTAAGTTTGAAGAATAATGGTGTCAAATGACTAGGGTTTTCAAGGTAGGACTTTTGTCTACAACAAGAGAGATTTACTTGGCTTTTGGAATGGGTTTTGGCAAGCTAGATGGAAGTGGTTTAGAGGCAAGATGAAATAGAGCAAACCTTGAACATTGCATGAGAGATTCGGCTAAGGGAAGCAAAAGGGAGAGAGTTGTGTAAGCTTGTAAGATTCGGCCAAGAGAGGAGAGGTTTGAGAGTGAATTGCTTGAGTGTTTCGGTCAAGAGAGAAATGCAAGAGGGTTGTGTGAGATTGAGTCTCCCAATGCAATTGACACAAAGTGTGAGAGAGTGAATTGACAAGAGGGAGATTTCAAATGAAAAGTGAGGAATGGGGGGTGTGTTTGCCGACCAAGCTTGCTTCCCCCTTTCTCTCTCTTCTTTTATTTCTTTTCACCTCTTTCTCACATCACTTCCTTGTCTCCTTAGCAAAGCTTGTACATTCTCTTTCTTCCCATGCATTCCATCGACATTCACTCTTTCTCCCTCACTTTTTCTCTTCTCTTTTGCTTCAATGCATTGTCTTATCACTCTTACACTTCTTACACCTTCTTACACCTCCTTACATTTCACATGGCCTTACTTTATGGCTTTTCAAATTCACCCTAAAGCCTTTCACGTAAATGCCTTGTATTTTACTTAGTTTGGTTGATTTTCAACCAACCTAGTTACTCCCACATTAAATGGCAACTAACTTTCAACTTAGTTTTCACTTATCACCTAACTTATCACTTTATAAGCTCTCTTACTTATCTATCCATTCCAATAGCTTTTCACCTTACAAGTATGATACCTTATCATGTGATAATGGCCTTAGCCTATCTCTACAATAATCACAAGGCCTTATCACTCTAAAAGTTTCCTAACTTATCATGCTTGCTTATCTCTATGATAAGCAAGTGTGCTTATCAATTAAATCATTTCTAAACTTATCACATAACTACATAGCTTATCATTTGAATATTCATGTGGAAATTCTATTAATAATATAGAACACATCATAATATTACATGTCACATACAATATTTAATCCATGTATTCAAAAGAATTTCATTATTTAATCTATTAATAATTTCGGCTTATACAAGGAAATTATTAAAGCATAATTCGAATTATATGGCCCATGAATCATAGTAGGTAAATGAAAAATATCAATTTGTAAAAGAGGAACTTACTTGCAAATTTCGGCTCTTAACATAATATAATTTGTACTTGCATTAAAATGGCATATTAGTTATTTAAAGAGATTTTATGAAATAAAATCTCATTTTAATCGAAATACCATAATCATAAGAAATTAGGCCATACATTGGCCAAAACATAGCCCCATTAAGAAATAAAAACTATTACATTGGAAAAATAAAATAATACATAAGCAATTACGTAGGGGAAAATCGGGGTCTCACAAAAATATTTTTAAAGGTTTCAAAATACCCCAAACAAAGTCTCAAACCTTTCATATACTTATGAGAAGTAAGGATTTAAAATTGGATATTTAAAAGTGGTAAAAAATATGGTTTTAAAAAGAACCAGACTGTGCTTAAGTTGACGCGGTCGACCGGCCCTCGACCACTTGGTATAGCGGTCGACTTGTGGCTTTTTAAAATATAGCTATTAAGCTTCTGACAATATGACCGTTGGGTAATGGTAACTTGAAGCGGTCAACCGGTTCATGTAGCGGTCGACCGACTCGTTTTAACAGACGACTCCCAACGGTTATAAACGGCTAGTTTTCATATGTGGCCTATAAATACACCTTCATAACGTCCAAAATGGATATAGAATGACCACATATCATTTCTACTACTTGAAAAATATTTTAAACCTTCATATTCTATATTTCTCATATCATTCACACAAAACACACTTTCATATCCTTGTCTTTGTGTGAATAAAGAGATAGTACTTTTCACATTCATATCCACTATTCAAGAGAGTTTTTGTTCTTCAATCTCCCTATCTAGAGAGTTGTTTCCTTTAATGAGGTTGTTCACTAATGAAGAAGATTAACTTCTAAAGTTTGGTGAGGTTGTGACTGGTAAGCCAGAAAAACCACTTGGGTGGGTTTGAGCGTTGAGCTCGGGAAAACACTTCTACGGTTCTCTAGCACCTGGAAGCTAGCTAGTAAGCTATTTGTTCAAGGCTCGGTGAAGGAGCTTGAGGGGTGGATGTAGGCAAGTTTGCCGAACCACCTAAAAATTAAGTGTTTGCTTCTCTTATCCCTACTCTTTACTTTCAGAACATATTTACTCTTATTGCATATTATACTTGTGCTAAAGTAATATTTACTAGCAAAAACGTCTTTTGGGTCAATATCGAAAAGTTTTAGAAAACCAATTCACCCTACCTCTTGGATTGCCTTAATCCTAGGAATAACAATTGGTATCGGAGCTTGGTGCTCATTATACAAGATTTAACAATCTTGAGTTAGAATCACAATTTCAAGCTTCAAAAATCAAGTTGAAGGGCTTTCCACACTAAGACCTCCTCTTTTTTATCAAAATGGTTATTCATATTGGAAAGCTAGGATAAAAATTTTATTCAATCCATTGATTATGATTTATGGTTATGCATTTTGAATGGTCCACATATTCATACTAATAAAGTTGGAGAGTTTGAAAACAAAAATGAATATGTGACCTAGACAAAAAGAAAATTTCTTTGGATGCTAGAGGTATGAATATTCTTTATTGTTGTTTAGATAAATGTGAGTTTAATAGAATATCTTCTTGCACAAATGCTAAGAAAATTTGGCATGCTGTAGAGATTACTCATCAAGGGACTAAAGATAGCGACTCATGTTCCTCCGAAGAAGCCGGAGAAATCGCAAACATGTGCTTCATAGCTCTAGATGACGCTGAGGTATATTCTTCTGATGATGAACCTCAACCTTCATATATTGAGCTTCAAAATGAATTTGATGAACTTCTTTCTCAATTTAAAAAACTATGTTCAAAATATATATCATTGAAAAAGAAACTCATTTTGATTTCAAAAGAAATTGATTTATTGAAAAATGAGATAGATAACCTAAAACTAGAAAACGATTTGTTCCAACAAAAAACTTTAGAATTTGAAAATGAAAAGGTTGCTTTGAACAACAAAATTGTTTCTCAAAGCAAAATCTTTTAAAAGTTTACTAAATGAAGCAAAACTTTGGACAACATTCTTAGTAGTGAAAGATGTATCTTTGACAAAAGTGGCTTAGGCTACAAGCCTTCGATTCACCAAAAATATTTTAAGAATTATTTTGTGAAGACTAAGTCTTTTAATGCACCTACTCAAACATGTAATTTTTGCAACAAGAAAGCAGGAGTTCCAAAAGGAACCAAAACTAACTTTGAAGGACCCAAAAAGGCTTGAGTTCCAAAAATGGTTTCTTGATTCTCTTGTAGGATGAAGTAACAAATGGTGCTTGGATGAAACTTGCCTATCAAGAAGGCTTGTGACATTTGAGGACATTTCCTAAAGGGACAACCTTTTGTAACTTCTAAATCCGTATGTGAGAATATGTTCTTATTGTTGGTTGATGATGATTTCTTATGTTTTAAATGTTACAAATGCAAATATTTTCACATTTGACATATTTTTTTGCATTTCTAAAAATGGGACTTCTATAAGCTAACACTTTTACAAAAATCATGAACTTTGATAAATTTTTTGTGAGCTTAAACTTTTTTTGGTTGAGAATAACCTTTAAATTGTCATTGGTAGCGAAGAGGTTGATACAAATATCAAGTGTTTGCTTCTCTTATCCCTATTCTTTACCTTCAGCACATATTTACTATTATTGCATATTATACTTGTGCTAACGTAGTATTTACTAGCAAACACGTTGATTGTATCACAATTTTGTTAGTTTATCACTTGAGAAAGTTCAACAATTACACCATTTCCACTAGAAAATGAGAAAATTATGCTTTGGGCATTAGTATGAGGCGAGTTGTTAATTTTGACAAAAGAAAGTGTAATTGATTAAATTTAAGTTATTTGTTTTCTCTCCTCTCACCATATTTTCATGTCTCCATTTTCATAAATATGATTGGAATATAAGGTTCAGTAGCATAATTCTTGACTATTTGAAATTCTAAAGTTGGCTTGATTTCCTTTTATTCCAACAGCCCAAGTATTTCCCCGAGTACAAACTTTGACAAGAATTGCAAGAAGACCAGAGAGACTTGGGGAGAACATGTGAAGAATTCGGCTGGACTTATGCGATAGAACACCTGCAAACAAAACAAAACGCTGGAGAAACTTGTAAAAGAGCTGGACTGAAACTTGTAAATGGACCGAAGCTTGAAACATGGGCTGGGCCTTGAAACACGGAAGCTGGGCCTTGAAACCTGCAGAAGAAACGAGAGACTAAAAGAAAAAGGGCATTTTGGACGGCAAAAGGGGAGACGAAGCTAAACTGAGAGGGACTCTCGGCAAAAAGGAAAAAAGGCAGCAGATTGTTATGGGAGTCGGCAGCTTTTGTCGTATTAGGGCAGCTTAAGTTTCTTTTGGTGACCTAGTTCTTTTTCATTCGGCAGCTTAACTTTTCGGAGCTTGAGTTTTTCATGCGGCTGCTGGAGTTTTTCATTCGGAGCTTGAGTTTTTCATGTGGCTGCTGGAGTTTTTCATTCGGAGCTTTAGTTTTTGCATTCGGCTGCCTTTAGCTTTTTCATTTTGCTTCAGCTTAACTATTCGGCTTAGTTTCTTTTTCATCTGCTTTTAGTTTTTATTCGGATGGCAGCTTAACTATTCGGTGCTTTTGTTATTCATTCGGTGACTTTAGTTTTTCATCTGCTAGTTGTTTCTCATTCGGTGACTTTAGTTTTTCATCTGCTAGTTGTTTCTCATTCGGTGACTTTAGCTTTTCATCTGCTAGTTTTTTTTTTCATTCGGTGACTTTAGTTTCTCATCTGCTCTAGAGTTTTATTCGGTGGCTTTGTTTCTTTCGGTGCCCATTGTTATTCGTGGAGACCAAGTGCTACAGAGGAGAGCTTTCACTTGTTCATTGGCTGGGTTCAGTGGTCTTGGTGGCTGGAGAGACTTTTGCTTGCTGCCAATGATTCTCCTCCAACTCATTCCATTGCTTTTGCTAGCTATTCCCGTAGAGACAAGAAAAGCCATGGGACTTTTGACTTTCTTTTATTTTACAGCTTTTAGAGTAGTTTTTGTTGCTGCTCGGTTCTTTTTGTCTTAGAGTTTTGTTTTATTGTTTTTTTCATCACTGTTAAGCCAAGACCGAGTACTTCTTGCTACTGCTAGACAGAACACTCTCATTTATTGTTGCATTTTATTTCAGTTTTAGAATTTGTTTGTACCGAATGCCCTCTTCTATTTATTTTCCAGATTTGAGTTTGGATCGAATGCCATGTTCCATTTAATCTTTAGATTTGAATTTTGTTTTGGTTGAATGATTAAAGTTCTATTTTATTTCTTTAATGTTAGTTTAGTATTTAAGCTTGCGTTTGTTAATTCTATCTCATGCTATTTAATTATCGTGTTTGATTGTTAGTTTTTCATTAATCTTCTAGCGTTTAGATTAATCACAAATCAAAAATCTCAAAATCATGGATGGTAACCTAAAACAAAACTTTTCCCTTTGTAAATATCATTTTCATTGTAAATAGAACATAGATTTCGTTTATTGTAATGGTGATCGGAATGAAAGATTGAACACATCGTTCCTTGTGGAGATGACCTAGGACTTCCCTAGTATTACTTGACAACCTCCAACGCTTGGGAGTAATTCGCTAATCATTTTTAGTCGAGTCAAGTTTTTGGCGCCGTTGCCGGGGAACGGTTAGTTCAATTGACATTCTATTGCCATTATTTTTTTCTTTATTTCCTTTTTACATTATTAGTTGTTGGTTCGTTAGTTCACACTCATACACTTGATATCACTCTCTTAGGCACTGATGTTTGATGAATTGGGCAAGAGACGATACACATAGACTATATAGAGTGAATTCTACTGATAGTGTGTATAGTGATAGTGTGCCAAGTGTTGAGTTGGACACTAGTAGCATTGATTTAAACTCTGATTTTGGAAATTCTGCTACTGTTGAAGATATGGCTGAAGAGGCACCTAGAACACTAAGAGATTATTTGCAGCCCACTCGCACCACAACATCATCATGCATTGCTTTACCTGATGATGCTTCTAATTTTTCCATTAAGCATGGCATGTTGTCAATAGTACCTCAATTCCATGGGATGGATTCCGAGAGTCCATACCAACATTTGACAGATTTTGAGCTTGCTTGCACTGCTTTCATTACTAGAGCTACGACAGATGAATATGTTAAACTTTGTTTATTTCCTTTTTCTTTAAAGGATAAAGCGAAGATTTGGTTTAATTCTCTTAGATCAAATTCTATCTCTAGTTGGTCTGACATGCAACGTGAGTTCTTACATAAATTTTTTCCTTTTCAGAGAACTCAATTTTTGCAAGAGCAAATCAGCCACTTTATGCAGAGGAGTGATGAGACCTTCCACTCTTGTTGGGAAAGATTCAAGGATTTAATGAACATCTGTCCACATCATGGGTTTGAGTCTTGGAGGCTTGTCAACTACTTCTACACTGCACTTACACCTGAATGCAAGCAATTTGTTCAGACTATGTGCAATGGGGAATTCTTTAGCAAGGAACCTGATGAAGCGTTGAAGTTCTTTGATTACCTTGCTGAAAGTGCTCAACAATGGAATACACGATCTGACCGGACACCATTGACAGTACAACCTCTCAGAGCAATTGGTGGTGGGGGTAAATATGAAGTCAAAGAGGATACTGATGTCCAAGCTCGTCTTAGTGATTTGACTAGAAGGTTGGAGGTTATGGAATTAGAGAAGTTGAAGGCCGTGAAAGCAGTGGAGGTGTGTTCTCTATGCGCCGATTCAAGCCATAAGACTCAGGATTGTCCGATTATGCCAGTTCTACAGGAGAGTGGGTCTGATCAGATGCAATCAGCAAATTGGGTTAACAGAACACCAAATCAGCCTTTCTCCAACACTTACAATCCGGGGTGGAGGAATCATCCGAACTTTTCATGGAGGAATGATCAATCTGGTCAATCTTCGCATTTTCAGCAACCTCCCCAGTCCTATGCACCACCTTCTCAGCAGACATCTCATCCGGCTGCTCCTCAGCACCATTATCAATTACATCAAACTTCTCAGAGCTATCCGATTGCAGCAGCGCCTCCAGGATTTCAATCTCATGTAGCTGCTCAACATTCTCAATTTCAACCCCCTGCTCCACCAAAGAAGTCTCTTGATGATAGTATGGCACAGATGGCCAACACACTTCAGCAATTCATGCAGATTCAAGCCACTACGAATAGTCAGAACACTCAAGCCATTAATGAGTTACGGGACACCATTAATAAGATGAGTACGACATTGAGCACTCTTGACAGAGGAAAATTCTCAACACAACCCCAGCCAAATCCTCAAGTATACCGGCAACAACAACAACAACAAGTGCATAATGTCTCAGAGGAATCCATTGACACAGGAAAGGCTGTTATTTCTTTAAGAAGCGGAAAGGAAGTTCCTCGACCTGAAATGCCTATGGATAGACAGACAGTTCCCCTGACACCTGACGTTGTGAATGAGGCAGATGAAGCTGCAAAGAATTTGAAGCAAGAGGAAGTTCGGCGTGAAGCAAAGAAACCTGCAAGTGATGAGGCAGAGACGAGTAGGGAGTTCCGACCTGTGGTTCCCCATCCTCAGAGATTGGCAGCTGGCCAAAAGAACAAATATCATACGGAGATTCAGGAAATCTTCAAGCAAGTGAAGATCAATATTCCACTTTTGGACGCCATACAACAAGTCCCTTCATATGCAAAATTTCTGAAGGACTTGTGCACAGTGAAGAGGAAGCTGAATGTAAAGAAGAAAGCTTTCTTGACAGAGCAAGTCAGCGCATTGATATTGAGCGAGACTCCTCAGAAGTTCAGAGATCCCGACACTCCTACCATTTCCATTATGATTGGTGAATCACGCATTGGGAGAGCTTTGCTAGATTTGGGTAGCAGTGTGAACTTGCTACCATTCTCAATATATGAGCAGTTGGGATTGGATGAGCTGAAAAAGACTTCTATCATGCTACAGTGTGCTGACAGATCAGTCAAGGTGCCACGGGGTATAATTGAAGATGTTTTGGTTCAGGTAGACAAATTCTACTATCCAGTGGATTTTGTAGTTCTGGATATGCAGCAGAAAGTTTCCACCATCTACCAGGCACCTGTCATTCTTGGACGTCCATTCCTTGCTACCTCCAATGCATTGATTAATTGTCGAAGTGGAGTACTGAAGCTCACGTTTGGGAATATGACATTGGAGATGAACGTGTTTAATGCCTGCAAGATGCCGAGTGGATGTGACGACTCAGAGGTATATGCAGTCGATTTGATAGAAGACTTTGATGTTTCAAAGCTGTTATCAGTACTTGATTCTGATAGTGCACTTGAGGATGACTTTCCCGAGCAGCCTGAAGCTCTTATTGAGACCGTTCCTCCATCAGTAGAGTTGACAGAAGCAGATGGACAGTTAATAGAGACACATGACCCCTCTCAGTTGTCAGTGAGCTACACAGGCAGTTGGCGTAGGCCAGTCTTTGAAGCTCTCGACTTACCAGAAGTCATGAAGTCATCAGAGGAAGAAGTCCCTACATTGGAGTTGAAGCCATTACCCGAGGACTTGAAGTACGTTTTTCTGGGTCCAGCTGAGGGTACATTCCCAGTTGTCATCTCTTCTCAGCTTACTTTAGAGCAAGAAGCTGATTTATTAGCAGTGTTAAGACGACATCGAGGAGCAATAGGATGGACCGTTGCAGACATCAAAGGAATTGACCCCTCTATTTGCACTCATAACATCTTTCTGGAGGGAGATGCAAGACCAGTTCGTGATGCACAACGAAGATTGAATCCCACCATGAAAGAGGTGGTGAAGAAAGAGGTGCTGAAACTGTTAGCTGTGGGCATCATTTATCCTATCTCCGACAGCAAGTGGGTAAGTCCAACACATGTAGTTCCAAAGAAATCTTGCTTAACTGTTATTGAAAATGCTAGTGGTGAGTTGATCCCGACTAGGAAGGTAACTGGTTGGAGAATGTGCATTGACTATAGGAAATTGAATTCAGTTAGTCGGAAGGATCACTTCCCAATACCTTTCTTGGATCAAATTTTAGAGAAAGTAGTTGGTAATGCTTTTATTGCTTTCTAGATGGTTTTTCTGGTTATTATCAAATTGCCATAGCACCAGAGGATCAAGAGAAGACCACCTTCACTTGTCCCTTTGGCACTTTTGCTTTTAGAAGAATGTCATTTGGTTTATGTAATGCACCTGCTACTTTTCAGCGCTGTATGATGAGTAATTTTTCTGACATATTGGATGAAATGTGTGAAGTGTTTATGGATGACTTCTCTGTGTTTGGTAGATCATTTGATGCCTGTTGTAAACATCTTGATGTTGTGTTGCAACGATGTGAAGAGAAAAATTTGTTGTTGAATTGGGAAAAATGTCAATTTATGGTTAGTAGTGACTTGGTGCTTGGTCACTTAGTTTCTGAGCGTGGTATAGAGGTTGACAAGGCTAAGAAAGAGTTGATTTCTCAATTGCCTGTCCCTAGGACAGTAAAGGATATCAGATCATTTCTTGGTCATGCTGGTTTTCATAGACGTTTCATTCAAGGCTTTAGTAGTATTGCAAAACCATTGTGAACTTTGTTGCAAAATGATACTACTTTTGTTTGGACTGATGAGTGCCAGCATGCTTTTGAGACCCTGAAGGAACATTTAACAGTTGCTCCCACTATGCAATCTCCTCGGTGGGACTTGCCTTCTGAAATCATGACAGATGCTAGTGACTTCGCTCTGGGTGTCGTTCTTGGCCAATGAGAGGATAATAAACCTTCTGTCATTTATTATGCAAGTCGTACTTTAAATGATGCACAAAAAAATTATACCACCACCGAGAAGGAATTGTTAGCTGTTGTGTTTGCCTTGGATAAATTTCGTTCTTACATTCTTGGGTCTTCTGTTATCATTTTTACTGACCATTCTGCTCTTCAATATTTGTTGTCAAAGAAAGATGCCAAACCAAGGTTGATTCGTTGGATTTTGTTGCTACAAGAGTTTAACATCACTATCAAGGACAAGAAAGGAGTTGAAAATGCGGTAGCAGATCACTTGTCAAGATTGCCATCAACCACTTCTTCCTCTTCCTCTCTTCCTTTAGATGATAGTTTTCCTGATGAGCAACTTTTTGGAGTTACTACAATTCCTTGGTTTGCTCACATAGTTAATTATTTGGTGACTGAACAGGTACCTTCTGAATGGTCTCTTCAAGACAAGCGCAAATTCCTTGCGGAGGTAAGGCATTTTTATTTTGACGATATTCAAATACTGTTCAGACCAATTGATTCGAAGATGCATTCCTGATGTTGAGTTTTCTTCCATTTTGGAGTTTTGTCATAAGGGCGCATGCGGTGGTCATTTTTCTGCAAAGAAAACAGTAGCCAAAATTTTACAGAGTGGTTTTTATTGGCCTTCTATGTTCAAAGATGCTTACAATTTTTGTAAAACTTGTGACTCTTGTCAAAAGTTGGGAGCCATCACCAAAAGAAACATGATGCCTCTCTCCCCAATTCTTACTTTGGAAATTTTTGACTGTTGGGGAATCGATTTCATGGGTCCCTTTCCAGTTTCCTTTGGACATACTTACATTCTATTGGCTGTGGATTATGTTTCTAAATGGGTGGAGGCCATAGCTTACAAAACCAATGACCATCGTGTTGTCCTTAAATTTCTGCAGTCTTTTTTTGCTCGTTTTGGCATGCCTAAGGTTATCATTAGGGATGGGGGTTCTCATTTTTATGACAAACTGTTTTCCAATCTTTTGAAGAAATATGGAGTTACTCATCGAGTCTCTACTCCATATCACCCTCAAACAAATGGGCAAGCCGAGTTAGCAAACCGTGAGATAAAAATCATTTTGGAGAAAACAGTT
Organism: Myrica gale; assembly: GCA_963930655.1. Classification (NCBI taxonomy): domain Eukaryota; kingdom Viridiplantae; phylum Streptophyta; class Magnoliopsida; order Fagales; family Myricaceae; genus Myrica; species Myrica gale. Next base: position 13,812,117 of record OZ005610.1, on the reverse strand, counting down.
AATCCCAATAGAAAGGATTGGTCCCTTAGACTACTTGATGCCTTGTGGGCTTATCGCACTGCTTTTAAAACTACTCTTGGCATGTCCCCATATCGTTTAGTCTATGGTCGTGCTTGTCACTTACCTGTTGAGATTCAACATCGTGCTCTTTGGGCCATTAAACAAGTTAACATGTCACTTGATGAAGCTTCAGGGTTGAGAAAACTGCAGATTGCTGAATTGGATGAAGCTCGTCGCAATGCATATGACAATGCTCAATTGGCCAAGGAGCGCATGAAAATCCTCCACGATCAGAGGATTCTTCCCAAACACTTCATACTTGGCCAGGAAGTTCTTCTTTACAATTCTCGCTTACATATTTTTCCTGGTAAGTTAAAGTCTCGCTGGCATGGCCCATACATCATTAAGGAGGTCCATTCTCATGGTGCAGTGGACATTGTTGATCCAAAAAATGGAAATAGTTCCACAGTCAATGGACAACGTCTCAAGCCATTTATGACTCCCTTCAAACCAAATGAAGAAATCTTGCTTGTGCAAGATCCCAGGGGAGTCCTCTGACCTTTCCTTTTTGTTGCTTTTTTGTTTTGTTTTGTTTTATTTCTTATTTGCATTTTGTTTTGTTCTTTTTTCTATTGCTCTAGTTGGCTGTGATTTTCTGTTGTTTTTCTTTTGGTTTGCGTCTCTCTGTTCCCATCTTTCTCTTGTTTCCCTTTATGCTTTCACATTGAGGACAATGTTTCATTTAGTTGTTGCACGTTTTGCAATCATGCATTTACTCATTTACACTTGTCAATACCATAATGCATTTTACTGTGATTATGTTGAATTGCTGACTCTTAGTAAGATGGTGATGGTAGTTGAACTTTATTAATGCGTGTTGACAACTTTATCCTTCTCAAGCATTCAAATTTGACATTGATGAAACATGAATGATGATGTGAACTCTCTGGTTTCAAACTTTTGAAGTTTTCTGAGGTTGACCTTAGGATTAGCTCTCACAGGATGAAGGGCAAAACTTTCTAAGAAATAGCTTTTTTTTTTACCTGATATCTCTCATTAGTCTTCATCTACATACCAATGACTAGAATAGAGAGAAGTACACTACAGGACTACTGAGTTGTGCCTTGAAAAAAAAAAGAGAAAACAAAAAGAAAAGCATAAGAGCAAAAAAAAGGGGCAACTTAAGTTGTTACTAAGTCAAGGGCTAGAAACAGTTGCCCAAACTTTGGGGGTTTAGAAAACTCAACAACCCTTAAGAACAGAGTTGGCGTGAAAACTGCTAGACCGAACACTTTCATTTATTGTTGCATTTTATTTCAGTTTTAGAATTTGTTTGTACCGAATGCCCTCTTCTATTTATTTTCCAGATTTGAGTTTGGATCGAATGACATGTTCCTTTTAATCTTTAGATTTGAATTTTGTTTTGGTTGAATGATTAAAGTTCTATTTTATTTCTTTAATGTTAGTTTAGTATTTAAGCTTGCGTTTGTTAATGCCATCTCATGCTATTTAATTATCATGTTTGATTGTTAGTTTTTCATTAATCTTCTAGCGTTTAGATTAATCACAAATCAAAAATCTCAAAATCATGGATGGTAACCTAAAACCAAACTTTTCCCTTTGTAAATATCATTTTCATTGTAAATAGAACATAGTTTTCTCTTATCGTAATGGTGATGGGAATGAAAGATTGAACACATCGTTCCTTGTGGAGATGACCTAGGACTTCCCTAGTATTACTTGACAACCTCCTACGCTTGGGAGTAATTCGCTAATCATTTTTAGTCGAGTCAAGTTTTTGGAACACTTTTACAAAAATCATGAACTTTGATAAATTTTTTGTGAGCTTAAACTTTTTTTGGTTGAGAATGACCTTTAAATTGTCATTGGTAGCGAAGAGGTTGATACAAATATCAAGTGTTTGCTTCTCTTATCCCTATTTTTTACCTTCAGCACATATTTACTATTATTGCATATTATACTTGTGCTAACGTAGTATTTACTAGCAAACACGTCTTTGGGGTTAATACCGAAATCTTTTAGAAAACCAATTCACCCCCTCTTGGGTTACCTTAATCCTAGTTATAACACCGTCTGAACTAAATCTTTAATTTCATGCGTCCCTACCGTATAACCAGTGTTCAGATGGTTTGTTTTACATAATATGACATTGTTCGAGTTTACAACAAAAAGTCCGGACAGTAACCTTAACGTCCAAACGGTTATTGATGTTTTTTTCATTTTTTTAAAATTTATACAATGAAATTTATTAGCAATTTTTAAATAACCAAAGTTAGTTAATAATATAAACAACCTTAAGTGTGTTAAGTTCTAAAGACTATTTGTTTGAATGAGTGTACCTAAATTAGAAATGTAACATTAATTAAAATATTATATTAAGTTCCAATAAATACAAATAACATAAATATATAAAATATCGTCAAAACATAATATGAACAAAATAACATCAAATAAATATCAATACATTTCCACAAAATATAATATAAAAATAAAACGTCCTTAAAACATAATAAAAAATTAAATATCCAAATAAAAAAAACTAATAGATGTCCACAAAGCAGCTAGACTATTGTTCATCATCATCATCATCGGTGAGTTTTAGAACGTGACGGACTTGGCAAAGGTGCTCCTGTATCAGCACGACCTGCTCACTCATGGGAAAGAGCTCCGCACCTGTTGCCATAACCTTCAGGACCGCCTTAAGCACAACGACCTCCTTCCTCCACCCAAAGTTCATATCCACAACCTTATGCTCCAAAGTCGTCAGCTGACGACTAATATCGTTCAGCATGACATAGGTGGGCTGCAAGACCGATTCCATCCACTGAATCAGCTCTGTCATCATATCGTCCATCCAACTCGGCCGCTGTGCCCCTAGCCCCTCCAAAATAGCTATATCCTCGCCTAGCATAGTCTGGAATACCTCGACCTTGGTAGGTCGACCTTCCTCGCCCATTGGCAGGTTTGAGAGCACCGGTAAATCTCTCTTGTACCCCAAGAAATTTGTTAGCTCGTCGAGCGAGAATATTATCATGTTACGAACAGTGACCTCCATACTATCTTATATATTTTTTTCAATTTTTAAGTAATTTCATTTTATTGTACGAATTAACTTATTTTAACATGTTTAATTTTAATCGTGTGTTTAGATAATTGGGTGTCCGTGTCAGCTTATGCATACAAATCGTGTAAATTTTAGACCAATGGTCCAGAGATAGCCTCACAGGATTAGTAGAACCTAAGAAGTTTTAAAAAAGTTGGAAAGAGTATACGGTCAAATCCCAAACCTTAACCCAACTCATTGAAATTAATCTTAATAGTTTTCATTATAATTGTTAGGAGATTGCCTTCCATGGGCTCGACCTATTAAGTTGAGTCATATGGACGTGAGGTTGATGCATCTTCCATTAGGCAAATTCCAGACTTAGTGCGGACAGTTATGTACGCATAGCATAAGAGATTTATCCTGTTGGACATGATTAAGAAAGCAAACTAACTTTCCTAGTCGCTTAAACTTTTTTTTATATAAAGTATAAACTCTTAAAATAAAGGTTAGGGACAGCAAAGCAGTTTTCTTAGTGGCTTAAACTTTTTTTTTCTTTTTCCATATAGTAAACTCTTAAAATAATCGGTCTAGCACAAGAAAAAAAATGCCCAATGCTTATGGTAACAGAAGTACGTCTCCAAAATAAATACCAATAATAAAAAGAGGCTAGCATGGGCTATAGTTCATCGTACAATGGTACAGAAGGCAATCAGAGAAGGGACGTACAAGTTTCTAAAGCAGAACCGGTAGGCGCCCACAGTACCGTTTCCGCTGTATCCAAGGAAAAATTCAAAGATAAAAAACCACCAGCGCCGGTGGAATTTCCCAACCTGTTTCTCGGTAAAGTCGAAGTTAGCCAAATCCACCCAAACGCCCTGGCCGATGCCAAGTTGGCAATTTCTAACAGTAACAGCATCCAAGCAACCATTACCGGGCCCCACTCTGGCAACATCTACATCTTCCTCAATTCGTTTATAGTTGCAGAGATGAAGTTAAAACACGCTGAGTGTTCCCACAAATAGGCAAGAATCAGTACGAAGACGAGTAATGCTTCACACAACACCATTCGAAAAAAGAGAAGAAAAGACTGAAGACACTTCTGTAAAGTGGAATATAAAATCAACACAAAATCCCTTTCTAACCAATTATATACATTTTGATATACAAGGTGAAGGGAAAATAACTTTTAACGTGTGTAAAATTGAGTTACAAAATGTGCTGTTTGAAGCAAGTTTGTTCCGTGAAAAATAAGCAAAAGCAAACTAATGTTATTGCCTATCGGGTTTCTTTTGCTTTCTGGTCTGCTGCTGAATGATTTTAGCAGAGAAAAGTGACTTTGGTAACTTTGAAGCATCGTCTGGTCCTACCACTTGGGCATGTCGCCGAGTTCATCATGCAAACATTCGACAAAGTGGGATCTAAAGAGGACCAAAGCAGAACACAGGGCAACAAACAATGCTCTGAGATTCATTTTTTCATATACTGCAACAATAGAATTTTCCAACTTCTAAACAATTATTATTTGGGAAATTAATGTAACAACACACTAATTGAGGACAAGAAGTTGCACACTGATTGAGAACAAGAAGTTATTATTTCCTTTCTACCAGCAAAACTGGTCGGAATCGAATCCTGATCCTAAAAAGCGATAACTAAGGAACAAAGCCGATAGCATTCCACATAGAATTACATTACATTTTGCCGTTCCAGCGAAAATTAGAAAGAGAAAACATATTAAAAACAAAAACACGGGGAATGATCAACGGCAAACGAAGCCCATTACATAGCTGATGAGTTCACAGAGGCAGGAACTTCCTCCTCGTCAACGAAGCTCCAGAGATCAGCCACCACGTTTTCCTCTGCAGTTGTGGGAGCTGGGGGTGCCGATTGGCCATCATAGTATGGAATCTGATAGAACTTCATGTAGTTCTCGTAAGCTATTAGCTCCTCCGACAGCTTCAGCACTTTGTTATCTTCCTCGTCGGCATTTTCTACTACTTTCTCTTCCACTTTAGCCTTCACCTTGTGACCATTAGCGCAAAGCAACGCAGTTGATGAATAAGCCCCCTCCGACCCAGAACCGGAACCATAATTCTCATCCCCAGAAACAACCATTGGGTTATTTTTGACTACCCCAACATCTTCAAACCAGCTACAATCAAATCCTCCAATCTGGTTGAGATCATAACCAAGCCCAAAACCTGAACCTTTGGAAAAGCTATTGATGTCATCAGCGATATTCTGGGGTTCACGATGAAGAGAGCTGGGATTGGTTCTCAGAAATGGAGGGTTGCAGTGCTTTTGGGTCAAGTAGCAGCCCTCGTCATCTTCGTTGGGGAAATTCACTTTGGCTTTCTTACCACGAATCTTCCGGGCCTCTCGGTCGTAGGCTCGAGCCGCTTCTTCGGCTGTGTTAAAGGTACCAAGCCAGACGCGAACCCCTTTCCTGGGATCGCGTATCTCGGCGGCCCATTTGCCCCACGGGCGTTGCCGAATCCCTCTGTAGAGGTTCTTCCTCGGCCTCTTCGCTGGCTTCTCTGCAACTTCGTGCACATCACCTGCTTGTAAATTTCAAACTCAGGGACTTTTTTTTTTTCAAAACAAAAAAGCAGGAAAAAATAAATACAAGAGGATGAAATGGGCCATCCCTCTTTACAGAAAAGGATATGTACCTGAAGGGAGCAGAGGTCGCTTGAGGGGGGCTGAGTCAGCATTGACGAATGGACTCAGATTTGACTCGAAAGGGTTGAGCTTGGTGTTGGGCCAGAGATCAGTGGCAGTGATGCGACGCCCATGTTGGCGAGGAGGGATGAGATTGGCAAGAATAGCACCGCCACACATTCTTAAAGCTACCTGACTATTAGCTTTGGGTACTTGAGTAAGGTTTTTGAAGGGTTTTAAAGAGTTTTAAGGAGTGGAGAGTTGTAATGAAATTTGATGTCAAATGGTTAAAGACGATGAAAATGGGAGAGAGGATGGGTCTTTTTGTAGTGCAAAGTTGTAGGTCATAGTGCGTGACAGTAATTTTACGATCCGGGAATGGCCTTCTGGGGATATTTTTGTCTCCTTTGGGTTAAGTGAACCTTAAAGGGGATTCACCTGCCTAAATTCCCTTTGAACTTTTTTTTATTTTAGGTTAATGATCAAAATAGTTCCTGAGTTTTACGGTCTTTTTATCGATTTGGTACTTAGGTTTTCAATTTGGTCACATAAGTCTTTAGGTTATCCTCATTTATAGATTTGGTCCTTTCGTCCAATTCTGTCTCCTCCGTGCACAGTCAGCTAACGGTGGACTACGTCACCACCAATAACATCGCGACACGTGTATGATTTTTAAAAAAAAGAAAACACTCACGTCCACCTGGCATATTTGAAAAAAAAAAAAATCGAACGGCGGAGACCCCCCATTCGCGTTACGAAGGGAGCGGGCTCCCTTGCGCGGTGGGGCCCCTTGCGAGAGGGAGTCCATATTTGGGCCCCCCTTCGCCGGGACGGCTCGCGCCTCGAGGGGTGCACTGGCTCCAAAAATCCTTTGCGAAATTTTTTTTTTTGGTTATTAAGAAGCAGGCCCGCCCCACTGGCCCAGCTGCCCCAACCTGTTTCCAAGGCCAGTGGGGGCGGAACTGGGCCAACGGGGGCACACCCACTGGCCCAGTCTGTGTAGCCTAATTGCTTAATTTTTTTTAAATCAGAGGGTGAAATTACACCGTTTCACCCTCTGATTTTTTTAAAAAAAAAATTACTCACGCCTCTCTCTCACTCTGCAATATCTCCGTGTCTTCCTTAACCCTCACGCCTCAGCAGTCCCTCTCACTGGTCCATTATCACTTTAACTGCACTAATACATAAATTATGTAGGTCCTCACTAATTTATCATTTGTCAATTACAAAGGAAAGCACAGAAATACTATTTTTTATTAATCTAATTTATTATTGAGGTTATTTTTTAACGAGAAATAGCTGAGTGCACCAATATTTTTTTACAGAAGAAAATTCATTATCTTCATATAGGCATCAAACTCCATAATTATTGATGGGTGTTAAGAATTGTCTTCCTCATATGCTGATGGACATTTTGTTTTGTTTTGTTCTTTTTAGATAATGGATAAATTTTTGATAAAAAAAATCCACGAAGCATGAAGTCGTCTAATACTCTTAATGTGGCTACTACTCCTAATGTGGCTACTACTTCTAAAAGATCTCGCCCTTTGTTGAGTTCGGATGATATTATTTCTGACCTAGGGGGTTGCGTAAATCTATTGACTTGTGCAGCACAGACCACACTTTCTATCATTAAAGACATTAGGGATGAATTTGTTTATCTTATGGTTGATGAATCTCGAGATAGTTCAGTGAAGGAGCAAATGACAGTGGTTTTGAGATATGTGAACAAAAGTGGATAGGTGATTGAACGATCTCTTGGTGTGGAACATGTTACTAACACATGCTACCGGTTTTTAAAAACCTGCTATAGATAAATTGTTTGTAAGACACGGGTTATAAATTGTTTCTTGGTATGAATAATTGTATTTCATTATTTTTAATATTTTTAGTTCTTAATTTGCGATATTGTAATTTTAAGACACTTTTTACATTATGTGGAAAAAAAAATTTCTGGTCATTTTTCCTTAGAAATTCGACCTCACTCATTCTATATCCTAGATACGCCACTGCTCGCAGGGGTCCCCACCGCGCAAGGGCTCCCTTCTTCGCCCGAATGGGGGTCTCCCTCGTTCTATTTTTTTTACGAATATGTCAGGTGGACGTGAGTTTTAAAGAAAATAAAAAAAAATACGTGTCGCGAATATGCCAGGTGGACGTGAGGAGACGGAATTGGCTAGAAGGACCAAATCGATAAATGAGGATAACCTAAAGACTTATGTGACCAAATTGAAAATTCAAGGACCAAATCGATAGTACATAAAACTCAAAGACTATTTTGGCCATTAACCCTTTTTTTTCTAATAAATTCCCTTTGGTCTTGCGTGGCTCATAAAATAGCTAAATCTCTCTATTTTCCTTTCTTTTCAAAATTTTAAAATATTACTATTCTCGTTGATCCTCCACACTCCAGTACCATATATTCTGGAATGAGAAGGATAACTTCAAATCATACTGTTCACGTAAAAAAATAAAGTCCTGATTTTAGTGCTCCTGTCATAAAGTTATGTTGACAAATCTACAGATCATGACTCTACAACATATAAACTTTTGGTTTAAAAAAAAAAAACGTCCCATGAACTTTTCAAGAACATAGTAATTAATTGTCACATTCTGGGGTCCCATTATTTAATGAGTAAAAAATCATGGCATTTAACTTCTTAAATCTTGGATTATCTCATTAGATTTCCAAAATCCTCTTTTTGGGTTTTCTTGACAATAATATTAATGGCTATGGCTTGAGTCGGTGATATCTCCTTTGCCCTGAAGCCACCAAAGAGCACTTGTATGTGAAGATTTACAAATGGTACGAAGGAAAGGAAATTAAAGCATGGCCTCTACTCCATGATAAATTAGGAATATTTTTCTCCAACCAAATGAAAATGGTATATCGATAATTTACTGAGCTGCCAAGCCCCAAAACCAGACCTAACGAAGAAAGGGCCAATTTTGTTTTTTTCTTCTGCCTCCACTTATTAGAACCAAGTCCATTTGGACCTTTGTTTATTCGTCTACTCTATAGTTTTTTGTTTTATTTTATTTCTTTGGGTGGTTCGGTATTTGTCAAACAACGATAAATCTAGAGAAGAATCAGGATTTTAAAATTAAGACCCAAGAACTGTAGATTATTCAGTTCTCGTACTAGACATTAGTATCACAAACGTAGATAATGTCCGCTATATATATATATATATATATATATATATATATATATATATATATATATATATATATATATATATATATATATATATATATATATATATATTATATCGAAAGAAAAATTCATTGCACTCAATTTGTGCATCTTGTTCGGATCAATTTGGTCTAACTAAGAAGCATTGATTGGGTTTAGAGTGTTAGGACAAACGACATAGATCTAGGACAAGCATATCCGTGACTTTTTTTAATTAGACTACGATATGATTTATGTAGAGAATCGAACCTAAAATGATTGTCTTAATTACACTATCCCTAATTCGCTTTATCAATGAGGCATCCCTTATAATAGGTAGAAAGAATAATTTTATAGAAAGGGATAAGCGTAAAAGAGAACCATGCATTATGAGTTTCGGATCTTGCTTATCCAATATGGTCTAGTTGCTGTAGAAAAATGGGATGTGTAGAAAAAGAACAGAAAAGAGTGGTAAATTAAAGTTTAATCTTTAAGTTTAAGAAGACAAAAACAGGATGCAGGTCTAATTGCACATCGGGGCTTACGCGGGGAAAAAACAATTCACTATTGGGCCTATTTTTTGTCCATGTTGAATTTGCATAATTGAGTAAAATATTGGTGGGCTATAACCAAGGCCCAAAACCAGGTAGTTTGCCCACTGTATTTTGTATCCGATACGACACGTTTTAGGTGAGTTGTGCTTCTCTCAGACTGCGAATATATTGGGTGACAGACCCGAATTATGCTTTAAAGGAAGAAGTAGCTAGCTAATTACTATTTATATAATAATACATTCTTCGTCTGGCTTATCAATTAGGACTGCTATGTAGTAATTAGCACATCGTATATGCAACTCGTGGGCATTATCTATGTCAATTGACCAAACAAAGGAGGGCGTCAACGCGTCGTTTTGGGTTCAGAAACTTCTGAGTTGGTAGATCGCCAGCATCTGCTGATTAAGGTTGGTAATGGCTCTGCGGCAAAGTCATACGATTTTATGATATTTTACTAAAAGTGTTCAAGAATGTACATCATTTTGACCGCCTACTTTGGATGTGACATTTTTTACGCTACGCCCAATTTTATTCACGAGCACGTAATTGTTGCGGAATACAGCTTTATCCAGTCCACTACTGTTTGAAAGTGGTTCAAGAACTTGAATTTGTTCGCCATTCCATTTAAAATGCTCTGCGTGAAAAGAGCATATTTAGGTTGTAATAATAGAGATAGAATTCTCAAAGGCCTGAAATGCTCTGCTTCTTTTCATTTAAAATGCAATTCGTTGCAGCAGGTGTGTTTGTTCGGTAAGAATAAAGGAATCTTTTTCTATATTTACGGGATCAGAGTGAGTGGCAGCTAATATAATTATGTCACAAAAGAATATTCTAGAGAAAGTTCTAGAATTTACGAGGTGTTCATGTAGTGCTGGTGGTGCTGATGTGGCTTTTATGTGTTGGAGGTGCTGAGTCGGAAGTAATTAATTGTCTTGATCGGTAGCATTGTGCAAATCATGCAATATTTTGATATTGGATCTCATCATCAACACGCAACTCAACCAGGATTGTCCTAAATGTTTCTTGTCCGGGCAACCATCAATCTTCATACGCAACTTCCGGAAGAAAAGAAAAAATAATCATTTGATATATATAGTGACGGAACAGGAATGCAGTCGCAAGGGGTCAAACTCATGATAAAAAAATTATTACGTACTGCAAAAATTTACTAAGTAATCACATTATTCATCAATAATTAAAATAAATTCATCACAAATTCACAAACATTTAATAATCCTAATCAAACCCTAATCAAAGATTCACAGATTCATCAATAATTCATCACATTATTCATCAATAATTATTCATCACATTATCATCAATAATTCATCCTAATCAAATTCACAAACTCCTAATAAAATTCATAATCTATTTAATAAAAAATAATCAAATTCACAAATTCCTAATCAAATTCATAATCTATTTAATATAAACATATTCAAATTCACAAATTCATAATCTCTTTAATAGAAAATTAATCAAATTCACAATAACCTAATCAAATTCATAATATGTTTAATGTAAACATAATCATATTCACAAATTATTAATCAAATTCATAATCTCTTTAATAGAAAAATAATCAAATTCAAAATAACCTAACTGTTTTATGGTCATCGGCGTACCTGAAGGCTAGAGAGAGAGAGAGAGAGAGAGAGGTAGAGTTGGAGCCTTGGAGGAGGAGAGGTAGAGAGAGAGGCAAAGTTGGAGCCTTGGAGGAGGAGAGGTAGAGAGAGAGGCAAAGTTGGACCGAACACCGCCTTGGGCGGTGTTCAAAATTCTGCAACTAGTACCGGTACCGGTAATATCGGTTACCGGTGCCCAGCGGTGGCGGTGCAACCGGTGGTGGTTAACCCGCCCACCGCTAGCCCTATTTTTTGGGCCTTTTGGGCAACATTTTTGGGCCATTTAGGCTGTTGTTTGGGCAACTTTTTTGGGCCATTTGGCCGTTTAGGCAGAGAGAGATGGAGAGGGAGAGATGCAGAAAGCTTTACTAGCAGGCGGAGCAGCTGTTGCACTACTGCAGGCGGTGGCTATGGGAGGCGAAGCAGCTGTGAGAGGGATAGGGAGAGACGTGCGGCGGGACATGCGTGCTGAGGCCTTACCCGCTGGAAATTCCAGAGCTGCGCTTTAGACGACTTCGCGCGAGACGCGCATGCTGATCGCGCACTGGAAATTCCAGCGCCTTGCACGCACTTCTCCCTCATCTTTGGCTCTTTCCCCTACACCTTTCTCTCACCTACCTTTTTTTTAGAAAAAAATAGTGGTGGCGGTGAACTACCTTGTGGTGGCCGGTTTCACTGCCACCTGGTGCAAAATTTTAACCGATCCCGGCCCCCGCTACTAGGCGGGGAGCGGTGCCGGTTAAGAGTCACACCGCCGGTACCGGTGAACAGCCCTATGTGGGGAGCAGTCGAGCAGAGTGAGGAGAGCCGTGGGGGTGGGCATCGGGGAGAAGGGGAAATTGAGTGAGTGGGGGGGCAAATTAAACCAGGGTGAAATGACAAGTTTCACCCTAGTGGTTTTTTAAACAGTGACGTTTCACTCTCTGAGTAATTTATAAAAAAATAGTGGGTCAGTGCTATTGGGGGCGGGCAGGCAGTTGGGGTCTTTTGGGGCCTGGGGGCGGGCTGGGATTAACACTTGAAAAAAAAAAATTCAAAGAATTTTCTAGCGATGGGGGGTGTCTGTCCCCCATTGTCCCTATATATATAATCGTGTGACCAGGGGGCTTACTTTGAAAGAGCTGAAGCGGTGGTTAGAGAGAGAGTGGTGGAGGCGAGCCACAGAAGAAAATCAAACAAAGATGGAAACAAAGAAGAAATGGAAGCAGCGGATAATAACTTGAAGAAATGAGCATTGAAGGCTCGGTCAAACTAGTGTCCACTTGTAAATGATCTAAACTAGATTAAGTTTAGAAATTAATAACTAAACCAGCCATGAAGGCAGTAATGCATGATTGCAGTATCTTAAAACCGTCTAATCTGGTGGTATGCATGTTGCAGAGATAATAAAGAAGTTTAAAGACAGAGATATATAGCTGAAAACTTCCAAGTTTACTTCATAAAAAGATTGCTTGTGACTTACAAGAGTTACTAATAAAGACTATCAAGGATGGATACATGGTTAATAGACGTGGGATGACTCACGATAGAAAAACTTGAGAGAGAGAGAGAGAGAGTTCAGAAATCCGAAATGGAATTCTGATTATAAATGACTTCGACTTCTATTTTTATAGACAGAAGGGTGACTGTAGGATCACGCTGATACTGTGTATTCTCACGTGCTTTAATTGTGGATGAACAGGAACATGTCAGTTGCTTTCACTATTTACTTTACTGTTCATGGATAGTATTCTGACATTTTACTGTTCATCAATAGTGACTTGCCGGGTAACTTTCAGTTGACTTTGTTTTACTTGTCGGTGGAGCATTGATAGCTACATAGCTTCAGAAATCTTCACCTAAGACATATGGGTCCTGACTATCTTGGAAAATAGGGTCTAGATAGTTAGGTTTAACTTGACTGGTAGAAGACGAATGAGATGAGGCTGGTACAAGATTTTTACTATGAATAACTTGTGAAAAATGACTTTTTTTTGGGTAGGATCAAAATGATCAATAATAGGATCAATCTTCATAGAACCAGTGCTAACTAAGATGGATTTGTAAAAGCTGATTGACTTGGAAGGGTGATCTGGAAGGAAATGCCATTTGGGAGGTAAATATGCTTAAACCAAATCAATTACTTGCATCATTTCTAGATGTACTTTATCTTGTTGACTATCGTCAAAATTATCCCATTTTTCGTTGAGCATGTGACTATGGCATGTCTCGATACGGAATAGCTGACTGATGTAGGGTTTAAATAAAACACTGAATTATTCCAGGAGGGAATAGGCAGTCTACTTTGTAGTCTATTCTCCGGAGCCTGGGCCGTATATGGTATTCTTATAGGAGACTGGGCCAGAGACATAGTCTCATTTACTTGTTAAGGGTGACTTGAAAAGGGTAAGGCTGAATAGGTTGGTTGACCTATTTTGTTCACTAGGGCTATAACAGATATGGTGACAGTTTAGATACTTCTCTTGAAAGCCGAAACTGGTTGAGATTATTTGCAGGTTTTTGTTTTCTTTGGGTTTAAGTGCCAGGGGTACGAAAGTCAGGAATACTATTTTGACTTCCTTTGATGTATTCAATATGAAAATAAAAAATACTTAAAATTTCTTGCCAACGAGCAAAAATCTGTTTTGATGCAATATTTTAAACATCTTTTTCTAAAACAAAATTTGCACTTTGCAATCAACACGAACCAAAAATTTCTGATTTAAAAGATCATATTGAAATTTAATAAAGCATAGTACTATAGACAAATTTTTTTCTTAATAGTACTATAATTCTGCTGGGCCGGATTTCAATTGCCTGAGTAAAAATTGATAATCTGTTCAGAGGAATCTGGGGTGACTTTTTGCTTGAGAATGTCGTCGTAACCAATTTCGGAGCCATCAGTTTCAACTATTTTGAAAGAATCTGGGGAAGGGTTAACAAGACAAGGGAGTGTCTTGACATGTGACTTGATGAATTGGATGATATAAGTATGTTATTTAGTCCAAGGTGGAGGATTCACGATCAAAACGAGGTTTACATTGATGTCGGAGATTATGATAGAATTCAGTAATGTAATTTAAGGAACCTAAGAACTTTGAAAATGACCAATATACCCTTTGATCGGCAAAAATAACGAAATAAGTGGTCGATCAAATAAGTAATATAAGAATTTAACAAGAAATCTTTTTTAAAAAAATTTTAGGATCACCGATCAATCTGTATCATTACCGATGGATCGTTAAAGTACGACACTGTTTAGACATCTAAACGATCGATCAGTATGTGACAGATCGAGTGAACGTTGTTATACGTCGTCGTTTCCTTTGCATGTACCGATCGATCTTTGTATGTAACAATCGATCGTTTAGATTGAAGTGACAGATCGATCGATAACGACACACCGATGCATCGGTGTTATCCGACGTCGTTTTTAATCGCTAATACCGATCAATTGGTGTTATCCAGCAATCGATCGTTACAATAGTTATTCTTCTAACCTTCATTTTATTGAATAATGTGAGTTTAAATTATTAGAAACATAAAAATATATATTAACAAAGTATGTTAGAATGTATTTAGATTACATAAAAACATATTAAGTACATATCATTAATATTTAAGAAAGCATGTATAAGTTGTACATGTTGCATCATAGATGCATTTTGTTAGTGTTAGTATGAGTAAGGTACTAAGATGTTAGAAACTAGTGACATACCACTTATTTAACACATGATTATAAGTCATCAGTATAAGGTATGTATTAAGATGACATTATTAGTAAATTAATTTTAATATTTAAGTCATTTGTTAGGCTAAAAATCGTTTTTTAATAATTAGGTTACCCGATCAATCGCAAAGTAAGGCTATCGATCGGTACATAACGGTGTCGTTTAATATTTTGATACCGATGGATCGTTAGTTTTGGGACGTTCGATCGGTTAAGGACGATGTCGTTTAAGTTTTCGATACCGATCGATCGGCCATTGGAACCGATCGATAGCTTGCATGCGTCGCCGTTTTACACGGACGTGACGATCGATCAATACGTTTGTAACGATCGATCGGTGTATATCGAGCTTGAAATGCCAAAATGATCTAAAGTCGTGGGTGAAACAAAAATGCACCCACGACAAGGAGGAGACCAGAGGCTCGCGACGAGTTATTTTTTCTCTTAAATTTTGTCAAAATAACGTCCTTTTAGTTGTGAGCGTGTTTAAAAGTGTTTAAGGTTAAGCCCAAGCTCAAATTCATTGGTTTTTAACTGGGTGAATATTGAAAATTTTGAGCGACATTTGTGAGATTGTGGTGTGAATTTGGTTCGTTTTGTTCTACATTTCGTGCAATAGGTAATTGAATCAACCTACACTACTATTTAGGAATGATTTGGTGTGTTATTTGATGTTTTTTTATTTGTCTATTTGTGGGTATTGTGGAATGGATTTATGATGATTTTTTTTCTACACTAACGGATTTATGATGATTAGAGCTTATTAGAGTATTTTTAATATGTAAATTAGAATTAGTATTGCATAAGGATGATTTTGTGAGTGTTTTGGGCGTGGATTTGAGTGTGTGGGAGGCCTGATAAGTTTTATTGTCGATTTGGGTTAGTCACGATCGATCGACAGTTTCGGACGATTGATCGCTTGTTAGATGGAGGTTTGGTGATCGATGTTCTATGTGATGATGATCGATCGGTATTGAAAACCAATTGATCATCTATAGTAACGATCGATCGCTGGTTAGGGCAGATTGCAAGTTATTGACCCTGTGTAGAATTTATTCTATTTTCAAGTTTTATTATTGAAGTGCTTGAATTTTTGAAATGAATCATGAAGTTTGAGAAGCCTTGGAGGATTATTATAGGAGTATTTTTTTATTATTGATACATGTGTAGTATTTAAGCTATATATTGAATGTTTGATTATTGAAGTGCTTGAGTTCTGGAAATAAATTATGGAGTTTAAACAAATGCTATTGCAAATGATTTCAACAAATCCAAACAGTTGTGAATGTCCAAATGGAACCTAATTTTTGCTTTCTTGCGCAGAAACCTAAAAATCCAACCACTCAAATCGCTTTACCACATTTTGACAGTCCTAAACAAGAAATTACCAGAAGCAAAAAGACGTAAACCCAGAGCTAAAACGTAGCCCCCCCATGTGCTCTCATTTGAACTGTCTAAATATTACTTTCCCATAGCAAGCAAACAGAAAGTATAGAAAAAAAATTAAAAAATGGCGAGAGAATGACATACTAGTGTTTGGTGGAACTCTTCGAGGGCGACCTTGCGCTCTTGTGCTCGGAGCTTGGCCGCCTTGGCCTTAAGCTTTTTCTTTTTCTCATTGGCGAGCCTAAGAGCTTCTTTCCGGGCCTCGTTCTTGCGCTGCTGCTCGAGGCGCATGAGCACGACCTTGTGGATGTACTCCTTGCAGATCTGCTTGACCAGCTTGTTAATTAGTTCATTGACGAGCGAAATGTTTGAGGGCAACGGGACTTTAGGTGGGGCCAAGCCAACGCTGGAACCCCATGTGGGGAGGATGATCTTTGGGTTTCAGAGTTTGAACCTGTCTGAAGAAGTAGAGAAAGGGAGAGATAGAGAGCAAACTTTGGCGTGTTTAAGTCCTCAAAAAATTTTTAAAAACTTATCACTCACTTTTTAATCAATTTCAATACATTTTCACCAATCTCAATAATTTTTTCCATCAATTTCAATACCTTTTCACCAATCCCAATAATTTTTTACAAATTTCAACAATTTTTAACTAACTTTTCACCAATCCCAAGAGAATCTACACTACTTTCAAAAAAACACAAAAACTGTTTTGAGAACTAAACCAAACATAGCCGAAAACTCTAAACGAAAATTTTCCTCTCGTCTTTTATCTTTTCTTCGTCTAATATACTTGTGAATTGATATTATATCATAATATAAAATTGATTTTGTTATTACACTTTAAACTCACCCTCTTCAGTTTTTTTAATAATAAGTTATATACATATTTTTAGTAAATTAATATCAGTTGTAATTTATAATAATATTTAAAAATCTTTATACTTAGTATTAAATATATAACATATTATTTTATACTATTTTTCATAACTAGTATAATAATCTTAATTAAAATAAGTTGGTAGTAATAATATATAATACTTGTAATTTAAAAATATAATACTTTCTATATAACATTGCATGATTTGGTATATGTGTTTATCATATACTTATATATTTTTGTTTGAAATTAAATAATATGTACTAATTAGTAATAGTATTATATTACTAATTATTCAAAATATATATGTTCATTATAAGTATGATAATAGATGTTTTCTAAACTATTTAGATTTAGTTAATAAATATGCAATTACCATAACAATCATGTATTATAATTAAAATATATCATATAACAACTTTGATTTTTACAACACTCCCTCCAATTTCATATTTTATTAAGTAGGTCCTTTAAAAATAAAATTTTTAAATACATGAGAAAATAAAATTATATGTTAAAAGGAATATAATAATATATAAAATAATTATTTACATTAAATAACTCAGAATTAACAACTAATTTTTTTGAACTTATACGTATAGCAGCGTTTGTGTCAACAAACGCTGTTATAGATACACATTTAGCAGTTTTTTTAAAAAAGTTGTTAAAGGTAAACTTTTAGCGGCGTTTTTTGCAAAACGCCGCTAAAGTGAGTCTATAGTGGCGGTCACTGGCCGCCGCTATAGGTAAAACTTTTAGAGGCGTTTTTTAAAAACGCCGCTGAAGTGGGTCTTTAGCGGCGCTTTTTGTGACCACCGCTAAAAACCTATTTTTTGTAGTGTTCCTCCTTGTATACTTCTAAGTTAACAAGTGACCTAGACATAGTTCTAGGATATAATTAACCCTCACCCACACATTAACTCAGATATGCCAGAGGCCACCTCTAAGTTACCCTATACCTAGTTCTAGGTTATAAGCAACAAATTTTTAAACCAATTCCTACTCAACTCACCTGATCTCCTTGATGGATAGAGGTCATTTCTAATTTTTTATCCAAATTAAATGATCTAATTTGACAAAAGATAGACATAGTATGTGTGTCTCATTGTAGGATCTATATTGTTTGGTAATTAATATAGACAATATAAAATGATGTAAAAACTAAATATTATGTATATTTCTCTTTGAATTGGAGTATCTCATTCGAGCAATAAATTTGGAAAGTTTTGGGTTGCAAATGAGATTTGTGTGACATGAAAGAGAAAGTAGCTACCAACAAAGTACTCATGAGTTTCTAACTATACCAAGGTCAAGCTCTTTTTTTCTTAGTTAATTTGGAAGAATGAAAAAAGAAATCCACGCATGATACCCAAGCGAAAAGTTGAAAATTAACAAATTGATCCTCATTTGTTGGGCCTTGAAACACCTGCGCATCAACGTCCTAAAAGCAATTCGTCATAAAGCAGAGATGAATCCAGAATCCCAGATACACAAAATTAAAGACACATGAAAACGATCGAGAGATATATACAATGATGCAAGGAAGGTGAATAAAATATGTGAACGCATATATAGACTTTGTATAATGATATATATTGTCCCTCGGTACTGTCAATTAGATACGACTTTTTTTCCTGTCACTTTTATTAACTATATAATCAATACAACACGCATTATATATATATATTCCATTTGAATGAATTTAGGCATGAAGTAGGAAGATGCTCTTGGAGTGGAGGTGATACATGTGAATTAGTAATTAATATATATCGGAAGGGAGGATTCACCACAAATTGTAAAGAGACAAAAAAAAAAGAATTGAAAAGATCCTGTATATATATATATATTATTACTTGATTTGTACGTGCAAAGAGGGCTGATCAAATATACAAGTAAGAAGAAGTAGCTGAAAGATTACGAGATAGAGACTTTTGTTAGCAGGCTACGTAGTGAGCTAGGTGCAACTGTACCCATGCCACAAGCTTTCTTGTCTTTATATTATTTTTGTTTAGCAAATTAATTAACTGCTTAAAATTCTATTGGTTTTAAACCCTCCAACCCTTTTATTAGGCACAAGTCGATATTCGATAATATTTGTTAAAGCATTGTTTAAAGTGCACAAGTCGATATTCGATAATATTTGTTAAAGCATGTTTAAAGTGGAGGCGCCCTCCATCTCGTGTGGTTTTCAACCTCATCGAGTATATCACGATTGTGACGGATCCTTCTAAAACCCTCAACTACTAAATCTTTAACTTCTTCTCGCTGCCCTTGGTTGGGGACACGTAATTATAAACTCATTGGGTGTAAAGACGGTGGCCTATCGGCTGTAATAGAAATCGAGAGCACATAACCCTGCCCTAATTTCTGACGTGCATGGCCTATGTGCTTTTTTTTTTTGTTGAAACTCATGATGATATATTAAAAAATACACAAACAAAAATTACAAGCTAGGAAAAGAAAGAACAGAACCCAAAAGGGCGTTACAAGCGACAGTGAAGGGGCCAACAGTAAAGTGGCTTTAAAAGAGGACACTAGGTCCTCAGGGATGGAGGACGCGAAGTCCGAAACGAGAGAGCCTGAGGGTCCTAGGAAACACGAAAAAACCATGAAAGAACTGTAGCTGAAGGACCGCCAACAAAGTTGACGAGCCGGCTCCAGACGAGCGCTAAACTTGCAATCTCAACTGTAATTGCAAAAACACATAAATAAAACTAAACAAGCCTTAAACAGAGAGGCAAGCCCCAACGGGCGAAAATAGAACATAAAACAAGCCCTAAACATATGGGCAGACCCAAATGGGTTTATTGCTATAAAGCATAACATAATCCCCGGCGACGACCGGGAAGGCTCTGGACAGATCTACAACGGCGGCGGAGACTGCGGCGGCGGCGGCACCTGGGGGTGGTCAGGGCAAATCCACAGCAGGAAAGGAGGCCAGAGCCACACAATCCAGACCACGGAAGCGAAATGGGTGGCGAGGGGAGATAGGCGACGTACGCGCCCCTAAAGGGGACGGCGCGTGAGATCCACATGCGTCACGTGACGCGCGTGAATGAACACGCGTCGTCGCCTGAGCTGATGCAGGGTATGGAGGCGGAGATCATGGTATGCCGAGTCCAGCCATATGGCGCGTGTGGGGGGTAACTTAAGCGAAAGCCGCTGAACGGGGACCAAACACCACCTGCAAAGAAAACACAACTAGCCAAAAAAACCAAATAGCAGATCTACCGAGACTAACCTGAGAGGGGGAGAAAGCAAACGAAATAGGAAGAAGGGGGGAAAGAAAGGGAGAAAGAGGAGGGGGACGAGGGGGACGAAGCTCTCTCCTCCTCCGGACCAGCTGCAGTGTTTAAGAAACAGAGAAAAAATCTAGAGAGAGAAACGGGTTAGAGAGGAGATGTGGCCTATGTGCTTTGATAGGAGGTGAGACTAGTAGAATCTTCGTTTGTGAACGAGGTGGCAGGGCAATGAGATGCCAAGTGAGAATATACCTGTCGGTTTAAACCTCCATATATCAAAGTCAATCTAACCCCTAAAACCAGCTTCTCTTTTTATCTCCCCATAAGAAAAACAACTCCTTTGATCATTGCTCAAATCCCAACAAGCTAGATAAGTGTCTGCTGGCAGGCCCGGAAAGCGGTGGAGATAAAATTTATATGGAGGAGCAAAGAGGCACGAGCAGGCCGCAAGAGAAGAAGAGGACACAAATCAGCCTAGGCGGATGCGGTGGCATTGCAGGGGTGGTTGTGTTGGGAGGAGCCTTCGCTGTTGCTAGTTTGATTGCAGTTTTGACATTCAAGGACAGAATAGCGAAGGCCAATAAGAGCTTCAAACAGCCCAGCGGTGTACCCAAAGAATCAAAGAACGATTCCAGCGCCCAAGAGGAAGACGAAGGGCTGAAAATTCTTACATCAGCGCTAGTCACTCATCCTGGTTCATGGTCAGCGCTTTTATTTTGATTCTGTTGCATGAGTATGTGTTTAATTATCCATGCCTATGCTTAATTAATCTTAGGTTGCGATCAATCTGCAGCTCCACAAGCAATGGAACGTCAAAAATCAGCGTTACACCAATTGATCCCGGCGCGCTGACTTTGGTCTCCTCTGAAAACTTGATCCTGGTATAATTCACTCCTCCCCTTTGATAATCCTAGGTCCGCACGAGTAGGGTATGACTCTGAATCCGACTGTTCACTCAATTGAATTAGGTCGTAATCTGCCGTGTCCTGTTATCTATTGAGTTATTATGGGTTACTGCAAAAGCAAACGTTAATGTCATTCCTACTTCTTTGTAGACATGTACTACTGAAATCAGCAAGGAAAAAGCGGATTCCCCGATTGATCATCAAGAGATTATTCTTGCTGATTATTCAAAACCAGAAAGCACTGCGTCGAGCGATGACTGTAGCGTCAGTGAAGAATCTTCATCGCCAAAGCCAGAAAGTCCCATCTCGATTGAAGAAACCACGGAGAAGAATGACTCCGACATCGATGAACATGAGTCAACGTCCATGAAAGCAGAAACAATGCTTTATGGGGCCATTGAAGAACCTCGATTGCCACCACCGGAGAGTCGCGTTTTGATTGAAGAAACCATGACTGACTCCAGCACGAAGAAAAACGATTCAATATCCATGAAAACAGAAACAGAAGCAGTGCTTTTCGGTGCCATAGAAGAACGTCCTTCATCTCTGGCATGGGAGACTCCCATTAATTTGATTAACGAAACCGTGGTGAACTCCATCCGAGAGGAAAAAGAAACCATATCCATGAAAACTATTGAAAATGGAAAAGCCGATGATGCATTTCTGATTGTGCATGCAGAAGAGATGGAAGAACAAAATTTAGCTATGAGATCAGTCGAAGAAGAGAAAGATGACAAGGAAGAGACATGCATTGAGGAGGAAAGCAAGGAAAGCTCAGAAGGTACAGGGGACTCTGCCATGGAATTGAACGCCAAACCAGAAGAGATATTAATGGAATCAACAAAAGAGTCAGATCAAACGGATAACCTTCTCCAAAACTCTGTAAAGGAAGAGAAAGAAGAAAAAACAGCGCTATTAGAGGAGCCTGGTTACTCTGACAGCTACAAGAATGCTTATACCTTGAAAACAACAGCTGGAAATCAAATCAAGATTTGGAAGGAAACGGCGGAGCCAGTAATGGTGAACAATCCGCTACCAGACCCATCTAAGTTGGGAATATGGATTTTAGCACTGGCCTGGACAATGCTGCTGACGATGTTAGTCTACAGAATCGCAAAGCTGACCTATTATCTCCTTAATTAATTTGTAACGACTCTTATCATTACCCAATGAGGTTTAGAAAAAGCACTTGGAATTGTTCTCAATGAGTTGAGCACAACTAAGGCTGTGTTTGCGTAAAAAAAGTTTAACCACCTAAAATTTCATCATCATTATAAAACACTCTCTCCTCACTTTTTCATCAATTTCCAAACACTTTTTCACTTTTTTACTAGCTTTTTACCAACTTTTTCATTCTCTCTCCCCACTTTTTCATCAACCCCAATACCTAAAATTTTAACAACCCTAAAATTTTACTTCTCAAACACAACCTAAGAGCATCAAAGCTCTAAACAAAATACATACTTTTCATTCAAGAACTACAACTTGTTTTACATTTTGCACCATAAATACCACATATGAGAGATTGAACTTACAAACTACCCATCCTAATACACTACACCCTCAGGCCTATTTTTTCCGTCAAAATGGATGGAAATTGACTTTTATTTAATATGAAATTTTGATTATGCAATTAAAAAAGTAAAATAGCCACAGTATAATGTTTTAGGAATTGGTATTTTGTATGTGCAATGTCTCAAATGTGGTAGTGTAAGATGTAAAGTGTAGAACATATTGTAGTTCGCGAATGATACATATATTTTAAAAGAAACCTAAAAAAACCAAAGGTTAAATACATTTTTCACCCTCCGATTATTCGGGTTATGACACTTTGCACCCTAAATTATCAATTTCGTCACATTTCGCCCTTCAACTACGAACCGTTTACAGTTTACACCATATACTATTAATTTGGACAACAATTGTTATTTTGATTAGGTGAAATGACAATTTTACCTTCATAAATTTTTATAATTAAATTTTGTATAGAGATAAATTTGTCATTTCACTAAGAAAAAATAACAATTTCCGTCCTAAATTAATAGTAATAGGTGCAAAGTGTAAACGGTTAGTAGTTAAGAGGTGAAATGTAACGAAATTGATAGTTTGAAGTGTCAAATGGGGCAAAAAGTGTATTTTTCCTAAAAATATTGTACTTTCAATTCTTGCGTCTCTGCGCTCATAAAGACCCATGCAACGGCGCTGAAATTTGGATATGCAAGTACAATCAGGAATATGTTGCAGAAGCCACTGAATTAGGAGTTTTAGACAAGTACAAAAACACTTCTGAAAAGAAAGATCTTACGGGGACAACTCAGTGACCAGAAAGAAAGAATAGTAGCATGAGCCATAACCAAGCGAATGCAAACGCCTGATAAGATCAATCAGCTACAGCACGACATTTGGCGTGCCTAGTTTTTTTTTAGTATAATAAGGAACTTCATTAATCAGCAATAAAGTTCTACAAACCTGTTAGAATTATGTGCCCTCGATAATCAAATTGATTAATCCAGTCCTAATATCTCATATGAAACATAGTGTGGTGGAAGGAATTAATTGTATGTAATGGGGCATATTTGCAATAATCTCAAAATTCTAGGGGTCAATTACAATATGTTGATGGACTTGATTGTAATTAGTAGAAACCCTAATTGTATTAGAAGAAGAGTTCTTTAGTGTTATCCTACGGCTAGAATTTGAGATCCCTAAGGATCCTATGTCTCATGCTCTTTCTAGGGTTTTTCCAAGGCCTATAAATATAATTGTTATATTCAAGGAGTTGGCCATCAGAGCCTATTAGGGAAATCCCAATAATGAGAGAGTGACATAAATCCCTTAGGAGGCAACACATCTGAGTTGCTGTTCTGAATTGCTGCAGCTTTGGATTGGATCGTAAAGCGACTTAAGGTTTGTAGGTTCCTATATTCCTGTGTCAGGTATGGAATCGAATCTGAAATTGTAATCATAATCTTGGTTGATGTTTCGTTGAAAACATGTTTGTTATAGTTTAATTCTGCATATAAACTATCAAAACTACGCCCCAATCATGGAGGAAAAAAAAACCAGCATACACCCAGGGGTAATTAGAGAGCAGCTCATGAGAACTGCCAAAAATCTTATCGTCGCCCATAACTGAAAATCCAACTGATGGCCTATTTATTAGCTATGAGAACTGCCAACAAGTCATCGTATACACCCTAAAACTTTCGTCAACATTGGATACCAGGCATTGGTCAACCTTACACTACTACCATCACTGAGGTGCAGAGGTGGTGTATTGCAGGTGTAAATTAGCACCCTATCCGGAATTTATTCTGCAATTTGTGTGGGCACCTATATGTTCTCACTAAGTTGCAATGCTGCAATATTGGTTCATGGCCTATCACACAGATTCAACGAAACTCTACCAGTCAACGATGTAATGAAGCCATGCCACAACAATGTAACAAAATTCCCATAAAAATAAAAGGGATAAATACATTTTTCACCCATCAACTACTAGGTATATGACACATTGCACCCTAAACTATCAATTTTGACAATTGTACCTTCAAACTACCAATATTAGACACTTTGCACTCTAAACTACCCACTTTGACACATTACAACCTCCAACTACTAATATTTTTTTTATAAGTAAGTCAATCTCATTAAAAACAAATAAAAACAAGGAACACACAACAGCGGAGTCAACAGTACAAGAGAATATACTGAAGACTAGAAAACTAAGAAAAACAAAGGCCCAAAGGACGCCAAGAACTCCCACCCACTCTCAACCCCCTAGCCAACAAGAATTTCCCACTCGCCGGCGCCTTCTGTCGTGGCTGGCGGCTGCCCGGAGGCCCTTCCGGCGCCGGAGTTGACGCCGGAAAATACAAGCCTACTTGCAGAAAGGAAGCTCTCATCAGCTGGTGTAGCGGGCACAGAGGTGGTCAACGAACCTGCTCTGATGATTTCTAAAGGGCTCGCGTCAGCTGGTGTGGTGGGGGGGAAGTCTAAGGCTCTCGGCCTTGGGATAGAGTAGGCGTTGGCTGTTGGGTTGTCTCGGGATGACTCACCGATGCTGAACATCTTGGCTGTAAGTGATCTCGAGACCCCTCAAGCTGATTTTAATAATGTTGATAGCGTTGACGGGCATTCTGGGCTTGCTGGGCTTACCGACCTGCAAATCTACACCTTGGGCAGTCCAATTGGGGAGCCTCCGCGTGATGGCTCTTTCTTAGGTGGTCAGGAGGTAGGGGAGTGTTCTTTTGGACCAGTTCTCGAACCTCCTTCTCTAGCGACGGAGGCTGGAACCTCGGCCGACCCCTTGGTGGTTAGTTTCCCTAGTAATGTTTTGGAGGGGGAATCTCCGACGTGGGTCTTGGATATGGTTTCCTCTGTGGGTCATATGGCTGGGCTGTCATGTGGTGGTCAAGAGGAAAAACTGAGGGATCTCTTTGCAGCGTTGGAACGCGATTGGGTGCAGTTTGGTTCGAAAAAGTCTAGGAAATCAAGGGGGAAGATGATCAGGGAGTTGCAGGGATTGAAGTCTTCGGTTAATTATGAAGGGTCTTCTTCGATCGCTAGGAAGACTATGAGCTATGGGCTGGACTGCTAGGGGATTCATTTGGGTGGTCGTGGTTGGGTGGCTATCGAGTTAAGGGTGGGTGGGAGTGTCGGCGAGTGGGTAGCACCACCAGCCTTGCCTCCAAGCTCCACAACTTCAAAAACGTGCGGGAGAGCTGACCCGTGAGCTTCCCCCCTTTCCGGCGTCAACTCTGGCGCCGGAAGGGCCTTCGGGCAGTCGCCAGCCACGACAGAAGGCGTCGGCGAGTGGGTTGCCGCCGCCGGCGAGTGGGTAGCACCACCAGCCTTGCCTCCAAGCTCCACAACTTCATAAACGTGCGGGAGAGCTAACCCGTGAACGTTCCCCCCTTCATTCACAACAGGGCCCCCGAAAAGCCATCTAAGGCCTTTGGGCCACCATTTTTTAGCCCAGACGAGGAGGCTCGTCCAGGCAAGCCCAGCTGAGACAAAATCGCATTATCTGGGCTTTCTTGGTTAGAAGAAAATGGGCCCGGCCCATCTCTTTGATCCATGCCCGACCTAGTCTCACCTCCCATCAACTCAAGTAGATCTTCTACTTCTTTTCGAATTCCCAACAGTTTTTTCTCCACACAGACACGTAAAGTGCAACACTGCCAGCCGCCTCTACATTAAATGTCTGGCCCTTGGAAAATGTAATGTCAGCGTTCAAATTTGCATGCGAGACATCATGCCTCCTTCGTCTTCCCCCTCCACTCCTGCTCACTCCAATCCCCTCCACCATCGGAGACTGGCCCCCTAACCTCTCCCCCGACTGTCCCTTCTTGACTACTTCAACAAAGGAAAGCTCTTTAAGCACTCCAACCCCATACAAGCCCTCTTTCCGACGATTAAGCTGACTGAGGTGAGAAACTACCTCCTGAAACACATCATCTAACTTCTTCCAACCAGCTCCCTCCTTGCCTTCCGGTATTATAACCACTCCTTGCCTGCTTCCCCGTCCAAATTCTGCGATAGCAACATATCTCCCAACTTTGTTACTGCACCTTTGCGCCAAGAAGCCCCGAGAAGCTTCATTAAAATTGACAACAACCTCCTCCGTATTGGCAACTAGCTGCAACCTACTAACCAAGTTCACAATCCAAACAGCTCCATACCTCCCAAGGAAGATCGAGCTCATAGTTTTCCGACTCCACACGGACATTTTGACGACTCCATTAACTAAAACTGAAACCTAGAACTCCTTAGCTTCAATACTAAATCTACGGGAAAAAGACTACCTTACTAACCTCAGGACAACAATCTGCCGGAAAGAACTGACAAGATAACAACCGGAGCATACTATCGGGAGAAGAGGAGAGAGAATGGAGAAAACATCTTCAAAATATGAAGAAACAAACATCTCAACTACTAATATTAAACACTTTGCACCCTCTATTTGACAATAATACCCTTGAGAAATTAATGAATTGACAATAATATCTTCAAAATATATGCAAAATGGGTCAAGGGCACTATCGTCATTTTAGTCTAAAAAATTGACAAATGGTACAAAGTGTCTAAGATTGGTAATTAGATGGTGCAATATGTTAAAACTGATAGTTTAGGGTGCAAAGTGCAAAATCTATGGTAGTTCGTTGATGAAAAATGTATTTTCCGCAAAATCAGAAGGGATCTTTTTCCAGTAATGCAAAAAACACATGGAGCAAAGATAGTAGCCTCAAAGTAGATAAAGAAAAATGTACATATATAGCATCGATCTCTCACTTTCCTTTCCATAATTATTTCGCTGATTTGTCCTTCCAATCATCTTTACAAAGCGTATACCTACCTCTAACTCTTGATTCTATATACAATGCCCTCAATCCACAGAATACGCTCGTTAGGCTGCTGCTGGTTTATTTGGTAA
Organism: Myrica gale; assembly: GCA_963930655.1. Taxonomy (NCBI): domain Eukaryota; kingdom Viridiplantae; phylum Streptophyta; class Magnoliopsida; order Fagales; family Myricaceae; genus Myrica; species Myrica gale. Next base: position 13,784,477 of record OZ005610.1, on the reverse strand, counting down.
TGAGTGTGCAAACAATAGATGAAAACTACCTAAATACCCAAAATCTAGGATATATCACCTCGAATCGGAATTTACCGTGAACAAAAACTTCATACCCAGGCCTGTTTCGCTGGGTGAACTTGCTGGACTTATTCACCCTGCTTATCATTCAGCATTCAAGAAATTGGTGAGTCTCCATTGAGCTTGGCCAGCTGCAACCCGTAGACCACCCCAAAACACCAAGGATTAGATCTATGCTTGAACAAGCATTAACCTGTGGTAAAAAGAATTTCTTACATCATGACTATATAGATTAAACATGATACAAATAGACATTAACAGCCAAACATGTAGTGATAGCATCAGATTGGAGGACAGATCCAGTGGACTACCAAATATTCCAGGTTTCCCTCAACATGAAATAACATGACAGCCATTCCCCTTCCTCCATCAATTTCAGCCTGGCAACCAAAGCAAAAGTGCTTGTGTTACTTAACAAAATAGCACTGTTCACAGATATTGATAAGCCCCATTCAAAAAACCATCTGTTGAATCAATTTCAAGCACTCACCACGCAAGAACATATGGAAATGCCTGCAGCTGCCAATGCTGTTGTAACCTCAGCCATCATGCCTGACATTATTATCCAACAATACTAACTAGTTCAACTGACACATTCATGAGAGGAAATCTGAACTTCGACAACAAATTATACAACTATTGGTGGAGGGATCACCATAAAAGACTGCAACTGAAAAATTACAGAAGAATTTTATCTTATGCCATGAAAATATCCATTTGATCTATAGATATGGCCTAAAAGTACAGGGGAGTCAGAGGACTCATGCATGCCCACTAGCATTATATGCCCATTTCTATTTGAAACATCCTTATGAAGCAAGAAGAATGCAAAGATGGTTTTATTGAACCAAGGAAAAAGCTACCTCTTCTATCTATGCACACCACACAAAACCATTGGATGGAATGCCCTTCAAGATGGTGCCAAGCAGTAATCTTGCTAGCCTGCCAACTTTCCAAACTGGGTAAGACCTCTTTGTACAGTGGAATGTTAGCTTGCATCATCTTGGCAACACCATTTCCCTGCGATAACACATCCCCTTCAACCTTCAAACTTACATGCTGGACATGCTTACTGTGTTTCCCATTGACCTTAGGGACCCAAATACTTCCATTTTTTCTCCCCGGGGATGACATTTCCATATCATTCACAAGGATTTTCCCCCACATAGGTTTGCTCCACTTGGAAGGATCTGGGAGCTCTTCTGCCTCACTCCCGTCTTCAGAATCAGCAATGAAGTTAGTTACTGCATCTGCTGTTATCTCAGCAGCAGATAGGGCAGCTTGTTCCCTTAGAAACTACAAACAAGATAAAATGCTAATTACATTAGGAAAGGCTACTAGAAATAGGAATGACGTGGCATCCATATTTCACATAACAAATGCCTACCTTCATGATTTTGTGTCTGGCGCTACGTGTTTTAGCATGCTGCAACCATTGTTTATGCCTCTGGAAAGCAGATTTGCTAGAGAGTGCCTGGTAAGTCAAGAAATTATAAGCCTTCAGCAGTCCAGGTGATTTGTATTGCACATAAAACAAACAAAAAGCTTGGGACACTGCTTTGCTTTATTTGTTTGAGATCATCTGCTGGACAGATTAGACTTGATCGAATAGTATCCAACATGTTGCAACAAAATTACAAAGCAAGATATACAAGAAATTTGAAAGCAGCAAAAGGAAGTACCACTTTGTCCATATCCTAAAGCAAAAATTCAAGGTTTAAAAGAGATGCAACTTGAAATTTATTAGTTTGTCTTCTTATTGGTTTGCCCGCCATGCCCACATATATTTGTTGATGGTTTCAACCAAGATATATTCACAAATAGTGACAAAAAATTTCTAAAGATAAGGTTTAGAAGAATTGGTTGTCAAGGGTTCTCTCAAGACGAAAAGCAATGTGTCACCAACTTTGCATGAGAGACGAGCAATGCACAGAGATGCCCATCCAGAGGATAATATTCTTAGTATGTCCATATGCGACTGGAAATTTGAGGGGAAAACTATGACATCTTCACACTTCCTCTAATGAAAAGGAGATAATTAAATTATTAACCCCACTTGATTAACTCACACTATAGGTGATTATCTCCACGACTTCTGCATTTGCAAGAACATGCATGGGGGCAACAAGATTTCCGTTAACCTGCAAAAAAGAAAGTCATCCATCAAACTCAGATACTCTAAACTTTTGTTTTTCAATTGCTTTTTTTGTTTTCTGTTTCTGGAGAAAAACACAAACTCCAAAGAATATCAAACCAGCTAAAATTTAGAAATATACCTTCGCAGCCACCATCTTGTTGCCAATTTCAGTGTGTATCATATAAGCATAGTCAATAACAGTCGCCCCCTTAGGCAGGTTCTTAATCTGCTCATAACGTCAGCTGTCAGGAAACTTGAGGACAATGTTCTTCTATGTGGAAACTAGGGCTTGTTTGGGAAGTGGTTTATGACTTAGTTTTAGTTTTGGTCTTGGTTTTAGGTTTCAAATTTCAAAATTTGTAGGTTTGACATTGGTTTTAGCACCAAACCTTGTGGCACCAAATTACTTCCCTATTAATTATGCAAAAGATAAAACAAAAGACAAAAAGGAAAAATAGAAAAAACTGGGATGTATCGAAATCAACTGTCTCACCTCTCCCCTAGGTGTAAACACAAAGACGCGGCTACTTAACAGATCTCTAGTGATGGTTTCTACAAATTCCCTAGAGCTCATGTTGCCCACAAACTCCTCTTGCCATTCTCTGATTGCATTGAGCCAGCCAATCTGGAGGAAACAAAGGACTTTACAATTGAAATTCGCATTAAAGTTAGGGACATGAAGCAGGTTTATCATGGAAGCCGTTCAAGAAGTAATTGCTAATCTCAGTCTATCAAAGGAAACGTACCCTGAGAGCAATGTTTGCATTGTTGAGACAGACAGTCTTTCCTCTTGAACTTCTACCATTAGGCATTGCATCTCCGACAAAACTAGTAAGAAATACTCTCCCGGTATAATGAGTAGCAATGCCTCTCTCAGCTATAAGGTTCATTTCTTCAGTTCTTATCTGCCAAAACGTGGATAATCCCAAAGATGAACAAGTACCTTTGACATAACACATAAATTACTAAAATAATACAATTAGAAGTTAGCGTAATGAATTATAATCAAAATCCAAAAGGATTCCTGCAAAGAGAAGTACTCAAAGAATAGAAACTAACTTAGTAAAAGCCTTATTTCCAACTACACAGCAAAGGGAAGTCCCAGCAATGAGCATCCAAGTCTACCTGAACTTCTAGCCTAAACATGCTCTCATAGAGGAAAGGAATCACTGTTGTGTGGAGACTTTGATAGCCATTAGGCTTCGGGGTTGCTATATAGTCTTTGACCTGTTATAAAAAGAAAAACAATAATTCAAGATATATCAATTATTTATAGTTCTTCATTCTAAACTAATTTAGTCTACGAAAATAAAAAGAAGCAGCATACTCACAGCTCGAGGAATAGGTGTCCAGATTTCATGGACCAAACCAAGGATATGGTAGCAAATCTGTGAAAAATGCAACAACCAGGAGAAAAATAAGAAAACCAATAAAAAAAAAATAGAGCAGTGGAAGATCCTGCAGTAGTATATTTGGTTGTCTGCAGTTGAATAGATTCCACTGAAAGACATCTGATCCTCTAGCATGGGCAAGGAATTACCTGCTGTGGACTGCATAAAGGCCCAGCTCCAATGCATGACTTTGGTTTTATGATTATACGAAGCTGGTCGTGACAAACAGGAAGAACTGTTTGGATAAGCATATATGAAACATCCGGAATTGCTTCTTACGATTTTCAATTTAGTGCAAGTATAATATCGAAACAAACCTGTAAAATTGGATTAAGCTCATTTGTAGAGCCTTTGGATTTGAGGAATGCTTTATAGACACTGCAAGCAAATGACACAAATCTCACTTTCTGGGCTTGCAGATAACCCTCTATGACAATAATTACAACGGGCCATCAGAAAAGATAGGTAAATTTTGTTTCAAACAGGAACTATTATAGACCTTAGATGCCTAAGCATGAGAAGAAAATGATGCCTCCATAGAACATCTAGCTAATTCTGGGCCCAATAATCATCTCCCAAGAGGCATCTTGGGATAATGACAGGGCTGTTTTCCAAAAGCATACCCATGCATATAACCAATATTACAACTGGGCAAGGCATCACTTTGAAATATGCGGTTAATGTCCATGCTGAGATCTCCACATAGCAATAGACCACCTCATAAGCTACTGAATCACAAATGATTCACTTAAAACTGCCCACTTGAAGCACATAATAATATCAGATATATCAAGGACCAGTGGGTTTGGAAGGCAAATAAGTAAAGTAACAAATGGAAATAGTTAAGAGTCCTAGTTTGACCTGTATGGCTCCTTGCACACAGCTCGAACTTCAGTTTTCACCGTCATAAGGTCTAAAAGCTCATCATCCTCAATCTTCTTTATCAAAATTTTGTTTGCCTGATTCAAAGAGACAACAAGGCTTGATGAGTAAAATTAATCACGACAAGAACATCTGGAAAGCTCCTGAACTTATCTGAAAGCGGAATTCAAACATCACATGCTATGCAATTTAAAATAATTTTAGAGCTCTATTCTAGAATTTTTGCTTCTAAACAGAGATGATCATTACCTCCACAAGTTCTTTCTCATGTTCTTTATACAGGTCTGCTACCCTTCTCTTGACTTGGGCATAATCTTCAGCATTGGTGTACATGAAGGATAAATTTTCAAGTTCTGACTGCAATGCACTACCAATATGTTATCTGAACATGAAGTGACGGAACAATAATGATAGAAAAAAAAAAAGATCTGGAAATGCAGTTTAATTCAACACTGTCAACAGTTGGGACGTTGGGCAAACACCCCTACAATCCTTCCCCCCCCCCTCCTTTTTTCTTAAAAAAACAAGCAAACAATAGGTTGACACATATGCAGATTCAAACAACAGGTGATGTATCTTTTCTTGCATATAAGAAATGTGAAACACCACCTCCAAAATCAAAACACCACTATGTAGCTTTCAATGAAAGGGAGATATAGCAGTCCTTGAAAGATGCCTCACTCATGGTATGACATATTTGGGACCATGCAAGATGGAATGTTTTAAACTCTCAATCACACAGCCACTGAAAATATTATTCATTTTAAAGAACCAACTTAATCGCCATACTTTATTGGATTTCATCATTTTCAACTTTTTTATATGCATAGACCTTAAATAATGAATTTGATTGAGAATAAAAAAAAAACTATGCTTAATGTCAGCGTTACAATATGATGCAGATTGTGAGCAAAAAATTGTCCAGAACTTAAAAGCATTAACAGAAATGAAGCACATAAGGAAAGATAAAGGTCTACCTTAATTTTGTACATCCCAAGCAACTTTGCTAGAGGAGCAAAGACCTGCAAAGTCTCCTTTGCTATGCTGGACTGCACACAAATAATAATGTTAATAGCAATACCAAGAAAAAAAAAAATCATCTCTGACCAACATAACACCATAATACACCACCTGCTTATGTGGGGGCATGTGAGAAAGGGTTCGCATGTTGTGTAACCTGTCAGCTAGTTTGACAACAATAACACGGACCTGAAACAGCAGCACTTTCAGTCTCATCATGTTTTATTATATAGCCAAGATCAGAGCATTGAGAAACACCCAAAAAAATAGGTCACCTCCTCTGTCATGGCGAGAAACATCTGACACAGGTCATCAGCTTTTACATCTTGTACTGAATCATGTTCATTCTTACACTTCAATTTACCGAGTTTAGATACCTGATCAGGAAAGAGAAGAATATGAGACCGATTCTCAACCAATATATTCAGGAGTTTCTCCAGAATGACACAAGTTACGGACAAACAAAGATATCCATCGGTAGCATCCACTCCTATACATTGTACCTTAGTCTCTCCTTCTACAATGCGCCGCACAGTAGCACCAAACTCCTCCTCTATTGTTTCAAAAGAAACGACATTTGTATCCTCAACTGTGTCATGTAGTAATCCAGCAGCAATGGACTCCCAGTCCAATTCCTAGAAGTATGAATTGGAGTCAATCTTGTTGACAGATTGCAAGAAGAATATTATTGCAAAAGATATTTTCTTTGTATGACTCACAAGTTCTCCCAGTATACGGGCAACTTCAACTGGATGAATGATGAAGGGCTCTCCACTGCGTCTTTTTTGGCCGTCATGAGCCTCAAAAGCCAGCTACAGCACAATAAAACTACAATTAGCTATGACCACAACCTCAATAAAGACTGATTTGCAAGAATGAGAATATGTGGATTTCTTTCCAAGAAGAGAGCTAACCTTAAGAGCTTTATGGACCAATTCTAGTTCTTTAGGTGAGAGGTATGAAACAGTGTGCTTAAGATCCTGAGACACCAGAGGATCAGTTAAGTCTTGAGTTCAAAATAAAAAAGTATCCTTATATTGACTATAAACATTGTTATAATAGCAACTAGATGTCAAGCAATAACTGGATAACTGGACCCTACCTCCCACAAGATGTCAGGAGAAACCTCCTCCGAAGTGAAGAATGAAGAACAGCGCATTTGCCATCTTTTAGAGGCAACATGAAGCAAGCTTGGTTTAAAGTGCCTTCCAAAAAGAACAAAGCCGGAGGCTTCACTCATATAGCAACCTCTATCATTAAAAGCTTCACATCTCTGGAAAAGGAGAAGATTGAACAATTTTACTGGTTGAAAACCATGAAAGCTAGTTTGTATAACCAACAGACCAGTAATACTAGCTACATGGGCAGTTCCATTTGCTGTTGGTCATGTCCCATTGGTGTGGCAAAAGATTGTAACTTTGTGAGTGATGAACCACAAACATGCTTGAGACAATTTGAGCTTGACAATACAGACATCATTTCACAAATAATATTTTTTTTGTATTGTATTTTGCTTTTGTGAAAAGGTGGGAAGGATCTAACAATTATGCCAAGAAAATTGGGAATAACAGATGACATTCCTGTTTTTTTACTTACTTGTCTATGTGAATCTAATACAAATCCAACAATAATTATAATCCTCAGCAATGAATTTTAATTCTCGAGACATGCCAAATTTATTTTAGTCCCATACTAATATAGCGCAATACATTATGACAGTCATGAGATACTATGAAGCCGGCATCACGACTTTAGCTTAAATTCCAACCTGAGTTAAAAATTTTAAACATGTGAATAAAAATAATCATCTTGCATAAAAAATTATAAAGAGTTCGAGAGTTTTGACCATAATAAACATATAACAGACAACAATGTCTACACCACCCGCAGAAACCAAATTCAATTAATAAATCTCCTATGAAAATCGTGGAAATTTACAGAATCACTGCGGCATCTTCTTCCATTTCGTCTGCAGGAGGGCGAAGAACACTGAGGTGGGTGAGCTGTGCTTGCAAGGAATCCAGTCAAGACCCTAGGCGCTTTCCACGCGCACGATAGAACGCTACAATCATATCTACCACTCCCATCCCACTTTGGTGAATTACACACATTTACGCATTCTAACGAGACTACAAGATTCACACAAACACAATCTTTAGTATATCAGAACCCCAAAATCACGAATAAGGAAAAACTCAGTATACAAAAATGAAAAGAGATAAACTCCTAATGATAGCTGATAAAACTTTTTGATAGCCAAAAAACAAGAACGAAAACGAAAATTGACATAAGTCAGCAGTAGCAATTGGCAAAGTTCACTAGGTATGTATCTATTGGTTATTTTTCTTGTGCGGAAGTTAGAAAGATTGGAAACAGAATATTTGAAATTTCACTTTCAATTTCTTCCATTTTCCTACATTTTCCCAGGGACCAAACAGAGTAGAAGCAAATACCTGACATGGAGGAAGCAGAGGCCATTTGTAAGGGAACAGAGCAATCTCATTGAATCGAGCTTAGCATTTAACAACCAGAAAACACTCACCCAAGCCTCACGAAGAATTCAGACGAATCAAAGCGGGGAGCCAATCAAAGGCTCATTGCTCAGAGGTTCGTGAGCTGAGCTGAGCTGAACTGAGGAGAATTAGAAAAGCGTTCCCTTTGCAAGCGGAACGTTCTGTTTTGGACAAATAAGCGAGGGATTGAAACGGAGGAGGAGCGAAGAGATAATTTAGAGAGGAGAGATATGGAACTGAGCCGAGGCCACACAAATGCCGTATGATAGAGATATTTTGTGTGTATCCTTGTCTAGTATTTAAAGGGGGACAAAATGTGAAATTTCTTTTAGTGTGAGGTTGATATAAGGACATCTTTGTTTGTCTAAAATTTTGGTATTTAAAATTTTCAACAAAATAAACTTATTTTAAAATTTTCAATTTTTATAAGTACACTTCAAATTTTTCACAAATTCAAATAAACTTCAACATTCAAAAGATTCTCAAAATTTTAAGAATATTCTCCAAAATTACGGTAAACAAACATACCCAATAGACTGATTTATGGGCTTTTTATTTCGGTTAATTTTTTAATGGACTGGTTCCTCAATTCTGAAAATATAAATGTTTCTGTCTAAACTCAAAAAATAATTAATTTAAAACATAAATAGTAATAATAATGAAAACAATATAATTTCTTACTAGTTCAAAAACAAAACCAAACAACTTGATTTGTAAATATAGCAGACATAGGATTTTGCTTTTTGTAAACCACTTTGTTGTTCTAAAATTACGTTAGCCAAATCAAGAATTTATACGACGATCGAGGTGTTTCTAGCTATAAGTTTTCCAAGTTGGAGAACAAGGTCATTACCAATTTGGTCCTAGCTATATCTTTATATGTGGTCATGTAGGGAAATCGTGATCGTCAATTCATCATCCAAGTGTTGAATAGGTGTTCATTTAGGAGCTGGCCATTTGGGCACGTCCATGATACCGTGGCCTAGTTTGGTTCTCTTTTCCTGGTGAACTTTCAACAAAAATGAGCCACTTGGAAAGTGAAAGAGATAAATTACTAATAAAAGAATATTCAACCCAGTTATGAAAAGGAACGAGCTAGGTTTGCATTGCCGGCCCCCTGTCCCCTCATATTTGGCTGCTACAGTGAGGATATACCTCCTTGTAAGGAAAGCATCTGTGGTGTATGCTGATCTTTTCTGTCTGCCGGAAATGGGATATCAGTTCTGGTCGTGGATATCGGATTGGAATGTACTCATACGATTTGGAAAATGTGTCATCTATGTGTGGCTCTTGAGGAGCCAAATTAGTCGTCGTCACAGCAACAAAGACTGTAGACAAAGACTTGGCTTGGCTAAGTCGAGAGAACTTAAAGGAGAGAGGATGACTTTATATCCCGACGTGTTTGGAGAAGATGGTGTTCAATTCCAGCTGAAACTAGTAGGGCAATTTCCTAGATGATGTTTCACGAGGGTTACGTGTGATATGCGCTCCCTTTAAGTGACTTTTGACAACTTTTGTGATCTATCAATGTAAAGAATCATTTTCTTTGATCAGTAATTCGTTCCTAACCAAGTAAAAAGCGTGCAGAGCGGGACAAAGTCCATCCTAAGACCAATCCTATATGATGTCCTGTCAGCATATATATATAACTTGAAGTACTTGTGTCCCTAAGTACAAGGTATCCCCTTGGACTAGGTGCATGAACTATCCGGGTGCATGCATAGACTTCCGTCGTTGATAAAAAGTTAAAGCAAGCAGGATCCCGGTGGGCCCACTTAAGGCACTAAGTGCCTTGATAGAGTATGGTTTAGATTTAAGGTAATGTTTGGTAGACAAGCATACCTAGAGTCAACGTACTCGATGGTCCAGTTGTTTCGGGCCGGGCTACTAGCGGGAGCCTTTAATGAATCGCAGTAGAGGGTGAAGGAATAATATTATTGTCCTCTCTTATTTTGGCTAATGCTAAGCTAGAAGAGATGGTAGTCTTCGGATCAACACAGGCCGCTTCCTCATCGTGACTCAAAAAGGATACCTTCGCGTTCGCCCCCCTCGATCCATGTTTATTTAGCAGACCGCTTGGAACAACAGCTCAAATGACTCCTTTCGATATGAATCAGTGATAAGAGAGAATTTTGTACCTTTTCCGTACATAGCCCATGTCCGTTCTAAGAGATCATATGGCTAGAGGGAGTGAGTACGAAAGCGAGTCGTTTTTTTAATAACCCAGAAAGCTCTTAAGGTCGGGTCACTTCGTGTATCTGGCCCTACAAATCAACCTATGAGCATGTGTCAGGACCCCACCCAACACATCCCAGATAAGTCAGGGGTGATAATGACGGTGTTGGAGCTCGAACTTGAGACATGTGAGAACCTAAGTTGTTGCCTTACCACCAGACCAAATCCCTGGGGTTACGAGCACGAGTCTTGCTAACCGTTTAAAGTGTTTTTATTCTCTGCGTTGAAATAAACGAAACAAAACAATGAAATTGCACAAGAGCGATAAAGAGGAGCAACAACAAAACCGTTTAAAGTGATTTCGCCCTACGACTTGTGTCCATTATTGGAAAAACTTAAGAGATTTACGTTATTTTTTTATTCAATATGACTTTGAGTGTGTTTAAAAGGAGGTTGTAGTTGTACAAGAATGAATAAGATAAATCTCAACAAATTATGATGGCTAAAATTTTAGGGTGGTTCAAATTTTAGAGTATGAAAGTTTGTAAAACAATGAAGAGATAAATGATTTAAATGAATTTTTTATATTGAAAATGGATAATTTGATAAGGAGAGAGATTATATTATAATTATTTTATTATGTCAAAATTTTGGAGTGACTAAAATTATGACATCCAACTACCACCAATTTGCGGCTTAATCCAAGGACTCAATCAAGGCTCCTAATTGATTGCGTGACATCAATCTCTTTAATTGATGGTCAATATACCAAATATTTTAATAATACCTACATATTAAAAAGTGTTTATAATTACGAGGGAGGCTACTAACACTTCCAGAAAATACATATTGCCATGTTTCTTAATACATATAGTATATATATAACATGGTTCGAGTATTTTTTTTCTAAGCATGGTTCGAGTGTTCAGTTTAGCTTAATAAGCTTTACGAAATGGTGGTGGTCATCGATGGAACCAGGCTAGGGAGGATCGGCTCTAGCTATAGGCAGCATAGGCCATTGTCTAAGGCCCCCAAATTTAGGAGGCCTCTAAATTCAAATTTTTGTAATAATATATTTAAAGAAAATTTAATATTAAGGCCTAAAAAAATATATTGATTGAAGAGGCATATTAAATCTCCTTAATTGAAAAAGCATTAACTTTTCTCCAATTTTAAGAGGCCCCAATTTAAAATTTTATGTATATTTTTCTTTGGCTTTTTGCCGCTTTGGGAAAAAATTTAATATTAAAGCCTCAAAAACTTAACTTAAAGAGTATATTGATTGAAGAAGCCTATTAAATCTCCTTGATTGAAGGAGCCTTCACTATTCATTTTTCACTTTTTGTGGTATTTACAAAGGATGAGTTCAACCCCATAAAATCTTCATATTTAAAGATATTAATTGCAATCTCTTTATTTATTTATTTATTTATTTTACCTTAGATATTGTTAGCTATTTAAACCTTAACTAATAACTAAAAATCTATCTTTAAAAGGATTTTCCTTGAGACAATATCTGTCAAGTACCAAAAATATCCAAAAATCCTCTCTCAGCCATTTTGTTTTTTATTCTTATAATTTTTTAGTGCTTTTCAACTCTTATCTTTGGTCACTAAAGTCCTAGGTGCTATTCTTCTAAACTTTTTACTTTAACTTTATTTTACATTGTATTTATTTTAATTATCATTAAAACTAATAAAATCTTATTTAAGATTGAGTATGACACAAGAAAGATTAAAATAATTAGTAATATTATCAATTGAAAATGGTATATTAATAAATCTAGAATATAACACTTTGATATATAATTTTGCATTCCAAAAAGCTATAAAAATAATTTTAACTAACTTTTATTAATATTTTATTTTTTAAAAATATATTATTTTATAAATTATTATAAAAAACCTCATTTTACGGTTTATCCTAAGGCCAAAATACCTTAGAGTCGCCCCCTGGATTAGGGCGAACAAGCCCCGCCCCGGTTGGACGTTCTTCCAAAAAAATGCTTCTTCTTATTTGCCCCTATGAGCCCAACCCCGCACCCCTTCAAATTGGGTCCAATCAAACAAGGAATTCCTAGAAACAAGAGGCACTATTTTACATGTATTGTCCCTTAAATCTCATGATTTTATCTGATATATGATAACAATATTCATTTTCCTTCCAAAGTGTGATTATAGAAAGCAAAGCAATTAGAGAGTTTTTCTTCAGATTATGAACTCTTTCCAGATTCATTATGTTGTTATTTTGTCATTAGATAAGACTTCTTTGCTACAAAGAAAATCAAAAGTCAATTCTAATTCTATGGGGAAGGCTCCCGCCATGACGCATGCCAAAAATGAGTTAATTGTGTTCGAACTTTTTTACACAATACTGTTCAAACCATGCATTTCGTAAACTTTTGGCTATGATCTATTTCATTGTTAATGTTAGTTAAGAGGACATTCAATAAATCAGATGAACAATGTTCAAACATGTATAACAAATTGATTGTTGTTTTTCAAACAAGCATAGAAATTTGTTCGCACAAAAGCTTGTCTATTCAAACCATATTCGATTGAATGAAATTCGTCCTAATTTTAACTTAAACGATCAAACAATCAATCCTTCCTTCATAAAAATATATAAGCAAATTGTTCGACCGAGTTCTACTTTTTGTTGTTTGATCAGCTAACCATGTCATCCGATTGGTGTGCTTATGTTCGAACATCATAAAATACTTCAATATTTTAAAATTTTTAATCTTTAATTTTTGATATTTTAATTCTAAATTTGTTTTTCATTGAGTAGAGAAAAAAATTGTCATTTCGCCTTAGAAGTTCGTGCCCTTCATATTGAGTCCTAATTTCGTTACTGGTGGTGGTGGTTTTTTTTTCTCCTGGGTAAGTTAGTAGTAGTATTGATTCAGTAGAAGACAACAATACAATACAGATATTGCAAAGAGCCAGAGAGATGCTTTTTCCAAACAACAAGCAAGCTACTTACATCGAAAAAGACTACAACAACTCAACAAGGGTGTCACACCCATAGAATCCCGACAATCACTGTCTTCTTGACTTCATTGGATACTCCACAATCAAAACGTCACCGTACTTTGCGCTGCTTGATAGCTGTCAATGGCGTCTTTTCTATCGTTAACTGAAGTACTAGCAGACTTGCGCCACGATAACGGGGGTAGTGAATAGTGATACTGGTTTTGATGCAGAGGAGGTCTCGTCTTTGGCTCCAAACATTCCTCCAGTAAGGCAAAAGCATCAGCTCCAAGGGCCACAAGATTAGTCATAGGTGTCATTTCTCCCAAATTTGTGTGTAAGAAACTATTAACCAAGCTGTGCTTCACAAAGGCTAGGGAGGCATGCTTTTTTATAGCTCTGTTTTTCTCCTACAGACTTTTCGGATTAGAGTGCAACATGGTTAATTTCTCATGTTGGTATTATTTTCTCTTCGGAAAGAAATTCAAGATATTGATATTTGATGAATCAGTTGGTTTACGGTCAACACGTCCGAGTAAATGCGTCTCGATCTTCACGTGGCTTCCCTCTGCAAAACCACAAAAATAACCCTGGCACCGGGGTCTAGGACCTCCGACGCTTAAATCAGCTTTTCTCTTATACGTATTTCGCAATTGTGTTACTCAAAAAGAACCATTTACTGTTCTCATCGTTAACTTCTCCTTTTATAGTATTTCTCCCCCATTCTTTTCCTTTGGCTGAAATTTTATCCAGTAAGATCGTGTTCTATGATAGTTTTTTTATGGGAGTAAAGAGATCGTGGAATTGGAGTTAGGACCTATTGCGTATTGTTAGATAACCGCGCACGACACGTCTAACAGTTTTCCTTCTAGATTGAATACGACATGGGTTTGGTTGCGCCCATTAGGCCTCATAGAGACGTAATCATGTGTCTTGACCCAAAGTGGGTTGGGCCGATCGTGATTCAGTATTGGTATCATCATTATTGATTCCCTCTCGGTTACCCAGCAAGTGATGCTGTAAAAAATGTCTGCTCCTTTTTAGCTCTTTAGAGGCAAGTTGCATCTCCCTACTCTATTCCTGTAAGTTTTTAGTCAGCAGGGGAATATCTCTTCCTATCCAGACGAAGTGATTTATATAACCATGATGTTTCTATCTGGACATGTAGAGATAGGTGGAGGGAAGAAACAGGGGATCAGGGATGCGAATTATAATCGAGGAATATTCTAAACAAAATTCAATTCGTGACCTTGTAATTGGGCACCGAGGGATCTCAGCCAAGCCTTTTGCAATTTGGCTGAAAAACCTACTCTAAGATATACATAAGAACTACCAGATTATTGGATCATACAACATTATAGAGTTGCATAGTTCAGTGTTGAAAAGCTGTGGGGGCTAAATTGATTGGATTGCCTTTTTATGGGTCTGTGTTTTGGTTTAATCAATGTCTTTACTTTGTATGATTGACCATATTGTTGAAACAAGTAGATCATATTCTTTAAAGGAAACATGAATAATAATATTATTGGAGCCAAATGTAAGGGATGAACAGAGTAGAACACAACAGATGACAAATAGAAAACTATTTTTCCATACAACTAGATTTTTTATAGGCTTAATATACGCGCGTGCCCCTGGGGTTTAACGTTTTCTCAGAAATACCCCTAGGGTAATTTTTGTTGTTCCGCTACCCCTGAGGTATATTCATTTTTCCCGTTTTATCCCTCCGCGAACATTCCGTCTATTTTTGGAAGGAAATTGATGACGTGGACCAATTGACCACGCCACATCCAATAAAACTGCAAAACGTGTCCTAACTGCTGACTGGACAAATTTTTTCCACCTATATATCCACGTCACTCTCCCTGGAAATTTACCAAAATGTCCTTAAAATTAAAAAAAATGAAAACAAACACCCCCCCGCGTTCCACTTACCCAGTCGCGTTAGCACCAAATCCTTCCAGCAATGATTCGTTCAAAACTAGAAGACTCGGTAGTGTGGCTATAAAAGCAACCGCTCGCCTTCTAGAGGACTTGCAAAAGCGATTTTCAGCTGTAATACGATTCATGCGAAGGAGAGGAACAAAAAATAATGCTTACAGAGACTGAGTCATTCTCGGTGGCAGAGCCTATGAGAGAGGAAGCTCTGGGCGTACTGGGGCGGAATTCGACCGTTTGCCTTCCCACTGATGATGAACTTTTTGCTCAAGAACAAGCTAATTTGTTCTGTGATATATATTCAAAGGAACTAATTATTTGCTTGTCAATTCATATGTGCAGGTATCTGTGTTGGCTCCTAACATTACAGCCATGTACGAGATGCATTTTGCGGTGCCTATGGTTGCGGCTGTGCTGAACACAATTAACACCCGGCTAGATGCTAAGACCATAGCCACCATTTTGAGCCATTATGAAGCGAAGGTCTTCTTTGTGGACTGCCAATGCGTGCAGCTAGCACGTGAGGCTCTCCGGATACTCATGGGAGACTGGAAGGATTCTCTTGTAGCCGAGTCATCCATCCCTCTGGTCATTGTCATCGATGACATTGACTCACCCATCGGAGTTCGGCTGGGCGAGTTGGAGTATGAGCAACTTGTCCGCAAGGGCAATCCGAGGTACGTTCCCGCTGAGCTCGATGATGAGTGGGATCCAATTACTTTGAATTACACATCGGGAACAACATCGGAACCAATGGGAAATGGGAAGTGAGCCTGTGTACCTCTGGACACTTCCCATGTTCCATTGCAACGAGTGGACCTTCACTTGGGGAATAGCGGCACGCGACGGGACCAATGTTTGCCTGCGCAACACCACAGCCTCAGACATCTACCGGAGCATTGCTATGCACAAGGTCACACATATATGCTGTGCGCCCATAATTTTCAACATACTCCTTCAGGCAGAACCGAAGGAGCGCGGGCGGGAGATTACACCCCCGCCGGCAGTGCTTCTTGTAAAAATAGAGCCCCTCGGATTCCACGTCATTGCTGGATTCATATGGCGCTAAGAGCATTATTAGCCGCTTATTCATATTTGGATCTCTACTTTAACCAAAAAGTACACTTCTCTATTTTAACTACTAAGTTTTTAAAAACATCCACAGCAGCTTCTCTATTTTAACTATCTACTTTTACTATTCTATTAAAATATTATTTTTCAAAGATTTCTTTATTCTTTCTTTAACATTTTATATTTTTTGAATATTAGTAACGATCATATTTTTGAATATTTTTCTTATCTTAAAAATTCAAATTTTTTAAATTGTCTTTTTCTAACGGTCATATTTTTAAAATTTTGTTTTATTCCACTGTCGTATTTTTAAAATTAGTGAAGAATGAATTTTTTTATATTTATTATGATAAAAAATTATTTATTAAGAAAGGAAAAATTATTTTATAATTATTTATTAAACTAAAACTTTGAAACGGTTTGTGACATGCAAAAAGAAATGGGGGCAAAATATAAATTTATGAGAGAGAGAGTGAGAGAGAGAAATGAAAGAGAAATTATATTAGTATTTTAATATGAAGAAGTGAATAATGGTTATCTAAAAATAGATAACCACTGTTCATTTGTTAAAGTTTTTGGTTAACTTTTTTTAAAATAGAGAAGCTGCAAAATACATATTTTTAGTCATTTGACTATTTTGGTTCTCTATTCTAGCTAAAAAGTTAGAATATAGAAGCTACTAATAATGCTCTAACGCGGCTGGGTAAGTGGAACGCGGGGGGGTGTTCGTTTTCATTTTTTTATTTTAAGGGCATTTTGGTAAATTGCCAGGGAGAGTGACGTGGATATATAGGTGGAAAAAAAAATTTGTCCAGTCAGAAGTTAAGGACACGTGTTGCAGTTTAATTGGATGTGATGTGGTCAATTGGTCCACGTCATCAATTTTCGTCCAAAAATAGACGGAATGTTGGCGGAGGAATAAAACGGGGAAAATGGATATACCTCTGGGGTAGCGGGACAACAAAAATTACCCTAAGGGTATTTCTGAGAAAACGTTAAACCCCAGGGACACGCGCGTATATTAAGCCTTTTTTATATACATATTTTATACTGCAATCGTAATTTTTATATAATAAAATTGAACCCGCGACACACTGCCAAATTACTTCAATTCTTGTTTCAATTCCATCGTGCACGATAACAATACATGTTCATCTGTTTGATCTGTAATTTAACTCTGCAGCTTTGATTCGTGGTCCAAAAACCTTACATGAGTCCCATGTTCAAAATGGCTTGCTGCTTTGACTGAGTTCTGCAGTGGTAAAATCAGTGACTAGTTACTGAAAGTGAAGATACCATACATGACAGAATTCAGATTCAGAGCATTTGGGAAATCCCATACCCTATCCAAGTGAAGGTGTGGGTGAGGTCTGACGCATAAGCTAAGCCAAGTTACATCTTATCTCTAAGGGTTTTGCTACTGTTGGTTGAGCCTATTCGCTAAAAAAAAAAAGGTCAATCATGCTCCTTTCAGGACTTCATATCATGCCTGCTCAACATTCACAGATGACGGTGAATTTTAGTCTTTCTTTAATATAGTGCAAGGGGAAATTTTTAAAAATAATGATTTCAATCCAATGATATGTTCCAAAGTATTCTTTTATCTGTTTTTGTGATCGACAACGCCCTTTAGGACGGCCCTACAGCCCTTAGTATTATAAAAGGGACCAGATCCTTATCTTGATCAATTCTGGAAAGGACTTAAAAATAATCCAATCCAATGATATGTTCCAAAGCAATCTGGTTGACTAATTTAGATATTTCTATATCTTTGAATATTATCCGTCAAATGACCTTTTTTCTAGTCTATCCCTGTGTGGATGCAAGGAGCAGTACCATAGATATTTTGTCCCCAAAGGCATCCGGATGCCAGATGGACCAGTTAGCGTCAGGTGGACTACAGAATTAGGGATGCCAAGAATAATTTAGGAATGTTCTAAAAAAATATCCGCTTTGTGACTTTTTTTTCTCTAATATCCAATTTGTGGCTTTTTTTTTTACTCTATCACTAAGGGGTTCTATTTACGGCTGCACAATTAAAAATTCGGTCCGATTTTTAGACCGAATTTATAATTGTACCTAAAGTGAAGGATCGTACCAGTTTCTTTTTTCCTCTAAGTTTTTATTTTTATTTTTCATTTTCAGCTCACATCTTAAGATAAAAAAATGACTTAATTTCAAAGGGCCAAGAGGGAAGGGACTCAAGGGACTAGGAATGACATCAAAACACATAGTTTTAACTTAGAGTTTTTATTTTTTTAAGTTTAAAGTTTGTATTAATTTTTTTTTAAAAAATATTTATTATTGAAATTAATAAATCTATTCCGGTCCAAATCGAATCTCAAAAAGTCTGAATCGAATCGGATCAGATATAATCAATTTTTTAAATCTGATCCGGACCGAACTAGATTATATTTAGACCATTAAAATCACAAATCCAGTTCTGTACAACGCTAGTTCTATCCGAAGGCTTTGGGGCAAAAAAGTGCGCTGTAGCATCCAAGAAATGGATAAGAACTCCACTGGCATTGGATAACTATCTGGACAAAAAAAAATTGGCAACTTTACAAATTCGGAATTGCAATATTATAAATATTGACTATAAATCGGGTCGAGGTTTTGTTCCATTTTCGCGATGCTTCAATTAAATTAATAAAACTATATCCCGGAGCTATGATAAGCACCAATAATATTGCAAGCAATCAAATTAAATTAGATTCTGCAGTCTGCTTAGGGGAAAAAATGCCATATCATGCTCTTAATCATACAAAAAATATTTTAAAAACACAGCCAATCATAACCTGACACCTTTCAAAAGTAATTATGAGGGCGACCATATTGAATCATAAAGTACACAAATTGCCATAGATCATAGAGACCGTTCTTAACAACCATCCCCTCTACATCCTCAACAGGGTTCCATAAAGCGCAAATTGTAACGGCCATAAATTTGCACGATGGACCGCATATTCCCAACAATCATAAAACATCACATTGTCTTCCATAATGAATTTTTCTTCCACCCTTTCACAGTAATATTTGCTGATTATTTTCTCATTACCCAGTATCCATTATTAGGTAGTTCCCCAATGTACGTAATGGCTCATATCAATGAAGTATGATTTATACAAAAAAAAAAATCGCACCCTATGCTAAAATCGCACCTTGTGATCTTTAAAGTACTAACGAAATATGTCTCTCTTAAAACTTTCCTACAATATGAAACTTCTTTTCCATATGGGGTAGCATTTTTAGTTTAAAAATCCATTTCTACTCAAATACGTCACGCAAATGTAATAATTAATTTTTTATACTGGAAGCGTCCTCGGCTCATCGGCACCTTTGCATCATGGCGTGCAGGAACTGGGTCAGAAGAATCTCGTGCGGCAATGAAATAATAGCATCAGTCTTCAAGGCCTCTGCACGAATGGACTAATAGATGTATGATGCTATATCAACAGATAGCCCCCGTACAACTACCAAATATAAAAACTCGGCCCGACTATAAGACAACTCTATGGTGTGCTTCTTCAGGTCGATGGAAGAGCATAGGATCAGGTGCATAATCAGTCAAAAAGGAAGCAGTTGCCCCTGTATCATATAGATGCCCTCCAAAATAGTTGTATCCTTGCTCAGCATAGTTTGGAATATCTCGGCCTTAGTAGGCCGACCCTCCTCGCTCGTTGGCAGGTTTGGGAACGCTGCCAAATCTCTCTCGTACCCCAAGAAATTCGCCAGCTCGTGAGGCGAGAATATGATCGGCACGTTACCTATACTAGGCTCCTCGAGGTTTTTCGCTCGTACTATAGTACAATAAAACTCTCGCACCATATTCTTCGATGCATTGCTGGTCCTGTGGATCAACGGAAGTCAACCTAACCCCTCCACCACTTTCGGAAGCGTCCTACCCTCAAATGTGAGATCGTTAAAATCTGTCAACTTGATGTCCTGCTCGACAACAATCAAGCGGGACATAATGATGGCAGTATGTTGCTTCACAGTTAAAACTCGAGTGGAATGTTGCTCTTCATCAGCCTGGCTGCTGGTGCGTGCACGTTTGCTCATTTTTTCAATATCTGCACAAAAACGTCTAAAGCTAAATAACAACGTCCAAACCCATCTAAACACCGTCTGAACCCATATAAACACCGTCCGGACATTCACGTCAAGCGTCCGGACTTTATCAATAGTCAACGTATCCGTTTTGAAAGTCTAACAAGAGTTCGAACAACTTTGGATAACAGTCCGAACCCAAAAAAGATAAAAACTATTTAAATTTAACATTCACACGTCCGGAGTGGATTGAAATAGTGTCCGGACACAATCAAAATTACAAGACATAACATTAGGCATAAAGAATGGGTCCGGACAACCCATGAAAGCCTCCGGACAACCCTTGAAAGAGACTGGACCCATAAGAATGGGTCTGGATGACTTTAGAAAGCGTCCGGACATATTCTGGAGGACAACCGAGTTAACTCAACCATGACAGCTAACCTCCACCTTATCCATACACCCAAAAATATAACCAAAACATAACTAATACACTTAAAACAAACATAACACTTAACACAATCAATTTCTACGTAAAAATCAATCAAAACAACACAATGTAATATGTAAAAAATGGAATTGAAATTCTGTACTTAAAACTATAAAACAATGAAATTTTTCCCATTAAAATCTTGTTAAAAGTAAACAAACCAAATTTGAATGTGATTAGATCCTCGAACAAGTGATATTACGCCAAGATTTGAGAAGAAAAAACATGAGTTTTGAGAGATGTGTTGTGAAAAACGATTTGGTATTTCAGAGAATGACGAACTGTTTACTTTTAAGAATACATCGAGCCCGTCCGGACCCATACAAGGGAGTCCGGATGCCTTTCTGCACACGTGGCCCAATCAACATACTTCCTATTAAATGACAAAGTTTAAATGGTTTAAACGGTTCATCATAATAAAGTCGTCCGGAAGTATAATCGCATCGTGCGAACGGATGTCCCCTGAATGTGCGCGACGTGTAAGCGCACGTTTGGCTGAATAACCGGCGAATATCATCCGGACTGTTAGACGTGGTTCGGACGGTGACAGTCGTTTTCAATTTTCATATAACGTAAACACATGTCCACCATGCAACAGTTACAGTATAGTTCGGACGATGTACTAATTTGTTTCAATGCCTACCTCATTTACCCTCATTGCGATATGGGAGTCCGGACGCGTTTCTGCACACGTGACCCAATCCACGTACTTTGTATTAAATGTCAGAATTTAAACAATTTAAACGGTTCGGCATAATAAAGTCATCCGGACTTATAATCTCATCGTGCGAACGACTTTCCCCTGAATGGGAGCGACATGGAAGTGCACGTTTCGCTGAATAACCGGCGAATATCGTCCAGACTGTTGTTCGGATGGTGACAACCGTTTTCAAATTTCGTACAACGTAAACACGTATACGCCATGCGATACAGTATAGTCCGAACGGTGTACTAATCTGTTCCAACGCCTACCTAATTTACTCACATTGCGATATTGGGGTCCGGACGGTATTGAACATCGTCCGAACGTTTAACAGTTTTATTTCGATACTTAGGTTTACTAAATTCACTTTACTTCACAAAACTTAATTTATTTAAATAATTTAATTTACTTAATTAAATTATTTCACTTAATTTAATTTACTTAAATAATTTAATTTATTTCATTAAATTTAAAACTGTATAATTTCACTCAAATTTTTAATTTAATTTATTTATTTTAAATACATAAAAAAATATAGTTAGAAAAACTTGTATATTAAATATTCGTTATAACTAATCACCAATTTAACTATAATTGCAAGCGAATTACACTAACCGTTACAATCTAATTACACTAACCGTTCCGTTAATATATCACTCGTACTAATCACCTATTTAATTTTACTAATTGTTTGTTTAAATTTTAATATATTTAATTTTATGAAAAAACAAAACTAATATAAAATATAAAATATAATCCAAATACCGAAAGAAAAAAACAATCATAATGTCTAATAACAGCCGAAAACGGTCCTTCAAAGGATAAATAAATAATAGTGATAAAGCATAGACAGAAAACTACTCCAAATCACGAGCAGCCTCTGGCTCGTCCATATCTTGTCTGAGGGCATCACGAACATGCGTCAAATGCTCCTCAATATTATCCACCTGTCTGACGAGTGTCTGCAGCTGTATCGGAACGATATTGACAAACTGGGACAACTGAGACAATTGTTCTCTCATCCTTATTAGTTCCATCCGCATAATATTCAGCTCCTCCGTTATAGCCCTATCTGTTAGAGCAAGTTTGGTCTCCAAACCGGTCAAGCGGCATTGCAGCTCCATGCACAACGAATGCGTCGGTTGCACTGCCGCCCGAATACTCTAATTAACTCAAATTTATAGGTGTTTTCCCAAGATGGTCGCTCTTTTTGTTCCCGACATTGGTGATACTTCTCCCAGAGCGTTTCATGGTCAACCTAGCAAAAATTGTTCGCGCAAACTTCAAAATGCGTCTTTTAAATTTTAGGGAGTCCGAATGTTAAAGAAAACGTCTGAATGTTAAACTACCGTCCGGACCAAATATTCAACGTTCGGACGGTGTAAAACGTATTCCGAACGTGTTTCGATAAACACCATCAAAACATAGTGATTTTATAGACACAAACAACACAACAAACTAAACAACCGACGGTCTTGAATCGAAATGCAATAAATTGAAAAGCAAATTCATGAAGGAAGTTTTACTGAAGTTCCTTGATAGGTCTAAAATAAATAGTGAAAACATTTGGGAGAAAATTTGAAAGAAGTGAGTGAGTTTGTGATTTTGACAAAGTCTGGCGAGTTTAATGTGTCCAGTCACCGTCCGAATGCTCGTATTACCGTGCGGACTCTTCTCAGCAGTTATTTTCACACGTGGCCTTATCAAATTTAACCTCATTAAATATGCCTGTTTCGAAAAGGCTCTAGAACTTATACGATTCGAACTCTAATTAGTGGTCCGGATGGTATCGATGTGACGTGTCTGAAGTTTTGCAACGTGGAACCATACGATTTACGGAAGAAGCATTGATAATTGTGCGGACCTTTTTTTCGTATCGTCCTGACGATTTAATATTTTTCGTTGGAACGCTGTTGATAACGTCCGGACGTAATAAAGTGTTCATGAAGATTTTTAATTTCTCACTATATCCTGACGATTATTATTCGTCAGGCAATGTCCGTTCGGACGTGTTACAAATAGATTCCGGACGGTATCGTAAAAATTGTGACGATTCTAATTGTCACTCAGTTACGATGATTTGGAATTTGTTACTCTACATAGAGTCCGAACGGGTCATTGTTCGTCCGGACGCAATTTTATTTTTTGTTACGAGTTTTATCATCACTCATTCGCGACGCGTGTATGTCGTCACACTAGAAATACATCTGAACGTGTGTTTGGCCGTTCCGGACGGTTTGGCGTTCCTAGATGGTTTTGGGTGACAAAATTAATATTTTGTCATAGAAAGTTCACTTTAGGCGACAAAGTTTGGTTTGACACCCAAAAGGTTGTCACCTAAAACTATATTTGTTGTAGTGTCGTTCGCTTTCTAGTTCATGGATGTGGTCTCAGTCAGTTCATTTCTATTCACGATTTGGTACTTCTTTATGGAAGCCAAAAACAACTCAACTCAACAGTTTATCCAAAAACTCCACAATTCAGTTCTCTTTCTAGTTCTAGTAATGGATGTGGTCTCAGTCAGTTCATTTCTATTCACGATTTGGTACTTCTTTATGGAAGCCAAAAACAACTCAACTCAATAGTTTATCCAAAAACTCCACAATTCAGTTCTCGTAAACTAAAATTTTGGCTACCCACTTGAAGAAGTAGTGGTTTTATCCCAAAATGTGCGACTATCAATATAATTGAAGCTTAAATTAACTATATTTTCACTCTTTTCTTATTTATTTTTTTCAGTTATTTGGTTACGCTGTTATGTATCGCTGTAGTAGAGTGATTGTCTGGCCTCTTTACCTCCTTTTGTATTTAGTTGATAGTTATTATATATATTGTAAAAAAAGACTTAATTAGTGCATTAGATAATATATAGAGGAATTTACACTTTGCACCCCTGAATTATAGGGTGTATGACACTTTGTACCATCTTGTCAAGATTTCGTGACATTGGGCCCACGATCTTCTGATTTCCGTCGATTAATACCCCAAAGCCGATTTAGCCGTTTTTTCTTCCCGTTTTACTACCATTCTTTATTCTCTCTCTTCCAAACTCATTTTCTCAGCTTTGTTTTACTCTCGGTCCAACGCATGCAATTACCATCTCTCGTTAACTATATTTCTCTCTCTGTTTTTCTTCTTCGGCAAACGAAGCTAAGCTACACAGGGTGTGTTTGTGTTGTAAAATTTTAGTGTTGTTAAAATTTTAGGTATTGGGTTTAGTGAAAAAGTGAAGAGAGAGGTAATTTTTTATATTTTTTGTAGTGAATAGTAGTGATTTGATGGGGGAAAGAGAGATTATATTATAATTTTTTATTGTGTTAAAATTTTAGAGTGTGTAAAATTTTAGGACGCAAACGCAGCCACAGTCTCTGAGTCCCGGGCTTGATAAAGCCGAAACGACATTGACAATTCTTTGAGACAAAGTAGAGTGAGAAGGGTCACTCAAATCTCCTTTCTTCTTCAATGACCAATCATCCGGTCAGGTCATTCTCTGCCTTTTACAGCTCATTGCATATAAGTCTAAATGAACTCTTGCTCGACAACTAAACAACCATTTGAAGTTTACCTGAGTCGAAGCTCAGAGACTGACGTTACAGCGCACGGCTTTGAGAAGGCACAGTAGTGCGCAACATTGCTATTCCCGCAGAGGAAAATTAACAAACATGGAACATGGATCTAGGTTTTCTTCTCCAAGCTCTAGTTCCATTAATTTTCTGACATTTGTCTTCTATGTCTGAGGCAATAGGTTTTTATCTTAGCTACATTCTCTACGTACTTGACCGTTGTTAGATCTACACTACCTGGAAAAGTTGTTTCCGGTGTGATCTTACAGGACGGTAGCCGTCTTCACTATCTCTGCAATGATCTGTGTTTATATATGTATGTATATAGTTCAGTGTCCTCACATTTTGTTTCCGTTTGATAATATGAAGTTCAACATGGTTGTTTATTGTTTTTTCTGGGCTTTCTTTTTCATTTCCTGATAAAGGTTTGCTATCACTGCTTGTGTTGGTTGGGCTACTTGGGACTGGTGCAAAGATGAATTACGTATCACCCATGGCTCTTCCATGCCGGTTTTCTTTCTTCTTTTGGTGAAATGGTTAACGGGTTCGGCATGAACCAATTCGATTTGAAGAAAATGACCGAAGAAGTTTCAAAGGTCTGCAACCCAATCATGGAATACGTCATTTTTCAAATATTTTCCATTACTATACCAGATCTGAGATCTGTATTTTGGTGTAACTGTTTCTTTTTTCTTTTCTTTTCTTTGCAGTATGCTCTCTATTTTGTGTACATTGGCCTTGTCATTTGTTAAGAGTAAAAGCGTAGAAGAAAATACAGAGAGTTGAATATTCGACGTACGTTATTCAATGAATTGTTTATCTATTTATACACAGAAAAGTTAAAGCTATGCGTTTTTACAATAACTGAATAGTTAACAGAATAGAAACAAACTATCTGTTATAAGCTGTATAAAGCTTCGATCACTTCTAGAACATGTGAAGTGTCTTCTGGAATGTACAAAGCTTGAGCTTGAATCTGGACCATTCAAGTAATCCTCTATATTCATCACCCCCCCTCAAGATGGAGTGTGAAGATCGATCACACCCATCTTGGCAAGGAGAGTACAAAACTGGGAGATTCCAAGTTGCTTAGTGAAGATATCACTGAGCTGATGAGTGGTGGAAATATGAAGAGGATGTATAAGCTTGCTCTGAATCTTTTCTCTGACAAAATGGCAGTCTAAATCTATATGTTTGGTTCTCTCATGAAAGGTGGGATTAGCAGCAATATGGAGAGCTGCTTTGTTGTCACAAAACAATAAGGCAGGTTTTGTATGAGGAACACGAAAGTCAGCTAAGAGATAGACTAGCCACTGTAATTCACAGCAAGTTGCAGCCATTGCACGATATTCTGATTCAGCTGAGGATCAAGAGATAGTGTTCTGTTTCTTACAACGCCAAGATATGAGAGAAGGTCCAAGAAACACACAAAAGTCGGTGACTGATTTGCGAGTATCAGGGCATCCTGCCCAATCAGAATCGCAAAAGGCTTTGAGCTGCATATCAGAAGTGTAGGAGTAGAATAATCCCAGGCCTGGACAAGATTTCAAATATCTTAATATGTGATGACAAGCAGTAAGATGTGAGGTGCGTGGTTGGTCCATAAATTGAGTCAAGATATGAACTGCATGTGAGAGGTCAGGCCGAGTGATGGTAAGGTAGAGCAGCTTTCCAACTAAGCGTCGATATAAACTTGAATCAGGTAATAAATCACCAGTGTCAGCAGAATACTTTTGATGTTGTTCCAGAAGAGTAGAAGCAGATTTACAACTAAGAAAACCCACTTCTTCAAGAAGATCAAGGTCATACTTACGCTAACAAATGAAAATTCCCTTATAAGATCGTGCAATCTCAATACCAAGGAAAAACTTAGGAGTGCCCAGATCTTTAATTCGAAACTTCTGATGCAGCAAAGTTTTAATGTTGACAATAGATGCATAGTCAGTACTAGCAAGGAGAATATCGTCAACATAAACTAATAAAGCAAGAAACTTAGAATCAGTAGCTTGAATGAAGAGTGAGTAATCTGATTTGCACTGTTCAAATCCAAGAGACACCAAGAAGGAGGACATTTTAGAGAACCATTGCCTAGAGGCCTGTTTCAACCCATATAGGGATTTCTGCAATTTACAGACCTTATTAGAGGCAATAGAGGGATGGCCAAGTGGGATTTGCATGTACACTTCTTCAGGTAAGTCACCGTGCAAGAAAACATTATTAATATCGAGCTGAGACAAACACCATGAATTGGCAGCAGCTAAAGCAAGTAAAATGCGCACAGATATCAACTTTGCAACGGGTGAAAAAGTATCAATATAATCCAATCCTTCAATTTGTGTATAGCCCTTAGCCACAAGTCTGGCTTTATACCTCTCAACACTACCATCTGCCTTGTATTTAATACGATAGACCCATTTGCAGCCAATGACATCCTTTCCGGGAGGTAAATCTACCAAAGACCAAGTCTTGGTATCTTCTAAAGCCTTTAACTCAGCATTCATTGCATCACACCACTTTGGATTCTTAGAGGCTTTATCATAAGATTTGGGTTCTGTTTCAGTAGAGATGGATAGGATAAAGTGTTTATGAGAGGATGAAAATCTGTCATAGGACAAAACAGAAGAGATGAGATGGAATGTGCTTGATGGACCAGTAGGTGAGTGAGTGGAAGATAAAAGGTTGCAATGGTAATCATTTAGATAAGATGGAGGTCTCTTAGAACATTGAGAGAGTCTCAGAGATGGAGGTGGATCTGTATGTGGGGCAGAATTTGTAGGTGAGGAAGAATCGGGTAATAGGGTAGAAACAGATTCTGGTAATGGTGCAAAATCTATATGTGGAGCAGAAGAAGTTTCTGGAGGTGGAATATGTATTGGTAAAGGATTATGAAGAGGTGGAGAAGGAGATGTAGAGATATGAAAATGAAAAATAGTTTCATAGAAGACTACATCTCGAGAGTGAAAAATGGTATGTGTATGAAGGTCATAAACCTTGTAAGCCTTGACACCAGATGGGTAACCAAGAAAAAGGCATTGTCGTGCCCTTGTATCAAATTTCTGTCTGCCATGTTGAAGAGTGGATGCATAACATAAGCATCCAAAAACTTTAAAATGAGTATATGTAGGAGGTTGTTGAAATAGGCATTCAAAAGGAGATATGTTTTGAAGGAGAGGTGTAGGAATTCTATTAAGAATATATGTGGCTGTAAGAATGCATTCTCCCCAAAACTTGAGTGGAAGTTTGGCCTGAAATCTTAATGCCCGAGCTACATTAAGTATGTGTCTGTGCTTGCGTTCAACTACTCCATTCTGCTGGGGAGTTGCAACACAGCTAGTTTGATGAAGTATGCCTTTAGAAGAATAAAGAGAAGGCATAGAAAATTCTGCTCCATTGTCAGACCTAATAGTCTTGACTTTGGTGTTAAAATGTGTTTCGGTATATTGAAGAAAAGTGAGAAGTATTGATCTAGTATCAGATTTGTTTTTCATCAAATATACCCAAGTGCATTTGGAATGGTCATCAACAATCGTTAAGAAATATTGAGAACCATTAAGAGACTTAGTAGAAATAGGTCCCCATATATCGTCAAAAGGATGGGCAGATCTAGTAGAACTAAGAGGAAATAGTAAACGATGTTGTTTGGCATAATGACAAGAAGAACAATGAATTTTATTAGAATGGATGAAAGGAAAAACATGATGCAACATGTTGATGCGATCTGAAGAAGCATGGCCTAATCGACAGTGCCATAGATCAAGAGTAGCAGACTTATTGATATTGAAATCAACAGTACAAACATTATTAGAAGTTTTAATTGGCTGTAAAGAAGCAGTAGAAGAAGGTTGTACAAAATGATACAAGCCTTTTCGAGCTTCACACAGTCCAATCATCTTCCAAGAGGATCGATCCTGGATAATGCAAACACCAGAAATCATGAGAAGACAATAAGCATTTGATTGAGTCAATTGACTGACAGAAATGAGATTAAAGTGGAAGGATGGAACACAAAGAACTCGGTTAAGCTGAAGTGAGTT
Source organism: Myrica gale (assembly GCA_963930655.1). Taxonomy (NCBI): domain Eukaryota; kingdom Viridiplantae; phylum Streptophyta; class Magnoliopsida; order Fagales; family Myricaceae; genus Myrica; species Myrica gale. Next base: position 13,755,475 of record OZ005610.1, on the reverse strand, counting down.
GGTAAGCTGAACAGATCCTATGTGAGTTACCAAGACAGAATCACCATTTGGCAATTTAACCTTTGTGTTGATATGAGAAACATTAGAAGTGAAAAAGGAAGGTGAACATATAATATGATCTGTTGCACCAGAATCAAGAATCCAAGAAACAGGGGAAATGTTTAAAGATGTGTTGGCGCAGAACAAGTAATTGGTATACCTGCAGATTTTGTGAAAGAATCGGCAGGAAGAGCATTTATGACATTAGCCTGATGGAGACTAGTTTGATTTCCTTGAGCATGAAGAAGTTGAAGCAATTGGTCACATTGTTCCCGAGAAAATGGAAACTGAGGTTGTACTGGAGTAGGATCATCTCCAGCGGCTGAAGATGTTTCTGAAAAATAACCAGAAACATGGTTTGCTGATCTTGGCTGAGGTTTGCCAGGCTTATATCCTGGAGGATAGCCATGTAGTTTGTAACACTTGTCGATAGTATGGCCTGTCATCCCACAGTGACTACAAATTGGCCTCTCTCTTTTCTGAAAATTTTGTTGTTGTCCTCGATAAGACTGTTGTCCACGATATGGCCGAGATCGGCTGATCATAGCAGAAGCTTCAGGCTCTACTTCAGATGGAATAGAAAATCCCTTCTGCCTCTCTTGTGTGAGCACCATAGCATACACCTTATTAAGAGAAGGAAGAGGATCTAACAACAACAATTGTTCACGAGTTGCAGAATAACAATCATTCAGTCCACTCAAAAACTGAATTATCTGCTCTTGATTGTGATAATCCATTAAGGATTTTATAACTCCACAGTTACATGCCGGATCACATTTACATACTGGCTGAGGCTTGAAATTCATTAGCTCATCCCATAGGCTCTTCATTTTTGTGAAATAAGAACTAACATTCAACTGACCTTGACTTAGGGTAGAGATTGACCTCTGTATCTGAAAAATTCTAGGTCCGTTGCTTTCAGAGAATCTCTCTTTCAATTCATCCCATAACTCCTTAGCAGTGTCAACATAAAGCACACTACTAGCAATTTCCTTTGACAAAGAATTTACCAGCCATGCTAGGACCATCATATTACATCTGTTCCAATGAACGAACATAGCATTCGAAGGAGCGGTTTATGCATCACATCTGTAACGAATCCCAGCTTGTTCTTCACGTTCAAAGCTATCGTCATTGCTCTCTTCCATGCGTTGTAGTTTTCTCCGCCGATCAGTGGTTGAGAAACTATAATGCTAGATGAAATGTCTCCATGGTGAAGGTAATAAGGATTGGTAGGGTCGTCGATTACTCTTGGATTGGTCATTCTGTTTTGAAGTGGAAAATCAGAGAATGCAGAGGAAGTTCAAAGCTCTGATACCATGTTAAGAGTAAAAGCGTAGAAGAAAATACAGAGAGTTGAATATTCGACGTACGTTATTCAATGAATTGTTTATCTATTTATACACAGAAAAGTTAAAGCTATGCGTTTTTACAATAACTGAATAGTTAACAGAATAGAAACAAACTATCTGTTATAAAGCTGTATAAAGCTTCGATCACTTCTAGAACATGTGAAGTGTCTTCTGGAATGTACAAAGCTTGAGCTTGAATCTCGACCATTCAAGTAATCCTCTATATTCATCATCATTTGCTTCTCATCCAGGTGCGTATTATTTTCTATTTCGATTTTACTAACTTGATCAATTTGCTTGTTCACTTTTGATATTCCTTCGTTTCATTCTCGATTATATTGTAGATGTTCGGTATGGTGGACGTAATTATTTACATGTGTCTCTTAAGTTACCTCATGCCCTATCAGATTACCGTATTGCCATTAAATCTCAAACCAATAACAATTAAATGAGCTTCAAAATCCAATATATGAAAATCTTGACTTGTTTAAAACTCATTTAATCGTGACTTATTTGAGATTCAAGGGTAATACGGTAATCTGACAAAGACAGGTCACGTGAGAGGCACATGTCAACGATTACCGTTTAATTTGACGCCAAATTTTACTTCAGTGTGCAAATCGTTGGAGGAGATAACATAATGAGCTCAATGTCTCAAAAATAAAACATTATGGTGCAATGTGTCAACACCCTCAAACATAAGGGGTGCAAAGTAGGGGTGAAAACTGACCCCTCAACTCGATTTTCAGCCCCTATTGGCGACCGAACCAAGGGTTGGTTGCTGAAAAATAGGGACCGACAACCGCACTGAGGGGTCTCTAGACCGGCCGGACTGACCGTAGTCGGCCTCGGTCGGTGTTTGGTCGGTCCTTATCAAATGGGCATCACGCAAAAGTTCTTATTTTTCAGATGGACATCACGCAAAATCCAACTTCGTCACTAGAAAAACAAACCAATCAGTATTGATGGGTTCTCGTAATGGAGACGGAGAGACCCCATTTTTCTTGGCAGCCCTCAATGGTAAAAAAAAAGCTTTCATTTCTCTTTAACATCTCTACAGCCAAGAAAATGGAATATTGGATCATGGGTACGCCTATTCTAGGAGGAGAAAGAATGGCGACAATGGTTCAGAGAGAGAGAGAGCGCATGAGAGAGAGAGAGAAAGAGAGGGGGCGTGAGAGAAAGAGAGAGAGAGAGAGTACAAGAGAGAGAGGGAGACGTGAGTTGCTGTGGGTGGTGCGGTGGCTAGGAATTTTTCACAAGGGGGCGCGGCGACAATAGGTCAGAGAGAGAGAAGTGAAGGAGGAGGGGGTGGGTCGGGAAAAAAAAAGGTCAGGGGTGGGGGGTGGATGGCGTTCTCTCACCCCTCACATAGGCACATACTTGAAAAAAAAGTGAAATTCGCTATATACCCTCTGTACCCAAAACCGTGGGCTGAACCGACCCAGTCGGTTCTGGGTAATCTAGGGCTGACCTCCGAACCAGACTGGCCCAGTCGGTTTTGGGGTGGTTGGGTCGGCCCAGTCGATTTCGGCCCACTCCTTAACAACCCTAGTGCAAGTGTATTTAACTAATAAAAGATTAATTAGTCTACTAGTTCCTGAAGTATTGTTGGATCTCAAATTGGTCCCTAGGGTTTATTTCATTTTATACTGGTCTTTAGGGAATCTTTCATGTCCTACAATGACCATTATGTTACGCTGGTCAGCCTCGTTAAAAGAATAAATCACACGTGACTATAAGAGATACATCACCACCAATCGCAAATAGTCACATGGTCCCAAGTCACTCAGGGGTGAGTTATTTTTATAAAATACTTCTCTAGCATGAAGTTTTAGGTCCAGGTGACATAGAGAGTTTGATATGAATTTTAAATTACAACCACCGGTCTAACTTGGAAGTTTGAGTGACTTGAGGACAAATGTTTGCTTGTGATTGGTGGTGATGTATCCTTGTTAGACACATGACTTTTATTTCGTTAACATAGTCAACTTTTTTTTTGTAACTGGGTGTCCGGACCAATTTATGCGCACCTCGATTAACTGAGTTGACACAATAGCCACTCTAAAACATGAAGGATTCTCCTGAAACTAGTTTAGAACAATATAAACTTTAGAGACTAATTTGAGATCTAGTCATACCTCAAAAATTAGTTCAAACATCATTATGCCCAATTTTTTTTAATATCTTCGGTGACCCACATGTTAGTCCCTTAGGCCTCAGGACTCTAGACAAAACGAAGAGAATCTCCCATCTACGTTATAGTCATCGGTATTTAGTGGTAGACCCATTTATAACAGTTTCGGAATCGGTGCAAACAAAGGCATAAACTATAATGTCCAAGTTTGGTCCACCAAACATGTATAATAATCCAATGAAACAAACTATTGCCCGGATTCGATTTGTAGTGGTACAGCAATTATATGACAACTTGATCTTAGAAGCTGAAAGAACCATGGGCCCAGGAAAACAACTCGGAAACAAAAGCCATAGAATATTCCGTGTACTGAAAGGGGAATAACATACATTATCATCGAGAGAGGTTCGGGCAGGGTTCTAGACTCTGCTGGAGAGGGTCCGGTTGGGTTTTCATAACATATAACATTATGCTAATTACTCTTATATTTCTCTAATCCTTTTATGTTTGTATAGTGACACGTTGGCCACACTTTCTCTAATCTTAATTCCAATATTTCTCTTCTATTTAACTTAACTTTTTATTTCCTAAGAATTATACAAATAAAAAAATTCATAAACATTTTTTTTATCACAACTAAAAAGAAGCAATTAATCAAATCGGTCCGTTTTAAAGAGCAAGATTCGCTTCAATTCTTTATCCCAATTGCATGATAGAATTTAAAGAGAGATAGAGATAACATGTAAATTCTACATCATTTAATGTTGCCTATATTTATCTATATAAAATTTCAGACAATATAAACTCTACAATATAGTCCACGTGTTATGTCATTGCATAGGAGTTAAATCCCAATTTTATTTCCCCCTTGAATTACCAATCTATTCTCAGTCATGGTCATAAGCGTTGAATCCGTGTAACTTGGATCCTATTTCCCAGTTTCAAACTTTCAAATTATATCTCTCCACAACAAACTGGTTTGGAGGCTCTATCCACAACTCAAACCTTTACCGGGCACTTAGGGTATGTTTTTGTTGTAAAATTTTTGTGTTGTTAAAATTTTTGGTATTGAGTTTAGTGAAAAAGTGAAGAGAGGTAATTTTTTTATATTTTTGTAGTGAAAATTTATTATTTGATGGGAGAGAGAGATTATATTGTAGTATTTTATTGTGAGAGGGTGAAAAATTTTGTAATTATTTTTATACAAATGCACCCTTAATACGTGCACCAAACTTTGCAGGGTAGCATTAGACAAAGATTTAAATATAAATAATAATAATTTCATTAACTCGACAATAATTTGAATCTTAAAGATATTTAACAAAAAATAATTTTTAATTTCGAATTTGTCCTGATTTAACATTGAAGCTTTAATTTATGTCTTAAACTAAAAAATTTTAACCATTCAAATTCTACTAACTACTATATATATATATATATATATAGTTTTTTTTCTGAATCCCTAAGGCCCTAAACTAAAAGATTTTAAACCATTCAAATTCACAGATTATCCTCATAAATAAAAAAGGAAAAAGAAAAGAATGAAAGCGACCTTCCTTACCGACGTCCTGCCTTGGGTGGTACGTGGGTTGTGAAGCGGCCACTGAGCCAAAACAGAAGCATCCCCCTGTTTTTTCACAAACCGCCACCAGCGTTTCGGTCCTCCAATCTGCCACGTTCCTAGAAATTCGAAAGCGTTTATATCATCCTCCACCGTTCTGTTCTGCTATAAATACCCTTCTCATTCCAACCCCATACCAAATTAATGCGCTTTCCTCATCACTGCCACCTTCGCTGCCGTTTTCGTTTTTGATCATCGACACTCTCACACAGAGACGAATATTAGAATTAGGCAAAGGAAAGTCTTGGCTTTGAGAATTCGATCATGGCAGCACCTAAGTTGAGTAGAATTCCAAGCATGAGAGACCGAGTGGAGGACACTCTCTCTGCTCACCGTAACGAACTCGTTTCCCTTCTCTCCAGGTAGTTCTTTTTATACCCTGTTTGGTTCTTCAGGAAAACGTGCGAAAATATTTTTTTCTTTATTATTTGTTAAGAATGATAAAAACAGGACTTCAAATCAAGACGTTGGAAGTTTGCGAGTTATTGTTCCTGTTTTTTTTTTCCCAGTGCTTGATTTTTGTTTTTGATCGGCAGCCAAACTGGTGTTAGATTCTATTAGATAGTGGTAGTTTTCTGGAGGTTTCAGTCACACTATGTCTTGTGTTGGTGAGTGTTTTCGGCTCTTGACTAGATCAGTGATGGTTGTTGCTTTGAAGGTACGTGGCTCAGGGTAAAGGGATGTTGCAACCGCACACCTTGCTTGACGAGCTCGACAATATCCCCGGTGACGATCAATCCGGGTTGATGCTCCGGGATGGTCCTTTTAGCGAGGTCCTCAAATCTGCTCAGGTGAATTTTCTCATCTAAGTCACCAGTTTCTTTGATCCTCTTATGGGAAGCCAACTTGATAATCTTTGGTCTAGTGTTCTGTGAAAACTGGGGGAAAGAAGTATGGAACTTTTATGAAATCTTAGGTGATTTTCTTTCTGGTAGTTTTTTTGGTTCACTCTCGGAATTTATATTTTACTGATAAATAATGAATAAGTAATGTGCCAGCTGTCGCCGCTGAAGATCAGCTGATTTTAAATCTCTGCGTTGACACTTCAAAAATAGTTTCTCTGTTCAACTATTGTCATGTTCGCTATTAATATATGTTTCTAACCATGTTCTATATTAATTTAAAAGCTAAATACATTCATTTGTAAACTATTTTTTTTGTCCTCCCGTGTTTTTTTTATCTCTTCTTTTGTCTGGAGGGGGAGAGCATTTGGGCTACCAGCAAGTTATGCGAAGCTTTGAAGTTTAACTTAGCTATCTTTATTGTTAAAATTTTAACGCAATAAAAAATTATAATATAATATTTATCTTCTCGTGATATTATTATTTTTTACTATAATAAATATTAAAAATTAGGGATAAATGTAAAATCAGTTCCTGTGCTATACGCAAAAATCGATTTAGTCCCTGTGATATGAAAAACATCGATTTAGTCCCTGTGATTCTATTTTCGTTTGTTATTGGTACTCCATCAGTGACTGATTTTATCACTCCCTGAAATCACAGGGACTAAATCGATGATTTTCATATCACAGAGACTAAATCGATTTTTACGTATAGCACAAGGACTAATTTTGCATTTAACCCTAAAAATTATCTTTCTTTTTATTTTTTTTACCCAATCTACCGAAATTTTAACCTCCCAAAATTTTAACACTCAAACACAACTTAAAATAACAAAAGAAGTTTATTTTGGGGAACAGGAAGCCATAGTTTTGCCTCCATTTGTGGTTATAGCAGTTCGCCCAAGACCTGGTGTTTGGGAGTATGTTCGTGTTAATATCCACGAACTCACTGTTGAGCAGCTGAGCGTTTCTGAATATCTTCATTTCAAAGAAGACCTTGTAGACGGGTAATGAAGAATCTCCTTGCTCTGAAAGTTTAAAGCTATGAGTAGTATGTTTCATCAAGTATCTTAGCTCATAAATGGGCGTTTCTTTATGACGTTTTGTTTCGGTATTTTGTCAGGCCTGATGACAATTTTGTTCTAGAGCTCGATTTTGAGCCATTCAATGCAACTTTTCCTCGCTGTAGCCGGTCTTCATCCATTGGCAATGGTGTTCAGTTTCTCAACCGCCACCTTTCTTCACATATGTTCCGCAACAAAGAGTCGTTGGAGCCATTACTGGATTTCCTCCGAGTACACAAATATAAAGGTCATGTAAGTTTCCAAAGCAAGAGGCCTTCTCCAAATTGTTTTTCTTTTGCAACAGCGTAACTCTGTCATGTGTATCTTTGACCTAGAAGTGATTAAAATCGCACCTGTACTATTATTTTGTCATGTACATGCTTAGGTATTGTTGCTTAATATGATCTCTTTTTGCCTGTGATTTTGATTTTATTTGCTATTATTTTGCCGTTTTCTTGGTATAAGAACTTTGTAAGGTAACTGATTTGATTGGGGATTATGGGCAGGTGCTGATGTTAAATGATCGGATACATAGCATATCACGACTACAGTCTGCATTGGCTAAAGCCGAGGATTATCTTATCAAGCTTCCATCTGATACTTCCTATTCTGAATTTGAATACGTGTAAGAGTTGTTTGCCCCCCCCCCCGGCATGGAGTTAACTGGGGGGAGATATCTGTTGGAATTTATACTTTCAGTTCCTTGTGTGATTTGGTTTTACTTGTCACTTGCATTGCAGATTTCAGGGAATGGGTTTTGAGAGAGGTTGGGGTGATACAGCAGAACAAGTTTTGGAGATGATGCATCTTCTCTTGGACATCCTTCAGGCACCTGATCCATCTATATTAGAAACATTCCTTGGGAGAATACCGATGGTGTTTAATGTTGTCATTTTATCTCCACATGGTTACTTTGGGCAAGCAAATGTTCTAGGTTTACCCGACACTGGTGGCCAGGTATTCATAATCTTTTACTCCGTGATGAACCATGAGAATTAAGTGGCAAAATAATAAATGGTCACCCCCCCTCTCTCTCTCTCTTCTTCTCTCCTCTTCTCCTGTCTTTTGCTTGTTCCTTTGTAAATCTGTTCTTGTTCCTGTTACCTAGATGGCAATTTGTTATCTTGCAGTTATGCTTACTGCCACTAAATCTGGAAATGACTTTTTTCTTTTTCCCCCTTTCTAAATCTGAAGGTTGTGTACATACTGGACCAAGTTCGTGCACTGGAGAAAGAAATGCTTCTTAGAATACGTAAGCAGGGGCTTGATGTCACTCCTAGGATTCTTATTGTAAGTTTTTATTGTGTTTAGCTTTGGTCACTAGACATCGTATCACTTTGTTTTATGTTAGGTGTTTCATGAATTGAATGAAATGCTCCTCTTTCTGGTTATCAAAGGTGACCAGGTTAATACCTGATGCAAAAGGAACAACATGCAACCAGCGTCTGGAACGAGTTACAGGAACCGAGCATTCACATATTTTGCGAGTTCCTTTTAGATCGGAGAAAGGAATTCTTCGTAAATGGATCTCAAGATTTGATGTGTGGCCTTATCTGGAGACCTTTGCAGAGGTAAAACTTTATGACATTTCAAAGTTGATATGCTCTTCCCAGTAAGTGGTTAAAACGATGCTTCAACAACTATGTTGGTAATGCAGATTTAAGCTTTGCTATCATATACGTTCCAAATTTATGCTTCTTTTGAGGAAGAAAGAATGGGTATTTCTAAAAATCAGAGAATTAGCTTATGCAATTAGCAGCAGAAATTGAAATAAATCTTCTTTTGGGTGATGGGTTTGGAATGAAAAACAGTAGATTAAAGTATAGCTTGGGTGCTCAATCATGTGAATCTTCTATTTGTGATTAATCCATCTGCTGATGGTATGGCCGTATGAGCAGCACATACCTGACCCTTTCTTCACTGGAAGTGACAAAAAAGAGAGCTGAATAAAAAAGAAAGATGTCAGGTGTCGATGAATACTTATTTTATCCCCTATGCGCACGGAAAGGGAAAGCTATATAGTCTGATAGGCCCGGAAATGCTTCTTATTGGTTCCCTGCCTCCTAATACCCCTTTCTATAATGATGATAGGGTTGGTAATTAGGTGCTCTGTGGAAGCTGGATATTGGAAACTTGAGATTGTTGCTTTATTGAGTTGAGTTAACAAATTTACTTAATGTACCCTCGCCACCTCATAGTTATCAATAAAATGACCGCCTCATTAACTCATGCATTGCTTTGAAATTACCCTCATTATTACCACCACACTGTCAACAGGCTGCTTCCGCTGAAAGTTTATTCTCATGGGACTGCCTGTCCATATTTTACCAAACTTAGCACTATGTGCCACTAAGGCATACCCATGTAGGTTAAGTTTCATTTTCTGCAACCATCACCACCTCTCTGTTATTCAATGCCTGCTCCACCGCTCACAGTCATCCTTTATTCAGGCTTGTCATTTAGTGTTGTGCTAATTTCAATGTTTACATGCTTTCTCATTACCTTTTCTGTTATATACATTTCTGATATATTTGTATGATCAGGATGCCGGAAGCGAACTTGTTGCGGAGTTACAAGGCATCCCAGATTTAATTATAGGAAACTACAGTGATGGGAATCTTGTTGCATCTTTACTAGCTTATAAAATGGGAGTCACACAGGTTAGCATGATTGTATTCTGATCACGCTAATGGGATTCCTTGATTGTACTGTTGATGCCAATAATATTATTATCTGTTGAGAATGCAATCTAATGGTTACTAGTTTTGATACGTGTAGTGTACGATTGCGCATGCATTGGAGAAGACAAAATATCCTGATTCAGATATCTATTGGAAAAACTTTGAGGATAAATACCATTTTTCATGTCAATTCACGGCTGATCTAATAGCAATGAATAGTGCTGATTTTATCATCACTAGCACATACCAGGAGATTGCAGGAACGTAAGTCTTTTCTGTCTACTGTAGGCCACTTGATGTTTATGTGCTGGTTTACTGGCTTTTACATTGACTTTATGTCCAGAATTCAAAAGTCCTTATTTTGTGCTTGATATAAGCTCGTGCATAATGGTGCTTTTCCTTTTCCTACTCCATTCTTAACGGTGTCTGGGGATAAAGTAAGCTGCATTATTACATTGAAACTTATATATAGATATTCTACAGAGTGAATGTGCTTGCACATGACATGTTTGAGAGAATATTGATACATAATAATTTCATATATTGTTTTGGAAGTGGTTGACATCTTCGACAACATTAGGAATGGATAACTGTAACACAAGTGCATCAGAGTGGGGTATAAGGAAAGTTCAGTTGTCAGACCACATGTACCGTTTAACAGCTCCTCGGGCCATCTAGTTTTTGGAGATTCCAAATTTCTTTCGATGACGCAAAAAACTGAGAAGTATGGTGTAACCAGTGAGTTTCTCATTGAAGAATAAACTAGAAGAAGAGAGGGCGGTCCTTATTAGAAACTTTCTTTCTTTTTGGCGAAGATAGCTTTTCACTGATAATAGGGCATTTCTTTTGCGTTCTTTATGTTGCATCTTACTGACTGATTTCAATGTACAGAGACATACACACATGTATATGTACCGGTACGCATACATATATATGTCTATACACACTCACGTACACATGAAGATGGGTCAAATGTATAATGAAGCAAAGGTTCCGCATACTTTGTTCTCTCTTAAAGCTTTATAAAGCTCGGCGAAAAAGTCGTGGTTAAGACCTATTGAATGTAGACCATAGCCATTGTAGTCAGTCAAAGGAAACGTTTCGAATGAAGATGGATGAGCTGGCACTTGAGCCTGGAACTCACACATGGACGCATAAACACATACATACACAGAGGAATGACAATTAGACGGGTTTGGTTTGGCAGAGAAATGCTCCACCGGAAATCCATGGAGTTCATAAGTTATTTCTAATGCCTAAAGAACTGGAAACTTTGCGGTTTTGGTCAACTTCCATACCTGGTAAAATGTCTCGCCAGTGTAAAAGTTGAGTGATGCCTATTTGGTTGGGAGAAAGAGAGAGAGAGAGGATGGGGTGGTCAGTTGGTCCATATGGCAGTTCAATGATGTCTATATTTATTCAGGAATCAACTATGTGGATTGAAATTTCCCTTCCTTTTATAACAAGGCTTATTCTGGCATCAATGCTCTGCATTCAGAACTGGAAAGTTGCTCATGCAACTAGATGATTCTTCCTAGATACTTCAATGCTGCAAGTTAGATCAGGAGGTTTACTAGGGTGCTATCTGTTTCAGGAAAAATACTGTTGGTCAGTATGAGAGCCACTCTGCTTTTACTCTTCCAGGGCTATACCGAGTTGTTCATGGCATTGATGTTTTTGACCCAAAGTTCAATATTGTCTCTCCTGGGGCAGACGTGGGCATATATTTCACATATGCAGAAAAGGAAAAAAGACTTACAGCTCTACACGGTTCTATAGAAGAATTGTTATATGATCCTGAGCAAAACGATGAGCACACGTGAGTCTTCTTCATTCTATGCTATTTTTTACCTTTTCCATTAATTTCTTGAGTGGGCCAGTAACCGGACCCTATGGTGTACAAATAAAAAAATGGTTTTTGGGATTGAGAATTGGTTTTTTTAAATAAGTGATCGATCAAAGCCCTTAATTTTTACACCAAAGGGATATTAAATTAATGGAATTGGGACATGGATGGAATATAATGAAATAGAGCCGCTTTGGGGTTCCCTATGAAATGAGGCATGGAACGGAGCCACTACGAAGAAGTTCCCGGAGTTACGAAGGAAACCTCGAGTTCATATTGGTCACAGAATGAACATAGCAAGAGTAATTGGTTTTTTTAACATGCCCAGGGACAAAAAAAAAGTGGTTCTTTAACATAGAATCAAAGAAACACAAGAAAGTATGAATCTTTGTTATTTTCCTTTTCTATACCCTACGCCATTTGCTTCTCAGTCTTGAGACCATCCCATCTTCTGGGAATTATGGTTAAGTATATTGTAACTGACTTGTGAATGTATACAGAAACTTGTTAAAAATTCTGCCTTATCTCCTTATTGACCTAGTTAAGGAAATGACTAGAAAAATGGAGAATATAAATTTTAAGAGTCTACTTCTGCCAAACCTATGTTTACACTGGTGATAGAACCTATGTTTCTGGTCATAAATTGCTGAAGAGTAGATTTCTTTTTATAAATTTCTTGATATAGGTGGGTTGGTATTGTACGGTTAAGTGAAACTTTGGCCGTTATCTAAGTCTTTATAGAATCTTCTTGATATTAGCAACAGTTGGTTTTTAAAAAATTATTTTGTATTGTGCAGTGGTACAATAAGTGATCGATCAAAGCCCTTAATTTTTACAATGGCAAGGCTGGACCGTGTGAAGAACATTACAGGGTTGGTTGAATTGTATGGTAAGAGCACCGAACTGAGGGAACTGGTAAATCTTGTTGTGGTTGGTGGCTACCATGATCCAAAGAAGTCAAATGACAAGGAAGAAATTGCAGAAATAGAGAAGATGCACTCTCTTATGGAGAAATACAAGTTAGATGGTCAATGTCGATGGATATCAGCCCAAATGAATCGAGCACGTAATGGTGAGCTCTATCGTTACACAGCAGACACAAAAGGTGCTTTTGTGCAGGTATATAATCCCAGTGGTCTTCTTTCTGCAATTTGCAAACTCTGCAGCATGATGCTAAAGTTGCCTCTTTTTTTCTTATGTCATTTTGCAGCCTGCATTTTATGAAGCATTTGGGCTTACAGTTGTGGAGGCAATGACTTGTGGCCTTCCAACATTTGCAACTTGCCATGGCGGTCCTGCTGAGATAATTGATCATGGTGTTTCAGGGTTTCATATCGATCCATATCACCCTGACAAAGCTGCTGCTGTATTGGTGGATTTCTTTCAACGGTCCAAGGGTGATCCAAGTCACTGGGATAAAATTTCTGCTGCAGGACTCCAACGAATCTATGAAAGGTCTGTGTTTGTTGATGAAATTGATATTTCCTTGTGATCGATTCCTAGTACTGAGAAAAAGTAAAACCTTACAGGTATACGTGGAAGATTTATTCTGAGAGGCTAATGACATTAGCTGGAGTTTATGGTTTTTGGAAGTATGTTTCAAAACTAGAGCGAGTTTCTACTCGACGATACCTGGAGATGTTCTACATACTCAAGTTCCGTGATTTGGTGAGTAGTTGAATATTATCCCTACATAGTTAATGTATAGAAATTTTGGGACGGGTTGGACATCTATAATTAAAGCTAAATACATCATATGAATAAATGTTTTTCATGCTCGCCTTGTTTCAGGCCAAATCAGTTCCTTTGGCAAGCGACGAGCCACATTAAGCTGTGTGAATCTGTACTTCACAAGATTGCCTTCACAGGGTAATAGCATTATACATAAATAAGGTTGTCTTTGTGTACATGGGTGTGTAAATTCATGACCAGTGTTATTGTGCGGATGACACATGTACTAAACTCGAGAGGTTTTTATTCTTTGTGAATCTTGACAATGCTGTTGAATGTTGGATGTGGAAGGTGTTTCTCTAGCTGTTATGAGATCAGCAATTGGCCTGAAGGCTCTTTCCATGTTTTTAGTTCCTAATAAATCCTGCCAAATGACCAATTTCAATAGATAAAATAGCCTTCTCTAAAATAATTGATTGCATTTTATAAATAAAAAAGAATTAGGACGGTTGGATACCACTGTAAAGAGATGGATTTGTGCTCGTGACGTCTAATTCGAAAATTTTCAGGGAAAAAAGTAAGGTGTAACTCATAGGTAGCCCTCTATGTTTGGGCAAAAATCATATTTAGCCCCATATTTTTCAATCCAACAATTTGATACCCATAACTTTCAAAATCTATCAATCTTCGCCCCGTCTAAATTAGACGTTAAATTAGACGGAAAAGCATGAAAAATGACCAAAATGCCCCTCCAAAATAAAATTACTAAAAAAATAAAAAAATTCATTAAAAATAAAAAATTATATTTTTTCAAAAATTAATATTTTTTAAATAAAACTATATTGAAACTCTATTTCAATAATATATTTATTTAAATTTATTTCTTAAATTTATATTTTATTTTATTTTAAATTTTAGCTTTGAAGGGGCATTTTGGTCATTTTGCATGAATTTCCGTCAGCCTTAACACCTGATTTAGACGGGGGCTAAATTTAATAGGTTGTGAAAGTTATGGGTCTCAAATTGTTGGATTGAAAAATAAGGAGATAAATTTAATTTTTGCTCAAACACAGGGGACTAACTATCAATTTACCCCTAAAATCTTTGACGTGTGTGAGGTCAGTGGAGGAATGAATGTCTTTCGGCCCCTCAAATTCCTCTTTCCCACCTTCATTTAGGGTTTCTGACCTCTTTATCTTTCTGTCGAAAAGAGACCCGAGTCCTAGTTCTGCCACATCTGACAAGCCTGCAAAAAACAGCCTTTTGACCCACATGACCCACATCCTCCAACAATGTCACATGCTACACAAAAATCTTTTAACCTGATCCTCCACCCTCGGCCTGGTGGCCTCTCCTCCCTCCCCTTGCTTCCAATGGCCAAATACTCGAAGCCACTCCAACCTTTACGTACTTTTAAGCATATTTCTCCCGACAGATTACTTATAATAATCCATTTTTAGTTATTCTTCTAGCTGCATTTTGTAGGTTTCTTGGGAAGGCCATCCAACGAGAGGACTTTCTATCACACCTAGAGGGAATCGCTCGTAAATTGGTTATTTCCATCCTAGCCTTTTGTCCCGCCTCATTTTAGTCTCTGATTTTCTTGATTTACTGGGAAATTATAGTCCGACTTATGCTCATACCCAGAGAGAGAGAATGCTAGTTAAACACTAGAGGACAAATTGCAAATTCCCAAGATGGACCTTAACAACATTCAGAAAAGTAGCGCAAATGGGCCCTGCTATTTAGAGTCCAGTCGCTTTACATATAAATCGCCGTTGCTGGCACGGTATTTGCTCACACCACGGACTAAACCGCTTATAACAATAGGGCATTATAATTAGTGTCCAGCCAAGGCTATCTACCCACCCCTTGACCACTGTTCTTAAAAGGTTTGGGGCTCGAGCCTCTTTTAGTCTCGAACCTATCACCAGTTTCCCATGTGCACCTCC
Source organism: Myrica gale (assembly GCA_963930655.1). NCBI lineage: Eukaryota > Viridiplantae > Streptophyta > Magnoliopsida > Fagales > Myricaceae > Myrica > Myrica gale. Next base: position 13,740,268 of record OZ005610.1, on the reverse strand, counting down.
TGAGGAATATAAGGGGCTTGCATTTACTAATAATAATGCAAATCAAAGAGAACCGAACAAGTTGGAGTTAACGAGGGTCTAGAGCTGGCCAAATGAGTGAGCCAGATAAGCCAGAGCTCCTACAAGGGGTGCGTTAATGTAAGTGGCTGGCTCTGACTGCTCGTAGTCTGGCCGTTGATCTGGGAACCTATCATTCTGGTCGGGTCCACCGACAACTGCACCCACCAGGATGTTTGGGTTGGGGGTTTGGGATTTCATGAAGCTGAAGCCTGAGGAGCACTGGATCTTGGCTGGGTGTGAAGCAATGGACGGCAGTGATGAGCCCCTGTGGTGTATCCTTCGTGGGTACCTAGGACCATACCCAACCATGTAGGACATTTTCAATGGGTTGTCTCCGAGCAGGTAGTCCACCTGTAAATTCATTTACAGGTTAAGGAATTGAAAATTGACAACTAATTAAAGTGAGGAGGAATGTATGTCGTTTATTTACCTGCTTTTTGGCAAGGGTTCGGAGCCTCTTAGGGGTGACGGTGATTCCTCCACAGTCAACAAACCTTTGGGCAGATGTCAAGTACTTGGCATAGGCTAAGAGCAGGAATGAAGTGGAGGTCACATACTGCATGTTGCTATCACCCATCTTAAACAGGAGCCCACCTGCTTCGTTTTTAAGCACAGAAGACCAGGAGTAACCGTTACAAAACAGGACCACTCTTAGGAAGATAGAGCAATAGGGAGAGAGAAAGAGAGCGATAAAGGACCTGGGGTGTATTTGGATGAAGAAAAAGGGGCTCCTGGGATGATAGAACAAATGAAATTATCCGCATGACTCTTATAGTCGTGGAGGGATTGGACCTTTTGGACGAGAAATGCCTGAAAATACGAAGTTTCAGTACAGAACACTTTAATGGCTAATAAATTGCACAAGTAGCAGCATTAAACACGAGTGATTAGGGACCTTGGAAAGAAGAATTCTCGCTCCAACATGCTTGTTATCCCACCCAAAGAAATTATCAAACTCCGCACCTCCGAGGGTCTGTCCATTAACTTGGATGTAGTTGAGGTAGGTCGGATTTCTGGTGGCCTTGTGCAGCCAAGCAGCACCCCACAAAAGCTCATCCTAGTAAATTATTGACACGCCAAAATAAATCTCAAGTTCACCAGTCTTGAAGGAAACAAGAAGCAAAATTGAAGGATGAAAGAGTTTACCTCATAACCAGAGAAAGAGCAATAGTAGGGGCAGACAAAGTGCTTCAACTTATTATCACTGTAGGATCCTCTGTACTTATCAGCGAACTCAAACACCTAGGCCCAGAAAGCAGATATCATCTTCTTCTTCTTCTTTTTTTGCAGAGATATCTTCTTAAAGGAAGGTTTTATGTTTTTCTATATTTTGGTGGCCTAACCAGAGTTCGTTTGCTAAGAAAGGAAAAAAGAAAAGAAAAGAAAAGAAAAGTTGTTCTAACTAGAGTTTTACCGCAATAGCCCTTCTGACCAAAAGGCTGGAGTAAGTTGGGTCACTTCTTCTGAAAACCAATGAAGCCGCTGCGAGAGCAGCAGCTGTTTCAGCTGCTACATCAGAGCCGGGGGAGCTTTTATCAATCTTGAAAACACTCCTCGGGGTATCCATGTCTTCAGGTCTCTCCCAACAGGCGTGGTCCTTGTTAGCATCACCCACCTGCCAAATGCACCCATATCAACTCCAGCTCCTCTCGTCTACCGCTAATAAAATGCGCACAGGCGAAGCCACAAGACTCCAATGCCCATTTGCTAGGACACAAAAATGAGCCGAAATGTCAGTGTGGAGCAGAGATAACAAACCTGGACATAAATGGTGTCTGGATGTTCAGTCGCTTTGAGGAGGTAATCAGTGGCCCAGCGAATGCCTTCTTTGGCATTCTGCAACTCACCTTTCATGACCCCACCAAACTCAATAACACTCCATGAAAGCATAGTGGTGGTGAAAGCCATGGGAAACCCAAACTTCACATTGTCACCAGCATCGTAATACCCACCAACCAAATCGACCTGCATTTCGAGTTTCACACTCAAACTGAGCAAAACCCACTACCCATTTTGCAAAATATAGCAAAGAAAAGTGAACAAACATAGTCTTGAGAGAGTAAACAGAAGTTGGTGTTAATTACATGCATAGCAGAGCCATCTGAGAGACCAGAGTCCCTCCTCCAAGTGATCCTCTGGTTAGAAGGGAGCTTCCCAGACCTCTGGCCTTCAAAGAAAAGGATTGACTTGGTAAGAGCATCTCTGTAGTTGTGACTGGCAAAGCGAGAGTGGTGGTGGTGCTGGAAGGGGAAGCTATGGCGGGCAGGAAAGGCATTGCAGAGAAGCAGAGAGGCAGTGAAGTAAGAAAGGAGGAGAATAGTGATAGCGGAAAGGGAGAGAGCCATTTGGGGCTGCCCCTAAGGAAACCAACCAACCAACTACCAATCTGCAAAGCTGCACTGTGGAGCAGAGGTCTTACCCTGCCACTATTTATAAAGCAAAAGTTGCCTATAACTTCCTGTTTGGCTACAATAATAATTAAGTTCCCGCCACGCCACGAGATTGAGGTCTGAAAACGGGGGCATTAAGTTTTGGTGTGGGACGAGCGACTCACTCGGAGTGAGTACCGTGGACTGAATCCCCATTTCTAAAATTAATCCCACTCTTGTGAGGTTGGGCTGATGGCCCATTCCACTCTCTTTTGCCTAATTAAATAACAGGATTAATTACAAAAATTTCTCACGAATTTATAGATCAATTTTAAATATTCTATAAACTCCAACCCGTTATAATTCGCTCTCACAAACTATATTTTTCTTTGCTATTTCATCTATCAACCTACTGAAAGTTGTTATATGAAACGATTTTTGTCCCACTTAATTGACAAGTGACATTCTTATTACTTGAAAAGACGAATTTGACCAGTTTGATTATAAGTGAATCATCTTTTTTTTAGTAAAAAATTCAGCAAAATACATATTATTTTTTGGCTCTACAAATTATTAAAAGTATTATAGAAGACTTGGGAACTCAAACAACGGTAAATTTGTTTTTTCAAGTAAGGAGAAAATTACATGTCGTTTAAGTGAGACAAAAACTGTTCGATATAATAATTTTAGTAAGTTAAGAGATTAAATCGTAACAAAAATTATAGTGGGTAGAAACGAATTGCAACGATTTTGAATTTACGATCGTATGTGAGAAACTTTTGTAATTAACAGTAAATAATAATAATAATAATAATGTCCACGACACTCCGGGGTTTTGTATTTAATTAATAAGTTTTACTTTTCTCGAAATGGTACCTGTGAAGTGTGAAGTTCTGTTATCCTGTTATGTCAATTCAGGCCTGCCTTTGCCCAGAAACTAGACACTCAGGGGCATTAATGACCAAGCACGAGAGATCACATGGGTTTTCTAATTACATGAACTGAAAGATATAGGTTTTGCCAAAGAGTCCAATCAGATTTGAACATGTGCTGCCCTGTTTTTTTTTTTTTTATCAACATGTGCTGTTTTTTTAGGTAAATAGGGAAGGGAGAAATAACTGCCCAAGTACTTCTTTAACATGTTCCTGCACACATCGTTTTACTGGGGAAGGGTTTTGCAGTTTTTCTCAGCTAGAAAAACCCGCGAAAGAAAAAAACTAGCAATGGTTGTAGCATTAAAAAATGGACACTAATTATATTTTATGACGAGAAATTTGAGAGGTTTAAGATAATGGAATTTAGAATCTTGTTGATAAGAAGGCAGGCTTATAAAGGATATAAATGTGAAATTAGAAACAGTGTAAATTCCAACCACATCCAGGTGCGGAGATAGTTTTGGGATCATTTCCAATGGATCTAACCAATAATTGAGAGAGGTATAGTTTTTTTTTTGCAACTAGAGAAAGGGAAACAAGCATTAATCAAAAGGAATGAACCATATCACAAATCCGGATATATTCGAGTAAAGAAGAAGCCAACAAACGAGGAACCCAAGCAATCCCCAGTCCACCGAACTCCCCAAACATCCTCGAGTAAACTCTACCAGCGGCAAGATTAGGGCTGGACAAAACCGGACCGCATCGGACCAGATTTATTAATATAAATAAAAAATAATTTATATATATATTTTTAATACAAATTATAAACTTAAAAAGTTTATTTTTAATCTAAACTAAAATTCTACATTTTTATATGTCTTTCTCCCTTCGAAAATAACCTAAAATTTTTAAAAAAATTAAAAAAAATTTTAAAAAATAAAACCGGTCCGAACCGCATTTGACCAGAGCAGCCGATCCAGTATTCCATGTAATCACAACCGAAAATCCAAATCAACGAATCTGCAAAAAAAAAAAAAAAAAAAAAAAACACAAGAGTTGCAGGGTGACTTCAAGGCATTGACAGCAAAAAGGACACACAAACTGCTACTCTTGTTCAGCGTGAAGCACCCGACCCAGAGCCCCCTTGTCTTTAAAGCCCCCAAATCAATCTTCCAAAGCAGCAATCAATCAATCAATCCATCTGGCACTAAAATCGAAACACTGAAGAATTTTTAACACAAAATTCCATTCTATCCTATCGAAGGCTTTCTCCGTGTCCAATTTAAGAGTTGCAATCATCTTTCTTCCTCTCTTGGTTTTCATTGAGTGCAAAATCTCTTGTCTAATAATCACATTATCTTGGATAATACGGCCGGAAACAAATGCCGCTTGGAAAGGAGAGATCAATCTAGCTAACACCCTCTTTAACCGGTTCGAGAGAATTTTCGAAATAACCTTGGAGGTCACATTGCAAAAGCTAATGGGTCTGTAGTGCTCAACTCTAACCGGATGTTCAACTTTGGGCAGTAAAGCTAGAAAGCTATGATTGATCTGCGTAAAAAGAAAACCAATATTGAAAAAATGCAGCACCAAATCGATTAAATCCTTATCCACCGTGGCCCAATAGTGTTGGAGAAAAATGGCGGACATGCTCTCGGGGCCCAAAGCTTTGAGAGCATCAATCTCAAAAGCCACAGCTCTAACCTCTACAACTGAAGGCAGCACGCAAAGAGCAGAATTGTCCTCAACAGATAAAATAGGTTGGATAAGCTCCGATAAATCCTCATCCAAAAGCGACAATGACGAGAAAAAACGCTCAAAACCCTCCACAAAAAGGTTTCCAATGAGCTCCCTATCCCGAAGCCAAACACCTTCCCCGATTCTAATGGCCTCAATATTGTTCCGACACCTCCGAATAATAGTAGATAGATGCAAATATTTCGTGTTTAAGTTGGATGTAGACAACCAGCTCACGCGAGATTTTTGTCTCCAAATACATTCTTCTCTTTTTAACAATTCACTCAATTCAGCCTGAAGATGAATTTCCTCCTCCCGAGACTAGTTAGAAGGATCCAAGCCTTGAACGAATTCCGACTGATCCGATAGAGACTTAATACGATGCTAAACTATCCCAAAGTGTTCCTTGTTCCACCTTTTCAAAGCAGTCCTAGTTGCTTTAATTTTCTGAACCATTCTGAAAGGAGCCAAACCCCTAACAATCAACCTCCATGCCTTCGCAACAATTCTCTTGCTATCCTCATCCCTAGTGCAACAGCTCTCGAAAACGAAATGGCTTAGGACCAGCTCCTGCCGACCCCACCAACTTCAACAGCACTGGCGCATGATCAGAGGAATGGCTAGGTAAAATCTGAAGCAATCTCCATTCTTCAGCCCTTTATCGAGTCTTTCTCGGATAACATGATTACCCTTCTACCGTTACACCAAGTGAAACGAGGCCCTGAGCTCCCAATATCCACAAGGCCCTGTTTCAATTTCAGCTGATAAAAACCATCATTGGCTGAAGCTACAAAAAGCCACCCGCCCCATTTCTCGTGTTGTCCCGAAATCGCGTTGAAGTCCCCAAGAATAAGCCATTGTCCTCCAGAACAAGAACCAACATCATCCAATTCCACCTAGAACTCTACTTTCCTTGCTACCTCACAAGGGATATGAACGAATGAGAGAGCCCAAGTCGGTGTATCAGGACCACCAAGTACCATTATGCTCTGATTAAATGTTGATTTAGCACAACTAAGTCAAAGTCAAAGCCTCTTCTCCAGGCTAAAATAAATCCACCCTTCAAGCCCTCCGCCGAAACCTCCCTCGAGTAAGGATAACCCAACCGAGATAGAACACCCACTGCATCAGAAATTTTAGTCTCACAAATGCACAGACAATCCAGGTTCGAGTATAGTTGATAAAGGAAAATTGATGTAGAGTGGGAGGCATCAACAGATAAGGAATCAGGGAAGATGCATACTTTGTTAGTGTTGAACTCGAGTTAGAACAAGTTGGATGAAACCAATTTATGTACATTTTTTAGTAAAATAACCTACCTTTAGTGAGAACTTCAGCATTTGACAAGCTTAACTTGACATCAAAAACTAATAGGGGCATTTTCATATCTAATGATCACTAAAATGCCTTAAGAACTGGTTGAAAACTTAAAGGCATTGGTATATACCAGTGATTTGGGTTTACGCTAGCAATATTACATAAAAAGTCCTACGTCAACAGGAAATATCTGGGATAAGTTCATATAAATTTGGAGTCACCTCTACTTGGCAAGCTAGTTGGCCTTGTATAAGCTGATTAGCCTTATATAAATTCATTACAAATATTCAAATTTTCCGTGCTTGATACTTTCAGATTGCAAGTAAACAAGGAACAACGGTAGCCTAATAGGCCGGTGAGACGGATAAATCCTAGTTAAAGTTGTTTCAAATTAGTTTTACGGGTAACGAAAGAAAGCCAGAGTTTCGGCCTCTGTTAATTTCTAAAATTGTATTGGAAGGAACTGTGCTCCAACTTCCAATTGTAGATTGGAACTGACTCTAAAGGGAGCTCTTGCCCACAATTTGAGGGACAGAGTAAGAAACTTCAAGCCTGTCTTCAGTGATAGGTGCTGAACATGAACATGGGTTCGATGCTTGTACTCAAATCTGCTGTCGGAGAAAAATGGTGACCGTATACATCATACATGTAGTCGATGTAGAGAATTCTCGAGTTCAATGAGTGAGTCGCTAAAGGGTCAATAAAGGCCCATGCAAATGTAGCAGTACTTGGGATGGAGCACATGAATCGAGAAATATGGATAGGCTAAGGAACATTTGGGGATCCCTACTTCACATTTTAACACTAAAACATCGATCAGTTAAGGTTCGAAGATAGGAGTAATGTAAAAACTGGGAGTTGTTTCTCCACGTGGGAAAGGGTAGCTTTTCTGCATAATTTTCTCACGTTCGGAATGTTTCGTCGATTCCTAATGAGGTACAGCTGCGTTTTGTTGGGCACTTCAAGCGTTTCCCTAGTCTACTGCCCAATCAGAGCAAAGCGAGATTCCGAGATTGTTGCCCAATGAATTGATAAAGAGGAGCAGAGAGGGCCTAAGCATGTTAGCACACGAGAAAGGTCAAGCAATCATAGATCTAATAAGGGGCCGCAGAATATATTCACGAAGAAAATAGGCCAGTGGGAACTATATATTAGTTCAGAGAAAGAGAGGGAAAAGAATACACAGACAAGAAAAAAGAATAAAAAAACTGATAATTTGGACAACGGGATATACAAAATGGCAAGGGACATCAGAGACGGAACTTTTTTGTTCCTGAAACTACTTTTTTGTTCCTGAAACTATGGCCCAGATTTGACCCAATAACACATTCCGAGGGTGGCCTGTTCATATCATCATGTGCTCCTCTGGTCTCCTCCCACATGCATCAGTTCCATTTTATCCATATTCATTTGCTAAATATCTCCCTGTAAAAGAGAAGAAACACTTATAAATCAGAAGTGTGCATCAAAAAGCTGACACCTCATTTCTTATTGGGCGAGAACTTGGAAATGCAGTCTTCACTCCATGTGCTTCAATATTTATTTTCTAAATGAGTTTGTAATTTCAAAAATTGCCCAAAAAAGAAGAAAAAAGCAGAGTAATGAGAAATTGGAAAATTGTGTTGTAGAAAATCCCAATTCTAGACCATTTACTCTAACGTCAAATAGATTATCACTTACCGAAAAAATTTAAACAAATACAAGATTATAAATTTAAACATAAACTTCCATTAACATCTTTACTGGAATTTTACTTCCATAAAAAATTAGACTGAAAGTGAAGCCGAGGAACATGATGGCATGCCATGTGTTGTTGTCCGTATTGTTCATAAGCAAGCCCAAGGCTCCCAGCTTTAGCTTGAGGTTTCAAGGTTAGCTTTACATATGAAAGCATCTCTAATCTACGCATGGGATGGCAGGCTCATCACTAAAAACCTCTTTCAGAGATTTTGGTATCAGAGCTAGGCTTTAGGTCCCGTGATTTCCGGTTTGCTGCAGGGAATTACAATTATTGTTATTCTCTACTGTTGGTGCTTTTGTGATGCAAACCGCTCTATTTGTATGTCCACTCCTTGGTTTGCATCATTTTGGGCATTGAGCATCCTATGTGGGCTGTTGCACTGTGGGACCACATTGTTTTATTTTCACTCCACTCAATCTCAAAGTGACTGAAAGGGCAGGAAACCAACGAGGCCCAAAAAGAAAATTGTGGCCCTATATCTTTTGGAACTCTAATGAGAGTGGAAATTGGAAGCAAAATCTGAGCCGCTCCTCAAAGCCGAATCTTGGTGTTTACTAGGCCCTGCAGAGGTTTCAAGGATCATATAACCTTTCGGCTGTGATTCCAACTACAACCTCCGAGACCCACATGAAATATCCTTCCATAATTAAGTTGTTTATTGTATCTTGGGAATAGACAGGAGGGTTTTGGTTCAAACTTCAAAATGCAAATGATTGTGTTGGACTTGGAAAAAAAAAACAAAGATTATGTGTTGAGATTAGTCACATATTGGTCGTGAGAGAAGTTTGTGATTAGTTGATATGTGTAAGGGAAAACATCATTTTTTAAGATCTAAGAACACCCAATACTCGTATTCTAAAATTACCAACAAGTCTCAGTCCAACAGTTTGGAGAAACGAATTGTCGCTTCTTCGACCCATGACCCGATATACGAGAAAGAAATTGTTGGAATTAGGGGATGTTTGTTTGCCAATATTTTGGGGAATATTCCCGAAATTTTGGGAATCTTTACTTTATTGAGATTTATTGGGGTTTGTGAAAAGTGAAGTGTGTAGGTGTAAAAGTTAAAAATTTTGGAGTTTTGGTTTGTCCGATTAGTTGAGACCCCAAATATTTGGGGTCTCAAACATGCCCTTAGTCTCACATCGGTTATGGAAAAGACTAACAGTCACTTTATAAGTATGAGAAAAATCTCACATCTTAAACTAGCTTTTGGGGTTAGGAATGCCTAAGACTACCTAACATTAACTTGAGTCCTGTCACGGATCATCGAAATACAAAACAAGGACACATTCTTCCTTAAAACAAAACATTTATTCTAGTATATAAAGGCTTAAAGCTAACCCACATTATCACCGTTGGGTCCTTTTTGACGATGGATTGATTTCTTCCCCAATCCTCTACTATCACTACAAAAAAATTGACCTTTAGCAGCGGTCTTTTTAGCGTCCGCCGCTATAGCTCAGTTGCAATAGATCTCTAGTGGCAGTTTGGGAGACCGCTATTGAAGACCGCGGGTCTATAGCAGCGGTCGCGACTGCCGCTATAGACCCGAACACAAATTTGCCCTTTTCGCAGCGTTTCGTGAAAACGCTGGTAAAGACTATTAGCGGAGGTCGCGATCGCCGCTAAAGGTCTGTGCTAGAGTTTTTGTTTTTTTTGCACCACTAATTTTTTTCCTATATTTTTCTATACATGTTTTTTTAATCGGTAATACAAATTTATTTTAATAATAATAATTCATTGGATGTAAAAACTTAAAGAACAAGAATAGTAAAACAAAATATATTTTATCAATGATTAATAATATTTTACAACAAATACAAGAATATCTGCAAGTAATCTAAAAAGTAACAAATTTCTAATATAAAATAACAATAAGCAAGAACCGACTAAAATATTCGAATACAACACAATAAACAAAAACCATTTAAAATCTTCCTCCTTTGACACATTAACATCCTCTATCTTGAATTCCTGTAATAGAAAATAAATATCACATGAGAAATAGAAATAAACAAAAGATTTATGTAAACAAAATATCTACTTGTATATAACTCTAGATAAAAAATTTCCCCCCGGGGGCAATGCCTAAAGAATTGCATACAACTAATATTTTGGGCCTGGTGCAGATGTTATAGGTTAGAAACCAACAACTTCATCCAAAAACAACATAAATTTAAAAGGCATTCTGATGCAGAAGAAGAGACTGTAAACCAATAAAGCACACCATTGTGGAATAAGAAGCCATTTGGAAGGTCGAACCATCTGATTAGCAGGTCATCCTTTGCATACCGAGGAAGCACACCAAAGCGAGCTTTTCTCGTTGCATCAAAGGTGAATATCAGCTTGTTCTCCTTCACCATTTCCTGAAAATCAAAATCCAACCTATTATTTCATAGGCCGTGTCATGTGACTGACACGACACTTAAACGATGCAACCAGAATCTCTGTATCTTGAACATTTCCCGGTTGCTTAAAAATCCACCTGCCCCCCAGTCACCACCTCTCATTTGGAATGGCATTTCATCACTAAAGACGTCAAATTTACTTATTTATTAATACTGGTCTAACTTATGCAGATTAACATTTGCAATACCAGCAACTTTGTATGTAGCATACCTTTGGTCTGAAAAACAATGTAAGATCCATGAAAATTGCATCTCAATGGCTATCCAAATTTCTTTTAGGAGGATGTCTCTACCAGTGAATGGGTCAACCTTTGGATGGGCAGTGAAAGAATGCGTCAACCTCTTGTCATAATCCAGCATTCCGAGTGTTTGGAGATCTCCATCTTCCAAAACTTTAAGGACATCTGAGAATGAAATTAGAGCACTTTCAACTCCACATTAGATGTAAGAAAATTGCAGCAAATTACATGGAGTCCCTATATATACAACACCACCACATTAGTATTGCTCTGAAGTTCCTTTTGCCCCGCCATGGAAAGGATCACATTGACACGGCATTACCAACAGCAATGTGCGACACAAACTTTACAAGACAGATTTTGGCATGATGCATGTACCGCAGATAACCAAGGTAGCACCAACATCCTGTCACTTGCTAAATCAGTCTTCTAATAACAGCAAAAGGCATAATGACAAAAAAGAAAGATATATCAGGCCATGAAAAAGCTTTTTTGATTTATGCATCATGAAAACCCATTAAGCCAAGAAGTCAGCTTAAGAAGGTAGAAGAAAGTTTAATTCATGAAAGAAAGAGATTTCAAGGAAACAACCAAACAGAAAATAAAGGAAGATAATTCCAGCCATAGATGTTGGGGGAAAACAAAAGGTTGTAATGCAAAGATTCTACTAAACTATACAGTGCTATCCCACCTTGCATTTCTGAACCATGTCATCAAAATTCCAGCCATCTGCAATTTGCTTTGGCATCTGTGGATGGCTCATATCCTTATCAACAGCAATCCCGTGTATTAGCTCAGTATCTTCCAACTCCCCCCCCCCACTTTTCCGTCTACTTTTATTAAGACTAGGTTAACATCCCTCCTCTCTAAATCAGCCACAGCAATAACTGCTTTAACAGCAATCTCAGCCAAAAAATGTCAGCTCTATTAACCACTTCAAGCTCAAATAGGACACTCAGAAATTTTTTTCCAACATACTTCCACAGGTAATAAAAGCAGATTAAACAACTATAGGAAAGTTGAGAACCCATTGGGAATTACTGACATCAGATAGGATCTGCCCCATAAATTAGAGGTAGCAACTACATAATTTTGACTTTGCTACCCGCATTTTAGACAACAACTCAAGCTCAATTGGTTTTCAAGCAGCAGCAGTGCATGTATTCACAAAAAATTGGCAGTATCACAAATACTTGTAACGATTTTGAAGAACAAAATACGAAACAGATTATAAGTATTTGAAAAAAAAAAACTAAAAAAGCAAATTAGAATAAGCGATGAAAGAAGACCCTGTGATGCAAATACAAATGACAGTGAGAGGAACATCCAGTAGCATAATTGTGCAAAAAATACTAGGGTGATGCCAGGAAGGCACTGCCAAGCACGTTGGTGAACCACAAAAGAAGATACAACAAACTTACATCTTCGAGGATAAAGTAGTCATGCAAGTTTGAATCAAAGGCTCCAAATTTGACGGTTCAAAATCAAACTTCTGAGATATGCGCTCTAAATTCTCAAAATCTATTCGAGATGCCATTTCATATCCCTCTGCAACCCGAATGGGATGAATCCCTAAATCCACGAACTCCTCGGCCATAGGGTTTAGCTTCGAGAACAGGTCCTGCAACTCCCTCGTGTCGCGATTGAAGTTCTCTCCACCGACTGCCATGGCGTTGGCGATGGTGCCGCAGCAGCGCCATCTGATTCCTGCGGAGGAGTCTCCAAGCTTCGGCTTCACGAGCCCACGCTGATCCCGGGGGGAATTTGGGATCGTGCGAGAAAAAGAGGGGCGACTTTAGATTTTACTTGGCGCGGGGGAGCGGGAAGGTTTTAATTTAAAGGCTTGAGCTTTTTTTTTTTTTTTAATTTGTAGTTTTTCAGTTTTTTTTAATAATAAGCTATATACATGTGATGTGTTTTTAGTAAATTAAAATCAGTTGTAATTTGTAATAATATTTAAAAATCTATATACTTAGTATTAATTACATAGCATATTATTTTACACTCTTTTTTATAACAAGTATAATAATCTTAATTAAAATAAGTTGACAGTAATAATATATAATACTTATAATTTAAAAGTATAATGACTTCCATATAACATTGCATTATTGTTATATGTGTTTATCATATATTATATAGATAATATATAATTCATGTACTTTAATTGCACAAGTTAATCTCACAACATCTTCTTGTTTGAAATTAAATAATATGTCATAATTAAATAGTATCATATAACTAATTATTCAAAAAATATATGCTCATTATAAGCACGATAATTTATGTTCTCTAAATTAATTATATTAAGTTAATAAATATGCAATTACCATAGCAGCAATATGTAAAATTTAAAATATATCATATAACAACTTCAATTTTCATAACAATCATACTAATTCCATATTTTATTAAGTATGTCATTTAAAATAATTTTTTCCAAATACATCACAAAATAAAAATATATATTAAAAGGAATAAAATAATTCATAATTAATAAATAATTTTTTTTTTCACATATACCTATAGTAACGTTTGTGATACAAACACTGCTATAGATACACCTTTAGCAGCGTTTGTTGACACAAACGCTGCTAAAGGTAGGTACCTACAGCGGCAGGGACCGCCGCTGTAGGTACCAATTTTTTAGAAGCGTTTTTCGCTACAAGGGGTTTATAGCGGCGGTCAGTGACCGCCGCTATAACGACCGCCACTTAAGGACCGCTATAGACCACCCTTTAACCGCGTTTTGTGCAAAAAACGCCGCTAAAAACACCATTTAGTGACATTTTTAGTGACTGCTGCTAAAAAGACCACAACTGACCTGTTTTTTTTTTGTAGTGTATACTTTGAATCAAGAGATATAGTATATGCTCTTAGAGCAGTATGAGCATATATTGCTTCATTGAGTGTTTTTTTTTTCATTAGGTGGTATTTGGCACGAAATTTTTTACCATTCCATAATTTTAGTAAAAAAAAAAATACAATAATATTTCTTTTCATTAAATCATCTCTTTCTATTACAATAAAAATAAAAAATACAATCATTTTTTTCTCATTTTTACTAAATTTGCAAATACCACCTACGAGACTATTAATCATGTTCTTTTTTTTTTTCTAAGCATATTAATCATGTTCTTGGTATTATTAATCATGTTCTTAGATAACCCATATTACAATCTTCTTCTCCTTTTGTGGGTCAAATTCTTGGTATTCAATCATAGATTCATAGAGCTTCTCTTAACGTTACAGAACCACAAAGAGGCAAGATATTGCCCGCCTTCAACTCAAATTAACATCGTAAGGAATACCAGTAGAATTCAGCCAGTCATTTCCTTCTATAAAAACCCCTACTGTAAACTGGCGTGCTTCGGTTGAGCTTTTGATCACTCGATAGCCAGGCCATGTCACTCTGGCACTTGTGTTTGACCCGGGGCCTCTGTTCATGTATTCCCCATAGTAGAGGGTACTCAGCGCAAACGTGCCATTCCATTCCAGCCATCCAGCCGGGTCTACCACATCGTCAAGGTACGACCTGAGAAAAACCGTCCTAGAAAACTCCTTCCATGGGCGACCTAGGTAAGTTTTAAAGGACGATTTTACTGGGATTAAATCGGAGGCAGCTGTGACTTTGCAGTTCAAGATTGAGATCCCAGTGTTCTGGTTGGGGTCCTCTCTCCCTTGGGCGGTGAAGATGTTCTTCTGGTTCTCGTTTGGTCTACGGGCATATAAGTTGCAGTTTTGGAGAACCACTGCAGCGTTTCCGAAGATGAAGTCGATGGTACCATATATGTCACAGTCACGGTAAAATTGTCTGAGGGAATGGATGTAGAGGGTGTCTTGGTAGCCAACAAAGCTGCATTGGTAGAATGCTGAGAGATCTGCACCGCTCCTTAAGGCCACGGCTTGGTGTTTACTTGGCCCTGCTGTGTTCTCAAAGGTTATGCCCTTGGCTATGAATCCATTTCCCACCACAGCTGAAAGCAATTACAATAGACCAAATGTTAGACGGTGCTAAATCAATGGTATAAACATCGACTCTCTTTTTCTCTTAAAAGCAACAAGTACGGATCAACATTTCATAGGAGAGGCAATAGCTAGCAAGACTCCATAATAGATTCAAACACCAAATATAAGGCCCAGCTGAAGATTTGTTATTTGGTAAACAAGTATAATCACTTTATTTTACTTTAGATGCATGGAATGATGATTCCAAGAACATAACTTGTACACACGTACTAGGCTACCTGTTTATAAGGTCATGTTTGTAAATGGTGATTTTGGCCAAATTTTCTTCATTATAAAATTCTCAATCCCATAACTAGCTAACTCAACATTGTTGTCAAGAAAATTAGATGTCTCTAAAAGTCCATATCATTCCCGTTAGGCGCCCCAAGTTCTTAAATTGAATGTTGAAAGAATGGAGGGCCACTAAAGATGAAAGAGAGACAAATAAATCCTTGAAAAAATCTATCATTCCATTTCCAATTTGGACTAAAAACTAACGTTAAGAGGGGATAAAATATAAGAATTTATGCAAATCAATAAAAAAAGTTAACACACGACTCAATTTAAATGGTTAAATCTTCACTAAGGGGTAACTTGAAAAAGAGTAGTAGTTTAATGAGGTCAAGTATATAATAGTCAGGGGATATATTGCAACTATCACTGATAAAATGTTATTTTCTCTAAATCTTTTAAATTTTAATGACCCAAGTACGATCTAAACTTCTATTTTTCTTACGGGAATCTATAAAAACAAATTGATTCATTAGCCACTGAAAAAGCTTGCTATGTAACAAAAT
Organism: Myrica gale; assembly: GCA_963930655.1. NCBI lineage: Eukaryota > Viridiplantae > Streptophyta > Magnoliopsida > Fagales > Myricaceae > Myrica > Myrica gale. The sequence goes on along the minus strand of OZ005610.1, from coordinate 13,724,711 downwards.
TCAGATTATCATCCTCTGAACTTTTACTCAAATTGTATCGTATAATTTTAAAATAAATAGAAACAAATATTAGACCACGTACACATTATTGCATAGATATTACAATATACCATATACCATATTGTTGTGTCTATATCCCAGTTTATATTTCTCTAAAAATAGAGTTTTGACATATTCTAAAATTTTACCTAATAAAAAAATTATATAATAATCTCATTTTTACCTCCATATCATCTATTTTTATTATAATAAATATATATTCAAATAAACTCTTTTTATTTTTTCATCACAATTTCGTATCCCAAAATTTTATTTTATCCTCGGTGTTAGTATACAAACACTACCTAAACTGTGCCCGTGCCAAATCGCAAGCGACTGACCGACAGAATCCTAGATCTGCTCGTGGAAAAAAAAAAATCCACACTTAGATCACGGACCAATAAACATACAAAAGTTGAAAACAAAGGTTCTTTTACCGACAAAACGAGCAACGCAGAGGCTGCTGGAATCCAAGTGAAAAAGTATGAGGTGACGAACACCAAATTTTAAGAATTATCTTTTTGGACAAAAAAAAAGATGTCAGGGCACGCTTTTATGGGTTTTTAGTCATCCAATGGGACCGATGACAAATGTCAGTGTCTTGTGTTAATCTCGTCAAGAGAGAGAAAAAAAGAAATTCCAAGTCTTAGAGGTGCTCATTTTCATCGGCGCAGTCACATTTACCGGCAAGAGCGATTATTGTGCCTTAGCGGTGCGGTGACTGTGTCAAATATGTGATTCCGTCAATTGTGGTGACGGTGACGGTTTTCACCAAACCGTCACCTAAACTATCGTTAACCACCCCTAGTTTAAACTTGAGATGATTATTGGTTATGTGACATACTTTTTTTGGGCTTCTGTTGGAATATGTTAGTTTATGTCACATTGTTGAACACTTTTATTAAACTTTAGTCTTTATATTTGAATATGATATTATGTTGGACTTTCGGACAACTTATTATATTTGTTATGAGTATTAATGATTATGATATTTTTCCATTTGATATGATTATTGATTATGATATTATGTTGCAAAATTTAAACAGGTTATAATATTTGAATAATTATATTTATTGCTTATATATGATCATCAAATGGTCTTAATGGTCCAAAAAAGCCTAAGAAAAAAATCCAAAAAGGAGAAAAATGAAAAGTAAAAAAGCCTATTTTTTTGTCCTAATGGTTATACTTTTTAAGCGATTACCATCCAACTGTTACCGTTAATACCGTCACGGGCAAAGGTGATTATTGTGCCTTAGTGGTGCGGTGACGGTGTCAAATATGCGATTCCATAAATTGCGGTGACGGTGACGATTTTCACCACACCGTCACCTACACTACTGTAAACCACCCCTATCGGTCGGTGATTATATAGCATTGAGCTAAAGGAGGAAAAGCCTTGAAGACAGATTACTCAATTATGCCCACTCCAGAGTCCAAATCTTCAATCAGCTGTAATCATTAATTGAGACGAATTATGATATTCATGACCTACGTGATGGACGCCAAAAAGAAACCATTTAAAGAAACCATCACACGTACAACCCTTAAGCATTATTATCCTTTATCTTTTGTGTTTTTGCTCGTGATCTTTAGTGTAAATCTAGTCATCTAATCGACAACAACCTTAATCGAACCAGATCAACATCTATAATCAGGTAACGCACTCATCATAAGAGACTCTCTAATTGTTAGGCCTAATAATTGTTTTGAAATCAATAAATACATTGGCTTAAGTGGGATGTTCTTTCGTGGAAAAGCTTTGATGTCAGATTTAAATTTTCTAAACACCTTCTGCACATGCATATATATACTATGTTAAGTTGTCGGGCGCTGTAGCCCGTGAAAATGCACTCGATTCTCGAAATAGAACAAAGACAAAAGCAAGAAGCTTCTAATTTCAGGACCTTTCACGAGTCGTGAACTTGCCTTTGGCGTCGGATACCTTGAAGCCAGACTATACGGACTTATCAGGAGAATTTATTCCAAAGCTAAAGTAGTATACCCGTTTGGAATATCCACTGCATTAGTATTAAGCATTCTCAGAAGAGTGTAGTTTAGGTTAATAATGCATGATCCGATATTAATTTCCTAAAACCCCGTAAATCGCCCATCAATTGGAGTTCGCAACTTGGTTACGTGAGCTACGGCATTCCACACGGGGTGAACAAACTCTTGATGGCTTGTCCCCACATCTCAGTGGGGGATTGCATGTTGTGAAGTACATCATGCAATAAACGCCGTGGTCAAGAACATCATCCGTTTCAAACACTAAAATATGGTTACTAAGAAAAAAAGAAAAAAAAACAATAAAATATGGTGCTTGAAAATCGAAGTGAATTCGACATTCTCAACAGTATAGCCTATAGAGAGTTTGAGTTTTCAAACTTACCGACGGTCGCTGACCGGAATGTAGTCCATCCATCCTCCACACTCCTGTTCGCTTTCACAACCGTCTTTCCAATCCCGTCACCGATGAACATCAAATTGGTCTTCTTCCTCTCTACCTCCACATTCTCAAAATATGCACCGGCCTTTATGTATATCACAAACCTACATAACGACAGCTCAACTAAGTATGACTGTATAGTAGTATAGCATAAAGCGATAACACTGATTAAGTTACATCCGAAATTGTTACAAGTATTTGAAAGTCCAATGTTCGACATACCTGGTTGCCCTTGAGTTCGGAGCTGCAGCCACTGCATCACCAATTGTGGAGAAGTTTCCGGTGCCATCTTTAGCCACCACTAGGTCGTATTTGGTCTGGTTCACTGAAGATTGTAAGAGCGTTCGGGCTTTCCGCAAAACCCAGGACGGAAATCCGTTTTTCATATTTCCGTACTCAGGGTAGACCTCCGACTTGGATTTGTTAATGCCCGGGATTTTCTTTAGCATGACCAGAGAGTTACTCACATGGTGAGAAATTTTATACAACCTGTTCTCTATTACGCCTCTCACATTTTCTTTGGCATAAGCAAACCCATCAAGGCAAGTGTATTGGTTAGTAATAGCAGCACTTAACACTGTTTGTAAGTCACGGTAATTCTTGGAGACTGATTTCTTAGGGGAGAGATCGGTGATGGCTGTTTTAAGCTGTGCTACGGTATCATCAAAGAGCTCAAGGCAATCGTCGAGAGCTCCCTTTTCAAGAGGTTCGGGATTCTTGAGCCTCCCTAGGATGCCGGTGCAGTTTGAGGATGAAGCTTTGACCTCTTTCAGGGTGTAGTTTACAGCAGATGAGATTATCTGCTGGAGTGATTTCGAAGTGAGATCTGGGAAGGAGGAGAGGGTTGAGACGCATAGGTCCGGGTATAGTGTTCCTCGGCATGTTGAGTAGGCTACTGGGATGTGTTTGTGGAGATGTATGTGAGGAATGTCTTTGGTTTTGGGGATTTTTTTCAAGGGGGTTATGGGAGAGAGGAGTAAGACAATGGCTGAAATGGGCAAGAAAGCAACCAAGAATTTAGGTATTTTCCTGAGATTATACATGGTGGACGTTACAAGAGTGAGAGGAGAGCTTTGAGGAAGAGAAGCGAGGTGAGAAAGGGATACGACGAAGCTAAATATATAGGGGTAGCTGATGCTTATGAAATGGGAGTTCCCACAAGAACGAAATGGAAAGGAGCCTTATTGCATATGGGTGGTGTACAGTTAACTGGATCAGGACAAAAAATGCGTAGTTATGTCTTCTGGAAGTGGGGTATATATGGTAATTATTGCTAACATTGCAAGCTAGCATTTTGAGCTTGAGACTTTTTTTTTTTAATCTGCTGCTCTTTTGTTTTCTTCCCCAAGTTCTTTAGGTCACAAAATGTAGGAAAACAACACCAAACCGAAAATGCCATCGCCTTTAACGTTGTTGACAAGGGCGTAGGGCTGCACAATCAGAAATTTGGTCCGATTTTTGGACCGAAAATCAGGTAAATTGAAGGACCGGTCTAAAACGGTCCGGTTGGACCACTTATAAGTAGTCCAGACAGGTATTTTTTTCTTTTTAAATATGGTTTGTATAATATTTCTAACACCCTAGATCTCATATGGCAGAGAAGGAATGAAAAAATCTACAAAAAAAAGTTTTTTTTGGGTAAAACTTTTAAGTTTTTTTTTTTTTTTATAAAAAAAGTTTAATTATTATTATTATTATTTATATTAATAAATTCGATCTGGTGCGGGTCCAGACCGTTTCTCACATGGATCGGACCGAACAAGATTTGTACCACTAATACCACAAATCTAGTTTGGTCCGGTTTTGTGGTTCGGTCCGGTCAGCGGTCCAGTTTTGTTCAGCCCTAACAGGGGCGCTCAACATTTTTGGGTGCAAGTTATAAACAAATGAGGTATTTTAATTTTTTTAAAATACAAAATTTAAAATTAAACCATAAATTTGCTTCATGCCGTTTTTATAAAATTTTGTATTCAAGTTTACTTAATAAAATAGTTTCATAGATAAAATCTTAATTTATCTTGAGATATAGTTGTTAGTAAATAATTTTTTATTATCTTTAGTTTTGAAAAATTCTTTTTGGAGATGGAATTGTGTATGGTAAATAAATAGTATTCTATATGCAATAAAAAATTTGAAAAACAATCTAGTTATTTTATTAGATTAGTATTTTCAGTGGAGTATTAAACTCTGTTTTTGTAACTTCTTTTAAAACTTTTAATTTCGAAAGTAAATTATTTTTTTATAGATTAATTAGACATTGGTGTTCCAGTTAAAAAAATGACGTTAGAATTTAATTGTTTGAGAACTTAATTAGTAATAAAGTAGTAGTGATACATAGTCGTGGTTTTAGCACTACAAAAAAAATAAACTTTGGGTGACAAGTGCCCAGTTCGTCGCCTATTGTTTTGGGTGACAAAACCGGTTTGTCACCTAAAGCCTGCCAGACAAAGTTTTAGGTGACGATTTTTGCGTTATGTCGCTCGAAATCGTTTGTACAGTTTTGTCTCATAGCGACGAAATTGAAAATTGTCTTGCCCAGTATAGTCCATCTGTTCACATGAGTTGTGAGAACGTACTCTCTACCCGTTTGGACCGCTCATGCGAATAGTTTGTCCAAGGTGACGAAATGAATTCATCTTCTATAATCCGTGCGCACAATTATATAAAATGTTCCGAACGGTCTTACATAGAGTCCGGACGCTGTCGTAAAGACTTCCGCACCGTTGTTTCATTTATGGCGAAATACCTATTTGTCATCATCAGAACCCGTTCGAACTACTACGTATACGGTTCGGACTCTTCGTCAGACGAACACGTTCGGACCGTGTGCACGCCTTTATAACCCTTCGAACGGAATAATTAAACACGAAGGGTTCGAACAGGTAGTTATGCGTGCGCACGTTATCGAGGCCAAATAACCGTTTGGACAACCTTTGCTATCGTTCGAACGATTTGCTTTGTATTTAAATTAATTTAATTAAATTTTTAAATAATTTAAAAATAATATAAATAGAAAGATATTCGATGCTCATAATGTAATAAAATATCTACAAATATGCAATCGTTATTAAAAAAGTAAATAAAATACATAATCGATAAGTACTGACAAGGTAGTAAAAATACAATATAAATCTACCCAATTTTTCGTTTGGGTGTCGAACGAGATTTGCTGCTGTCTGATCTGCTCCATCATTTGCTCAAGCAACTGCTCCACCATTAGTTGCATCATCTGTTCTTGTTGTTCCACTAGGATCCTTTGCTGCTCCTGTATCATTTTCTGGTGCTCTTCGTCTTTCTTTCGTTGCTGCTCCTCCATCATCTGTAGATGCTCTCGCATCGTCTGCTCCATATCTGACCGCTTGACCAGAAGAGCTTCATATACCATCTGTCTAGCCCTCATCTCCTCAATCTGTAATCTGGCCTCCGTATCTGACCGCTTGACCAGAATAGCTTCATATTCCATCTATAACGGACAATGCTGATGAAGATGATCCAACAGACAGTACTGAATGGCCTAAACCTCGCACATAACCCGCTTTCATCCCCAACACCTCAGCGAAGATCTCCACTTCGGTGTATGACTTTCCCTCTGACTCGTGCTGCAACTGTAAAGCCTCCATTTTTCCTACAAAATTAGAAAAGAAGATAAAACTAGTACATATGAAATATAAACGTATACGAATGCATAATTAAATCTAACGTTAAAACTTACAAAATTTTCTCGTGCATCTTCTGATGTCCACATGCCATCCTTATTGGTATGCACCTTTTTATATAGAAACGAAGGACTAATTTTATCAGATTTTGGATTTTTCTGTACACCAAAAGAAATACAGAACATCCATATTAAAATACCTAAGTCATTTTTTTAAATAATAAATAATAAAAATGTAAATTTATTACTTACTAAGAACGCTCTAGCGTATTGGAAGAACCTCGCTCGCGATGTGTGTACAATCTTCAGTGTAGCTATATTCTCCTTGTTGATTTCACTCCTCCTCTACATTGTACATTTACAGTTACCACAATTAAGCATATAACTAAAATAAACATTCAGGACGGACTAAACATGTTTAACCTGAAATTCCTCGCTCGCGAATAAATCACAAACACGAGTCCATTATTCCTTGTTCATATCGGGATACGGGTGCTCTAACGCCTCTTCTTTGGAATTGAACACCGAGTAATGCTGGAACATTCTATTTCTGTGTGTCTTATACGCTGTGTTCATCGTAGACGTCACAGTGATGCGATCCTCGGCTCGGTCATAATCTAGTTGGAAGTCATCCTTAATATATATAACAGTTAGAAACGCAAAAAAGTATCAACAATTAAATTTTATTAAATTATACTTACCAACACTCGGTTCATCACATACGTTTTAACCTTGTCGGGGACCTTCTTCCACTTGCTCGTCTCAAATGATACATATTGCCGAACGAGTGCACCAATATGACTCAAGAGCATGAAGGAAGCCTTGTCATCACCGCCCGTACGTCCATAAGGGATATGGACAGTCAGCTTTCCTCCGGTGCAAGCCTTGAGTAAGGCAATCCAGCGCATACTACCTCAAACGTGTCTGATTCCGAACGTGGCTACAAATGAAGAACAATAAATTTAAAATTCATTTAAGCATAGAAATTTAAAAAATAATAATATTTAATAAAGATTGACGGAGTAAGATACTTACACGCACAACTACTCTGGGTGCCTACTGGACTGACTGTGGTAGGGGACGGTAATTCATTCCTATCCCTAAGCGAAGGACCCGACACTGCTAGTGTACCTGGACTACTCTCAGCTCAAATTGATGAATCGCACTGAAGACGTTTCTCTCCCGCTGACATGACGTCGTCTTTTGACCAAATAAACCAATATTAGAGAAGAAGAAAAAACAAAATGAATATAAAATATAAAGTTACTTTAACCTTCGGAGTCATATTCTTCATAATCACTACAATCTTCACTGAACGATTCCGAGGAATCATCGCTTCCTTCTACCTTACTAATCACCCTATCTTCAACCACACGTTTCTCTTGGTGTCACTGCATATCCGTTGCTGATTGCCTTGATAGAAACAATCTCTGCAACTTCGGTTTCAAGGGAAAATGCTGCATCACTTTTTGAGGAACCTTTGCTTCGCTATTCTAACTGTACTTCCTCCTCGATTCCCCACACACCAGACACTTTTCTAACTCACTGTGCTCCTTCCAAAACAGTACATAGTCATTTAAGCACGCATGTATGTTATCGTAGTTAAATCCTAAATTCTTTCTTAACTTTTTCGCATCATAATAAGATTTAGGAAGTGTCTCCCCTCCGGCAGTGCATCTTTTATCAAGCCTAACACATCTTCAAACGGTTTTACAATCGTATTATTTTTCGACTTCACATGAAGTAACCTAACAATGAAAGACAACGTCAAATATTTCTTACACCAGGGATACAACTCTCACTCAACATCCGCCCATAACTTGGTATACGCGGAAAATTCGTCTCCAGACCCAGATTGGACTGTTTCAGGACCCGGTATATTTTCACCCGCGTTCTCATCAACCCCTGCTCCCGCCTTAAAATAAATTAACATGTCTCTCATAGCATCATTTATGTTTCCCTCAGAGTCCTCGTTGCCCGTTTCAGGTTCTAAATTCACCACCCGATTAGAAATTTCTGAAATTGACTCTCCGTGAAATACCCAATAAGTGTAACTCTGGTCAAACCCAATTATGAATAAATGATCCTCCACCACGTCCACACATTGGAACAACACATTCTTACATCTCTTACATGGACATCTTATCAGACCCCGATTATCTGCATAACTACGGGCAACACTCATAAAATCTCGAACACCATCACTATACTTCACACTTTTAAGTCTATCAGCCTCATAAATCCAGCTCTTATCCATATTGTTCCTTCAAAGACAAAAATGCAAACAATGATGACATTCATACTCAACTCTAATTTCTTCGGGTGATAGGTCCTATCCCATTCAAGTTTACTATATCACATACTGCACGTAATTGACCCGACCATTGTGACCGATGCTCTAGAAATTTCGACAGCATTTCCCCTTAGTCCCCAGATACAGGCCTATAACATTGAGCATAAACATCCACCATTTAAGGCAAGTGTCTAAGCTCAATGATGAATGTGTATCTGAAGGACAACATGAAATTTGCATCGAAATTTCTAAACACATATGTCACAATAGTAGATATAATTATGCACGTTACGTATATTGTAAACTCAAACTGTTCATAAAGTTTACAATTCAAGAATTACATCTTGTTCGTTATCCGAACTTCGAGTAATTCTTAAACCGGGGCTAGAGCTACTAAATGAATGCATGACATAACAGCAAAACCCGTTCGGACGTAACAAAACGTCCGAACGTTACATATAACCGTTCAAACGTTTTTCTAAAAACGTCAGAACCAAATAAATGGGTCCGGACTGCGATTGTCGAACAAGACAGTTCTTCACCGCACAGACTCTATCTTCATCGCAAATTCATGCCAAAATCAACCCAAATCACAAACACTTCAATATAAACACATCACAAACAACCCCAAACTCCATTTCTATTATTTTAGACCATAAAAATTGGAAAAACACATCCTTTGATATCCTAAAATCCATGCTTTTCATCCTAAAACAAAAGAAATTTTAAAACTCACTAACCTCGAATGCAATCCAACGCGAAATTCCAAATGAATTGCTCATTTCACACCATTTTCAATGAGATTGACGTCCAAAATCAGCTTCCTTTTCTACTCTTGCTTAAATCTCTCAAATTTTCTAAGTATTTTACGTTTTGGTTATACTACGATTCCGCGTCTTTCAAACGAATACAGGCCATTCAGACGTTTTTAATAAAGTTCGGACGCCTACGTTTACATTTCACGACATCGTTTTAGAAATCCCCAAACGACACCGTCTGATCTTACTCAAAAGCGTCCGGACATAACATAAACGTCCGGACACTTCCTTAAATTACACGACACCGTTTTAGAAATATCAAGACGATAGTATCTGATCATAAACATCCACATCCGGACGATATCAAATTTACCGTCGGAACTGAATCTTAAACGAAAAAGCGTCCCGACCGAATAAACTAGTGTTTGGACGGTTTGTTTTACATTATACGACAATGTTCGAGCTTACAGTAACAAGTCCGGATGATAAAACACAATGTCCGAACGGTTATTGACATTTTTTTTTTGGTTTTCAGTTTTAAATAACCAAAGTTAGTTGATAATATAAATAACCAAAGTTATTTGATAATAAAAATAACCAAAGTTAGTTGATAATATAAACAAATTTAAGTGTGTTAAGTTCTAAAAATAATATTTGTTTGAATGATTGTACCGAAATTAGAAATGTAACAGTAATTAACATATTGTATTAAGTTCCAATAAATACAAATAACATAACTGAAACAACATAAATATATCAAATATCTTCAAAACATAATATGAAAGTAAAATGTCCTCAAAACATAATAAAAAAATAAATCTCCAAATAAAACATAATTATTAGATGTCCACAAAGCAGGTAGACTACTTTTCATCATCATCGGTGAGTTTCAGAATGTTCCGGACTTGGCGAAGGTACTCCTCTATCACCACGACCCGCTCTGTCAGGGGAAAGAGCTCCGCACCGGTTGCGACACCCTTCAGGACCTCCTTGAGCGCAACGACCTCCCTCCTCCTCCCAACGTCCATATCCGCGACCTTCTGCTCTAAAGCCGTCATCCGACGACTGATATCACTGACCATGACATGGGTGGGCAGCAAGATCAACTCCATCCGCTGAGTCAGCTCCGTCATTATAGCGTCCATCCAACTCGGTCGCTGTGCCCCAAGCCTCTGGGTCGAGCCCTGTCTAGGATCCTGCCTCTCCATTGCCTCCTCAGACAGCTCTTGTCGTCTAACTCTAGCAGCCCGAGCAGCTAGTAAATCTCGGCGTGTCTGGGCCATCGATTTGGAGAGTGTCGTCTTGTTGATCGCCCCTACTAAAAGCGCACTCGGCTCGTCGGCACCTTCGGGTACCATCATGGCGTGCAGGAACTGGGTTAGAAGAATCCAGTGCGACAATGAAATAGTAGCATCAGTCTTCAAGGCCTCTACACGAATGGACTGGTAGATGTATGATGCTATATCAACACGTAGACCCCGTACAATGACCAGATACAGGAACTCGATCCGGCTATAAAACAACTCCATGGTCTGCTTCTTTTGGTCGATGGAGGAGCATAGGATCAGGTGCATAATACCCCAAAAAGGAGGCAGCTGCCCGTGTATCATATAGCTGCTCTCCAATATAGTTGTATCCTCGCTCATTGGCAGGTTTGAGAACGCTGCCAAATCTCTCTTGTACCGCAAGAAATTCGCGGGCTCGTCTGGTGAGAATATGATCGGAACGTTACGGACAATGACTTCCATACTAGGCTCCTTGAGCTCCATTTCCCGTAGTATAACACAATAAAACTCCCACACCAGATTCTTCGATGCATAGCCGGTCCTGTAGATCAACGTAAGCCAACCTAGTTCTTCCACCACCTCTGGAAGCGTCCTACCCTCAAATGTGAGATCGTTAAAATCTGCCAACTTGATGTCCCGCTCGACAACAATCGAGCGGGACATAATAACGGCAATATGCTGCTCCACCGTCAAAACTCGAGCGGAACGTTGCTCTTCATTAGCCTGGCTGCTTGTAAGTGCACACTTGCTCATTTTTCAATATCTGCACAAAAATACTTTCACACGATTAGAAATACGTCCGAACCTAAATAAAAACGTCCGAACCCATCCAAACATCGTCTGAACTGTATAAAACATGTCCGGACATTAATGTCAAACGTTTAGACTTTAGCAAAACGTCAACGTATCTGTTTTGAAAGTCTAACAAGAGTCCGAACAGCTTTGGATAACGGTCCGAACCCAAAACAGAAAAACTATTTAAATTTAACATTCACACGTCTGGACTGGATTGAAAAAGTTTCCGAACATAATTAAAACGGTAAGGTATAACCTTAGGCATAAAGAATGGGTCTGGACAACCCATGAAAGAGTCTGGACACATAAATAATGGGTCCGGACAACACATGAAAGAGTTCGAACATATAAGAATGGGTCCGAACGACTTTAGAAAGTGTTCCAACATATTCTGGAGGACGACCGAGTTAAATCAGCCATGACAGCTAACCTCCACCTTACCCATACTCCCAAAAATACAACAAAAATATAAACTAATACACTTAAAACAAACCTAAAATATAACACAATCAATTTCTACGTAAAAATCAATCAAAAAACACAATGTAATATGTAAAAAATGGAATTTAAATTCTATACTTAAAACTATATAATAATGAAACTTTTTCCATTAAAATCTTGTTAAAAGTAACCAAAACATACTTGAATGTAATTAGATCCTCTAACGAGTGATTTTACGCCAAGATTTCAAAAGAAAAAACGTGAGTTTGAAGATATTTGTCGTTAGAAACCGTTCGGTATTTCAGAGAATGCCGAACTGTTTACTTTTAAGAATACGTTAATACCATCTGGACCCATACAAGGGAGTCCAGATGCATTTCTACACACGTGGCCCAATCAACGTACTTCCTATTAAATGCCAAAAATTAAACGGTTTAAACAGTTCGACATAATAAAGACGTCCGGACATATAATCTCATCGTGCGAACGGATTTCCCCTGAATGGGCGCGACGTGGAAGCGTACATACTGAATAACCGAAGAATATCGTATGGACTGTTAAACATGGTTCGAACTGTGACAACCATTTTCAACTTTTGTATAATGTAAACACGTGTCCGACATGCTACGGTTACAGTATAGTCCGAACGGTGTACTAATCCGTTCCAACACCCACCTCATTTATCCTCACTGCAATATGGGAGTTCGGACCCATACAAGGGCGTCCAGACGCATTTCTGCATACATTTGGCCGAATGACTGGGAATATCGTCCGGACTGTTAACATAGGTTCGGACGGTGACAACCGTTTTCAAATTTTGTATAACGTAAACACGTGTCCGCCATGCGACGGTTACAATATAGTTTGGACGGTGTACTAATCCATTCCAACGCCTACTTCATTTACCCTCATTGCAATATGGGAGTCCGGACCCATACAAGGGACGCCAGACGCGTTTTTGCATACGTTTGGCCGAATAATTGGCGAATATCGTCTGGACTGTTAACATAGGTTCGGACGGTGACAACCGTTTTCAACTTTCATATAACGTAAACACGTGTATGCCATGCGACGGTTACAGTAGAGTTCGGACGGTGTACTAATCTGTTCCAATGCCTACCTATTTTACTCACATTACGATATTGGGGTCAGGACGGTATTGAACACCGTCCGAACGTTTAACAGTTTTATTTCGATGCTTAAGTTTACTAAATTCACTTTACTTCACAAAACTTAAATTATTTAAATAGTGTATAATTTGGCATAAATTATGCACTTTATTAAATAATTTAATTTATTTCATTCAATTTAATACTATATAATTTGGCTCAAATTTTTAATTCAATTTATTTATTTTAAATACATCAAAAATATATAGTTAGAAATAATTTTATTTTAAATATTCGTTATAACTAATCACCAATTTAATTATAATTGCAAACGAATTACACTAACCGTTACAATCTAATTACACTAATCGTTCCCTTAACATACCACACATACTAATCTCCTTTTTAATTTTTCTAATTGTCCGTTGAATTTCAATAATTTAATTTAATGAAAAAACATAAGTAATATAAAATATAAAAAATAATCCAAATACCGAACGAAAAACAATCATAATGTCTAATACCAGCCAGAAACGGTCGTTCAAACGATAAATAAATAATAGTGGTAAAGCATAGACAAGAGACTACTCCAAATCACGAGCTGCCTTTGGATCATCCATATCTTGTCCCAGGGCATCACGAACATGCGCCAATTACTCATCCATATTATCCATCCATCTGACGAGTGTCTACAGCTATATCGGCACGGTATGGACATATTGGGACATCTTAGACAATTGTTCTCTCATCCTTATTAGTTTCATCCGCATAATATTCAGCTCTTACGTTATACCCCTATCTGTTAGAGCAAGTTTGGTCTCCAGACCGGTCAAGCGGCATTGCAGCTCCATGCACAACGAATGCGTTGGCTGCACTATCGCCCGAATACGCTGATTTAACTCCGCTAAATAAGCGAATTCCCAAGTTGGTGGCTCTGTTTGTCCTCCGACATTGGTGATACTTCTCCCAGAGCGTTCCACGGTCAACCTAGCAAATACCAATCACACGAACTTCAAAATGCGTCGTTTAGATTTTAGGCAGTCCAAACGTTAAAGAAATGTCCGAATGTAAAATTACTTTCAGGACGTTGAATAAACCGTCCAGACGGTGTGAAATGTCATCCGAACATGCTTCGATGAACACCATCAAAACAAAGCGATTTGATAGACACAAACAACACAACAAACTAAACAACATACGATTTTGAATCGAAATGCAAGAAATTGAAAAGAAAATCCATGAAGGAAGTTTTACCTGAAGCTCCTTGAGAGGTCTAAAACAGATAGTGAAAACTTTTGGGAGAAAAGTTTGAGAGAAGTTAGTGAGTTTATGATTTTGACAAAGTCTGGCGAGTTTAATGTGTCCAGTCATTGTCTGAACGCGTGAGATTACCGTTCGGACTGATGAATGCGATTATATTCACACGTGACCATATCAAATTTAACCTCATTAAATATGTCTGTTTCGAAAAGGTTCTGAACTTATACGGTCTGGACGCTAACTATTGGTCCGTATGGTATCGATTTCACTTATTTGAACTTTTGCAATGTGGAACCACATTATTCGCGGAAGAAGAATTAATAATTGTGCGGACCTTTTTTCGTACCGTCCAGACGATGTAATATTTTTCGTTGGAACACTGTTGATAACGTTCGGACGTAATAGACTGTTCATGACGATTTTTAATTTCTCACTAAATTGTAATAATCTAATTAGACATTGTGTACGAATGTACGACAAAAAATTAAGTTAGAATTTAATTGTTTGAGAATTTAATTAGCAATAAAGTAGTTGTCGTAGATGATTCTAGATTTTAGGAGCCAAGAATTTATTGTGAATGATGATTATTTTGAAAATTGTTGTTGATACATTATTTTGAAAAGAGAGGTTGATAGTACTAGTTTATAGGATGGCTTTTTTTCAATTTTAATTTTATAAACTAATTTTTAAATATTCCTACTTTGTAGGCCTTTCATTAAGTTTTATATGAAAAATTTTAGGTTTTTTTTTCTTCCGCTTAATTTTAATTTTATTTCGTAATTAAATTTTTTTAATATTACTATAATATAGGACCTTCATAATAGAGGGTCTTCCTAATTAGGTCTTAAACGATTGACTCACCTGTCTACCCTTTCAGCCGCCCCTGGTTGTTGATCTTCTAGAAAGAGTGAAGCGTCGGGAAGTGGCAAGCTTCAGGTTATAAAATTCTTGCTGGTGATGAATGCCAATACCCAGAAAAGAAAAAAAGTTCTAGTAGAATACTAGACTTAACTACGAGCCATGAAGAAAGTGTCGGTGATGAATGCCAGTACCCAGGAAAAAAGTGCTAGTAGAATACTAGACTTAACCACGAGCCATGAAGAAAGTGTCGGTGATGGTCTATTATCTTACAAGTTGTTGGCCTGCACTTGCACCTGAATGAATCATAATACTTTGATCATCATGGGAGCCCTGTTAAAGCCCCACCATCTTTCATTGTCCGAAGCAAATGCCAACAAGAAGCGGTCCCCCACTATGTGTATTATTAAGCACATGGGTCTCCGGCCGGTTAGAATTTTTCACAAGAATAAGATCGCAAACCAATTTAAGTAGGGGGTAATGACGGTGATGAGTGTCTCTCCGAGATTTGCCTAAATATTAAGCGAGTCTATTTTGAGTGGGCATCTAGTGTTACTCACAAAAAAAAAAGAGAGTAAGCAAACCATAAATAAAAATTTTGATCTATAATATGGAGCTCGTATGAGATATGTAACAACCTAATAGAATGCTAGTCACATCTGTACTTTGATTTCAAAAATAAGATTGCTCTTGAAATACTAATTGGAATCATTATAAGTTCTAGTACTACTCAGTAAGCATCCAATGTGAGATTTGCTATATCACAATCTTCCCTTCTTAAATCTTTGATGTCATTGTCAAGGCTAACCAAGCTCATATTGGTAACTACTAGAGCAGCTTTGATACTATTTGTAACGACACAATAAAGCGTTAGCAATATTTTCATTTTGACTTCAAAAAAACTAGTCGATATTGCTTTTCTAAAACTTCTTAGATCATTATAAAACTGAGTTTAACTTAATAATATCCCAATGTGAGACTTAGCCCTTATAGAACTCATATCTTATTCTTTGTCTTGTTTCACTCTATGTGAGATTTGGGTATTACAAGACAGCCCTATGAGACTTAATATATATTAACTATGGTATTTCTTAAGTTCTGAATAATGCCAGCATTAATACATGTAGCTGCATATTTTCAATAGAAATAAGAGAAGAAAATTATAATTACATCCCTGAAATTGCTATTTAAAAAAATTACTCTAAGACTATCAATCTATACATTTCGTCTTTAGAATGACCATTCTAGTTAGAATAGAGCACTCTATCATACGAAATATCAAAAAAGTATTTATCTCGTGTTTAAGTGTTTTATTTTCCACTGATAAGCAAAAATCTCATTTGGCTTTTGGAATCTTTTGGGGTCTCTTTCTCTTCTCTTAAGGTGATGTTTGCGGACTATAATTTTTTATGAATCAGGTGATTTATGGTCAACTCCTTCTGTAAAATAACAAAGACGACCCCGGACACCGGGGTAAGGCACCTCCAATGCTTAAGTTAGTATTTAATCTTCTATGAATTTCACTATTGAATTGCTCTTGAATCACTTACCTTTTCCATTTATGATCCTTCCCTTTTATAGTGTTTCCTCTGCGTCCCCATATTTCCTTTTGGGCGGGAATCTAACCCCTGTATCATTGTGTCCCGAGATATGCTCCTCACACGTCTCCTTAACGGGCACTTGCTTTAATCGCGAGAATGTTGGGATTGTGGAATCACCGCATGTTATAAGTTGTTTTATAACCGCCCATGACACATGTCATGGTTTCTTCTTATGGGCTTACTACGATTGGACTGATTCAATTTCGGTATCATCAGAGTCCCCCATTCTCGAGCAGATTCATTTACGAATTGGGTTGAGAATGTTTGTTGATGCTTTTCATGTACACATGTTAGGAAAATTGAAGCTATGTTAACGAACTGAATTTTTATTAATGATCACATATCGGCCCAAGGAGGAATTCCTATTCAATTATCTCTCCCACGAAACCTAAATACATATCATAATAAAAGAATTATTTGTTCGCATAACAAGTGTCACAAAGATAATGTCTATAGTTGATCCACCATTCCGAAAATGATGACGATGTCCCATCTATCCTCTTCAGGGCACGACAATCTTTATTTAACCTGTATCGATGTAGATCGGTACGTCCCCATTTGGAAATCACCCATTCAAGAATTGCGTCACGTACAACTTCCATTTGTTCTGCTCTGAGTTGTTCTCGAAGCTCTGTCATTATGTCAATGATGGTTTGGCTTTCATTTCCTCCTTGGTGGTGGTAGGCTAAAGAGAGGAAGTATTTAGCTTCCGGGTTTCCTTTTTTTTACTGAGGCGTGAACATCCCTTAATCCTCTTCAACTGTCACAGTCCAACACATCTTCTCATTACCTCAGATGAAAATTTCGTGCGGGTTTTGGCTTGCATAACATTTGTCGCTAAGAATCTTCCACGCCTTAGTCGGAGGGTATGGAGGTGGTATGTATTCGATCTTCAATCTTCGATACACCGCAGATCCGTGGGCTACCTTGCAGAATTGCTACGACACCAAGAAGATATTTTGCCATTCTCTTGGGTTATCACGAATTACCCAGCTTATCACCTCGGACCAGAGTTCTTTAGGCACGGTTTGAGTAGGGTTTCATTTTGAAGGCTGCATCCTTAGTTTTTTGGGATGTTCTTTATTTTTCTTCTTTCTCTTTGTTGCCTTTGTTGAGATGGTATTTCTCTTTATATCTGCATTTTTTGGCGGTACTCCTAAAAAAGGATCAAGGAAAACCGTTTGATTGAACATACGTCATCTCTTTGTCTTTTGAGTTGGTGGTTTCTTTCAATTCCATATTTTTAGCATCTGATGTTTTGACTGCTCCCCGTCTGTGGATGACATTTGGCCACTTCAAATCTTTTTGATGATCGTGGGGACCGACGTGCTCTTCCTTCGCATGTCTTGAGCAGCACGTAGCATTCAATGTTGCCGTTTTTCAACACTTGACGCTTGATGCTCCTGTTGATTATCGTCTGCAGGTGACAAGTAGTTGGTTTGAGGTTTTCGAAGGTTTTCTGAAGTTGGCGTCCATCATTCTGCTCACATGAGAGGACAATCAAGAACAATTTTGTCCTTGGCTGTGGAAGGCTAAAGCGAGGAGGTATTTTGATTTCAGGTTCCCTCCTTTTGCTGAGGCGTGAACATCCCTTAGTTCTTCTTCAACCGTCACGGTCCAACACATCTTCTCATTACCTCGGATGAAAAGTTCGTAGAGATTTTGGCTTGCATAACATTTGTCGCTGAGAATCTTCCATGCCTCAGTCGGGGGATATGGAGGTGGTATGTCTTCGATCTTCAATCTTCGATACACCGCGGATCCCTAGGCTGCCTTGCAGAATTGCTTTGACACCACGGAAATATTTTTCCATTCTCTTGGCTTATCACGGATTACCCAACTTATCATCTTGGACTAGAGTTCTTCAGGCAGGGTTAGAGTAGGGTTTTGTTTTGATGGCTGCATCTTTAGTTTTTTGGGTTGTTTTGTGTTTTTCTTCTTTCTCTTTGTTGTCTTTGTGGAGATGGTCTTTCTCTTTATATCTGCATGTTTTTGCGATGAATCCAAAAAAAGGATCAAGGAAAACCATTTGGTTGATCGTGCGTCATCTCTTCGTGTTTTGAGTTGCACGTTTCTTTCAATTCTGTATTTATAGCATCCGATGTTTTGACTGCTCCCCGTCTGTGGATGACATGTGGCCACATTGATATGTACGGTGGGCCAGAAGAATCCTGCTCGAATGACCTTTTGAGCCAAAGTTCTTGCTCCCGAAAGGTTTCCATAAATCCCCTCATGTACTTCCCAAAGCGCGTAGACTGTATCCCGGGCGTTGAGGCAACGCAACAACAATTTAGAAATACTTTGGCTATTTAAGATTCCATCTATGAATGTATACCACAGTGCTATCCTTTTGAACTTCTGCTTTTGTTGTTTATCAACACCAACATTTTCTTCCTGCAATGTCTTTATGATCGACAATCGCCAGTCACTAGGTTCTATCTTGTCAACTGTACGAATCTTAGATACAACTCCGGTGGATCGTATAATAATTCGTCCTCTGAACATGTCGTCCGATCTTGATACCTCAATTGCTAATGCTTCAAAGCGTTCTTTAATTTCCAGCGTGCGCTTCAAGTAAGTCCCTATTCTCTCGTCGCGAGCCTCGAAGTTTCCCGTGACTTGCCTTACTATTAGTTGAAAGTCTGAATGTATGCTGAAATGTTTTCCTCCTAGAAGTTTTGTCATCCGATCCTGATACCTTGTCCTGAACTGTCATGAGGAGGAGGATAGCACGCGAGATGCGGCGCCAATGACATCCATGGGCGCCTTTGACACCCCCACAGCGCGCGCGGCTGGACAACTAGACACGCCCACAGCGCGCGCAGCCGAGGCACCACAGACAGGCCATGACATCAGCATGCGCACGTGTCACGCCCCGAACGGCATCCCGGAGGGACCGTGACAGCCGCGAGCTATCCCCCGGATGGCTCCAGCGTTCTTACTTATATTTTTACTTGATTACGGCGGAAACGTACAGGATCGCGAGGGGTTCGAGCTAATCTTACATAATCAGGGTTCTCATTAAGTTCATACAAACATATATATATATATATATATATATCACCTAACAAGCCAGTTAGTGACGATCAGGTCACTATCATCAAAAGTATGAAACATAAATTCTTGGGCTTCTAGGTCAGGTAGTCCTCCTGACTCTCTTCACCTGAGGCATCTGGAATGACACAATTTTAAAAACGTGAGTCAAAAAGACTCAGTAAGGGAAAAACATAAAACTTAAAATATGCTCTTGACTTGTACTTGCATAATCATGAAAGAGAATAAACTTGATTCGTGATGCACATGCATGCTCATGGATATGCATATGCTCTTGGTTGAAGTTGGCCCCAGACCCTTGAAAATATCTCTTTCATGCTTGATCGTGAAATCGGCCTTTGGCCCTTGAAAATCTTTCTTATTCATACTTGTGCCACCCTTGGCCTTTTCATAATCATTTCATATTTCTTATTTGTGGGCTCGCTCCATTTAACCCCTGAAGTCAGGGTTGTGCGTTCCCTTCGGAACCATCCCCGAATTCCCTTGGAGACCTTACATACGGTCCGCTAGCGCACCTTCTCAATGTCCTTCAGTGGCTAGACATGGCCCTTGGAGGCACCACACCTTCTCAATGTCCCTCAGTGTGGTTTGCACAGCCTCGTGGATTCACCCATCCTTCTCACAATTGTCCTTCGGTATGGGAGTCCACCTTGATAGTACGGTACCGATCAGTGCCCCTTAACTTAACTTATCGTTTCATAAAACTTCTCTTAGTCTTTCCATAAAATCATTGCATAAACTTTCTTCTTGAAAAATTCATGCAATGCACATGTCATGTCATGCTTGCTTAAAAACTCATGCTTGCTTAAAATTCATGCTTGTTCATGAAACGATGCAGTGTGTCATTCCAGTTTTGAAAAAAAACACTTACTGTCCACTTACAGTATCCACTTACACTTGGTCTTCTTTGGTCGTGTATACAGACACGTGGATCGCCTACAAGCGATTCAAATATTTCTTATACTTTAAGAATAGTATGCAATCATTAAATATTTCATTTTGAAATCGGTCATCAACCAAAGATATATATATATATATATATACGTATCACTGAAATTCATTTAATCATTACAATATTTTATTCTTTTCCTTAACAAATATTCAAAACTTAGTTTATTAAATCATTAATATTTTATTGAAATAAAAATATATTTATCCATGTACATGCCTCGATTAGGGTTAAATAATACTCATAGGTTTAGAATTAATCCTAAGTCTCTTTTTATTACACGTACTCCATTAAAACCTTATATCAAACTATCAATAAATTATTCATGATTAAATCTTAACTTGGACTTAAACCTCAATTGATCCTGAGTAAAACTTAACTAGGGTTCCAAATAATAATTATTAAAAGATCATGGTTCTTCAATATTTGTTCCAACTAGATTAAACCCTAATTTCTATATCTACCACAACAACGATAATCCATTTATTTATAAATTGCACTTAGGGTTATATTTTCTTGCAACATTCGGCCATCACTATTTTATACACTAATTAGTCACAACTTTTACTCCAATGGTGATCCCATCCTTCATTCAACAAATTTCACAACCTAATGTCTATAAGTCAAGGCACCAATACAATGTATAACTTTCGGCCAACTCATATTTTCACCCAAACGATTAAGTTTCTTTTGTTTCCTTCAATATGCATGCATCTAATACTTAACATAATCATCTACCAAGCATTGGGGTCATAATTCTTGCACATATCATGGCCAATGTCCAGATTTAAACATATACAAAACTATACATAAAATTCTAAGCATATCATATTCGGCCATACCTCAAAATATCACCTTTTTCATGCTAAAAATTATAACATGCATATCCTTTGCATTTGTGACCTAACTAGCATGCATACACTTAATCTTTTCATCAAATAATTCCATCAACATTAGATCCACACTTTATACACACTACCATCCATAGATCTAAACAAAATAATCAACTTTTATCAAACCAACACATCAAGACCTAGATCTAGCTTCCTTAACATGCATTGGTCTCCATTTGCACTTTTCCTTTACATACAACCTTAGATCTATGGTTTCCATGGGTAGATCTAGCATGTAAACAACCTAGGGTTCTTAAGCATTCAAGATCCAACAACATCAAAACATATTACGACTTAAACTTCAAGATCTACACATAACTCATTCGGTCACTTATGCTAAACCAACAACATCACATTGTTCTTACCTTGTTGACTATCCAAGCTTGAGCACCTAGAAAATAAAATACTTTTGGTTAGTACTTGTGAAACTTAAGGCAAGATCATCAATGGAATCAAACTCACCTCTACCTTTACCAACTTCTCCTAACTTTACTTCCTTCAAAGATTCGGTCCACCCTCCTTAGAAGTGTCCAAGCTTGATTAAAAGGAAGTTCTATGGTGGTTAAGAGAACATGGTAAGCTTGAAGAGAAATGATGTCAAATGGCTAGGGTTTTCAAGGAAGGATTGTGTTTGCACCAAGAGAGATTTTGTCTACAACAAAAGAGGTTTAACTTGGCTTTTAGAATGGGATTTGGTAAGCTAGAAGAAATTGGTTTAGGTGCAAGATGAAAAGAAACAAACCTTGAATCTTGAGTGTAAGGTTCGGCTAAGAGAAGCAAAATGGGAGAGAGTTGAGAGAGCTTGCAATATTCGGCCAAGAGAGAAGAGTTTGGAGAGTGAAATGCATGAGTGGTTCGGTCAAGAGAAATGCAAGAGAGATGTGAGAGATTGAGTCTCCCAAGGGGAGTAAATGCTATGACACAAGGCTTGAGAGGGTGAGTTGACAAGAGAGAAATTTGAAATGGAAAGTGGTGAAGGGGGGGTGTTTGCCGACCAATCTTGAGTTCCATCTCTCTCTCTCTTCTTTTATTTCTTTTCACCTCTTTTCTCACATCACTTCCTTGTCTCCTTAGCAAAGCTTGTATTGAATTTCCTCATTCTCTCTCTTCCCATGCATCCATCGACATTTCCCTTCTCCCTTGCTTTTTCTCTTCTCTTTTACAATTATGTGTTGTCTCATCACTCTTACACAACTTACACACCTCTTACACATCACATGGCACTTCACTTTGGCTTTCCAATTTCTCCTCCTAGCCTTTCACGTAAAAGCCTTCCTTGACTAACATTTAATTTGTTTGGTTGCTTTCCAACCAACCTAGTTACTTCCTCATTAATATGCAACCAACTTTCAACTTGGTTTTCTCTCTCACCTAACTTATCACTTCATAAGCTCTCTTGCTTATCTAATCCATTCCAATAGCTTATCACCTCATAAGCATGATATCTTATCATGTGATAATGGCCCTAACCTATCTCTACAATAATCACAAGGTCTTATCACCCTAAAAGTTTCCTAACCTATCATGCTTGCTTATCACTATGATAAGCAAGTGTGCTTATCAATTAAATCATCTCTTAGACTTATCACATAAATACATAGCTTATCATTGAATATTCAAATGGAAATTCTATTAATAATATAGGCCACATGGTAATAATACATGTCACATATGAAAGCTATAAAAATATTCAATCCATGTATTCAAAAGAATTTCATCATTTAATCCATTAATCAATTTCGGCTTATACAAAGAAATTCTTAAATCATAATTCAAATTCTATGGTCCATGAAACATATTAAGTAAATGAAAGATATAAATTTGTAAGAGAGAAACTTACTTGCAAATTTCGGCTCCTAAAATAAATATAATTTAAACTTGCATAAAATGGCATTAAAATTATTTAAAGAGATTTTATGAAATAAAATCCCATTTTAATCGAAATACCATAACATAAGGATTAGGCCATACATTGGCCAAAAACTTAGCTCCATGGAGAAATAAAAGCTATTACATTGGAAAATAAAAGATAATACATAAGAAATTACGTAGGAGAAAATCGGGGTCTCACAGCACGTGCGAGCAAGTCATACCAGCACCACTTACAAGCCATAGCAGCCCAGCGATGCCCATGCTCAGCAAGCAAGTCAGCAAGCAACAGGCATGCACAACAAGCTCATGGCCACCACATGGCCTTGTCATGACTTAGCACCACAGCAGCGCCTTGGCCCCCAGCCAAGCCAAGCAGCAGCAGATGACCAAGAGTGGCTACCCACAGTAGCCACCACTGGCGGCGGAGCACCACCACCCTTAGTGGTGACCGGACGAGAAGTGATGAGCATGACCTTGGGAGTTGGAGGAGCATCACCACCCAAGGAGGAGCAAGACGGCGGGGCCACCATGTAGGGCGGCGGACGGCGGACGGCGGAGAGATTTGCATCTTCAGAGATTGTCTTCAATTATGGTATGGATTGAATAAATCCAATCTTCTAGAATTAGGATGTTTCTAGAAGATTTTCTTTCCTTTTGAGTTTTGATGTTTTAGGAATGTATCATCAAATCTCCTTGATTCTAGGAATTGTTTCCTTAGAATCTTGGAGAATTGATATAGATTGATTTGAATTGATTCGATTAGGGTTTTGTAAGCTCCTGAGAAGGCCTATATAAGCACTCCTCAGGAGCATTAGAAGACATTCAGTCATAAGGTTGAGTAGTGAGAGCTAGAGAGCTTTCTGAGAGTGGCCAGGCATAGGCACGTTTATGCCAGTAGACTTGGGGGCTAATAACCTCTTGAGTTGGGCGTGCTTGGGCTAATAACCCTTGTACGAGTCTTCTTGTGTTCTTGTGGTTCGAAGGACTAATAATCCTTAGGCCACGTTCTTTGTAATAAGAGTGAGGTATTCTTCATTTGTTGTGTGTTTGATCCTAAATTCTACGCTCGTGTGTTACTAGAAATGGTTCGGGAGGATCGATTACGGAGTTGGAGCGGATCACGTGGAGGAGTTGGTGATTGTTGTGGAGTCCTTGACCGGGGACCCTAACAAAGTCCCCATTCTCTCGTCGCGAGCCTCGAAGTTTCCCGTGACTTGCCCTACTATTAGTTGAGAGTCTGAATGTATGCTGAAATATTTTCCTCCTAGAAGTTTTATTGTGAGGATGCTAGCTATAAGGGCTTCATATTTGGCTTTGTTTTTCGTGGGCGAGTATTTTAGCTTAATCCCAAACGCGATTCGCTCTTCTTTAGGTATCTCAATAACTACCCCCACACCCTTTGCTTCGCGGTTGGATGACCCATCCATGTAGATCTCCCACGGCTTCGGTTTGAGGGTCTCTTCTTGGGATGGTGAGGTTGTAAGCTCTGTGACAAAGTCGATATTCGATGTCGAATTCTCCGAGTTCTACGGACCATTTGACCAATCTTTTCTGAGGCATCAGGTTTGCCTAAAGTTTACCGCAACGGTTGATTCGTCATGATAACTATGAGTTGCGCCTGGAAGTATGATCTAAACTTCCTTTCTAATATGATAACACCTAGTGCTATGCTTTGCTTACATAGTATATCAGTCACTAAATGCCATTGTCATCTCTTATAAGTATAGTGTTCACTCCTACATCCGGGATAGCAAGGTAGAGATAAAGTGGTTCTCCTAGCTTAGGAGTGGGGGATTCACGAGGTCGCTTTTCAACTTGTCAAATGTTATCTGACATTCTCCTGTCCATTAGAGGGCTTTTGAAGTATTTTGAAGAATGAAAGGCAATTGTTCGTGGCGCGAGCAACGAACCTATTCCAGGCGGCTACCAGTCCTGTAAGTCGTTACAGTTCCTTGACATTCTTTGGATGTTGCATGTCTAAGATGACCTTGATCTTTTCTGGATTGGCTTCAATCCCTCGTTGGATATAAGGAATCCTAGAAATTTGCAGGAGGATATGCCAAATGCACATTTTGACGGGTTCAAGCGCATCTTGGAGGCTCAGAGTATGTCTAAGGCTTTGGCAAGGTCGGTGACGTGGTTTGCTGATTCCCTTATTTTAACCAGCAATTCATGGACGTGGACCTCCATATTGCGCCCTATCTGATTCTGGAACATCAGGTTGACTAGCCTTTGATAAGTAGTTCCAGCGTTTTCAGACCAAAGGGCATTGACCGGTAATAGTAAGCCTCGCGATATGTTGTAAATGAGGTACACTATTAGTCCGGTGTATGCATCTTGATCTGGTTGTATCTTGAGAAAACGTACATTGTTGTATCCTGAGTTGATGTCCCGCCGTTGAATCTACTAAGGAGTCAATTCTTTGGGGTGGATAACAATCTTTTGGACAAGCTTTGTTCAGATCGGTGTAATCCACGCACATTCGCCATTTTCCGTTCGCCTTCTTCACCATGACTACATTTGCAAGCCAGCTGGGATAATCGACTTCCCTGATGAATTGAGATTTGATCAGCTTTTTGACATCTTCGTTGATAACATGACTTGATTCTAGGGCGAAACACCTCTTATGTTGTATGACCGGCTTGACCTTGGGTCGTATGTTCAACCTGTGAGTGATAACCTTTAGATCTATCCCTGACATGTCTTCGTGTGACCAAGCGAAGATTTCATTATTTGCCCGCAGAAACTACTTGAGGATTCTTTTGGATGCTTCGGACAAGTTGGTGCCAACGCGATTGTCTTTTCTTTTGAATCGGCCCAAAGTGGTATTTCTTCTCACGGTTCTACCGGTTGTGCTCGAGACATGTGTTCTCTCACAGAAATAAGTTCCATCCACAAAGCAATCACCTCCTCCCTGACCAGAACATTTACGTACATTATGGATAGTCTAATCCCAAACTGTCCATAACTTGGACAATTTAGAAATTACCGCGCTTTTGGCAATTAAAAAGTGCGGTAATTTCCAAACGGGTCTAAGGGCTACTAAATGCAAAACAAAATAAATATTAAATAAAATTCACGCATAACTGTCCAAACAAATTAACAATTGTCTGCAGTGCCAAAACCGAAAATATGTCGTTTTGTGAAGAAATGTCTGCACAACCTCCAGGACGTTCGAACGGTTTGAATGGCCCTAAAAACTGTTCGGAAGGCTATAGTAAAGGTCCGGACTATGATTGTCGAAGAATAGATCCTTCGACAATCGCTTTCCCACAGACACAATTTAATCCCAAAAACAGCCTTTTACATCACCATTTTCACACCCAATCAACACCAAACGTGTTTATAAACTACCCAAAGGATTAAACAATCAACAATCAAGCAAAACAACACATTTTTACTTAAAACCCACAAAAAATGTAAAACACAGTACTTCTCAAAGCTTTCAAACCACAAAGATGTGCTCCAATCCAACCAAAGCTTGAGCAATCTTTGCCTGAACCTTCTCCTCAACGATTCAAATGTCTCCTTAAGAAGATATCGGAGCTAGGATGAATTGGAGAGGATTTTTAGTTGTTTTTGGGAGAGTTACCAAATGGACACCAATTTTTGGGTTTCGACCTCTTAATTCCTCGAAAAACACGTCCGAAACGGTAATAAGTGACATCCGGACTCTGTCCCTTGAAAAAATTGGAGTGAAAATTTACCGCCGACAATTTTGTAACTGTCCAGACTGTTATCCACAATTTTGATGGTGTCCGGACTTGTATGAATAAAATACAATAATTGTTCGAACAAGCCAACGACATTGTTTTACATCCAACTCAACGACATCGTATTAGACAATACACGTCTGCACAGGCCAACAAAAATTGCGGACGCCTCATTTTTAAAGCAACCGTGCGAACGGTTAAACAAACGTTTAAATGCTACCTATCTACTTAAATTACATTAAACATGTCCTTTTATTAATTACATATATAAATATAAATATATCTATATATACTTCAATAATTTTGATACTACATTTATTAATTATTCATTTCTTATAAATTAATTACTTACATATTTCATCTTAAATTTTAACATAAGATTCTAAGTGTTATAGTTAATAGCATTCTAAGTAATAGATCATGAACATTACATTTGAAGTATTAGCATATCCAAACCGTCAAAGCTAAATATTAAAGCATAATAGAAAAGGATGCATAATAACCATCATAAAACAAAATCAATGTAAATATCCAAAATACAAACCCAAAATAAATATCCAAAAAATATAATGTGAAATTAAAATATAAAGCAAGTCCTAATCATACTGCGGACCGGGCTCAGTGGATCCCTCCCCGATGGACTCCCTCATCTTCCCGAGCTGATCCTCAATGGTGCCCAACCTCTTCGACATTACACATAGGGTGCCTGGAGTGATCACATGGGTCTGCAAGTCTACGCAAAACTGATGTGTCAGCAAAATAGCAGTCTCAACCGTCCCCTTCAGGACCGTCACACGGGCCTAGGCTAGTTGCTTTTCATGCGCATAGCGAGGGGGCTCCTCCACTTGATGCGGCTCTCCGAGAGCAGAAGTCACGGTATCTACTGCCGCCTAAGCTGAGCCTCAAAACGTCTCAAAGTGGTCCGACAGATGGGACCGAGAGGTGCCTTCTTTTCCTCAACTAGACTATCCGTGTAGCCCACACACTATGGAGGAAGTGTGTCTGGAGTAGACTGTACAACAACGCAGCAGCCAAACTGATCTTCGCTTCAGACCGAAAAGTCAAGAAGACGTACAGTGGAAAATCTACAATACATCATCTAGCCATAGACACCATCAACTTGCCTCTCACTAAAGGACACTCTGTCATGTCAGCCCTCGGCTCAATGTCGCAGGCGAAGATGAGGTGCAGAATACACCAGAATGGGAGCATGTACTTTTGTCTTATGAAGCGTCCGACGACCACCATGTCCTGACCCGTTAATGTACGGAAGATGTTTTCCCCATCTGGCTTGCTCCCTATCTTAACTGCAGGGTATGCTCCAATCGGCCTCTGCATCCCCATAAATGCCGCTAAGATCCACAACATCTAGCAGTGCTAAGTAAAACTCCTGGACAAGATCTACAGAGGCTACATCATTTTCTCTTCAATGCTCGATCCAACCCTGGTCATCCATAATATCGCCGATAATCAAGCCCATATACCTTGGTCACGCTCTACTATAACTGATCGACTGAGTATCTCAGCTCACTGCTGTTCCAGCCACTCCTCTCACATCATATCATTCTTCTGACTCTGAGGATCCTACTGCGTAGAGGTCTCGACAAATGAGGTAGATGACAACGCTGGCATTTAGACATTTCTTATTCTGTACCAAAGACTTCTATTTTTCTATAGCTACAATCATCCCCACTCATTGGTGTTATATTGACTGCGGATAGTCGTCTCATGAAACAACAGGTTCGAAACAAAGGAACAAGGTTAGGCAATTCAAAGCCCCTTCTTGCCAACCTGATTTGTACATTTGCGTAGCATTTGGATTACTTCAAACTACCTCAATTTTGACTTTGCATTCATCAAAATTTGAATTACTTAAATCGATGATCTCGTTTATGATCTCTAACGATTTCTTTTAAAATTGATTTTCACCTGTATTTGGTAGAAATTTGATAGTAATCTTTGAAATTCCCCCTGAAATTGTTTTTTGGGATTTTTACAATTTAGTCACTGAGTTTTAGTACGGGTGACAAAATGGTCACTGAACTTATTTTTTTTACTTTTTGGTCACTGAGAATGCTTAGTGGTGACTTTTCATTCCATCCGTCAAACTTTGTCATCGGTACTAAAACTCAGTGACTAAATTTTTAATTTCCCTTGTTTTTTTATACAAGGAAAAATTTCAATTTTTTTGCAATTTTTATTTTAATATAAGGGTAAAATTGGTAGTAATCTTCTTAAAAATTAGATTTCTAAATGTTGTTACATTTAATTATTATTGTCTTTTTTCTGAAAAAAATGCTCATTTTGTTATTATTGTCTAATTAAAATAATATTGCTCTATTATTTGTGTGTGCATATGTTATGAGTCATTTATTCTAAAGATTTTAATTGTTCTCTCTGTTGTGCTTTTGTTAATAATTTATCAGTCATTTATTCTAAAGATTTTAAACTGTTGATTGCATTCGGCTGCACAAGGTTTTAGTACTAATATAATAATTAATGATTTTTACTTGTTAAAGGAACATTCGATTCAATTAGCATAATTGATGAAAATTTAGCTTTTAAACAATACAAAAAAAAGACTTTTAGTGACAAAAATTTTTGTCAATAAAAGTCAAAATTTCGTCACTAAAAGTATTAGTGACGAATTTTTTTCGTCACTAGGTTCATCAGTGTAAGAGCGTCACAAAATGTATTTTGTGACGAAACCCGAATTTTGTCACGAAAAGTGTTTAGTGACGAATTTTTTTGTCACTAAATATAGTGATCGATCGTACTTGGCTTAGTGATGGATCGATTAAACTAGCGATTGATCGGTATAAACGGTCGATCGGTGAATTTGTGATGGATCGGTGATACGATCAATCGGTGAAATATTGGCTATTAATCAGCCATTTTTACCGATGAATTTGTAAGAAATAGACGATCGATCGCTATAGTAATGACAATCAATTGTAATTTATTAGTGATCGATCATCTTAACAAAAGCCGATCGGTCGATGATAATTGTGACGATCGGTATAATTGTGACGATCGATCGATCAACATTACATATTTTTAATATTGACGATCGATCGATGACTTTACTGATCGATCGACATTACATATTTTTAATATTGACGATATATTAATAGCTGGGCGTTTAACTACCGATCAAATGGTTGAAACATAATTTGGATTTTTGAAAAAAATAATAATAAAAAAATTTATATAACAGATAATAGTATAATAAAAATACAATACTCATATTAATGCACATTAATGGTAAGAAATTGTAATCCGCAATTAAATCGAAAATAACATCGTAAAATAACATAATCACAAAACTATTACAACATAGATGGATCTACCTTTTCAAACCTCCAAACTGGCTGAATAGTCGTTTTGACATGTCGTTCATTTTTTTCTCCATTACAGATGACATTTTCTTCTCTAGCTCCTTCGATATTTCTGCCCGTAAGCGCTCTTGCACCTTTCGCATGCGCTCTTGTTCTTTTTGCATGCGCTCCTCGTGCTCCACTCACATGAGCTCTTGCTCCATTTTCATGCGCTCCTTCTGCTCCAACCAAATGCGCTCTTGCTCCACCCGCTGCTACTCACGGTGGTGCCACATCGTGGCCTCCATCTCAGCTTGTTTCTTCGCAAATTCTTGCAAGTCTTTTTCCCTAGCAGCTCTCATCACTTCTATCTCACCCCTTGCCTTTGCTAGCTGGTGCTGTAGATCAGAAGATTGTCTAGTCAAAGTTGATGAAGGTGGAGGCTTAATCGCGCGTCCTAATCCCCGAACATATCCCGACTTCTTGCCCAATATCCCGGAATATACTTCAATTTCGGTGTAAGTCTTTCCTTCTAAATCACACTGGTGCTGGAAGGCATCCATCCGTTCCTGAAAAAATGGTAATAATTACCAGAAACATTAAAGTAGATAAATATACATAAATTACATAAAGTATATTAAAATGAAAGTGACTTACATAAATTTCTCTCGCTGCTTCTGAGGTCCAAATCCCATCTTTGTTTGTATAATTCTTTTTATACAGCTCTGCAGGAATGATATCGCCGCTTTCTTGAGTTTTCTACATGGCAATAGCATAAAGTTATTGACGAAAAATATCAATAAAGTCTAAAATTTAGTTCTTAACTAACCATGCAAGCTCGTGTGCGCTGGATGGAACGCGAACCAGCAGCGTGGTTCACAGTCAACTTTGATCTATTCTTCTTATTTTGCTCGCTTCGTTTCTGCGATATTTTAAGAAATTAAATATCAAATCAATTTAGGCAACGGTTTTCTTTAATCACGTACCAAAAATGCTTCGCTGGTGAACAAATCGCATAACTCCTTCCATTATTCTTCCGTGGTATCAGGGTACGGCTTCAGCAACGCAGCCTCTTTACTCGAGAAGTTCTTGAAATACGCATGCATCCGGTTGCGGTACGTTCGACGTGCCGTCATCATAGTCTAGACCACCGTCCTCACGTCCTCCTGACGGTTGTAGTCAAGCTCGAAGTGGTCCTACATAAATCTGAAAACATACAATATTACAAGTTTAACGATCTTGTTATACACAAATTCTATGTTTACGAATTTAATCATACCAACACCTGATCCATAATGTACTCCTTCACTTATGAAGGAACGTCGACCCACTTGTTAACGGGGATTGGAATCAGCCCTTGGACCAACATTCCAATCTTCGTCGATAGAGTGGCTGCAGCGGAAGACACTCCTCCACACTCTCCATTCCGGATATGGATCGATAGTTTCCCGGAACAGGACCCAGGACAAGCTGATGTCGCTACATAAAATTAAATTAACAAAGTCGGTTAGTTAACTTAAAAAAATTGAAATATTCATTAGAATAATTTCTTACATGCACAACTACTAGGACAAGCTGGCGTGCTTTGAGTCATGGCTTCATTCGCTCTCGGTGTTGGAGCGCTCAGGGTAGGGCACGGGATCGAACTCATACTAAACGGACTAACTGGACTATGCAACCGTCCAAAAGTAATAGAAGGAAATTCTCGCCCACGCTTCATTTCACCGTACAAGCTGTGACATAACAAAATAAACGATAAAGATATTGTAAAATAAATAGTAACAGTAAAAAATGTTAAGCAAAAATGAAGGATAAAAAGAAAAATACTTGAAGGAATTTATTAATTAGAATCCAGTTCTTGCAGGTTATCGATCGATCAGCACTTTCTTCGCTATTTTCTTCAATTTCTGATTCATCCCCCTCCGAAACATCATTACTATCTATACGTTTTTTTTTTCGCCGATCAATTGCCTCAGAAGCTTCGATAACGTTTGGCGGAACGTCATACCTCCGTAGTGGATTAAGGTTAAATTCTCGGAAATCTATAAACAATTCAATCACATCGTGCTCTTGATACGCTTCATTCATGATGGTTGCTCCCGATTCAAAGTTTACGTCAACTTCATCGTCCGGATCTGGTCCGGAATGTCATATGCATTTCTACACGACAACTTCTGCACGACTCGCCATGTAGGTCCATGTAGATGATCAACTAGAAAAAACACTTGGCTTGCTTGATTAGCCAAAACAAATGGATCTTCTAAGTACCATCGTCGGGAAGTGTTTATGCTCTTAAAGTTCTCGTCGATATGAATTCCACGATGATCTCCGACGTCCCACCAACCACACTTAAACAAATATACTGTATTTCCCCGCAAGTATTACATGGCATAAATGTCTACAAGTCTCCCATAAAATTCTATTGGATTTCCCTCACGTGTTCCCGGTACTACAATACCACTATTCTGAGTTCTCCGACGTTCTTCCTGTTGTATTGTATGATATCTACATCCATTCATAACACATGCAGAATAACGCATCACTCGTGTATCAGGCCCACGTGCCAGTGAATACAATTCATCGATCGATGTACATGGATTTTGAGATCGTAATTTTTGAACCTACAAAAATATATTATAAGTTTATTAAAAAAACACGATATTAATTGTAATGAGTTCTAAAAATAAGACTTACTCGCCCTAAGAACCAATCCGGAAATTGTTCCTCATGCATACGAGAAATGTTGGAAACTCCTTGCACGCGTAGTTCGTCCATGTGTTCACTGTAACTCATGGATTAAAAGGAAATAACGCAACACTTTCCTTGGACATCGATTGCGCAACTCATTTTCAAATTTCCACCGGGACACCCCACATACCGGACAATTGTCTAACTCACTTTTTTCCTTCCAAAACAACACACAATCATCTGACATGCATGAATCTTATCATAACTAAACCCAAGACCCTTTCGCAATTGTTTTGCCTCATAATACGATCTCGGTAACGTCTCCCCCTATTGCAACGCCTCCTTAATCAACTGTAATATCATATCATATGCCTTAACCGACAACATATTCTCAAACTTCACATGCAACAACCGGACCGTAAATGATAACTTACTAAACTTGGTACATCCAAGATACAATTCTTGTTCTGCCTCTTCCTATAACTTAGTAAGTGGTGTTGAACCCTTCGATTGCGAACTAGGGGTTTCCTTATTATTAGGGTTCTCCGTTTCAACCCTCATCGGCCCACCATCTAATCCGGCACGAACATTAGTCAACATTTCCGTCATTCTATCAGAGTTATCTCCCTCTAAATCATCATCACTATATGGTAAACCCGCACCGGACTCTTGACTCAAATTAGAAGTAAGTTGAATACCCTCCCCGTGAAACACCCATGACTTATAGCTCACATCAAACCCATTAATGTAAATATGATCTTCCATTTTATCCAACACTTGAAACACTACATTTCTGCACTTCCGACACGGACATCTGATCTGACCCCGAGAGTCTACACAAGAAGCAGCCATACCGACAAACCTATGGACCCCCTCCGCATACTTTTCACCAAAACCCACATAACAATTAAGTAATTCGTAAAAACTCAAACATAAGAATTAAGCATACCCCTCAAATAAACTCAAACATAACAAGTCAAAAACACTTCAATATTCACCCTCCATGCTTCTCAAACTCCATGATTTATTTTCAGAACTCAAGCACTTCAATAGTCAAACATTCAATATATAGATCAAATACTACACATGTATCAATTATAAAAACAAACACTCAAAAAATCAGCGATGCAACGATCTGACCAAAACACGCGATCGATCTTTACTATAGAAGATCGATTGGTGTTCAATACTGATTGATCGTCTAAAAATAGACGATCGATCGCTGAGCCTCCAACTAACGAACGATGGATCGTCATCACATAGACGATCCATCGACAATACCACCATCTAACAGACGATCAATCGTCAGAAAGAGGCGATCGATCGTGACAAACCCAGATCGAAAGACAACTTTTCAGGCCACCCCACACTCAAATCCAAGCCCAAAACACTCACAAATCATCCTCATGCAATTCTAATTCTAATATACATATTAATAATACTCTAATAAGCTCTAATCATCACAAATTCATTCCACAATACCCACAAATGGACAAATATTAAAAACATCAAATAACCAACCAAATCGTTCATAAACCGTAGTGTATGTTGATTCCATTACCTCTTGCATGAAATGTAGACCAAAACGAACCAATTTCACACCAAAATCTCACAAATGTAGCCCAAATTTTCCAATATTCACCCGGTTAAAAAACCATTGAATTTGAACTTGGGCTTATCCTTAAGCACTTCTAAAAACTCTCACATTTAAAAGGACTGTGTTTTGGGCAAATTTTTCGGGCCAAGTAGGGAGCTTCCGCGACTCTCCTCTTCTCCTTGCCGTAGGTGTATTTTTACCTTTCACCCACGGCCTTTGCGCATTATCGCATTTCAAGCACAATATACGCAGATCGATCGGTTTAGATTACGATCGATCGCCTTGTCAGCGTCAAAAATCCCGCTCAAATTTCATCGATTGATCGTGTAAAATGGAACGATGGATAGTTGGGTCTGTATAAAAAGACGACGCATGCATTTCAAACTAACGATCCATCAGTAGAAATTTATTAAATGACACCGTTATACATCGATCGATCGCCTCGTCAGCATGAAAATCCCGCTCAAATTTCACTGATGGATCGTGTACAATGCGCCATCGATCGTACCGTCTGTATAAAACTAACGATCCATCAGTAGCAAAATATTAAACGACATCGTTATGGCCCAAACGATCGCATTACATTGCGATCATCGGGGACCTAATTCATGCATTACAAATTTTACCCTAACAAATGACTTAATTATTAAAATTTAATTACTAATAATGTCATCTTAATACATAATTCATTCTTATGACTTGTAATCATGTGTTAAATAAGCGTTATGTCACTAGTTTCTAACATCTTAATACTTAACTCATACTAACAAGTGCACTCCCCCATCATAAGAATGAATTATGTAACATGTACAACTTATACATGCTTTCCTAAATATGAATTATATGTACGTGATATATTGTTATGTAATCTAAATACATTATAACACACTTTGTTAATATATATTTTTATATTTATAATCATTTAAACTCACACTATTCAATAAAATGAAGATAAAATATAACGATCGATCGAAAGAAGGAGCGATCGATCGGCATAGATGAATAAAACGACGACGCAAGCATGACATACAAACGATCCATCGGTAGGTGAACCATTATGCGACGTGCTGCGTCGATGAATTGTCTCAACTGAAACGATCGATCGTCACGTATGTATAAAACGACGACGCATGCATTTCATTCTAACGATCCATCGGATCCTTTAGACGCGATCGATTAGTGTCCTACTTATAAAAAAAACAGAATTTACCCTAACAAATGACTTAATTATTAAAATTAAATTAATACTAATGTAATCTTAATACAAAAATAATAATATTTGTCACAAATTATATATTTTTTATATTTATAATCATTTAAGCTCACATTATATAATTAATTAATAGTAATATTGATCACATTATTAAATTCTTATATTAATAGTATATTGGTCACGGTATCCTTTCGTTACTTTCGCCGACCAAAGGGTATATTAGTTATTTTACGTACAGTTGTATATGTCATGATATACAAATAAAAAACAATTAAAATGTAATCAAAGTTACTACATTTTCACAGATAAATACAAATGTCTCAAATATATAACTAAAATTAGAAATCTAAATGTATGTCCGAAATAGATTAAAAAACAAAATAAAAATACGTTAACATGCAATAGCATCGCAGAAAGTGTCCAAGTCATCAGGAATATCTCCGGGAATAATAGGTGGCTCTGCCTCCGTCTTGAAATCATCCAGAGTCTTCTTAATTTCTTCCAGCTGCTCGCTGACGTCTGACATATGAGCCACGACCGACTAGTTGCGTAGCATTGTCACAGTTCCCTCCCAATTGAAGGCGGTCCGGAGATCTTTCACCTCCTCCTCTAACGACTGCACCTGCCTCTTAAGAGGTTGTAGAGCGGCCTTTACAGTCGCACTGACACGGCTGTCGAGGTTCGAAAATAGCTGGGCCACCCAGGGAGGGGGCACTCCAGGTGCTCTCGGCTCGAGAGGTACCTCTGAAGCAGATGTAGAAGGTCGTGCTGCCACCTCTGCGGCCGCTGCTGCTCTACGAGCAAACCGTCGAGTCAATGCCCCCTCCTGCCCCCTGCTCCTGGACAGAGTGAACTTGTTCAGCGCACTCTTCACCCCCTTACGAGTATCCTCAGTAGTGATCATAACCCCAGAGAAATGAGGAACTAAGTTAGAAACACGCCGTATGGGAGACTATATTCCTTAATTCCCCAAGCCTCATCCATAATCAGCTCGAACATGTACAGTGGAAAATCTATCAACGTCTGTTGTAAGGGTGAGTACGGAACCGGAATGGGTAATTCAGGTTCCGGTACTCACTGGAATGGGATTTTCCATTCCGGAATTTTCCGGAAACAGAACCGGAAATTCCGGTTCCATATCTGGGCCTGAAGGTCCATTTTCGACATAGGCCCAACTTTTTTTAAAAGCCCAAAGCCAAAATTTGGCTGTTTTTTTTCCTGAACAAATGTCTCTTTAATTATTTTTTCCAAAATATATAAATACAATCATGTCTAAACGAAGCTAGAGTTAATTGAAAAATCTGCAACCAATTAATCTCATACCTGAACAAAAACATAACTCCAGCCTATTTGGAAGTGGCTACAGTGAGTCAACTACATGCAACACTGATTCAAACAAAGATACTACAAAATCTGCAACTTATTAATCTACATGTAAAAGTAATTTGGACCGGTGCGCACCACAAAATTGCAGATTGGAGACCAATGGAAACAAGCATCTGCAATATTGTATACATGACATCCTACTCTCCTTCAAAATAAAGCCCTTCACAGATATTACCCCTTGGCCCTGAGAAAGAAATACTTCCATCAGCAACACCAAACAACAGAATCTACAACAAAATCATTTGTCAAAACCCCTCTGCTCCCACCCAACCCCAGGAGATGAACATAATAACCTATAGATGAAAGCTTTGTAGAATATATAACTATCCACATATAGTAGTAAGCTGCATAGTAAACATTCCAATCAAACATTATATAACTATCCACATATGATATTCAATACCAGAACTGATGTTATATTATCAATTGAAGTCATACTGGAAAGATATATCTTCGCCAAGAAAACTAGCCCTAATCTGTCAAACTAAACCGTCTATAACCGACTAAAAGCCATGTATCTATACACAAATGGAAGATAATATACTGAAGTCCACCACAATTGACAACTGAGGCATACTACTAAAATTAGGCCTTGAACATCAGAATAAATTCCAATCACAATCTATCTCCATGGCATGAGATTCGGATTTATGAAAAATTACATGAACAGACTTAAATCCTAAAGCAAGTTAAAATCTCCAAATCAAATTTCGAAACACTATAAATTTCGGCAGAAGAAAATACACTGAGGCATACCTTTACACTTTACAGTTTCATCATTTGAATATGCCTCTGCCACATCACATAATTTGCCAGTAATGTAAGATGTAGAATACTTATTGATCAGCTGTTCCATACTCCCCCAAAACCCAACAAATGACCTGAAATCAGAACAAACAATTTATTATACTAAAACAGTAGTATCCTTTCAACAACACATAATGGAGATTAACAAAGAAAACTGAAACCTAAAATAGGATACCAGCCACTAAAATACTAAATAGATCATTGTGCTTGTCCAACTGATATCCTCAAGTTCTCCATCTCTACAAAAGAAAAACAAAACAATTATAAGAGAAATACTAAGAGAACCAAATAATCAATTAACAAAGAAAAAAATTTAACAAAATAAAAAGTATACCCATATCTAGTTTGTAACTCAATGGATCATCTCCACCATCAATGTCGGCATCATCTTCATCAAGTATAGGAGTAGCATGCAACCAATTTTGTGCACATA
The DNA here is from genome assembly GCA_963930655.1 of Myrica gale. NCBI lineage: Eukaryota > Viridiplantae > Streptophyta > Magnoliopsida > Fagales > Myricaceae > Myrica > Myrica gale. The sequence goes on along the minus strand of OZ005610.1, from coordinate 13,686,245 downwards.
TGAGGCCCTCCACGGTACAAGGCGCCAAAGAAGAGCGAAAAGCATCCGACACTCTGCCGGAAGTGCTAAAAGCGGACTCAGATGGCACGGTAGTAATTGGGATAGCTAACACATCCTTTGCAATGCGAGAAAGAACTTGAAACTTCTGAGAATTCACCTTCCACCACAACAAAATATCAAAACGCGCCACCCTTGGTTCCACATCTTCAATCAAGTATCTCTCCACCTCAGACTTACTATCTAGCAAGTTTTGTTGCTGTCGATAAGTAGGAAGACCTCCCCATAAATGCTGATCAATATTCATCAATTCATCCATATTTGTAGAACTGTGACTTCCACTTGGCTGCTCTGATTGGGCTATGAAACCTCCACTATACTCCTCAAACATATTTTCTAGAGTACCTCGCACCATAGCAGTGAAATCCATGCCCTTATCCTTCCCAAAATTGTTGATAGCCCAATACTCTAAAGTGATGAGTTTAAAGCGAGGATCTAATACCGCAGCTACAAATAAAAGTCTATTCACCTTCCTCAAATCCCCCCAATACTTATCATACTTACTTTGCATCTTTTTAGCCATGTCACGAAGTGAGATATCAGAACAATTAACAAAGGTCTCCAAATGAAACTTAATTCTTGCTAACTCCTCAAAAAATGCATTTGAAGTTACATATGAAGATCCAGATATGCGTAGGGTGACCTCATAGAACACTTTCAAAAACTTCACAAACAGTTTAATGTGCTCCCAATCCTCAAATACCGGTGACCCCAATCCCTTCCTCCCATGACTATCTTCATTAAAATACATCACTAAGTTCCCATCTCCATCCAACATATCCTCAAAAACCTCCCGAAATTTTTCAGCCCTTTCTAACATTATATAAGTGGAGTTCCATCGAGTTGGTACGTCCATTTGCAAGAAATTGCTATCAGACAACAATCTATTTGCAGCGGCCTTCTTTGCCTTTGAGGACTAGATTTCACAAATTTCACAATATTTCGTATCTTTGCAACGAAATCATCCAACTCCTTCAAACCCTCTTGAACTATAAGATTCAAAATATGCGCAGCACATCGCATATGAATGAAATCATGCTTACACACAACATTTGACCCACCTCCTAATTGTTTTCTTTTCACTTGCTCAATTGCAACATCATTGTTGGTTGCATTATCAACCGTGATTGTGAGAATTTTGTCAATCCCCCAAATATTCATACATCCTTCTATCTCTTTCCCAATATTAGCCCCCTTATGATCAATTATACGGCGAAAATAAATAATCCTCTTCTGTAAACACCACCTCCTATCAATAAAGTGGGCTGTCACGCACATATAGTTCACATTTTGAACTGAAGTCCACGTATCAGTGGTAAAACAAACTCTAGGACTTTCTATGGCAATCGCCTCTTTCAGCTTAGTCCTTTCTTCTATATACAACTTCATACAATCCTTTATGATCGTAAATCTACTGGGCATCTTAAAGCGGGGCTCAAGTCTCTCCACCAATTTTCTAAACCCTAACCTCTGCACAGTCCTAAAAGGCATCTCATCCATTATCAAATATTCAGCAATCCACCTCCTCACCTCATTTTCACTATAACTATCCAACTTCAAAACACCCTTATCACTCCCTGTTGCTTTCGAAGCATCCAATGTCAACCTAGATTGAGTCTTGTCTAATTGGCCTTGTTGCTTCTTATATGGCAAACACCGTGTCAAATGAGCCCTCATACCCGAAGTCCCATGGCGTTCAGGGTGGCACCCAACCTTGGTCTTACAATGATGACATTTGGCTTCAGGGTGTTCAGGTTTGACAACTGGCAAAATTTTAGTGAAGTGATCCCACACAAAACTCTTGCGAGTATTCTTTCTCTTTTTACATGGTTGTTCTTCTGACTGATTGGTAATATCCTCATCACCACCGGATGGAGGACTACTAACTGACTCATCAGGTATTGGACCACCACCACTAGGGCAAGACCCTACATTTGTAGTATGTGTAATACTAATCTCATCCATCTGACATTAAAAATATTTGATTTTCAATTCATTTGAATAACAAAAAATAAATGTAAAATGACTCAATCTATCTAAATAAACTCTAAACAACTATGTTCACAACCTAAAGGATCTAAGCATAAACAACAAACATGTTTATGGTCAATTATCAAACATTATCTGACCCCAGATTGCTCTGGACAAGTTTCGTTCTACCCGCAGTTCAGCGATTTAAGGCCACTTAGCTGGTATCCACTTGTTAATGGTCTAAAATAAGTTACTTTATGTAATCACTAAAACCAACCATCAGATTCACAAATTGGCCTTAGATATAATTGAACACCTCTACACAAGCTTATTGGTTAATCTTTACATTGTAGGTGTATTTGGAATGCTTGATGGTGTCGAGGGAAGCCATTTTCAGTCTAAGTGTCGATAGTGTCGACACATAAGACCATGGTGTCGACACATTGGTCACACACTAGAAGGCATGTCCCAGGCCAAGATGATGGTGTCGACACATTGGACAAAGGTGTCGACACATTGTACACTCACCAGAAAGCAAGCTTCCAGGCCAAATTAATGGTGTCGACACATAGACCAAAGGTGTCGACACATTGCACTATCAACAGAGCAGGTTTCCAGGCCAAGCTGATGGTGTCGACACATAGGCAAATAGTGTCGACACATTGCACATGCACCCGAAGGCATGTTTTCAAGGCATTTTGAAGGGTCAACACTTTGAAGAGAAGTGTCGACACATTTCCTAGAAAGGAATAATACAAACAGATTTTTCCCCAAATGCAATAACCTAGAGTACAACATAAGAACAGCAGAATCTGCAAAGAAAAACATGATAGCCAAATTCAAAGATCCTTTATTATGACTAAGACTACGTAAAGTACGAAAGAGAAGCCAATCGAAGAATTCAAACAAACCTCACACTGTCCAATAAACAACTATCTGAAACTCTGGAAACTACCCCACACCACACACTTCCATAAACAAACAAAACAACACAATTTCATAAGGTAAGCCAAGCAACTTAAAGTGATCTTGACTAGATTTTCCACATTAGCCAATAATCGAAACAAAAGTCGTCTCCCATATCTGCAAGATACAAAAACAGAGAAGCCATAACATAACGTTTTCTAACCATCATGGATCTCCTAATACTGAGAAACTAAACCCAGAAAATGCATAGAAATCAACTTTCTTCTTTTTGTATGCGAATCAATCATTTCATCATGATCGGGGAAAAATTTATATTCATACTAATATCTCAAACCAACCAAGGGAAAAATCAGAGAATAGCTACATCGATCGAAGGACGTTTTTCACAAACTTCACAAATTATTCTCAGCAAAAATGGTCATGAGCAATCAAACAATCAGCAAATTATTTCAAACAATCAGCAAACAATCAACAATCTATATAAAGTAACTCATATTATTCAAACCCAACATTATTCAAACCCAGCATACCTTGGTGAGACTTGAGAGTGAGATTTGGTGCCCAAATACTCAATACCGAATCTGCCAAAAATCACAAAATTAAATTAACAAACCCTAAAATAAATTAAAGACTAAATATAACATTTACAAAACTAAAAATAACAAACCCTTGGTGAGAGAGAGTTAGTGAGAGGTTCGGCCACCAAAACCTTAAACCCAAAAGATGTCGGCAGAGGGCTGAGAGAGAGATTTCGGGAGAGGGTTGAGATCTGTGAGAGAGATTTCGGGAGAGGGCTGAGATCTGTGACTTGTGAGAGAGATTTTGGGAGAGGGTTGAGAGATCTGTGAGAGAGAGAGAGAGAGAGAGATGTCAGCAGAGGGCTGAGAGTGAGAGATCTGTGTGAGAGAGAGAGGGTTGTTGTTGTTGCTAGCGGCGGTCGGCAGAGGTGAGAGTTCAGAGGACTGAGAGATAAGTGATAAGTCTAGGTCGAATGAGATTATGAGTGAACTGTGAGTGTGAGGCTGTGAGCAAGGGTCGGCAGAGGTGAGAGTTCGTGTGGCCTGGGTCGTTTTGACCCAGGTCAGTGAGGTCACGTGTATTTTTTTTTAACCAGGACTCAAACGACACCGTTTGAGCCCTGCATTTGTTTTTTTTAAAATTTTTCCGGAACCGGAAAATTCCGGATTTCCGCCGGAAATTCAGGTTCCGGTTCCGGAAATTCCCTAAAAAGGGTTCCGGTTCTGGTATAGGCCGGAACCAGTACCGGAATTCCGGTACCGGAACCGGAACCGGAATTTCCGGCGGGAACCGGATTAATTGATCACCCTTAGTCTATTGACCCAGTAAGAGCATGCACTGAGCTCTCGGGAACGTGCACTCGGTAGAATGAGTTCTGCCAACGACGTTCGTCGTCCAGATAAAGAGCAAAATCCGCCAAAACACACTGAACTCACTCTCCTTGATTATGCTGCCAACCACTGCAGAGGTCTTCCCCGTCATTAGCGTCCATAAATCCTGCTCTGATGTCCTCTGCTCATCCGTCAAAGGAACCGCTGGGAAGCAGGGAGTCCTAGGCCGAGGGCAGTGTAGGAAATCGACAATGACGTCTGTCGAGAACATGAACTGTACTCCTCGCACCTCCATCTGCACCTGAGGTGCTCTGGCTACCGAGATAAGCACACAAAAAAATTCGTGCACGAGGGAGTCAACACAGAAACCATCCACCCACGATAGCTGGTGAAGGAATCCCTGGTACTCGAACAACTGGAAGAGGGTGTGCTCCTCGTACAACAAATTGTTAAAATCACATAGCGTCACTGGACGCTCTTTGGCTACCGGCCGCCCCCTCAAGTACTCCATATGCCTCTCTACAATCATCAACGAATCAGCGGGCTCCTGATCGTTGGACGACTATCCAGTCCCGGCCCCCGTTGTGCGTGTACGCTTAGTTGCTGACATTTTACGAACGCTGCAAAAATTGTATATAAATATGCGTTAATAAATAATCACATTAAATAATCACAATAATGTAAATAAAAATATTAAAGGCGATACAACAAAATGGTGATCCAATGCCACAAAATGGTGTACTTTTGGGGTTTTAAAAGTATAGCATCAACTAACGATAGATCGTCATTAAATTTGAAACTCACCGTTTCAAATTACCGATTCATCGGTACATACAGTATCGATCGGTTGCTAAATAACAATAAGCGATTGATGGTCTACCTTAGACAATCAATCGTTCGCCTAGTCATCGTCTCCAACGATCAATCGCTGTTAAATGCGATCCATCGGTAAGGTAGACGATCAATCGTCAATTACAATGATCGATCGTGATTAAATACTGTCTTCCGTGGGCTTCTCCACTATAATCCAAGAGTTTTCTCCAGCTCACTCTTCAACTCTTACAACAAATCTCAAAGCCTATGAGATTTCTTCTATCCTCACGGGTAGGCCCAAGTGTATCCCACACTTATAGGCTTTTAAAGGTTTAAAGATATGAATGAATAAACACTAGCTTTAGAAGTTAGATCAGCAAATACAACGCTCAATAAATGGTACAAGACAAGATCTGATAGTGCTGACAGCGAGAAAGTAGCAGATCTCTTGGTAAACGTGTAGCTTTGTTTTTTTGCGTTTTCTAAATTAAAAAAACGTAAAGTAAAACCTCATTTAAAACAGCTTAATATCTCTTAAAAATTAATATAACTACGTACCTTTGAAGTAGATGATAACAGGAAGTGATTCCACGTACTTTGGAAGGCAATGCTGAACGAAATGGTTCGTGAATTTTGAGAGGATTCGAGAATATTCGTTAGAGGTAACCGGTAAAAATGGCTTGCCGGTTTCATATAATCGTTCATCCTTTACTACGATCGATCGCGTATTTATTTACACGTGGCGAATTCTCATTCGCTTTCAGGATCGATCGATCGCACATAATCAAGATCCATCGTGATTCGAAAAAATGACGGTTACGCTTCAACAATCGATCGACGATTCGCATTTTCCAACGTCAGGCGGCAACGGTCGATCGCTTATTGTCTTACACGTGGCGAATTTCCATTCGTCTGAAGTCCCGATCGACCGCTCGTTGTAACAATCAATCGTGAATTCAAAAAACAATGGCGGTTACGCTTCCACGATCGATCGACGACTCGCATTTTCCAACGTCAGGAGGAAACGATCGATTGGCACTTTTCAACAGGTGTGGATTTGTCACCGATCGATCGTTAAGCGTGACGATTTAAAGTAGTCGCCAAAAGATTTCACATGTTGTGATGGAGTTTCTCATCACAACATACCGACCGATCGTCATATAACCGATCGATCTTGGCATGACGAACTTTTTCGTCACCAAAGCATTACCTTTTAGTGACAAAATTCTCGGTGACGAACAAAATTTACGTCACAAAAAACCCTTTTTGGTGACGAAATCCGAGAATTTCATCACTAAAACTCAATTTTTTTGTAGTGACACTTACATTAAAGTTTGAATTTTTTCTTTTCTTTTTTAAAGTTTTAAAATATGTTGTTAATGTTGACTATGTTTATTTTGATTATAATGAAAATTTGAAAGCCCTGAGCTTAGTCGAAGTACTTGTAAGATTGCCTCGACACTCGGTTAGGAAACAAATTCAACCAAAAATTATATTTGGCCCTCTTTAACGGCAAATCCTGGCTTCGTCCATGAACTTTGGTGGTATAGTGTTGCGCGGGCTGTGCCTAGGTCCCAAAGCTTCCTCTCAACGACTACTCGAATCACGATAGCCCCATTAAATTCTGATGGTCTCCGCGTCATGTGAAATTCTTGAATTTAAGTGATGGTGGGCTTTAGCCTGACTTCATGATGATCCATCTCCTGGGGCCTTTTTTTACTTAGGAAAAAAAAAACCTATATTAACTTCCCATAGTACCAATGTGGAACAAATCTGATAACCTGAGTTTATAACGTTACAAGGCTTCCACGACAAACCTCACATCCCACCAAACAGGGCCGTAACCAATGAAGTACGCAGCAATGCAAGTTCACAGAAATTAGAACTAACAGAACAACAACAGCAATTTAATTTCTTGGAAAAGGACAGGATCGAATGTGACTCTGACCTCATTGGCTAAACATGCATGGTGGCTGCTCTTTGACTCGTAACAATTCATAATTAACCAACGGTTTCTGTACTTAATTATGTATATTAATTAGTATTGCAAAGGTTCTTCCTATTTCGTACACTTTTTTTCTTTTTCTTCCAGCTAAATGGTTTTTAATTGTTTCTCAATCAGCCATTAAAAATATTTTGTGTACATTAATATTCTTTCATGATTGTTAATTTAATTTCAAACGAAATTGTAGCAAGTTATACATTAATTTTTTTTTTCAGTGACAAGGCAAATGAATACTTGAAATTTTGATATCTTGAGGATCAACGAATTTTTAGGAGCGTTTTTATTCTGAGAATTCTGAAAAGAACCATATATATTTCCACTCAACTGTACATAGAATATATTAATTTGGACAATTATGAGGACGAACTCAACTTATAAAAAGCTACAATTGGTAGAAATAATTTGCATATTTGCATGGCCAGGACATTTATATCTAGAATTTGATTTATCAAACAACATTCAACCAGATTTATAATTGAAAATCGTAATTCATCCCGCCACCCCAGTACTGGTTTATGTTAACCAAGCTAAACACGCGTGGACTTACTTACATCAAAGGCTAATTAATTAATACGTCTATAGCATTTTGAACAAGGGAATAAATTTTCTTTCTCCGTTGGAGAACTGCATGATATTGATTGTTGTTAAACTAATTAAGCAGCTATGTATATAGCCATGCACCTAACCAATATTATTCACCACATCCTAAATTCTTTGGACTTCCCGACCCGATGTCCCTTTTATCAAAAACCAATGACTTCCAAATGCTTCTCTTCCCTAACATTGTCATATCTCGTTCTGCTTCCTTTCTTTGTCTCTCTCCCTCTATCTTTGTCGGACAACAATTCGCCTTCCAAAATCTTACCAGCTGGAATCATTTCTAAGCCCACCCCGGATCCTTCTTACCGCAAAACTGTTCTTCCGAAGCAAACTATCAAAGTCTATGACTATGGAAGGTATTCAGTCCAAAAGTCATTGTCTCAATCCCGTAACTTTTTTATGTTGGTAGACAAGTATCTGAAGAACAATTCTACGTTCACAATATCAGCGGTCGGGCACTTGAAGATTGTCGACTGCTAGCCGAACTAAACGTGGATTTTCTCTTAACCTCTTTCCAAACAGTTAACGCAACTAGTAGGACTCTCTCTAGCTCGACAGCGGAGGAGATCCAAACCTTGCTCAGCGCCATATTAACCAATCAGCAAACTTGTTTGGATGGTCTGCAAACCACGGCTTCCGCATGGAGGATAAAGAAGGGCCTCGCCACCCCACTTTCGAATGACGCTAAACTTTATAGTGTCTCTCTAGCTCTTTTTACCGAGGGTTGGGTGCCTAAGAAAAGGAATATCACAACATGGCATTCGACTAGGGAGCAACTTCGTTTCAGAGATGGACGCTTACCCTTCAAAATGTCTAGCCAGACACGCAGTATTTACGAGTCAGTGAGCCTGAGAAAACTACTAGAGTCAAAGGATGATCATAAGGTTTTGGTGTCTAACATCGCGATCGTGAGTCAAGATGGAAGTGGAAACTTTACCACCATTAACGACGCCATTGCTGCAGCTCCAAACAATTCTCGCCCTGCCCATGGCTACTTTTTGATCTACGTTAAGGCCGGTGTTTACGAAGTGTATGTGTCCATTACCAAGAAAAAGAAATACTTGATGATGATAGGAGATGGTATCAATCAGACAATCATCACAGGCAACCGGAGTGTCGTTGATGGTTGGACAACCTTCAATTCTGCAACATTTGGTAAGACTTCGTTCCCACATTGTAACAAGCATTTATAATTCAAGTTTGAAACATTTTCTACGTACTAGTGCAGTATGATTATATAATTTACCTACGCTACTTAATTCAATAGATCTAATGAATATAAAAAGAATTTAAAATTGCTCCTTTATAATTGGCATGATCATCATGATCTGTTTGGTTATTGTAGCTGTGAATATAACTTTCCGTAACACAGCCGGGTCAATCAAGCACCAAACGGTGGCAGTTCGAAATGGGGCTGATCTGTCTACATTTTATAGCTGCAGCTTTGAAGCGTACCAGGACACCTTATACACTCATTCTTTCAGGCAATTCTACAGAGAGTGTGACATATATGGCACAGTTGATTTCATTTTTGGAAATGCCGCCGTTGTTTTCCAAAATTGTAACATCTATCCTCGGTTGCCTGACTGGACAATTCAATGCCATCACAGCACAAGGTCGAACGGACCCAAATCAGGCCACCAGCACTTCAATTCATAATCGCACTATTAGAGCTGCCGACGATTTAGCTTCGAGCAATAGCACCACTCAGGCGTACTTGGGAAGGCCATGGAAGGAGTACTCCCGGACTGTTTATATGCAGACTTCCATGGACAGTATTATAAATCCTAGAGGCTGGAATGCATGGGATGAAGATTTTGCGCTAAGCACATTGTATTACGCAGAGTACAATAATACGGACCCGGATCAGACACTGTCAACAAAGTGGTGTGGCCTGGTTACAAGGTGATTAATGCCACAGATGCTGTTAACTTCACAGCGGCTAAACTTCTTGTCAGTGGATGATTGGTTGCCTCAGACGGGAGTACCGTAATTTCATTTAAACAATATTCTTCCTACTTTATACGACGTAATATATTCAAAAACACGGCTATGACTATTTATATTACAACCAAAAAATTTGGAATTTTTTCATTAATTATTGGGGTTTAAAACTTTACATTTAAAATTATCAATTTTTTTATATTTCGCCCTTTCAACTATCAATCAGGTATACTTCACACCCTCCGTCTTTAATTTGGACAAACTTGATGTTTTCTGTCAATATAAGATGTCTTTACCCCATACAAAATTTAATGACAGGAAAAAATATGAGGATAAAATCGTAATTTCACTGACAAAAAAAATAAGTTGAGATACAAAATATTATAATCTCAATAATTGGTGAGCGAAAAGTGTATTTAAAACATTCAAAAATAATTTCTTTTAAGGTAGTTTAATCACCTTTTGGAAGAAGAATTTGGTTTACAATTGTTTAAGTTTTTTTTAATTCTTTTTTTTAATCAACTACTGATATATTAATAAAACAAAACGTACATACACAATAGAAACCCCTCAAGGAGGTTCAAGGCCGGCATAAGCCCAGGGAAAACTAGAATGAAAACCACATAATTCGGGGAAAGCATCCTTCCTCAGAGGAAGAAGCAACCCATCGAGCAAGACTATGTGCAGCAACATTTGCACTTCGAGGAACATAAGAACAAGAAAAGGACTTGTGATCCTGTAACAAAGATTGCATCCTAGAAACAAGAGGTTCTAATTGCCAGGGACAATCAGAAAGATCCCGATGGACAACATCCATCACTATCAAAGAATCCCCTTCCAAGATCACAGACTCCTTGGATAGATGAACTGCTGCTTGCATCCCGAGCCAGAGAGCTTCAGCATCCCCTACTGTTGCATCTAGAGAATGAAGCCGGCGAGTTTCCACATAGAGTACCAAATCAGTAGTATCTAAAACTATACAAGCAGCCATAGAAAAGGAGTTACGAGTAGCTACATCAACATTAACTTTAAGAACCCCAGGATGGTGGCTAACACACAGCTGAGTGCAGGGGATGAGAAAACAGCCATGCAGCCAAATGTTGAAGAGTAGATCGATGAACACATGTCAAAAACTGGGCAATGGGAGAGGGTGAGCCGCCATGAACAATCTGATTGCGTTCATAACACACAAAATCAATAGAATTAACAGCATATAATTGTAAATAGTGGTGATCTGCCTTTGGAATGTTAATAACAGATGGGTCAAGGATGACAGACAACAAAGAAGTTAAAAGGGCGATCAACAAAGTTTTCAATCATAATGGGCCATAGGGCTGCCTGCCAAAGAGCACGATTAACAAGACAAGCCAAAAACAAATTATTCACAGTTTCAAGATGAGCATGACAGAGAGGGCAAACACTAGTAGGGAGCACGTCCTTACCGAAAATAGCTCAATTAAAAACCAATCAATCAACAATTCAATATCTGAAAAATACTTGCTTAAAACAAAGCTTACAACACATTCAAAAACTAAAGATCTAAACAATCTTATTGGAACAATATAGTCAAGAACAATGCAAGATTTTCAGCAACACTTTCTCTACTAACTATGCTAATTTTTCAATTCTAAAGTGCACAAAACCGAAGAACATGTAGCAACTATAATGTGACAAAGAAAAGTGATATGCACCAGATTTATAGAGCACGTATAACCCAACAAAAGCTAATATGACAATATATATAAAAGCAAGATCCAAGCAACTAAAAGTAATCTTGGACAACAGCTCTATAACACTTTTACAGCGGCAATAACAATATACAAATAGCAACTACAAACTTACATATACAGCAGCTAATACATGTTCAAATAGCAGTTACTCCAAGCGAAAACAACAGTAGCTAACTCACTATGACAACAACTAACATACACACATACAACAACTATTTTAAGAGATTTTCGACAGCACTATATAGAGATCTATGAAATTACAACAACTCTATACAGATGATTACAACAGCTCTATATGAAATTACAGCAAACTGAATGCAAAGATTAACATCAAACTCTAGTAACCATTTCAAAACAGAGCAGATATACAATATAGAGAAACCAAGATTATCTCATAAATTTGACAACAATCAATTAGCTATAATAAGATATATCCAACAACACTATGACCAACACAAGATTGATTTTCTGCAGCAAGATAACCAGATGTTCCTGCACCTTAAATTAAGATTTAGAGAAATATTAGGGAGTAAAAATCACAAAGATATTAGAACCACATTTGATACATATACAAACTATCCAAAATTTATTTCATGGTTAGTATCCTTTTTGATCCAAACCTTTTTGGATGTAGTTTTTGTTAAATGTTCTAATTTTCTGTTAATATGCTCAACTTGTTTAGTAAGTTTACTAACATGATTGATTAAACTAACATTAACATGCTTGGGTGCTATATCAACAAAATTTTCACTTTGATGCATCAACCTATAACATTTTCATCTAACATGTCCAATCTTACCACAAAAATAGCATATAGGAGCAGATCTAGAAAATGATTGAATCTGAGATGGTTTATCTACATAAATTTTATGTTTTTCATAATTTGGAGTTACTTTTACATCAATGACCTTTTCTTTAACGGTGGCTGGAACAAAAATAGTTTTACATGTAGTAGAAGTATAAGCATTAGAATTCTTAAACCCAAGACCTTTCTTATCACTGTCTGAAACTCCTAAACTCAACATTTTATCTAATTTCTTTGTCCCGCTAGAATAATTCAGTAGTTGAGATTTAGTAAGTTCAAGTTCTGATTGCAATGAACTAACGTGTGATTATAAAGATGTCTTGTATTTTGCTAAATCATTCACAAGTTTCACATTCTCATCTAACTTCATAATCATTTCTTCTTTTTCTATTTCCAGCAACTTAGACTTCTTGATAATTCCATTATCTCCTTTTTAAGACTCGAACTTTCTTCAAATAATTGATCATATAGATGTTGAAGATCATCATATTCATCCGAATCCTCATGTGATGAGTCTAATAGATCATCATTCTCAATATCAAAATTAACAAGATTATCAACTAAAGAAGTAAAGGCCATAAAATTTATCTTCTCTTTTGAAGATGAATCATCACTATTGTTTGAAGATTCAGTTTCATCATCACTTAAAGAGACGTTCGTTACTTTATCTTTGGACTTCCTCAAGTAATTAGGACACTCGGCTTTGATGTGGCCGAACCCCTTGTACTCATGATTGTATATCTTGAGTCCACTTGCCTTTTGTTTCTTAGACTTGATCCCTTTCTTTTCTTTCATTGTTGCTCCACTTAGGCTTGCTGGAAGATTTTGCAGGTTGCATTTGATTTGGCCATTTGCTTCCTTTCTTAAACCTGAAAGTTTTACGAAATATTTTCACAAATAGAGCAACATCATTATCATCCATAGAGTCATTATCAGAAAATTCTTTAGTCTCTTCACTTATAGATTTTAAAGCAATAGATTTATTATTTTTAGTCAAAGGAAGAGTGAGTTCGTAAGTTTGTAGAGAACCTACTAACTCCTCTATTTTGACTTGATCAATATCCTTGCTTTCCTCTATTGCAGTCACTTTTGGTCTAAACCTCTTGGGTAAAGACCTCATGACTTTTCTAACAACCCTTGCTTTGGGTATCTTTTATCCAAGACAAAAGCTAGAGTTCACAATATCATTCAATTTACTGTAGAACTCATCAAAAGTTTCATCCTCTTTCATTCTAATTTCTTCAAACTTAGTAGTTAACATTTGAAGTTTAGAAGACTTAACAAGTTTTGTTCCCTCATGAGTTGTTTCAAGAATGTCTCATGCTTCCTTAGCCGTCTCACACATAGAGACTCTCTTGAACTCTTCGGATGATATAGTCATAAAGATGGCATGAACACCTTTACTATTCCAATTACAATCATTAAGCTCATCCTTGGACCAAGAGGACATTTCTTTTGGTTTAGTTTCTCCCTCAAGAGAAACAGTAGGTCTTGTCCAACCTTTTTCACAAGAATTTCACACTCTTTCATCTGTTGACTTCAAAAAGACTCTCATTTGAACCTTCCAATGTGCATAGTTCCATCCATCAAAATATGGAGGCACCGAGAGAGATTGACACTTATACATCTAGAAGTTAAAAGGGTCAAGGAATGATGTATGCCTCTAATACCACTTGTGGGACACTGTTTAGACCCAAAACTTACCTAGAGGGGGTGAATAGTAAGTTAAAAATTTCAGCACAACCTATTTCACCCTTATGCGGAAAACCTTATACAAATCTTAGCACAAAGAATATATTGAATCTGTCCAGATCTGGAAAATATCATATAGTCCTAATAAATGACCGAAATTCAATATATTTAGTCAATTTAAACACTTATAAGATTATTTAGACAATATCACCAACACTTGGAGTGCAGAAAATCTTTGATCTAGTCTTTTAAACCAAGAAACACAACCAACCTACCAAGATTCGAATTTATATTTTGCTAACAATTAACAAGCAAATGTAAAAAGAAATTAAACGCAAACAATCACACAAACACAAGAGATTGCTTACGAAGTGGAAAACTCTTTGAAAGAACTCTTTCAAAAGAGAAAAACCACTCTGGGCTCACCGTTGGTTAACCAATCCACTAAATGACAGATACACTTACAGTCAGTGACTTTGTTTACCACAAAACCTTTGCTACTTAACAAATCGCGAAAGAAGCAATTCGAACGACAGGCTCGAACCCGCACCAAGGGGTACAATCCAAAACCTTTGGATCTCTCTCTCACTTCAATGAATCTTGACCAAGCAAACTTGCTTCAGGATGATTGGAAATCCAATTGATAAACACCAGAACTCTTGAATCTTCAATGAATCTTGACCAAACAAACTTACCCGCTGCCACAATATTGACTCTTCAAGTCTTCAAAAACAACCTCCTCTCAAATCTTCACCAATCTCTCTCTAGTAGCCTTCGAACTCTTTCAGATATCTCTCTCTTCTATTTTCGTCGAAGTCTATCTGTCCAGCATCTCAAAATGTCTTTTTAAATGATTGGGTAAGTCCACGCGGAATTCAGTTATTATTTCTCCCGTGTTTGGGCTTGAGCCTTAAGCTAGCTCCAAATTACAATGTGAATTCTTCAAGCTCGCCTCAAGCTAGCCTTACCAGCACTTAACCACTTTAACAAATTTATAACTTCTAGATTTCTTTACAAACGAATTCTTTTATCTATTAACCACTTTAACAACTTTCAGACTTCTTCACAACTGAACTCTTTAATCTGTTAACCACTTTAACAAGTTCCAGATTTCTTTACAACTGAATTCTTTCATCTGAAGCACATGTACTTGATCATCCACATCCAAGATACGTTTCTTTACAACATACATGTCACGGAATAAAGCAACATATAACTTTAGGAACTAACATAGGTACGCTTCGGGCCAGCCCCTTCATCTTCACCCATAAAAGGAGAATGATAGTGTTTACCATATGAGGGAGAGTCATGGCATAAGCGAAAGGCTTGTTCACATCATTAAGCCTCAACAAGCCAAATGTCGCGAGAGGTAGGGGAAAGATAAGAGGAATCAGAGGGGGACTGTGGGGGTCTCAACAACTAATAGCTTAGCTTCACCTGAGGCCGAAAGAGAGGGTCGGAGGGGGCTATCAGGAGGGGTGGACAAGTCCACCTTGGGCCCAACATAAGAAAACTCTGGATGGAGCTCACCATGTGGAGAGACCGGCCCAATTTCCTGGATCTGAGTAATCTGTGACTAGCGGGGCCCAAAACGAAGAATACGACATCCCTGACTGTGGAGAAAATGAGACAAAAGCAGACATTAAATAGCGTGTTAGATAATCAGGCTTGTCGGCAGGTGCCGACAAAAGGGAAACAGATGGCGTGGCAGAACATGAAGTAGGAACAACAGCCCGAAGACCTGTTGTACAAGTTTCCAGAGACTTCACGTGAGCCTGAGGAAGGCACTCAGGGGGAAGGGTCTTTAATTCTTGCGGCTGAATGTCAGATAGTCTCGATCCATGGACCAGAGGTGAGCAGAAGGGCAGGAGTGACGAAGGTGGCACACATTTTCGGTGCTCCAATTCAAAATCATCATCAGAGTTGGAAGGTTCCAGAGCATGGGTAGGAGACAAACTAAGAAACTGTTTACCCATAATGATCTTTCCAAGAGACAGATCAGACCGATGGGAAGAGTCCCGTGGAGATGGATGTTGTATCTTGTCCTCCTGAAGAACTACATCAGCAACAAGTGAATCAACAGTGGAAGCTCCTTCAGGATGAGTAAACTTATTAACCTTCATATCCGGACCTAAATCCGGACGAAATGGATGAGGAAGCTTCGCATCACAAGAAGAAACAAGATGATCAATACAACTGCATCTGTAACACAATCCAGATAATCGTTCATATTTGAACTTCACCCATAGCATAGTACCCAGTGAAGGGCGGAAATAAAACCCAGGAGACAATGGGGCACGAACATCCAACTCAACTTTAACACGCATATATTCCTTTACTTCATTATCTGAATACACCGACTTGTCGACTTCTAAAACATGGCCCAGTTTGCTGCCAATGAGCCAGGCATTGGCTGAAGACATCCTCTCCAAAGGGAAACTAGAAATACGAATCCAATACGCAGCACAATGAAACTCCAGATCATCAAGGATGCCCAAAGGAGGCCATTCCCGGAGAAGAAGAAGAAGAAAGCCACAAAATATTCCATAGAGCTTGAGAAAGAATACGTGACTTATGGGCTAGAGATGAGAACGTGAAGGAAAATCTATTTGAAAGGGTAAAAACAACCCAAGAGGGGGGGTGAATTGTGTTTTTAAAAAACTTTTGTCATTTTTCTTATAAAACACAATATGATAATAATCCTTTCTAAAGAGCAGGAGAATAGATCTATATAACCAAAGACTATAGTGAAGAGTAAAAGGAAAGATAAACAAGTGCAACAAATAAATATCAGCAGTAAATGGAGATAAGGATAGAAAGATAACACCGTGACTTTTATGTGGTTCGGCCAACACTTGCCTACGTCCACCCCCAAGGCTATTGACTTCCTTGGGCTTCCTTCACTATTCTCCAAATAGTAATTACACCTTAGCTTCTCGGGTGCTAATGAACCTTTACAAAGTGTTTTCGAGATCACACTTTAACTCACTCTCACAAATCCTCACAACCTAGAGGATTTCTTCTACCCAAGAAGTACAAAGAGAATCTTCGTAAAAGGCTCTTTAAGCTGAATAAACAAGTATGAGGTACTGAGGTGTGCAAAGAGACAAGATTCACACAAAGAACTACTAAAATTGCAAGTGAAAGCACGAGCTTTTTGGTTGGTGAAGCTTTTTTCTTGTTGAAGGCTTTTTCTCTCTCTAGAATTTAGGACAAGAGTTAATACCGCCGCACACACACTTCTCTCTCTTCATCCTCTTCTATTTATAGCTTCTAGGGCACCAAGGGTCTTCTTGTAAAGTTTAGAAGCCGTTGGAGGACATTTGAGACAATTAGAGGAATTTGAAATGAGTTGACGTCGTTTCTAGATTTTCTGCAAAATAGCATGATGTGTCGACACATTGATTGTAAGTGTTGACACATTAACTTAATCTGGAAATAGGCTCTCAGGTGTTAGTTCAATGTGTCGACACTTCCAACACTTAACAAAAAATCATTTCAAATGGCCTGAAAAGCAAACTCTCGGGTGTTAGTGCAATGTGTCGACACCATGGTCCAATGTGTCGACACTTCCAACACTTAGACAAAACAAAACATTTGAATGCGAGAAATGTAAACTCTCGGGTGTTAGTTCAATGTCTCGACACCATGGTCCAATGTGTCGACACTTCCAACACTTGGTCATAAAAACTTAGTACTTTGACAACAACTACTCCAATTCAATAATTCTCAAAAACATTTGCAATATAAAAGATGATCAATTAACAAGATTAAAGATGATCAAGTATGCTTAGAGAGATTTTAGAATAAAGAACCCTTGATACATGAAGAAATGTAATGATCTTTAAAAGAAATTTCAATGTAAAATCTAAAAGACTTGAACAAGTTTGAAAACTTTGTTATCATCAAAATCAAGAAGGATTGTTTGCAAGAACAACCTTGGGCTAACACTATTCGGCCCAACTCATTAATTTTAAGAGCAAGATCAAAGAACCAAGCAGCACGAATGGCTGCGAAGACCGCAGGCTTGTATTGAAGGCGTTTAGAAATCACGCAACCAATGAGAGTATTACGAGATTTACTTGGAGCTTTGTCTGGGTCCACCTCCAGATGAGTATTGAGGTCATCCCAAGACATCTGCTGGGTCCAACTAATAATACGGTCCAGTTCGGGTTAAGAGGATCCATGCAAATGTGGGAACCAATAAGGAGCAGGGAAGAGAGAAAACGAAAGGAGAGGGAGAAACATGATAGGCGGAGGTAAAAAGAAAAGAGAACGAAACAAGATAGGGAAAGAATCAGACGGGAGAAAAAGAGAAGAGAACTAGGGGAACAATAAAGAGGAGAAGAAGGGAAGGAAGATGAAATGAGCTAACAGTGGAACAAGAGGGAAATGAGCAAAAGCTCGGGAGTCTCTCGAGAAGAGAGCGGTCTGGTGAATGTTAAGAGATATTTTAATTCACTTGTATTATGATATTCTTTTTTCCAAATTTGAAACCGTAATTTTAATAAATTTTCTTGAGTGCCTCCGAATTTTTATTAAGTTCGCGTATTTCTCATTAGCTCTTTTCTTTTTATTTTTATTTTTATTTTGTCGTACTCCTAGTTTTTTTAGGATCCTAATTGGATTGTTGGAAACAACTTAGGGTTGAGAAGTAAAATTTAGGTATTGGGGTTGATGAAAAAGTGAGGAGAGTGAGTGAAAAAGTTGGTACAGAAGTGAAAAGTGTATGGAAATTGATAAAAAAGTTAGGAGAGAGTGTGTTTTGTAATGATGATTAAATTTTAGGTGACTAAAATTTTGTTAGGCAAACAGAGCCTTAGGCGGTTGCCTTCTTCGAAGTAGCCAGACTTTCATTTATGATCTGTTTGTCTAGTTAAATGATCTCATTAAGGTTGTGCAAGGGAAATGATAACACACCAGTTCCACCACCACCAATATCGATGAGCGGTAACTGACCCATGAGGGTAATGGGGACACTTTTCGACAATTTCTTCACTACCAACCTTTTAAAAAAAAAAGTAAAACGACGTGATTTTTCACTACACGAGTCATCTATCCACCGACCTTATTTTCTCTTCTTCTCTCCTCCCACTCTCCTCGAATCTTGACTCTTTACAGGGAAAATATTCAGTTTTAACAGGGAGTATTCTAAATTCACATATTTAAGTACGAGTATTTAATAAAATAAATTCAACGGTCAGAATTTGGTCATATCTCATTTAATGAGGTGAGATGAAGTTGGTTTGACTTGGTGATCACTTATTCTCATTAATGACGTGACCAACTTTTAATTGTTGAATTTGTTTCTTTACACTACAAGAAAGCAGAATTTGGGTGACAAATGTTTTTGTCACCCAAAGTGCTAATTTCGTCAATTATTGTTTTGGGTGACAAAACCGAGTTGTCACCCAGTTTGTCACCTAAAGCTCGTCATTCAAAGTTTTAGGTGACGATTTTGGTGTTCTATAGCTCAAAACCATTCTGACAGTTTAGAATACCGTCCGAACGTTTTTTTGCCTTATTGACAAAATTGAAAATCGTCATGCCCAGTACAATCCATCTGTTTGCATGAGCTATGAGAACGTACTCTCCATACGTTCGGACAGCTTATGCGAATAGTTCGTCCGAATGTTAATATCTATGTCCGGATGCTATCATAAAGATGTCTGCACTGTTGTTTCATATATGATGAAATAGTTATTTTTCATCTACAAAATCTATTCAAACCATTATGTATACAATTCCGATGCTTGTTCCGTTGAAAACGTTCAAACGTTTTGGTTTATCGTGCGCACACTGGCTTATTTGAAGATCGTGTGCACGCGAGAATAACAGTTTGAACTATCTAATTTAAAGGAAATTGTGCGGATGGATAATAATTCATGAGCACGTTATCAAAGTAAAATAATCGTGCGGACGGCATTTGTTACCGTTCGAATAGTTTTCTATCTATTTAAATTAATTTAATTAAAATTTTAAAATAATTTAGAAGTAATATAAATAGAAAGGTATTCAATGCTCATTATATAATAAAATGGCGACAAATATGCAATCGTTATTAAAAGTAAATAAAATACATAATCGATAAGTACTGACAAAGTAGTAAAAATACATAAATCTACCCAAATTTTCGTTTGGGTGTCGAACGAAATTGCAGTTGTCTGATCTGCTCCATCAGCTACTCATGCACCTGCTCCGCCATTAGTTGCATCCTTCGTTCTTGTTGTTCCACTAGGCTCTTTTGTTGCTCCTGCATCATCTTCTGGTGCTCTTCGTCTTTTTTCCGTTGCTGCTCTTCCATCAACTGGAGATGCTCTTGCATCGTCTACTCCATATCTGACCGTTTGACCAGAAGCGCTTCATATTCCAATTGTCTAGCCCTCATATTCTTTTATTTATTTCAATCCCACTAAGGACCGGATTTTAGGGCCCTTGACTATTTGCAAAATAAAAACTTCCTGGCCATATAAAGCAAAGGTCTTCCCAGGCATTTTGACATAAAAACAGTTAAAACACTTCCTCGGGCATTTGGAAAACCTCCCGGTCATATGAAAGAGTTTCCCAAGAATAAAATAAAAAGAAACATCTCCCCGAAAATTTTGTAAAGTTTCCCAGGCTGTTTGGAAACAATCTCCCCCGGGTCTTTTTGTAAAATGAAACACCCCGGGACTTAAGTTAAAATAACACTTCCCCCGGTCCTAAAATAAAACTTCTCGGGTCCTTTGAAAACAAACTCCCCTGGGTCTTTTGTAATAAAACTGACCGGGCATATAAATCTCCTCTGGGATTAAAAACAGTGTTCCCGGGCATTTTTATGTAAGGCCTCCCCTGGAATTTTTATAAAAGATTTCCACAGGCATTGTAAAAACCTCCCCTGGCTTATAAAAGCAAAGCCTTCCCTGGACATGTAAAAACATCACGTTGTTCTCAAAAGTCAATTCTAGCCCCAGGTGGTCCTCAATGTATTTTGGACCTTTCTCTTTATAAGACCTTTGCATGTTTTTGTTTGGATTTATTGGGCCTAAAGTCCATTTTGGTCGTTAAACGGGGTTTGTTATTTGAGCCCCCAAATCTATTTGTTTTAAGTTCAAAATTGGGCTTCCTCATCCATTTTTAGTTATTTACACAGCCATAAATTTATTTCTCCATTTTAACCTTTTTACATTAATGATTAGTGTGAAATGTCGAAACTGCCCTTGGAACGCCAAGGGCATTTTCGACCTTTCCATACCTCAGATGGCCTTGAAATCTATATTTAGGCCGTTAAACAGGGTTTGTGATTTGAGCCCCTAAATCTATTTGTTTTGAGCTCAAAATTGGGCTTCCTCATCCATTTTTAGTTATTTACACAGCCGTAAATTTATTTCTCCATTTGGACCTTTTTACATTAATGATTAGTGTGAAATGTCGAAACTGCCCTTGAAACCCCAAAGGCATTTTCGATCTTTCCATACCTCATATATGGGACTGTCCTGTGCTCCTTACACCAGGACCCTGTCAAGCATATATTGTTTCACGCCAGGGACACCACCCACTCTTTTCAGTGGCGGCTTGCACTATCCCACTGTCATCGGTACCGTCACCCTTTCATCGGACCACTTCTGGGAATGAGTTTCATTTCTTTCATTTCATTATTAGATACCCCATTCTCATTACATGATTCATGACATGAAGATGCAACATGTCTCATGTGCTTTCAATGAAAATCATGTAATCATAAATGAGTCATGGATTTCATATGCCAGCTGTCATATCTTTCATTGAAGATCATATAATCATAAATGAGTCATGGAGTTATCTGCCAACTGTCATATATAACAAAATAAGGCAACCCAAGTTCATAACAGCTTTTCTTCGTCGATACTGGCCGGGCTTAGTCTTTACTAAAACAACATGCTGTAAACAGCAAGTCTAACAACTTCTATAGCCTTTTTCTTTTATTTATTTCAATCCCACTAAGGACCAGATTTTAGGGCCCTTGACTATTTGCAAAAATAAAACTTCCTGGGGCATTTGGAAAACCTCCCGGTCATATAAAAGAGTTTCCCGGGAATAAAACAAAAAGAAACATCTCCTCGAACATTTTGTAAAGTTTCCGGGGCAGGTTGGCAACAATCTCCCCCGGGTCTTTTGTAATAAAACTAACCGGGCATATAAAATCTCCCCTGGGATTAAAAACAGCGTTCCCGGGCATTTTTATGTAAAGCCTCTCGGGAATTTTTATAAAAGATTTCCCCGGGCATTATAGAAACCTCCCCTGGCTTATAAAAACAAAGCCTTCCCTGGACATTTAAAAACATCACGTTGTTCTCAAAAGCCTTCCCAGGTGGTCCTCAATGTCTTTTGGACCATTCTCTATATAAGACCTTTGCATGTTTTTGTTTGGAGTTATTGGGCCTAAAGTCCATTTAGGCCGTTAAACGGGGTTTGTGATTTGAGCCCCTAAATCTATTTGTTTTTAGCTCAAAATTGATAATCCATTTTTAGTTATTTACACAGCCATACATTTATTTCTCCATTTCAGCCTTTTTACATTAATGATTAGTGTGAAATGTCGAAACTGCCCTTGAAACGCCAAGGGCATTTTCGACCTTCCCATATCTCAGATAGCGTTGAAATCTATATTTAGTCCACTTAGGCCGTTAAACGGGGTTTGTTATTTGACCTCCCAAATCTATTTGTTTTGAGCTCAAAATTGGGCTTCTTGATCCATTTTTAGTTATTTACACAGCCATAAATTTATTTCTCCATTTGAACCTTTTTACATTAATGATTAGTGTGAAATGTCAAAACTGCCCTTAAAACCCCAAGGGCATTTTCGACCTTTCCATACATTAGATAGCCTTGAAATTTTTATTGAGATCTACTAAAATCATATACAACCTGCCCATAAATGTAAAAAGCCTTAGATCTAATGATTAAATCATCATAGCTGAAACAATATGGTCATAGCATGCATTAGAACATGAATCAGCAAAAGAAATCATATGCAATCATCATAATTTACTTCAAATCATCGAAACAACACTTGCATGGCCACATTGCTTTACAATCTCATCTCAAGCCCTCCTGGCTTCATTTTCTATGGCTTTGATCTACCATTTCATCCACAATATCTTTTCCATGTCATTCGGCCAACAACAATAACCTTTCGTCACCATATTTCACAATCAATTCATGTAGAATTTAGAAAGTAGAAAGTAAACTTACTTGCAACAAGTTTATCAAGGACCAAGGTCAACCCATGGCCTATTGGTATTCAAAAACTCATTTCCAGCCACTAATATGGCTTGTAACACAGCCCAGAATATCCTTAAATAAACAAGTTTGACGAGCACCTTTTTCTTAAGCAACTTATATGCAACGGACATAATGTAACTTTTTCGTTTACACAAAACTTCATTTTTTTCCCAGCATAAGATGCTCTAAAACTACCCTTACCTTAGTCGGTCGAACTGTTTTCTTGGCTAAGAAAAATATCTCTCTCTCTTTTATTTTTCCCGGTCTCTCCCCTTTCTCCCCTGATCTGTCCTTCCTCTTCTCCTTCGGTCAGATGGTGTCCTTCTCCTTTCACATCCTTTCATTTCCTTTCTCTTTTGGTCAGGTAGTCTCTCTCTCTCTCTCCTAGTCAACTGAAATTTCTCTCCTAATATCGATATCAATCTTAGCCGAGTAAACCTTTGTTGACAATATAAACCGAGTATAAAGCCTGGTGCATTCCCCCTGGCCAGTCTATGGTCTCTACCTTAGTCTAGGCCAATCATGAGTAAATCACTTGAGAACCATTCAAAACAATCCACCAAGATTACCCATAGAACACGTATCTTCCTCAAGATTAAGTTGAAATGGACGAACCAATCACCATATACCACCTAGAGTTCCAGCTAGCTAAGGATAAGAAGGCATTAAATGCACTTCACAAGGATAAAACACGTGGAAAGTGAGACTGGTAAAACTACACAGAATGTCCGGGCATTCCTCACGAAGACAAGCCGGTCATACACATGCAAACAGACCGGTCATCCTCATGAAGCCAGCCCGGGTATAATCTGCCTGCCACCCCAGGTACCCTACTTGACTAGCCTCTTGGCTCAGCTTGCCCGGGCTCCAGGTCTGACTGGCGGAATCCAGCCCTGCCATTCCATATTCAGACAGACCGAGCCTTTTCATCAAACACCTCTGTACTGCATCTCAGATGCCCCGGGCTTTTCTCTAAACACACGACTCAGCTACCCCGGGACCTTGACTCTGTCAGCCCGAGATTTTCACTCAAACAGCCCGGGATTTCCATCAAACAGCCCAGGGTTTCTTCTCTTTCACAATATTATTTTTCCTCTCGAAGAAGTGGTGTGTGCGGGTTAAGAAAAAGGAAGCTTTTGGTATCTCTAGCATGCAATGATTTCCTAGAAGATAAGAAGGGACCTAGTTGCAAGATAAGAAAGTTTGGAGTAGTTAACTTGGAGAAGCAAAGAAAGGTAATTGGGCAAGGGTGATACGGGTAGATTGCATAGGACATTTGTCACAACATCTAAGCTAGATATAATTGCATTAGATTTGGGGAAGATTTGGTTGCACATGGCCGACCAAGCTTTGCTAATGGGCTTGGCTTGGTTGGGCTTTAGTCTAGATTGATTCTAGGCCAATTCCGGCCCTATAGAGAGGTAGGTCCAAGTCCAATATGAAATCCCTTTGTGAGAATTAAGCTCTCTTTATTTTTTTATTTAAAAAAAATATAAACTCAATAAAATCAAATGCGTAAAATAATGAAAATAATATTAGATCATTTACGTCACAATAATAAAAGGAAGATAATTTAAATAACATACACAAGAAAACTTACATTAGAAATGTATATGAGAAAACAAAGAATGATGATGAAAGAATATTCAAAAGTATAATCTCGTACTTTATATTCGGCAATAAGCTGAAAAATAATTGAAGATTAAGCAAAATAATACATAAGCCGCATTTGTTAATAGCAAATATTATAAAGAAATAATATGTAGATAAATCAAACAACTCGGGGTGTCACATTTTGTTATGAGAAATGGTTCGGTATTTGTGAAAATGACGAATTGTTCAACTTTTGATAAAACGTCGATAGTGTCCGGACTCCCAGTATTGCGTCTGGATGCTTTCCTGCACACGTGGCCCAATCAACGTACTTCGTATTATATGCAAAATTTAAACCGTTTAAAACGGTTCGGCACAATAAACATGTTTGTCTTATCACATTGTGCGAACAGATTTCCTACATATTGGTGCGACGTGGAAGCGCACGTTTGTTCGAACGTCTAAAACGCGTTGAACGGTGACAATCATTTTCAACTTTCGTATAACGTACACATACGTCATGCGACGGTTACACAAACGTCCAGACAATATCATCAACCGTTCCAACGTCTACCTAATTTTCTCTCAGGTGCTATATAGGGGTCCAGACGCTCTTTTAAATCGTCCGAACATCTAGCATATTTATTTCGCATGTTAAATTCACTAAATTTACTTCAATTCACAAAACTTAATTTATTTAAATGATTTAATTTTCGTAACAAATTTATTTCGCTTAATTTAATTTATTTCATAGGGAAAAGTCACTTTGAGCCCATAAACTATCAAGAATTACGAATTGGGACTAAAACTGTCAATCTTGACACATTGAGCCCACAAACTATCAAATTTTATCAAATCAAATCCTGAACTAAAATCTGAATGCCAAAATCGTCAGATTTTAGCCACGGCATGATTTTGACCATCGGATTTTAGTTCGGGGCTCGATTTGATAAAATTTGATAGTTCGTGGGCTCAATGTGTCAAGATTGGTAGTTTCGAGCCCTATTTGTAATTTTCTTGATAGTTTAAGGGCTCAAAGTGACTTTACTCATTATTTCATTCAATTTAACACCATGTAATTTGGCTCAAATTTTTAACTTAATTTATTTATTTTCAATACATAAAATATATATATATAGTTAAGCATACTTTTATATTAAATATCCGTTATAACTAATCACCAATTTAATTGTAATTGCAAGCTAATTACACTAACCCTTACAATCTAATTACACTCACTATATGCTGACGATTATTATTTGTTACATAATGTCCGTGCCGACATTATATAAGAAGAGTCCGGACCGTATTTTAAAAATTGTGACGATTCTAATAGTCACTCAGTTCCGACGATTTGGAATTTGTAACAATGCTGAAAGTCCGTACGGTTTGCTTTTTCATCCGGACCGTATCATTTTTTCTGACGTCACTCATTCGCGACGCATGTATGTCGTCACACCAGAAATACGTTCGAACGTGTTTTTGACCGGTCCGGACGGTTTTGGTTGTCCTGGATGGTTTTGCGTCACAAAATTAATATTTTTTCAGAGAAAGTTCACTTCAAGTGACAATTTTCTTTGACACCCAAAATTTTGTCACCTAAAACAATATTTCTTGTAGTATTAAATCATAAAGGGTGTTTATAAGAATTTAGAATTTGGCTTGTTATAACTGAATCTTATTCCTGACTCTCTGCTACTTTCTCTTTGCCTAACCGCTAGCTACCCCTCGTCGAAATCTCATTCGCTACTCTTATTCTTACTCTCAATTTTAAGGTCAGTGGACCTTGTAACCATTATCGCCAATGGATCGGTTATCATTCTTAATGTTGTCAGAGGCAATGGAAAAAAAATTAACCACCACCCATAGTGGTAGCGATGGCAATTGGGGGCAGAAACCGGCCCTTATAACACAACTAGATACTCTTAAATCTCATTGCCATATAGTAATGATGTAAGAAGCGCGTGACCCAATGCTTTGTTTTTTTTATTATTAACCCCATGCTTTTTCGACTTGCAGTTATTAATATTGGAAATTAATTGAGTGTACAATCATTTCAAGAAGGTCCATTACTTTTCACTCAGATTAATTGAAAAGGATTATTCATTTAAATAATCTACAAGTGCAAATCATGCAAACTATCTAGTTTCATCATTCGTTTTGTCTTATAACCTTTTCACTATATCCTTCATGCTCTCAAGCAATACTTTTACTCAATTGCGGAACCAAGATTACAATCGAAGGGGTTGAATTCCTAAGAAAAATGACAAAAAATTACTACGTAATGCAAAAAATATCTTAGTGTTAAAAT
This sequence comes from Myrica gale, assembly GCA_963930655.1. Lineage (NCBI taxonomy): Eukaryota > Viridiplantae > Streptophyta > Magnoliopsida > Fagales > Myricaceae > Myrica > Myrica gale. The sequence continues at coordinate 13,659,205 of OZ005610.1, read as the reverse complement.
ATAAAAAATTAAGGACAAAAAACACTAAAAATATTAAAATACAGATACCATACTATTTGTTGATACTGTGAGGTGGAAATTGGATCTTACGGGACTGGATATTCTGAAAACGTTGTAAAATAACTTCGTTCTCAATAGTTTCAAAAATTTCTCTCTCTATGTATACCACCAAACAATCATTCTGTTGGCTTTTGTGCACAATCGAGATTTTGATGATTGCAATAAATCGATGAAGTTTACAAAATGGACATCTTCAAAGACAGACACTTGACGAAAAGAGCAAAAGACTTGTAGAAAGAAGAACAAGAAAATGCAAGAAGATCAAAGTGACGATTCAAGACCTTAGGGTATAATCCTTGTAACTCTTTGTTTCACTTTTGACAAGGATTTGAATCATGCACTTGCATATCTTTCAAAACATGCATAAACTTTTAAGTTTTGTTTGAAAGATTAAAATGTTTTTATAGGTTTCAAAACATCCCAATAAAACCTCCAAACCTTCATATACTTATGGGAAGTATGTCTTCAAAATTGGGTGTTTAAAAGTGGTCAAAAACCTTATTTTTAAAAGAACCGGATCATGCTTAAGTTGAGGAGGTCGACCGGCTGTTCAAGCGGTCGACCGGTACTTCGACCGCCTCATGTAGCAATCGACCGGTTGGTTTTGAAAAAAGAGTCGTTGAAGCTTCTGACAATATGACCGTTGGGTAACAGTAACTTGAGCGGTCGACTGGTTCATGTAGCGGTCGACTGACTTGTTTTAGCAAAAACTCTCAACGGCTAGTTTTCATATGTGGCCTATAAATACACCTTCATTTCGTCTAAAATGGATACCCAACGACCACATATCATTTCTACTACTTGAGAAATATTTTAAACCTTCCAATTCTATATTTCTCATAGCATTCACACAAAACACATTTTCATATCCTTGTCTTTGTCAGAATAAAGAGATAGAGCTTTCCATTTTTATATCTACTCTTTGAGAGAGTCTTGTTCCTCAATCTACCTATCAAAAGAGGTGTTTCCTTTAATGAGGTTGTTCACTAAAGAAGAAGCTTTGAGAGTGTATATCACAAGCTTGGTGAGGTTGTGAGTGGTGAGCCAGAAAAACCACTTGGGTGGGTTTGAGTGTTGATCCCGGGAAAACACTTGTACGGTTCACTAGCACTCGGAAGCTAGTTTGTAAGCTATTGGTTGAAGATAGTGGAAAACCTTAAGGCTCGGTGAAGGAGCTTGAGGGGTGGACGTAGGCGGGTTTGCCGAACCACCTAAAAATACTGTGTTTGTTTCTCTTACCATTCTCCTTATTTTAGCACTTATTTACAGTTATTGCATATTTTATACTTGTGCTAAAATATGCTTTACTTGCAAACACAACTTTGGGGGTTAATATCGAAAATTTTTAGAAAACCAATTCACCTCTCCCCTCTTCGGTTACCTTAATCCTGTGATCTAGAACTCACACATTCATCCATTCATCTCCTATCTTATTACGCAACTCAGTCTTGATAAACTCCATCGTAAAGAACACTCTCTCAACGGTTGTCTATCTCCAAGGTTACAATGTCTTTTGTAGCAAAAATTTTAAGGGAAACATGATATTGAGTTATGCGCAATTTCTAAATTATTACTGTTGGAAATATGCCCTCAAAATCAATTATTAGAATAATTATGAGATAATTATTTATTTTATCTACACATGTATTTATTACTTATTGGATATAATGTTGAGACATGAGATGTTACACAGTTATATTGGTAAGTGAAATTGTAGAAAATCCATGCCGATAATTAATGAATCAAAGGCGGGGGAGTATGGCTTTTTGGTTCCTTGTTCAGTTGACCGTTGTTCTAGACCGAGGTACATGTTTATGTACAAATAGGTCTACACTCGTTGTGCCTGTATTAAAATAGGATGATGGACTTCGTCATTGGGGTAGTGACCTTAACCAGACGAGTGGGTGCACTGTAAAGGTACATGCACTGAACGGGATCGCATATGAATACCTTCTGCAAGTGATCACTGACGTAGAGAAGGTATTCAGCACAATTAGTTTATTGTATCCTTAGACCTGAGAGAATCCTGTTTTAAAAATTGTATCAGAATTTTGTTTTGACACTTGTTGTTTTGAAAGATCGTCTTTCTAATAACTCTGGTATTATTGATAGTCTATATTTTGAAAAAGTGAATTTTGGACTCTATGAATGGTTAAAATAAAAGATGAACTTTATATGATATGGTTCAGTGGCAGATACGCATAGATATATTACCTGCATACTTTTGGGATGTTTGCCTTAGAGGCAGCTGTTTATGTTGTAAACAGAATACCTACTCAATCTATACCTAAAACTCCTCATGGATCATAGATTGGTGGACCAAGTCTAGATCATTGAGAGTATGTGTTGATGTCTAGCTACGCATCAAAGAGTTTGATGAGAAGAAGCTGAAATCAAAGATTATTTGTAGGTGACCCAAAAATGGTTCGTTGGGTATTATTTGATAAACCCAAGTGAACAGAAGGTGATTATTAGAAGGACAATTATATTTTTAAAAGGAGTACGGCCTAAGTGATGGTGAAAGCATGACAGTTCTTGATGAAACAGTCCGCTGAGTCAATACTAAAGGCAGATGAGATCAATAGAAAAGAGATGTTACTAAACCTACTGAGGAGTTTAGAACTCAAGAGCATTAGCTGAGAATCCATATAGATGAGATGATCAAATCATTTGATTTCTCATGAAATATGGATTACCCTTGTATTTACAAGAAGTCAGTGGGAGTTTAGTGATGTTTCTACTTTTTTATGTCAGCTATATGCTACTTATGGGAATGATATCGGGAGGATGTCAAGCATGAAAAAGATGGTACATGAACCATATGTTTCAAGTCAAAGACCTTTGGAAGTGTTCCGCATTCTTGGACCCAAATTGTTTGGAAACCGAGAGATGTGGTTTTTGGGACTACATTGACAAATATTAGTAATGGTTAACAGAATACCGAGGAAGGATTTTATCCATTGGGTATAAGATTCATCTTTCCAAGAGGAGAAAGATAAGGCCAGATATTTAGTCATGGAGTTAGCTTTGTAAGTAGATATTAATTTGACATGGGCCCTGTAGCTGGATAGTGGTTAAGCATATTCTCAAATACTTGAGAAGTACTGAACAAATTTTCTGGTGTTTAAGGTTGAGAATTTGCGGACTGTCAAGAGATACACAAGTTCAGTTAATGATACTTGATCATTTTTGAACTTACGTGTATACATTGGGTAAATGTTCATTGAGTTGCAAGAGTTGTAAGCAGAATACAAATGCTGACTCCAGCACTGAAGGCAAAGCACATAGAAAAAAGATACAAGATATGGTGAATTAAAAAGATATCGTGATAGCTGGTGTATTATCAACCTAGCACATTGGGAATCCTTTTTCACCAGATTGCTGACTCAAAAATGCCTGAGACACATTTAGAGTCTGTCTGGGTATGAGATACCAAGATGAATGGTTTTGAGTGCAAGTGGGAGATTGTTAGAAATATGCCCTCAAAATCAATTATTAGAATAATTATGATATAATTATTTATTTTATCTACACATGTATTTATTAATTATTGGGTATAATGTTGTGACATGAGATGTTACACAATTACATTGGTAAGTGAAATTGTAGAAAAGTCATGCCGGTGATTAAGGAATCAGAGGCGGGGAGTAGGCCTTTCGGTTCCTTGTTCATTTGACCGTTGTTCTAGACCGAGGTACATGTTTATATACAAATAGGTCTACACTCGTTGTGCCTCTATTAAAATAGGATGGTGGACTCCGTCATTGGGGTAGTGACCTTAAGCAGACGAGTGAGTGCACTGTAAGAGTACATGCACTCAACGGGATCGCATATGAATACCTTATGGAAGTGATCACTGATGTAGAGAAGGTATTCAACACAATTAGTTTATTGTATCCTTAGACTTGAGACGTTTATACAGGTTTGTTTGTTGTGTACTTTTACTTTGACCGAGTCATTTGGTGACGATCTTTCTCGGTCAAATATTCCAGACAACCTTGGGTCTTGTATATGATAAATGAGCTTGTGTAAATGCTCAACAAGGAATCTACCAGTCTCTTTGTGAGACAGTATATTCAATATATCTGTATAGGATTGGACTTGAAAGAAATCACTGATCAGTGGATGTTTGCGAAAATGTTTTTCGAAATTAATATATATATTATATATTTATTTGTGAAATTTTTTTAGAAACAATTTGAGAGTGCAACGAGTTACAGACTGTGAATTAAGAATTATATGAGCTAGGGACTTAATCAGTGATATTATTCGGGTCCTATTAGCTCGTGTGGAATATAGTATGATGGAAAGATAAATAAACAAATAATTGTTAGCAAAAGGGATTTCATGAAAAATACTCTCACTATCTCGGGGGTCAATTGTGATATGTTAATGGACATGATCACAATTTGTAGAAGCCCATAAATTCGGAATACAGAATATAAGAGAGTTAATGAAAAAGATTTTTTCATGGTGATCCTACGGCTGAGATTTGAGATCCTTAAAGATCCCACGCATATGCAAAGGAGAAGTTCTGAGGGGGCCATTATAAATAGCTCAGAACTTCATTTGAGAAAGAAGAAGATGATAATACGACAAAACTTTATCTCTCTAAGTTTTCTCTCTCTATGATTCTATCTCTCTCAACATGTGTGCGTGGATCTGAAGGAGAACGCTTGGACTGTTTTGTTTTCTACGATCCTGTCTTCCGCTGCTCAGATCCATCGATCCCTGGCCGGGTTGGCTGGCATCCAGCTGCGCTGGTTGCCGCCAGCCCCTCCCATAGGGCGCCTACGCGGCGCCCAGGCATAGAGATGCCTGGGTCGCACGCTTTGGGCCAGGTGGGTAGGGAAATAGTTGCCCTACCCGACCCACGACCCAAGGCCCAAAGACCCAGCCCAATTGTTGAGCTGGGTCCATAAAAAAAAGGGAGGGAAGGTGCTGGTGCCGCACGGGCTGGGCCCTTTTGGCCATGGCAGCCCATGGCCCATGGCCGGATTGGATCCGGGTCATTGCAGCCCATGTGGTGTGTGGGATTATGCCACAGGTTGGACTCGGGCCCAAAGCCCAGCCAAGTTTCGGTTCCTTGTTCATTTGACCGTTGTTCTAGACCGAGGTACATGTTTATGTACAAATAGGTCTACACTCGTTGTGCCTCTATTAAAATAGGATGGTGGACTCCGTCAATGGGGTAGTGACCTTAAGCAGACGAGTGAGTGTACTGTAAGAGTACATGCACTCAACGAGATCGCATATGAATACTTTCTGGAAGTAATCACTGATGTGGAGAAGGTATTCAGCACAATTAGTTTATTGTATCCTTAGACCTGAGAGGTTAATGCATGTTTGTTTGTTGTGTACTTTTACTTTGACCGAGTCATTTGGTGATGATCTTTCTAGGTCAAATATTCCAGACAACGTTGGGTCTTGTATATGATAAATGAGCTTGTGTAAATGCTCAACAAGGAATCCACCAGTCTCTTTGTGAGACAGTATATTCAATATATCTGTATAGGGTTGGACTTGAAAAGAAATCACTGATCGGTGGATGTTTGCGAAAATGTTTTTCGAAATTAGGATATATATTATATATTTATTTGTGAAATTGGTTTAGAAACAATTTTAGAGTCCAACGAGTTAAAAATTGTGAATTAAAAATTATATGAGCTAGGGACTTAATCAGTGATATTATTCCGGTCCTATTAGCTCATGTGGAATATAGTATGGTGGAATGATAAATAAGCAAATAATTGTTAGCAAAGAGGATTTCATGAAAAATAGTTTCAGTATCTCGGGGGTCAATTGTGATATGTTAATGGACATGATCACAATTTGTAGAAGCGCATAAATTCGGAATACAGAATATAAGGGAGTTAATGAAAAATAGTTTTTCACGGTGATCCTACAGCCGAGATTTGAGATCCCTAAATATCCCACGTATATGCACAGTAGAAGTTCTGAGGGAGCCATTATAAATAGCTCAGAACTTCATTTGAGAAAGAAGAAGATGATAATACAAGAAAACTTTATCTCTCTATGCTTCTATCTCTCTCAACTTGTGTGCGTGGATCTGAAGGAGAACGCTTGGACTGTTTTGTTTTCAACGATCATTTCTTCCGCTGCGCCGATCCATCGATCCCAACAATTACATTATCATGTTTTGAAGAGGTAACATTGATTTGCAGCATTGGGACGACGGTGGAAAGATCTTTTAGCTAAAATAGAACAAGAACATAGTGGAGACGTTTGTGCCCTTGCATTAGTTTTAAGAACATGATGTTTAAATGGACTTTGCTTTGAGATGGAAAAGCTATTGGCAGACAATCTAGATGGGAACTTTTTTTTGGTCTCAAACACCCCGACATTTAGAAGAAGAAGAACCCTTAGAATTTTATGCTTAGATTTGCTATATTTTTTCTCTTTGGTTTTTATATTTAAATTCAAGTGTGACCCACACGAGTATGCAATTCAAGCATTAACAAGAAGACAAGGATGTTTATTTTTGGATATTTTCTTAAGCTTTCCCTCTCGTATAAAATCTCTAGGCATATCAGGCCTGTTTTAGTTTTACATGATACATCTTTTCTGATTCTTTGTCCAGACTATTGCACTGATGCTTGCTGACAATGGTGTTTGTTGCATTTATGAATTTGACAAGATGAGTGTCAGAGATTAGGTACTTTCTCATTTTGATTTGTTTAAATTCACATAGGAAATTAAGCAAAGAGCAATTTCGGCATATCTGATTTTTTAATTGACTCGAAGGTGGCAATTCATGTGGCCATGGAACAACAGACAATAACTATTACAAAAGATGGGTCGGCATAGGCACCTGGGTAGTTGGGGGGCGGGCTGGGCTTAACATATATAAAAAAAAATTGAAAGATTTTTCAGGCAATGGGGGCAGTTGTCCTCCACCGTCAGTGGCGAAGCCAGAAATACAATCGAAGGGGGGCAAACTTCTAAGGAAAAATGACAAAAAAAAATGTATTACGTAATGCAAAAAAATATCTTAAGAGTTAAAATATAAAAAAATAAGGACTAAAAACACTAAAAATATTGAAATACATGTACTTCTAAGGAAATCTGTCAAAATAAAAAACTATTTTTATTAGATAGAAACAATGGGTTACCTCGAACAAAAATATCTCAGAACACATACAGAAGCACTTAATCTCCTATATGTCACATATTATTATTTAATTCAAAAAAATTACAAATAGACTTTCCTAGAAATACTTGGGAAGCGATTTTGATTTTGAATCCCCCTTCTTGTAGTGCCACTTTGCATCAATTACACCTCTCAACTATAATCACAAAAACAACTATAATTCAGATGCCAAAGTGAAACTTTCTACCAAGAAGAAATTAGAACTCATTTATCAGCTTGAGTTACAACATCTAGTAACTCCTAGCAAGTGGACAACCACCAAGTGAATTAGAGAGTGTCCTTGTGATATATATAAGCATATAAATTACTGCATGAATATGTCTGTCACACAATACATTTGTCTCTACATCATTATTTATGATGATTTGGATATGTAATTGGCTTAAACTCTGAACAAGTTTAACGTATGTCAAGAGAAAATAGGAAATTGATTGAATCGGATTTATTCAACTGCAAAGAAACCCTAACATGAAACTGATTTAGTCTTATATCCGAAACATGGGATATGATGACAAAATACACCAACATGAATAAAAGTATTTAGTAGAAGATACAAGAAAACAATGCAAAGAACATAAAATAAAGACTTTTGTTAGATTCTTCACATGAATATCAAGCTGGAAAGTAAAATATCTATCCAAGAGGGTGGGCTTAGTAAAAAAATAAAAAATAAAAAAATTAGGTATAAAAATTTTGTTTTGGAGGGAGCCAACTGAGGTGGTGGCCCCTGTTTGCCCCCCAGGCTCCGCCTGTGCCCACCGTCCCTGTGTAGTTGCCTCTGCTTTTACCTAGTTAAATAATCATGATTCATTAGCATATGAAAACTTGGATCACGACGTTGCATGTCAGACAAGAGCTTAGAACCCCTCTCAAAAGTCAAAAGTCAAACATTTTTTAACCCAAATATTGAAGGCCGGTGTTCCACTGCACGTCCAACGTAATTAAAATGCATGATCAGTAGCATCACAAGTGCATGTGACAAATTAAATCTCTTGCAGACTCCAAAAATTAATGCTTTCATTAGCATCTCTAAGGTGTCGTTTGTTTACGAAATTTTGAAAAATATTTCTAAAAATTTAAGAATCTTTTGAATGTTGAAGTTTATTGGAGTTTGCGAACAGTGCGAAATATATGTGTAAAAGTGTGAAATTTATTAAAATTTATGAAATGTGTTTGGTAGGGTGAAAATTTTTGACTCCCAAATAATGGGACAAACAAACGCCCTCTTAAGTCCACTCACTGTGGACCTAATAAAATATTTTTCGTAGATAGAAGCTATAATAAAAACTTAGACAAGCTGGACATAAGTTAACATCCCAGAGGTGGAGTCGGTGCGCGGTGTACGCACGTGTTTAGTTAAATCCGTGAGTGCAAGCCACATAAGAAAAAGAAAGCATATCCAGCCCGTAAATGACCTAGCTCTCGTTGACCCTATACGCATGCCAACTTACTTGTTTAGAATTTATCTTTGGCCCACGTTAATGCCATACGTGTTGAATTCAAACTTCCAGTCACTCGCTGGGACCATTATTAATTAATCTCAAACTCTGACTTTGCTAAGCGTATTCAAATTTATTACTTCCGAGTTTCTGACAACTGCATGCTATCTTGCATGGGATATGGTAGCACCCGGCGACAATTGCAGTTTCTTCTCTTTTTTATTTTTTTTAATCGAGTTTCTAGGTTAGTTTACGTTCATTTTCACTAATTTTAAAATCAGTATAGTTTTTCTTTCCAAATAAATTGGATAATTATTAAATTAAGGTGATTGTCCAAAAGAGTTTGTATTATCTATAAATTTTAAATTTTAAATCTTAGAAAAAAACAAACCACCGACTCAAATCTTAACTACTACTGCAGAGGTTAAGAATTGCAGTTTCTTAATTTACTTCAAATCAAGTAGTGGAGGTATTGAATATTTAGGTTAAAACAACTAGTTGAAGAAGCTTCATTCCCTTTGCAGACACATGTTTCCGTGTTAAGAAACGCCTAGGTCATACCTAGTGGAGGTATGTTTTTGGAAACTCGCGCTCAAGGGAGCAGGTACTGGCCCAGCAATATTTAAGCTTCGGACGATTTGCAGGTAGGGCCCGTTCCACCGTCTTGATTAATCCTCTTTTTCCAACTTTTTTTTTTTCTAAGCCTTCTTTTTCCAACTTAATTGCTCATGAGAGGGAAAATTCCTCATTAACTTTATTCACGTGGAGGCTACTTCATATTTGTACATTTCCATTAAATTTGCATGCAAATGATGATATATAATTAATGCAAACAACTCATGACGTTACCTTTTGTGGAAAGGAAAGGCTCGATCGAGGGGACATCATGGCTATAATTGCCTTGTGAACTAATATAGGGATATATGAACTATCAAACAGGTGGCTGATCATTTGCAACTGGCTGAAATGTTTCATAATTAATTAAAGGTGCTAAAGAGCCACCCCTATCTTGGCCGGCTTGTGTAATAGGAAACTGAACACAACCTGTTTCTCCTCCATCTTCCATTTCTTTAACTTTTTCGTTTCTTTTAGTTAAATGCTTTGCATCTCGAACAATATTATGCCAAAACCAACCCGTGTATATTGATATTTTTTTTATGATTCTATAATTTTAGGAGTACGCGAAGTGGGACCGTTGATTCGGCGAGCTAGTTGACTACAGGAGCATACATTCCAAACAGATTAATCTTCGTGGAAAGATCTGACAAAATCTAATAGAATTATCACAATTTTCAACAAAGAGATCTGGCCGAGATTTCGCTTAATTTCTTGTTTTCCAATCATCGTGTGAGTTGAGCTCTAGCCAGCAAGAAATCAACAAGCTGCCTCTTCCAATTTGCTTGCGTGATATTCATTTAACCAATTAGAATCTGGTTTTGGGATCGAACAATATTATGCCAAAAGTTTGCGTGATATTCATTTAACGTGATAAGCGTTATAAACGCTCCCATGCATATGTAATAGAGGAAAGTGGTTTTTATCAAAAAGAAAAGAAATATATTTGGTTCTCATCCTGAACTGTTTTTAAATTTCCAAGGGCCCCTAATACCAATGTAGAGAGACGTTTCATACTGGCAGTTCTAATAAAATAAGAAATTTACCTTCATTTGACTATATATGCTTGGAAATTTGACAACGCGCGATCGAGGACGAAGTACTTATGAGATCATTGAGAAGGTTATATTCTTCAGAGAAATTGTTGTATATTCATATTAATAGTCGCTAAATGATATCCAAAATTTATTAGCAAGATATGTCAGAGATCTCTAGCAATATATATTGCCAGCTCGAGCAAGCCAATTAATCACGTAATGCCGAGGAATTTAAGTGATTAGACGATTAAATTAAAAATTCAGGATTTGCATTCCAACTTGCTACCGCTTTCTTCATGGAACCAACCCGCGGCCAAATATTCATCAAGCCCAAGACCAACGCGCTTTGGGTCAAATTAGGCAGGTTGACTTCGCATGCCCGAAGCAAAGTTCCATCACTATTCAACAATTATATCCTATCCAATCAAGCTAGTTAGCCCACCCCCTTTTCGCTATATATATTGAACCCGTCTAACCCATTCCACCACATTACACATTCTTGAGATATACTTCCGTCTGTCTAAAAATTACCAATGGATTCCAAACACTTTTGTTTCATAACGTCTTCATATCTCCTTCTTCCCCTCTTTCTCTCCCTATCTGTGGCGGCTAACAATTCAACAACCCCAGTCTCACCAAGAGTCATGTGCAAGTTCACACCAGATCCTTCCTATTGCAAAACTGTGCTTCCTAACCATGAAGCCAATGTTTATGACTATGGCAGGTATTCAGTCCGAAAATCACTGTCTCAATCCCGGAAGTTTTTGATGTTGGTGGAGAAGTATCTAAAATACAACTCCACCTTGACTAAATCAGCAATTGGGGCACTCGAAGATTGCAAACTGCTAGCCGGACTAAACATGGATTTCCTACTAAGCTCCTTCCAAACTGTTAACGCAACAAGCAGAAGTCTTTCCAGCACCAGAGCGGAGGATATCCAGACCTTGCTTAGCGCCATTTTGACCAACGAGCAAACATGTTTGGATGGCCTACAAGCCACAGCTTCCGCTTGGAGCGTACAGAAGGGCCTCGCAGTCCCTCTTGGCAATGATACTATGACGTACAGCGTCTCTCTAGCTCTTTTCACCAAAGGTTGGCTGCCTCAGAAAAAGAAAAGCACGACGTGGCGGCCTATTAGGAAGCAAAAGAGTTTCAAAAATGGACGCTTGCCCTTGAAAATGTCTAGCCAGACACGTGCTATTTACGAGACAGTCAGCCGGAGAAAACTGATTCAGTCAGCGGACGATGAGGATCAGGTTTTTGTGTCTGACATCGTGGTTGTGAGCCAAGATGGAAGTGGAAACTTCACCACCATCAATGATGCCATTGCTGCAGCTCCAAACAAGTCTGCTTCTAGCGATGGCTACTTTTTTATCTATATCACAGCGGGAATTTACGAAGAGTATGTGTCAATTCCCAAGACAAATACGTACTTACTGATGATAGGAGATGGGATTAATCAGACAATTATCACAGGCAACCGGAGCGTCGTCGATGGGTGGACAACCTTCAATTCTGCGACATTTGGTATGTATTTTAATTATATCCCACTTAGAAACAAGCATTTCAATTTCCAATGTACAATTTGAATGTATCGTGCTTTATATATAAATGAATGTAAAACATCGCAAATGGTTCTTAAATACTTAACTGTGGGGAACGGATTCCCTCCGAACGAGGGATTTCCAAAGGCTACCAAAGGCATGGTCCAGATTAAAAAAGAAACAAATCAACGGTTACGATAAGTACACCTCATTTCATGAATAGAACAAGCCCTTTTTAGTTTTTTTTTCATTAAATGATTTGGACATATATTAACCGTTGATTTGTTTTTAATCTGGACCATGCCTTTGGTAGCCTTTGGAAATCTCTCCTTCGGAGGGAATCCATACCCCTTAACTGTGATCATGATCTGATGGGTTTCCCTATCAATATTGCAGCTGTAGTCGCGACAGGGTTTGTGGCCGTGAACATAACTTTCCGCAACACAGCCGGGGCAATCAAGCACCAAGCAGTGGCTGTTCGCAATGGGGCTGATTTGTCTACATTCTATAGCTGCAGCTTTGAAGGTTACCAAGACACCTTATATGCCCATTCCTTGAGGCAATTCTACAGAGAGTGTGACATATATGGCACAGTAGATTTCATATTTGGAAACGCTGCAGTTGTTTTCCAAAACTGCAACCTATATCCACGGTTGCCAATGAGTGGACAATTCAATGCCATCACAGCACAAGGTCGAACAGACCCAAATCAGAACACGGGTACATCAATTCAGAATTGTACCATTAGAGCTGCCGATGATTTAGCTTCGAGCAACAGTACTACTCAGACCTATTTGGGAAGGCCATGGAAGGAGTATTCTAGGACGGTTTATCTGCAAACTTTTATGGACAGTTTGATAAATCCCGCAGGTTGGATGGCATGGAATGGATCTGTTGGACTAAGCACGTTGTACTACGCAGAGTACAATAACACGGGACCTGGATCAAACACTACAAATAGAGTGACATGGTCTGGTTACCATGTCATTCAAAATGCCACGGATGCTGCTAATTTTACGGTGTCTAACTTCTTGCTAGGAGATGATTGGTTGCCTCAGACAGGAGTCCCTTACACCGGTGGCTTAATGTGAGCCATTGATTTGATATAGCCAGCTTTTGTTCTTTCATTTATTTGTTTATTTGTTCGCGTAGATTCATTCTGATAATAATGTATTAAGTATTATAAGATGCAGACGCACAAGTTTCTGCATGCGGAGGACAGATTGGTATTGCAAGTCAATTAATCAAAGTGTAAAATTACATATAGATCAGGCTGTTTTTTTCTTCAATCGAAGACTTTATATATATACTTAGACACCTCTAAACCAATTAAGCCCCGTTACGTCTATACGAAATGAGCACAATCCGTACAAAAATTCCACAGATCATCTGGCAAATTCAGGGCATATATAATTAAGGACAAAATCTTCAATTGAAATTGCTGACATCGACTTAGAAAATGCGAGTTTCAATGAGGACCCTTTGGTTGCAAATAAGAGTAACCCCGGAAGTCAAAACAATAACGGTACTATAGCATCGACCTGACGTCGTAAAATATGGAGGGAAACAGGATCCATTTACGTCGCAATGTGCCCACATGCAAACGGTCACCTAGAGCACTGAGTCCATTTATTCTTTTTTTTTTCTAGGTAAATTTTAGAAGCAGGACCAAGCCTGCGGAATTGGAGATTTGACCCCGGATCTAGCCCTCCCCAAAGGGAGGTGCCAACTGAGCTACAGCTCACTAGCACTGAGTCCATTTATTTACACCAGAGAGATCTAGGGGTACAATAAAACTTAACTAGACTACTCTTAAATCTCTCATTATAAAATTATAAGTATTTTTACTGCAATAAAATATTATTGACCATACAAGCTGTAGAACCTTTAGATAATTTCTTATATTTTACATTCACAAAATAATTAACACAAACAACTAATTGGACGGTTGTTCTTTTTTTTAATTCATGAGCAACAATTTGCAGCAGACTAGCTTGGAGAGTTGTTCTCCTTTACTCGAAAACTGACTATTCTCAATTTACCTCGTACTTCAGCAAGGAGGCAAACACGCGCTAGCTGCGTTGCTGTATTGGGTCTCAGTACGGGTCGTGACCTTTAGGGCCAACCAAATCCTGGCCTATTAAGAGAGCATCATAGCCTATGGGATCAGACGCAAAGCCGGATCAATATACGAATTACCTAGTGCTTCTCTCATTAGATTGGCGGCCACAATGATTCGATGCACCCGAGCAGGGTTGTAAATGAACGGAGTAATTCATGAACAGCTCGAGCTTGGCTCGTATAATCACGATTTGTTTAATAAACGAGCCGAATTCGAACACCATTTTTTGCTCGATTATTAAACGAGTCAAACTCGATTAAACTCGACTCGACTTGGTTTAAGCTCGTGAACATAACTCGTATAAACTCGACTCAGCTCATTTTAACTCATTTAAATGCACTACAAAAAAACCGACCTTTAGCATCGGTCGGAAATCGCTGCTAAAGCTTTAGTAGAGGTTTTTTAGCGGCGGTAGCGATCACCGCTATATCACAGTCGCAGTAGGCTATAGCGGCGGTTTTCGCAACCGCTGGTGAAGATCTCGGGTCTATAGCGGACGTCACGACCGCGGCTATAGACCCGAACCAAAATAGTTGTTTTTTGCCGTGTTTCTACATATTGTGAGTACTAGTTTTCAGGATTAAGGCAACCCAAGAGGGGGGTGAATTGATTTTCTAAACTCTTCGCTATTAACCCCCAAAATCATGTTTTCAAGTAAATACTACTTTAGCACAAGTATAAATAAGTGCTGAATGTAAAGAGAATGACAAGATAAGCAAACACTTGACTTCTAGGTGGTTCGGCAAATCTGCCTACATCCACCCCTCAAGCTCCTTCACTGAGCCTTGAATTTTCCACTATCTTCCAATAACATACACTCTAGCTTCCGGGTGCTAGAGAACCGTACAAGTGTTTTTTCGGGCTCAACACTCAAAGTCACCCAAGTTTGATATATACCCTCTCAAAGCTTCTTTTTTAGTGAACAACCTCACTAAAACCGTACAAGTATTTTTTCGGGCTCAATACTCAAACTCACCCAAGCTTGAGATATACCCTCTCAAAGCTTATTCTATAGTGAACAACCTCACTAAAGGGATAACCTCTCTTGATAAAAAAAAGATTGAAGAACAAAACTCTCTCAAAGGGTAGATATGAAAGTAGAAAGTTCTATCTCTTTATTCACACAAAGACATGGATATGAAAGTGTATTTTGTGTGAATAATATGAAAAATATGAAATATGAAGGTTTAAGATATTTCTCAATCTATACAAAAGATATGTGGCCGTTGGTTATACATTTTGGACGAAATGAAAGTATATTTATAGGCCACATATGAAAACTAGCCGTTTATAGCCGTTGGGAGTCATATGTTAAAATGAGTCGGTCGACCGCTACATGAATCGGTCGACCGCTTCAAGCTACCGTTACTCAACGGTCATATTGTCAGAAGCTTAATGACTTTATTGCAAAATCAATCGGTCGAAGGACCGGTCGACTGCTTCACCAGCCAATCGACCTCTTCAACTTAAGCACATAGTTCGGTTATTTTAAAACAATGTTTTTGACTACTTTTAAACACCCAATCTATAAGACTTACTTTCCATAAGTATATAAAAGGTTTGGGAGTTTGTTTAAGGTGTTTTGAAACCTTTAAAAACATTTTAATCTTTCAAACAAAACTTAAAAGGGTTTATGCACGTTTTGAAAGATATGCAAGTGTGATTCATAATCCTTGTCAAAAATAAAATAAAAAGTTACAAGGATTATACTCTAAGATCTTGAACCTTCACTTTGAGCTCATTGCATCTTCTTGTTCTTCTTTTTTCAAGTCTTTGTCTCTTTCATCAAATCGTGTTTGTCTTTGACTATGTTTGTTTAATAAACTTAATTTATTTATTGAAATCATCAAAATCTCAATTGTGCACAAAAGCCAACACATATTTGTAGCAGCGTTTTTAAAAACGCTGCTATAGGTCATCTCAGTTTTTTTGCCAGCATTTTTGAAATACCACTAATTTTTTCCTATGCATGTTTTTTTAATCGGTAATACAAATTTATATTAATTACCATAATTCATTGGATATAAAACAAAATATACTTCATCATTGATTAATAACGTTTTACAACAAACACAAGAATCTCTACAAGTAATCTAAAAAGTAGCAAGTTCTTAATATAAAATAACAATAAGCAAGGACCAACTAAAATATTCAAATATAACACAATATACGAGGAGCAATTAAAATCTTCCTCCTTTTACACATCAATATCCTCTTGAATTCATGTAATAAAAAATAAATATCACATGAGAAATAGAAATAAACAAAATATTTATGTAAACAAAATATCTACTTGTAAATAAGGCTATAAGCAACTCTAAATTCTCCGTGTCAAAATGGGTCAAAAAGTTCTGACCAGAACACGATCAACCCACATAGAAAAATTCTAATGGATCTCCTTCTCACGTGCATTCCACTTCCCTTATACCAGCCAGGAAACTACCACTTCCCCTATACAAGCCAGATAGGAACTCAAACTTTCATGGGCATATCAGAACACAAGAAAAGAAGGTGCTATTACAAGAGAGCACAAAACAGCAACTCATTCCATGCTATGCAAGCAAATATGACGAAATTTGCCATTCCCATTTAACTAAGTCAAAGAATGGCCAAACTAACAAGAGACAAAAGGTCTACGATTACAATTGCAACAGAGAACTCGAAAACTATTGTTCCTGATTAACAAAAAAGTATATGTAGTGCCCTGCAAATCAATTGAGGAGGCGAAAGTTGACATGTCAAGATTAGTCCAACCCAAATATCTCCAAAAAAATCAATCTGCTATAAAAAATTCAACATCAATCAGGAGTTAAACCGCTTCTTTACAATTATTTCTATGGGCATCACTGAACTGCTGCATGTGAAGCTAAAGGCTACATCTAGTGAGATGCATGATTTAGAAATAGACGCAACATAACATGCATTAGGGTGGTTACGTCATAGTTATTTTACTGCAAGTGACAACCTTTGGATCACCTGAAGGGACCTCTAGATGGTAGCAACACCCATGTGGTTGAATTTCACCAGCATAATGAGCTTCATTGTTCCTATGTAATAAAACAAAAGTAAATACCAAATGAGAGCTTACAAGGGAGATCAAAGCTGAGCTAAAAAAGCTGTGACACCTGGTTTGTTGTGACGGATTAAAGCTGAAGAGTCAACACAGAAACAAAATCCTCCATAAAATACTATTCTTGAGCGCCAGCAATCATAAACATAAACAACAAACAAAAATTATCATCCAACACCCAGCGCGCGACGGGGGCTGGAATTTGCCCCTTGTAAGTCAACCAACCACGCTTTCATGTGAGTCAAAGTTTCAATTCAAAAACTTCATCTAATGAAAAATAAAAAGAACAAAGGGCTTCGGAAAATACATTACTTGTAAAATAATCTCTGGTTTGACTCGTGGAGCCATAGGCACACTGTTAACCTCTGAACGCCCAGCTTTCCCAGTTGCACTTGCAGCTTTTTCCTTATTTAACTTCTTTACTGGCATGCTATGCTTTGCTCCTTCAACTCTGATCGTTTCTGAACCAGAAACAACTTACATAAAAAAAATTGAAGACAAATTATCCCAGTCAACTATAAACTAAATTACCTACAAATAGAGAGGGAATCTCAAACATCCAAGGAAGGATTATAAGCAGCAAAAGCTCTCAAACCTGGCGAAAGGTGAAAGCTCTCAGGCGGCCATTGCGAATATTTCTGAGAAACAAGCCTTTGGAATGTCATCATTGACAAAAAATGTACACATAGTTCGTACACTCGGAGTAGAGAAATCAACAAACAAATACAAACAGAGCATCTAACAGACACAGATTGTTGTGATATCAATAAACAATAAACGAAAACAGAAATAATATGCTACTGGACCATCGAGCAAACTTCAGATGGAGAGAGGGCGAAAGAGAGCGAGAGGGTAAGAGACAGAGTGAGAGATTTTTCAGAGGGAGACTTAGAGATAGACTGACGGGAAAGGGGGGATTTGGGGCTGGGCGGGAAACGGGAGGAAAAAGGGCGGGGAAGAGAGAGTTTACGGGAACATGTGATTTCAAATTTTTTATTTTTTTATTTTTTTTAATTTGTAGTTTTTCAAAATTTTAATAATAAGTTATATTTTGTAGTTATGTGTTTTTAATAAATTAAATCAGTTGTAAATTGTAATAGTATTTAAAAAATTTATACTTAGTATTACATACATTGCTATGTACATTCTTTACGCTCTTTTTTATAATAAGTATAATAATCTTAATTAAAATAGGTTGAGAGTAATAATATATAATACTTATAATTTAAAAGCATGTGTTTATTATATAATATAATACCTAAGTACTTTATACATATGTTCTTACCTAATGACTAAATCATAGCCTCTAAGACCATATATTAAGTTATGTACTTTAATTGCACAAGCTAATCTCACAATATCTTCTTTTTTAAAATTAAATAATATGTCATAATTAAATAGTATCATATAACTAGTTATTCAAAAAATATATGCTCATTATAAGCATGATAATAGATGTTTTCTAAATTACTTATATTTAGTCAATAAATATGCAATTACCATAACAACCATAGGTATAATTTAAAATATATAATATAATACCTTCAATTTTCATAACACTCCTTTTAATTCCATATTTTATTAAGTAGGTCCCTTAAAATAAAATTCTTCATATACATGATAAAATAATTATTAACATTAAATAGCTTATGATTAATAATTTTTTTTTGCACTTATATAGCAGCGTTTGTTGACAAACGCTGCTATAGATATATCTTTAGCAACGTTTTTTAACAAAAACGCTTATACAGGTAATGACCGCCGCTGTAGATACCTAATTTATAGCAGCGGTCACAGTGACCGCTATTGTATCTTACACATTTAGCACCGCTTTCTAGCGGCGTTTTTAAAAAAACGATGTTAAATGGGGTCTATAGCGGCGGTCCCTATACAAAGACCGCTGCTATATACTTGTTTTTTTTTTTGTAGTGATAGCTCGTATTGAAAAAATACATGTAAACAAAAATATATATCCATAAAAACATTTGTAGACTTACTGATACTGGGGTTAACTGGGGAAAGCACGGGACAGCTCGTGAGCACCTCAAAATGGTTGAAATGAGGTAAATGGACACCTCAGAAATAGTAATGGGGACCGCGGGAAGTGATAACCCGAGAAAGAGAGACATCTCGGAATAGGGATGGAAACCTCGGGATATTTATGGGACGTCGGGAAAATGTAAGGATATCTCGGAAACACACTCTAACTCACACACTCAAATAGATAAACTCACCACCCAAGTAGAACACAAAGGGATACAGAAATCACCACCCAATGTAATCCAACACAGGATACAGAGCAAGAACTCGCCACCTATTGGAATCCACCAAAAGATAAGATTTGAACTCGCCACCTATCGGAATCCACCGAAGGGTAAGAGTTTGTAGAAGAAACCATTCTTCAAAGTAGCTTAAGGCTCAAGTTGTATAAACACTCAAAATTTGTATATCTACAAGAGAGGGGTATAAATAGCAAAGCTTTGGAACAACCCTCCAAGCATGAGTAAATGAGAAATACATCTTTCAAAATATTAATTGAGACTTAGGAAACATAAAGACTCTTAGGAAAATGAAAAGACACTTTGAAAATCCAAAAGAACAATCTAAAAATAGCAAACTCGTCCAAAAGTTGCAACTCCTCGAGCTGAACTGCCAACCTGACCTCTTTGAAGTAATTTAACCATAACTTCTTCTAGAAAACTCCAAATAGTATCCCGTTTGATGCGTTGGAAACTAGACTCGTACAGGTTTCCAACGAGCCATAACTCAAACAGAAACTATTAGTAAATAAATCCAAAATTTAATTTTCAATCTCGATCTTTTATGCTGACCACACCTGTGTCATGCTCCCTTGGTTGGAAAAGACTCGACCTTAAGGCTAGCTCTTCATCTTCTTCTTCATGATATGAGGACATGTCAGAGACATTAAAGGTTGCTAAAACTCCATATTCCCCTGGAAGTTCAATTTCATACGCATTATCCATACTTACATCTTCCCAAGGTGAATTAGGAATTGGAATTGGAGTGTATAACCTGTATTTTGGCCATGACTCTTGGCAATGTGACAAACTCTACAATGCTCCACATGTCTCATAACATCTCGCTCCATTTTTGGTCAATAGAAATTTTCTTTGATAAATGAAAGAGTCTTATCTCTACCAAAGTGACCCGTAAGTCCACCACCATGACCTTCAACGATAATGGCATTCATCAAAGAGCATTGTGGAATACACAATTGATTGCATTTGAAAAAATAACCATTCTGTAATAAAAAGGAGTGAGAAGGACCCTTAAAACATTCTTCCCATACCTTGGAAAAGTAGGGATCCTCCTTGTAAAGCTCTTTCACCACTTCAAAGCCCAAAACATTAACTTGCATGGTAGAAATCAAGAAATGTCAACGACTCAAGGCATCAGCCACTTGATTTTGAACACCCGCCTTATGCTTGAGAACAAAGAAAAATGATTGTAAAAACTCACTCCATTTGGCATGTCGGGAATTGAGTTTTGGTTGGCTATTCAAATACTTCCAGGCTTCATGATCAGAGAATAAGATGAACTCCTTAGGAAGGAGATAATGACTCCAATGATGCAAGGCTCGAACAATGGCATAGAATTCTTTGTCATAAGTCGAATATTTTTTGCGAGACTCACTCAACTTTTCACTAAAGAATGCAATAGGCTATCCTTCTTGGCTAAGTACTGCAGCAATGCCAACGTTAGAAGTGTCACAATCAACTTTGAACAAAATGTCAAAATTTGGTAAGGAAAGGATTGGGGCTTCCGTCATCTTTCTCTTGATAATTTCAAAACTCTTCTTGGCTTCACTAGTCCACTTGAAAATACCTCCCTTCAAGCACTCGGTGATGGGTGCAATGATAGAGCTAAATCCTTTGATGAATCTTCGATAAAATGATGCAAGACCATGAAAGCTTCGAATATCATGGATCGACCTTGGTATAGGCCAAGTCGTGATTGCTTCAATCTTGCTAGGATCCACTTTTATCCCTTCGCTAGACATCACATAGCCTAAAAAGATGAGGCTCTCCGTAAAGAAATGACATTTCTTCAAATTGGCAAACAACTTTTGCTCCCGTAGAGTTGTGAACACTTGCCGAAGATGTTCCAAGTGTTGCTCCTTATGCTTGTTGTACACCAAGATATCATCAAAGTGGACAACAATAAAATGCCCAATAAAATATTTAAAGACATGATTCATAAGGCGCATGAATGTGCTAAGAGCATTAGAAAGCCCAACAGGCATAACCATCCACTCATAAAGACCATCTCGAGTTTTGAAAGTGGTCTTCCATTCATCTCCCGGCCTCATTCGAATTTGATGATGACCACTTCGAAGATCTATCTTCGAAAAGATAGAAGCACCGTGAAGTTGGTCAAGAAGATCATCAAGGCGAGGAATAGGAAAGTGATATTTGATGGTAATCTTGTTCACCGCTCTACTATCAACACACATCCGTCATGTTCCATCATTCTTTGGTACAAGAAGTGCTGGGACAGCACAAGGACTCATGCTTTCTTTCACCAAGCCTTTAGCCAAAAGCTTTCCAACTTGCCTTTGCAATTCTTCATTCTCCTTAGGACTCATCCTATAGGTTGCTTTGTTTGGAATGATGGAAACTAGTACAAGATCAATGCAATGTTGAATGTCTCTCATAGGAGGAAGATCAATGCAATGTTGAATGTCTCTCATAGGAGGAAGACCATATGACTCATCCTATAGGTTGCTTTCTTCGGGGATGACATCAAGGAATTCCTCAAGAAGAGATTGCATAATAAGAGGTGGTTCATTCACTTCTTCATTTTCTTCCATAACCACAAGAGCACAAACCTCGTTAGAACACACCAATTCCTTTTCAATATCACATATAGAGAGTAAATCATTTCCCTCTCCTTTATAAGTTTTGGGATATCTCTCCAAATGCAAAGGACCTAAAATGATCCTTACTCCATCTTTGACAAAATCATAAGTATTCTTGAACCCATCATGAATAGATTTTCTATCATATTGCCATGGTCTACCAAGAAGTAAATGGAAAGCATCCATAGGCACAACATCACATAATACTTCATCTTTATAATTCTTGTCAATAGAAAATTGAACAAGAGTACGTTTATTTACCTTCACCTCGTTTCCTTTTCAAAACCACGTAAGCTTGTAAGGTTGAGGGTGAGGTTGTGTCTCAAGTTTCAGCTTCTTCACCATGTCTTCGGCCATCACATTCTCACAACTTCCACCATCAATGATAATATCACAAACCTTGTCATGGGAAGTGCATCTGGTTTGAAAGAAGTTTGTCCGCAGCCATGCATCACAATCTTCATGAACTGAACTCAAACTTCTTCGAACAATAAGTGATTCTCCCACGTAGTCATCAGTGACATCTTCATCTTCCTTGTCTTTGACATCGTTCTCCGTTGGTTCCTCTTCATCACCTTCGTCCATCCATTCTTCTTCAATAAGAGTCACCACTTTGTGCTTTGAACAATCAGAAGTAATATGACCAAATCCTTGGCATTTGAAACACTTACGAGAATTAGGATTTTGGCGAATTGAACTTGGTTGTCCTTCATTCTTCGGAAGTTGAGGATTTGCTTTGTTTGCTGAAAAATTTGGTTCTGGAACTTTAGGGGCTAAAGAGCTCGCTCGGTTAGAATGACCATCCTTTGCTCCGAATCGCGGCCTACTTCCATGAGCCTCCTTTTGTTGCTTTTCCACCTTCATTACTAGCTTCACAACATCGTTGTAAGTCCAATACAGTTGTAATTGGACAATATTGTCAATCTCCAATCGTAGTCCACCAAGATAGCGAACGATAGTTTGCTCTTCTAGCTCCGCCACATCACACTTCATCATGAGATGGTCAAACTCCGCAGTATATTCTTCTACCGAAAGATCATTTTGTTTAAAATTGTGGAACTTAAGTAAAATATCTTGTCGGTAATTATCCGGCAAATTGCTTAAGAACTTTTCTCATTTTTTTCCCATGTAGCAATATGACTTCTTTCTTCTCGAGCACACTGCTTCTTTAAATTCTCCCACCACAGAGAAGCATATTTCTTTAACTTCAATGCAACAAGCTTCTCCATTATTTCTTCTGGCACCTCCTTATAATTAAAGATTCGCTCCACCGAATGTAACCAATCAAGAAACTCATCCGGCTGCATCCTTCCTTCGAATTCGGGGATATCAACTCTCAAATCAAGTTGATCTCGTTGAACTTTATGGTTTCTTTGATTACGATGACGACGATGATGCACATGTTCCACCGATGATGCTTCACTTCGATCACGGTAGAAAGGATTCTCATTCTCATAAGGAGAAGATTACCATCCGAACCATGATGAGAATCAAAAGGTTCATAATGCTCAAGACGTTGCTGAAGTTGTTGTAATTGTCTCCTTAGATCCGCAATTTCAACTTCATGGATATCTCTTTCACGAGCTGGAGGAGAGTCAACATTTGGCCCACAACGACGACGGCCCGCCATGACAACCAAAACCTCTGATACCACTTGATACCGGGGTTAACCGGGGAAAGCACGGGACACCTCGTGAGCACCTCGGAATGGTTGGAATGAGGTAAATGGACACCTCGGAAATAGTAATGGGGACCTCGGGAAGTGATAACCCGAGAAAGAGAAACACCTCGGAATAGGGATGGAAACCTCGAGATGTTTATGGGACGTCGGGATAATGTAAGGGTATCTCCGAAACACACTCTAACTCATACACTCGGATAGATAAACTCACCACCCAAGTAGAACACAAAGGGATACAGAAATCACCACCCAATGTAATCCAATACAGGATACAGAGCAAGAACTCGCCACCTATTGGAATCCACCAAAGGATAAGAGTTGAACTCGCAACATATCGGAATCCACCGAAGGATAAGAGTTTGTAGAAGAAATCATTCTTCAAAGTAGCCTAAGGCTCAAGTTGTATAAACACTCAAAATCTATATATTACCACTACAAGAGAGGGGTATAAATAGCAAAGCTTTGGAAGAACCCTCCAAGCATGAGTAAATGAGAAATACATCTTTCAAAATATTAATTGAGACTTAGGAAACATAAAAGACTCTTAGGAAAATGAAAAGACACTTTGAAAATCCAAAAGAACAATCTAAAAATAGCAAACTTGTCCAAAAGTTGCAACTCCTCGAGCTGAACTGCCAGTCTGACCTCTTTGGAGTAATTTAACCATTATTTCGTCTAGAAAACTCCAAATAGTACTCCGTTTGATGCGTTGGAAACTAGAATCGTAGAGGTTTGCAACGAGCCATAACTCAAATAGAAACTCTTAGTAAATCATTCTAGAACTTAGTTTCAATCTCGATCTTTTATGATGACCACACCTGTGTCACTTACAATCATATATATAACTTATAATATTTGTACCTATAGATAGTACACTTGTATATATTGTATATCTCTGTTATTTTTGTGTATATGTTTTGGTATATACTATTACTTTATATTTAGTACTTTTACAAAAAAATTGACTTTTAGTGACGCAATTTTTCGTCACTAGAAGTCAAATTTTCGTCACTAATACTTTTAGTGACGAAATTTTTGTCACGCGCTCCGTCAACGAAAGAGCGTTACTAAATATTTTTAGTGACAAAACCCGAATTTCATCATGAAAAGTTTTTGGTGACGAAATTCTTTTCATCACGAAAACTTTTCGTTACAAAAATTATTTTGTCATTAAAAGTATTAGTGACATACAATTTTGTCACTATAATTTTTGTTACAAAAATATTTCATCACTTAAAGTATTAGTTACAAAGGATTTTGTCATGAAAGCTTTTCGTGAGAAAAGGATTTCGTCAGTAAAAACTTTTCGTGACAAAATTGTTTGTCACGATAACTTTTTGTGACAAAAGAATTTCATCAGTAAATAGCCGATCGATTGGCTTTAGTTGGAAGATCGAACGGTTTAGTTGATAATAGAACGTTGTATTTGTTGATAGATCGTCCACATATGTATTGTGGATGATAAAACAATTTATTTGATAATAGTACGTCCAATGTGTTTATTTAGAATAATATAATTAAAATTAAAACCATAATGGAAGAAAATAATGAATTACTTCAAATAAAATACAAAATTTAATATAG
This sequence comes from Myrica gale, assembly GCA_963930655.1. Classification (NCBI taxonomy): domain Eukaryota; kingdom Viridiplantae; phylum Streptophyta; class Magnoliopsida; order Fagales; family Myricaceae; genus Myrica; species Myrica gale. Next base: position 13,634,003 of record OZ005610.1, on the reverse strand, counting down.
TTGAACAACAATACATTCTAAAATTAAAGTAACAAACATAATATAACAGATGGTTAGGCTCGATTGATCAAAGTAAGAAGCCAGCACTCTTTCTTCGAGATCTTTGCCATTATCCATGGATTGAAGCAGATGTGGTATGAGAATTGAGCATGCCATGGACTGCAAATTTTCATCCTCAACTGTGAGGAGAATGCTGGCCATCCAAGCAATGGTGATGATACTTGCTCGTGCTAAACTTGGGAACCCTTTTTTCCCACTGATGAACAATATTGTGGCCACTTTCCTTTGCCAATCTTCTGTTGCCTCTTCCTCTTCACTCTGATAATGTAGCAAAAACCACAGAAACCGACCACTCATTATAAAAGAAAAGTTGACATTAAAATCCCCTGGGTTATTAAGCTTCTAGAAGAGAAGAGATTTCAGACGGTAAAGATTCATACCTTTTAAGACAATAAGTTCAAGCAGAGAAGATCCAGCAGGCTCAGTGCCCCCTGAGAGACCACATGTCTTGCATTCTCATTCATGAAAGATCCAGTAACTTAACGGAATGCATCGGAGAGTAAAAGACTACTCAATACCATGTACCTTACAGTAAGTTGTTGAAAAGAGAAGAATAATTTTCCAAAGAATTTCTCTTACACATCTCATTCATGAAAGATCCAGTAACTTAATGGAATACATCGGAGAGACCTCTAACTAATTAACAAGCTTAGTAAAGGAAGGTTGAATCCAAATCCATACGAAGGCCTATTACTCTGACAGAAAAAATTACATGATTATAGCATGGAAGTGATCTGAAAGTAATTAAGATTTTACAAGCTTTGCTCGAGGCTTTCAGAGCCCAGGCCTATACTTGTGGGCATATTGCAATATCAGCTTCCTCTGCAAAACAAGATTCAGGCGTAATTTTCAGATCTTAAAACGTCTCAAGTTACAGATTTTCCTGTGGTGGGCCTATGCATTCAGATTTACATAGTGGTTAATGCTGCAACACTACAAATTAGTTTCAAGTTCTTAAGCCACATCTGCAATAGAAATGATAACATAATGACAGAACAAAAAAGAACCACGAGAAGCACCTCATGAAGCCCGGTAAACTTGTACCTGTAAATGCTCCAAATCTGACAAGCCCTTAGAAACAAGGGTGTAAAGTGACCTCAAACCTACTGTTAAGGGTGGGCATTTATTCCGGTTTCCATCGGAATTTTCGGTTCTGGTACCAGTTCCGGCCATTACCGGTACCGGAACCGGATCCCATTTTAGGGAATTTCTAGAATCGGAAATTCTGGGGGAAATACCGGAATTTCCGGTTCCGGTATAATTTTTTAAAATATTATAATTTTAATTTAGAGTTTGCCTCTTTCAATTTGGATTTTTTATGAATGTTTAGTTGTTTACTTATTTATATGGTTAATTATTTGTTTAGTAGCTTTTTTGTAAATTTAATTTAGAGTTTATTTTGACAGTGTTTATTTTGTTATGGAATTTAGTTGTTTAGTTGTAATTTTAATTTAGAGTCTATTTTGGCATCCTGAAATAGTGAAATATTGTTTTGGAATTTAGTTGTTTAATTGTAATTTTAATTTAGAGTTAGTTGGCCCACAAAACACAACTTAAAAAATTCATTTTTGAGTCAATGGGCCCAAACTAAATCTATTTTTTTAGGCCAAAATAAGGAACCGGAAATTCCGGTTCTGGTTTCGTTCTGATTTATTCCGGAACGAAGCTGAAATAAATTTTTTGGTTCCGGTGGGTGTTGGAACTGGAACGGCCCATTCCGGTTCCGTCCGTTCCAGTGCCCACCCTTACCTACGGTGGGAGAAAAATGACTAAGAAGTTAGGTATAGAAATGGATAACTGGCACAAAACCAAGAGTGCAAACAAGACTCTCAAAATAAAGTCGGCAAACCTTTTCAAGGAAATGTCATATGATTCGTCACTATCATGTGTTGGCTTGGAAATATTGTCTCAATTTTTTGCCATACCCACTGTTGAATTATAGAGCTTGCACATGTAAAACAACCAAACACTATCACAAGCACCTAGTGTGCCCGCTGGGTCTAGGACTATAACAGACATAGGACCGCCGCCAGTTCGAATAAGACGTTCCTACAGACAACAAATTATACTTCAAGTGCCTCTGCGAACACTGAGCCATGATTTTCTTCCTAAAGGAAATCGAAACCCCCAAATCGTACCATTACCGAAACCCAAAGATATTGAATCAGCAAACCGTAGAGCAAAGATAGCTTGTAACACCTGAGATTCTATTTTTAAAATTATTTGAATTTTTTATTTGATATTTGAAATGTCTTCTTTAAATTTGAAATTTGAGTTTAAATCATTTAAAATAGTTGAATTTTTATCTCTGACAAAGTCAAACCTTTTTAAAATTTTAAAGGTTTTATGATTATTTAAAATTTAAAAGTTTTAGAGTTCAAAAGGGACTCTATTACTAGTGTGAGTCTATATATAGATTTACACATTGGTTTAATTTTTACACACCACACTTTTACGCCATATGAAAAATAAAGGTTTTCTTGCTTTCAACAATCTAGACGAATTTTCTTAAAGCAAATTCAGGTATTTCGAATTTATTGATATTTATTGTATTATTTTTATAAAATATCAAACCATAGGGTGTCTAGATCTAGCCCTAATTATTTCAAGATTTTATAAATGGTTTTAATAGGTTTCTTGGAGTAATTGAAATTTGGTTTCAAGATTTGTTCAGGAAAATTCAGGTTCTAGATCTGAGTAGTAGATTGAATTATTTTTGTATAGCATATCCTAGAAGTCTAAAAGTTATCATTTTTATATATTTTATACTAGACATCTTCAGAAGAATAGAGTTAAATGTTTGAAAGTTTTGGAGATGTATTTGTATGGTTTGGAAAATCCGGAAGTTAGGCTTAGAGAAATCGGAATTGCTGAGAAAGATCCTTGATATAGATTGACGTTATGAACTAGATGATATAACTAGGCTTCGCATTTCAGTATAAAATTTTATAGGTATCTTTATAATGCATATATAAATCTGTGGTATAAATTTGGGGATTTTTGGATATCGTAATAGATCTTTATGAATTTTGGAAATGATGAACACCGAATTTTCAAGGTATAGTTTGACTTCGTGAACAGAGGTGAATGTCGATTTTATTTGCTGGGTTGTACAAGGAATCTGGATTTGAAATTTTACATGTGTATAGTTAAAATCTTAGGGAAGAAAATATGTTAATTTGAGGATTTTAGGGAAACCCAAGATGCGTAAGTTATATTTTAGAATCTGACTAGTGAATTTCGGTTTTAATCCTGTCGAACAGATCATTTTGCATGATTTATTGAAAACCATTGGAGTTTTATTTGCATTACGTTTTGATAAAATTGTTATAATTATAACATGCAATGTGTAAACATAAGCCTATTTTTTATGTCTAATCATATTTCATGATGTTTTCAATGTTTAAAACAAACTTATCAAAAAAAATGTTTAAAACAAAAGTTTTTTGATATTTATTGTTATTCAAGATTTGTGCATGATATTTCATAATGTTTTCAATGTTTAAATTAAAGCTTTTTTATATTTATTGTTATTCAAGATTTATGCATGTATTTCATGAAAAGAAGAGAAAAATGCAAAGTTCAAAGTGAAGTTTATTTTATGATATGTTATGTTAGGTATTTTCAAATCCTGAGGCCCAGAGTTACAAAGATAGCGTATTGATATCAATTGCAACTCATTGAGTGCACCCATTCTGGAAACAAAGTGGTTTATTTTGTAGCTGAGTGCACACTTAGACATCGTCAAGCCCTAATAAGGAAGAATTATACCCATAGTATTGGCTTAGTTTAGCTGATCCTCAAACTAGGTAGCAACTGCACAACCCTGTCACGGGGGTAAACGTGACCCACAGTTACTACTAAAGGGATTTTCTTATATAGATAAAACTGATTTTCTATAGTATTATTATGAAAGATAAAAGTTGTTTTATAGTTATAATTATAATTATTTTTTCTAGTATTATGTTATATAGATAATACAATCTTTTTCTAAATATGTTTTATTGAAATTTAAATTGCCAAAAACAGCTTTCAACAGTTTAGAAAGATTTTAAATATTTAGTCTCTTACTTTTACAGTGTGGCTCATGGGATATACACTAGCATAATGATTTTGCTTATTGAGTTGTAGAACACACACCCTATTATTTTCCTTATTTCCAGATGTTGATCAGGAGCATGTCGATAATCAGAATTTGATGGCGTGGGCGGGTAGCTGAGTGATTATTAGAATAAATATTTGACTCTAGGATGAGTCTAATCATCTTTAGATTTGTCTTTGCGTTCTGAAAGATTTTCTAAGCTTTATTAAGAGAGATTTATTGAAGTTTTTAAATAAAGTTGATTCTGCATTTATTTTAAGATATGTTTTTAAATCAAAAGTCTAATTGTTTATTGTAAGTAAGTCACCCTCATGCCTTTGAGGTTTGGGGCGTGACATAGCTAGCTCATTGTCTCAATTCTAGAGAGACAAACAAAACATACCTGATAAAAGCACAAAGAGAGGCTAGAAAATTTCACGGAGGGGAAGGGGTAGGCGCGAGAGAGATTGAGGGGAATCGGGAAAAGAAAAACTGAACGAGAGAGAAATAGGAGAGAGAGTGAGAGGAAGATTGAGTCTGCAGGTCTTACGGCAGCCGGCGGCGTAGTACTCGGAGAGGGAGAGGGTGCTGCTGGTGGCGATGTCTAGCTCATGAAGAATGGAGAGATGAAAGACAAGAGGTGGATAGGCTTGTTAAAAAAATAAACCCTCGACTGCCAAGGGATCTTCAGGGATGATGGAACGCCTATTGAGATGATCTCACGGTATTAGTGATGAAACATTTCGTCACAAAATCGTTTTGCTTTTGATGACGATTATTTTCGTGACTAAATTTTTTTTAAGATTTTTTATTTTTTTAGTCACGAAACTTTCGTCACAATAAAATTATTTTTGGTGACGAAATTCAAATTTCATAAAAAATAAGGACTGTTGTGATGAAATTTTTGACAAAATCAGTTTTCATCACTAAAAAATGACTTTTAGTGACGAAAATAAAAAATTTCACAAAAAGATCACTTTTAGCGACGAAATTCATTTTATCACCCAGAATTTCGTCACTAAAGTGAAAATTCTAGTAGTGATATCTATAGAGCCTATTTACTTGTGTTAGATATACTATGTATATGCATGTATTATAGTTCATATTAAAATTTTATGATATTATCATGTTAAGTTACCTTATAAAATATATATTTATATAAGTTATTTTTGTATATATAAGCACACAAATTTACTTATGTTACAAAGTGTTTTCATTGATTATGTGTTTGACGTATGCTCATATTTTTGAATTCTTGATTGGTGGTAAGGTTTTGTATTTTTGCAGGCTATATTTTTTTGTGAAAGCCTGAATATATTGAGTGAAAAACACCCTATTATTTCCTAGTACACTTCTATTAGTTAGTACATATTATTGTTTATTTTACTAAGCAATAGATTAGATCATTTAGTTATTACTGTTGTGATATGTAATCACAAATAAGTGTTTGAGTGTTAAAAATTTTGGGGTTGTTAAAATTTTGAGGTAAGATAGTGAAAAAAGTAAAATTAGTTTATGAGAATTAGTAAAAAAGTGAAGAGATAAAATATTTGAATGAATATTAGAATAAAAAAGAATAATTTGATGAGGAAAGAGAGATTATTCTTTTTTTTTTAATTAGGTCCAAATTTTTTAGTGTCAAAAGTATGGTAATTTCAAATCTTGAAAAGGTTCTCCCTAATTTTTTTAAAAATACAAAACGAGCTCGAGCTGAGCTCGTTTGTTTGTTTTGTGTGGAGCTTGAGCCGGCCTAAACTTGTTTAAAATTTAACGACCCGAGTTCAAACAGGAATTTTCAAGGTTTATTCAAGCTCGAGCCGAGCTCAAGCTCTTATATATGTTAAACGAGCCGAGCTCGAGCTCTTATATATGTCACTACTCGGCTTAGCTCGGTTTTACTCGTTTACAGCCCTACGCGCGAGTATTTGTGGATTCAAATCAGTATTACCCATGTTAGTCAGCTACTGATAGATTCAAATCAGTACAACAACTTTAGTCATGCTACTGATGAACCAGAAGAATGAGTCCTTTAATTGAAGGATGAGAAAAAAATGGGTCCAGACCTCTCAATGCCTCCATAGAAGTGAACTCCTCACCTTCCATGGAATGAACTCAATACTTCCTATTGTAAAAGGAAATGTAACATTCAGCCACAACATCATGCCTAGATATACCCTTCTATGTTCAATCATCACAAGACCATGCCATCAAATCTAGGAATACCTGTGTGCCCTTGTAAGATGAGATTCAATCTGATAGCCATAAAAGGAAAGGTAACATTCAGCCACAAATCCTAAAAATCTCTTTACTTCGCAGATAAATAATAGAATTTACCATGGCAATCAAATTATATTATATTTAGACTTAAGGAGTGCTGCAAGTGGAGAGAGAAGGTAGAGGGAATAATCGAAACCATGATATAATAAGAATCCGTAATCGGATTTTTTCTTCATAATATTTTTCAGAAGCATATCTGCACAAGCTAGTAAAAAGACAGCCTTCCACATAAGCCAGTATTTTTTATCCAACAGCCAGATGGACGATTCCTTAACAATTATTCTAATTGCTTTAGACCTTCACAGTATTTTGTAAACTTCAGCAAACAACCAGCAAAACTTAAGAGGCCCGGGATCGCACCGTATATTATTTCACCAAATACTCTCCGCAACGAAACAGAGCAACAGGAAAAATCTGAAACGAAATTTACTTTCACAGCATCAAGTTCAAATACTTCATTGGGGACCTAAACTCTACTTGATTCCCGAACACCGATGATAACATCGACATCTCAATTCCGCCCATTCCCACATGCAAACAGCCTATTGATTTCGATTTCACACTTACTATTGGATTTGAAGAAATGAATTCTTATGTATTAAAAATACGTACGTTGATATTGAATACATAGGAGAACTTATATACAAGTAAAAGGAAGTATCAACTCTGTTAACTAAATAACTAACTGATCTAACTATCGTAACAATAAGCTAACTATCATAACAATATGTCTAATAGCCCCCCTCAAGCTGGACTGTGAATATTTAACAGTCCAAGCTTGGCAACTAAACGATGAAACAGAGCAGATGACAAAGGTTTAGTCAGCAAATCAGCTAGTTGATGGTCTGAATGAACATGAAAAGTCTTGATCAGTTTACGCTGGACCATGTCACGAACCAGGTGGCTATCAATATCTATGTGCTTGGTTCGTTCATGGAACACGGGATTGGCTGCAATGTGTAAGGCAGCCTTGCTGTCACAGAAGAGAAGAGCCGGCTTGTCATGAGAAATCTGAAAATCACGAAGAATAGTAACCAGCCATTGCAATTCACAACATGTCATTGTCATAGATCGGTATTCTGCCTCAGCAGATGATCTACTAACAGTATGTTGCTTCTTTGATTTCCATGAAATCAAAGAATCACCCAAAAAAATAGCAAAACCCGTGATTGATCTGCGGGTGTCTGGACAAGCTCCCCAATCAGCATCACAAAAAGCTTTTAATTGGATGGAAGAGGAACTAGATAGGAAAATCCCTTGACCCGGAGAACCTTTAAGATACTTCAAGACTTTGAGAGCAGCAGTATGATGAGGTACCCGTGGTTGAGACAAGAATTGACTCAAAGTATTAATGGCAAAACAAATCTCAGGCCGAGTGATTGTTAAATATAACAATCTGCCTATTAGCCTGCGGTAAGAGCTGGGATCCTCAAGAAGCTCTCCATCTGACTTGTTAAGCCTTAAAGAAGAATCCATTGGAACTTGAAGAGGCTTGGCTGCCAGTAGACCTGCATCTTCAATCACTTCTAGACAGTATTTACGTTGACATAAGGAGATTCCAGTTTTGTACCTTGCCACCTCAAGACCAAGAAAAAATTTCAAAGGACCTAAATCCTTTAACTTAAACTGGGAATCCAACCAAGACTTTAATGCAACAACCGAAGTAGAAGAGTTGCTTGCAATGACAATATCATCAACGTAAACTAAAAGTGCCAGAAAATTAGAATCATCAGATTTTATAAAGAGAGAAGGATCAGAAGAAGATTGTTTGAATCCATAAGTCAGCAGAGTGTTGGAGAACTTTTGAAACCACTGTCGACTGGCTTGTTTCAAACCATAAAGGGACTTAGTCAATCGACATACTCGGTGATCATTAGGATGGGAAAAACCAGGTGGTAACTTCATGAATACTTCCTCATCAAGCTCTCCATGAAGGAAAGCATTGTTTACATCCAATTGATGTAACTCCCAATGATGTACAGCAGCTAAAGCTAGCAAGCAACGCACGATGGTCAGTTTTGCAACAGGAGAAAAGGTATCAAAATAATCAATACCCTCCTGCTGATTATACCCTTTAGCAACAAGCCTTGCTTTGTATTGTTCAAGGGTGCCATCAACTCTAAACTTACACTTGTAAACCCATTTACATCCAATTGCTGTTTTGTTAGGAGGAAGATCAGTTAAAACCCAAGTTTTATTAAGTTCAAGTGCAGTGATTTCAGCTTTCATTGCCTCTCTCCATTCAGGGACCTTAATAGCTTCATGAAAGAAACGCGGCTCAGGATGACTTGAGACAGCTAAAGTGAAAGTTTTATAAGATGAAGACAAGTGAGAATAAGAGAGATATGAAGACAATGGATAAAGAGGATGAGAAATAGAACCTGGAACCGAGGAGAAATTGAAGCTGCTATCAGAAGTTGGGAGCATTTGACAATGATAATCTTGAAAATAAGTAGGTTGCTTTCTGATTCTAGAAGCTTTTCGAATAGGTGGTATAAGGTGTGGAGAAACAGAGGAAGAAACATCAGATAGAAGCGGGGAAGTAGTGAGGACAGTATCTGGAGATGATGATGAGATGGGAGAAGTAGAGATATCATGTGATGGAGATGTGAGAATATAGGGTGAAGGATCTGAGTGTGTATTTGTGAGGTCATTAGCAGAGCAAACTGGTGGTGTACATAAGTGGTTATCAAGGATAGGATTATCAGAAGTAGGAAGGACAAAATGCTGCAGAAAATTAGGAGTACTAGGAGTAGGAATTTGCTTAGAAAAAGGGAAGATAGACTCATAGAAAATAACATGTCGAGATATTATAATCTGATGAGTAGTAATATCAAGAAGTTTGTAACCTTTTGTACCACTAGGATATCCTAAGAACACACATGGAACAGCCCGAGGTTCAAATTTATTTCGACAATGAGAATTAGTTGAGGCAAAAGCTAAGCAACCAAAGGTTCTTAAGAGATTGTAATTGGGAAGCTTCTGAAAAATGAGTTCAAAAGGAGAATGGTTATTGAGAAGGGGTGTAGGAATCCGTTTAATTAAGTGCACTGCTGTGAGTATGCAGTCACTCCAAAAAGAAATGGGAAGGTAAGCTTGAAACCGGAGAAACCTAGCAACATTTAATATATGTTGATGCTTTCTTTCGACTATAGAATTATGTTGTGGTGTGTAAGGGCAACTGGTTTGATGAAGAATTCCTTTTTGATTAAAGAAATCTGTCATACGGAACTCTAGACCATTATCAGACCTTATAGTCTTAACATAAGTTTGGAATTGAGTCTCAACTAATTGACAAAAAGCTGTAATATACTTGCGGGTATCAGATTTAGCTTTCATAAGGTAAATCCATGTGCAGCAAGAGTAATTATCTACTATGGATAAGAAATATCAAAAGTCATCATATGAAGTATGAGGAAATGGACCCCATATGTCACAATGAATAAGCTGAAAAAGAGAAGATGCCCGAGGGGTACTGACAGGAAAAGAAAGATGTTTTTGTTTACTATTATGGCAAACAGAACAAGGTGAAGGGGTACACATAGAAGAACTAGAACTAGCTGGTAAAATGGACTTGAGAAGCTGTAATCTTGAATAAGAAATGTGGCCTAATCGACAATGCCACAAAAAAGGAAGAGTTTTGGAACTAAGATTACATGAAGAAAAATTACTAGAAGCAGAAACAGTCGCATAATGTGGCAGTAAATGATATAAACCCTTTGTGATCTTAGCAACTCCAATCGTCCTCCAAGGAGTAAGGCCCTGTATAAAGCAATGAGTTTGAAGAAAAATTAAACAGCAAGAAGAATCAGATGTTAGCTTGCTGGCAGATATGAGATTAACAGAGAAATTGGGAATGTAAAGAACATTGGTCAATGTGATACCAAAAGTGAAAATGATAGTACCAATGTGAGTGGCAGTGACGTGTGCACCATTAGGTAGATTAATTTTGAGTTGAATTTTGGAAGGGACAATAGTGAAAAAATCCAGGGAACAGATCATATGATATGTTGCACCTGTGTCCAAAATCCAAGATGTTGAAGGAAAGGAAACATGCTGATTGGATAATTGAGACAAAAAATGATCAGATGAGGAACTAATAGTACCTGAAAAATTCGAAGTAAGTGAAGATTGGAGAGGCTGAGGAATGGAAACATGATTCACAGATGATGGAATTGGAGACATAAAGGACTGATTTTGAAGAGATGAAATTAAACTTTGACACTGCTCTTGAAGATTAGAAAACTTGGATAGTGACTGATCCTCTAGATCCTGAGTGGTATTGTGAGCAGCAATAGGTCGACCCTTAGTGAACTTGAAGCCGGGAGGAAAACCATGAAGTCTATAACACTTCTCTATTGTATGTCCAGGTTTACCACAATGTGTGCAGATAGGTTTGACTGGTTTATGACCTCCAAGGCTATGAACAGGTTCACGTTTGAGAGCCATGACAGCAGAGTCAATCAGAATTGACTTGGTACCAAGCTGCTCTTCTTCTTGAACTATCAAGGAGAAAACCTTGTTAATAGGAGGAAGGGGGTCAGTCAGCAAAATTTGGCCACGAACCTGAGAGAATTTTTCATCCAAACCCATGAGAAATTGAAGGATAAACTCTCTTTCTTGAGCAGCAAGTACAAACTTCGTAGCCTTGCATTCAGATCCACATACACATGGATCAATAAGACAAAAAGTTTGAAGTTCATCCTAAAAGATTTTGAGTTTGGTGAAGTATATAGTAACAGAAGTGCTGTCTTGGACTAAAGTGGCAAAATTCTTACGAGTATGGAAGATTCTTGGACCATTGGACTGAGTGGACCGTTCTCGCAAAGCATTCCAAATAATGTTGTGCAGAGTCAACATACATAACAGAAGAAGCAATGTCTTTGGAGACGGAATTGAGAAGCCAAGAGGTGACCATCATGTTACATCGATCCCAAGCATAAAAAGAAGAACTGTCTGAGCAGGTTTAGGAATTGTACCATTGACAAATCCGAATTTGTTCTTGATTGTGAGAGCCATGCTCATCGATCGATGCCATGTGGAAAATTTTGAGCACCAAGGAGGAGCTGGGAGACAAGGATGGCACCAGGATTTTCAGCATGGTGAAGGAAGAGAGGATTGGATGGATTATCCATAGAAGAATTGAAAGAGGATCGATGTGGAGGATCGAGATCAGGAAATTGAATTTGTATAGGAGATAGGGGTGGAGCGGAAGAAAGAGGGTGGTTTGAAACAGAAGTAGGCATGATCTGTTGGAGGAAAGAGATGAAATAGATTGCAGAGAGAAGAAATTTAGAAGTGCGGAAGCAAAAAAATTTGCTCTGATACCCTATTAGATTTGAAGAAATGAATTCTTATGTATTGAAAATACGTACGTTGATATTGAATACAGAGGAGAACTTATATACAAGTAAAAGGAAGTATCAACTCTGTTAACTAAATAACTAACTGATCTAACTATCGTAACAATAAGCTAACTATCATAACAATATGTCTAATACTTACACTCCAAATTCCTCGAGAACCATAAGAAAATCACAAAAAAAGGACCGAATCGAGTTAAAAATACAAACAATTCACTTAAAACCCCAAATTGTAAGAAAAAAGAAACCCTAGCAACCAACCCCACAATCGAAGAATTCAATTACATATTGAAAAAACCACGAAAATTTCAATCTACAAGTAATTGAGGGAGAATCTGGGAACATACTCGCTCTGCAAGAGAAGAAAAACCCTAGATTTTTGGTCCTCAATAATCTCACAGAATCCAAAAGGAGGTCAATCTAATTTCTCTGCAGCTTGCACACAGTGTGACAAATTATAACAGTAGTAGCAGAGGCTCCCTATTTAAATTCTCGGACCAAAGGACACGATTGTGTCACTAAGAAGAAGATAGTTACCATGAAAACGACATTGCGTATGAGGGATATACAAGTTGCATGAAGCAACTGCTCCCCAAAAAAAAAAAAAAGTCAGCAATCAGTCTTCATTTCTAACTCCCAGAATTTGAGTGTGAGAGAGAGAGACCTGGAGCTTGAAGTGGAGCTTGGAAGTGACATGGTGGGAAGAGTGGTACAGGGAGTGGAGGGAGGAAGTGAGGGGTTTGAATATATCATCTACACGGTCGCGCGCGGGGTAAATTTGGTGAAAGGCGCGCGGTGCAAACTAAAATGAAAGTGAAACATGGTGAGGATATATAGCGACCGCCACTATAAAGACCGTGGTTAAAAGTACCAAATTTTTAGCAGCGTTTTGCAAAAAACGTCGCTAAAATGGGTCTTTATAGCGGCGGTCAGTTATAAAGACCGCTGCTAAAAGTATCAAATTTTTAGCAGCGTTTTGCAAAAAACGTCGCTAAAAGGGGTCTATAGCGACGGTCAGTGACCACCTCTAGAGACCCCCTTTTAGCGGCGTTTTGAAAAAGCGGATAAAAGGTGCGTATATAGCGGCGGTCATTGACCGTCGCTACAAAGACCACCGCTATAGACCCCCTTTAGTAGCGTTTTTTGCAAAACGCAGCTAAAAACTCTTTTTAGCGGCGTTTTTAGCGACAGCCGCAATATACCTGTTTTTTTTGTAGTGACAACAGTTACACATTTAAATTTCATGCAATTATTACAGGTATATATCTTCTCTTTAATTCGAAGGTTGAAAGTAACCTATAATATTCATGTGCATGGGATTACATTAAATCTGAGACTAGAAAATATTATGCAATATGTCTTAAAGAATTTGCATATCAAGACAACATGGTATCAAGCGGCACAAAGCAATTAAATCAGCTCGAACGCGGTGATCAATAGTTGGTTTGAAAGCCAATCATCTCTATCGAGTCCAATTCCAGCAATATCTTGCAAAGTTTGTGATTCGAAGCGACTGCAAAAGAGAAAAAGGGAAAGGGAAGAAAAAACGGATAAAATTTGTATAGCATCCATTTTTCCCCCTTTCCTTCGTTTTCTTTCTTCCTTCATTGCATACTTTTCGCGTTTTTGTCGTGCATAAAAGATGAAACCGGTGCTATTTGACAAACGGATCAAATACCATAGAAAATAGATCCTTGAAATTTCATTACTAGCTATGTATACCTTGATGACATCCAGCAGAACCTCTCATAGTCGTCCCGAAAGATCTCTCAACCTTTCAATCAGTGTAGGCACCTCCACATATGGTAGTCGTGCAGCCCAAGAACTCCAAAGTCTTGCGGCGTGGTAGTCGTGCTATTTGATCAATCATAAGCTTGTCATACTATATCAGCTATGCATGTATGTAACATGTTATGTTTAGAAAAATTGAGCTATAATTATGACTTTCGCACTGAGAGAGCACATTTGGAAATCACTCTTTTTCAGTCAAAACCTTAACGATGGCCAAGGCATTGTTGGCTAGTTGGCGAAATACTCTACTCTTGTGGGATATCTCAAACTTCTGTCCCTGGAACGTAGCCTCACATGAATCGGCATCAGCAACCGCTACCTTCACCCAAGTGCTCACGTCGGGTAGGCCTTAGCAGAGAGAGCAGCAAGGGAGTTCTCAAGCTGCTCCGCTGCATCCAGGTAATGATCCACGCAATCATCTAGGCCCTGCTCAACGGCAGGCTCTAAATCAGTCTGATTGTTAACCAACCCGTGCAGGCGATCCAATATGTTCGTGGCATTTTGGTAGGCTAGCGTTACGGCGATCGATGCTAGGCCTCTCAGGTCGGCCTGTTTGCTGCTAGGGTCAGACCCGATGCTGGAGATACAAAGGTCCTTGTGAATTGAGTGCTCGCAAGCATGTTCGATGAGATTGGAGCTGTTGGTCCCTGCAACAGTTTGGCTCGGCAACAAGGGAAGAGAGAGGCTTAAGAGAAAGAAAAAACTCCCAACAGCTCTCATGATTTCTTCCTTTCCTACGTTCTTTTTCGCCGAAAGGAAAATCGTACGTTATGGTGGAGCAACATACTACGGGGTTTATATGAGATTTGCCTGAAAGTTAATGAGAATTGAATGGAGAGATGAGCTTTTCGCCCAGAAAAGAACGGACAGCCGACCTTTGCTTCGACTTCTTAAACGCCTTATATTATGCACGTTTACTAAACTATAACATCAACTACATTCTGTTCCTTCAATATAGGAGGGTAAATATAGGTCGTAGTTGGTAAATACACGTAATCTTCCAGACCAAACATGTCATACATTAACTCAAACCTTATTTTACGTAATCTTCAAGGCCACTATACTATTTTCCAACTTCGGGGCTTGGGGCCAACATTATAAGACGAAGGTTTAGAGCTGGGGGACCAGGGGTACTGAACTATATATCATGATGGGTTCAATATGAAATCATACGTACTAGTTTAGCCGGTACGATCGACCTGCATGTGTTAGGCTTGCATCTCACATGCCAAGCCAGGCCCTAAAGGTCATTCGATGGGATACCAAAAAATATTGGTCCGGGCTAGAAGATAAAACAAGGGAGAAAGAAAAAGTATGCTATACATATATTTAGACTTTTGATCGTAAGATAAAAATCTTTATTCTTTATCTTAGTTACGTAATTAATGGTTAATCCAATGTTAACTCATTACGGGATTGTCTCAGTAGTAATATTTAAGGGGGACCTGGAGCTATGTGGATTAGGTGACAGAGTAGTCCTTGTTTCAATTTCTCACACCGACCAAACGGAGCCAACTTAAATATTGGAGGATTATTGGGAGCGATGGATCTAGCTTCTATAGGATTTGCTGTATGTTGGTGGATCTACTCCAAATAAGTTTGTTATATATTATGTGGATTCAGTACTCCGTATAAACTTACTATACAAGATTTCCCGGGTCACCGAAAAAAATTAAAAAAGAGTGTAATATTGCTAAATATTAACCCCATTTGCCATACATTCCGCTTTACATCTATTTTTTTGAGCAAATTAGTTGTCCATAGTAATGTTAATTTAAATAGCAGAGAGATGAGCACCGTTCAAATTAATATAGTTCGGGTTGGACGTCAATCTATAAAGTCCAAAGCAACTTATCCCCCGTTAATTCGAGTTAGAAATGGCATTCAGACCCAGAAAATGAAGAAAAACAGGTCGAATATCATAGACCTGAAAACTATGCTACTCAATGGCAAAATCTAAGCAATAAAAATAAAATCCTTATCTACAGATTCAACACAATGCATTTCAGTGCATTTTAGAGTGTACCACAAATGTTGTTAAGAAACACACTAAAAAGGAAAGGTTATATATATATATGAGGACTGAACAAAAATTTCTTAAATTGACCGATCGATTTGTAAATTTTGTTTTTCCTTTGGGGTGGTGGTTTTTTTTTTGGTCAAGCACCACATGTCAGGAAAAGGAAAACTGTATTAAAGAAATTATTATCTACATCTCACATGAGTGAGGTAAGCTGTAAGCTTATACATGAAACAAAAAAAAAAAACAGTATTTGGCACGCATGCAAAATCAACAACCGCGTGTTCTAAAACTGTGCTGCTAACACGAAACAAAATGCCATTGCTTCTTCTATGGGGTCTCGACTTCCGATTCACGAGCATCAGAGCATATACTCTTTTATGCTCCAACTCCTCTTCAAAGGTAGAACCCGATTCTCCCAAGCGTTGAATTCGTGTTGCCTGAGTGAACCCAAACTCATCGTATCCAAGTCTCTCAACCCACAACAACACCCACCAGCTCAAATGGCTTTCTCCGGCAATCCGAGGGCTCCAGACTCACCGGATGCGAATACCCAGAGTAACACGTCTCAGTTACTTCGGTCTGACCAGGTTCAGTCTGTATACCGGCGGGTTTAACCTCGGTGTCAACCAAAATATTTGCTGTCACTACCGAAACATCGGCCTGAACCGGGGTTCTGCAGATTAGGCAGTTAGAGACGGAAAGGAACCACGAATCAGTGCACTCGACGTGAAAGCATGTTCACATCTGGGCAAGACTCGGACTTGCTCGTCGTTTTCGAACTCTGAAAAGCACACCGCGCATTCTAGCGGAGAGTCGTGGAGTCGTGTGTTGTTGATGAGTAGGTGAAGGTAGGGAGGGCTTTGAGGATGGAGGGATCGAGGCATTGCGGAAAGGTGGGTATTTGGGGTAACGGCGGAATATAATGGGTGGAGAGGGGAGATGGGTCGGCGGCATAGCTTTTGTTATCCTCCATAACAAAGACACAGAGAGAGGTTTGTGGAAATGTGATGGGAGGGGGGAGCCGGAGGCGTTCTACCATTTATTGGAGGAGAGGGTGGAAAGGGCAGATGAAGGTTCCTAACTTCCAATGTGCTCAGTAAATGGGTTTCTGTTTTTGCTTTGTTGAGCTTTTGGCGGGATTCATTAGCATATAACTTTCCCTTTTAGTATCGGTCCAAGTTGCTGCTGCTTTCTTTGTTTATCCGTAAGCAAATTGGTGTTACTCACAAGCTGGATCTTTGAATTCACAAAAACAATGCAAGCCGCGTGCTTTTAAATGACATGGCATGGAATACATCTAATAACGAACCAGAGCGTTCGTTACTCTCTATCGAGCAAACCCACATCAGTTTGTTCTTTCGCGTTTGAACAAAATCATCACGTCCCGTTCGCAACTGTTCAGACAGCATCGAACAAGTGGCTATTCTCCGTTCACTGTTGTTCGAAGATGGTGGGACTCGAATATTATCGGATATTATTCGAATGGTTTATGTTCATTCGTCTGAAAAAAACATTATATGAGAGAGATGTATGAAACCACCCCGAAAAAAATTTGGGACGGTCTTATAATTGGCACAGTCAGCAGCCGTCTCAAAGAGACCTTTTGGGTCGGAAAACAATTTTTTTTTTGGCGGATGTTTTGTTGTAGAGCTATTACAGTACGTAACGAGAATGGGGAAAAATGGTAGGTTTAATTTTCTTTTGGAAAAACGTTACACAGTAAAAAGTATTGTTAGAATATACATTGTCTAAGTCCATTGGTTAAGAATGTGAGTTGTTGAGTGTTTCTATATATAAAACATTTCTTTGCAACCAGCATGCTGCCACATCACATGCATGCATGGTTGGGGTGAACTATCCCAAAACTCCGAAAATAGAGTCCCTTACAAAAGAAATTACAGGCCCAGAGGAGGGGCCAAGGTGGTTGTTGCGGAAGGAATAAAAGGATAGGATGTGGTGCTCGCAGGTTCTAGCTCATCAATTACGTATAAACACCCAAATAGATTCGCTCCCTTGTGTATGCAGACAAGAAGTCCCTTCCAAATACGTTTTATCTTCATGAGATGCGGACACAAGTTTTTTTTGTTATACTTGCCGTCCATAAGGACCCAAATGACGTTCACTTGTTTGTGATTGTTTAGGCGGAATTAAATTAAAACAAACAATATATTTTCGACAAAACATCAATCAAGATTATAATTACAATTGTGAATATGTATATCCCTGGACAGTCAGATCCACCACTACAAAAAAAAAATTGACTTCTAGTGACAAAAAATTTTGTCATTAAAAGTCAAATTTTTGTCACTAAAATTATTAGTGAAGAAATTTTTTCGTCACAAGCTCCGTTAGTGAAAGAGCGTCACGAAAAGTTTTTAGTGACGAAACTCTAATTTCATCACTAAATGTAATGATCGATCGGTATGTGTCGATCGATCGGTGAAGATGAAGTGATGGATCAGTTAAAACTGTGATCGATCGGTATTTGTTTGCAATGATCGAATGGCTACCATAACCGATCAATCGTCATGTGTAGGATGATCAAACGATAAGTATTTCCGATCGATCGGTTACATATTGGCGATTGATCGGCACATTTATCCGATCGCATGGTAAGAAATAAACGATCGATCGTTATAGTAATAACGATCAAACGTCTTATATAAGCGATCGATCACTTTTTCATGATCGATCGTTATTTCAACACCGATGGGTCGCTAAATTTAGCGATGGAACGTTGACTACGTAACAGATCAATCGGTGCATCTGACGATCGATCGTTTTTGTTTAATGATCGATCGTTTATTTCTAGACCGATCGGTCGCTTATGGTACCGATAGATCGGTTGCACATACCCGATCGATCGGTTACATTACTGATTGATCATCATTTTGCCTTTTTAATATTGGCGATCAAACGATGGTGTAGAACCGGATGCACTCTTGCTCCACCCGGTGGTCCCTCAGCGTTGTCTTCATCTCAGTTTGCTTCTTCACAAATTCTTGCAAGTATTTTTCTCTAGCAGCTCTCATCGCTTCTATCTCATCCATTTCCTTTGTTAGCTGGTGTTGTAGATCAGAAGATTGTGTAGTCAAAGTTGATGAAGGCGGAGGCTTAACCGCGCGTCCTAATCCCGAACATATCCCGACTTCTTGCTCATTATCTCGGAATATACTTCAATTTCGGTGTAAGTCTTCCGTTCTAAATCACACTGGCGCTAGAAGGCATTCATTCATATTTTTGGTTTATGTTTTGAGATACGTTTTTGTGTTTGTATTTTTTTGAAAGTAGTGTAGATTCTCTTGAGATTGTTGAAAAATGTGTTAAAAGTTGTTGGAATTTGTAAAAAGTTATTGGGATTGGTGAAAATGTATTGTAATTGATGAAAAAATGTGAGGAAAACGTTTTGAAACATGAAACAAACATAGCCTTGATTTCGCAAAAATAATGCAAGTCGCGTGCTTTTAAATGGCATGGCATGGAATACATCTAATTATGGGTCGTCAAGATCATATCCGATGTGTATTTGGGTGGGTAGTACAATTGCCTTGAATCTTTGTTAGTGTTTTGAATGTTGGCAAAAACCCGTGTCAAATTTAAGTTGAATTGTATTTTTGAATTAGTGTTGTTTAAAGTGTTCAAGAGAATAAGAGTGATTCAAATTTGAAAAGATATGAGGATATCTGTCAAGAAGATAAGAGTATTTCAAATTTGAAAAGAGATGAAGATATCTTTCAAGAGCTTTGCCGTAGAAGATAAGATTGAAGAGTATTTAAAATTTGAAGAAGTTCAAATTCATGGAAAGGTATTCATTCCTAAAATCTCTCAGAGTTATCTTCAGAAACACTTCGCCCTACCTTAACTCGAGCTAAATTACAACATTTTTATACAAATTCAATTCGCTCGATGATCAGCAAAATCTACTGTATTTGATTTTTCTTAGCCTATTATATTTAAACCGTGACAAAAAAGTCCAAGATTTTTACCTAAGTCATTTTATTGTTTCTTAGTCTTATGCTTGAGAGAAAAAACCCTTTGATACCTTTGCAAGTGTTCATATTTTCTTTCTCCTATATCAATCACTATTGAAACCAACTTCCTGTGAGAAGGAGGCATTCAAAGAGCTTATGAGGCATTCAACACCGATGGGTCGCTAAATTCAGCGATGGAACGTTGACTACGTAACAGATCAATCGGTGCATCTGACGATCGATCTTTTTTGTTTAATGATCGATCGTTTATTTCTAGACCGATCGATCGCTTATGGTACCGGTAGAATACCCGATCGATCGGTTACATTACTGATCGATCATCATTTTGCCTCTTTAATATTGGCGATCAAACGATGGTGTAGAACCGGATGCGCTCTTGCTCCATTTTAATGAGTTCCTGCTGCTCCAACCGGATGCGCTCTTGCTCCACCCGGTGGTCCCTCAGCGTTGTCTTCATCTCAGCTTGCTTCTTCACAAATTCTTGCAAGTATTTTTCTCTAGCAGCTCTCATCGCTTCTATTTCATCCATTTCCTTTGTGGTGTTGTAGATCAGAAGACTGTGTAGTCAAAGTTGATGAAGGCGGAGGCTTAACCGCGCGTCCTAATCCCGACCATATCCTGACTTCTTGCTCATTATCTCGGAATATACTTCAATTTCGGTGTAAGTCTTCCCTTCTAAATCACACTGGCGCTAGAAGGCATTCATTCGTTCCTGAAAAATAACAATAATTACTAGAAACATTAAAGTAGATAAACTATACATAAATTACATAAAGTAGATTAAAATGAAAGTGACTTACATAAATTTCTCTCGCTCCTTCCGAGGTCCAAATCTCATTTTTGTTTGTATAATTCTTCTTATACAGCTCTGCAAGATTGATATCGCTGCTTTCTTGATTTTTTTACATGTCAATAGCATAAAGTTATTGACAAACAATATCAATAAAATCTAAAATTTATTTCTTAACTTACCATGCAAGCTCGTGTGCGCTGGAACGAGTGCGAACCAGCAGCGTGGTTCACAGTCAACTTTGATCTATTCTTTTTATTTTGCTCGCTTCGTTTCTGCGATATTTTAATAAAATAAATATTAAAAGAATGTAATATTTAAGCAACGGGTTTTTGTAATCATGTACCAAAAATGCTTTGTTGGTGAACAGATCGCATAACTCCTTCCACTCTTCTTCCGTGGTATCAGGGTGCGGCTTCAGCAACGCCGCCTCTTTACTCGGGAAATTCTTGAAATACGCATGCATCCGGTTGTGGTGCATTCGACGTGTCATCATCATAGTCTCAACCACCGTCCTCACGTCCTCTTCGACAGCATCTCCCCTCAGTCCCCAAGTATACGCACCAGCGTTGGGGGCAAACGTCATCGACGACAATTATATGATGTCATACACCAATGCTAGTAGTATACCCAGAAGACAAAAGGTAAATGATACCGAATTTCCTCCAAGACTGAACAGAACACAAGTACCGAGTTCGTCCAACCACGAATACACAATCTCGAATTGTCCATATTGTGGACAATTCAAGGGTTATTACGAGATAAAAGCATATTTATCGCGTCCTAACCCTTGAACATAAGGGTACATATATTATATCCCAAAAATAAACTCAAACATAACAAGTCAAAAACACTCCAATATTCATCCTCTATGCTTCTCAAACTCCATAAATTTTTTTCAGAACTCAAGCACTTCAATAATCAAACATTCAATATATAGCTCAAATACTATACATGTATTAATAATAAAAAAAACACTCTTATAATCATCCTACAGCACTCAAGCACTTCAATAACTAAATCATCCTAACTGGAAATAATTCATTAACATAGACGATCGTTAACAAAACTCAAGCACTTCAATAATTAAACATGAAAATATAATAAATGCTACACAAGGTCAATAACTTGCAATCTGCCCTAACTGGAAATCGATCGTTACTATAAACGATCGATCGATTTTCAATACCGATCGATCTTCATCACATAGACGATTGATCGCCAAACCTCCGTCTAACAAGCGACCAATCTTCCGAAACTGGTGATCGATCATGACTAACCCAGATCGAAAATAAAACTTGTCATGCCTCCCACACACTCAAATTCACGCCCAAAACACTCACAAATCATCCTCATGCAATACTAATTCTAATATACATATTAAAAATACTCTAATAAGCTCTAATCATCACAAATCCAATCCACAATACCCACAAATAGACAAATAAAAAAAATCAAATAACCAACCAAATCATTTCTAAATCATAGTGTAGGTTGATTCAATTACCTCTTGCACGAAATGTAGACCAAAACGAACCAAATTCACACCAAAATCTCACAAATGTCGCCCAAAGTTTTCAATATTCACCCGGTTAAAAAACCAATGAATTTGAGCTTGGGCTTAACCTTAAGCACTTCTAAACACGCTCACAACTAAAAGGACGGTATTTTGACAAAATTTAAGGGAAAAATAACTTCATGTCGTGGGTGTATTTTTGCTTTACCCACGCTTACAACTGATCAATCGGTCTCCTCCTTGCCATGGGTGTATTTTTGCTTCACCCACGGCCTTAAATCATTTTGGAATTTCAAGCGCGATATACACCGATTGATCGATCTTTGTAGCGATCAATCGCCTTGTCAGGCTTAAAATTCCTGTTAAGTTTTAAAACCGATCTATCAATCGATCGTCACGTCCATGTAAAAGAACGACGCATGCAAGCCATCAATCGGTATCAATGTCCGATCGATCGGTATCGACAACTTAAACGACATCATCCTTAACCGATTGAACATCCCAAAAATAACGATCCATCAGTACCAAAATCGACATTTTCATATTGCACTCCCCATCGAAGGCGGTCCGGAGCTCCTTCACATCCTCCTCCAAGGACTGCATCTGCCTCTCAAAAGGTTGTAGAGCCACCTTCATAGTCGCGTTGACACGACTGTCGAGGTCCGCAAATAGCTAGGCCACCCTGGGACGGGGTACTGCAGGCGCTATCGTCTCGAGAGGTGCCTCTGACACTAATGTAGAAGGTCGTCTTGCCTCATCTGCAACTACTGTTGCTCTATGAGCGAACCGTCGAGCCAATGGCCCCCTGCCCCTACTCCTGGATAGAGTGAACTTGTTCAGCGCGCTCTTAACCCCCTTACGAGTATCCTCGATAGCGATCAAGACACCCCGAGAAATGGGGAACTGAGTTCGAAATACGCCGTATGGGAGGTTATATTCCTTAATTCCCCAAGCATCATCCAAAATCCACTTAAACATGTACAGCGGAAAATCTATCCACGTCTGCTGACTCATTAAGAGCATTCACTGAGCTCTCGTGTATGGGCACTCAGTAGAATGACTTCTGCCATCAACGTTCATCATCCAGATAAGGTGCAAAATCCGTCAAAACACACTAAACTCACTCAGTTTGATTATGTTGTCAACCACTGCAGATTTCTTCCCTGTCATCAGCGTCCATAAGTCCTGCTCCGATGTCCTCTGCTCATCCGTAAGGGGAACCGCCGGGAAGCAGGGGGTCTCGGGCCGAAGGAAGCGTAGGAATAAGATGCAAAGTTTAGAGTTTGTATTCAATATGCATTTGTTGAATAATATATTTGGAATTATTAATGAATTTTCATAGGTAATCACAAACACTACTAATTTTTATTCAAAAATATTCACTATGCATTTGTTGATAAAATATAATGCGAATTACAAATAAATTATCACAGGCCTTAGAGCGAAAGGATGAAGACATTGTTAATGCTATGAGTTTGGTGGGAGTTGTGAAGTGTCGGTTGCAGGCTTTGAGAGAGATGGAATGAGATGTTTTTTTGGAACAAGTCAAAACTTTTTGTGTGAATAATTATATTATTGTGTCCAATATGGAAGACATTATACAAACTCGCGATCGCCCGAGTCATGGAGTGCAAACAATTACTTATTTACATCATTTTTGTGTGGAAGTGTTTTTCCAAGTTTTTTATTTGATCGCTCAGGAGATAGATTGTCGTTTCACAAAAGTAAGTACAGACTTATTTCTTTGCATAGCATCTCTTGATCCAATAAACTTATTCTCAACGTTTGATCAAGCTAAATTACTTCGTCTTGCTAAGTTTTATCCAGAAGATTTCTCAGCAACTGATTATATGATTCTTAGAAATCAACTTCACACCTACATTGATGATGTGAGAAATACTAATGTTTTTTCTGGGCTTGAAGATATTGGAGGTCTTGCCGTGAAGATGGTTGAGACAAGAAAGCATATTCTATATCTATTTGTTTGTCTCCTTATTGATTGGCATTGGTCTTACCAATTGCGACTGCAATTGTTGAGCGAGTGTTCTCTACAATGAAGATTATCAAGCCTGACTTACATAATAAGATGAGAGATGACTATATGAATGATAGCATGGTGATATACATCGAGAGGGAAATTTTTGAAACTATTGAGAACGAAGTCATTTTGCAATATTTTCAGAAGATGCAGAGCCGTAAGATCCAATTGCCACCTCTCAGTTTCAGAAAATAGTACAGTACGTGTACACTTTTGCATTACGTAGTAAACATTTTTGAGATGTCATATTGCCTTAGGAGTTTGCCCCCCTTTAACTAAAATCCTTATTCTTCCACTTTCTGTAAGTTCCCTGAAAGATCAGCGAGATGATGGTTCTTTAATGCTCGTGCCAACAAATCCCGATGTCCTTGAACCCGACCTCCTCAACTGCAAAACAGAAGAATATCAAGGCGGTCCTTCCCAAGAAGAAAAGACCCTCTGATGCTTAAGTTAGTATCTAATAGCGTGAGGCTCAGAAATTAAGCAGTTAAACTGTATGTAATTAGTATCTTTTAGAATCAATCCTTCTCTTCCTTTACATATTCCCGGATATTTATATTATTTTTAGATTATCATTGGTCTCCAGTTGTTTTGCTTGGGGATCATATCCTTATCCCTTCGAGGTCGTGCACCACTATCTGGTCGTGGAGTGAAATGTAGCGGGCGGATATCCCGTTAACTGCCATGGTTATCCCTTCGAGGTCGTGCCCCACTATCTAGTCGTGGAGTGAGATGTAGCGGGCGGATATCCCGTTAACTGTCACGGTTATCCCTTCGATGTCGTGCCCCACTATCTGGTCGTGGAGTGAGATGTAGCGGACGGATATCCCGTTAACTACCACAGTTTTAACAAGATAATACTCAACGGCTAACCCACTTGACCTCGATGTCAGACGCGCTTGACTGATAACACGGAAACCTCGATCTCACGACATCGGTCGTGCCGAGGATTTCGGATTTATACCGAGTCTTCAACTGATCCGCCAACGACTTCGATAATCTTTCCTTAATGGGCTCCTTCTCATGGGCTCGGATTACTTTCAATGACCAACTTATTTAACATTTTAAAGTCTGCCCGAACCCCCACTGGGCTGTCTTGGGCTTATTGGGCCTATTAGGCCTTAACTCAATTCTAGTCATTTTTATGACTCATCAGGTCTCCAGTTGTTTTGCTTGGGGATCATGTTCTTATCCCTTCGAGGTCGTGCCCCACTATCTGGTCGTGGAGTGAGATGTAGCGGGCAGATATCCCGTTAACTGCCACGGTTATCCCTTCGAGGTCGTGCCCCACTATCTGGTCGTGGAGTGAGATGTAGCGGACGGATATTCCGTTAACTGCCACTGTTTTAACAAGATAATGCTCAACGGCTAACTCACTTGACCTCAATGTCGGGCGCGCTTTACTAATAACACGGAAACCTCGATCTCACGACATCGGTCGTGCCGAGGATTTCAGATTTATACCGAGTCTTCAACTGATCCACCAACGACTTTGATAATCTTTCCTTAATGGGCTCCTTCTCGTGGGCTCGAATTACTTTCAATGACCAACTTATTTAACATACTGAAGTCTGCCCGAACCCCCACTGGGCTGCCTTGGGCTTATTGGGCCTACTAGGCCTTAACTCAATTCTAGTCATTTTTATGACTCATCATTTCCATTATTTCTGTTATTATCGAATGGTTAACTTACATATAGAAGGTCAGGTTCTTGGACTAGATGAGGGGATTATGAGACAGCTAAGGCGGGCCAGCTGAGAACGTGGATTTTTTTCGGAACCTCCAAAATTTATTAGAGGAGCCTCACTTGTGGCGGAGGAACATGGAGTTTGAGAGAGCCTCCTCCCTTGGATATAAGCATTGATCTCGGAACCTTAGTCATTGACTATGCAGTTTATAGCATTGCATGTCAGTTCCAAAGGTGTTCCATTTTTAAGTTGTCGCCTACATAGCAGCGGTGAACATTATAGGCTCTGATTGGTACAACCAGTTAAGCCATGCTCCCCTCACTCAAGTACGCAATGAACCGACGTCCTCTGCACCTGGGTGGTATGTGGGTTGTGAAGTCCCCTCATGGTCAGAGTTTCAATAGTTGGTAGAGGGAGAAGAAGAGAGAGAAAAAAAGTACGCAGTGAACTCCACATCCTCGGGCCCATATATACTTCCAGATGTTTGGGCCTAACAGGGCTAGAAAACTGTATTTTCCACAAAAAGAAAGCTAGCTATCAATAGGTAGCGAGACTGGGCTAAAACGGCGGGAAAGGATTATAGGCTCAAGGTTATAGTTAGCCTGTGTAAAATGTATTTATTTCTATAATTCTTTTACCAAATAATACTATCAACACAAATTAGTGCACACACAATACAAAAACCAACCAATCAAAAACCTCCAACGCAATTAGATTAGCATATCTCATACATTACAAATCATGTACATACTTCAAAATTTTAGACCAAATTAAAAAAATTATAAAATAATCTCTTTTTTTCTTGTTAAATTATTGTTTTTTATTATAATATTTATTTAAATCTTCTCTCTTCATTTAAATTTTAACACTAAAACATCAAGAGTATATTTAATTTTAATTGAAATCTATTAATTTCTTTCCTAGGAACTATTAAATCGAGAGATCAAAGAAAGAAAGATAGGGGACGTGACTAATGACGTTCTTCCCTTAAAATACAACTTTTGATGAGAAAAATATTCCTCGCGTGTAATCCAAAAAGCTTCACGAGTGTTCCAAAATCTACCGATCATTGGCATTTTATGTAAGTTTTTGGTAATCAAATCAGGATTTGTGTTTTAAATTCATAGAAGAATTATAGGATAGAAGTCAGGCCCCAACAGGCATATTCCAACGATATCATAGATCCATCGTATCTAAAACTTTCCAACCAACTTCCTTGTCGCTTTGCTTAGAAAAAACAAAAAAATACGTCCTTGACGCTTTGCTTCTAGAAGACAAAAGAGCTTTGCTGGTGGTGGTTGCGTTAAATGTATTCGGGCGTTTGTTTTCTCGATATTTCTAAATAAACGTAAAATAATTTTTTTTTTATTAAATTATAAAATAATATTATACTATTTAATTAATATTCTCTTTCTTTACTTTTCTATAAAATACTATATTTATTCACAAACTTCAATATTCAAAATTTTCAAAACCTCCATAGTTTCACGGACAAACACGGTAAGAGAATAATGGACGCTGGTGCGTATACATTGTAGCTGAAGACTATTTTACCCTCTGGACTCCACGCGCAACAGATGTATGAAAACAGTGCTGACAAGCCTTCTTGTATTTTTTTTATTATTCCTTTTTCAGATATATGATATAAATATTTAAATAATATTTAAATTTTATTGATATATATTTTTATATAATAATAATTTATATTAACATTCGTATAAAATAATATTGTGATGGTAATATTAAAAATTTGTAGGTAAATTTTAAAAAAATTCTTAAAATAAACAAGTAATAAACACTTTGACCGTTTTTCACTTTTTTTTTCTTTTATCTTTTTCTTTTTCTTGATTAATTTGAGAAAGAGGAAAGGGATAAACACGCTTAATTCTTTGAAGAAACAGTGGAACCTTATCCTGTATAAGATGGAAAGGAAAACGTTCAGACTTCGGTACCTTTTTTTTTTCCTCCCTAATCTCATCACTTCTCTAAAAAACTAGCTCGTGTGGCAGAACAAGAGCCGCTGAGAAAGAGAGAAGGCAAAGATGGAGAAGATCGAGCACACCACAGTACCCACTAATGGCATAAACATGCACATAGCGTCTATCGGGACCGGCCCCGTGATCCTCTTCCTCCATGGCTTCCCTGAGCTCTGGTACTCGTGGCGCCACCAGCTTCTCTATCTATCCTCCCTTGGTTACCGCTGCATAGCCCCCGACCTTCGCGGATTCGGCGACACGGATGCGCCTCCATCCTCCTCCTCCTACACCGCGTTCCACATCGTTGGGGATCTCGTTGGTCTTCTTGACCATCTGGGAATTGACCAGATCTTCTTGGTCGGCCATGACTGGGGCGCTGTAATGGCCTGGTATTTCTGCTTGTTCAGGCCTGATCGGATCAAGGCCTTGGTCAACATGAGCGTGGCGTTCCGTCCTAGAAACCCAGAAAGAAAGCCCTTGGAGAGCTTGAGGGCTTTATTTGGTGATGATTACTACATTTGCAGGTTTCAGGTAAGTCAGTGTTTCTGTTTGTTTTAGCGATCTTTATATATGGTTCATAATATATTTTCCATTTTGGGTAACGGGAGTTGTTTTCTTTCAATTGTTTTAAAATTCACTGCTCCTTTTGATTTTTTTTTTTCATATGGGTTGAATTGTGTCAAAGCCTAGTTTTCCTTTTAAGGAGATTCCGATGGCTTTATTGATGTTATTAAGGCGCTATTGAAGGTAATCGGCTGATTTCTCTACCCATTTTGCTTTGAGATATCTCATCTTTCGTAAATCATGAATGGCAGTTAATGAGCCGGATTGGGATTATTAATTGCTGCTTGCTGATTTTCGGAGATACTCTGCTATCCTATTTCTATATGCATTTCACTTTGATTCGGACCTAGAAAAGTATGTTTTACTTCATCTGCATTTATCAGCATGCTACTGCTAAGCTTTCTGGACCCACTACTGTAATTTGCACCGCACGATCTTATCCGAGTTCTTTTAATTTATTAGAAGCTTAAAAAATTGGTAAATAAATCATCAATTTACGCCCAAGGAATGTCCAGCAAGTGTGTATTCTTTTTGAGTTCCCTTCATTATTTAGGGACAAAGTGATCATTTGCGTGATGGATCAAGTCTGAATCTTTCTTCATTCTTCTTAGGTGTGTAATCGTTTCTGAATAAAATGGCTCTTTTTTCTGTCTGTGCATTTAACCAAGATTCCGGCAATGAAGTTATAGAGAGATGAAAACTTGTGATTTTGGAGATCCAAATTCTTGTCTGTTAGATGTCACTCTTTCTATTGCATCAATTTCTTTCACGTAGAGGTTGGTGACCAAAGTCCATGGAATATAAAGAATTGGACAAAGAGCCTCGCAAGATGTGATTAAGACAGGACATGCATGTGATGTTTAAAATTTAAATATCCCTTTCTTCAGATACTTGGATGAAGTTGCTTGGCCTTGTCTTTAATCAATGAGTAAACCCAATAGACGTCTTCAATCTAAAAGATGGAATATCTTAATACATTCTTGGATGTCTTAAGGAATGCAATTCTATTTCTGTATCATGAAAGGAGTCTACCTATCCTGTGACGTGAAGTGTGAATTTTGATCTCTGAAGTGGCCACTTGGTGCACCCAATATCTTATTATTTCTCAAAGTATTCAAGTGATCAAAAATGTTAAATAGTTTTAATTGTGCTGTAGGAACCTGGGGAGATTGAAGAAGAATTTTCTGATGCAGGAACCGAGAGAATAATAAAGGCATTTCTCACATCTCGCAATCCACATCCTCCTTGTGTACCTAAAGGAAGATTTGGAGGTTCCCGAGATACTCCAATTACCTTGCCATCTTGGCTGTCAGAAGAAGATGTCAGTTATTTTGTCAGCAAATTTGATAAGAAAGGATTCAGTGGAGGACTGAACTACTATCGAGCTTTGAACCTGTATGTTTCTTTTACTTCTCAAAATTGGAACAAGTATCTATCAACATGGTTACTATAGGAGTTGGAGCGAAAATTTATATCGGTGATTACATTTTCTACTATGGGATGGATCTACATACAAGAGATCATCTCCCATGGCTGCTGCTTGTGTAAAAGATTTTATTTTGTTTTTTGAGAGAGCTATTTTCTGGCCAAATTATTCATATGGGTCACTGGAGGAAAGCAACTAAGTTCAAATTCTTGTGATCTATGAGGTGTTAACCGTACTGAAGCAATTGTAGCAAGAATATTATCTCGCACATTGAAACATTGAATTCGCTCATTGCATTGCTCTGGGGCAGCAGGACGCATTAGGACCTTGCTATGCTATTTGAGAAAGTGACTGAAAAAATGAACAAGGCTCCTTCCTGTTATATTATTATGCGTTTTGATGTGTCTGTTGCAGAACCTGGGAGCTCACAGCACCTTGGACTGGAGTGCAAATCAAAGTGCCAGTGAAGTTTATCGTGGGGGACCTAGATATCACCTATTATGGTCCTGCCGTCCAGGGTTATATACACAATGGTGGTTTCAAGAGAGACGTGCCATATTTGCAAGAAGTGGTTGTCATGGAAGATGCAGCTCACTTCATAAACCAAGAAAAACCTGAGGAGATCAGCGCACACATATACGACTTTATCAAGAAGTTTTAGCTTTCCCTTTCAACAACATAAGCATGCTGAATTCCTATATAAGACGTATGTATTCCAGTCGCCATAGCTTGTATTCTGTAGAGGATTTCCATCCACAGCTAGCACATTCTGTTTGGTTGTTTTGTTCTCTACCCGAATAAAGAATGTACCCGCGTGCAAAATTCCTATGGCATTACCTCTTCTTCTCGTGTACCCTCTGAATGTTAGGCTATGTGGAGCCTGGTTTTTTATATCCGACCCGGATAGTACCCGATTCGATGAAGAGTGTTTACGGTTTAAAATGGGATTTTTTTTTAGGCTAACCCTACGTGGCCCGTTTTGGTGGAGCGACCCAGTGGGCGGTCATTTATATGTAACGCTCAGGGATAGGGTTTTATTGAGAGAAAAGTTGTCTTTTGCGCAGTCTTTTGCATGACGGTTGACGTCTTCTTCTACTTGATCCAAGAATAGTGAAATCTTTGCAACTCTGTAGACGTACCTCACATTGAGGGAACCACGTAAATTATGTGGCGTGTCATTGCTTATTTTGTTCTTATTTCATTTTTCATTGTTTTTTGCAGACAGAGAATAGTATTTTTCCCAACACTGAACACAGCCCATCAAAGACTCTTAGAATTTGTCAGGTATTTTTCCAACACTAGTGGCCTACCGAACGAAGAGCGTGGGTAGTCTTGGACCTCCTCAACCTCAAAAATTAGCTCAAGGGGTGAAATTTTTCCTCACACTTATATATAAACTGACTATCAGCTCCTTTCACAACCGATGTGGGACTAACTCCAACAATCTCCTCCTTATACATCGGGTCCTGGGTTGGGAGGAGACAATCTGTTTCTCTCATAGACTGTTAGGTCCAATAATTGTTGGTAAATCTGGGCTCCAACAGCCCCTTCCATAACCAATGTGAGACTAACCCTAACAGGTGGAGAATCAGACTGTAGTAAGACTTGAGCTAAATCTTGTTTAGTCGCTCAATCTTGTTTAGTCGTTGCAAAAGGAGAAAGCCAAGTTTTGGAGACCAATATGCTTAACTGAGGAGGATCAATCACTGTAGTAAGACTTGAACTCAATTTTGTTTAACTTGAACTTAATTTTGTTTAGTCATTGCAAAAGGAAAAAAAGCCAAGTTTTGGAGACCAATATGCTTCACTGAGGAGGATCAATCAATGTAGTAAGACTTGAGCTCAATCTTGTTTAGTCGTTGCAAAAGGAGAAAGCCAAGTTTTGGAGACCAATATGCTTCACTGAGGAGGATCAATCGCTGAAGTAAGACTTGAGCTCAATCTTGTTTAGTCGTTGCAAAAGGAGAAAGCCAAGTTTTGGAGACCAATGTGCTTCACTGAGGAGGATCAATCAGTTGCAGAGACAGGTAAATCTAAATTTACGCAATACAAGCACGCTGTAGTGTGTACTGATTTAGCATGTATCCAAATTTTCCTGGACTATCCAGCGTTAGCCGGACATAAGAGAGGCGTGAAATGAATGGTCACTGCCTGGCTAGAACTCACACATAAGAATATGTTGATCAATTACAAGACTTAGAAGTCTGCCAGACTCAGCAATCATAACCCTGGCCTGCGAGATGCAATTTTTTCTTCAAACAAAAAAAGAGACAAAATTGCAAGAGAGCGACGCCAACCAGTTTAAGCCGTAACTTCTTGCCTGCCACTCCCCTATACATCAATTCATGACGAGTCCCAGTGGACCAACCAAAAGGTTTGTGACTATTCTAAGCTGATGAGATCTATTACATTATGCAACCACAATATTAAGCCTGCAACTTCATGTTTTATTATTCGAACTGTAGGAGTCACTTTCATATTTACTTAGATTGTGTTTTATTTAAAGGGTTTTTTTTTGAAAATTTTTAAAAATATTTAATTTTTATTGGAGTTGGTAAAAATGTGTAGAGATGATTTTATATAATGTTTTAATAAAAAAATATTAAAGGTAGGTGAAAAAGTTTGGAAATAGAAGATTAGTAACAAATTTTTTAAAAAAAATATATTGGAGTTTGTGTGAAAAATTGTTAAAGTTTGTGTAAAAGATATTAGTATTTGTGTAAATTTTTTTTTAAAAAATTTGGATGCTCTTTTTATAAATTTTATTGCATTTGTATCTTAAAATACTTTTACAAATTAACATGTCCTAAAACAACCTTCTATATGTATGTATGTGTATATATTTTATGCTCAGTTGGACATGGGTGGCCACTTTACTATTATATATTTTCAGGTGATTCTGAAATTCCCATATCTATATATTCATTAATCTCTGTAATGCGGTATCTCAATTCCTTCATATAGATTTGAAGTCTGAACTTGAGGGAAGAGGACGGATTCCCTCCGAAGGGGAATCCATTCTCCTTGAGGGAATGCAATTCTATAATCGAATGATGTCAATCGTTATAATTCTCCGGCCTCATGGGGTTTAAACTTTCATCTTCAAGCGGCGATAATAAAGGCTGTGTCAAGTTCTGATGTAGGAACCGGGGGAGCTAGGTTGATGAAGAGTTCTCTCGTGTAGGAACTCCAAGAATATAATTAAAGCGATTTCTGACATCTCGTGATCCTCGTCCTCCATGTATACCCAGAGGGGGGATTTGGAGGTTCCCCAGCTGATGCTCCAACTACCTTGCCGTCGTGGCTATCAGAAGAAGATGTCGATAATTACGTGGCGAGCAAATTTGAGAAGAAGGGCTTCACTGGAGGACTCAACTATTATTGAGCTATGGACCTGTACGTATCATTTATTTGAATTTCTGTCATCGAACATGAAAACCTTGATGTGTTATTTGTGGGAGTGCCTAAACAAATAAGCAAGGCTGTTTTTCTTTTTCTCTCAATAGAACCTGGGAGCTCACGTACAGCACCATGGACTGGAGCGCAAATCAAAGTGCCAGTGAAGTTTATTGTGGGTGAGCTAGAAATGGCCTGGTGTCCAGGAGTACATATATACGCGAAGGCGTCCAGTGAAGTTTGTGTGTCTGAACTTGAGATTTTGAAATGAGCAAACCATCAAACTTCAATGCCTCAACTACTATACCAACCCTTTAGGGTAACAAAGAGTGGACCTTAGTTCAGGAGAATTAAAATTTATTAATTTCGTTGACTTTCTTATCATTTTGCCGTGAATGACAGCTATAGAGTAGTAGTACTTAAGAAGTAGAGGCTGGTCACGATTTGTGATCAAGACGGATAATGAAGCACGTGATTTTAGAGTCGTGAAATTCTTTTGCTGTCAATATAGGACTAATGGCTAACTAAAACATTAAATCTGATCGTTAATTTAAGAGGAAAAAAAAATAAGAAATCAATTTATTACTTTTAATTGTTTTTTGAGAAGTTACAATTAACACAATCATTCCAATTAATCTAAATGTATTGATATATAGCATAGAGTAACTATCTTAATCATATGTTCATTTGATAAGTAATTTTACTTTAATTAAAAATAGAAGAATAATTTTCTAAAAAAAATATATTATTACTTTTATCTTTAAAATTACAATTTATGATATTCTTATATTAAATTTATAAAGTTAGAAAAAAAATTAAATTTAAGGGTCGCCCCTCAAATTTGTTTTGTAGTACTGAAGTTTTGTTCCGAAATAAATGCAAACTAATATCATATTGGTTATGTTTGTGTTGAAAATTTTTTGGTATTGAGTTTAATGTTGGTATTGGGTTTAGTGAAAAAGTAAAGAGATAATTTTTTTATATTTTTTATGGGAGAGATTATATTGTAGTATTTTATTGGGAGTTGGTGAAATATTTTGTAAAATTTTTGGTGCAAACGCACCCTGACTCCATCATGCTTGTTGTACGGGCCCAAGTTAGTTCCTTTGATCTTATTTATATTTGGGCCACCCATTATCTCGTCCAAAAAAAGAATAGAAAGAGAGGAACTCAACGAAGTTACCAGAAAACAACAGTGAAACAAGGGGAAGAGAGATGAGAGATGAAAGTGTTAGGTGTTTTTGGACCTTCTCAAGATCAAAAGTTAGCTCAAAAAGTGAGGGTTTCACTCACATTTATAAACTGACCACCGACCAATTCATTCCACAATCGATGTGGGACAAACACTAACAATTTCTCCCTCACACATCAAGCCTTGAGTTGGGCAGAGACAACAATTTTCTCTCATAGACTATTAGGTCTTAGACTTGTTAGTAGACCTAGGCTCTATCAGTGTTAGGTGGTCTTGAGTCTTCTCAACCACAAAAGCTAGTTCAAAATGTGAGGTTTTACCTCACACTTATAAACCGAGTTACAGCATTGGTGAATCTGAGCGTCCCATTTCTCCCTAGGAACCCAGGTTTGAGAAAGTTGGATGGATTCAGGGCTATGTTTGGTGATGATTACTACTTTTGCAGGTTTCAGGTAAATTTATTTGGTTGATCGTTCTAACTCCATTATTTCTACGGTTTTTAGTCGTATTAGAAAGATAGAAGACAGTGTTGAGTGCAACCAGTTAAAGCTTTGAGGAGGTCAAGTGAGTCTGATTCCGCCTAGAAAGAAAACAGTGAGAGCCTGATTCCTATTGGGATAAATCCTTCATTCAATATGTTCTATGACCCTCTCTCTTGGAGACTTCATGTAAAGCCATTTTTGCGATTTCTGCTGAACTATTTTCCAAGTTTGTTCTGTTGTGGTAGGCATATATTTCTTCTCTGGTTATGTAACTCGTCTGACTCTAAGATACTAAATTTTGCTGCAGGAACCTGGAGAAGTTGAAAAAGATTTTGCTTGTGTGGATACTGCAATACTAGTGAAGAAGTTCTATTCACTTTTTGGTCCACATCCTGTGTATCTAAAGAGGTGGGATTTAGAGGATTGCCAACTCCAGATACCTTGCCCGATTGGTTGTCAGAAGAAGATATTAGCTATTAATTTGAAAATCGCACGAGCACATGCACCCACCAACTTTCTAGTTTGGGATTACCCGAGATGAGAGAAATTAACAGTTAAAGCATTACTCTCTCATCTTGCAGAAGCTGGGAGCTCACAGCACCCTGGACTGGATGCCAAATCAAAGTGCTGGCGAAGTTGGTTGTTGGCGACAAGGACATCGCCTACAATATCCCAGGTATCAAGGAATATATAAACAGCTGTGGCTTCAAGAAAGACGTGCCCAATCTGCAAGACGTAATTGTGATGGAGGGAGTATCGCACTTTATCAACCAAGAGAAGGCAGAGGAGAGTAGCGCACACATGAATTTATCAAGCATTTCTGCATATTGATGTTTGTACTTCCAGATATCATAAAAGAACCCATAATCTACATTAAGCCCTGCTTTGTTGTTTAATTATGGTGACCCCTTTTTAATTGTGGCAAGCAAGACCTTCACAAGTGATCCCAAGCAGTAATTACTCCCAAGTTGAAATTTGCAATGAACAAATCTAGTGACAGTGAACGCTGAACATAGCCCCTTTGACTGAGCATATAGAAGATAAATGTATCCTACACAAAAGTAACATAACACCCTACCAGCTCCGAGCGGAATGTCACCAAATGGCTTAGTATATGAACATTTTCTAAATAAAAAATTGTTACGCAGACAGTGAATCAACTACCTGGCGACATCACCACACATCTAAAGAAAGTCATCACGGTCAAAAGATTTGTCTAGGCAGCACAAGCAAGCCATAGATCAAAATATTAATTGCATGACTCGGATAATTGAGAAGAACGAATAATAGTCACAGCTTTCACTACTCAAAATCATGCTTTAGCATCACTATACTCAACAAGCTTTAAAATCCAACGGATTGCACTTCTAAAAGAAAAGATATCCATCTCAAAAAGGGAAAACACAAATGAAACCTGCAAAACATCATATAAAAAGGGAACCACCATAGCAACATGTTTGAACTTAAAAGTGCATTTGTATTTTGCGGATGGGTTCAGCAACTCAGACTCTGAAGCCCCTGCTGTTCCTTTTCCCTCTAGCTCTCTCAAATTTTCTTCCTTTTGCTCGAACATAGGGTTTTGAGTGGCTGTGTGGCACACCAGGAGCCGGTCCAAAGTGCTTTACAGCTTCACGAGCATTCTTAGGACCTCTGAGGAGGACCTGCAGTATTTACCTCTTTGATCAATTTCCAAACTATCTCTTAACCAAAAACAAAAAAACCAGTAGACAAAATATTCTTGATCAAATAGACAACCACACGAACATAGGAGATCAGATCAGATAAATCCTGATTTGCATATCCAGTATTAGTGGGTTAAGATATATCCATGAAGTTCTAACAATTAAATACAACAATCCACTTATTTGAACTCCCAGCAGAACCAACCCCTTATATTGAACAGATAAGTTTAAATACCGCATAAAATTCTGGAGATCCATATATTTCCCTTTCAGCTTAAACGTCTATGATTCACCAAGCTTGCCCAGCTATCGTATGGTTCAGACAATGGGCTAATCAGGATCTATGCAACCCCTCCCCCATGCAGATTCTACGGTTCAGACAATGAGCAAATGAGGATCTATGCAACCTCTCCCCCATGCAGATTATATGGTTCAGACAATGGTCTCTAATCAGGATCTATGCAACCCCTCCCCCATCAGATTCTATGTTTCAGACAATGGGCTAATCAGGATCTATGCAACCCCTCCCCATGCAATTCTAGTACCAGAACTGAAGGAGAGTACCAAATTGTCAGTCGGGTAGTGAGGAACAATAGATTATAAATAAAACGGAAGCATCTTTCATTTAACCAATAAAAAGATGATGCTTATGTTCCGGTCTTAACCTTCCTTAAGAGAAATTGCATTTCTCAAACAACCTCTGAAAAAAGTACCTAACCACCTGAAATTTCGACATCAGACCAAAAACTCCCAGTTGAACCACCAAAATTAGTCAGGACCTACAGTACTTACACACTGACCAGGTGAAAGGAAGATTCTTCGGAGAAGATATATGGAGAACCAGAACAGACAACTCCATGAAAACCATAAATGTGGAGCAACAAAAAACTACTGCTTGAAACCTCCTAATATGATCTTGGCAGAATGGGCATCTCCAAGTACAAGTCAGACATGCACACCAAACACATAAGGCGTGCCACAAACAGGTCCAGATAATTGAAGCAGTTAGGTTAACGATTACTTCTAACTATGGCGCTAGCCTATAGACTAGTACATAAGTTTCAAAGGATCAAGCTTGCAGGAGCTGCATGAATAATGAACTCAAGAAATCACTTCAAAAGTGTAATAACACCATAAGCTACAAAAATTTAAAAATATATAAACTTACCCCTTCCAACCTATAAATCATCCAGACTAATGAAATAATCATCTAAGAAAATTTTAATTTTCAAATCTATCAACTTCATCCAAATTTGACAACCACTTAATTATTGTCACTAAGAACAAATCAAGCAAGCATTCATAATCAAACCTATTCAATTCCTGTGAAACAGCACAATTCCATAGTTAGATAATCTATCTACTCTGTGAATTGGAAATATCCATTTACCTATCAAGAACAAAAACTACAGAACCAGTTGCGTTGGCACAATTAAAAAATGAAAAACAAAGTAAAGTACATACCGTGTTCTGCCCAAGAGGAGCTCTGAGAGCCAGCTGGTCAAATGTCAAGCACTCACCACCTGCCTTCTCAATCCTCGCTCTAGCAGTCTCTGTGAACCTAAGGGCAGTCACTTTCAGAGCAGGGACTTCATAGACTCGAATGTCATCAGTCACAGTTCCAACAACCACACCAATCTTACCCTCCTATAAACGAAACCAGAGACCCTATTCAGCATGAATGTAAGAAACAATATCTATCAACACGAATAGATAAAAGTCGCCCAGAAAACCCTAAAGTCTGCTCGGTTGATAACTACGTATATTGATTGAAGTTTTAACAAAAGTTATATATTTCGATCCTTAGCTTTCTTAGCAACCAAACAAATGGTTCTAAGTTCGTGAGATCCGAAACGATACGCCCCTACCTTATACACCCAAACAATGTCTATTTTGTTTTCTTCTTTCTACTCTAAAGTCTATTTTGTCGCCCAGAAAACCCTAAAGTCTGCTCGGTTGATAACTACGTATATTGATTGAAGTTTTAACAAAAGTTATATATTTCGATCCTTCGCTTTCTTAGCAACCAAACAAATGGTTCTAAGTTCGTGAGATCCGAAACGATACGCCCCTACCTTATACACCCAAACAATGTCTATTTTGTTTTCTTCTTTCTACTCTGTTTTCCCAGACCCAGACAGAACATAGAGAGGAGGGAGGGAGGGAGGGAGGTGGAGAGAGAGAGCGAGAGAGAGACCTTGCCCTTCATGAAACCAATCAACCTGGAGAGTGATAGAGGCGGCTTGTTCACCTTGCTCATGAAGAGCCTCTTCAGTATCACAGCATTGAACTTGCTCCCTGTCCTCCGCACCAGAAACCGGTACAGCTGTTCATATATCAGTGATTAACGTCAACCGCAAATCACCCACACATATACATTTTGCACAGACAGACACACAAAGTACCTTAACGATAAGTTTCAGGTAAATATCATCTGATTTGGGGGCGGTCCGCTTGGACTTCTTGCTCTTGCCACCGGCGACCAAATCAATACCCTGCGAAAATAAAGGAGGTGAAAGTGAGTGCACGAAGCGGGCGAAACGATAACGGGATTCTACCTCGTTAGGGTTTCTGGGAGGAAGCTAATACCATGGCTAATGGTCCTGGTGGCTGGTGCTCGGCGCGACTGCAAAAAACGCAAATTGTGCTTTTAGAAGGAGACAGATATAGGGGCTAGGGTTTTGGGACTCGGAGAGTAATTCTAAAGTGCCGAGATCACATGAAAACCCATGAATCCTGATCTTCAACCGTCCACGTGGCTAACAATGGATTTATCACAGCGATCACTGATTTAAAGCAGTGTTTGTCCATAAAATAAAAATAAAAATATGTCTATCTTCTATTCAGAAATAAATAAATAAATATATTTATCGTCTATAAGGTCGTGGTAAAACCTCATTCGTACGATCTTTCTTCATCTTTAATATTAAAAAAAAAAGTAAAAACACTGCGGAAGTTTGGCAATTTTTTGTATTTCACTCCTCACATTTCGGTTAGCATGTCTTAAAAAAATAAATAAATAATTATTATTATAATATTAAATTAACTAAAATTACAAAAACTAAAACAAACCTTACAATCTAAAATTTTAAAAAATATAAAATAAAATTAAAGTATTAAAAGATAAAAAAAATTATCCCCTTACATTTTCATCTAATATTTTTAACGAATAGCGTGTCATGTGTCTTAAAAAATAAATAAATATGATTATTATAGAATATTATAATTAAATAACTAAAAACCTTTTATCTTAAATTCTTTTATAAATTATAGATTATATAACAAATATTAAAAAATAATAATGATGCAGGCCACATAACCATATATTGACACTAGTTTGTTACCTCAACAATTTTGTTAGAAAAACTATATGAAAATGCGACAAATGCATAATTTTCAAAGTATGATAAACCAGGGTGATGTTCGTTTTGAGAAAAAATGTAGGATTTTAGAGAAGTTGTGAATTTTTATGTTGAATAGTGTTTTATTGGTGTTTGTGTAAAGTGGAGAGAGAAATGATTTGATGTAATTGTTTAATAAAAAAGTATTGGAGTTATGTGAAAAGGTATAGAGAGAGAAAATTTATGTTGAATAAAAAATTAAAAAGTTGTTGGAGATTGTGTAAAATGTATTGGTTTTTGTGTTTGAATTCTGAATATGTTCGGTGGTAGAATTGTGAATATACTTAGAATCCTGAAAATATGGTGAAAACGAACATACCCCTGGTAATAATTTGTAAATTCTCAAAATTCAAGTGTTTCCTCGTCACCTCAGTTATTCATCTACCCCATTGTAGATTAGATTTTAAGAAGAAGAACAAGCAACGAGGTTATAAAGTTGAAAGGGAAGAAAATATACTATAGTTGCCTCCGCTCAAATAATTATGCTAAATATCTCCACTGGCCTTTGGGGTTTAAGCTTTTTCCAGATTGATCCTTAGGGTAAACTTTTCCCTACATGTATCCCTGCGATTTGGACCTAATCTCATTCTCATCTTAATGGTAACTTCTTTAACGGAATTGCACATGTGGATAAAGTCGTACACGTCATACCCATTTATAATCTGCCACACGTCAATGATTGTTGACTAGAGTAATACGCATTGACAAAGTGGGACCCACGTGCCATATGACATTCCACACTGGATTAAAGCCCTCTAGCTACGTGTTTAAGTGGCATCCATTTAAAACTAGCCTCAACACTGTCATTGAGCTCCAATTTCGCAAGAACCTTAAATCCCTAAATACCTAACTCATTCTCATTTACCTTTGATTTCCCTTCAGCAACTCCACAAATCCCCTGCGATGTCAATTGGAACCGCATCCTCGTCGTCTGTTAGAAATGGAAGGCAAGCACTATCGGAACTAAAGGGTGACAAAGACGCACGTGTCTGCTTCTGCGGAATCAAGGCAAGAATGAGGACAAGCATGATAGAGGGGGAATCCGGGTAGAAGATTTTTCGGCAACCCGCGTTATTCAAGTTGTTTGGTTAGCATCCAGTGCATCTTTCTATTAATTAAGTTCATTACTTACCCTAATTTTCTTATGATAATTTTTTTTAGAAGAATATTAGCTTTCTTATCTTTTTGAGCTCTTTGATTAATTACATGTTTTACTACTTTCGGTACCTTGAAAATTTTTAAATATTACTTTTCATTGCTAGAAAATACTAAAATACCCTTATTACATGTTTTTAGCCCTAATTTCTTACAAAACCTTTTTTTCTTCAAACTTTTTGTTTGTTTTGCATTATTCCCTTAATTACCAAGCCAATAGGACCTAATCTAGGATTGTCGTGTACCCTATTGATTATTTTTAAGAATTTTTGCAAGAAATAGGATTTTCGGGCTTAGAAAATAGGATTTCATAACTTTAGGCTTGGAAATCACTTGGAATTGGGCCTCCAAGCACACCATTTAGCCCAGCCCATGACTCAACCCATGCCACCTCTTCCTTTGACATACAAAACCGGTCAAAGCCCATAGATTTGCATGTAATGATTGCCAATAATTAAAATCATGCAAAACCACCCTCCAGACATGATCATTAGTTCTATTTAACCCCCTAGCATAGTTAAACTAACCCTAGGATGCAAACCATGGTCAAGAAGTAGTATAAATAGGGAGCTTTGAGAAGGTTTTTCTTCACAGAGCACATCTGACCATCATTAGAGAGAGGGAGAGTGAGAGGGAGCTAGATAAAGAAGAATAAGAAGAAGAAATGAGAGAAAGGAGAAGGCTAGCCGAATTTCTCTTGGAGGAAGAAAAAGAGGAATTTTTGGAAGAAAATTGGTAAAGGTTGAGGTTCTCTTGAGCTTTGCAATCCTTAAATTATTTTGATGATTTTGACTTTAACAGCAAGCTCTATGTAGGTTTTAAAATCCATAAAGCTCATCAAAGACCAAGAAAGTTCAAGAGAGGTAATGGTAGTTTATGAGTTAATGACATTGTTGATATTTTGATGATTTTAGGTTAACAATGTGATATGTAGTGATTGGGAACCTTTCATTAGGTGGCTATTCATGAGCTAGATAAGAAATTATAATGGTTAGATGCAAAAGGATTTTGAAGAATAGAAAGTATTGTTAAGTTTAGGTCATATAGCCCCTTTGATGAATTTTGAGGTGAATATTGTGTAATTACCTTGCATGGCATAATTTCTGGAAGATTAAGAAGTATTAGAAACATATAGGAGACGTTTCATGCAAATATTTATGTGGAATAAGAAAGATCTGGATAATTAGGTCAAACCTAATCTAGTTTTGCTTAGTTAGTGATAACAGTGCACTTATAGAAAACGACCACGGATTGATCTCCAAATTGGAGGGATTAGACTAGACACAATCAGGAAACTTCATTTAAAATTTTGAGTACTTTGGAGTTAGGATGAATAAGTTATGAATATTTGAAATTATTGTCAAAACTAGGTTTTTGCACTAAAATGGGTCTTTTCTATAGCTTCACGAATTATATTTGTTTTCTATTAATTGGACTATTTAAATGGATTGTAATACTTATAATTTTGCTAGGTCATGGGCTTTGTAAGTGGAGCCCAATGATAGTGTGAGTCCAAGTTTTCAGGGATTAAGGCAACTCAAGAGGGGGGGTGAATTGGTTTTCTAAAACTTTTCGGTATTGACCTCCAAAGACGTGTTTGCTAGTAGATACTACTTTAGCACAAGTATAATATGCAATAAAAGTGAGTATGTGCTGAAAGTAAAGAGTGGGGATAAGAGAAGTAAACACAGTATTTTTAGGTGGTTCGGCAAACCCTCCTACATCCACCCTTCAAGCTCTTTCACCGAGCCTTGAGGTTTTCCACTATCTTCCAATAGCTTTACACACTAGTTTCCGGGTGCTAGAGAACCGTACAAGTGTTTTCCCGGGCTTAACACTCAAACCCACCCAAGTGGTTTTTTTCGGG
The DNA here is from genome assembly GCA_963930655.1 of Myrica gale. Lineage (NCBI taxonomy): Eukaryota > Viridiplantae > Streptophyta > Magnoliopsida > Fagales > Myricaceae > Myrica > Myrica gale. The sequence goes on along the minus strand of OZ005610.1, from coordinate 13,591,243 downwards.
CTCACCACTCACAACCTAACAAGCTTGAGATATACACTCTCTAAGCTTCTTCTTTAGTGAAAAACTTCACTAAAGAAAACACTCTCTTGGATAGGTAGATTGAAGAACAAGACTCTCTCAAAGAGTAGATATAAAAGTGGAAAACTCTATCTCTTTATTCACACAAAGATAAGGATGTGAAAGTGTAATTTGTGTGAATGATATGAGAAATATGAAATAGGAAGGTTTGAAATATTTCTCAAGCTATACAAATGATATGTGGTCGTTGGTTCTTCATTTTAGATGAAATGAAAGTGTATTTATAGGACACGTGTGAAAACTAGCCGTTTATAGCAGTTAGGGGTCGATTTGACAATTTTATAGTTGTACCGGTCGACCGCTTCATGTACCGGTCGACCGGTTCAAGTAGCCGTTGCCCAACGGTCATAAATTTGAATGTTTTCAAGATCATCCGCTTCATGTAGAGGTCAATCGCTACAAAAAGTTCATCGACCGGTTCATTTAAAACCATGTTTTTTACCACTTTTAAACACTCAATTTTAAATACTTACTTCCCATAAGTATATGAAGGGTTTTAGAGTATATTTGGAGTGTTTTGAAACCTTTAAAAATATTTTAATCTTTCAAACAAAAGGTAAAACAGTTTATGTACATTTTGAAAGATATGCAAGTGTGATTCATAATCCTTGTCAAAAGTGAAACAGAGCGTTATAAGGATTATACCCTAAGGTCTTGAATCTTCACTTTGAGCTCCTTGCATCTTTTTGTTCTTCTTTCTTCAAGTCTTTGGCTATTTTATCAAGTCGTCTTTGTCTTTGAAGATGTCCACTTTATAAACTTGATCCATTTATTGAAATCATCAAAATCTCGATTGTGCACAAAAGCCAACAGATAGGTCTCTATTGGATTCAAGAAGCCTAACTTAATGGACATATGTATTGGGCTTTTTTTTCATTATATTGGGCTGACCCAAGTAACCTTCCAAGACTAATGATATTGAGTTTATCAGCAAGCCCAAGTTCAAGTCCTTATTGGACTTGAAATATTGAACTTGGATATTTGGCTTGTGTTTAAATAATGGAAGTTTTTAATCTTAGTCTCTAATTGTTTGCTGATTTGATTAAGGGGTTTAGTTTGGCTAAGTAAAAGTTAATGGTATTTATTTCGGAAATAAATACAAGATATGGATGTGATAAAAGTATTAAGTTTTATTGGAAAATCATGGATGTGATAAAATGCTAAGTCTTTTATAAGATTTATTATGAAATTGAAATTGTCATATGACATGTTTACATGTGATGTTTTAAGCGAGATTAAGGAAATTCATTGCACATGATTAAAGGTAAGGGCATAATTTTATGAAAAATATGTATCATTGTTATGGTTATGACATTTGCATCAATGATGTAAAGGACATGACATTTGCATGAAAATTGCACCAATGGAAAGTTTTTATAGCTTACTAGGTGATGATATTGATCACTAGGGAGTGCAACCATCACTACCGGGTAGTGGATGACCTCGGCGTAGAAGGCGGATGAGCCTTTACCCATTATCCTAGGACAACATAATGCCTAGGACTGTCCTAAAGTGCATGAGAGATTGGACGCACAACCCTACCTCTGGGTGAAACAGTGGAAATGGAAAGGAATTTTTATAGACATGGTGCATTTTTACAAACATGAGCATGACATGCATACTGCATATGATTGCACTGGTATTATCTTTAAATTATGAATTGTTTATGAAGTATGTAGGTATTGTTTATATATTTGTCACCACATGCCTCTATCCCCTCTTACTGAATCCTTAAGACTCATCATGTTTCCTTGTCCATATTTATTTATTGTTAAGACAGATTACGACAATTTTTTACTCTTTCGTTACCCACAAGCTTCCCACTCATTATCTGGTCATACATGTTCGTGCGCTAGTAACTGAGGAGCTAAAGGTAATTGCAGACAACCGACCTTACCTTATCCCGAAGGATCTGCCACTCGAGTTTCCACGCGTGAACGGTCCCGTGGGAGTGAACCACACCGGCGTTGACTCGATAGACCTCACGGTTTCATCTGATGAAGATTATTCTTAAGAAATGTTTTTTTTTCTCTTGTTTTGTGTAGTATACTTGTAATTAAGTTCGAACAATAGGGTTAGAGGTCATGTTATAGGCTTACCTATGTTAGCCTAGAATCAGTAAGGACTTAGAGTCCTCCTCTAATCCCTAACCCCAACGGTTTGGTTGTTTTTTTCTTTTCCTTTGTGTTTCAGAGTACTGTTTTCTTTCTTCTAATAAATTGGCTTTTCTTACTTTCCAGTATATCAGTATTTTATTTTTTATTTGACTTCCACTTTTACTATTTTGTCTCCTGAATTATGTTATAAGTCTTCTGCTGGTTTTCTTTATTACATAGTAATCTTTATACACCCCAAGGATACTACCATAGTCTTGAGACCTGTAAGATAAAGACGTGATGTATTCTCGTCATATATGCATCTATGTTACTACAAAGAGAGCTTAGAGACTAATACGAGCACGAGAGACGTGACATCCAATAAAATGGATGACCTATGACAGCGCATAACTTCACAACCTGTGATCATTACAAATAACTTCACCAAAATGTGGTTATAACCAGTTTTGAATTCACAAGCACAACCTGTTGAATTACAAACAATAGTTCAAGCACAACCTGTTGAATTCACAAGCACAACCAGTTTTGCTCCCGTTGCTCGTTTAGAATCTATTCATATGTTACTCGTTTTCGCTTGCAATAAAGATTTTAAACTCTTTCAAATTGATGTAAAAAGCACATTCCTAAATGGAAAAGACAATGAATTGAAAAACGCATTCTCAATGCATTCCTAAATGGAAAAGAAAATGAATTGAAAAGCGCATTCCTAAATGGAAAACCACATTCTCATTGAAAATGGTTTTTTTTAGGTAAAATTGACAGAGCTCTTTTCACTAAGGAAAAAGACAATGAATTGTTAATGGTTCAAATTTATGTTGATGACATTATTTTTGAATCTACTAATGAATCTTTATCTCAAGAGTTTTCTCAAGTTAAGCAAGGTGAATTTGAGATGAGTCTCATGGGAGAATTGAATTATTTTCTTGGCCTCCAAATCAAATAAGGCAATGAGAGAATCTTCATCAATCAAGCAAAGTACACAAGAGATATTCTCAAGCGATTCGATATGGACAACTCAAAACCTATGAACGCACCTATGAGTCTATCTACAAAAATGAAAAAAAGGATGAGAAAGGTAAGTATGTGGACCAAACCAAATACCGATGTACGATTGACTCCTTACTCAATCTTACCTAGTAGACCGGATATAATGTTTAGTGTATGCATGTGTGCTAAATTCTAATCTTGTCCTAAGGAATCTCATCTCCTTGCGGTTAAAATGATTTTTAGATATCTTGTTGGCACTCAAAATCTTGGTTTGTTTTATCCCAAGAGTGTTGAATTTAATTTACAAGGATAATCGGACGCAGATTATGCGGGATGTAAAATTGATAGAAAGAGTACTAGTGGTGCGTGTCAATTTCTTGGATCCTCACTAATCTCTTGGTGTTGTAAGAAGCAAAGCTCTGTGTCTCTATCAACGACGGAAGCCGAGTATATTGTCATGAGCAATTGTTGTGCACAAATATTGTGGATGAAACAACAATTGGAAGATTTTAATCTTCATTATTCTCTCATCCTAATAAAATGTGACAACATCAGTGCGATAAATCTTACCAAAAATAAAATTCAACACTCTAGGACAAAACATATTGAGATTAAGCATCATTTCATTTGTGATCATGCTTAAAAATGAGATATTGTTCTTGAATTTGTAAATATCGACCTTCAATTGGCTGACATTTTCACAAAACCCCTTAATGATGATAAATTTTGTTTTATTCGCCAAGAAATTGGAATGAGATTTCCTTCGAATTAAATTTGTGTTATGTGATTGATTTGTGTTAATGATTGCATTGGACATGTTATGATTTGTGTTTAAATTGCTCTCTGTGTTTCATTTTATAATCATGTTTTTTTTGTGAAAACACTATATACATTCTTTATGCATGACATATGTCAGCACTTGGTAAAACAAGTGTCAACATATCTTTCGGGTGCACTGTTTTTAAAAATGAGGGTACGCGTGTCATGTTTATGCTCTTTAGCGCAAAGGGATTGACACTTTATTTCTCCCCCATCCCACAGACTCTCTTTCCTCTCCCAAATGGCGTGAATCACTCACCCTCTCACAAAACTTCACTTACCCACTACCCTCTTCGAAAAATCCACCGCCAACAGCCTTCAATCTCCTCACCCAACCAGTGTCGTGATGTCTTCAATCCGTTCCAAGCGTCCCTCTCGCCATACGCCATCTTCTGTCAGTTCAGAGGCTTACATTTACAGGTCAGGGCTTTGCAAAAATAGTTTTGTTCAAGATTTTCGGAATAGGAAAGTTATTGCTGGTTGTTGGGATAATTTTCAATGGTATAATGAAAATGATTTTGATTTTAAGGAGATGTTTGAATTTCAAGGATGAGGTGTTCTTCTGATTTTGAAGGTGGACTGTTATTTGCATTTAGTGAAGTTGGTTTATGCTAATTTTCAATATTTTAAGTCTAAGGATGCCACCAGTTATGTGAATGAGAAGCAATTAGACATGTCAGTTACCACCCTTAATTTCTTGGTCTCTGCCCTTAATAGTGGAAAGAAATTCTTTGATGCTTATGGTTGGACGGGTATGTCTGAGGTAGAGATTCTTGATATTCTTAAGGCTGTGTTGGATAATCCAGCCCTAAATGAGGTAGTTAGACCTACGACAAGTGAATTGACATTAATAGAAGATTATTGCATCATATGGTCTGTAATATTGTCTTGCCAAAGACTGAAAAATTTGAATACATTACATTCTTAGAGATATTTGTAATGTATTGCTTGATTACCCGTACCCATATGAAACTTGGTCATTTAATGCTCAACAATATGAAGGCTGCTACTGAGAAAAAGAAACAAGAGCTCCTCTATGAGATGTTTTCACATATATGTTTCATGTGCTTGAAATTGATATGATTGGGGAAGTGAAAAAAAAATCTAAAGACTCCAAGGAGTACAACAAGAAAACTCTTCGGTTGACGGGCTTTACGCAAAATGAAGATGGAGAATGGGTAAAGAAGGGTGTTGTGACACCTCAGAAAGGAAGTGAACGGGGTTCTGAGTCTGAAGAAGAGAGTGGAGATGAGGAAGAGGGAGACACTGAAAGGACTCCTATGGGAGAGCACTGAAAGGACTCCTATGGGAGAGCGGACTCATATCTCTTTCTTTCTCTCCAGATTAGATCATCCTCAAGAAGGCCTGCTGCTAGTTCTCATAAGCCTCGGTAAAGTTCTCTTGAGGCTTACATGGCTGACATCAAGGAGGAACAGAAAAGATTGGGTAAGAATGTGGACATGGCCACCTGTATGAAGACGGGATTTGAAGACATCAAGAAGATACTCTCTAATCACACTGGTTGTCTTGTGATTCTTTCTAAGGACATGAGGGGTCTTAAGCATCAAGTCAACAACATCATCCATGTGGCTAGTAACGTGATTCGGAATATTGTTGATGACTTCAAAGCCACCTCCGCTGAGCTTCAGATTGTTGTGCAACAATCAGCTGAAGATGTTGTTCAGGCCACCGAAGTGCATACGGAAGCTGATCGCAACCTTCGTTCTCATGTGATGAAGTGAACGTATTGGTTCTCCACAAATTGGATGGAATGGCTGAAGAAATTTGAGGTTGGGTATCCTCATCCTCCTATCAAGAAATCACAACCTTCCACCTCTACTTCCCAACCTCCACCTAAATAGCCAGCTGTCTTTGACCCTTCCCCTTATCCTATTTTTGATGATGCCAAAGGGGGAGAAGTTATTGTATTATGTTGACTTCCTAGCTCTTATAAAGGACATTCATTTTTGTATCTATCTTAGTTTGTCCTCTTTATGCCTTGTAATTATAATATTGGCTGAACATTTGACTTATCTTTTTTAATGGATATCTCTGGTATTTATATGTCTCCATTGGATTATTTTTTATTATGCTCATATTTGTTGATTATCTAATGGTGATTATAAGTGAATTGAGAAATGCTTATCTCTTTGCACTTAATTGTGAATATTTGTGACTTGCTTCAAAGGTAGTATTCCTATCTTATATCTCATTATATGAAGTCTTGTGTTCTGATTGGTAAATTTGAAGTTTGGGGAGTTTGGAAGAAGTTTATATAAGTGTTCTTTCATGTTTTTAAATTTTGAGAAACCTAAATTAAAAAAGAAAACTCTTGCAATTTTTTTTTAAAATCTCAAAGTCCTTTTTGCTAAAAATATCAAGAAAAACTCATGCTTGTTTTCAGGGGGAGCTTTTCAATTTGTTAGCAAATTATTTTTTCTAAAATGGTTTTTTCATCATAAAAAAGGGGAAGATTGTTAGCCCAAAGTTGTTTTGCAAACAATCCATATTTGATTTTGATGATAACAATAATTCTAAGTGCTTTGAAGACTTTTAGATTTTACCTTGTCAATCCACTATTTCTAAACTGTATTTCAAAGGATTGAGGTTATTTCTTTAAATTATTTTTAAGTGTACTTGAACACCATTACACAAGTTGATAAGATCAATTTTTCATATTGTAGGTGTTTAAAGAAATGTTGAAATGGATTGGACACTTTCAAGATGCTGATTTTTCTCTACAACACTTATAAGTGTCAACACATTGAAGACTAGTGTCGACACATTACACTGACACCCGAGACACCACTTTCAGACTAAGTTTAATGGTGTCGACACATTGCACTGACACCCGAAAACATCATTCCAGACTAATTTTTAAGTTTTAACACATGCTAACCATGTGTCGACACATGCCACAAATTTGAAGAAAATCTGGAACGATGCCATATCATTCAAAAACTCTAAAATTACTTGGGTACCCTTCCAACGATACTCTTGATGCCCTAGAGGACCGTTGAGACCAAATAAGCTTTAAATAGAATGAGATTGAGAGATAAAGACAAGAACTCTCTTGCAATTACTTTTAACCTAACTTTTAAAGAGAGAAAGTGCTTTGAAGAAGAGAGAAGACCACACTTACCAAGAAAGCGTGTGATTCCCCTACCAAAACTTCAGCTTTCTATTGAGAATCTTGTCCTCTTGCGTTGAGATATTATTTACACTTGTTTATTCGATTTAAAGAGTCATTCGTGATTATTCCTTTGTACCCATCTTTTTGAAAAACACTTAAGTGTTGGGTAAACACTTGGTCCTACTCGTGTGGCTAGAAGAAATCCCTTGAGTTTTAGAATTTGTAAAGAGAATTAAAGCGTGAGCTCGAAAAACGCTTTGTAAATGTTCCTTAGCACCACGAAAGCTAAGATGTATTTACTATTTGAAGGATAGCGAAGGAAGCTCAAGGAAGTCAATAGCCTTGAGGTGGACGTAGACAAATGTTGGCCGAACCACCTAAAATCACGGTGTCATCTCTCTAACTCTATTTCTCTGTTTTCCTCATTTCATATCTCTCCTTATGGTGTTTTATGCCTTACGGATATATTGCTTAAACTATTTTGAAATTTTTTTTAATTTTTATTAAAACTCAATTCACCCCTCTTAAGTTGTTTTTTAGACTTTCAATCTTCAAGTCTGGACAACTCCAGTCATTTGCAAAATCCTCCATTTTATTTTAAAAAGGAAGCCCCTTTTAATCCTCAAGTCTGGAGTTCAACTCCAGCCATTTACAAAATCCTCCTTTTTTTAAAAAAAAATGGTCCGAACCACTAGGCTACGTTTGTGTTCTAAAATTTTACACCCTCTAAAATTTTAACATAATAAAATATTACAATATAATCTCTCTCTCCCCCATCAAATCATTACTTTTCATTATAAAAAATATAAAAAATTACCTCTCTTTACTTTTTTACTAAATCTAATACCTAAAATTTTACAAAACAAACTCACCCTAATATATGATTGAATATATGACATACTTTGACATACGATTAGTACTAATATATGATTGAATATATGACATACTTTGACATACGATTAGTACGTAGATGAGGAAAAACTTATACTTTTAGACTTTACGCAATATGTCTATCAATTGTAACGTGTCTAATATCGATTGATTTGCTTGCTTGTAGTTACAAGCCTTTAAATATAGTTTTAAGGGCATTTTGGTTAAGTTTGTGTAAATTTGTTCAGATGAATTAATTGTTCTTTAAAAACGACTTGTAGTGGACATTCAGACAGGATGGTAAAATACATCAGGACTTATCCGCGTGAATCGATTATTGGTTCAAATAGTGTTAAGGAATAAGGAATTTCCTCCGTCTGTTTTGGCCCCCGAGAGGACTTGGAAAAGATTTTCCAACTGCGCAAATATTTCCGTCAACCGAAGTAATCGCTGAAGACTCGGCCTAGAAAAAATAATTACTGAAGACACGGTGGTACCTTCTATTCATTGGTCCGGACCGCCATATATATCCGGTCGCAATTCGCGAAATTACAAAAAAGTCAAACTTTCCTCTATTTCGCCCAATACTAATGAACATTCCGACTTACCAAACTACCCTCGTTCAATACCTCAAATTACCCAACTCCAACTGCTCCCACTCTCCTCCTCATCACCCCCTGAACACATCTCAATCTCCACCGTTACGTCACTCCTCCGCTTTCAACCTCTACGCGCATCACGATGCAACCCGCTAAGAGTCGCCGGAAGGTGGCTCCTACGGCAGCCGCCGCCGCCGCCACTGATAACGGCGTGGACTCCGCCGACAAGCTGGATCAGCTCCTCCTCTCCTCGGTCATCTGCAACAACGAGGACTTGGGCCCGTTCATTCGCAAGGCCTTCTCATCGGGCAAGCCGGATTCCCTTCTCCAGCACCTCCGCCACTTTGCCCGGTCCAAAGAGTCCGAAATCGAGGAGGTCTGCAAGGCCCACTACCAGGAATTCATCATGGCTGTCGATGACCTCAAGTCGCTCCTCTCAGACGTCGAATCTCTCAAGTCCTCCCTCTCCGACTCCAACTCTAGGCTCCAGTCCGTCGTGGGCCCGCTCCTCTCCTCCCTAGACGCCTTCCTCGAATCCCGCACTGTTTCTCTGAATGTCAACCTTGCCCTCCAATCCCTTGCCACATGTGTTCGTCTGATCGAGGTTTGTTCCCGATCCAACCACCACTTATCCAAAAACAACCTCTATATGGCGTTGAAATGCTTGGACTGCATCGAGACCGAGTTCCTCGACAAAACGCCGACATCCACGCTGAAGAGAATGCTGGACAAGAAGATTCCGGAGATTCGGGCGCACATAGATAGGAAAGTGAGCAAGGAGTTCGGCGATTGGTTGGTGGAGATACGAGTCGTGAGCCGTAACCTGGGCCAATTAGCCATCGGCCAAGCCTCCGCGGCGCGCCAGCTTAGTCTCCGAATTAAGCAGCGACAAGCCGAGGAGCAGAGCCGGCTTAGTCTCCGAGACTGCGTTTACACTCTGCAAGATGAGGACGAGGACAACGACGCGCTGAGCAATTACAGTAACAACGGCTTCGATTTGACTCCTCTCTACAGGGCGTACCACATTCACCAAACCCTAGGGCTTGAGGATCGGTTCAAGAAGTACTACTTCGAGAACCGGAAGCTTCAATTGACATCGGACTTTCAGGTATCATCCATGACTCCGTTTCTGGAATCCCATCAAACATTTTTTGCCCAAATTGCTGGGTTTTTTATCGTGGAGGATCGGGTTTTGAGGACCGGCGGGGGTTTGATTTCAAAAATGGAGGTTGAGAACTTGTGGGACACGGCTGTCAGTAAAATGTGTTCCGTCTTAGAGGACCAGTTCTCTAGGATGCAGACCGCGAACCATTTGTTGTTGATTAAGGACTATGTGAGCTTGTTGGGCGTAACTCTGAGGAGATATGGGTACCCGGTGGATGCGTTGTTGGATGTGTTGAGTAAACATAGGGATAAGTACCACGAATTGTTGTTTTCGGATTGCCGGAAACAGATTAGTGAAGCCCTCGCTGCTGATAAGTTTGAGCAGATGTTAATGAAGAAGGAGTACGAGTATTCGATGAATGTGCTTTCTTTTCAGCTTCAAACGTCTGATATTGTTCCGGCATTTCCTTATGTGGCACCATTTTCACCTACAGTTCCAGATTGTTGTAGAATCGTGAGGTCTTTTGTGGAGGATTCTGTGAGTTTCATGTCCTATGGTGGGCAGTTGGATTTTTACGATGTGATGAAGAAGTATTTGGATAGGCTGTTGAGCGAGGTTTTGGATGATACTTTGTTAAAGCATATCAATTCTTCTGTACATGGGGTTTCACCTGCCATGCAGATGGCAGCAAATATGGCCGTCATGGAGCGTGCTTGCGATTTCTTTTTTCGTCATGCCGCTCAGCTCTCTGGTATTCCCTTGAGAATGGCTGAGAGGGGTAGAAGACAGTTTCCGTTGAGCAAAGCCCGTGATGCAGCGGAAGATATGCTCTCTGGTTTGCTGAAAGCCAAGGTTGATGGGTTTATGACGTTGATTGAGAATGTGAACTGGATGGCTGATGAGCCTTCACCGAATGGGAACGAATACATGAATGAGGTGATTATATATTTGGAAACTCTGGTTTCTACTGCCCAGCAGATATTGCCAGCTCAGGTTCTTAAAAGAGTTTTACAGGATGTTCTTTCTCACATCTCTGAGATGATTGTTGGAGCTTTGCTGGGGGACTCGGTTAAAAGGTTTACTATAAATGCTATCATGGGGATTGATGTTGATGTTCGGTTGTTGGAATCTTTTGCAGACAATCAAGCTCCACTTTTCGCAGATGGGGATGCAAATCAGTTGAAAATGGCACTGGCTGAGTCGAGCCAATTGATGAATTTGCTATTGAGCAATCATCCAGAGAATTTTCTAAATCCAGTTATCAGGGAGAGGAGTTACAACACTCTAGACTACAGGAAAGTTGTGACAATTTCAGAAAAGTTGAGGGATAGTTCCGATCGACTATTTGGAACCTTTGGAACACGGGGAGCCAAGCAGAATCCCAAAAAGAAGTCTCTGGACGCTTTGATAAAAAGACTTAAGGATGTTAGCTGATTGGATACGTGACTGTATGTACAATCCTTCATCTTCTTCCCTTACCCGTGATGATTGTCGTTTTGATTTGTTCACAGTGGTTCATTGCTGACTTTATTTGTTTGAGGATAAAGCCTACCAGGTGTTGTCATCTGATTATCCAAGGAAGTTTGCATATTTTGTTTTGTACGTATCAATTTCATAGTTATCATCATGTCTTGGTTTTGTATTGAGTTTTTTAAAGCCATTTTAGTTTAGTTGCTTCTATATCCTAATATGTCTTCCTTGGACTGATCTCTCAGCTATTAATGCCAATGCGCTTTTATTCATATCTGTAAAATCTAAGTATTACATTGTGAGCTGCGTGAGAGGGTGGCTTGATGCGCACTTCATGATGCCATGCTGATGCAGATTGAAGTTACACCAGCCTTATGACAAAATGCTTCAATGAGGTTTACCTGAGATTTAATTAACCCTTGTTATTCCATTTGACTATTGAGTCTGTTATTTCCATTTTTTCTTCCATCGTTTTAGTTGTGAGAGAGAATGCATATCATAGTTTGGAAGATTTCATCTCTTGTTTTAGAATTTATTTCTATGGCATAGTTTATCTTCAAATGTCAAGATATTGGTTGGATCACTGATGATACTAGAGAAGGAATAAATGTCACTAATGGGTTAAGATCTGACTAAGTGTAATCAGATGAGCTGCATCAAGAGTGGTATGCACCAAGTTCGAAACAGAGAAGTACAAATTGCATGATATCGATGTGCTGATGAAGGGCTGCTACAACCTTTGCTTTAACCTCTTGGAAACATAGTACACCAGATGTCATGTTTAGACCTTTCTCGGGTGTTGGAGTTGGAGAAGGAACTGAAGGGGCTGATGTATAGCTGCAATCCCTTGTTCGGTTTCGAATACGAGAGGGGAAGGAAAGAAAATAGGGGCAAGGGAGTGCAGGAGGGAGGATACTTCCACTAGCAACTGGAGGAGAGGATACTCCTACCACATTGTTAGTTTCTCTATTGCACATCAATTAATTGGCAGTGTGGTCTCTAATGCTAGGCTTCGCATTAACTGCTCGCCTGAGCATGGGTTTGAGTTCACTGTTGATTGTGCATGGTTGGGCAGAAGAATACCTTGAGAGGATATGTCATTTTTTTAATTATCAGTCAAAGGAGTCGAGGACATTATCTGGCAAGATATTAGGCCTGGGATCAACATTGACAGGAGGACTTTGAAGTGCTTGGTTATTGAGAAACTTGAATATTGTCACCACAGATAATGGAACCACAGCAGATGAGTCCTCTGAAATAGATTAAGGTCTGACTGATGGTTGCTTTTAATGTCAACATTCAAATTCTATTTGAACTGCCAAGAGAATACTTTAAGTGGTTGGGGGAATGGGGGTACAAAACTTGGTCTTATACATTTTCCATGCCGGAGAATCCAGAGGTTAGTGTAATGTCATCTCAAAAAGCTGAGATGAATCAGTATTGAGTATTGAACTGACTAGTGCTTTCTGAGAACTCCGACCAGCGAATATTTGAATAACCAGTTCCTGCCATTTTTATTTGACCGTTTCTTGTGAAGGGGAATATCATGCGGCTGAGATAGATTCGATTGGAATGTTAAATAATTGTTGTTATTTGCCAAACATGGAGTTTATATCTATCTAGAAGAAAGGGAAATCACTGTGATGACTGAAGAATGAATTAACTATTATTCTCATCTTGTCTTTGCTTTGGCTAAGGGGTCGAGTTCAGAGGGGAGTTGACTCTTCGAATGTTCTTTAGCTAGCCTATGGTTGAGACAAGCTTGGGGCAATCTTTTTCCAGGAATGGACCGTTCAGAGTGACTTGTATCTTTCTTGCTGCATTGTTTACCCTTCAACTTTTGTAGGCTATTTGCGAGGAAAATGGATCAGCTTCCTATGCAGGGGACAACCTTCTGTACTGGTGAGGACTAAGTGCCAGCCTTATACATTGCCAATGTCCATCATCTGTTTTGGTCTTTGGATTGGAACCTGATGGGGCTTTGAACTCGATTTGTCTCATGTCTCTTGCTGTATACCTCTGATCGTTTCCCTTTTAAGCTTCCCATTCTCCTCCTAGAGGGGGATTTGCCAATCTTGGAGTGGTTACTGAGAAAAGAAGCCATTTTCAAAATAATGTATTTGCCATGTTGATTAACACTTTGTTAATAGAATGAGGAAATCGTCTGTAGTATATTTTGTGATAATAAAAGGTCGAAAGATTAGATGAAACAAATAGGAAATTTCCATAGACCTATTTTGCACTGAACCCTTTCTTCTCAAACTCTCTGTGAACTGAGAGAAAAAAAACTCGTTCTGTAATTTGTGCAACAAACCCCTTCGGAGACTTGACTCTGTTTCTCTTATGAATTATGATCCATTTAGATTGCCGCCATGAACACCGGTAGAGGAGCCCTATCTTGTTTGTATATTTGCCTATTTGGGATATGCCTAGTCTCTATCTCTATTTTCTATCCCTTTCCAAATGCAATTTTTGAACTTTTTCATCAGCCATGAAGTTTTAATTTTTTGGGTAAATTATCAGCAATGAAGTTCGGATTAATGGAAACAATCGGCTTCAATCTCGTTTTCCCACGCACTTTTTTTTAGTTAAACTCCCACGCACTTAAAAGCTCTAAAAGTGAAGAAAAATTACTCGGTAGGCCAATCACTCTAGAACGAAGAGAACAGTGCTGGGTCGTGGTTCTGCAAGTCTTATCCCCTTGATCATCCCTTCCTTTAGAGCCAATTAGAGGCATGTTAGGTTTCCACATTGCACACTTTTCTTTTCCGGCGTCGACCCGCCACTGATATATAATAGAATGCAGCAGTTAAACATGGTTGTAAACTTTGGGCTTATTGGCAGGATTTAACCGAAGATATAATATATGGGTAGCTAGGGTAGGTCACATGAATTTTCAACGTGTCAATGACATCGCGAACGGTCTAAATTATTGGGGTGTCAAGGTGGATAAGGGTGGCCACACCAACACACTAATGTTTGTCGAAAACATGCATGTGGCCTCTCAGTTATTGCACAAATGACAAATATGTCACATATTTCAACCCACAGTCCACGGAATATTTGTGGTCTTACAAGGGAGACCATCAACAGGCATCTTCAGTGCGAACTTCCAAGTATGCATGCACGGGCACAGATGTAACCACCACAATCTTCCACATTCGTTTTGGTAGCTTTCATTTCATGAGCTGCTTTTTGCACTTTTGCTCACTACATGTTTAAAGGTATTGTGTTTGAAGAAATTGGAGCATTTCAAGTCGTGTGAGGTAAAAGATGTAGCAGCTACAGGAGTTTAAGCACACTAGTGATCACACCCGGCCTGTCATGAGCCAAGCAAGCTGTGTCATGGCTAGGTCAATGAAACATTAAGAAATTTTACTGAAAAGGGAAACCAGCTCATATCCTAAGCCCTAGACAAAATAAATAAATATATATATATATATATACACACACGGAGGACTTTGTATGCACTCGTTGATAATACCAAAAAGTATATATATAAAAAAGGTAATTATATGCACAGATGTCAAACCAAGCAGCACGTGGCACCCTGTGGACTATCCAGAAACCAAGAGGGCAATTGAAGACTTTGATCATGACCATTGAAACAAAAATGGTGAGCCACGACCAAGTTGTGCATGAGATATCAGTGCCATCAAGTGCCACTTTGCACTGAGATCTCTTCCTATATGAACGCGCGTTGCTTATTCCATTTCTGCATAACCAAACCTCATCTCGAGTTAGGAAGAACATTTCAGGAGAAAAGATGGGTTCCTTATCCCAACAGAGCAAGACCAGGCCCCTAGTGGCGTGTGCAATTCTCTTCATCTTGATCTGCTTGTCTGCCCCATTTGCCTTTGGCGACGACACACCTCCGGCCTACGAAGTTCTTCAAGAATAAGACTTTCCCGTTGGCCTCCTTCCGAATGGCGTAACTGGCTACGAATTAGACCAAGAAACCGGGGGGTTCTCCGCTTACTAGAATGGAAGTTGTAGCTTTTCCCTTGAGAATTCGTATCAGCTCAAGTATAACTCCACCATAGAGGGTGTGATAGACAAAGACAGGCTCAAGAATTTAAGAGGCGTGGCTGTTAAGGTGCTCTTGCTGTGGCTCGACATTGTGGACGTGGTTCGTGATGGCGACGAGCTCCAGTTCTCTGTGGGGGTTGCTTCAGCTGATTTTCCGGTTGAGAATTTTGAGGAGTGTCCGCAATGTGGGTGTGGATTGGGCTGTAACGAGTTCAATGCAGTTCGGTCTTCGTTTAAGTAAGATAACTGTTTTCAGGAGACTTCCTCAAGAGCTTGTATGCAACTGATGTAGATGCTGCTGCTTACTTCTTACCAGAAAGGGCAGAAGAGTAATGCATGTTCCACTCTTATGTTTTGAACTCCTTTTCGTTTTTTTATTTGGGTTAATTACGCTTTACACTCCTGTGGTTTGATGACATTTACACTTTGCATCTCGATATATCAATTTTAAGACATTACACTCATGTAGTTCGAGCGTTATACGTTTTGCACCCCACAGTCAAATTTTCTGTGATTTTGGACTGAATTAAGGACCACAGCTTTCCATTTTGCCCTTCAATTTCGAATCATCTTCTTCCTATGCTTGTGCTTGTGCGGCACGTTCACAAAGCTTCCTGAAAACTCTGTGCTGACTGGACCACTGGGTGAGTCGTGCTCATCATTAACATAAACGTGAAACTTTACCACCGCATCGTTAACAAGATTGTTTCTTCCGCATGTGCTACATCCCCTTTTCCTAAATGTAAAAACTTCTTTACTTTCTGTATAACTATCTTGGATTTGCGAGGAGTCGGCTTAGTGTTTAGCCATGGAATATCGACATCTTGGTAAACATACCCCAGATTTGTAGTTTGAAGGCAGTACTGAACCTTCACTCGAATAGGTTGTCCATTTTCATCGTAGAAGAGAAAACTGGCGTTTAACCAATCTGGGTCTGTGAAATCAGTTTGTTTCCCTCATAATTTCTTCCATGTGGCCCACATTCGATCCACAATGGAGTGGTGAGCAAAAAAAAAGATTGGATCTCTACCCCATAAGTGCACGGGACCATGGGAGTGTTCTCGATTGCGCCAGCACCTGGATCAGACTCATCCCCGGCATGGTAAGCGCTGTCAAGAAATAGCTGAGCATTCTTGCCATTGGACACCATTCGTCAATCAACTTGGTTAGGGCAAAGTGATCGAAGATGGGGGGTAAAACATATATCAAATTGTAGTTAGTAAGGGCAAAATGGGAAAAAAATGGCACGGGCGGTGCACTTGGTCCTTTATTCCGTCCAAAATCACAGAAAATTTGATGGTAGGGTGCAAAACGTATAAAGTACAAACCATATGGATGCAATGTCTTAAAATTGATATATCAGAGTGCAAAGTGAAAATGACATCAAACCACATGCATTGGTGCAAAGTGTAATTAACCTTTTTTTTTCTAAGCAACATGATTCAACATCCAACCAAGTCCTCCAAACAAAAAGCATGCACAATACACTAACAGATGTGCAGGAATAGCATAAATAGAAAAAAGACCAAAACAACTCTTCAGCTGACCACTTTGCAAGGAGATGGGCAAACTGATTTCGCTCCTTAAGAATCCAGCAAAGAAAACAATCCGGATGAGAGGAGAAGAAAGCACGAACAGGGGCCACAATTTCATTCAACAAGGGTCCAAAGCTAACGCCTGATCATTAATCAAATTAGAAATAAATCACTACAAAAAACAGGTCTTTAGCGGCGGTCACAAAAAAAGCTGCTAAAAAATACATATAGCAGCGGTTAATGACCGCCGCTACAGACCCCCTATAGCAGCGTTTTTTGTAAAACACCGCTAAAAGTTCATTCTATAGCAGCAGTTTTTCCAACGACGATCACAAACAGATCCAATTTAGCAGCTTTTGGTTTAAACCGCTGCTAAAAATATGCTCTATAGGAGCGGACGCGTTAGCGGCGGTCACTGACCGCTACCAAAGACCCCATTTACCAATGTTGTTTAAAAAAACGCTGCGAAAGGTTTAATATACAGCGACGGTTACTCTGACCGCTACTATATGTGTAATTTTTTAGCGAAATTTGTGCAAGAACGCCGCTTCAAATCAGGTGTCTATAGCGACGGTCATACTGACCGCCGCTGTAGGTTACACCTTTAGCAGCATTTTTGTAAAAAAAACGCTGCTAAAAGTATACCTATTGCAGCGTTTGTGTCAACAAACGCTGCTATAGGTATAAGTTCCAAATTGTTTTTTATTAAATTTATGTTTTTAATGTTAATAATTATTTATTAGAATATTTTATTCATTTTAATATATAATTTTATTTCATCATGTATTTGAAAAATTTTATTTTGAGGGACCTACTTAATAAAATATGGAATTAGGAGTAGTGTTATGAAAATTGAAGTTATTATGTTATATATTTTAAATTATACCTATGGTTGTTTTTGTAATTGCATATTTATATGTTATTTCTAAGTCATTTAGAAAACATCTATTACAGAGGCTTATAATGAGAATATATTTGTTCAATAATTAGTTATATGATACTATTTATTTATGACATATTATTTAATGTCAAACAAAAATATATAAAGTATATCATAAACACACATAAGAAATCATTTAATGTTATATAAAAAGTATTATACTTTTAAATTATAAGTATTATATAGTATTAAACCAACTTATTTTAATTAAGATTATTATACTAGTTATAAAAAAGAGTGTAAAATAATATGTTATGTATTTAATATTAAGTATAAAGATTTTTAAATACTATTACAAGTTACTACTGATTTTAATTTGCTAAAAACACATAACTACAAAATATAACTTAGTATTAAAAGAATTTGAAAAATTAGAAATTTGAAAATGTGTTAATATTTTATATGGGTCGACCCCCTTAGAATCATCCCACCTGGCCCATTTAAAAACCCAGGCCCCCTCAGGCGCCTAGGTCGTCAGCCCACCCGGCCCTAACATTTTTTTTAAAAAAAAATCCAAGGTCAAACATGCTTTTCACCTTGGTGTAATATCCCCTCCCCCATGCCCCCTATACTTTCCCCGATTCCCCCCTTTCTCAGTATTCTCACTCTGTTCCCCCACCCAACGCCGGCTTCCGTCTCTCTCTCCTCCTCACTCTGCCACCTCAAACCACCAGCCGCTAGCCCTCTCTCACTCTGCCCGCGGCCTGCCCAACCCAACTCACCTCCGATTCACACGACATTTCCTTCTTAGCGCACTGTCTCACGCCCCCAGTGACTCAGTCCCTCTCAGCTCCTCCGACGCCGGCGACTCTCGGCTCACTCCCTCTCAGCTCCCCTCCTCCACCGGCGACCGGCCAAATTTGCCAGGGCAGAAACCGTCGACCGCTCCAGCCTCTCTCTTTCTCAGCTTCATCTTTCTCTCGAATTCTTTCTCTCAGTCGCCCGCCGCCCACCAGCCACCAAGTCAGACTAGCCTCTCACCCACTTCTCTCAGCCTCTATCTCTCAGCTAACTAGGGTTTGAATTGATTTGTTAGGACATGAATTGAATTGTGAATTTGTTAGGGTTTGAATTGAATTGTGAATTTGTTATGATTTTTCTTGAATTGAATTGTGAATTTCTTAGGGTTTGATTTGAATTGTGAATTGTGCTTTGAATTTGATTTTTCTATGAGCTGACTACATGTTCCAAACAATGGCACTGGAGATTCGTTCGGTGTGCCTCCTCACATCTAATGACACACTTGCTGATGCATTTTTCTGCATTCACACAAACCCACCCATCCACCTATCAAAATTTAAACAACATAACTAAGGCTGAAAGGTAAATATTTAAATCCTTAATCCCACCTACACAAATGATAAGTGTGTCTATAGCAAAGTCATTCAATTTCTCGTTTGCTTCGTTTGTGTCCTACTGCTGTTTAAGATTATAAAACACTTTGTTACTTTCAATTGGTGTTTTGTTTTGGAAGGCATTTTCAACTGTTGGAACGCCAGATTATATAGCTCCTGAAGTACTGCTGAAGAAGGGATATGGAATGGAATGCGACTAGTTAGTTAATACCCAATGCTTTTTATGTATGATTCTCACATTGTTTGCCAATGTGGTGCTAGTTCCCCAACAGTTTTTTTTCCAGCATTCAGTCTTCAATTTTTGTTTTCAGATTGGTAGCTGTCACTACATCAGGGTGTTTGTTTTTCTTTTCTTCGTCCTCAATGAGTAACCTGTTACCTTGAACTTCATAATATGGATAATGCATTTTTTGCAAGGCCACAAAGGCTGGAGTTATAATTTCACATGGATTGTAATTGTCTTTAAACATGATGACTATCAGAGAAGATTTTTTCTAACTTCCATGTCTAGTTCTTAACCCACAATTTTCTTTAATGAGAAAACAATTTCTAGGATTGTTAATTGTTCTGATATTGTTATTTTCTATGTTGAGTGTAGGGAAAACATTGAGAAGATTTATTAGATTTTCAGTATAGGTTCAAGTATAGCTCTAGCTCTCCTTGTAGAAACCTACATTTAATAGATACAAATACATCTTATTCTTAAACGATCAATATGTTTCAACATGAAATCTTAAACGGTCAATATGTTTTACGAAAGAAAGTTTGGAATCCTACAACTACATCTTATTATTGTAGTTCTACCTGTAAGGACTAGAAAGTCATTTGTTGCATGTGTGCTCATAGGCTGCTAGTGACTCTTTTCAGAGTTGTCCTAGATCTGTGGATGCTCAAGGTTGTCGAAGTTAGTTGCTTGAATGGTGCATAGAATTATCATTACCTTCTCTTGAAATTGTGTGCTTTTTTTAAGCTTAGAAACTGATTAGAATACATTTTCAGATTTGCTTCTTGTTCCTAATTGAGGGTTGATAGGTGACTTGCTGATACATAATTGTTTGTTGATATATATTTATCTTTATTTTTATTTAACTTTTAAGATCACTTCCTTGTGGATACCTCTACACTGACATTGGAGGTCTAACCTGAGGTGTAACGAAGTCAGTCCTCTTTTCGGAGGGATCTCTAAGTTGAATAGTGATTACTTAATGTTAGTTTTATTGGTTAATGTTTGTTTTTTTATTTATGTTGTTTAATGGTTAATGTTTGTTTGTTGATATATGTTTATCTTTATTTTATTTAACTTTTGAGATCACTTCCGGGTGGATACCTCTACATTGACATTGAAGGTCTAACCTGAGGTGTAACGAAGTCAGTCCTCTTTACGGAGGGATCTCTAAGTTGAATAGTGATTACTTAATTTAGTTTTATTGGTTAATGTTTGTTTTTTTATTTATGTTGTTTAATGTTTATTTGTTGATATATGTTTATCTTTATTTTTATTTAATTTTTGAGATCACTTCCTGGTGGATACCTCTACACTGACGTTGGAGGTCAAAGCTGAGGTGTAACGAAGCCAGTCCTCTTTACGGAGGGATTTCTAAGTTGAATAGTGATTACTTAATGTTAGTTTTTTTATTTATGTTTAATGTTTGTTTGTTGATATATGTCTAATTCAGACATGAACACTATTCTTTCTAGGAACACTATTCAGTTTCAGTCATGATTGAAGTGTCCTTATAAAAGATTTACATAAATTATAATTTCTTTCATTACAAGAACTGTAACTATTTTAAGTTAGAGGAGAGTGGAAATGACTAATCTCACCATATTGCAGAGACCGGTAAAAGTGATGCATATCTGGTAATAATGAATATAGCTTGAAATGTGAGCTTGCAAGAAAGCAAGTAGTTTAAAATATTTGATGTAAGACTAGAAGAAAGGATCTGCATTATGAATATAGTTATATGTGTATTGTGTAGGTACAATGACGAGGAAGAGGTTCAGGACTATATCCTCATCATCACAGCAGACTATGCCACCATCTCATCAATTTACGGTACCATCGTTCTAAGACGAACCTTCGAACGATGACGACACACTAGGTATGTTAATAACCAAAATAGTGATATTTTATGTTTTTTGTTTGTGAATTTAATTTCAAAAATTAAATGTGCAGATAATACTCAAGTTCGTAAAACGCGTGGTGGGACGCGCATGACTGAGGTGTAGAATTTGAAAGAGGACGAATGGATTCCTACCCAGTTCAATGAGAATGGGCAACCTCTAGGTACTGAAGGAGACATTTTTGCCCAATTAACGGGCAGTGTTGCCCGTGTTCCTAATCAAATCCCCCTAGATGCTGTAGATTGGCGTAGAGTCTCTACGGCAATAAAGGAGAATTGTTGAACACTTATGACAATCTACATTATTTTATATAAGCACTTGAAATGCACTTATATAAGTTTAATAATTTACGCACATAACTCTTGTGGTATATGTTACAAAAGCGATTTACAATCCCCGAGAGTCCATTGGGGGATGTAGTGAAACATTGGTTCCTCAAAGATCTGGGTGAAAAATGGAGGAACTATAAATGTAATTTGAAGACTAAATATTTCAATGAGGCCCTTACGCCTCAATATATGAAAAGTAAAGCTCCAACAAATGTGTGAGTCTAAATGACAACCCAAGAGGGGGGTGAATTGAGTTTTATAAAAACTTTACCCCTTTTTAACAAAAATACAGATCTAAAAGATACTCTGTTTTAACAAATAAAACTGAAAGTCTGAATGTGTTAAAGGCTAAGCAACTATAAGCAATGAATGATAAAGCTTAAAGCACAAACATTATGGATATGAGACAAACAATAAGAGAGATAGAGTTAGAGAGATAACACCGTATTTTTAGGTGGTTCGGCCAACACTTGCCTACGTCCACCCCCAAGGCAATTGACTTCCTTGGGCTTCCTTTACTATTGTCCAATAGCAAATACACCTTAGCTTCTCGGGTGCTAAGGAACCTTTACAAAGCGTTTTGTGAGCTCACGCTTCAATTCTCACAAATCCTCACAACCTAGAGGATTTCTTCTACTCTCACAAGTAAGATCAAGTGTTTTCAGAGCTTACACTTTAACTCTCTCACAAATCCTCACAACCTAGAGGATTTCTTCTACTCTCACAAGTAGGACCAAGTGTTTTCCCAACACTCAAAGGCTTTACAAATAATGGCTACAAAGAAGGCTCTCTAAGCCGAATGAGCAAATGAAACACAAAATGTGAAATGACTCTCTAAGCCAAATAAGCAAGTGGAAATCTCACAATATGTGGAATGGCTCTCTAAGCCAAATTATCAAATGGAAAGCTCAATAGAGTGCAAGAGGATTAGATTCTAAAAGGAAATCTAGAGTTTGGAAGATATGAGCACAAGCTTTTTTGGTAGATGTGAGTTTCCCTCCTCTTCAATGCATTTTCTCTCTCTAGAAGTTAGGGCAAGGAGTGATTGCAAGTGTGTTGTCCCTTCTTCAAGAAATCTCTCTCTCTTTGAAAGCTAGGTCCTCAATGATGAGCAACAGAAGAAGATTTGACAATGGAGCTTTGTTCTTGAATGATTCAGCGAGTGAAATCTTTGGATTTTGGACTTTCTCTCTCTAGATTTTCGTTGATGGTCGAGCTCAACACTTCTCTCTCTCCATCTTCTTCTTTTTATAGCTTCTAGGTCTTCAACGGTCATAAAGGGTCTTCTTGTAATGTTAGAGTGCCGTTGGAGGTCATTTGAGGCAATTTGGAGAAGTTTTGAACGATCTGGCTTCGTTCCAGGAAATCTGAAATTTCGCACAATGTGTCGACACATTGATTGTATGTGTTGACACATTAAACTTGGTCTTGAAATGTAAAGTCTCGGGTGTTAGTTCAATGTGTCGACACCATGGTCCAATGTGTCGACACCTTCAACACTTAGTAAAAAAAATCGTTTTGAAGGCCAGAAAATGCAAACTCTCGAGTGTTAGTTCAATGTGTCGACACTATGCTCCAATGTGTCGACACCATGCTCCAATGTGTCGACACTTCCAACACTTAGCCAAAAAATCACTTTGAATCCTAGAAAATGCAAACTCTCGGGTAGTAGTGCAATGTGTCGACACCATCCAACAATGTGTCGACACTTACAAGTGCTGGAGAGTTTTTCAGCAACTTCAAAGTGTTCAATCCATTCCAAAACTTCTTTAAGCACCTACAATATGAAAAATTGATCTTATCAACTTATGTAATGGTGTTCAAGTGCACTTTATAAATATTTACGAGAGATAACATCAATCCTTTTTAAAATACAAATTGGAAATTGTGGATTGACAATGTAAAATCTAAAAGTCTTTGAAACTAAGAATATTTTGTTATCATCAAAATCATTTATGGATTGTTTGTAAAACAACCTTGGGCTAACAAAATGTTAATTTGGAGCAATTTTGCAAGTTAGTCGATTTTTGGTATTCTGAAGCAGGACGGGTATGCCATTATTTCTTTGTATTATGGATTTCATGAATGCACTCTTCATTATTAATTTATAATGTCTTGGTATTAATGTAGCGTCGAAGTGAAGCCAGGAAACAAAGCCGATCACTGCATATATTGGTGTACACTGCGAGATCTCGAAGCTTTGCACGTTATGCTCATGAGATGGTACATAGTACTCAATTAGTTTGTTTACTGGTATAGTTGTTATTATTAGGATTGTCATAAGTAATTTATAATTTCATCATTCTATATGGTGTTTGTGATGCAGGAAAAAAAGAAACAAGTTATATTTGATCGAGCAGAGCTATATAAAGAGGTTCATTCATGTTCTGATGGGTCTCCAATGAATCCAAATGCAGCAGAGAAAATCGTATGTCACTATTACATTCAATTTTGATTTGAATGTGCAAATGACTAATCATAATTTAACTATATGTTCTATTCTTTCAGAGGCGAATGGAGGAGATTCAAGTTAATGATCCAACAATTTCATAAGCTTTGAGCCAATCTAGCAGCAACATCAGTTGGTCACCATCTAACCGTTATGCACAAGTGATTTGTCCAGAACGACATGATCGCATTCGCGGCGTTGGACTAGGACCGACTCCATCTCATCCTATAAACACTAGCAGAATATCCACTCAGCCTACATCCTCTAATAACGACCAAATAGAGACATTCAGGATAGAATGAAGACTATTGAGTCTACAATTTCTTTGCTTCAATCTACAATCCAAATGATGGCTACAGCGTGGGTAGAAATTTTAGTTACTTACCCTCACATAATCACTATTGATTCTATTTATGTATTTTCCTAGCTAATTGTTTGTTTAACTTTTGTAGGAGCAACGTGCAAACCAAAATGTTACCAATCCCATTCCTGACCAGGGACCACTATACTTCATAGATCATCTCATGCAAGCCGGAAAACGTTTGATGGTAAGATATTAACATAAATGAAGATTGCCATTAATTTGATTTTAAATGTGTACTAAACTCTTGTGTTTGTATTTATTTATTTTTATCTTTGTTCATGTCATTACTATTTGTTAATTCAGACAATGTTTATGGTGAGGGTGATAGTGCTGGTGGTAATACAGATGGTGCAAATAGTGTTGGAGCAGATGGTGATAGTACAGGTGCTAAAGCTGCTAAAGATTGAAGTTATTGTCATTTATTGTTAAATGTCATTACTTGCTAGTTTATAGACTACTACGAAATTTTTATAACTTATTTGTGTTTGTTGCAAAACTTGTAAGACGTCGTTATTAAGTCAATGATGAAATATATTTTGTTTTATTATACTTTTCTATTATAGTTTTTTTAATAATGATCTAGTGGCGTTTTAAAATGCTGGGCGAAAATAAAAAACAATAAAAATATAGTAAAACGCTAGAATAGAACCTTTAGCAGCGGTCGAAAAAACGCTGATAAAGACATGTAGCACCGTTTAAAAAAAATATTCGGGTCTATAGCGGCGATCGAGACCGCTATATGGCCGCCGCTATATAACTTCGGGTCTATAGCGGCGGTCAAGACCGCTGCTAGATGACCGCCGCTACAGAACTTCAGGTCTACAGCAGCGGCCAAGACCGCTGCTATAGAATTTCGGGTCTACAGCGGCGGTCCAGACCTTTGCTGAATAATCGCCGCCATAGACCTCAGGTCTTCACCAGCGGTCTCGAAAACAGTCGCGATAGCCTACCGCGGAGGTCACGACCGGCGCTAAAAAATCGCTGCTAATGATTTAGCATCGATTTTTTTTACCTTTAGAGACGGTTTCAGTCCGCCTCTAAAGGTCGGTTTTTTTGTAGTGAATTGGCAATATGTTTCAAAGTTCACCACAATCCAGTTACGATCCAACACAAGGTTCACTGTTGCTGCAAGTGCCGAAGATTCTCCAACAAGAGAATTAGTGCTGGGAATTTGCTCCATGTAAACCAAACAAAGGGAGCCTTCCGAGTCTAAGAAAGAGAGCTAAAATAGTTATTTTGTCTCGAATGGCAACATCAACATTGCACCGATATCGACCCGGTAAGGGCAGTCGACAACTTGTGCTATATGATGACACCGAGGTACACAGCACATGCAAATGATCAAAGTATCAACTCTTGTTCTTTTTTGTTTTCATAGGTTGACGGAAAGATAAAAGCAAAAAGACACGTAAATAACTTCGGCAACATTGGCAATATTAATAAAATATGATTGGGTAAATATAATGGAAATATTTACTAGACCCATTTATAATTTTTGAAAAAAAAAATCATTTTTGGTGGTTGAGATTTACACTAATTTCATAATATGTGATTAGGTTTTAAACTTAAAAATTGTAGTCCTTAAATTTTATACGTTTTTACATAATAGGTCTTTAGGTTTTAAAATTAAAAATTTTAGTCCTAAGTAACTCTTCAGAAGAACATTCATCCGGTCAACTATCTATCCACCCCACTAATAGTAGAAGCTCCACCTCTGTAAAAATCTAACGTGACACTCACCAATCCAATAAACTATGGGTGGGTTTGTGTGGTAAAATTTTTGGTATTGAGTTTAGTGTTAGTATTGGGTTTAGTGAAAAAGTGAAGAGAAAGGTAATATTTTATAGTTTTTGTAATTTTTTATATTTTTTTATGGAAGAGAGAGAGATTATATTGGAGTATTTTATTAGGAGAGAGATAAAATTTTGGGTAAAATTTTAGTGACAAACGCAGCCTATAGACAAATTGGGGGGCTCACATTTGACTCTATTGTTCTAACTTGTCTAACTCAATCGCATTCTTCTCGGTCTTCCTCTCCCACGCTAAGCATTGTTTCGCTTATTAGACAAATTGGGGGGTCACACAGGTAGCTAAGTTGAATGTTTGATGAAATTTACCTTTTTGCCATTAAAGCAAGATAGAAAAATGACCAAACAGATTTTAATTTTAAAATCGAAGGACCTACTTTGAAAACAATATAAAATGTAAGGACTAAAATCTTAATTTTAAAATTCAATGATCTAAAAACCGTGTAACACTTAAAGGACCAAAAATAAATTTTCCCTATTTTTTTTTGGGTTTTCCTGCGTAATCAACTTGAATGAGGAAATCTTTTTTTTTTCTTAGCAATCGAAACTTAATCCAAGTCACAATACAGAATATTAGAGGGAAGAGTAGAGATGACAAGGGAGCCGAAAGAGTGTGCACGGGAACACCAATGAGCAAGAGGATGAGCCATGGAATTGGCATCCCAGGGAGTCCATTGAAAAGTCCAAAGGGGGTGGGCAAGAGCCAGCTGGCGAGCGAGATGCACTTCAGATTCAATAAGCCAGTCAGCCAACACCGCATGATCATTGTATTGAGAAATAAGAGCTTGAGCATCCCCTTCAAAAATAACGATAGGCCAATTAAAATCCTCAGCAACCTGCATGGCTAAACGAGAAGCCAAAGCCTCCCCTTTGAGGGGGTTAGTGCCATACTGCCAACCAGAAGAAGCAGAAAGTAGAATACCCTCAGAGTTGCGACAAACCACAGCGAAGAACAACCTATGAGAGTGTATAGCAACATCAAAATTCAGCTTAATCACACCCGGGTCAGTGGGGATCCAAACACGCACATGACGCCCTTGCTTGGAGTAACGAGCATGAAGATGAGAGGTGTAATAGGACACGTTTATTAAATATTATGTATATTATTCATTTGTACGAGAGGTACACTTTATATAGAGCACAGTACCGCGAATCATGGTAACAAGATTAACATTGGTATATTTCTAAGTAAAAGAATATGCTAACAAACTATACGTCTCAGTTATTCTAGAACACTCGTAGAAGAGGTGGGTGACGTGGAGCGGTGTGGCTTTGTTGCTGAGGTGGGTGCATGACTTGAAGCTGGTGTGTTGATAGCCCCCCGCAAGTCCATCAGTGATGGGAGGACGGTGAGACTCGTTCGAAGGGCAGCGAAGGGCAGCGGAACAATAGGTTTCGTAAGCATATCAACGAGCTGGTCTTTGCTGGAGATGAAGGCAACAGACAAGGTCTTGGCAGCCACACAGTCACAAACAAAATGAAAATCAATCTCGACATGTTTCGTTCGAGAGTGAAAAACTGGATTAGCTGAGAGATAGGTGGCCCCAAGGTTATCGCACCAAAGAGTCAGGGCAGTAGGAAGAAATACATGTAGCTCACTCAAGAGGGATTGGACCCAACGTAGTTCAATGGTAGTGTTGGCTAGGGACTTGTACTCTGCTTCAGTGCTGGAGCGAGCCACACTTTGTTGTTTACAATAATTCTAACAAATGCGGTCATCAGGACAGTCGGCCCAGTCAGCATCCGAAAAGGCACTTAGAGTAGGCTTAAGCGAGCGACGAAAATGAAGACCAAAAGAGGCAGTATGCTTGAGTACCGAAGGATCTGTTTAACCACCTGCCAGTGAGGATCCCTAAGAGCATGCATAAACTGGCAGGCCTTGTTAACAGAAAAGGAAACATCTGGTCTGGTGAAAGAGAGGTACTGTAGACTACCTACAGTGCTGCGGTACAAGATGGGGTCAGCGAACAATGACCCATCATGGGCATAGAGATTGACAGAGGAGGCCATATGGGACGTAACTAGCTTTTCAAGGAGTATATTAGTCTTTCTTAGAATATCAAAGATATACTTTTGCTGAGTAAGACAGAGCCCAGTAGACGTGCGATGCACCTTAACGCCCAAAAAGTAAGACAGAGGACTAAGGTCCTTGATAGGAAAGATTGTGGCAAGCTGTCGAATAAAGTGTTGCACCAAGGAAGAAGTGGTCCTGTAATAATGAAGTCGTCAACATAAACTAAAATATAAACAAGTTGTGGTCCCGAAGCATAAACAAATAGACTAGTGTCAGCACAGGAGGAAGTAAAGCCAAGTTCCAGCAACTTGGAGCTCAGCCTGGAGAACCATGTGCGGGGAGCCTGTTTAAGGCCATACAAAGCCTTGTGCAGCCAACAAATGCGATGATGAAAGTCAGGATGGACAAAAGTCGGGGGTTGCTGCATGTACACCTCCTCTTGAAGATCACCGTGGAGGAATGCATTTTGTACATCTAACTACTGAATGGACCAACCAGCAGAAACCGCAAGTGCAAGAACCAAGCGAACGGTGGTTGTCTTAACAACCGGACTGGAAGTGTCACTATAGTCGATACCAGCCTGTTGATGGAATCCCTTAGCTACCAGTCGGGCCTTGTAGCATTTAAGAGAACCATCGGAATTGCGTTTGGTTTTAAAAATCCAACGACAACCGATAATATTGAAAGAGCTTATGGGAGGGACTAAGGTCCAAGTTTTGTTGGCCATAAAAGCTTGGAACTCAGTGTCCATTGCTCGACGCCATTCAGGAAACTTTGAAGCATTATAACACACTTTGGCTCATCGGGAATAGTTTTGATGGAAGTAGAATGGACCTGAGGAGGTGGCCAGCGAATAGAATCATCACGATACTGACTAGGTTGCAAAGAGTGAGTCTGAGAGCGGGTGACCATGGGATGACGGGGAGGAGGACTCAAGGAGACTCGAGGGGTTAACGTGTGAGAAGAGGCAGGAGATGAGGGACTGGGCTCAAGAGGAGAACTCGCAGGAGGTTTGGAAGAGACAAACGAAGGGATCAGAGTAGATGGCAAAGGAAACTAAAGAGGTGGTAGAGTGGTGTTGGGGGTAGGGGCACCTGTGGAGAGGCGGCAAACGGAAAAACATGTTCGTCAAAAGGAACATCACGGGAAATATAGGTTCGACCAGTAGGTCGATGGAGACATAGGTAACCTTTATGGTCAGAGTTGTAGCCCATAAACACACAAAGAGATGCTCAAAAGAGATAATGAGAGAGCAAGTGTCCATAGAGATGCTCAAAAGAGATCGGTTCGAGTCTTGTAATAACAGATAAGACAAAAGAGTCATATTCGGGACCCAAACCAGCAAGGAGATAGGTGACGAGCTCGGTGGAGGACAGAATCTTGCCTGCAGCAGCAAGAGTATCACTGATATTTTTGAGCTTGCAAAAATAATCAGTAGCAGAATTAGTCCCTTTTTTTAGAGAAGCTAATTGGTACTGGAGATGTACCAGACGAGCTTGGGACTAAGACTAAAACAAAGTCTCAAGAGCAGTCCAAACAGCAAGAGAAGTAGAGTAACCAACAACCTGAGAGGTACACTTTATATAGAGCACAATACCTCAAATAACAGAGGAATATTTATATGTAAAAGAATATGCTAACAAACTATACAGCTTATTATTCTAGAACACTCGTAGAAGCTGGTGTGTTGCTAAGGTGGCTGCATGAGGGTTCATGATCTGAAGCTGGTGTGTTGAAACGATGTGCCTGCAATGAATAGAATCTGGTTGCGGGCAAACCAGATGGAGTCAAAAACAATCGTATCAAAGAGGATAAAATCCTACCAATGGTCCCAATGCGAAGGCGGCAAATTCCAAGGCTTCAAAAGGAAACTCAACCATCGAAGACTAGTCTGACTTGCAAAAAAATCCAACCGCAGCAACCAAGGGAAAGATGAATAGCAGTTTCCGCAGCCAAGCCACAAAGAGGGCAAAGAAAATGATCCAAGCATAGGTACTATAAATAAAACCGAGAAAAGAACCACGAAGAGGCAAAGCATTTGCGGCAAGTCAGGAGAGGGACCCAAACTGTGAAGGGTACATTTGTAGGCGGATCTCACAGAAAAACAACATTTGGAGTCCGAGAGCCACTTAATACAGTCAGCCCCACCCGTGGGGGAAAGAGGGTGTCAAGGGTAGCTTACATCGAACAAGTGTCAAAATAGGACTGGATCTCAGAAACCTTCCAACAGTGGAAAATGGGGTCGAGGAGGTCTTTCACATGATTGGTATGACGGGGGAGAACAGCATGAAGGCGAATGGAAGGACGAAAAGTGGGAAGAGAGGGGATCCAAGGGCAGTAGCGGAACCAAGATTTTAGTTAAGGGAGG
Source organism: Myrica gale (assembly GCA_963930655.1). Classification (NCBI taxonomy): domain Eukaryota; kingdom Viridiplantae; phylum Streptophyta; class Magnoliopsida; order Fagales; family Myricaceae; genus Myrica; species Myrica gale. The sequence goes on along the minus strand of OZ005610.1, from coordinate 13,560,750 downwards.
CAAATTTCTTAGGCAAAATGACATCTCAAAAAAATTTCCTATGTAATGCAAAAGTGTCTTAGAGTTAAAATATCGAAAATTAAGGACTACAAGTATTAAAAATATTGAAAATATATGTATCATACTATTTGTTGAGACTGAGAGGTGACAATTGGATCCTACCTGAATAAGCTCACCACCAAGCAAAATTTGAGCTTCAAAATTAACCTGAAAAAAAAAACATAGCACCGACACTTAAGCCTCCACACAACTGATAAGCATGATTTCAATTAAGGACCTTAAAAAATGGTGAAAACTGTTGCAAATTACCTTAATAAAAACCATCAACAAAACAACCAGGTGATGAGAATTCCTTCTCTAACGCCAATCCAAGTTTAGTGGTAATTACTTTTCTCTATCTTTATCTCTACAAAAGAATGAACTAGAAATAGAAATCTATAAAGGATTAAGAGACCAAACATTCTTATCAAGCTCCACGTAACCCAATTAATGTGGAAGACTAGAGCTTTAGACCAATAAAATGTGTTACAAAGTTTGTGTCCTTAAGTATTATTGTTATTTTGTTTGTATTTCGTTCCTGTTTTGGTCAAAATTTTATGTTGCAACTAATTTAATCAATTCTTCCTTTGTATTTTCTCTCATTCTTCCTTTGTATTATCAATTCTTCCTTGGCTGCTTCAAGCGACCAAACTCGTAAGTCAAAAGAGAACAAAATAAGAACGGATTAAATACTTACCTGAGTTAGGACCAATTGAACAGTCAATCTAGGCAGGGGAAAAGATGTGAAACAAAAAGAGTGAAGGCGAAGCAGCCGCAAGGATGACCCTTTTTTGTTGTTTGCTTGTGGAATGGACCTATGGACTCGGACATTTTCCCTCTGCCAGAGGAAAGAGATGGGAGAGTCGAAAAAGGGAAGGAAGAGTCGGAGAGGAAAGGGAGGGGAATGTTGACGCCCAAAGTGATTCCGGCTAGAGAGAGACAGATCTCGGGAGATGGCACCGACAGAGTCGTGGAGGAGAGGGGGAGGATGAGAGGGAGAGGCTGGCTGGACCCTAGAGGTAGAGAGTCTTCGTGAGATGGTAGGGCAGGGGCTGAGAAGGAAACGCACGCGGGGAGGGAGAAGCTTTGCCGATTTTTTTTTTTAAACAGAGGGTGAAACGATGTCGTTTCACCCTCTGAGTTTTTAAAAAAATGGTTGGGCTTAAGAATGGGAGACTGGATTTAAGAAGGGGGTTGGGCTTAAAGGTGCGAGCCTAGCCCACCTGGGGGAAAATACATTAAAAAAATAATAATAATTCCTTTGATTTTACCGAACAGAGTTCAGCTGCCCAGGGCGCTCCCATGTGGTTCCGCCACTGTCCAAGGGTCGCACCAGATATTGATATGGGCCCCATTCTTAATAATCCAACAAGAACCTTTACACAGAAGGTCACGAGATTTTCAAATACCTTTCCAGATCCAAGAACCCGCGGGAGAGGGCTGAACCACCAAGAAAGAGCAATGGGTGAGATATTTGGCGTTCAAAGCAACAACCCAAATGTTGTTATTAATAGGAAGCATATATTGTCGGCCACGCTTAGCTATCAGCACTTGATTAGCATAAAATATACACCAGAGTCCCCAACCGCCCAAATATTTAGGTTGACAAATGGAGGACCAGGCAAAGGGATGAAAGTGGCGATGAGAGTCATCGGTGAAGCCCCACCAGAAATTCCAAAAAATCGAGTCAAACTTTGCGACAAAAGGATTTAAGCAACAGAAACACTGACATAGAGTAAGAGGGAAGAGCAGCAGCAAGAGATTGAATGAGACACGTACGACCTGCTTATGAAAGAGCCAAGCTTTCCATCTAGAAACCCGACTTTGAACCTTATCGAGAATACCCTGGAAAGCAGACTGCTTGGATCGAGGAAGGGAGGTAGGAAGGCCTAAATAAGCACCAGGATGCACACAGTACTGAAAGCGGAGGGTGAAGCATATCGCATCAACCATGGTAGGGAAGAGGTTCTTACTGAAGGAGATGAAAGATTTAGAAAGGTTTATGGTCTGACCGGACCAAGACTCAAACGAAGAGAGAAGCAGCCGCAGGTTCCCCGCTTCAGATTTATTGGCTCTGCAAAAAGAATATAAGATCATCGGCAAATAATAAGTGGGAAATGGGAGGAGCATTATGAGCGATTTTGATGCATGAAGGAGGCCAGAGAGTTCGGCGCGATGGGATATGTGAGAGGACTTCCATAACCAAGGGAAAAAGGAAGGGCGAGAGCGGATCGCCCTGACAAAGACCATGAGACTGCTGGAAGAAACCGAAAGGAGAGCCATTGAGGAGGATGGAGAAGGAGACGGTCGAAACACATTGGTGGATGAGTTGGCGCCAGAGTTAAGAGAAATCAAAGTAGTGAAGAATAGTGTCGAGGAAGCGTCAATCAACTTTATCAAAAGCTTTTTCAAGATCAATTTTAAGAGCCATCAGATCGTCGCAACTCTGCTTTTGCTTGAGGGAATGCATAAGCTCATGAACAAGAGTGGAGTTCTCCTGAATATTGCGATTCGAAGCGAAAGCATTATGAGAAGGGGAGATCAGGCACGAAAGCAAGATCTTCAAGTGGGTAGCGAGAATTTTGGAAATGATCTTGTACGAGACATGCACAAACTAATGGGGCGGAAATAGGACACTCGAGAGAGCTGAGCCTGCTTCGAGATAAGGAAAATATGTGTGATTCAGCTCGCTGATAAGGTAACCCGTATCAAAGAACTTGCACACCATACGAATAACCTAATTCTTAATCGAGAGCCAATAAGAAAGGTAAAAAATAGTAAAGAATCCATCGGGGTCGGGAGCTTTGGATGCCCCTAGAGATTTGACAGCATGCCAAATTTTGTCTTCAAAAGGGCAGCGACAAAGCATCAAGTTATCCTCTGGAGAGACAAGAGAGGGCAGAATACCATCAAGATCAAGAGGAAAGTCGAGAGGACCACAAAACTAAAGCTCTTTGAAAGAATCAATCAAGTGAGCACCTATTGGCAAAACCAAGGCGTTGAAGAACTAACTGAGCATCTAGAATTTTAGTCTCGGCCACACAAACAAAATCAGGGAGAATGTGGGTGACCGCGCCCCGGAGAGAGCAAACTATCGCTGCACAACCAAGGCCACGGCAGTTCCAGTAGAGTGTTCTCATGGAGGGGCTGGGGGAAAGGTCAGGCCCGCTACCCCAGTCGAGTCGGTATCAGAAGAGCAATCAATGGTTATGCCCATGAGAGGGCACGACAATGAGAGAGTGATCCACAGAGGAGGTTGGGCACTTGTGAGAGCGCTGAAAGGAGAGTGTTTTCACCTTACGTCGAGAGCGCAAGTCCTTAAGTAGAATATGGTCACAATAGCCTAGTTCAAAGGAAGAGTGATCGGAGTCAAACAAAAATGTATCCTCATCCGCGAGGCATTTGGCAGGATCAACACTCGAGGTGGCCTCTAGAGGGAGTTTCCCACAAGCATAGGGGACATGAGTAGAGTCCAAGGCGTGAGCAAATTTTTTTGTGAGAGATGTCATTCTCTTGAGTCGAACAGGTTTGCGAAGATGAGGCAGGTGCGGAAGGGTAGAACCAGCTGCATGAAGAGCAACAGTGGGGCTGTCATCCGGCAAAGCAGTAGACAAAGGGGCAGGCTGAGGTGTAACCTTCGAGAGAGGAGAAACCTTAGAAGGGGAGCCCAACATAGCAGCAAGAGTGCTCATGGAGGGAGAGAGCAGAGTGGTGGGAGGTAACAGAGCTCATTCTGGCAGCAGAAGAGTAAAAGGGGCTGTCCATAGAGGAGAGTCTGATGATGAAGACCGAAAGCACTGGAAATTAATAGACCAGGCACGAAACAACATCACAGTATCAACTTCAATAGAATTAGGGTCAGACGCAGTTGGAAAATTGGGCACACCGTGAAAGCAACTAAGACCAACAAGAACATATTTAGGAGAGGCATGTGGGCTAGATGGAGCAAGACGGTGCAATTGGAGAACAGAGGCAGTGGGGTGAGGAGCAGCGGGATTGGGAGCACCAGAAGAGGTGCGAGAGCTAGATGATCCACTAACTTCAGCCTTCAACCAAGGACCGAATTTCTCACCAGACTGGGTAGAGGAAATCGGTACAGTAAAAACAGATTGGAGATGACCAAGGCATCCATAACCATAACACAATCCAAAGATACGTTCAAATTTTAAGAAAATCCAAACCAGAGCCAAAGTGTCACGAGGATGCCAATATCCAGTGGGGAAAAGGTGGTCAGTGTTGAAATGGATCCGGACCCTTAGGAAGGGGAGACATCAAATATGGGCAGAACTATTACCATCGACTTCCAAGACAAGGGAGCGAGCAGTGGAGGCATTAGAACGGTCCATGGGCAAGTCATGGATTTGCATCCTCAAAGGGGCTGGTAGCCAAATCAACCTCTGTCCAGGAAAGACCAGGTGCCTAAGGTTTGAGAACCATGACATTGCCTGTGAAACTCCAAGGGTTACAGAGGAGGACACGGTCGCGGTCAGCAGGGTGAGAGAACTCTAGCAAGAATGTGTTGTCTGCCAACTTTTTGACAGAGAGCTTCTCAGCAAAGAACCAGGCACGAGGAACAGCTTCTTTGACCGAAGGTATGCAGTGAGGCTTGGAGGAGATGATCTTGCCGAGGAGGATAAGGTCCAAAGCAGATTGGGCGCCTTTCAGGTCTTCGCAAGTCAGAGGGATAGTTTTTTCCCAAGAGAGAGCTTTGGTTTGTTGGATCAAATGGTCAATCTCAGAGCTAGAGGAAGGCATGGTGGAAAGAAAGGTGGAACTAATGCTGAGAGGAGTCGGAAAGTTGGGAACATTGAGAGAAGAACAGAATGAGACTTGAGGGTGAGAGCACCGGGGAAGGGATGGAGGCCAGGGCTTTCGATATAAATAGAGCAACCGAAGAAGAAGGGAGAGATGGAAGTGTGAATTTCAGGACAAAGACAACCCAAGAGGGGGTAAATTGGCTTTCTAAACTTTTGGATATTAACCTAAAAAATCGTGTTTGCAGTAAATACTACTTTAGCATAAGTATATATATGCAACAAGTATAAATAAGTGTTAAATGTAAAGAGAAGGGTAAGAGAAGCAAACACGTGATTTTTAGGTGCTTAGGCAAACCCACTGACATCCACCCCTCAAGCTCCTTCACCGAGCCTTGAGATTTTTCTATTATTCTTCAAATAGTATACACTCTAGCTTCTGGGTGCTAGAGAATCGTACAAGTGTTTTCTCGGGCTGAATACTCAAACCCAACCAAGTGATTTTTCGGGCACACCACTCACAACCTCATCAAGCTTGAGATATGTCATCCCAAAGTTTCTTCTTTAGTGAACAACCTCACAAAATGATACATCTCTTTTGATATGAAGATGAAAGATCAAAACTCTCTCAAAGAGTAGATATAAAATTGGAAAGCTCTATCTCTTGATTCATACAAAGACAAGGATATGAAAGTGTGTTTTGTGTGAATGATATGAGAAATATAGAATATGAAGGTTTGGAATATTTCTCAATTGATCTAAATGATATATGGTCGTTGTGTATTAATTTCAGACGTTATGGATGTGCATTTATAGGCCACATATAAAAAATAGACATTTATAGCCATTGGGAGTCATCTGTTAAAACGAGCCGATCGACCGCTACATGAACCGGTCGACCGCTTCAAGTTACTGCTACCCAACGGTCATATTTTAGAAGCACAACGACTCTATTTTAAAATCAATCGGTCAACCGCTTCATCAGCCGATCGACCTTTTCAACTTAAGCACATAGTCTGGTTCTTTTAAAACCATGTTTTTGATCTCTTTTAAACACCCAATTTTGAAGACTTACTTCCCATAAGTATATGAAAGGTTTGAGAGTTTGATTGGGGTGTTTTGAAACTTCTAAAAACATTTTAATCTTTCAAACAAAAGTAAAACAGTTTATGGACATTTTGAAAGATATGCAAGTGTGATTAATAATCCTTATCAAAAGTGAAACAAAGAGTTACAAAGGTTTGAGAGTTTGATTGGGGTGTTTTGAAACTTCTAAAAACATTTTAATCTTTCAAACAAAAGTAAAACAGTTTATGGACATTTTGAAAGATATGCAAGTGTGATTAATAATCCTTATCAAAAGTGAAACAAAGAGTTACAAGGATTATACCCTAAGGTCTTGAATCTTCACTTTTGAGCTCCTTACATCTTCTTGATCGTCTTTCTTCAAGTCTTTGGCTCTTTCATCAAAACGTCTTTGTATTTGAAGATATCTGTTTTATAAACTTGATTCATTTATTGAAATCATCAAAATTTCGATTGTGCACAAAAGCCAACAATCCCATTGAAATAGTATAGAGCATGACTAACGAGGACTCAAGAATCCATCGCTATTATGATAGTAGCCCACCGAATGGGTTTGTACCAACTTCTTAACTACCAATAATAATTTAAATAATGCACAATCAAAAATAAGAAGTTCATCTTTGTTGCAAAAATGACATGTTTGATTAGGTGCACCAAAAAACTTAGCATTCACAAAATAATTCTTAAAATATTTTTGGTCAATAGAAGGCATGTAGCCCAAGCCACTTTTGTATAAGACACATCTTTAACTACTAAGCATGTTTTTCAAAGTTTTGCTTCATTGAGTAAATTTCTCAATAATTTTTCTTTGAGAAACTATTTTATTGTTCAAAGCAACTTTCTCATTTTCAAATTCTAAAGTTTTTTGTTGGAATAAATCATTTTCTAGCTTTAGAGTATCTCGCTCAATTTTCAATAAATCAATTTCTTTTGAGATCAAAATGAGTTTCTTTTTCAATGAAGTATATTTTGGACCTAGCTTCTCAAATTGACAAAGAAGATCATCAAAAGCATTTTGAAGTTCAATGTAAGAAATTTTAGGCTCATCATCGTCATCCTCATCATCCTCAAATGCCATGAGGCACATGATGGTTATTTCTCCATCTTCTTCGAAGGAGGAGGAGCTTTCATCGTTAACATTCCAAGATGTATTCTTGTATTTGAGGCTTCTCTTCTCTTTCTTTTGAGGAAGTTCTTGAACTTTGTAGTCATTAGGACAATGTCTTCCACATCGTCATCTCCATCTTCGATTATGGAGGATTTGAGAGCAATCCTCATCTTTTTCTTGCTCTCATCTTCATTCTCTAGCATTTGGATTTCATGGGTCATTAAAGATCCAATAAGCTCATGTAGAGGAAGCTTGGTGAGGTCTTTCGCTTCTTGTATGGCGGTCACTTTAGCCTTTCATGACTTTGGTAGTGACCTAAGGATTTTTCTCACCAAATCGGATTTAGTATAAGATTTACCAAGTGCATTCAAGGCATTTATAATTGTGGTAAATCTAGAATACATGACATTAATGGATTCCTCTTGTGTCATTTTAAACAACTCATAATTATGAACAAGTATATTGATTTTTGACTCTTTAACTTGGCTTGTTCCTTCATGAGTAATTTTTAAAGTATGTCATATATCTCTAGCATTTGAGCATGATGAAATTCTCTTCAATTCTACTATATCCAATGCACAATAGAATATGTTCATTGCTTTTGCATCAAGAGAGATTTCTATTTTATCATTTGCATCATATTCGTTTTCGTTTTTGGGAGACTCTACTTCTCCAATATTTTTGTAGACATATGAGGACCATTCAAAATAACAATCCATAAATTAAAATCAATGGATTGAAAATAAATTTTCATCTTAGCTTTCCAATATGCATAATCATTTCCATTAAAAAATGAAGGTCTAAGAGTGGAAAGCCCTTCAACATGAGTGTTGAAGCTTGAAGTTGTCATTCTAACTCAAAATAGTTAAATCTTGTTAAAGTGAGTAACAAGCTCTGATACCAATTGTGAATTCTAGGACTAAGGCAACCAAATAGGGGGTGAATTGGTTTTCTAAATTTTTCGCTATTAACCCCCAAAATCGTGTTTGCAAGTAAATACTACTTTAGCACAAGTATATATATGCAACAAGTATAAATAAGTGCTAAATATTAAGAGAAGGGTAAGAGAAGCAAACACGTGATTTTTAGGTGGTTCGGAAAACTCACCTACATCCACCCATCAAATAGCATACACTCTAGCTTCCGAATGCTATAGATTAGTACAAGTGTTTTTCCAGGCTCAACACTCAAACTCAACCAAGTGATTTTTCGGGCACACCACTCACAACCTAACCAAGCTTAAGATATACTCTCTCAAAGCTTCTTCTTTAGTGAAGAACCCCATTAAAGGAAACACATCTCTTGATATGAAGATGGAAGATCAAAACTCTCTCAAATAGTAGATATAAAATTGGGAAGTTATATCTCTTTATTCACACAAAGACAAGGATATGAAATTGTGTTTTGTGTGAATGATATGAGAAATATAGAATATGAAGGTTTTGAATATTTCTCAAGTGATCTAAATGATATGTGGTCGTTGTGTATTAATTTCTGACGTTATGGATGTGTATTTATAGGCCACATATGAAAAATAGTCGTTTATAGTCGTTTGTTAAAACGAGTTGGTCGACCGCTACATGAACCGGTCGACCGCTTCAAGTTACCGTTACCCAATAGTCATATTGTCAAAAGCTCAACGGCTCTATTTTAAAATCAATCGGTCGACCGCTTCATCAGTCGGTTGACTCTTCAACTTAAGCACATAGTCCGGTTATTTTAAAACCATATTTTTGACCACTTTTAAACACCCAATTTTAAAGACTTACTTCTCATAAGTACATGAAAGGTTTGAGAATTTGATTGGGTTGTTTTGAAACCTCTAAAAACATTTTAATCTTTCAAACAAAAGGTAAAACGATTTATGCACGTTTTGAAAGCAATGCAAGTGTGATTCATAATCCTTGTCAAAAGTGAAACAAAAATTTATAAGGATTATACCTAAGGTCTTGAATCTTTACTTTTTAACTCCTTTCATATTCTTGATCGTTTTTCTTCAAGTCTTTGGCTCTTTCATCAAAATGTCTCTGTCTTTGAAGATGTCTGTTTTATAAACTTGATCAATTTATTGAAATCATCAAAATCTCGATTGTGCACAAAAGCCAACAGGAAGGAGATGATAAAGAGAGAGGCTGACGCACAGAGCCTGAGACAGAGGCCGTGAGAGGTCGTGAGTGGAGAGGAGGCCTGGGAGGAGGGGGAGCGGTGAGAGGACATCTCGGGGCTCAAAGCAGCTCAGGTGGAGTGTGCAGGCTTTGAAGACCAGCAACAGAGGCAGGGAAAGGGGGGAGAGGAGACAGAGGTGGTGGCGGCGACGAATGGGATGCAAGGGAACCCTAGGGTGGGTGGTGGAAGTAGGGTAGAGAGGGCGGTGGGTAGAGTTTAGGTTAGATCCAGTTTCCTTACCAAGCTACTAAGTCGAGAGAGAGAAAATAATTTGGCGCCTCGTACATACGCCTCTGCATATATATATATACTCTCGTTCTCAAGGAAAGTCACATTGATCACCTTCTGAATAATGATTTTAAAAAAAGTGCAGAAGATTGAGCTGTCTATTTCAAGAAATAGTAAAGGGTTTGCAGCTAACCTCTTTTCTTCTTAAAAGCTTGAACACCATTGGAGATGGCAACAATAGTGTTTGTCTTTTGTGCATAACACTTAAGGTTTGATCCTCTTAACTGAATTTTTTTTAATTTAATGGAAAATATATATTTTTTACCAACAAATTATCATAGATGTTGTACTTTATATCTTAAACTATACATTGCACTTACAAATTACTCATCTCTAACATATTTCATAGTCCATTTTTTCAGTCAAATTAGATGGAAATTGATTTTTTTTTAAAAAAAATAAATTTAAAAAAATAAAATTACGATAATACCCTTAGGTGTATCTTACTATTCACTTGATTTTGATTTTTCTAAGGGCATACCCTTAGGTGGGTGTAATGTGTTAGAGATGGTAGTTTGTGAGTATTATGTCTTTAACGTGATAATTTAAGGTGCAAAATATAAAATAAGTGTTAGTTCGTTTCCCTTTGGACGTAGCAAAAGTGTAATAAAAAAATTAGGACTTGTATTTTTTTGGTTTTCCTAGAGCTTCGTTTTGGTTAAGATAAAAACGTTGAATGGAAGAGAAATCAGAGAGCTGCCTCCTCAAGGCTCATTTTTGTGAGACCTGTCCAGTTCCATTCCACGCCCTCAATCGTAGATAGATGGAATATTCGTCGACCCATCCAACTTTCTTTGCCATCGCTGACCCTTGCATCGCCTATATATATATATATATTCCTGAATCCTAACTTCCTACCCCCGACCTCAACGCAACCAGACAGTCAAACTCCATCTAACATCGAAGAGTTTCAACACAAGAGTAATGGCTTCCATCTTCCAACCAAAACCCATCTCTCCAATGGCTATTCTGTGCCTAATCTTCTTCTGCCTCATCTCCTTGGAAACCACATCTGCCTCCCTCACGGCATACGAAGTTCTTGAAGAATATGACTTCCCAGTCGGTCTTCTTCCCAAAGGCGTTTTAGGCTACAAACTGGACAATTCCACAGGTAAATTCTCTGCGTATCTGAACGGTACTTGTACATTTTCCATCGATTCTTATGAGTTGAAGTACAAGTCCACCATAACGGGTGTCATCGCCAAGGACAAGCTCACAAGCTTAAGTGGCATCAAGGTCAAGGTTCTTCTGCTGTGGCTCAGCATTGTCAAGGTGACTCGTGACGATGATGAGCTGGAATTCTCCGTGGGGATCGCTTCGGCAGATTTTCCAGTCAGTAGTTTCGAGGAGAGCCCGACGTGTGGATGTGGGTTTGATTGCGTCAATGCGGAAGGAAGGAAGATTAAGCCCAAGAACCTTCTGTCCTCTTCCTGAACGAGCTTTCATCTTAGAAGCTAAATAAAATGGCTGTAACAGTTACTTATATGTATGTGTTATCGTCTTCACTAGCTTCAATAACCAGGTTTGGCTGGCTATAGGAATATGCTTATGTTCCTTGGAGCACATGTATGATATGACTCTCTGATCCCTAAATGAACGGGGTTTTCCCCCCTTGTTGATTTAGAATTACTGCATCTTTACCAGTAGTATGAGTTTCTGATATGCCACTAAGGTTCCGGCAATTAACCACGTTGGCTGAATTCTTGTTGTAAAGCCTTTTTTCCGGTTAACTTCGACTGGTATGTTTTCTCTGGGTCCAAATTGATAACAAACTCGTAGCGCCACAGTTGAAAGTTCTACGTTCCTTATCTTATGTAGATTTTCTGGGCCCAGATCAATTATAAAGTAGTCTCGAACATTTAAATGGGCTGCAACTGAGTTTTAATGCAACGATTTTAAAACCCAAATAGTATCAGGCAAAGCCCGATCCAAGCCCAGTCAAAGCTTGGACTTGAGTTTGAATGGGCTACGTTGTTGGCCGTCTCTGAAGGGGAACCTCAAAATCATCTTTTCCAACTTCAGGAATTTTCTTTTTGTTTCTTTGCGGTCCTCAAAGACCCTCGTATCCCGGCAACCCTCTGTCTCTGTAGTCTATAGTCTGTCGGTCCTACATTAACCACGTCCAGTTTTCGTTTAAAATTTTAACAACACTAAAATTTTACAACACAAACACAACCTAAACGACTACCACGCGCTCTGCCCACAAACTACAAAGAAAAATGCCAGCAACGCAGCACGTTGCTTATCCCCAGGCTCAAAAAATGCTTCCCGTATACGACATCGTCTTGTGTTTCTGTATACGTAGCCCATTTTTCCACTCCATCCTTCGTTGGCATCCGGACATGTTTGGCAGACAACAAAGAATTTTCCCAAACGCACCCAAACTCAGACCAAAAATGTCTCTCCCAGCGATTCTCACCCTCTTCCTCTTCCTATTACCGCTCGCCGCGTCATCCCGCACAACCATCTCCAGCGATGTGCTGTCGGCGTACGAAGCTCTTGAGGGCTTTAACTTCCCCATGGGTCTGCTTCCCAAGGGTGCGTTGGGCTACGAACTGGAACCAACCACGGGTAAGTTCCGCGCCTTTCTGAACGATTCGTGCAGTTTCTCTCTCGAGGGTTCGTACGAACTGAGATACACGTCAACCATCAGCGGCTACATCTCGAGGAACAGGCTCGCGAGCCTGAGTGGTATCAGCGTCAAGGTCTTGTTTTTGTGGCTCAATATTGTGGAGGTGGTGAGGAACGAGGATGTGCTTGAGTTCTCTGTGGGGATTGCTTCTGCGTCTTTTCCTATCGATTGTTTCTACGAGTGCCCACAGTGTGGGTGTGGATTTGACTGCGATACTACGAAAGTAAGGAAATTAAAATTAAAGTTGAACCCTTTTGTTTCGTCGGTTTGAAAGCATGTTCTGTTTGTACTTTTGGATGGTGGGCTTTATTTCATCTGAGATTAATGGAAATGAGTTCCATGATTTGATTGCAAATGAATAATTTTATTACGTGGTTTAGTTAACTTAAGATTGGCCTTCTACTTTTGATTTTATGATTATTTATGTCCTGTCGTGAAATCTGATTAATTTATATCTAACACTTCCGGACAATTATCGGTTACTGTTCCTTGCCTGGTATTCTGTAAATATGATTTGCTCTGTTTTTTAAAAGAGATATTCGTTGGGGGAGTGAATGGACACATGTTTGGGAGGTCGTTCACATGCGGAAGGGGAACCTTTTAGTAGGGACTATAGGTGATCATTTTTCCCTGGGGAGGAATACCTTTCTTTAATTTAATTTTTTTATTCCAAGTAGTTCCATTTCAAATACTTGTAGAACTGGTTCTCAAAACTGCCTCAAAGGGGGATTTCTTTTATCGCTTGGAAGTGCAATTAGGTTAGCAATACTTACAACCTAATTGCACTTCTTTCATATTAGGATTCATCATGGTGCAATGCATACTGGTTGAATATTTAGCTGATTATGGGACTTTCTAGGCTATTTATTATGTGTTCTGAGTGAAACCACAATCATGGAACCAACCTTGCAGTGGTCCTTCCTGAACAAAAATATTATAATTTTGTTTCTTACGGACTCAGGCTTTCTAGTAGCTAAATTTCATGGAGAGTATTCTGTCTTGTTCCATTATCACGAGCAGCTTGTGACTATTAGGATAGGATTTAGTTTAAGTATAGCTTGACTTCTATATACGTAAAAGGCTTGCATTGCTGCAAATTTAAAACTATTGTGAAGGCTGTATGTACTGTGATATCTGATGATGGCTTTAGCGCTTCTGGTTGTTATTTGAAGGTAAGCTTCGACAAGGTAGACTCAATTTGCACCAGAACAATCCCCACTTCATCTTTAGTTTGTAATGTTTCAGCTTTTCCGATAAAAAGTTTCAAGTCCTTTCTGGCTGTTGGAGGCTAGCTAAATGGATGTGATGACTTGGTATTACGAGCATTGGAGCATTTAGCTTGATATCAGATCAACATAGAAAACCTTTCATGATTTTAAAGAACTGCTTGCATTGCTGAAGGAATCATTTTAAGAGGGACTTTTTTGGCTTTTTTATCCTTATGTAGTTTTTCTTTCACTCCCAGGTGAGGACCAACTTCATTGTTAATTCTCCTTGTGCCGAAACAGAGCCATAAGAGAAACAAATTCTTGAGTCCTAATTTTTAATTGAGAAGAGAAATGATAAACACTAAGTATCGTTGGCATGAAGTATGTAAATGATTAAACAAAGTAAGAATCTATTGGTTTCATAGAGATATAGAGATCAAAGGAGAATTCCTCTGTATCAGGCGATAGGTATTAGTTTGAAGTATCTGTAGTTTGAAGTACATGTTTGTGTATCGTTGTAGGTAATTTATATGCTGTTCCTCTGCTTCTAGCTTGCTGAGGGTTACCTTTGTCCATATGTGATGGATGATATCTTCAGGATCAGGTAGAGATCATTAGGAGCCGATGATGAAAGTCACAGCAGTTTAGAAATCCAAAGGGATCACTGCATAATGTTGATGCTAGATGCTAGACAGTCATAAGCTTATATAAAGGAATAAGCGCAAACATTTGAAAACTATTCTATGCTATGGAGATTCGAAAAACAAGTAAATTACAATGTAGTACTAAAAGAACTGGTGTAGGGACTGAAACTTGCATACATGTTGTGTGGACTCGTCGACTACCATCGGGTGATATGATGTTGGAGTCATGTTCTACACCCGGAATTAGAAGTTGCCGCCTTAGCAAAAATTGTGGAGTGGAATCATGACTTCCAACCATACAGCCTTACCTCCCAGTGCTGCATGAACTAAGTTGGGGTTCAGCATTTGAGTTCAAGATGTTTAGAGCTAGTTTTTTTATTTTCTAAGCTATTTTCTAACTGATTTTTTGTGTAGAGCTAGCTAATAACTGGCACTGTGAACGAAGTGAGGGTTCAGCAGTTCATGTTTAGAGTTAGTTTTTATATTATCTAAGCTAGTTGCTAACTGATGCTAGCTGGTTAATAACTGGCACTCTGAACCAAGTGAGGGTTCAGCAGTTCATTTTTAGAGCTAGTTGATAACTGATACTTAAAGGCACCCGGACAGGAAAAAAACCGACTCGTGGAAATCATAGTGGAATTATATGATGAAGGTAAGAAATTAGCCCCCGAGGGTGACTCTTGTGTTAGTGATGACAATTGTCTATCGGATAACTATTCTATTGGTGTAATTAAAGTTCATGGAGTTCGAGCAACTGAGCCTATCTGGTCATTCTCTCTGTTTTCCTTTGGGTATACAGCGTTTTGTTGGTGTTAGCAAAGATAAGAGTGTGAAGTGGGTATTTTCAGCAATCATGAGAAAGAGACGGACCCAAGCTGTAATGCTCTGGAGTTTTTTTTTTTTTGTTTGGGGGTAAGCTGCGGTCTAGATACTAGCCATTATTGGTTTCCAATTCTGCATGTGATATTTACCAAACATCCTTTTGTTGTAATTTTCAAAACGTTGAGATGAAGTTCTGTAATTCTCCCGAGTAGGCAAAGCCGCTGTCCATTGATGCACTAATCAACATTTTGATGTGGGTTTAGATTTAGTCCAGATCGTACGGGTCCAAACACATTCAGACCCACGGTCTGGATTGAATCTAATAAAATCCAACTCCTCACAGGTCTCCACCTCATTTAATGAGGCATGTTAGGCGTTGGCTTGGTAGGGCTCCTTGTGGAGCTGACCAGGCGCACATAAGTACTATTTTTCTCTCTTTAGCCGCACATAAGTACTATTTTTCTCTCTTTAGCCGCACTGATCGAAACACTAAACAAGTTGTTCGACCAGTTCTTCGATTGGAACACGTGCTAGACCGCATTATTGAGGTAAAAATAATGGTTTGATCTCATCATTAGAGAAAAAATCAATTCACCAAAATTTAGTGGTCGGATTGCATCGTTGATGTAAAAAATAGTGGCCGCAAAACTAGTGGTATGATTGCATCATTAGTTGAGATAGAAAGTTTTTCTATTTAAACAAAAATAAGAAGAAAAAAATAAAGTTGGTCTATTTTTTATTAAGGAAGAGTTTAAAAATTTATCAAACAAGCAGAATTTTATCTCGATAACAATAAAAACATTGCATCACATCTTCAAGGGAACCTATTTATGACATCAATATGCTTATATTGTTATATTATATACGAATAACAGTTGTCAGTGGTTATCAGAAGTCATTTTTATCTCCCTATAAATTTCATACATAAGCATTCGGATTCACCATGAGGTATGCCTTGACAGTTTTCATCATTGATATATTCTCTTCTTTTATGCTTGTAACATCTTCAGACAATAAAATTCAAATTCAATACCATTTCGGTACATTTTCAAAGTGCACTCCTGCACTTCGATTATTTTACAAAGTTATTCTAAGTGGAACGATGAAACAACTTTAAAACATCGGCATCCCAAATTTCTTTAAAACATCGGCATCCCAAATTTCTTTAAAACATCAAAAGCTTTAAAGCATATCTTTAAAACATCGGTATCCTAAATTTCAACCATTAGCATCACATACACGAGTATGTGTTTGGGCCGTGCAGTACTTCAAAACACTAACTTTCCAAACCTCCATTTTTTTTATATGGATTACATGTACATTAAGGAAATCACGACAAGTAATAAGTATGCGTTTGGGCTGTGACTTGCGTGCGATTTTTTATTTTCCTAAGGTCTCTTAGGGTCTGTTTGCACACTAAAATTTTAACATAATAAAAAATTATAATATAATCTCTCTCCTCATCACATCATTACTTTTCACTGTAATAAATATTAAAAATCATCTCTCTTCACTTTTTTACCAATTTTAATCTCCCTAAAATTTTAACACAAACACAACCTTAGTAAAAAAAAAATTCATCAAAGAGAGAGAAAGGGAGAGGAGAGTTGTGGGATTTGGGGGATTTAGAAGCTATGATTTAGAAGTTAAGGTTTGAAATGGAGGCTTTGGAAAGAAGAAAAAAACACGTGTTCCAATCGTACCAGTCAGAGAACTGGTCGCGCAACTTGTTCAGTGGTCTGAGGAGCTCAGCCGAGCCAACATCTCACAGGCCTCATTAAATGAGGTGAAGACATGTGAGACGTTAGATTTTATGAGATTCAATCTAGATCGTGGGTCTGGATTTGTCTGGACCTGTACGGTCTGGATTGAATCCAAACCGTTTTGTTGAACAGTAATACAAGTATCCACCAAACACGTTCACGGTGGTCTCTTTGTCACTCCTTCCATTTCCCTACCCCGTTTTTTTCCCAGTTACCTTTAGGGGTGTCCAACATCCGGTCCGGTTTGGCCGGCCAAACCGGAACTTTTTTAAAGCATATAGACCGGATCGGTCCGGTCTGGGTGGGTTTGGGCCATGCCATTTTGGGCCGGTTTTGGGTTGGGTCTTGCCATTTTGGGCCAATTTCCGGTTTGGGCCGGTTTGGAGAGGTATACTTAGGTCCGGTCCCGGGTTTTCATGAGGGTAACCCGGAACCGGACCGGAATACACCGGTTTACCGATCCAGTCAACCCGGTTTCAAAAAAGTCAACCGGTTTGGGTCAAAACCGGTCCGGGCCGGTCCGGTTTTGCCGGTCCGGGCGGTTTTTGGGCTGGCCTAGTTACCTTCACGGACAAGCTATGTCTCCAATAAGGTCTGGTTCAATGCCTTCGGATGATATTTTCTCTTTTCTATGCTTCGTTAGTTACTGTGTATTTATCCCAAGTCAGGCCTGCCGTAAGCCTTCTCATGCCCTTTTGAGCTTGAGTTGTTGTACCACGAAGAGTGAAGTAGGCGTGTAAGCATTTATTTTGTTTTAAGAGTCCAAAAATTGCCATCTCCTACACCATTCATTACAACGAAGAAGACCAGATTCTTTATTTCTATATTGTTTTGGCGATGAAGTTCAATTCCTTATTTTATATTTTCCAATATAGAATATGTGAATGTGATTGCATTAATTTATACGAGGAAGACGGAGAGAGGTTGGAGTTGATAACCAGTTTCCGCCTAAATCGATTAGGCCGAATGGATAACACCAAGACCTAATTCTCCACACAGAAGAGTTTCTTTTAGGGGAGTAGGAAGCTAAAATTAGGCGTATTTGCTTGGCCTAAAATCTTCATCATACCACGCCGGCCACATGCCAACCGTCGAACAATCACCTAATTTCATGCCAACTTGAGATATTATGGAGTGTGGGTCTAAGCTCCATTAAGTTTAATGTCCGCATGTACACTACCATACAAATTTTTGAACACCTAATCATTGCCTCGGACCAAATTCAAAAATCAAAGTGCCAATTACGGCAGAAACAAACAAGAACCACCCGGACTTGATCAGAGAAACGGTTATGTAGTTTTATATTTTTTTTTAATGTGCAAGTTACCTGATAGTTTTCATATTCATTCATTTATAAATGTTGGTTTTTCTTAACGGGAAAAGAGGTTGAATGTCTCTCCTGCTTACAAATAACAAGCAAATAATCGATTATTATTATTATAACAAATTATAGCATTATAATGTATTTCACGTTCTCAAAGGAAAGATTATAAGAAAATGTTACATCGGCTTAAAAAAAAGGGGAAAATAATTCATCCAATTAGAACAAACATCTTCTAAAATTTTTAGCGGTCAGTCCTTTTAGCAGCGTTTTGCAAGAAACGTCGCTAAAAGTATTACCTATAGCGGTGGTCTCTGTAGCGCGGTCAGTGACCGTCGCTATAGACCTGCTTTAGCAGCATTTTATAAAACACGCTGTTAGAAATTAGGTACCTATAGCGGCGCTCATACTTTAGCATCGGTTTTGAAAAAAACCGCCGCTATCGGTATAGTTGGAAAAAAATTAAAAAAATCAAATTTATACTTTATTTGATGTTAATAATTATTTTATAGACTATTGTATTCCTTTTAATACATAGTTTTATTTGGTCACGTGTTTAAATTTTTTTTAGGAGACATACATAATAAAATATGGAATTAAAAGGAGTTTTATAAAAATTGAAGTTGTTATATGGAATGAGAAATAATGTTATGAAAGTTATATCTATCATTATTATGGTAATTATATTTTTATTGACTAAATCTAAGCAGTTTAGACATTTATTATCATGAGCATATATATTTGTAATAATTAGTAATATAATAATATTTAATTATGACATTATTTAATTTCAAACAAAAAGATATTATGAAATTAATTAAATTATGCAATTAAAGTACATAACTTAATATTTTGGTCATAGTTGTTATGGTAGTTTATATTTTTAAATTATAAATATTATATATTATTATTATCAACTTGTTTTAATTAAAATTATTACACTAGTTATAAAAATATTAAATAATATGCTATGTATTTTCTAAATATAAAATTATTACTAAATATAAAGATTTTCAAATACTATTAAAATTTGAAACTACTTTTAATTTATTAAATATACATAATTAGAAAATATAAACTGTTTTACTCAAAATTTGTAAAAACTACTCATTAAGAAAAAAAAAAAACGTAAATTGCCCGCACCCCGCCTTTTTTTTCCAGAACGAAAATTTCCCGCCCCCCGCCTTGTTTGTGTTGTAGCTGAGAGGGCGTCGGGGGAGTAACTTCAAATGTTGGGACTTTAATCCAGTTATTCTTCGCCCACACCCCCAACAAGACCGTTCCTTTGACCATCCCCAATAGTTGCAGAACTCGGTCTCAGTCCCGGCTCAGCCTTCCACATTTCACTACACGCTGACTTAGTACTTCCACTCCAGGTAATATACCCACTTTCTCTCATTGTTCCATTTGTTGGTTTTTGTAATGTTTCCGTCCGCTGTGAAATAATGTGCGCAAGAAAGAAGATCGCTGTGAGTTAGTGCTTGCAATTAGCTGTTTTGGGAAATGGGTTTGGGTCATGAAGCTAAAGTCAGGATTTTGGTTCAAATTTTTTTGCACGTTTGGCGTTCGTTTGCCCTGGGCTATAGAGTTTGCTTTGAATTAGGTTTTCAGAGGGATTTTACTTGCCCTTTCTCTTTTTCTCTGTTTCTTTAGTTTAGCTTTGTGTATTTTTCTATGGAAGAGAATCTGGGGGTATTCTGAGAGTTGTTTTTATTTTTCAGAAGAAGAAATTGTGCTGAGAAAATGTTAGATTGTTCTGATTGCCCAAAATTTGGACGGACTGATAATAAATTGGGAATGTTAAGAACGGTTTCTTTGAGCTGTAGAAATTGTATTTCATAGATTGTCAACTAAGTAACGCATTACCAAATTGAGAATAGAAAAATAGATGAAAATCCTGTTTGGTATTGCTGTTCGATTGTTTCAATGAGGATGGGAATGGGGAATCGAGATGGGCATGATGATATGTGAAAGACTCTTTATCCCTGTAAGAAGTTATGTTTAGTGTTTTGAAAAAAGTTAACAATTTTGGGTTTGAGACAACCTATAAATTCTCTTGTCCTAGTAGCTTCTTAGTTGTTTTGATTGCTTAAAACAGGAACTCCTTTCAATGGAAGGGGCACTACTTCTTTTAGTTTGATCTGTTGTGGTGCTTTATATTTTAGATGGACTAAGAGCTGAAGAATAGAAAGGTTGCAATAGTAGGACTAACTACTTAGTGATAAGAACCATTTGCTGACATGCAGGTTGCATTGAACCCATAAATTCGGTTTATTAAGAGGCTTGTAAAAGTATTTATCGCTTACATGTAGTGCTTAGACCAAATACCTTTTCTGAAAAACTTCTTAGGAATTGATGTGTGTAGTCGTACTACATTAAGTATGATAAATTTGGTTCTTTTTAATGCATGTCCTTTATGTTTTTGCAGGTTACAGGGGAAGACTCAAGTAGTTCAGGATGAGTTGGTGAGGCTTGGAGAGCAAATGGTCCAAAGTTCTGAGGGTACCCGAGCTCTAGCCTTGGAACTTTGCCGTGAATTTGAGGATAAGTTTCTCCAGCATGTCACATCTGGGGAGGTGAGTTTTTTTAATGGTTAATGTATAATTTATTACTTGTTTATTAGAAATATTCTTGGCTTCGAATGAGAAGACTGGTTTGTTTTGAATGAGAAGACTGGAAAGGTTTGAAACATTAGTTCCAAGCTGCCAAATTCTGACACATGCACTTTTGCAATATAAGATGTGTGTTCCCTGCTTATGTAGCTACTACCATTATTGAAATTGTCATCTTAAGCAAGAGGAAAGACATTTTCGGGGAGTCATCACTTTGGAGGTAAGCATAACGATTATTGAGTAGGAAAAAGAAAAGAAAAGGTCATCTTCAGAAATTCGTTGACTGTACTTCATACTACTAGCAATGGTCACACATCTCATAATCATTACCATGCAGGAATGTAATATTGAAGAGGTCCCAGACGAGGAAGATGCTCCTCCACCAAAGAGTTCAGAGGATAAGAAGGCTAATGGGCCAGATGCTGGAAAGGCACCCAGTCTTGTGTTCAAGATTACAAGCAAGGTTCCATATAAAACTGTTTTGAAAGGCATGTCTTTCTTTCTTCAGTTAGTTTCTTAGATGTGGATATCTTTTATATACCATGTTTCTTGTTTGGAATTTCAAGTTCTTTTTAAAAACTCGTACTTTCTGTATCTCGCAGCTCATAGTGAAGTTTTATTGAAGGCTGAGAGTATGGCAGATAAGGTAGAATTCTGGTCTGGTTAATTGGGGCGCAGAAAAAATTAAAATGTTGGAAATGACATAATTTTCAAGCTCTATACAAATGGGAGATCAGGTTGTATGTGGCGCATCTTGTTTTTACTGATTTGAAGTTCTATTTCCATGCATTTCGTTCTAGCAATTTTACATTACATTTGGTATTGCCTTCAATCCTAAAGGCTGGAAACTTTTGTCTCCATCTGTTTCTAATTTCATCTCTTACTTTTTCCAATAATTTCAGGTATCTCGTGGTTTAAATGAGGAAGATGGAGGAGGTTGATGTGTAAAATGAGGAAGATTTTAATTCGCCCTTGTTTATTGTGCTGTATTTGAATATTTTAGTTGTTCCTTGCTTATTGTTATTTTATATTAGAAACTTGTTACTTTTTACATTACTTGTAGAGATTCTTGTATTTGTTGTAAAACGGTATTAATCAATGATGAAGTATATTTTGTTTTATTATCTTTGGTCTTTAAGTTTTTACATCCAATAAATTATAATTATTAAAATAAATTTGTATTATTGATTAAAAAAACATGTATATGGAAATATATGAAAAAATTAGTAGTATATTAAAATGCAAAAAAAAAACGCTGGCACAGACCTTTAGCGGCGGTCGCGACCGACCGCCGCTAAAGGTCTGTGCCAGCGTTTTTTACGAATATAGCAGCGGTTCTGTGGCCTATAGCGACGGTATAGGTCGGTTTTTTTTGTAGTGACACTGATCTCATCTCTAGCAACCATCTGGCCGGACTCACAACCAAACATCTGGTAGCATGAGCTATGGTAATGTATAAGATTTTTTTTTATTTAAAAGAAAAAGGAAATTAATGTTTTTAATTTGTAACACACGGAAGAGATGTGGCCTTCCACGTGGCATTGCAGGGGAAACCCTCAACTACTGTCAAGACATTGATTGAAAGTCATGAGACCAAAAGATTCAACTTTTAAATTATGTTAGGGCGTCTCTGTACAACAAAGAGTACTGGAACAGCCGTGCAAGTCATATATAGTAGCTGAGCTAGCTCTTCAAGTTGAATTGATCTTTTCTTTCTTTTTTTTAATTTTTTTTATTTTCTGGTTCCAAAGTCCCAAAGAAGTTGCATACCCGATATATATATTCTTCAATTTGAAACACAAATCACAAGGTGTCTAGCTAGCTAGGTCCAACCTCGGGCATTGATTATTTCATAACGTAACTAATTTATCCAATTATTGCATGGTACCCTGTTAGAAACTTCCTCCCATGTCAGTCCAAATTGAAGCCCGACTCTGCATAGCCAAAAAGAAGGATGTGTAATGTGTATACGTTTGTTGTAGGAGTCACGACAAATTGTGCCTTACTTTTTAAGTTGGTGTCGGCAAATTAGGTAATATTTATTCCAAGACAAATGTCACAAACTCTGTGTGCACGTTGGTTAATGGCCGGCGGATAGGAACAAAGGAGGGTATTAAAGATCAGATAAAGACCAGAAAAAAAATCATTATTTATATGAACTATCCAATTATTAAGCTAATCAGATCAATCTTATCCATCTTCGCTACTATTATATGATTCTATGAACTATATATTTTCATGAATATCAGCTATAGGGAACTATACGGATTATAAGTTTCTGGGCAATAGAAACCCAGTGTGGCACATACCAAGCGTCAAAGAATCACCCGATTAATATAAGGCTAGCTGTGCATGGGGGAGTGGTGCGTGGAAACCTCAATCATGCATGCGTTATGACTTACTAGTTGGGTAATTACAATGTATATATCCACTTATCACATTTGTAAACGACACCTATTTTGAGTCTTACAATACAAATTGGTTCACATTAGTTTGCACGCGCGTTCCCAAAAATTAAGATCTTCATAATTCTTTGATCTTAAGCCTCGGCCCTAGCTAATTAATCCCTTAAGAACGCGCGTGAAAATAATCTATATACATATTCTTCTGACCCCCACAGTGAAACTACAACAGACTCGACTTTTAGCAACCACCCAAGTCGTGGCTTTTTAACCACGAATACCGTAAAAAAAATCTCAGATTGTACCATCTAAATCCGTTTTTTAGGGACCATGATATTAGGATTAGGAATAAGTCATCGTTAAAAGTTACTTTCAATGACTACTTTGTCGTCGTCCGCTGAAAGATTGACAAATTATTAGAGCCCAATGTTTTTGTTCAACAACTTCAATGTAGTTTGATGTATTTTATAATGTTCGAACATAGGCACAACGATTGGATGTCATGGTTAGCTGATCAAACAACAAAGAGTAGAATTCCGTCGAACAATTTACTTATATGTTTGTTTGAAAAAAAGATTGTTTGATCGTTTAGGTTAAAATCGGTACGGATTTCATTCAATCGAAATTTATTTTTGCTGAATTCATTCAATCGAATATGGTTTTGAATAGACAAGCTTATGTGCGAACAAATTTGGTTATGCTTGCGTGAAAACCATCAATCAATTTTCTTATATATGTTTGAACATTGTTCATCTGATTGAACGTCCTCTTAAGTAACATTAGCAACGAAATTTCAAGCGACGATATAAATCATCATCAAAAGTTATCAGAATGTATGGTTTGAACAATACTGTGTAAAAGGTTGGAACACAATTAACTCAATTTTTGGCAGGCACCATGGGAGCCTTCCCCAACATAATTAGCGACAGCTTTTGATTTTCTTTGTGGCAAAGAAGTCTTATCTAATGACAAATAACAACATAATGAAGCCCGAAAAAGTTCATAATTTGAAGGAAAACTCTCTGATTGCTTTGCTTTTATAATCACACTTTGGAAGGAAAATGAATATTGTTCCCATACATCAGACAGAATCATGAGATTAAAGGGAGTATACATGTAAATAGTGCGTCTTGTTAATTTTTAGGAATTCCTTGTTTGATTGGCTTTTCTTTAGGGACGTCAATATATATACAGATCATGACGTGGGTTACGCTTAGTTAATTAGGTTTGTGGGACGTCAATATACCTATAACCCGAAGGCTAAAATTGCTATTTTCCGAACCTTTTATAAAAATCACTCCATTCAATATGCACGACTTATTTTTTTAAAAAAATGGATGAAGACAATTACGATATTTTATGAATGGTTGGGACTGTCTACGGGAATGAACGGTTGTGACTAATTTGGTGTCTGCTGGAAAGCTTGGTATACGTGTGATATTGGCTAAGGGGCATCTTTACTCCGATCAAGGATGCCAACCCCACAATTCTAGACAACCTTATCAACGACTACAAAACGAAATTCGGAAATCGACAATAAACCGAACGCTGAACCACTAGTGAGCACTATGCCCCGGCCCCATCTTGCAAATAATAAGCACTTAATCCTTTATTAATTCTAATAATGTCATTATTTCATCCCTCATAGGGACGAATATCCCTCATAGGGACGAATAAAGAAAATGTTACATCCTTAATATCTAGTCGCTGCTACATGGGAGCTGGAGTTACGACAATATGAACTGATCAAACAATCCAAACATTTTCAAGAACCTTCGAGGCTGTTGAGGTAATTAGGCCACCTTTTCCTGCTTTTTGGGAGCACGAGGTCAACTAAATTCCTCATCTAGTAACTTCGATCTTTTTTTGTTTTTTGTTTTTCTCCTGATCCCCGTTTAGTGCTTGTTGTTTAAGAGAATTGCGCGCAGGTCGGCCACGTCGATCTCTTCCCCACGATTCTCGGGTTTGTAGTACCCAGTCACGGGGTCTGGGACCCACGCGACCTTCGCGTTAGCACCCACCACATCGAACTCTGGCTTCTTCAGCATCCTTGCAGCCGAATTTCCACCTCCTCTCACCAATCTGGCCGTTGTTCCTTGTGTCGACGCCGCGAATCCCCTCCTGTACCCCGGACAACCAAATATCTTAGTAAGTGCATTCAACGAGATGAACAAAAAAAGAAGAGGCTGGTTTTGACCAACAAACAACGAACTACAGAGAGAGAGAGAGACTACAAATGTTTGCAGTACCTGGTGCTGACATTAGAGAGTCCGTCGACGACGACGTGGACGAGAGCAGAGAGAAGCTTAGCGTTGGAGATAGAGGGAGCCATTGTATAGGATCCAAACTCAGAGATTGAATTCTTGCCGCAGAAATTATTTTCTAGAAAAATTTCTTTGCGAGGAAAGAGAAAGACCTTCGACGGGAGCGAATGAGAGAAAACTCGGTATTCAATTCTCCACGGAAATCCTATTAGGAATCGTAAAGTGGGTTGGAAGGAAGGAAGGATGTCAGGGCATTATATAGGGAGGAGAATTACCCAGTAGCCATCCGAGACAAGATATGGCCCCAGCCGTTTCGATGTGGAGGCCAGAGATGGACCCCACGTTATTACTTCCCTAACAATCAAATATTTCGGTCAAAATTTCGAATCTAATATTAGTTTTCCATTAATTTTCCTTTAAGATTACAACTTTCATCGTTTTCTGAAACATTTGATCAGTTCTCAATAGTCAATTTCTTTTTAAATAGCAAATTCCACTGTTGGAGACGAACCCTTTAGTTAAACCACTTATATGTATATCGAATACATAGATAAAAAAAAATTAAAAAAACTTAATTTTCTTTGAAAAAAAATTAGGCAACTTCATCTGTTAGAGGATCCATAAGCTACAGTCGGCTGCACCATAATCTTAAAGAAAAAGTCTTTAAGTGAGATTTATTTATACATCCTTTCTTTTTTGGGCTACAAAGAGCTATCGAAATTGTATTCCTGATTGTTCAGTAGCAAGCATAGATGACTATGTCAAACAAACCCCATGATCATTTTCAAGAAATATATATAATTTGCTCTCCAATCAAGTAGTGACAGCGTGAAAGTAATGCCACATCATGTCTAAATTCTTACACGTAACTTTGACTCGTGCATCCAATTGCATGGTAGTGCATTAGAAACTTCCCCTCGTGCCTGCTGTCCAAATTGACTCTTCTGACTCTGCATGTAGCAGAAAAGTTGGTGCTCCCTGTTGGCGTGACAAACTGTGCCTCAGCTAACACGCGGGGAAATGACCAAATCACAGAAGCTTTGAAGGTGTTGCTTAACTAATATAGGATAGGAGTACCCAAGCGTTTTGTGCGCAGTGGTAAGGCTTCGGTTTGAGTTTTAATATGTCTCAAATTTGAGTTCTAACATCTCCGTTATCGTCCTTGACTTACCCGCTCCCTGAGTTGTGGGGTCAGTTCAGGAGGCCAAAACTTGTACTTTAGGATTGGACCAAAAGGGTCCGACTTTGCGGGATTTCCTTGTCATAAAAAATATATATAGGATAGGAGTACGTATAAGTTGGAGTTAATTATAGGTGTAAAAATGTACACAAGGACAAAGTTGCAAATTAGTCATTGAAATAAAGAAATTTACAAATTAATCCCTAAGATAAGGATTTGTTAAAAATACGTCATTCCGTCCATTTTCGTCGCTTTCTTTAATAGCATATTTTAGTCAGCACTAATCACAACGTCCTATGTGCTTAAGTAAATCTCGTAGTTAACTATTGTATGCCGTAAATAAAAGATGCTAAGATGGACGAAAATATGTGTTTTTAACAAAAAGGTTATCACGATGACTAATTTATATCTAACTTTCTTTGACTAATTTGTAACTTTTTTTATTCGTGTAAGAGTATAAGTTTATTTATGCCTTAATTATATGCAGAATAAGTCGGTGAATTGCTTCTCTCTCTTGCCTGCCTAAACGTACAACTTCAATTTTTGTAGAACCAACCACTTCACTGCACGCAATCGAAGGATAAGACCGAGACTGAACCAATAATGCTTTTTATATACTCATACGTAAAAGATGGCTCCCATAATTCAGTTCGATCAGATGCATGATCTCCATCTCCTTAAATCTATCTGGACACTTTAATAATGTGTAGCGGTTGAAATCCAATTAACTTTATATTAACCTTTTTATTAGAAATAGTATAGATTTGTGAAAAGATTCATACAGCTTGTAAAAAGTATTAAAATTAGTAAAAAATTGTAATTTATTAAAAAGTGGGTGTGAATCCATTCAAAATGTGAAAGGGAGGTCATCAAATTTTGGGTGTTTTAAACATGGAATATAGAACTGCATAAAAGCATCATTGGGTATAAGTGTGAGTAAATGATGATCCCCAAAACGTCCGGCTAGCAGATGAGCGATGGTCAATTTTTCAGCTTCCTCCGACCCTAGGTAGACACCTACAAGAGAAAGGCAAACTAGACTAAAGTCACCCACTTGGGTGAGATTTCGATGCCTCGATAGCTTTCCGGTCAAAGAGTATGTATGTTGAATGATGATCAGGGAGAAAGAAAACCTATATATATAAGTTCCTTTTAATAGAGGTTGGATTAGAACGATTGGTGTTTGATTTTTCTTTTTTGTTTTTTTTTTCTGAACTACTAAGTCCTTAATCATTCTTGATGGATGTTTTTTTTTCTTGGCAACTCTTGTGGGATGTTTGACACCCAAAAATTTCACTCTCCAAAATTTTTATACCAATAAAATAACTCTCAAAAATTCTCTCTCCTCATCGAATCATCATTTTTCACTCTAAATAAATATAAAAATTTATTTAAATCATCACTCCCTTTATTTTTTCACCAACTCCAACACCCTAATATTTTTACAATCAAACATATTTATGTCGTGTTCATGACAATCCTTTTTCTACCCACTCCTAAATTTGTATTCTCACCCTTGAACTTCCTGACACATTGCATTCCGAATTTTGAATTTTAAGATATTTCATGGAAAATTTTCGGTCAATTGAATTTGTAACCTATAATTTTACATTTATACCTCCTACTCATCTTTTTACATTCAGACTGAGACAACAAAGAAGGCTAGTCATACTTTTTTAGTGGTGAGAGTATTAGGGAGGTCTCCCGTTTGGACCGGATCGATCCTTGATTATTCTTCCCTTTTTTAACAGTAGAGTTCTCAATTGTTATACTTCCATGGTTTCTGGTGATTCTTTTCCATAAACGATGCGAGGTTCACGTTTTCGTTTTCATGGGCGGAACGGAAGATTATTTATCCATCAATTTCATTCATTAAAAGAACAAATAAGAAAAATGTAACATCCTCAATTTCTACTCGCCACTACAGAGGAGTTAAGACAATAACATGCATTGCAACAAGGCTAACGAGGTCAGGCCCACTTTTCTTCAGTCACAATTAAATTCCCCATCAAGTTTCTGTATTTGTTGTTTATGTTCTTCCCTAATCCCTATCCCCCCGTTTGGGGCTCTGAGCGGCTCTCTCTGTTTTTGTAGGCAAGGCAATCCGCGTTTAGTGCTTGTTGTTTAAGAGAATTGCACGCAGGTCGGCCACGTCGATCTCGTCCCCAAGATTCTCGGGCTTGTAGCACCCAGTCACGGGGTCTGGGACCCATGAGTCCTTCTCGGTAGCTCCCACCACCTTGTCCCCTTCCTTCTTCAGCATCCTTGCAGCCGATCCACCTCCTCTTGTCACGGTGGCCGTCTTTCCTTGTGTCGACGCCGCGTATCCCCGCCTGTACCCCGAACCACCAAAAATCTTAATGAATGAATCTAACGAGATGAAAAAAAAAGGAGGCTATTTTTGACCAACCAAACAAAGCTCTACAGAGAGGGAGAGACTGAATGTTCGCATTACCTGGTGATGACATTAGAGAGTCCATCGACGACGAGAGCAGAGACAAGCTTAGCGTTGGAGAAAGAACGAGCCATTGTATAGGATCCAAACTCAGAGATTGAAGTCCGCACTGCCGTAGAGATATTTCTCCCTTGGAAAAATTTCTGGAGATGAAAAAAGAAAACTTCCGACGGGAGCGAAAGAGAGAAAACCTGCGTATTCAATTCTCTGAAGGAAAGCTTATTGAGAATCGAAGAGGTGTCTTGGAACGAAGGAGGTCAGGGCTTTATATAGGGAGGAGAACTAAAGAGCGCGTATCGATCCACCGCAAGGGATGGGCCCCGCCGTTTGGGTGTGGAGGTCGAACATGATCCCCACTGTTATTATTTTCCCAATTTCCTCCGAATTGTATAATGTGTTTTTTAGAGCCCCTAATCTCCGGAGTTATAAATACCGAAATTACAGTAGTAACTGGTGGGAAGTTAATTTTTTATGTGCTTTGTTGCCTGCACGACTCCTAGCCCGCTTTAGAATGAATGTGACATATTTCACATATTTGGGTTACATTGACTATATGAAAAAACTCTGCCATCCGACTTGACCCACAACAGCTAATTATATAAATGTGTAGATAACATGGACAATACTAAATATTAAGATAGTCTGTATAATTTAATTCGAAAATAGATAAATAGATAGACTATACTATTTAATAATATACATGTAAAATTTTAGACAACATAAATAATCCTACAGTAATGTCTATATGTTATGTATATCAACAAGTGGGAGCAGGGACGAAGTGAATGGCAGAGATCATGTTGTAATTCTGAACGACGGAAGAGAGTGAGTCCATCTGTCCGTGATGGCAACTCTTGTGTACAGCAACTGTTGTTGTGTTTGAGTGAAGTGCTTTTCTTTGTCCGACTGCAGATGGGAGAGGAGAAATGGGAACAGAACAACTGATCGGGATGTCTCAATTTTTTTCTTTTAGATGAATTGTCCGTGTAAGAACTAAGAAGTGCTGCAGAGTTAAGGTCGACAAAGCTAGAAATTGAATTCCAGCAGCTTCGTTTCATTGAAGTACATTTGGAGGCAAAAATGGAAAAAGTAGGACCAATTCTTGAACCCTGAAGAAGCTTCTCTGCAAGTCAATAGTGGACAGGACGCAACAAACAAAAAAACAAAGGAGTCGTTAGCGTAAAATCTCTATTGTTAGATGTATGCCCTCAAAACTAATTTTTTTGTATAATTATGAGATAATTATTGTTAATGATTAATCACTTGTATATATATATTTTTGGGTACATGCAATGACATGAGATGTCAAATTTACAATGACATGAGATGTCAAATTTACAATGACATGAGATGTCATATTGTTGAGTAACATTGTAGAAAAGTTAGGCCAATGATTAATGAATCGGAGGCGGGGAGTATGACTTTTCGGATCCTTGTTGACTCACTTTGTTCTAGACCGAGATATATGATTATGAATAAATAGGTCTACACTCGTTGTGCCTCTATAAGATAGAATGATGGACTCCGTCATTGAGGTAGTGACCTTAAGTAGACGAGTGGGTGTAATGTAAGAGTACATGCACTGAACGGGATCGCATATGAATACCTTCTGGAAATGATCACTGATGTAGAGAATGGTATTCATCACAATTAGCTTATGTTGTCCTTAGACCTGAGAGAGTTGTGCAGGTTTGCTTGTTGTGTGCTTGTGCCTTGACTGAGTCATTTGGTGATGATCTTTCGCAGATCAAATATTCCAGACAAAGTTGGGTCTTGTGCATAGTAAGTGAATTTGTATAAATTGCTCAATATGGAATCCATCAGTCTCTTGATGAGGCAGTATATTCATTATGTCTGTATATTGTTGGACTCCTGTAAAAACGCTGCGCAGCGAGATTTTGTGAAAAAGTGTTTTCACTAGTTTTACTTATATAATATATTAAGTAAATATTTACGAAAAATATTTTCGAAAAGTTTTGGAAGTCCAACTAGGCACAGACTGAGAATTAAGAATTATATGAGCTAGGGACTTAATCGGTGATATTATTCCAGTCCTATTAGCTCATGTGGAATATAGTATGGTGGAAGGATAAATAAATAAGCATATAATTGTTAGCAAAAGGGATTTCATAAAAACAGTCTCATTATCTCGGGGGTCAATTGTGATATGTTAATGGACATGATCACAATTTGTAGAAGCCCATAAATTCGGAATACAGAATATAAGGGGGTTAATGAAAAAGAGTTTTTCATGATGTACCTACGGCCGAGATTTGAGATCCCTAAAGATCCCACGCTATAGCACAGTTGGGTTCTGAGCCAGCCATTATAAATAGCTCAGAATTCAGTTGAGAGAGAGAGAATTTCATTTTTCAAAAAGAGAGCTTCTCTCTCCTCTTTATCTCTCTCTAGATTCTCTCTCAGCTCAAATCTGTGTGCGTGGATCTGAAGGAGGCAGAACACTTGGACTGCTCTGATTTCAACGATCCAGTCTTCCGCTGCGCCGGATCCAACGATTCCAACATCTATTGTGTGATTTTTTGGTAGCAGCACTTGCTGGGCGTTGTGGTCTAGATGTTGGCCATTTGCCCATTAGCCTAGGACTTGATTCTCTTAATTTTCATTGAAGAATATTGGCTCCTCCATAGACGAATAAATAAGGACTTTAATTTTCTTAAAGTCTTTTTTGGGCTACAAAGTCGTATCAACATTATATCCAATTGCATGGTAGTGCATTAGAAACTTCCCCTCATGTCTGTCCAAATTGACTCCGCACATAGCAGAAAAAGTTGTGCTCCCTGCTGGCGTGGCAAAAGTAAAACTGCGCCCTAATTTTTAATGTGCCGGCAAATGACCTTCAAATGTTACAAAGAGTACTATATGGATAGGAATATAGGAAGGAGTTCATTATAGGCAGAATAGGTGGGAGTTAGTTCCACATGATATGTATAATTATCTTTATAATTAGTTCTCTCTAATGCCTGCCTAAAAAGATTACTTCAATTTTTGTAGAACCAATCACTTCACTGCACACAATCAAAGAATGAGACCGAGACCGAACCAATAGTGATTATTTTTATATACGTGGAAGAAAACAAGTAGTGTTGTCAGTTGATCAGATCGATCCATCTCCTCGAATCTGGAGTGCGGTTTAATAATGAGGAGACGGAACCTTTTTTTTCTAGGTAAATAACGTTTATTAAAAATCGAAAAGAATACAGCCAATATCCATCAGAAATATAATCGAAAGATCAGTAAAATACCTAAATGGATTAAAAGACCTTATAATAATCGGATACAGAAGTCGGGACCACCAACAGTCACAAGGGTTGAGAATACAAGCCAAACACAATCGATCTCAAGGACCGACACATAAGACAATTACAAACTGGTCACAAGAGCCAGAACACAATACAAACATAAACCGATCACAAAGATCAGAACACAATATAAACAACAACAGAACCACCGCTCAAGACGATGTCGGCGTCCACTAAAGGAGGGCAATCCTTGCAACGATCCGACTCCTTCAAGACAATCTTCAGGCAAGGACAGGCTGCATACAGGAGAGGAAGAGAAGGCGGAACAAGCGGCGACACAAAACAACGGCAACCAAGGGCGGCAGGGAGTAAAACCACCGAGCCCCCTAGTCGGCACACGCACGCAGGGCGGAGCGTGACCACTAGGCGCCGACAAAGGGACGTCGAACCAAGGCAGCAAGGACTGACAGGAAGGGCAGAGCACGGCGGGGCAGGGCCAGACCTCCAAGAAACGAGCAAAACAGCCAAAGAGGAGACAAAAGAGGTCGGGCGCATGAGATCCACTCGCGCGCGTGGACGCGCGTGAGTGCTCACGCGCCGACCGATGACCGCAACTCTTGGCTAGAACGGGATGCCGGGAGGAGAGAAAACCCGTCGTGGGAGCCGTATAAGCCAAAGACTACCGGAGAGATCGGGATCTAACCTGCAAAACAAACACAAAAATGGCACAAAAAAAGATCGAAAAACCAAAGAGGAAGGGGCCTCCAGCCACCAGGAGAGGAGCCGGAGGAAAGGAGAGGGAGGGGAGAGGTCGGAGCTCCTCCCCTCCCCAAAAGCAGAGCCGGCCGGTGGGTGTTCAGGCAAAAAAAAAAAAAAAGAGAAGGTTCTCTCTCTAGAACTGGGAGGATATTTCGAACGTTATCTAGACGAAACCCATTTAACTTTGTTTCGTGCGTGGCCATATAATCCTAAGCCATGTGGGCACATGCCAACGCTCAAATTAAATACTAGTTCGTTACGTCACTTACATTGTATTACGCTAATAATAACTGCGTATGACAAATAATTTAAATTTTGAAATACAAGTACTTATTGGTTCAATTATTATGTTAAGCACGAATGTGTTAAGTATGCTGAGCAACTCAGCTAGTACTTATATTTAGTATTCACACTTATAATTTTATTTTGTTACGTTTTCTAAAAAAAAATTGTGTTAAGTATGCTGAGCAACCCAGCTCGTACTTATATTTAGTATTCACACTTATAATTTTATTTTGTTACGTTTTCTAAAAAAATTATTTATTTATTTATTTTGGGCCATAAATCCTTTATTCACTAAGCAAAAAATAGGAACCTTAAAATTAATTACTTACCATAATTCGAATTAAATTTTTTGAGATTAATTGTCTCATTGTGTAGAACTATAACAACTCATGATAATATCTAGTCAAGATTACTCTTGAAATTTTTTAGTTCATTAAAAGGACCAATTCAATCTAGTAAGGTCTATACGTAGAATTTGATTTTCATCAAGTTTCATTCTCTCTTCCTTTCTGAGTATGATTCGGGATATCACAATTATTGTAAAATATTTTACTAAAATAAAATTCACTTTACTGCTCTATATTATAAATAACATTAAATGTATTTTACATCATTAATTGACTTAAAGAAATAGTCATTTGATTCTTACTCAATGTCGTTTGATTTTAGATTTTAGATTTAGGCGGTCACCAAAGCTTAAATAAACAGTGCAAAATCCTATCTCCGGAAGAAAGATACATGAATTGATGTCCCAGTGATTAGTGCCCATGACTTCATGAGCTTGACCGGTGATGGAGGCGCCTATAATGTTCTGTCCAAATTTAAAAGCTTTTTTTTCTAAACTTTTTTTTTTCTAAACACCAAATTTAAAAGCTACTTGTGTGGACACGCACTCACGCACAGAACATACTTCTTACTTCAACCAAAGATATTGCCAACCGCACAATTGAAGATAAACTGTCTCAACACTCCAGCCCAAAGCCCCGAAGATAATACGGCAATTTGCCCACGCCTCATCTTGCAAATAATCGTCTATTAAAAACAAATAATATATTTATGCCATTCCTCGAAGGAACGAATAAAGAAACTGTATATTTTGTCCCTACAGCGAAGGAGTTTCCGACTACAAATTCGTCCCGATCCAAAAGGTTTTCTAGACCCTAGAGGCCTAATGACGTCAGATCCGCCGTTAGGTTTTTTTTTTCTAAACAATTGATATCCATTCAGTGCTTGTTGTTCAAGAGCAATGCACGGAGGTCGGCCACGTCGATCTCTTCCCCTCGATTCTCGGGTTTGTAGTACCCAGTCACGGGGTCCGGGACCCAGGCGACCTTCTCGGTGGAGCCAACCACCACGTTCCCCGGCTTCTTCAGCATCCTTGAAGCTGGTGCCCCTCCTCTTGCCATGGCGGCTACTATTCCTTGTGAGGACGCAGCGTATCCACGTCTGTAACCCAAAAGCCAAAGAAATTGGTAAATATAAATTAACCGAAGATGAAAAGAGGGCTATTAGTGTATCTGAAGCCACTCTCTACCGTGCGACCAAAAGCGACCTAGGCTTAAGAATTAGCGCCAAGCGAAAATCATGGACTACGCGGTCTCTCTTTTCTTTTTCTTTTTCTTTTTAATTTATGTTCTGAAAAATCTATTTTTTAAAGAACGAAATTGGAGTTTGGGACGGGCCAAGCACCATCAATGGATCTGCTTGGATCCAAAATTCAAAGCAAGCGAGAGGACAATTGAAAATGCAAGCATTTAAATACTCGGTAATTCTTTCCTGATTTTACAAACAACGCAGGAAAAAACAACTGAGAGAGAGAGTATTAATTTTTCCAGTACCTGCTGATCACAGTAGAGACTCCATCGACGACGAGAGCAGATAGAAACTTAGCGTTGTAGAAAGAACGAGCCATTGTTTACGATTCAAACTCAGCGATTAAAATCAACACCGCTGCAGAGATATGTTCTACCGGAAGAAATTTTTCTATGGAGCCAAAAGAAAATCTTCCACGACAGCGAAAGTGTGAAATCTCTACGTCTTCAGCTCTCTCCGGAAAGCTGCTTTGGAAGGGAATAGCAAAGGTGGCTTGAAATGGAGAAGGTCGGGGAGGCCTTTTATAGGAGGGGGAATTAGGACGCGTAGCTATGTAGGTGGGGCCTACCATTTTTAAAACGTTCATTATTAGCAGTTATTATATTATTTCCGAGAAATCTCAAAACTATACATATTTTAATTGGCGCGTCTTTATTTCTAATAAATATAAGTTATGTAGGAAATGAGAGAGAAATAGACAAATGGCGTCCACTAGTGTTGAACGGACCGCGTAAAAGCTTCTACGACCTCTCGTTTTATGCCACCTGGGTCTTTTCAGGCAAGAGCCGTCTCCGTTTGATTGTTTAAACTTTAAACGTTTAGAACGAAAACAGCGAGAACCTACATGTTGAACCTTTTAGGTTACCAACCAAGACCAATCTCGTATGTTTGATCTAACGGTCGAGAAGAAGTCAGGTTGAGTGTGGAGTTTCGCTTTTCTTTCCTCAGTCAAACATGAAGCACGTGGAGAAGCTGGAAGCGAGGAAATATCGGCTGAGTGCGGGGAACTGGAAACGCCCAGGAAGCCGGAAGGCACAGCCGCAAGTGGACGTGGCGACGTGACATCACAGCCATTCACGTGGCGTATAAAAAGAGAAAGGAAGGAAAGAGGCGGCGGGGCTCCTTTCAATGTTTTCGGTATGTATTCTGGAAGCCTCGGACCAGGCCACTAGTAGAGTACCAGCTAAGTCGGGGCCTAAATGATAACTCAAAACGACAAATAACACATATGTGGCATCTATTTTAATTGTTTAATTAATCTTAATTGGTATTGCACAGGCTGTTGTGTTTCGCTTGCGGCTCAATGAACAGGTTCCCCACCAGCTCCTCACGTTGGCCTGTTAGGTCGTATTATTTGCTTTCGATTTTAGGTTTCTATAATTGCGATAGTTCTTTTACTCCAAATTTTTTCAATATATTATTTAACTGGGTTTCTTTTGAAACTCATCTGAGACAATTAATTTACAATTCATCACACTTAAATGAGGAAGCAAATATCTGGTCCCGGTGGTTTTGGTATCCTCTCCTCCATTTACAGGCAACCGGCGAATCAGATTCGCAGAGCAACAAATACGTAGACACAGGCGAACCTAATAGGGTCACCGATCAAGGACACCAAAACAATCACCAACTCTTCCAAGCGATCCGCTCCAACACCACGATTGATCTTCCTGAATCATTTCAAGTAACACATGAGCGTAATAATTAGGATCTAAACACGCACTATAGGAAGAATACCTCACTATTATTACGATGAATGTGGTCTAAGGATTATTAGTCTCTCGAACCACAAGAACACTCATACAAGAGTTATTAGCCCCTAAGTCAATTGGCATAAACGTGTCTATGTCCGGCCAACACTCACAAGCTCTCCCTAGCTCTCACGCAATTCTCTATCTCCTCCTGACTACTGCTCCTGAGAAGTGCTTATATAGGCCTTCTTAGGAGCTTACAAAAACCCTACCCGACGCACAACAAAAAAACTTAAATCAAACCTTCAAGATTCTACGGAAACAATTCCTAGAATCAAAGAGATTTGATGATACATGCCTAAAACAACAAAACTCAAAAGGAAAGCTAATATTCTAGAAACATACTAATTCTAGAAGATTTGATTTATTCAATCAATACCATAATCGAGTCAATCTATGAAGATACTTCCATAAAGAGTTTGATCTCGTTGTCGTCCGCCGCCCGGTTCCTCCATGGGTGGTAATGCTCCTCTGCCTCCCAAGGTTCACTTCCCGTCCAGTCCAAGCTAAGAGTGGTGGTGCTACGCCACCGACGCTGGTTGTTGTGGGTAGCCACTCTTGATCATCTGTGGCTGCTTGGTTTGGCTGGTGGCCAAGGTCCTACTGTGGCACTATGTCATGGCAAGTCTCGGTGCTAGCCAGGAGCTTGCTCGAGCTTGTTTGCCTAGCCAGGAGCTTGCCTAGGCATGTTTGCGGCTGATCGGCTGGCATGCCCAGCATGGGCATCGTTGGGCTATCCTGGCCTGCCGGTGGTGCTGATGTGCCTAGCTGACACGCGCGCGCTGATACCATGACATGGCTGTGATGTTTCAACCGAGTGTGCTTTGGGTATGCCAATTAAGGCGCCCATGAGTGCCACTGGCGCCGCGTCTCACAACTTCGCCTCCCCTCGTGATAGTCCAAGTTATGTTCTTTACTGGGATCCTTTCAGAACCATTGGTTCAGCGGTTGGTGATACTGTGGCACCGTTTGAATCCACCTATATATGAATAATGAATGGTGACTACGTCATTGGTGGATTGTAATTTGTAATGCACGAACTAGGAGCATATATAAGTGCACCAGCACCATGTAACGTAGGGCTGTGCATGGGCGGTGGTGAATATGTCACCACCGGTACCGCCACCAGTGGTAACATATAACCGGTCCCAGCGATAGCGGTAACACCGGTGGCGGTACCGGTGAACCAGTACCACCACTGGGCCCCAATTTTTTGGCTTCTTAGGCCCTCTTGGGCCATTTGGGCCCATTTGTTGGGCTTTTTGGGCCATTTGGACTAGGTTTTTAAGCGCTTTTTGGGCCATTTCGACCCTCTTTTTGGGGCCCGTTGTTGGTGCGTTTTGTGTCCCTTTTTTGGGTGTTTTGGGTCATTTAGATCCATTTTTTGGACGAGTTTGACCCTTTTGTGCCATTTGTACCCCTATTGTGGCATTTTTCAGAGTTTCCAATATTATGATAATCTAAACAAAAATGTAAAACAATTAATGAAATTAAAAAAAATAATATAGTGAAAATTGTATCCAAACATGTAGGCCATATTATTGATCCCCATGACAATAATTAAGTTCAATCATGAAGATTCTTATTATATGACCTTTTTTATACGCCCCATTTTTTTGAGAATGATCAAATTCTCAATTAAAACACTAAAATGTTATTTTAATTTTTACTTACAAGTTACAAAACTATAACAAAATTAAGAAATTTTCAAATACAAGTTAGAAAACTTACAAGTTAACCAAACTACAACAATACATAATACAAGACAACACTATAAAATTACTAAAATACAACATTATACATACATAATACATCAAATAAACATTGTTCAAATAAAATAGCATAAGAAGGAGTAAAAGGTGGGGCAAATGCAACGTGCGTCCTACTCCATCTCGATCTTCGTCGTCAAAGTCGATATCTCTACATAATTTAGAAATAAAAGCATCAAATTATAATGATTACATTATATTGAGTATCAAATTTCAAAATTTAACCAAAGAGTAATTTTACCTGAATCGAGTCGGTAAGCCTCTTCATCTTCAGTTATGTTATCAGATACATCAAGTTCAGACTCAACCACTCCTACAATAGGGTCACCTCTCAACCAATTCTGAACACATATTAGTCCTTCAGCAGTCTTTGGCGCCAACGAACTCCTGAAAGGATCCAAAATCCGTCCTCCAGTACTAAACACCGACTCAGAGGGCACAGTGGTGATGAAGATTGCCAATACATCACGGGCTATCAAAGAAAGAACTGAAAACTTCGTAGAGTTTACCTTCCACCAATTTAGAATATCAAATTCTTGACTTTTCTCGATCACTCCCTCGGATAAATACCTTTCAATCTCAGATTTGGACTCTCCCGTTGTGAAATTCTCCATTGAGCAAAGTAATCATCGTCATCGTCCTCATCAACATCAACCATGGAGACAGTGCTATCAACAACAGCACAAGAAGGAGCGGTAGTACTAGTACCACTACTAGTAGATAAAGCACTACCATACTCGGAAAACATCCTCTCAAATACCCCTTCTACCTTTTTCGTCATCTTCATCCCCTTTGCCTCCCCTAATTGGTTCTTGAATCTCCAATGCCCCCAATTTATATCGAGGATCAATCAATGCTGCAATGACTAAAAATCCATTAACCTTCTCTAAATCACCCCAATACTTATCATATTTCGACTGCATTTTCGATGTCATATTCACAAGATCTTTTTGTCCACTGGATCTATACCTTCTTATATGTCTAGTAATCTTAGTCAATTCTTCAAAGAATGCATTAGATGTGGACAAGTTCGATCCTGATACCCGCAAAGTGACTTCATAGAATAACTTCAAAAATTTTATGACACCACGAATGGCCTCCCAATCCTCAAATGTAGGTGGACCCAAACCTTGCCTCTCATGCCTATCCTCTTGCAAATAAAGAACAAAATGCTCATCCAAAATTATCATTTGGTCAAATGCTTTATGGTATTTCTCAGCCACATTCAACATAAAATACGTGGAGTTCCAACGGGTTGCAACATCAAGACTCAAAAATTGTTCATATTCAATGTTTTTTTCTGTAACAGCTTTCTTGAAAGTTTCTAACCTTTGAGGTGAAGACTTTACATACTTGATCATATTGCGGACTTTAGCTATCGAATCATGCACATCTTTCAACCCGTCAGATACAATCAAATTAAGAACATGTGCACAACACCTAAAATGTAAATACTGATGTCCACACACAACCTTCAAAATTAAACCACCAATACTTTCCATCAATTGTCTTCTTCGGAATTGGTCAATTGCCGCATCGTTAGAAGATGCATTATCAACTGTTATCGTTAGCACCCTATCAATATGTCAATCAAGCAGACAATCTTCTAATTCCTTTACAATATTTGATGCTTTATAGTCTTGGATCCTCTTAAATGACAAGATCCTCTTATGCAATGTCCAATTACAGTCAATAAAGTGTCCAGTCACACACATATAGTTATAATTTTGGATTGATGTCCAAGTATCTGCGGTGAGGCACACTTTATACTTATTCACCCGAAACCCCTCCTTCAACTTCATCTTCTCCCTTAAAAACAATGACATGCAATCTCTCATCAACGTATACCTTGAAGGCATCTTAAACCTAGGTTCTAAGTAATGCATCAATGCCCTAAACCCAACCTTCTGAACCGTGAGAAATGACAATTCATCTATAATTATCATTCTTGCTATCAACTCCCTAATAGTCTTCTCATCAAACTTACGAGTGACCCCCATCACCCCAACATCACCACGGCTCGCCCTCGTTGCATAATGATTCAACAACATCTGACCAACATCCACATGACCCGCTAAAGTCCTCTTGTAATAAACACAAGACTCTAAATATTGCTTCAACCCCGATGTCTCATTCTTCTTGTGATGTGCAGGAAAATTTTTCTTACAATAGTGACATGTGGCTCTAACATTCATAACATCGTTTTCATCAACAACCTTAGTGCAGTGCTGCCAAACCGGAGACTTACGTGAGTTCTTCCTCTTTTTAAGTGGAGGAAGTGGTGGTAACCCACGTGGGTCAGACCCAGTTGTTTCCATACTCTCCGTAGGAGTGGCTGGACAAGATTGAGAAGGTGTAGTAGCCACACTACTACCTATCACGTTAGAAGTGTGACTAGTTTCACTTCTCAATCGAGTCTCACTTCTAGGAGTACATGATTGTGTCAAATCCACAGATTTTTTTTAAAAAAACATAACATCATTCATAAAAAAAAAAAAAAAACATAACATCAAGTACTAATTTCTATTCGAACAATCCA
Organism: Myrica gale; assembly: GCA_963930655.1. Taxonomy (NCBI): domain Eukaryota; kingdom Viridiplantae; phylum Streptophyta; class Magnoliopsida; order Fagales; family Myricaceae; genus Myrica; species Myrica gale. Next base: position 13,520,050 of record OZ005610.1, on the reverse strand, counting down.
ATCAAATATATTCTCCAACAGATTCACAAATCACACCACAAGTATCCAATCCTATCCTCCAACTGACAACAGATTCACAAACCTTAAAACAATTTAAGTAACTAAATTTAATATAGGGATGAGATAGAAAGATATACCTGATTTGCAATCAAATAAACCAATTTAATTAAACAGAGAGAGAGATGCCACAGTGCCATTGCCAAGCAGATCCAACCCACTGAAACCTACGATTAAGAGAGAAAATGTTTAATTTATCATGCTAAGAGCAACTTAAATAGTACCAGAATTAGCTATTGATGTTCATAGTCCAAAGATAAGCCACTGATGAAAACCAAAGTTATGTATCATGCTAGATGATGATAAGCTATTGATGAAAACCAAAGTTAACAGCACTTGCTTAGATGACGATAAGCTATTGATGAAAACCAAAGTTAACAGCACTTTATTCTGGTACTATTGATAAATGGTACCAGAATTAGCTATTGATGTTCATGCTATATATCATACTTAGATGATGATAAGCCACTTATGAAAACCAAAGTTAACGGAAGAGCAGCAGTTTATTAGTCCAAAGAAAGATTCAGAAACGTTAAAGTAACAAAGCACAAGCACGTACAATCAATTCCTAACTCTAGTTTTGAACACAAAACAACACTTTCAAGTAATTGGAAAGAAACTGCTCATTACACGGTAAAATTTCCAGTCCATGTATTACACAATACCAGCTCTAGAGATAAGTGTGCTACTGCTCATTACCAAATATCTTGTAAGAAGGAGATGCACCTATATATGAATTAATCATGCAAATTGCAAAATAGGCAGTGGAGAACAGAAAAAACATCATTCCCAACATGATATACAACCAAACTAATTTATCTCTCTTTTCTTATGTACAGAATTTCCAAAACATGGGAATCATGGAATTCTCTTATTGTAAATTTCTAAAAACAATCCCAGATATTTCAAGCATGCCAAATCTAGAGAAATTGGATATTAGTTACTGTGAAAGTTAATATCCATACACATAAATCCTCTATCTCATTTGAATCCCAAACAAATTCAAAGAAAAGACAAAGAACACAACAGAATCCTAGAGCAAATAAGCAAATCAAGAACACGAGAAGTAGCAAATCAGCAAATCAAGAACAAGATCAGCCTCAAAGAGAGAACCCCATCAGAGAGGAACACGAGAAGTAGCAATCAGCAACCAGTGATTAACTTCACAATTATAACCCTAGAGCAAATCGGTGTGAAAAAAAGAGGCAGAGAGGGACTTACCGTGAGGGAGACAGAGTCGAACGAGAGAGAGAGAGAGCCAAGTCGGCAGCAGTTGTAGGAGGCGGAGACATACGAGATTCGACAGAGAGAGATAGAGAGGAAGATAGCGAGAGAGAGACTTACCGGGCAGATGCGTCTCAGCTAGCCGTGAGTCGAGGAGGAGGCCGGAGGGACACTGGGCACCGGGCAGATGCGTCTCAGCTGGCTGTGAGTCGTCGATTGTCGAGGGAGGGGCCGGAGGGCTGACTGCTGAGCGTCGTGAGCGATATGGCATGAATGAATGAAGGGAAACCGAGAAATTGGGGATAAGCAGTCGTAAAACAAAACGACGTCGTCCCCCCTTTTTTTAAACCTGGTTATGGCGGTGAACCGCCACCGCCACTACTAAGCAGGGGGTGGTTATCGGTGGCGGTACCGGTTAACCGGCCCACCGCCGGTACCGGTGAACACCTCTAATGTAACGTCACTGGCTCCCAGGCAACGCTTGTGGATTCTTCTTCATTGTTTAGATATTTTTGGTATGGTTCAGTACTGTTCGCATAATATATGGTAATTTGTAATGGCCTCACGTGCTGCCAATATTGATTCACACTATATATATGCAGCAACTTGCTTACTGCTCGGCAACTGGCATGTTTGAAATTTTAAAGGAACGGTAACGAGTGCGTATGGTAATTTTTTTTTTTCATTTAGGTTCATCCAAACATCTTTTGTCATCTCCCTTCGACGTCAATCCGAAATTATGGTTTCCTACTCACTCCGAAGTCATCAAGCGTTTTTAACGACCGCCGCTAAAAAGACCGTCGCTGTGGATTGATTTTTTTGTAATGTCACTAAAATTAAATATAACGGCATTGGAATATGTAAGGAAATAGTTGTTAAATGTTATACTAAACTGGATACTAAATCGAAAAGTGCTCGAGTGCCGATTTAAAATTTTAATCATAATAAATAAATATATAAAAAAAATCTCTTTTACTATCTAATCATCTATTTTTACTACAAATAAATATAAAAAATTTATTTAAATCATTTTTTTCAATTTTTTTAAGATTCCAAACACTTCGGCTACTCCAAAATTTTAAGAATAAATTGAGATCTGACTCACACATTCAGTAAGAAATCTAGTCGAGTTAGCACAGACTGGGGTGTTCGGAAATAGAAATTTTAGGGGTTGAAAATACAATTAAAAATATATTATATTGAAAATTAAAGACTAAAAATATTAAAAATATATTATCTCAGAAAACAAATTGCATTATCAATAAGCTCTTATCAATTTATGATAGAAAACAAATTATAAAAACTACTTCTGTCAATACTTAAAAATAAAAACTACTATCAATTGAATTCCCTCTAACATTGTGCATTTGTGCTTTCAAATAAATAATCGAGTTCTAAAATAATGTAAAAAATAAAGTCTCAAATAATATTCGGTATTCCCTTTTTTGGCAGGATTTGCAAAATAATCGAGTGAAACAACCATGAACCATCCATACATTTCCATGATATTACTTGAATCTTGGAGTACAATAAATTATTAACTTCACTCTGTTTATTGGTCGTCTCTCTCTCTCTCCCTACCACCCTCAAATCCTTGACTAGGGAGGCTGAGATGTACACACAAGTCACAGACCACCAATCGAAACTTGCATGAATGATCAGAACAAATGACGAGATCAAATTTAACAAAATCTTTGAAACAACTCACAAAGAAAAGTGCCCAACATAAACAAGTTAGAGAGAATTATATCTCCAGTAACTTTCTGCAAAACCCAACCTAATTTTATCTAATTGGACAAGGGCAATTTGCAGGATCATAAACATAGCCGGATCAGATCACTTTAATAGTTATGCATTTATAGCCCACAAAAGAAGGACCTTGAGTTCTCTGTGTGCAAACAATTTGTATGCAAACATTTCCTCAAAAATGTCATATAAGTTAAATATATAAAAAAAAATCAACTTTATGCAGGGGGCCAACCGGGGCCCTTAAATCCGCTACTGTATCTATGCATTAAAAGCATCCATACAAGATATTACTGATTAGGTACGAGAAAAAAAAAAAGTATCCATACAGATTCCCATTGTTATTTGCTTTCTTTTAAAGGCAAAGAAATAATTTACTTTTTAATTCTTGCGTGGTTACGGCCTGAAGAGTTAACCAATACAAGATATTATCTGAAGATCATCTCCCTGAACTCGGGATTTTATTTTTTATTTTATTTTTACCCTGAAAACCAAATTGGATTGTTCGACGTCAATCCGAAATTATGGTTTTCCTACTCACTACGAAGTCATCAAGCGTACGTCAATGATTAATTTTATATTATGGAGCCGCTATTAATCATAAGGTTTAATTTCACTGGAGGCAAAAGACACAATTGGTCTTGCATTCTCTGCGTCCGTCCTCCATTCGACTAATTATGTGCATTGAGATATTGTTTGAAACGTGACTAAATTATGGACATAACACGGCATATATATATTCTCTGTCTTCAGGCTGGTGAACAACATGTTTCTTTTGACTTGGAAACCAATGGCCCTAATTAGATGCTCATCCTATAGTCGTGTTGTATATATACTTTCCAAGTTGGTTCATCCTTGTCCCGGAAAGCAATTGGACAAGTGGGTATCGTTTTTCCATCACATGACATGAGAATGAGATGCTGACTTTAGACACCATTCTTTCGTGGGTCAACAATAATGTGGCTCTAAGTTCATCACAAGGGTTGGAGTCATTTGGACTATATATCTACCAAAAGGTGGAAAAAGAAATGGAGAAGGGTCGAGGGCCATTATCGAGCTCTCCTTTCGAATGAAAGTTTGGAGTCGTGACTTTTGGACTTTGAAAGGGATAAAAAAATACTAAGGGTTGTCCACTCAGAAAGTTATCGCTTTCATCTCATTTGTTCGCTGAAATGTTAGACTCTAAAATTTTAGGCTTGATTAAAAAAAATTACTAAATAATCTCTCTTTTCCTATTAAATAATTCTTTTCATTATAATATTTATTAAAATATTTTATTTAACTTTTGTAAATTATCTTTACTTTTTCATCAATTTCAATACCCTAAAATTTCTGCAAATAGAATGTTCAGCCACCTGGATGTTACGGAACGAATGGCTTGATAATGGCCCTCGACCCACAAATTTTCACAAATAGAATGTATAATGCTGGGCTTCTGATTTGGGCCTATCCCGAATCAGACGAACTTATCGAACTTCGAACAGAACAGAATAGAATAGTACTAACTTGCAGGCCGAAATCAAATCGGCCTTCTGCTATCTGTCTCCCTCCGGCCTCTGTTAGGGTAATTTTCCCATTTCTAATTTCTAATCTATCACCGCAAAACCCTCAAAGCCCTGCCCCTTTCAGTTCAAAGCTCACTGCCTCTGTTTGAGCTTGCGCTTCAAATTAGGTTGGACGGAGAGAGAAACCAAGGATGGCAGAGCCTACAGCTGGCGCCGAGGTCCCTCCTAATATGACCATATACATTAACAATCTCAACGAGAAAATCAAGCTCGAAGGTATAGACACACTTCCTCTCTAACTCATTCCATAACTTTCTCTTCCACACTCGCTCACGGAACGAATGGCTTTTCTGATGGCAGAATTGAAGAAGTCCCTGCACGCGGTGTTCTCGCAATTCGGGAAGATACTGGAGGTGCTCGCTCTCAAGACGCTGAAGCACAAAGGGCAAGCTTGGGTGGTCTTCGAGGAAGTGTCCTCCGCCACCAATGCGCTTCGCCAAATGCAGGGCTTCCCTTTCTACGACAAACCCATGGTATTCTCAGTCCCCAATTTTTGATGATTTCAATCTTTTCTTATTCCATTTAAGTCTAAATTTTTCGAGCAAGTTGATTTGCCAGATGTACGTGCACATAGAAATGATAGTTGCATGTATATATTTTGTTTAATGGGCGTTAGATCTTTGTACATGGAAATGTTGAAATGAATGTAGATTTGTTATTAAATATGGTTGTATGCCTGTGTGCTACATTTCTTTTGATGGGAACTACTTCTTTGATCATGGGAAATGTTGGAGAACAGGTAATTTGATTAGGTGATATCATCAGAGGACTAAGTTAAAGGCATAAAGAGTTTGCTCTCTATTGTCAAAACATAAATTGAGGTTTATGTTCGTCTTCATTGAGCTCAGTCATTAGACGTGAGCATGGTTTCGTTGTCCTACTCCTTATTCCATGCTCTCACATGTTCAAATGCTACACGATGGCATCAATCTCCAAACTTTTAGGATATAAGATTAACCGACTGACTTAAGCTCTTCCCTCGAGTTAATTTCTTCTGAAGTTATTGCTGGTTAGGTGATATTTCTTACCCTTAAGTTTGTTTTTGTATTTAGTTTCCAAGCGGCTTACAGGCAGTGGCGGAACCAGGACTCAAGTGGAGGGGGGGCAAACTCCTAAAGCGAAATGACATCTCAAAATTTTTTCTTAAGTAATGCAAATGTGTCTTAGAATTCAAATATCGAAAATTAAGGATTAAAAATATTAAATATTGAAATACATGTATCGTATTATTTGTTGAGACTGCGAGGTGACAATTGGATAATACGGTTCTGCATATTCTGAAAACGTTGCAAAATAGTTTCGTTCTCAATAGTTTTAAAGATTTTCCTCTCGATGTGAACTATCATGCTATTATTCATTCATTCATCTCTCATCTTATTACGCAACTCAATCTTGATAATCTTTCTCTCGGACTCATCATGGCCACGAAAAGTTAATCATTGGCCCAAAAGATAACGAATGCAATTTAATATTGTTGTCAAACGAATGCGATAAGACTCCTCAAGTTCGTGCCCGTGTGTAGATAACATGTACGACACATTCTGACATTGATTTTTGAGTGCTTCACAAGTACACAAGCAAACAAATTAAGGAACCCTAACTATCATAAATTGTACATTTAAAAAAACTATCAAACACAATTAACAAATATATGTGGAATCCTCGACTGCAATAACTTTCTCTTATACAAGTTTGGTCTAGAACTTTCTGCTACATTCATCGGGCCTTAGCAAATTTCCTTCTTTCAACCATTCGGAGCTCGTCATGTGCGAACCCAATGGTCAGAACAACTATTGGAGCAGATTAATTCTTCTCCAGCCATATTATTCTACGAGAATTGTATTTTTTTTTATGATTCTAAGCCCAAGGGGGGGCGGGTTGGGGTGGACCAAAGGGGGCAAGCCTGGCCACAAATACATATATTAAAAAAATTACAGAACTTTATTCAATGAGTTTCAGGCGACTTACTGGCCACAAATACATATATTAAAAAAAATTACAGATTTAAGGGGTGGCAAGCGCCCCCCCTTGCCACCCCTTCGGTCCGCCACTGCTTACAGGTTGGAAGGGATTTTTTTTTTAATATTATCAATCAAGAACATGTTAAATAGCTGGAAACCTGGATGGTATGTTTCTTCCACTTCTTCTTATTCACTTGTTTTTTTTCTATGTTTTTTTTTTCTTTTACATCCATAAAGTTCAAGCCTTATTATTTTTGGAACTGCGTCGTACGTGAAACTCTTTCTTTTGCTTTCAACTGAATTTGATAGGGATTATTTAATTGACACAGAGAATACAATATGCGAAGACAAAATCAGATATAGTAGCCAAGTCCGATGGTACTTTTGTTCCACGTGAAAGACGGAAGAGACATGATGATAAAGGTAAGACACTCGACTGTCTTCATGACTGTTTTTGTGTTTGTATTGTGTTGGTCATCTTCTCTCTCTTTTGTCCCTTTTTTAAAGGTAGGATTTACATCAATGATGTATACTGCAACTTTTGTAATTTAAGGATGTAATATGTTCCAATAGGTGGTTTAAGTATCATATTGCAAAAGTTGTGATGATTCAGGGGGCAAAGTATATTTTCCTCTGTTTGCCATTTGAAGTTTTCTTTGTCATGCATATGGTTTCAGGATATAAATACAATGTGATGTAGACATAACGATATGACAATTCCATAAGCAGGTTGAGCTAGTGCTTGGACACTGTTTTATATAGTAACTTACTCTTAGTTGTTTGTCTTATCAACTTGTTAATTTTAACAGACAAATGTACATTCTATGTACTTTTGTTTAACCTTTCCTACTTCTTAACTTATGATTATAGTTATTAATTAGTCTAAAAAATCCAAGCTTGTGTTGAGGTATCTTCATATGTTTTTAGGATGATGCTAGAAATCTCCCACCTATTCCTAAAGTAAAAGGTTGATTTTTTATTGATACATATCATGGAGTATCTGAGAAGTATATCAGACGCTTCCTTGTCTGTTTCTCTGGGCTAGAGTGACTAATGGATAGGGTACCTGGGTTTTTTTTTTATAACCGGTTGTTTCTCCTGAGATATACATGCTTCATTCTCATTCCACAGGGAAGAAGAAAAAGGATCAACATGATGCTAATCAAGCTGGAATGGGTCTGAATCCTGCTTATCCTGGTGCATATGGTTCAACACCTCCTGTAAGCATGTTCTCTGTCTTTCAGGGACAATATCTGAATTCTTCATTACTGTGGTTTCAAAGTTTTCATTTTTATTGTTTTCCTTTATTTTTTTTCTTGATCCTTATATCTTGTAATTCATATTCAATTGATTTCTTGTAATATCCTTACTCTGTTGCTCTCCCCCCCCCCCCCCCCCCAAAAACAAATGATGCAGCTATCACAAATACCCTACCCGGGCGGTACAAAGTCTATGGTACCGGAGGGTCCGGCTCCGCCGAACAACATACTGTTTGTGCAGAATCTTCCTCACGAGACAACTCCCATGATGCTGCAAATGCTCTTCTACCAATATCCAGGTTTTAAGGAAGTTAGAATGGTGGAAACGAAGCCAGGTATTGCCTTTGTGGAGTATGGAGATGAGATGCAATCAACTGCTGCAATGCAGGCACTTCAAGGTTTCAAGATTACACAACAGAACCCCATGTTGATCACCTATGCAAAGAAATAGACGATTGGGTTTTTGCTTGTGCAACTCCCGTGGGAAATGCTGTAACCGAATCATAAATTAGGATGTTACCAACGGCATGGAATGTCATATATTGCCATTTGCTCTTTTCCTCTGATACATTCTCATTCGGTGGTTTGGTTTGAAGGGCACCTATGCGCCTTTAGAAAGGATAGCATATTGCTGTAGTTGTAATATTTTATGCCCCTTTCCCCGTTTAGAAAGAATTAATAAACTAATCCACATACTTCTTGGTGAACCCGCTTAAGGTTTGAGTTTTGTTTGATGAGCCTACCAAGTTTCTAGCAATTTCTTAATCTCCGTTTCGCTCTGAACTGGGTGATGATTTGGAACTTCATAATGATATCTGTACTTGGGGAAAAAAGAAGGCTGCGAACCTTTGCAATGGTTCTGTTATTTCATCTTCGTGTCTCCCACCAAATTAAAATGCTGATTCTGTCTCGTAAACCTTCTAATTCTCGTTAAGTCTAGCCAAGCTCTAAACTTGCTTTGACAACTTCTGGTTCACTGCATATTGCAACATCCTAGCCATGCTGAATTTCCATTCCATGCAGCTGAGTGCAACGTCTTACAATCTCTCTCTCTCCCCTGAGCCATTTCGCAATCTCTCACTGAGTCACATATAGCGCTACGCAACTCTTGGATTTATAGCCGCTGTATATCCAATAATGTTTTTAAGGCGAATTATACAACCTACAGAAACAAGGCAGCGAAAAATTGCCAAAGCATGAAGTTACAATCCTAGATGGCCATGGATAGGATGCACCAAGAAATTTGCCACCAATCGAGAAAATAAAAACAAGGGTATTGCTCGTGAAACACCTCTATACCCTTTCCAACTCGTTGTTGTGTTTGTCCAACTGGTCTTTCAACTCTTTCCTCCACCCTTGGATCAGTCTCTCCTGCTTCTTGATAATTTCAGTCTTAATTTTTAACTCTTCCTCCATCACAGAAATCTCCTGTAAAAAGAAAAAAGAAAAGGCATCGCAATGAAGATCGATTTATAGATGTCCCTGTAAATTGAAACAGTTGAGAGGACTGTAAAACTCCATTGTAGATAGCCTTTGAGTTACCTTTCTAAGTGATTCAGCCTTTGTTGGATGATCGTCACGTTGAAAGCCGATAAAATAAAGCTGAAGCTTCTTGGCTGCCTCCATAAAATCTCTGGCATGCCTTTCCACATCAACTGTCAATAACAAATTACCGCCCTTAGGCATGTACTAATATGAAGACACAGCCCTTCAATATGAGTAAAGCTTTCCAAATGCACTTGTCACTCAGCAGATTAGAGCCATGCAGTCCCACAACCGATTTCCAAAGAAAAAGAACCCCCTAAAAAAAAGAAGGAACATCTGAAGAAACTCAGGGACCAGGAGAGTTCATTGGGAAGAAAGACTGGAAACACTCAAGACTTTCCATAAGTTCATTTCTCACTACTTCCAAAATCACTTGCATTCTAAGATAGGCAAGAGAGGTAACATTATCTAAGGTTCTCTCTTACTCCACTACTCACAGCCTTTGGATCACTGCCACCATTTTTCCTCATCCTTTCCTTTCCCTTTTGTGTTTCTTCGTTTTAAATTTTGCCCCTGCCACCATCACCACCACCCCACCCAGCGAGAAGAGAAGTGAAAGAAAGGGGGGGGGGGTATATGGTAAAATGGTAAAGTAATAATTGACTGATCAAATCCATTTTGGCATGCATTTACAACTCTATACAATTGGGAAATATCCCTTTCAAGAGTAGAGCAAGCCAAAGAGCCCATCAATGGCACTCATGCTTACAGGACGACAGGGTTATAGTTGAACTAAACATCTAGTGGGGAAAAAAAAATCTCAGTTGAACTCAAGAATAATCACTTGAGCTGATTAGTAACATTCCAAGAATAATCTAAATAATGCACCAAGAAACGTGTTAGCTACAACACTGCACGGGTAAATATACACAGCACCTAGTGTCCATTGTTTTCTTTTCTGGAGCAATTCATCGTCCTGTACACATAAGGTTATCTATAAATAAAGGAAAAAATTTAACACCTCCTAGGAAATTTACATTTTTTTTAATAAGTAACACCTCCTAGGACATTTAGCACCAACCATAAATGCAATTCAATTTGCACAGACTAAATAGCTAAAAAAATTCTTGAACGTTATGCACCAGGAATAAATGTCAATTTTCCATATGGTTTCAGCAAAGCCTTAGATCAAAAGTCAACTTGATGTAGGAGTAGAAATGTTATGTTAGGCTCTCATTGATACCTGAGAAAGGCATTTATAGACCATCCCTTTAACAATCATTTCTAGCCAAGAAAAACTATTGGTAACTGACACCAAAATTATAAATATTAGTTTGTACAGGCATTGAAATAACAAGATTAGAGAACAACCCCATTTTTGTAGGCTTTAAATACTCTTACATTTCCCTTCAGTATAAAGCCCCCTATATTAGTTCAGCAGTATGATTGCTTTGAACCTAAAAACTATATTCAATGCTCCTCCCTCACAATAGATTTACCACAAGCAGAGAATTTTGGGGAATAGTACTTCAAAAGACCTGGCTAGGTTAGGCTTCCCAGAAAAAGTTTTCAGCATTAGCTTTAAGATTCTTCCCAGTAATCTTACATCTTCGGTTTGAATCATCAATTGGGACGTAATCCTATTTTGAGACAAAACATGTAGTCCCACTGTTCACCTTGCTGAGATTCCATGACTTAGATTGACTACATGCATCATGCTTGCATGTCCTTGCATTATTCACATCCCATGTTTTACAAACTTTACGGGACCTCCTCAAAATTGTTTTAGCAAAATGTTCCACAACACAAGTTGCATAAACAGATTCTATGACAATCCATTTAGCACCTCATGCTCTTCAAAATAAAGCAGAAAGCGACCAGAACCGGCTTTCCTCTAATGAAAGTATTGAAGTTAGTAAGCTGTTTTACAGCTGTTAGTTTCTGTTAGTTGTCCTAACAGAGTTAGTTATTTTATTCAACGCATTCTTGCTTTATAGCTGTACTATAAATACAGCTTTCTCATTCTGATGTAAGGTGCGATATCTCATTTTCTATATACAAACAGAAAGTGTTTCACAAAGTTATCTTGTGTTCATATAAATCTTCTTCCTCAAACCTGTGTTCATCACTGAACACTGGTTTCTACATGGTATCAGAGCTGAATTCCGCATACTCTCTTTTCTGAATTTTTGATGAAATCATCATTGTGATCAATCTGATGTCTTATGAAGAACCACCTCCTGCCAATCACCTTCCTCAACCTAATTCTGTTGTTTTCAACAGTGCATATACGATCAATCCAGGTGATATTTCTAACACTTCGTAAGTCTCTCCACCTCTTAATTGAAAGAATTACTACTCCTGGAATCATGCAATATTGATGGCAATTGGGGCTAGGAACAAGTTTGGATTTATTGATGGCAGTATTGCTCGGCTAGATTCTAGTGATTCAAATTTCGGCACCTGGTACTGCTGTAATTTGATGGTATCTTCATGGATCTATGCATCTGTATCACCAGAAATTGCTCAAGTAATTCTATACATTGACACTGCTGAGAAAATGTGGAAATTACTCAAAGAACGATACGAGCAAAGCAACGAACCTCGCATTTTTGAATTGCAGCAAGCTATCAACAACATTACTCAAGCTCAATCTTCTGTTAGTGAATATTTCACTCAGCTGGAATCACTATAGAATGAACTGCACCAGTTGTCCCCTCTGCCCGTGTGTACTTGCGGTGTTTGCGGAGGATGTACGTGCAAAGTTCTCAAACAGATTATTGATCGTGAAGAGAAAACCTTAACCATGATTTTCTCATGGGATTAAATGAGGCATATCTTCCTGTTCGTGGCAACATTTTACTCATGAAGCCATTTCCATCATTGAATGAAATTTACTCACTGATTATTCAGGAAGAGCGTCAGCGTGCCTTTACTCGAAGCATTGGATTTAATTCTAAAAATGTTGCAATGTTAGCAACTAAATCGTCCAATTCAGATATTATAGCAGCTGCTGTGTCACAGAAGAATCCTAATTTTGGATCAATTCAACGAGATCGTCCAGTTTGTACCTATTGTAACAAAAAGGGGCATACACGTGACAAGTGTTTTGAGCTACACGGGTATCCACCTGGCTGGGTGCACAAGAAACGATCTTCACAAGATTCACGAAGTAATTCTCGTTCTTCTGCACATCAAGCAACTGCTACTGTGGAGCATTCAAGAGCTAATTCCAGTCCTATAGGTTCTCGAGATCAGATTCAACGGTTGTTGAACCTGTTGCAATCTCAACTCAAGACTATTTCTCCATTGACCATTCCATCTCCTTTTGATATTTCCCATTGACCATTTCATCTCCTTTTGACCATTCCATCTTGTGAAGTGGGAGATGGTGTGTTCTCCTCTTCATAGCGGGGGTTTGGGGATCCGGAGATTATCTATGTTTAATAGGGCTCTTTTGAGTAAGTGGTTGTGGCGGTTTGCTCATGAGAGGGATAAGCTTTGGAGGCTTGTCATTGCTGCAAAATATGGGAGTTGTAGGGGTGATTGGCGATCTCGTTCTATTCCGGGACCTTATGGAGTTAGCCTGTGGCGATATATTTGCAAAGGTGGGAGTCATCATATTAGATTTGTGGTGGGGAGTGGTGAAAGGGTTAGTTTATAGCACGATGTGTGGTGTGTTGATAATCTTTTGTCTTTGTCTTTTCCGGTAGCTTATTCTTTGGCTCGTAATAAGGAGACTATGGTGGCAGATAGGGGTGGGCAAACCGGGTTCGGGTTCGGTTTTGCCCTGCCCCGAACCCGAACCCGAAATTTTCAACCCGAACCCGACCCGAATATTTCGGGTTTTTTTTAAGAAAACCCGAACTCGAACCCGAACCCGAAAAAACCCGAAAATATCGGGTCGAAACGGGTCGGTTCGGTTCGGAAAAGACGGGTCACGGGGTGATGATGTTATATTTTCGGGTTCGGGTCGGGTTCGGGTTTAATTTCGGGTTTGTTCATATACCCGAACCCGAACCCGAAAATAGGTTTTTATTTACATATAAACCCGAACCCGAACCCGCCTAAACCCGACCCGATCGGGTCGGAAACGGGTCGGGCCGGTTCGGGTTGTCGGGTCTCGGGTTTTTTGCCCACCCCTAGTGGCAGATTGTCTAGAGGGGAATGATGGTCGTGTTGTGTGGAATGTTTCCTTTGTTAGGGCGGCTAATGATTAGGAGTTGGAGGAATTCTCCACGTTTTTCTCCGTGCTATATGGGTCGGTGCTTAGGAGAGGGGAGGAAGATACGATCCTTTGGACTTCTTCTCAGAATGGTTTGTTCTCGGTTAAGTCCATATACTCTTCCGTTGCTAGTAGGAGAAGATTGTCCTTTCCTTGGAAATGAGTGTGGCGGTCGAAGTGCCCTTTGAAGGTCTCTTTCTTTGTGTGGGAGACTATGCATGGAAAAATTCTTACTTCAGATAATCTGCAAAGGAAAGGAATATACATTGCGGATTGGTGCTATCTTTGTCGGGAAGATGGGGAGTCGATTGACCATGTGCTTCTACATTGTCCGTTCACGCGGGGGATTTGGAATCACGTGCTTGGTATTATGAATTTCCATTGGGTGATGCCGGAGAAGGTGACGGGAGTGTTGTGGAGTTGGACTCGAAGGTTCTCGAATCCGATTGCTAATGCTATTTGGAGAATGATTCCTTCGTGCATTTGGTGGTGTATTTGGAAGGAACGGAATAATAGATGTTTTGAGGATTGCTCCTTGTCTTTGGTGAAGTTGCAAGGATGTTTGTTACTCTCTTTGTTTAGTTGGGAAAATGCGGTGCTTGACTGCCCTTTTGTTGATTTTGATGATTTCCTTAGTTTTGTATCTTGTTTAGACTAAGTGATATCGGTATAGTCTTTGTATTGTTATCGCTTTTATTAATGAAATTGGTTACTTATCAAAAAAAGATATTTCCCAACCATCTGGTTCGGTCAACATTGCAGGTGATTTCCATTGCCTTTCTTCTACCACATATACACCCTTCCACTACTCTTTGGATTCTTGATAGTGGTGCCACAGACCACATGGCTTGTTCTTTATCCATTTTTTCTCACATCAGCCACTCTGTCAACACCACAGTAAGTCTTCCCAATGGTCAAGTAGACAAGTCTCTCACATTGGTACTGTCAATATATCTGCAGATTTGACACTACACAATGTTTTTTATGTGCCTTCTTTCACCTTCAATCTAATTTCCACTAGCAAGCTCATTTCATCTTCTAACATTGGTTTGATTTTTCTGTCAAACAAATGTATATTACAAGACCTGCATGCATGGAAAACAATTGGAGTGACTGACCAAAAGGGTGATCTTTACTTGCTTGATTCAAATTCTGTTTCTAGTTCTTTGTCATTTAATTCTTCAGCACCTAGTTGTTCTTCTCTTACTGCCAATAATACCACAGCTGTATGGCATAATAGACTCAGTCACATGCCATTTTCCAAAATGCATCTTCTTAAAGATGATTTACCCAATGTACGTATTCCTTCCAATAATATTCCTTGTGAAATCTGTCCCTTAGCAAAGCAACATAGATTGCCTTTTCCTAATAGTTTCATTCGTACTTCTTCTCCTTTTGAAATGGTGCATTGTGATATTTGGGATCCATTTGCAATAGCAACCTCAAATGGCAATCACAATTTTCTAACAATTGTTGATAATTACACCCGTTGCACTTGGATTTTTCTTATGAAGTTCAAATCTGAAACTCGTTTCTTTTTGGAGTCATTTTTCAGCCTAGTTGAAACACAATTTGCATCTCACATTAAGGTCCTTCGATCTAATAATAGTCCCGAGTTCAATAAGGTTTCTTTCTACTCTACTAAAGGTGCTCTTCATCAAACTAGTTGTCCTTACACCCCCCAACAAAATAGGGTGCTTGAAAGGAAGCATAGACATCTCCTAGAGGTAGCAAGAGCCCTTCGGTTTCACTCTAACATTCCTTTAAAATTCTGGGGTGATTGTGTATTGACGGCTACTTATCTTACCAATAGATCTCCTTCAGTTTTAATCCACAACAAATCTCCCTATGATCTGTTGTTTCAGACTAAACCTTCCTATCGTCATCTAAAAGTCTTTGGTTGCCTCTGTTTTGCAACCAAGACAGCCCATTACAAGTCTAAATTTGAGGCTCGGGCTCGCAAATGTGTGTTTTTAGGATATCATTTCAATACAAAAGGATATAAGTTGCTTGACATTGAGTCCAATTCTATTTTTGTTTCTCGGGATGTCATCTTTCATGAGCATTCTTTTCCTTTTAAACCAGTTTTGTCTTCTTCTGTACCTCTTCCTTCAGACTTTGTAATTCCCAATTTAGCTCCTAATAATTTTCAATTTGATGAGTTTGTCACTTTGCCATCATCTGATACTATTACTCCAGAACATCATGACCTGTTTGATGTTCCTCCTCGTCGATCCACACTTACCCGTAGACCTCCTTCCTATCTGCAGGATGGCCCATTCTTTTGGCAGTTCACTGCCTTCTTCTTCTTTGCATCAGCCTCCTGATTCCATCTGTGATCTATCCAGGTATCTCTCTTATCATCATCTTTCTCCTAATCATAAAGCTTTTACCTTCGCTCTTTCTACACATACCGAACCAAAGACCTATAAACAAGTTGTTCAGCACCCTCATTGGCAAGAGGCTATGGGGGCTGAAATGTCAGCTCTTGAGAAAAATAGGATTTGGATTGTCACAGATTTACCTCCGGGTCATAAGGCTATTGGATGCAAGTGGGTTTATCGGGTTAAGTACAAAGTTGATGGCTCTATTGAAAGATTTAAAGTCCGCCTTATTGCAAAGGGTTTTACCCAAGTTGAAGGGGTCAACTATGCTGAGACTTTCTCCCCGGTTGCAAAAATGTCCATTGTACGATGTTTTTTAGCCTTGGTTTGGAGCAGCTTGATGTCAACAATGCATTTTTGCATGCTGACTTGACTGAGGAGGTATACATGGTAGTGCCACCTAGGTTTGCTAAGGAGGGTGAGACCAAAGTTTGTAAACTCTTCAAATCCTTGGATGGATTGAAGCAAGCAAGTCGCTAATGGTTCCATAAACTTTCAGAGGCTTTATTTTCCCTTAGTTATGATCAAAGGCTGGTTATAGTCTTTTTACAAAGGTTCAAGGCTCTTCCTTTACTTCTTTACTAGTATATGTTGATGACATTCTCATTGCATCTAATGACATGTCATACATTACTCAAGTTAAAGCTTATCTAGATGCTCGGTTCAAGATTAAAGATTTGGGAAAATTGAAGTACTTTTTGGGTCTTGAAGTGGCTAGTACCACTACTGGAATTTCTATAAATCAGCGTATATATGCTTTAGAAATTCTGGCAGACAGTGGTTATTTGGGCTGTAAGCCAGCATCTTTTCCTATGGATTCCAAGTTGAAGCTTTCTAAAACTGATTTATGAGCTGTTAGTTGATGCTTCTTCTTACCGCCGTCTCATAGCTCAATTGTTATATCTGACTATAACACGCCCAGACCTCTCTTATTTTGTTAATACTCTTACATAGTTCATGGATAAGCCAGGACAAAGTCATCTCAATGCTGCCTATCATGTTCTTCGATATCTGCAGTCTACTCCTGCTCATGGTCTCTTCTTTCCCACGGCAACTTCTCCTTAGTTAAAGGGTTTTTGTAACTCAGATTGGACCGCTTGTGTTGATAGTAGACGCTCCATTACAAGTTTTTGCCTTTTTCTAGGCGATTCTCTGGTGTCTTGTGGGGTCTAAGAAGCAAAATACTGTCTCTAGAAGTTTAGCTGAAGCAGAGTATCGTGCTCTTGCTTCCACCAGTTGTGAGATTGTTTGGTTCTTGCAACTTTTATCTTATTTTCGGATTTCTCACTCTACCTCTGCTTCTGTGTATTGTGATAGCCAATCTGCCCTTTCTCTTGCAGCTAATCCAGTTAACTATGCTTGTACTAAGCATGTTGAAATAGACTGCCACTTTATTCGTGAGCAGATTGCCAAAGGGGTTCTTCGTACGTTTTATATTGCATCAGCACACCAGCTTGCTGATATCTTTACAAAAGCCCTTGGTAAATCTCAATTTCAGTATCTGTTATCCAAGCTTGGCACTCATAGTATCCATGAGCCAGCTTGAGGGGGCGTATTGAAGTTAGTAAGCTGTTTTACAGCTGTTAGTTTCTGTCAGTTATCCTAACAGAGTTAGTTATTTTATTCAACGCATTCTTGCTTTATAGCTGTACTATAAATACAGCTTTCTCATTCTGATGTAAGGTGCGATATCTCATTTTCTATATACAAACAGAAAGTGTTTTACAAAGTTCTCATGTGTTCATATAAATCTTCTTCCTCAAACCTGTGTTCATCACTGAACACTGGTTTCTACAGAAAGTCCTCTAATGAAAGAAAAAAACCCCATTATACTTAAACTACTGCTTAGCTAATTCATGCTTGACCCTAAAAATGAATTACAGAAGAGAATTTGTCCTTTTTTTCAGAAATCCAAAAATAAGAACCACAATGTTATAAATAAGTACAGGCTATAGCTGTTTGGGTCCCGCAAATAGAGCAAAATCAAACTAAAAATAACACATGAAAAAAAAAAAGCAAGCCAATGGCTTCTTCGCAGAGTTTCCATGAAACTGAACAACGAGAATTAGAAGAACGAGGAAATGGGTTCACTAACTCTGATGGGAAGGATGTGGAGAGCGGTCTATAGCTTGAAGCTCACGCGCAGGCAAGCATGGAAGCAAAGCAGCCTCTAGTGCCATCACACACGCGACCATGTCGTCCCTTGGAGTTGGAGGAGGCGAGGATTGCAGCTGTGGATCAATCTGCTGATCCAGCGATTGTCGCTCCGCCATCTTTATCTAACAGAACTGGAAGAAACCCGTCGTTTTATGCGATGAATCTAACACGCACCAAGAGAGCGAACGTACCTGGAAACGATTCTCTTTCCACCCAAAGAGCTTGGAGTTGGACTAAGCACCGTTTTAAGTACCAATATTTCTTCCGTAGAATATGGACTGAGTCTGGGCTATCCAAAAGCCCATATTGGATCGGTTGGCGGACAGCACGGCCCAATCATAGCTTTCCGGCCACCCGTCTAAAGTTCAACCTCTTGATGGGGGTTCTGATTGATTGGAACTGTTCAACTTCAATGTAGGTGTCGATTTTGGCCAAAATCGGCACCTACACCGGATATGTCGGTTTTTTAAAAAATGTGACCTACACCTATACCATTAAAGGCAAAAATCGGCCATTAACGGTGACGGTTTTCGGTAATCCTACATTCATATTGAGCCATTTTTTTAACATATTACGCACATAAAAATATAAACTCAACACTAATTTATAAAAATGAAAATATTATTTAAGAAAGATTTAAGCATATTTAAGCAAAAATATTTTGAGCATATTTAAGCATATTAGAATATTAGAAACCATATTTAAGCAAATATTTAAGCATATTAGAATATTAGAAATCATATTTAAGCAAATATTTAAGCATATTAGAATATTAGAAACCATATTTCAGCAAAGAAAAAATATTAGAAACCATATTTAAGCAAATTTTAAGCAAAAATGTTAAGATTTAAGCATATTTTAGATTTAAACCAGGGCACGGGGGGACGCGCAAGGGGCCAGGCCCCCAGGGCTTGGGGGAGGGAAAGCGCGCAGGGGGGAACGCCCAGAGGGCCAGGGGCCACTAGCCAGGCCCCCAGGGCCCAGGGGGAACCCGGGAACCGGGAATACCCTCGGGTTTCTCCCAAAATGCTACACCCGCACCTACACCAGTTTCTCGGTCCCCCGGGTTCCCGGTGCTGCGGCCGACCAGAATTTTTTGATGACACTAAACAACCCAAGTTCTGATAAGAGAAGCGAGAGAAATACTTGATAGTACAAAATATTAACTTACTAAATTTTACATAATGCATGTTTTAGATATTGAATCTAAAAATATTGTATGTTTATTTGTTTGGTAAATAAATAAATAATTGCTTAAAAACATTCTCTAAATACGGTCACGAATTTTACTCTATTTTATATTTACAAATTATAAGGAAGGAAAATAAGGAACACAAATAGTGCCACAATGGTTTTTTTTACTAAGCAGAAAAAAGTGGAAGAGACAACTCAACTCTCTTTTAGGCGTGACTATAAGGATTTTCTAACTGGTGGAATGTCTGAATTGAGTTATAATTACTAAATCGACAGATTTAATATTTTGTTTTTCGATGTCAGCTTGACTCCTTTTTAAATAATTTCACTTTAGATTTGTAGCTAAAGGAATTAAGTTTGGTCGGAAAAGAAATGGTTTTCGTCCAACTGGTTTTGATTTTTCTACAAATTTTCTAGGCAACCAAACTTGTTTAAGAAACCATTTTTGAAGCTTCACGGACATTTGTTTGAAAACCCAAACCAATCGAACCGAACACTGGATCGGGTCGGTCCAATCCGTTATGTGGATTGTTGGTTCAGCGATGGATTGGAAAAAGTAATTAAGAATCGAACTAGTACGTTCAGTCCTCGGCTAAGAGTGAAAACCGACCCCCGTCCCCCGTAAAGTATAATGTATTTGTAGATTTTACATTCATAACGGTAATGAAAATGGCGTTACGAAAAACTTTCCCTTTCCGATAATGCCACTTATGAATAATACTGCTGTTATGTTTGTGTTGTAAAATTTTTAGTATTGGGTTTAGTGATGGTATCGGGTTTAGTGAAAAAGTGAAGAGATGGGTAATTTTTTATATTTTTTGTAGTGAAAAGTTATGATTTGATGGGAGAGGGAGAGGGAGAGAGATTATATTGTAGTATTTTATTGTGAGTTGGTGAAAAATTTTGTAAAATTTTTCATGCAAACAGACTATACATATATTATACATATCATATTTATCTAAAAATGAAATTTAAAACCTAATCACAATGAGATATTGACTACTCTTGCCATACTTCCAAGAGATGGACTCGAATATACTCACAAGCCATAATGTTACGTAGATGACATTTGGTTTGTAGCTCCGGAAAATTTATTATTTAAATTACATTTTTAATACTCATTTCACTTATTTAATAGGAAGAGTTAGATTTTATTATTTAAATTATATTTTTTAACTATGTCCTTATGTATGGACCAGACTCTCTCTTAATTGGTAGACTCAAACACGTGTAATAGTTAATAAAAATTGAGATGAAGTACATATTAGGTCTCAAATTTATAACTTTAAGTTTGATTATGATACTACGGTAACCTACTAACAATCCCAAAAATTTAAAGTCATATATATATATATATATATATATATATCTATATATATATATATAAGAAGAGATAGATTTTATTTTTTAAATTATATTATCTTGTCCACTTTTTTCTTTTTCTTTTTTCACTATTTTAGCTTTAAATTTTTCTTTTCTTTTCTTTGCTTTTTCTGTTAGGCTTGTGATTTGTCTATCAATTATTTTTAGTATTTTTTTTAGACACGTGATGTGATTGACTACTTATTATAAATCTTTTTCATGTTAGGTTATAACTTTCTCAAAGTGGTAATGGCAAGTTGCATGTATATTGCAACAGCCGACCACATAGAAATAGCTAAGCACCCTCAGAAGACTGACATTGAGCTCCACTAAATGAGATCAATTAGAGCTCGTAATATAAGGAAATTGTCACAATCGGAACTGTATCTGATTCAGGCCCTACATTGATGCGTCAACACATTTAATATAGTAATAATTATGAACAAACATAACTCTAATTTAACTATTCGAAGATAAACTACTTGAATTTTTCATTCTATATATGTCAAAATTAAAAGGAATTAATGAAAGTTTCACAATCATTAATTAAGCATATGGGGATCGATAAGAGACGCGTTGAAATTTCCCACTGTACTTGTACAAAGAAAATAAACAAATATTTCTTCAAGATTAATGTTTTGACTGTATACGCAATTTTTATCCTGACAAAAAGAATATACTCCAAAAAATATATTACAACATCTCATTATTTACATTTTCTTGATGTTCCGCGCGCGTACGTGTTTTTCACTGTGATTATGGCTACGTTTGTGTTCTAAAATTTTAACACAATAAAATATTACAATATAATCTCTCTCTCCCATCAAATCATTACTTTTCACTACAAAAAATATAAAAAATTACTTTTCTCTACATTTTTTTACTAAATCTAATACCTAAAATTTTAACAACACTAAAATTTTACAAAACAAACTCACCCTGTATTGCCATTAAAAAGGGGAAAAAGGGAACTATTTATTATATAGTGGGGTTAATAGCCATTCAACATAATAAATGTACTTAATTAAATAGTCATAAATGCTACCATTAATTATACAGAGAGAGAAAAAAAGGAGAAAATTCTTAAGAAACCACGCGGACGTACGAGTTAATCGTCGCATTAAGTGAAGGATTTGGCTTGAACCAGCTCACAGTCCTGCATGTTAACATTAATGCAAACTGTGGAAAGTTTACTCAGCATTATCTTTGAATTAATGGATGCATTAAGTACCACAATACGACATTAATACACGTTGAAAGCAGCAAGCAATGACTTGTCGTGTATAATATCTCATTATTGCCAAGGAAAAAAAAAGTATACTCTCTCATCAACAAAAATCTTGATAGATCATCGCTTCATTTGCTCACGAAAAGAACTCTTTGCAAAACCCAAGAAGGAAAAAGTGGATCTTTTAATCCAATATGGTTTCGTCAGCTTCCATGGATCCACCTAAGTTTCCCTTAAAACTAAAGAATTCCTACATTTGACATCATTTTGTTTCTTATAATTAACCAGTTAAACAAAAACAATGATATCCCAAATATTTCAGCCCCCGTTAATTTCTATGCACCGAAGCCCGGAAGTTAATGCCATTTAACTTGCCAAAGTAACGCACCTCCCATTTCTCATTGATTCAATGCATGTATACGTAGGGTTCACATTAGCAGTTGAACCCCCACCCTGGCCCCCCAATATTTAACTTGTTTTTGTCTCTTTTGAAGCTTTTCATTACCTTTATCCTCTATATAATACCACCAGCTGCAGCTTCACTTTAGAAACAGCCATTCACTCTTTCCTCTTGGTACTGTAGTTTCTACAGAAATGGATCGCCTTTGGCCTCTTATTTTCATTGTGCTGCTTTCAGTATTCAATATTGTTTCCAGCAAACCCGATATCCCAAACGCGCAAACCTTCATTGTCCGTGTCGAAAATGATCTTAAACCTCCAGAATACGCTAATGCGACAGCCTGGTACAAGTCTACCCTTTCAAGTCTCAGTTTTGCTAATTCTTTAGCCTCTACCAAGAAACACACCAGTGTTGCCCAAACGCATGACAACCATGGCTTGCTTCACGTGTACAAGACCGTCTTTCATGGTTTTTCGGCAAGACTCTCTGCACAACAGGCCGAGGAGCTCACACACCACCCAGAAATACTCTCTGTGTTCCCAGACCGACTTCTCCACATCCAAACAACGCGCACACCTGAGTTCTTGGGGCTCAGTACTGCTCGGAATATCAGTGCCGCAAATGAGATTATTAAGGAGTCGGATTCAGGTTCTAATGTCATCATTGGAATACTCGATACGGGTATTTGGCCTGAACGACTTAGCTTCCATGATGGAGACCTCGGACCCATACCTTCTCACTGGAAAGGAGAATGCATTGGTGGTGAAAAATTCCCCAAGACCCTTTGCAACAAAAAGTTGATTGGTGCACGGTACTTCACTGATGGATACGAAGCTCAGTACGTTAGAGATGGAGAGACCGAGGAGCTGCTCCGGTCAGCCAGAGACACTGACGGCCATGGAACACACACTGCGTCTACTGCTGCTGGAAGACACGTTAATAACGCGTCCTTCCTGGGTTTCGCGGATGGGGTTGCCTACGGCGTTGCCAGCAAAGCAAGAATCGCTGTGTATAAGGTCTGTGGGGCTCAAGGATGTGCAGCTTCTGATATTCTCGCCGCCATAGACGTTGCCGTAGAAGACGGAGTGGACATCATATCGGCATCCTTAGGCGCTGATGCTATGCCGTACGAGCAGGACCCGATAGCAATAGGATCGTTCGGTGCAATGGAGAAAGGAATTCTCTTTTCGGCAGCAGGCGGCAATTCAGGTCCAGAGTCCATGACAGTGAGCAACGTGGCACCTTGGATCACCACTGTTGGTGCGAGCACCATTGACAGAAAATTCCCTGCATATCTAGTGCTTGAAGATGGTCGTGTCATTACCGGATCGTCGCTCTTCACAAGCGAAAAATGGTCGAAGGGGACGTATTTGCCGTTGATTTACGCGGGAAATGCATCCATGACGCAACGAGATAGAAACGCTCGTGCTGGCAGTGGTGTTGATGCTACTACCTACACTGCTTATTGCATGCCTAATTCGTTAAATGCGGACGCGGTACGTGGCAAAATCGTGGTATGCGATCGCGGCGTTGGGCCTCGTGTCGAAAAATCGTTGGTGGTGAAAGAGGCTGGTGGGGTCGCTGCTGTTATTTCGAACGTGGAACAGTTAGGAGAGAGTTTGGTCGCGGATGCATTTTTGTTTCCTGGTCTAGCAATCACTGAATCAGCCCGCAGCACCGTGCTCGAGTATATCAGCTCCTCTGCAAATCCACGGGCCGCCATACATTTTAGTGGGATCACGCAGGTGGGAGTGAAACCGGCACCTTCAATTGCTTCTTTCTCAGCCCGCGGGCCCAATCCAATATCTCCCCAACTGTTAAAGCCTGATCTTGTAGCCCCAGGTGTCGACATCCTAGCGGCATGGCCTGACGGTATTCCACCAACCGAACTAGCAGCGGATCACAGGCGCACAGAATTTAACATAATTTCTGGCACATCCATGTCTTGCCCGCACGTGTCGGGCGTGGCCGCTTTGTTGAAGGGAGTCCACCTGGACTGGTCCCCAGCCATGATCAAATCCGCGTTGATGACCACGGCTTATACGTATGATCGAGATGGCAAGGCCCTAGTGGATGAGAGAAACTTAAACGTCTCCAATGCGTTTGATATGGGTGCTGGACATGTGGATCCTGAGAAGGCCGTTGATCCAGGCCTGGTTTATGATCTCACGGTCGACGATTATCTCGATTTTCTGTGCGGATCCAATTACAGTAGCGAAGAAATCAAGGTGATCGCAAAGAGGCAAGTGAATTGCAGCGGGACCCAGACACGTCACCTGTGGGACCTGAACTATCCAGCGATATCTGTGATTTTTGATGCATCATCAGCAACATCCAAAATTGAGGCTCTACTGGTCAAAAGAGAAGTCACATATGTTAGCGACCGTGCATCGACATACAGGGTAAAGATCACCAATCCAAAAGGCACGATCGTGACCGTTGATAAAGGGAAGTTGGTATTCACGAAAAAGGGTCAAAAGCAAAGCTACACTGTGAGGATCTTGCCTGGTAAGGTGGAAGTGCCACGTGGAAGACAGGCGAGTGAATTTGGTCACCTGACGTGGACAGATGGGAAGCACCGAGTCAGTTCACCTATAGTGGTGACATGGACCTAATATGAGTATGAAAACAATAAGGAAATTAAATAATGTTGAGCCGGGCATTGTACATACAAATGAACTCCAATCCGAGATATATAAATATATCTAAGTTTGTCCTTCCATATATTTATACTTTTCAATTTTCGTACCAGTCCCTTCTTCATGACTCATTGCATGATGGATATTTTCTACATGATCAAACGTTCATTAATACTTATGATGGATATTTTTATTTAATAGTAAACAATAGAGACTAATATATCCTCTAATTACCCATGTATCTAAATATAATAAAATAAAGAAAAAATATCACTCTGCCGTTGAATGGATCAAAATCGTATGACAAATCATGATGTATCAAAGATGTTTCCAAATATGTATGGAAACGATTTAAATTATTATAAACAAAAAATGTAATGCTATGAGATATTGGATGCAGAATGAAGTTTCCCTAAATCTTGTGTAATCACACTGTTGAAGAGAAAGACAGCAGAAACAGAGTATGCACAAGGGGCTTGTTTGGAAATGGGTTTTACTTTTAGGTTTAAAATTTAAATTTCAAATTTTAAGATTTAAATATTGTTTTGTTGTAAGGATTTATTTGGTTGATTAAGATTTTGAATTATTTATATTTTATTAATTTAAATAATATTATTTTATAGTTATTATAATATTCAAAAAATAAAATAAAATAATCAGTAAATATATATAATTCAAAAAAATAGGTAGAAAATCGTTTCATAAATATAAAAATTATAAAATAGATAAAATATCAAACTTATTAAAAGTATTTTTAAAAATAAAAGTACAAGATAAAAATTGTGCAAAATTTGCTAGCATTTTAATTTGTTAATATACCCCATTCTCGATATAACAAGCTTGATGACTGAGCAAAATGTTTGCATAATACCTATACACAAAAGAAAAATTTTATTTGCGTATGGCTTCTGGGAAAAGACTTTACCATGCGTTTGGTAACACCAAATTACTGAAGAAAAAGGACCAGCTTGAAAAGTTCCATATTTAAATCTAAAAATTTAAAATTTAAAAGTTAAATCCAAAATTAAAACCAAAACCTCAACTCATTTTCAAACAAGCCCCGTAGTTTTGTAGCAACCAACTAACGTACAATGGGTTATTGCTACGTAGGGCTGCACACCTGACCCGGGTAAAAATGGAAGAGAAAAAGTCTTCCGACCCGAGCCGAATGAAGGGGTAATTTCGGGCGGAAATCGGGTCGGAACATCGGGTCGAAATTCGGAATGGGCCGAAAAACCCAAAATCATTTTTTAAAGCTAATTTAAGGACTATTTCATTCGGCCCAATTCATTTTAGCCCATGTTACCCAATTTTTATGAGGTATGCCAATTTTCAACTCAATGTAAGGGTTATTTCATTAGGCCCAACTAACTTTTAGCCTATTTTATCTAATTTTTGTGTTAAAATGTGTATCAAAACTAGTGTTAAATGACACACACACACATACACATATATATATATTTTATTATTTATATATATCACGGCTCGGGTTGGAACACTTCGGAAATTTCTTGCCTATTCCGACACCCGACCCGAGATTTATGGAAAAATCAATTTTGTTCCGCCACCCGACCTGAAAGTTAGGAAGGTCGACCCGATTTCGTTAGGTTCGGTTCGGAATGTCGGGTTGAGTCGGCTTTATCACTTCCGTGAACACCCCTATGTGCTTTCACGTGCTTCTAGTTGTAAGAGGCATTTATGTTTTGCTTTGTCCCTTCCACATTATATGTACATTATTACGTCTATGAATACCTCACAAATTACATAGAGTTCACATAGATCGTATGCATATATGTGTTTGGTTTTCTACTGAAAACGAGAGGCTACCCTCCAATCACACCATTACTCTCATTGGCCCAACTAAGAGGAAAATTATATTGTGACAAATCATGCGTTCTCCAATATTTTTTTTCTCCAAAAGAAAAACATCATGTACTTGTATAGATGTGTATATATATACATACATATGTGTCTATGCGCACCCACCCATGTAAAAGGTTGGAAATATAAATTTACATTTTAGAAATAGAAATATATATTGCTAATAAGATTTATACATTTTGGATAAAAATCAATACTTTGTCAACAGAACATATTTATGGGGAAACTTCATTTTGAATCCAGTGTCAATTTAGGAGTTTAAACTTTCAAATTTATTACATTTAGACCTTTAACTGTTAAAATTTATAAATGTGGCTCTCAAATAAGATTCGACTTTCAAAATCACAGATTCGATCCATGATTTTTTATTTGATGACGCTTGTTGATGAAAATTATTAATTCAAGGACTCAAAGTAATAAACGTGGTAAGTCAAACCGGACCGGATCAAACCTGACCACTTTTTATTTTTTTTAAATTAAAAATGAAAAATAAATGAAACCGGACCGGACCAGACCAGACCTGACCACTTATAAGTGGTCCGGTTCGGACCGGAATGCCGTTCAAAAATCGGACCGCATTTCCGGTTTGCAGCCCTAAATAAGACAGAAGGCAATTATATAAAATTATAAATATAAATTAATTTTAAATATATATAATGTGATATTTAGCTTCGAAAGAAAGATAGGCCTCGCAACCTTGAACTATATATTCGAACTGTTGTTTTATTAAAATAAATATAAAAAATTCATTCAAATAATTCTTTTCACTTTTTCACCTATTTTATACATAAATTTTTTAAAATTCTTAAACTGTTAGCAGCCAAATATGTAATAAATTAAAGACTAGGAAGTGATATTTTTTTAAACCTCTGACGTGGGTTGTGACATAGCACAAAATTACAAATATACGAGGACACGAAAATTTCAATGCTCAGGTATTTAATAACAAATATAGCATGACTTACTAATATTCTTCAATTTCATGTACAAGGAAGTGATGGCTAGTGAGTTCTCTCACTGCGTTTACTGTTTTATTCCGTTGAAACTCGTTGATAAAGTTTGTGTAGCAACGTGGGCATTGGCTTCCTTAGCAAGCAGGCGAGGGAATAAGTTTGCGTAGCAACGTGGGCCTAGCAACCCCGCGCGAAGGCAGTCGTGCTGCGCACTCTGCTTGGACATTATACCCATGGCTTTTTAAATCCACAGCGCGCATCCACAGAGACCAACCTCTTCTCGCCTTCTACTCCTTTTGTATTAACTTCACTCCCTATAACCTTTCAAACACTACTCATTGTAAAATGGCAAAGCTGCTCAAAGTTGAGGAGCTACGAACCGAACTCGCCCAACGTGGACTTAGCACCTCCGGGATCAAGCCCACCCTGGTCTCTCACCCTCTGTTTCCCGCTTCCTCTATGTCACATTTGCACCAATTTTTGTCCCTTAACTGCATTTCTGACAGGTTCGAAGACTCGAAGCCGCTCTCCGCAAAGAGAACAAGCAGAAACCAACGGGCACGGATGATGATGCTTCAGTCGACAAGAAGAGGGAGAGGGACTCGGAAAATGAGGATTCAAATGGGCCCCAGAAAATCCAGGCAGTCGAGAAGCTTCGAGGAATGGGAGTCCAGCAATTGCGCGAACAAGCCGTTCTGCGAGGCCTTCCCGCAACTGGGTCCAAGAAAGAACTCCTAGAAAGGCTCTGCGAAGATTCACACGACCAGGATTTAGAGGACAATCCTGAAGGTATGGAAGAACACTTGAACTTTATAAAAGGAAAAAAAGTCTTCGTAGTTTGTACCTTGTTTGGTTCCGGAGAAAACGTTAGGAAACGAAGAACTCCTGAACTGAATGTAAGAGTTTTAAAAAGACTGCCGTATCATAGTCTGCGACCGGTTTTGAAAGACTACTGCATATATCATGGTTCAGTAGGTGGAATTTACAAAAAAAAAACAAAAAACAAAAAAGTTTCTATTGGGCCTGTAAGAGAAGATTTCAAATTTTATGAAGGGAAAACTAGTTACATTGCTTATGCAATCATGTTATTCCCGAATAGTGGAGCTTTTATTTAATGGGGTTGTCATTGAGTAGGAGAGTTTTTTTTTTTCTAAGTAGGGGTGTTTATTAGTATGTTGTGGTGGCAGCTAAAGAAGAAGAAAATGAAGCCAAGGAGGAGAAGATTGTAACCGCAACCAAAAAGGGTGCGGCAGTGCTGGATCAATGGCTTCCAGATGACATAAAGGCTCGGTACCATGTTTTGCAGCTGGCAAGTCTTATAGTTATTACAGTAGCTCATGGTAGATGAGTGCAAATTTTTGTCCGCATAAACAGGGATCAATATCATTAGAATTTCTTAGGGTGTTCTTGTTCTCTGTTGCTTCCTGGGTTTCTGAATTTGGACTGACTGTGGCTTTTTACGATGCAGGGTGATGAAATATATGATGCCATGTTGAATCAAACAAATGTTGGGGACAACAATAACAAATTCTATGTGATTCAAGCACTTGGTTAGCTCTTAAATCTTATTAAAATTCTTTAGCAATGTAGTTTAGATCATGAAATTGTGCGGATTAAAAACATATGGCAATAGTGACGCTTTATTGCTGTGTTTGATTGAGTAACGATAAACAGTTCATCTCGGAATTTTTCATTTATTCGCTATGTCCACTCCTCTTCTCAAACTGGAAAAGATTTTGAACTGATAATTTGGTACGACAAAGTCCATGGGCCGACCATTCATAGTTATTGCCTTGAGTGAAGATCCCATACCATCATGTCAAGCTCCTTATAATAACAATGTAGATTGTACATTTTTGTTTTGGATAGATAAGAAACACTAAAAGCTTGATTTCCATATTACCTGGCTTTGGCACTTAATGTGAAGACAATATCAGATGCTCCCCTCACTCATTTGTATGTACCAATATTTTGTGTTGTTTTGAACACAACCCCCCCCCCCCCGGCGGCGGCGGTCTTTCTGAATTTTTTTGTTTGCAGAGTCTGATGATGGTGGTGCATTCATGTTCTACAATAGATGGGGGAGAGTAGGTGTAAAGGGTCAGGACAACTTAGAGGGTCCTTACACATCACAAGACCGTGCAATCCACGCTTTTGAACAGAAATTCTTTGCCAAGACAAAGAATTATTGGTCCAATCGGAAAGAGTTCATTGTTCACCCCAAGTTCTATACTTGGTTGGAAATGGACTATAGTGAGGACACACAATCAGATGTGAGTTCTCTTCCAAGTTTATCTTTTTGCCTACTGAAGTTACTAAATTCTTGAATTAGATGGTTTTTCTTTTACAAGTGACCACGGCTCCTTCCCTCGCTGGTAACCCATCTTCCCACTCCCCTAGTAGACAAAAAAGCTAAGTGAAAGAATTTGTTTAGTCATTTTGCAATGTCTCTCGTAGTGGAGTTCTGTAGGGTTACTGTAACTCATTTTGGTGGGCTACTATAGCGTGGTGAGTTTGGTTATACGAACGTGTAATTTTGTGCTTTGTTTAATCTCCATTCATCCGGCATAAATTTGCTGTTGAAGTCTAGTTCTTGTATCAAAAAGGAGAAGAAAGGCAGACCTTACTGATTTCTTTTCTTTTAGATGATACATTAGTCTTGGGTTTCCCATCCTGATGATGATGGATTTGCATTTACCAAAGGTGTCGTGTGGGGGTGGGGATGTGAAGCCCATCGGAATAGATGTATTGTTGAACATGATCAGGTCATTTCAACACTTCGTAGTGAAGTTCTATCTCTCAGTCTTTAAAGGAGGTTGGGGTTTGGCCTTGTGAAGAGGGGGCTGGGGCAAGCTGTTGGATTTCTGGAAATGTTACCCTCTTAGGAATTAGTTAGTGCTGTCTGATCGGAGAGAAAAAAAAGAAGGAACAAAAATAAAGGAGAATTATTATTTTTTCAATTAACGGAATACTTGCTTCTTGATAATTGTCAGGTCAAACAAAAGCCTGACTCTACTTTGGGAACTCAACCTCGGGAAACACGACTTGAGCCACGCATTGCAAAATTTATCTCTCTTATCTGCAATGTTGGAATGATGAAGCAACAAATGATGGAAATAGGTTAGTTCATCAGACGTTCACTTTATTCAGGATATCGGGCAGATCATGATACCTGATAGTGCAAAATGAGCACTTGACCTAAGATATAGATAGAAGTTCAATTAGCAAAATAATACAAAATGGGACGCTTCCAGCCACTCTCCATGGGGCATTCCTATAGCCCAGCAGCCACACTTCATCCTATTCTGGAGTGGAAGCAAAAACAGCCTTTGAGTCGTCTGGCACAATTTTGTTATTTCTTTTATTTCCCTTCTTTGCATTATTTCTTACTAGCATAAATGAAGAGGAAAGGATATAGAAGTGTTTCTGTTGGATACTTTCTTTAGGGTTGGGTATTTGGTCTTTATGCTACCTAGTTTCTTAACAATATCACCAAGATTTGAGTGTGTATTCATTGACCATTCCAGGATACAATGCTGATAAATTGCCCCTTGGCAAGCTAAGCAAATCAACAATTTTGAAGGTAAGTCTTTATTTTACAAATGATTTAGACAAAGTTTTGGTAGAATATAATTGTTGTTGAGAAAGATCTCTGTTTGATTGATTATTTACTTTCAGAGTTTTCCTTAATGTTGTAAGCGCTAAGAAGGATATTATGAAGAACTTCTGATAGATCCTTTCATTTATTAATTATGGTAGAACTAATTGAAAACTTTAAAAGGGGTTGGAATAGTTATTTTTCCTGCATTTGTGTGCTGCAATTTTAAGGTGCATTATATTTTGTACCCCACTTTCTGATTCCTGAGTAGACTCCACAGAGTAATTTTTTTTTTTACAAGTCTAGGGCTATGATGTTCTGAAGAGGATTGCTGATGTAATTGGCCAGTCCAATAGGAGACAGTTTGAGCAATTAAGTGGGTAAGATATTCGTTCTTTTGCTATAGATCATTCATACTTATACTTTTCAAGTGCTTGACTGCTTTGCTTTTTAAGCAGGATGTTCGACCTTTCTTTCTCTTGTTTATCATCTCGTTATTATCTTTTTTCTGTGGTCTCATGTGAAATCATGAGTTCTAACTTCTAGAAGTTGGAATACAAATTTTAATTTATGGTTTCTTGCAGAGAATTTTACACGATCATTCCTCATGACTTTGGATTTAAAAAAATGAGTAAGTCCTTTCTTTATTTTTTCTCTGATACCAATTGAAAATATGTAGGATGTGGGGGCTAGCATTTGTGTAGTTTCTACACACAAAAAAAAAGAGATTTAATGTGGATATAAATAATTACAGGTGAATTTGTGATTGACTCTCCTCAGAAGTTGAAACACAAGTTGGAAATGGTAATTCCTTTTTAATTTTTAGTTCAGTATATCATATTTTTGCTGTTAACTTCATCCTCCTCACCTACTTTTGGGTTTATTTATTTTCTTGGCAACTTCGTATTTTTAAGATATTCCATGGATGTCATTAGTTGTTCTTCTGCATAACCTCCTCCTGTAGCCTAGCAGTGAGATTCTTTATGTATGTGGAATTTCTAAAGACTATTGATAAAGTAAAGAGACTCATCTAATTAACCATTTGCCTCTAATTGAAGGTTGAAGCCCTAGCTGAAATTGAGGTTGCGACCAAGTTGTTAAAGGATGAATCTGGGACAGAGGTATCACTTATCTGTTTCTCCATTTCTGACCGGCCGTGTAAATTTTCTGAAAGTCATATTTGCATATTCTTAATAAGCCATTCTGATATTCGGGAATAGCATTGGAGATATACTTATTTCAGCCATTCGATTTATGACAACAGTGCTGTCTTGTGCCCTAAAATTTTTGCCACTTCAAGAATTCAAAATGCCACCCTGCTTCGTTGGCAAAGTAAATGTTATCAGTCACTTTTCTGTAGCCATTTTGTTTTCCAACGAGCCAGAGTAGGTTTGCATTTTTGACATCCAAACTATTAGTATTCCAAAATAAGTAGTACTGCATCTCTTAAACGGAGCCATTCATGAATGAATAGCTTAATACTTGACTTTGCTAATGCAGGAAATAATCTCTCCCTCTCTCTCACTCTCCACCTTTTTTACTTTCTGTTTCCTAAATATTATTTTATCATTGTTCCTTCTATTTTCTTCATTTTATGCCGAGGACAAATGTCATATCCTTTTGAAACTTTGTAGTGTACCAATTACTTTTTAATCGACCTGGTAGTACCCATACCACTGTGGAACCCCTGAGGGTCCACAGAGAGCCTGTCGAGTGGTGGTGATGTGGAGGGTCCATAGGCTCTCGCTCACCACGAGTTGAATCATAGGTTAACATTGACCCAAGGACCGAAGGCATGGTAGTAAAAGGATGATTAGTGATCAATTTGGCATTCGATCCTCAATGTTTACCCTTTTTAACTCATGTTTTTTCTTCTTGTTAAATGAACAGGTTATATAAGTTATTGCACACCAACAATTTTACATATCTTAGATCATAGTGGGTTAGCCTGTATATTTTACGTTGAGATACCCTGATATACTAAATTTATGTTTATGCCTTCATTGTAGGATGACCCCATGTATTCTCATTACAAACGACTTCATTGCGACTTGACACCGGTTGACGGTGATTCTGAGGAATTCTCTGTGGTAATCATTGGCTATATGGCCTTAGTTTGAATAATAGAACCTGTAACTTAAATAAGCGAAAATGAATGGGAGAGAAGAAAGGTTTTATTGATGGCTTCATTTTTTCTGTGGTTGTTTTAGTCCTTAAGCCTTTTATGTTGGTCTGAAAGAATGGATCAATACTATCATACATGGAATAATACTAGTATGATTTGATTTATAGGCAGGAAATTTGGTAAATTGTTCTGATACTTTTTTTATCACTGCATTTGTTATCAGATTGCAAAATATATGCAGAACACTCACGCAAAAACGCATTCAAATTACAAGGTGGATATTAATCAGATATTCAGGGTTTCTAGAGAGGGTGAAGCTGAACGCTTCAAAAAGGTGCAATCCCTGATCTCTTAACATATGAGGCCTTCTCACAAAGCGTTTCTTCCATTGTGGATAGTGTAGCAATTAAATATTTGTTTCACTGGGTTTTGACGTGTCCTAATATGTTACCATTTTGAGTCTAATTAAACTGCACTTACTCCTGCAAGCAGTTTTCTAGTACAAAAAATAGAATGCTCTTATGGCATGGATCTCGGCTGACAAACTGGACTGGCATTTTATCCCAAGGTCATCATTTCTCTCCCATATTCTGAATGTATTAACAAATTAGTGTGCACATTTGTGTGGGCATTTGCACTTATGCTGTTATTTGAAATTATCCATCAGTAACTGCAGAATATCTAACTTTTATAGTGACAAACGATAGGTCTGCGCATCGCTCCACCTGAAGCACCAGTAACAGGTTACATGTTTGGGAAGGGGGTTTACTTTGCGGATATGTTCTCGAAAAGTGCAAATTATTGCTATGCAAGTCGTGATTTTGGAACTGGCGTGCTGCTTTTATGTGAGGTGGTTTTTGTTCTGTAGAAATCATTGTTATATTGAAAGACCTGGTATTAGGCTGAAACACATCCATATCACCAAGCGTGTCCAAAACAATTTCTGTGTTACTTAGAAGCTCAACATGGTTTCCAACGGAAGTATGGACCTACACATATTGCCATAATCAGCATGTGTTTCCATTCTTCTGGGATTTATGTTGTTGCTGTCTGAGTAGGTCCGTTCTACCGACGTTATTCTTGTGTTAATAACATTCTGTTATAGATCTAAAAAGTTTATGCTGTCTCTCTCCTTTTTGAATAGCATCAGACAACTGTCTAACTATACTTTTTCAGGTAGCTCTGGGTGGCATGGCTGAGCTTCAATATGCAAAATATGATGCCGATAAGTTACCAAAGGGGAAGCTAAGGTTTGCTTCTCTATTGTTCTCATTGACACTGGATTCATTAGTTCATTGATTGAGGATGAAATTGCCCTCTAGTTTTTACTAAAACTTTAACTGAATAAGGACAGGACTCATTTCTGGTCTTTCAACCCATTGCAACTCATGGACCGTCTATGCTTTTTCGAAGTCCCCATACACATTAAACTTGTCCCTAGATTTTACCTTCATTTGTGTTCTTGGTTTAAGATGAATTTCAATGCCCTGAAAACTTTGAAATTTGCAAGTTTTTGAGTGCCACTTGGGACGGATTTTAACACCGGTGGATACTACTATTATTACTGACACTGAAATAGAACTTGCTGGGTATTACAAGACCAAGGGTGCGTTTGTGTTGTAAAATTTTAGTGTTGTTAAAATTTTAGGTATTGGGTTTAGTGAAAAAGTGAAGAGAGAAGTAATTTTTTATATTTTTTGTAGTGAATAGTAGTGATTTGATGGGAGAGAGAGAGATTATATTGTAATATTTAATTGTGTTAAAATTTTAGAGAGTGTAAAATTTTAGGGGGCAAACGTAACCCAAGATATTGAAGGCTTTTAAAACCTAATGTTGCAGTACGAAAGGTGTGGGACGTACTGCACCAGATCTCTCCGAAGCTCATGAACTAGACGATGGTGTTGTTGTCCCCTTAGGAATGCCAAAAGAGCAACAGGGTCAGCAGGTACTCATCACGATTTGGCAAATATTGGCATTGAGGTTTAACTAGTAACTGTTATACCTTATTTTTTCTGGTGGGACTGTTTTACCTTCTGTTGAATGTTAGTGCATGGCACCGTATTAGAAGGATGCATAGCCTTATGCTGTCTCTCATTCAAATGCTTCTTGCAGGGTTGTTTATTGTACAATGAGTACATTGTTTACAACGTGGACCAGATTAGGATGCGTTATCTCATCCAAGTCAATTTCAATTTCAACCAATGACTAGAATCAGAATGCATTTCCATTTGTGCTGCTGATATACTTGTGCTCCACCAATAAATGCTTCAACCATGTATATTGGGAAAGGAGAAAGCTGCTGTCTCGGGTACTAGCAGGTTTTAGTGTACACATATGAGCTGCAAATGCGTCACCTTGATGTGTGATTTTCAGCTACAAGTTTTCTCCATGAAGAGAAGAAAATGAGTGCGATAACAATGGCTCTTTATCAACCTAAACTTCACGGGGCATTTATGTTTTTTCTTGCGGTATTTCTCTGTGCTACCACTATATGATACTCCAAAAATTCTCTCTTTATTCCAATGGCAAGCATAGAAAAGCTCAAGGAACCAAGTCGCTATGTTTGTCAAAATGTATAAGAAGTTTACAGGTCGTTCACCGAAGGTATGAAACCAAATTAGAGAGTTGAGATACCTAAGAGGGTACTGTTTCTATTTAAGTCCTTTCGAAGTGTAACCACAATCTGCCCTTTTAACTCTTGTCGCCATCAAACCTACCTCTACAAGCATGTTGAAACCGCTATCATAAGTCATAGGAAGACGCAAAGGCCTGTCTGCAGGACACACGATCACAATGTAGGGTCGGACCAAAGAACTTAAGATTTTTTTAATGCACTTTCGAGTACATTTTGTTGTGTTGCTGTTCCTGAGTCCTGAGAGGAAGTCAAACGCATGCATCGAGCGCGGTAGAATTTAAATTTCTCGGAAGCATGATTGAGCCTTTGAAACATGAGTGTATGACCAAATAAAGCATTTACTGCACCATTTTCCAAGTGCTGGAGCACACGCTAGCATTTAAGTCCCTAGATTTCATAATGACATCATCCAGAATCTATGTCCTTGAACAAAACAAACTGGCGATTCAAGAGCGGCAACAGTTTCCATCCCTTATAAAAGGCTGCTCTGTGATCGACCCTCAGGTCCCTCACCGACTCTTTAATGCATCAGCCATGAGCGCGTCCCACATTGGTTAAGCTTTGCTGCTTTGATATTATTGTCTCTGCAGATAAACAGCAGAGCTAAGCATGCAGGCAATGTCTCTGTTCTCTTTAATCTTAACCTGTAAAATTTTCTGCAGCAACAAAGATTGCAGTAGACGATAATGATGGGTATGTGCAACCTTCATTGACCTTCTGAAAAGGTAGCAAGTAAAGCGCTTTGCAGGGTTACAATGTTTCTTTTACTGTTTAGTGAACATCTGTTGGCAAAGAAAGAAAAAAAGTGGACATATATTGGTACTAAAAAATCTAATTACCTTGTGATGTAGTGGTTTGAACGGATTGGAGTAAAATTAGAACTCTTTGTGTGTAATCATCTCATGACACTTACAATCTACTTGAAGATTCATTGCAAAGCCGTCATTCATCTGGGTCAGAGGGGCCTGAATCAAACTCATGTTTGGGACATCTGATTCCTCTTCAATCATCCTGGTAACCATCTACTTACAATTTTGACACAAAGAAGATTGAGGTTGTGTTTGTGTTGTAATATTTTTGGTATGGGAATATGTGTTGGTATTGGGTTTAGTGAAAATGTGAAGAGAGAGGTAATTTTTTTATAGTTTTTGTAATTTTTTATATTTTTTTATGGAAGAGAGAGAGATTATATTGGAGTATTTTATTAGGAGAGAGATAAAATTTTAGGGATTGTTAGGTTGGCAAACGCAGCCTGAGGTAGCTGCGACATAGAGCAGTACCTGTGAGGGACTAACTTATATTTTCTGCATGCTTCAATACTGCTGAGAGTTAGGCTGCTAGCTATACAATTAGCCTTGGCTATCAAGAGGTTTGAAAGGTTTCGAGTCCCACCTCCATCTATGAAATCACCACAAATTTTGGGGAGGGAAAATAGCTGAAGCCTATTACATGTAGGGAATCATATCTGCCTACGAAACAACAGCCTTCGCAAAAACTCACACACACATGCCTCCACTCAAAAACTTGCGACCAACACGCAAAGCCTCCTTGCACTCTTACATTATTCTTCCCCACTGCTCACACCATCCCAGTTTTCTATTAAAGTAAAAGGCGATCGCTCTAACGATTGGCCCCCACCCAACAGGTGATCTTGGAGGGCCACATGCTGGTGCAAGGGGACCCAACTGATATCAGGGCCCGAGATTCTGATCCAAAGGCTAGCATTCAACTGCTAGGGAAAGAGGTTTTAGAGACTTGTGCTTGTCCCTCTGTGCACTGAATCCTTAATGGAACAGATTGCTGGCTTTTGTGGAAACAAGGCAGACAAGGTTCCTATATGGGTCTCCTTATCCCAACTTTGAATATATCTTTTACTGGCATCATGGCGTGGCATGGCTTGGCAGAGGTTTTTCGCCACACCCACACTTCGAATATACTCATTGCTTCAACCAGCGTCATTTACTCTCCCCCTCTGTCTCTCTCTCTCACCCACACACAGAATTGCAGTTATAAATACTGAGCTTCTTCCTTCATCCATTTCAACTACTATACTCACCATTTCTGATTCCTGAACGTGTGTAGTCCTGATGGGTGGGAAGCTCCTTGTTGGAGAAGCAGGGCACGTGCAATGCTCTTGGCTCTCAACTGCCAGCCCTGAACCCTTTGCACGTGCTCCCCTTCTCCAACATGGGCTCCTCACCCTTGTCTCTCTTCCGCCTCCTCCGTCC
This sequence comes from Myrica gale, assembly GCA_963930655.1. Classification (NCBI taxonomy): domain Eukaryota; kingdom Viridiplantae; phylum Streptophyta; class Magnoliopsida; order Fagales; family Myricaceae; genus Myrica; species Myrica gale. The sequence goes on along the minus strand of OZ005610.1, from coordinate 13,481,744 downwards.
CAAGTGCGTGCACGCACTTGCAGGTAGGTAATGTAACGATCAAGTTTTAAGTATGTTTCTAATTTCATTTTTAAAGTGCCGACTTCTTTGAGGCCAATTCCATGCGGTTGCGTCAAGACCTCATATCCATGGAGTACAAAAATTTAACTAAACAAAACAGAGGAACTTTGGTCTCTGAACATGCATAAGACCGTACAAAAGAGCCATTATTTTGGCCAATATTCTGTGGCGGAGCCCTCACACAGAGCAGAAGGCCATAGCCTCCCAAAGTCTCCATCCTTTTTTCATTCAAAAAGACCCTTAATAATCTACGGTATGAGTGTCACTGTCCCCCTCATCGAACACTATCCGGCCTCCTCGATATGTCGTCAAAAGTATGAAATTTTACGCCATTACTTGATAGATATGTACAATTCCGTGAATTCCCCATTAACTTCTTTACTTCTTTCTCAATTTGAAGTAAAAGGTTGATCACTTTACTCTCACCGTTTACCCACTAACAAAGCATTAAATCACTTTAACGGTCTTAGAAATTAGCTCTAGAAAGCTTGCCTTGTAGGAAATCAATTGCCATATTGATCATAAGAGATATATATACATATATTTCTAAGTGATGTATGCAGAGATATATTATAGATTAGGGTTTTGTGATTGCTCGGCATGTTTAAGATATGCGGTAGGTTATTTTTGTCGATTGCCATTCGTTATATATTTTATAGATATTTTTCTAGAAAATATTGGAAATTGCTACATATGCTTACAAGTACAACATTCAATAATTATTATTTCTTTTTGCTCTAAAATTGTATGGTATAAAATTGTATATGATTATGATCTCGCAGCCAAGGTGGCTACTTTAAACCCGCAATATATGAAGACCTTAAAAATTTATTTATTTTTCTTTAATTGCCCTATTTTGAAAAATGTTCAACCTTTTCTAAACTTATGCAAAACACAAGAATTTAATTTAAAAACTCTCTAATCTCTTGATTTATGCCAAAAAATTGACAAACTCTTTATTCAAACGGCCTATAAAATCTTCTTGATTAAATGAATTTGCAAGCCATCAACTATTTAATTAATTGCTCCTCGTTTATACCATAAGTATCCATTCAAAATTTTACCATAAGTGATGGCTCTTTATATTAACTTAATTGCATGCCATAAAAAACTAGCTATTTAATTATTATTTTTTATACCGTTTTATAGCATAAATGCAACTAAAGAATTGGAAATATATTTCAAAGGGTCGTAACGTGATAAAATAATTGCATTGTCCATCAGTTAAAAAAGAAAACAAAGAACTTCATTTCTATTTTTTAGCAACTATTATTATCTTCTTTTTTTATCAACTTTATTAACCATAATGTTAAGTTAATTGGCCACTAAGATGATAGGAACTATTACTCTAAGCTTTTAGTTATTTATTATTAAAAAAGAAGAAAGTCATATTTTTTTTTATGTTTGTTTACAGAAATTTTGGAGAATATTCTCAAAATCTTAGGAATATTTTAAATGTTGAAATTTATTGAGATTTGTGAAAAGTTTGAAATATTTATGTAAAAGTTAAAATTTTCGAAGTATGTTTATTTTGTTGAAAATTTTGGACCCTAAAATTTTGGACAAATCACTAAGGAGATGACATATATTGGATCTGATCATATATGTAAAGTTAGGAAAACATCATATTACGTCCCACATTTATTAAACAAAATCAAAGTGCCCACTCAAATTTTAATTTTTAAGATTAAGTTCCGATGTTAAAAAAAAAAAATCAATTGTCGTTTGTAAACGGTTTGGTTTCGTGCAAGGCTCTTACACCAGAAAGAGGCAACTGTCATTTGAAAGGAAGTGTTTGATTTGACAGTGAAACCAACGGAAAGTAAACTGAAATGTCATTTCAAGATGAAAATTTAAAAATAAAAATAAAATAAAATACATTAAATACTATTTTTTATTTTTTATATTAGAGGTGATATTTTGATCAGTTTAAATTAGGGGTGGACAAATCTTCTGTCGGTATTGGAATTTCGGTACCGGTACCAGTTCATACCACAGCCTACCGTATACCGGCCGAAATCAGATCCAGAACCGATATACTGTATATGAACATATCGAGACTGGACCCGGTACCGGTAATTCCCCCGAAACCAGGTAGAATTCCGGTACCGGGTTGTTTTATTTAAAAAAAAAACTAAAACGCACAGTTTTGGACAAGACCAAAACCCTCCGGGCCCCCGCCTCCCCTAGTTCGACGTTTTCTCAGTCTCTCTCAGCTTTCTCACGCGGTCTCACCTCGCTACTCTCTCTCTCAGCTCTCTCACGCTGCACTGCTCTCTCTCTCTCTCTCACCTCACGGCTCAAGCTGTCACGCAACTCTCTTTCTTTCTCTAGACTATCTAGCTCAACTCTCTCTCTCCGAGTCTGCCCTCTGGTCTTGGACTCTTGGTGGACAGTCTCTCACGCACTGCTCTCTCTCTCACCTCACGGCTGTGACTCCGTGAGCCCGTGATGCCGTCGAAGGCCAAAGGCCAACTGCCTCTCCGTCGAAACAGGGCCAACGGAGACTCTCCGCTTCTCCATTACATTGCCTCTCTTCCTCTAATCCTCTCAGCCCTCTCTGGCTCTCTCTCGATTTCGAACAACTCTGCTTCTCTTTTTTAGTTTATTTTTTCAATTTCATTTTCATTACAATTTGTTGTTTAGTTGTTCTTAACTTCTCCATTACAATTTTTTTTATGTTTGTTTACAGAAATTTTGGAGAATATTCTCAAAATCTTAGGAATATTTTAAATGTTGAAATTTATTGAGATTTGTGAAAAGTTTGAAATATTTATGTAAAAGTTAAAATTTTCGAAGTATGTTTATTTTGTTGAAAATTTTAGACCCTAAAATTTTGGACAAATCACTAAGGAGATGACATATATTGGATCTGATCATATATGTAAAGTTAGGAAAACATCATATTACGTCCCACATTTATTAAACAAAATCAAAGTGCCCACTCAAATTTTAATTTTTATGATTAAGTTCCGATGTTAAAAAAAAAAAATCAATTGTCGTTTGTAAACGGTTTGGTTTCGTGCAAGGCTCTTACACCAGAAAGAGGCAACTGTCATTTGAAAGGAAGTGTTTGATTTGACAGTGAAACCAACGGAAAGTAAACTGAAATGTCATTTCAAGATGAAAATTTAAAAATAAAAATAAAATAAAATACATTAAATACTATTTTTTATTTTTTATATTAGAGGTGATATTTTGATCAGTTTAAATTAGGGGTGGACAAATCTTCTGTCGGTATTGGAATTTCGGTACCGGTACCAGTTCATACCACAGCCTACCGTATACCGGCCGAAATCAGATCCAGAACCGATATACTGTATATGAACATATCGAGACTGGACCCGGTACCGGTAATTCCCCCGAAACCAGGTGGAATTCCGGTACCGGGTTGTTTTATTTAAAAAAAAAACTAAAACCACAGTTTTGGACAAGACCAAAACTCTCCGGGCCCCCGCCTCCCCTAGTTCGACGTTTTCTCAGTCTCTCTCAGCTTTCTCACGCGGTCTCACCTCGCTACTCTCTCTCTCAGCTCTCTCACGCTGCACTGCTCTCTCTCTCTCTCTCACCTCACGGCTCAAGCTGTCACGCAACTCTCTTTCTTTCTCTAGACTATCTAGCTCAACTCTCTCTCTCCGAGTCTGCCCTCTGGTCTTGGACTCTTGGTGGACAGTCTCTCACGCACTGCTCTCTCTCTCACCTCACGGCTGTGACTCCGTGAGCCCGTGATGTCGTCGAAGGCCAAAGGCCAACTGCCTCTCCGTCGAAACAGGGCCAACGGAGACTCTCCGCTTCTCCATTACATTGCCTCTCTTCCTCTAATCCTCTCAACCCTCTCTGGCTCTCTCTCGATTTCGAACAACTCTGCTTCTCTTTTTTAGTTTATTTTTTCAATTTCATTTTCATTACAATTTGTTGTTTAGTTGTTCTTAACTTCTCCATTTCATTATCTTTTAAGTAATTATTTTTTTGAGAATTTAACAGTTTAATCATTAAGTTTTACACGCTTTTATTTTTTAGTCATTGAGTTTAATTTTTTCAAATTTTAGTCCTTATATTTATATTTTTTGACGAAATGGTCATTCCGTAAGTCTGTCGTACACATGCTTAACAGACCTCTTTGACACGTCAGCAAATTTGAAGCGATCAACCGGGTATATATTTTGAACGTGAGCAGTCGACCGGTACATGAAGCGGTCGACTGATACATGAAGCGGTCGACCGGTAAAATTTGCTGACGTGTCAGAGAGCTCCGTTAAGCATATGGACGATAGACTGTCGGAAGGACCATTTCGTCAAAAAATATAAACCTAAGGACTAAAATTTGAAAAAATTAAACCCAAGGACTAAAAAGTAAAAGCGTGTAAAACCAAAGGACTAAACTGCTAAATTCCCAAATTTTTTTTAGTGTAGGTTACAACTTACAAGATTGTGATTTGTGAAGTTTGTCGTGTGTGGTCAGACTGGTCAGTGCATTGCATTGAGGTAAAAATTAATTCACTTATTTAGTTTAATATTTATTGTAGTTCATTAGTTAATTTAGAATTTTAGAGTATAGATTAGGTTGTGAAACTGTGGAGGAAGAGCTTGATTGGTAGGGCTGCACAACTTAAAATCTAGTATGAGGTCACAATAGAAGGGTTGAACTTCTCTCAATCGAAGTTCACTCACGATGCTTCTTCAAAATTGGTGAAGGAGGAAGTGGTTGGGGAGATGAAGATAGATACGTATGATGAGAAGAAGGTTAGGAGGGTCATCGCTCGATTCATAATCTTTGATGAGTTGTCATTTAGGGTGATGAGCAAGGATGAATTCAAAGATATGATTTATGAACTTGAGCCCCGATTTAGGATGACCTCTTGATATACAATGATGAATGATTGTATGAGTCTTTATCCTGATGAGAAGAATAAGTTGAGGAATATCATTTTGGGAACGCGTCTTAGGATTTGTTATACAACTGACACGTGGACTTCTGTTCAAAATATGAACTATATGTTTGTGACTGGCCATTTTATTGATTCTAAATTTGTGTTGCACAAAAGGATCCTTGGAGGATTGCGAGCATGAGTGGGGGATTGATAAGGTTCTTGCGATCACAGTGGATAATGCATCATCTAATGATGTTGCAATTAATCATTTTAAAAAGAGACAAATGTCACTTAGTGGTGGTAGGGTTAAGGGAGTTGTTTGTGAGCATGAATTTATATATATGAGGTGTTGTGCTGTCAGGCCCCATGCCCGTACTTACCTCCTAGGCTCATCTATAGCGATGGTATGCACACAAATAGGGATTACGGCACGAAATCAAATCCTGAAAGTCCTGGCGATTAGGATTAAAAGGGCTTGGCGGAATGTTTGATTTCGAATTTCGTTTGAGATATAGAATAACCGGTGCTCTCCGCCGATGGAAGGGGAACGATATGTAATAGGGCTGGATCTACATCTACTAGACCAAAATCTTCCACGCGGGGAAGAGGGGACAATGGTGGCCCCTTGAGGAACCATTGGGGTTCGTATCCTAAGTATACCTCAAAGGAGTCTGTAACCTAAATCCGGATCTTAACATCTAAAACATATAGATCAAAATCCAAGGTCTGCTCGCACGAGAAGATCATCATCTGCCAAGTTTGAAGATTGCCGCTAAACATACAAAATAAACAATAGGAAAAAAGGTGAGTCCTAATGACTCAGTAAGGTTGAGGAGGAGGAAACATGCTCATACATCACAGTACATGCCTTAAATGGAAAGCATCAGAACACTAACAAATTCCACATACAAGAATTAATATAAGATATGTATGTCGATGCAATTGAAATGCATTCACTCATTCGTTGGTTTCCTGAGGTATTCCCGATGTCTGCTCTGTTCACCCCCATAGTCGAGTTGTGCCTCCCTCCTATCCTCGTGGGACTGTCCCGTGTCACCTACACCAGGACCTTAAAAATTACGTCGAAACGTCCAGAAGGAGCCCACCCACTCCCTCTAGTGTAGGGTTGCATTCTCCTCATGTGCTCGGTACCGTCACTCTTTCTTCGGGAATCACCTTGCAGGCTTGGGGTTCCTCACACTTGTTTTCCGTCTTATGATGTGAACGTAATCAATGAATGAAACGATTTATGCACAATGTATAAATCCAAGATATCACATAATATAAATGGAAAATCATAGACAAATAAAGTGCTTGTAACTTAAAAACATGAATAATAGAAATACAACCATTGAAGGATTTAACATTCATTTTTATGAATACTGCTAATTCTGCCTTAAACCTTCAGTTACAGATCTATGGGGCCTTCTTAGATCCTATTGGGCCTGTCTTAAAACTTCCAAAACGTTTTGGGTTTATTTTGGGTCAACGGGCCTAAAGTCCATTTAGGCCGCTAAACGGGCTTTATGATTTGAGCCCCTAATGTTACACGGTTTGAGTTCAGATTTGAGATTTCTCATATATTTTTCATGCTCTACACAACCATAAATTTATTTCCTCCGTTTGGACCTTTTTACCCTCACTTTTTAAGTGAAATACCGAAACTACCACTAGAGACCTCCAGGGGCATTTTCGACCTTTATCGACATCCAATTGCCCTGAAATTTTTACTGGGGTCTACTGATTACTTACAGATGCTTTATGAAAAGTTTCATGTTGAAATTCAAAGGATAACTTGAAGTCATTTTGAACAACAAACACTTTTTTCAATAAAATCCTAAATAGCATCTTGCATGTTATAGATCCTACACCAATATGCTAATAAATCGATTATCCACTCATTTATCTTATGTAAATGTAGTCACAAAACACATATGGTGAGGAAATATCAAGAAAGATGTATACAACAATGATCAATTTCACAATCTTCACATATTCATGTATATGATTACATTGCAAGATATTCAAGTGGTAAACTTCATCATTCAGCTCTTTAGGATCCTTTCCATGGCCTTACTTTGCCATCTTTACATCAAAACCTCATCTTGCCATTCGGCCATGATCAAAGTTCTCATTTGCACCATTTTGCATCAAATACATGAAATGGACATCATCAAGGTACAGGGTGGTACATGCAAAATTTCCAACAACAACCATGGCCAACCTGTGGCCTCTTATCCCAAAAAGAATCCATATCTTTGCCACTGGTATGGCGTACAACATCTCTTGATCATATCAAATATGAACAACACCCATTTACAGCAATGAAGTCTTAAAAAGTTGAGGATCTCAATATATAAGCGTGTCCTATACGTCATCTCATATTGTTAATCATTTATATGCCTTTCTTTTTATACAACATGCAATAGACTTTCATAGATCATCAATCTCTATAATAATCATCAACATGCAACCCACCCTTGAGTAAGATCTTCAAAAACAAAACACAAGAGCTGCAACATTTTTAAAATGATAAAAATGATGTGAGCTATTTCCTCATACGAACATGTCTACAACCTAATTTCTTCCCATCCAGCAAACATCTAAAAACTACCCCTTACCTTGCTTGATCCGGTGGTTAATCCTGAGCGTAAGAAGGTAACAACAAACAACACCTAAAGGTACATTGATTAAAAGGTAAGAGAAGGAGACTGGGCAAAAAGGAGAACTGAACTTTCTAAAATAAACTTTCTAAAAGTAAGGGGGACAAGGCTGAACAGTTGGATTTTACCTTGCACCCTTCGGTTCCTCTCCTTTCCCTCTTGGTTCTCTCCTTTCTTCCTTGGTTCTCTCCACTTCTCCCTGTCAGACTCTCCTTTCTCTCTTGGTTCTGCCTTGCTCTCTATCTCTTGGTCAAATGGGGGTTCACTTGTGCGATAAGGCCACAAGAATATATTTGTCTCACTCTCAACTCTCTTGCGCTAGACAAGGGGTCTCTGCTATACCCAGCGGTTTATAGGTGCAACCTAGGTCCAAAGGGGCAAATGATGCGCTGATGGATAATTGAGGGAAGGCAGCTCCCTCATAGGTTCATTTTGGCTGTCAAGAAGAATGTTTGTGCCATGTGTACGAGTGTTTTCTGCCTTAGGTAATCATGACCTCAAACTTAACTCAAACACGACAAGCAAAGCAACTGAGTAGGTGGACAACAACTCTTACACAAGCAAGTTCCTGCCTAGGCAATGATCGCCACAAAATCGCCCAAACCAAAACACACCACCAAGCTGTACCAGCCTCAACGTGTTTTTGCATGCAGACGAGACAAGAAGAAAGATCAATCACACAAATTAATAGATCAAAATATTATAATTAAGCCAATATCAAAGAATATCAAGGAAAATTATTACTCAAAATATTAGAGGAGAAATCGAGTTAATCTAATCTTATGATGAAAACTAAACATGCCATAAAATAAGCAAATAAGGATAAAACTAAAGAAGGAACATGATTACTAGAAATATAAGATTGAAAGTCTTGCCATAGGAGTCACAAAGAAGTTTAAAAGAGGTTTGGGCTATTACATGTGCACATATCTTAAACTTGATTGTGCAAGAGGGTTTGAAAGAATTGGATGATTCGGTAGTTAGGGTTAGAAATTGTATGAAGTATGTTAAGTTATTCCCTCAACGGTTGGATTTTTTAGAAGTTGTGTGAGTAAAAGGTCGCTTCCTACATATGGATTCTTGCAACTTGATGTACCTACAAGGTGGAATTCGACGTATATTATGTTGGAGTCTGCAACGAAGTATGAAAATGTTTTTAGTGAGATGTTGGCGTCAATGCTAGGATGAGGTTTTGGATTTCTTAAATGATGATGGACATGAGAAGAAGGGGTTAGAGCCTCTAACTACATAGGATTGGGAGCATGTGAGTCATTTTAACAGCTTTTTGAAGTTGTTTTATAATGTCACACTGAAGATATCTGCTTCGAAGACTGTTACTGCAAACATATTTTGTACGCAGTTGCTTTGATTCACAATCAGTTGAAGAAATTTGCTCAAAGTGAGGATACATCGTTGGTGGATATGGCGAAGATGATGCAAGTAAAGTATAATAAATATTGGGGTAATCTGAAGAATGTGAATATGCTATTGTTTGTGGTAGCAGCACTTGATCCCCAATTGAAGTTCAAGTGGTTGCGTTTTTTGTTCTCTAAGACATTTGGTAAGGAGGAGGTTCGTGCAATGACTAATGTGGTTAGAAGTACATTGGATCGATTGTTTATGGAATATAATATCGTTTTTGGTTGTGATAATAATTCATGGCGCCAAGGGACAACAAATGAAGCTGGTGGTTCTAGTTCTAGTAGAAATGGTATAAAAGAACGGATATGGAATGAATATATGTCTTTCATGGAGGAAGAGGATGTCCTAGAAACCACGTCTGAGGTGGATAGATATCTAATGGAGCCTCCTCAACCTAAGATCGAGGATTTTGATATTCTGGCTTGGTGGAAAGTGAATCAATTTAAGTTTCCGATACTTGCTCAGATTGCTCAAAATGTACTTGTCATCCTCATTACAACCATGTCATCTAAGTCGGTCTTCAGCGCATGAGGACGTGTATTGGATGCTTTTCGAAGCTCTCTGTCTCCAAAAACAATGGAGCGTCTTATATGTGCTCAGAATTGTTTGCAATTTGTGGACATTCATGAAGATGCTGAACGTGAACTTGAGATTTGTGATGAAACATAATATTTGGAAAGTTATAATGTGAAAAAGGTAATGCTTCATTTGTTTAGTTCATTTTAATTGTTACATGTTTTTTAATTTTTTTTCTATATACTCTTTGTTTCCATACATGACTAATAACTCTACACATCTGATGTCTATTATCTTGGTCTCTAACACGGATAACGTGACTCTTGAAGTGGATGATTAGAGGGAGATATTGTTTTTCATTTTAATGTTACAAAATACAATATGGGTATTAGAGTATATATTTTATTATTCTATACTTTATACATTATGAATATGAATAATATTTTATTATTCTATAGTTTACAAAATACAATATTAGTGTATTGTTTTTTACTTTCATGGAAAATGCCCATAATATTAGATTAATAATTGTTAGACTTAGAATCTTAGATAATGGGATAAATTGGTAATTTGGATTTTGGAGGTGTGTTGTTTTTGTTCTTTATTTAACTATGAGTATCAATAAACATAAACAATTATGTTTTGGATTTGGATTTTTTTTAATGATGGACATGGTGTTGTGCACATATTTCCTAATTTTCATTATTTTGTAAAATTGATCATTTTGTTATGGTGATGTTTCATTATTTTGGAAAATGGAAAGTAATCAATTAGATGTTATGTTATGTATTAGTTAAAATTTAAATTAGTTTAGTCATTGGTGACCAATATTTTATAGTTGGTCATTAAATATTATGAACATAAATAAAAAGGTCATACAAAACTAACACTATCATAATCATATGATAGTGATGTTTTGATTAAATGACCAACATTTTATTCCATTCAATTCAACTATCCAATTTGTAATATTTGTATTTTTTTCAGAATGTAAATTTGTATTATTTGTACTTTTATTTATATGTTTATTTGTAATTTGTAAATTTGTTATTTACAATTTTGTATCATTTTTCTTTCATTAGTGTATGTATGTGATTTATTAATTTAATGTGATTGAAACAATTATATAATTGTAATATGTGAATGAATTAAAAAGTATTGGATAAATCATCCAATTAAATTTTGGATCTTACATCCATCTTTAAAAACCTGTATAAAAAATAAGACTAAGGCTAATTGTATAGTAACTAATAAGCCCAGAATCGGATGCCAATATAGGTCTCCGGTTATTACCGGTACCAGAGCTAGAATTTGAAATTCCAGCTCCTGTAATACCGATAACCACCCCTAATTTAAATCACTTTTCATTTAGGGTCCATTTGTTTGCTTGTAAAATAAATTTCGTAATTTGTTTTACTTGTTTTCAGGTATTTGGTAAGCACCTAAAAGTAATGTCAAACTAAAAAATTTTCAAGTCAACGGTAAAAACTCTATTATTTTTCGTAAACAATTTTTTTTTGGGGGAACATTATAGTATGCCCTCATATCTGTGGGTAAAAATCAATAAGCCTCCCTCTAGTTCCAAAATATTTTATTATGCCTCATATGTTTGAAAAAAAACAATCAATTCTTGCATTCCATTTGATTTGTCCATTAAACCATATGCAAAATGACCCAAATTCTCTCAAGATAAAATTATTAAAATATTAAACAATATATAAATAAAATAATAATATTTTCAAATAAAAATTGAACTTGAAGGTTGCATATGATAATTTTATATTTTTCTCTTTCCAGACCACGTGGGCACTTTTGGTGCATTTTGTATTATGATATGATATTTGTTATATGGTATAAGTTGGAAACATTTTGGTTTAGATATGACCATAGAAATCACAGCATTTTGGTTTCTATTTTGGGTTAATGACCATTTTGTCCCTGGGTTTTATACCCATTTTTAAAATGGTCACTGAGTTTCAAATTTGCTCAAATCAGTCATTGGGTTATTGTTATTTGTCGATTTAATCCTTCCGTCCAATTTTGTCCCTTACATGCACAGTCAGCTAACGGCGAGACAAGTCACTTGCAATAAGATCTCGCCACATGTATCAACTTAAAAAAAAAACCCACAAAAGGCATACACGTGCACGTGGCGGTATCTTATTGAAAGTGACGGATCTCGTCGTTAGCTGACTGTGCATGTAAGGGGTAAAATTGGACGGAAGGATTAATTCGATAAATAATAATAACCCAAGGACTGATTCGAGCAAATTTGAAACCCAGGGACCATTTTAAAAATGAGTATAAAACCCAGGGACCAAAATTGTCATTAAGCCTTGTATTTTACTTTGAGAAAAGTGTAGCACATAGACAACCTTTTGGTTTACCAAAGTATGGCAATAGAAGTGGCAGCCTTTTGGTTTACTAATAACATAGAAATGACAACATTTTGGTATACTTCCAGATGCATTCTGTTTATAAATTATGCACAAAGAAATAACCATTCATTCATCACACATAGACATTGTAAAGACAAAAGTCATACACTCTCATTTCAACTACTCTTAATTCAAAAGTCATTCATTACAATTAGACAGTTATTTTCAACACAAAACAAACTTGCTAATCTTTACACAGAGGTCATTTCCAACACAACATGGAAGTGTCATTCTTTACAAAAGTCATGCCAGTTACACTTCTAGCACTTAACCATTACTACATAGCTATCGATGTAAAACACTTTCACCTAACATATTCACCTAACTCTAACTCAATACAACTACATCACGGTGATCCTTATGAAGACTGCACCTATAACAACAACATCCACTAATGAAACTCCAAGCATACACTTCAGCCTTGTCACAGTACGCTTCATCACATCCACATCCTTTTGCAAGTCTTTAATTTTCTTCTTAAAAACGGTTTCACCTCCATCTTACGGGGGCAAGTGCGAGGATCAAACTAAAAAAATGACCACAGTGCCCAATTTTCTGCAAACAGAGACAGTCATATGATCATGCCCTCATATATAACGGATAATAAAATTAACAACTATAAGATTAATAACTTACTGATTTTTCTTCATAATTTGCACAGCCGAAAAACGTCTATACTAAGCTGACTCGATGACCAAATCTGAATTTGCTACAGAAAATGACCTCACAAAAGAAGTGCCGACAAAGAACTGAACACAAATCAAGATAAATATATGCTTAATTCAGTCAGTTTAAAATTTTGCTTAAAGACCCTTGATTTACTACACTGATAAAGTTGGTTGAAAATTACATAACAAATCATACTGTTGTCACAAATAGATGCTGACTATTAAAAAAAAAAAGAAGAAGAAGCATTTATCACCTTAACTAATTCATTCACTAAAATTCCAAGATTAGAATAATTGAGAAAACCTAGAAGCGTTGCCTTCAACATGAAAGGAAAAGTGACAACAAGCTTCTTTCAAAAAGAAGGGCTAAAAGTTTGAGATATATGAAAACTATCTATTAAGTTTAAGGGAATTTCAATTTTGAGTCCTTAGGTTTTGGGTACTAAAATGAAAAAGTACCAAAAACCTAAGGACTCAAAATTGAAATTCCCTAATTTTAACATAACAATACAAATTTATAATGCAATTTCGACAAAGTTAAAGACCTAAAAGAGAAGCAATGTACAAATGCACCTAAAGCGTGGTAAACAAGCACAATAGTCAATTACGAGTGTTAAAGTGCAAATGAAACTGTAATTCCTTGAATTACGACATGACCAGCAAAATCACGGAAAGGATGAGAGGATTGTAATGACGAAAACATTGACTTACACATTCTGGAAGAACAGAGATCTAATGGTTAAACCAAATCGAGAACAGATCCCACATAGCACGAAAAAATGGTGGAAAACGTTGAAGAACAACTGACGGAGAACGTATGACTAAACTTTTCTCAGACATATCAATCCAATTTGGAGGTGTGATTCCCGCTAGAGGAGTCCTCTGTGTGATCTTCGGTGTTGCGAGGCTAGGGTTCATGAAAAGGGGAAGACGAAGGTCTCTTGGTTTTGGGGATCCACGATGACAAAACGGTGCACATCATTAATTTGAAATATTGTGTGTCGTTTTTGCAATGGGGCGAGATCTTAAGTGAGGTAAACACTGTGTTTTGACACTAATAGAGTGAATGAGCTGCTAACGTGGTTAAATCACGTTGAGCTGGGCAAAATGATGACGTCTACAACATTTCCGTTAGATGTATTGACGAAATATGGACGAAATGACTATATTGTCACATGAGTATGGATTCAGTGAACAAAACGTAAAAAGTAAACTTAGTGACTATTTTGTCAGCGAAGTATAAATCTAGTGAACAAATTGTCAATTTCTCATATATTTTTTATACAATTGTTTGTCTTTTTTTTCTAAGCATGTATACTTGCTTTTCAAACATTAGTAACATACGGATTTGATAATATTTAGATATGTATATGTAGGTTCCATATATAAGTATGCCCTATATCTATTTAAGATATGCATAAGTTATTTTTGTCAATTGTTATATGCTATATATTTTTCTTTATAAATATTTTCTAAAAAAGGTATGTTGCCTTTTTGTTTTAATAATATTTGGGTAATATGAGTACGAGAACATCCGGCATATATTTTCTAAACAATATGACATGCTTGGATTTTTCTAAAAAAAATTATATAATAAGATCACACTGTTATAAGTGTCAAAATATTTTTAATACAAAATATGGTAAGCATGCCAACTTACCTAGGATATGACATACAGATGATGTACTGATAAGTTGTAGTAGTTCTAGTATCCCGAATGCACAAGACTTACGTCTGCAACCATTTTGAACCGTTCTAATTTTCAACTGAAATTTTATTTTTTGTTCCCTGTTTAGATTATGATTTAAATTATCTCATGTTTAAGATTATATTTTGATTAGCTGATGTGTTATATGTAATTTCACTTGTATGGAGGCTGCCATTGTGAATTCCCAAACTCTTGAAGTGGTTGCAAGACTTGAAAATGTGCATACTTTATGTTGTTTATATGATTATCTCATCTGGTTGTTTATGCTAATAAGCTTAGATTCTTTAAGTTGTGAACATAGTTGTACATTTATTCTCAGATTATAGTGGTTTTCGAACATAATGAATGTATGAAATGATTGATACAAATGCATTTTTTTTATATTGATGAAATGATATGCTTAAAAATATTATTATGAAACTGTATAACAGGGAAAAAAACAGCCTATTTTCAAGCCCAAAAAGTATTTTGGACCAAAATAAAATCGGGGTCTTTAGGCCCACTAATGGAGCTTTCTCCCTCTCAGTGAAGAAGATGTAAATTTGACTTGCAAGGCTATTAAAACGACATTTTGGACGAAGACTTAAGTACTGAAGACCGACAAGTGGACATATATGTAACAATGTTTTTTTTTTTTAAATCTCGGTTAATTTTGAGCAGGTCGCGTCAGAACATTATTTATAACCGATTTTGCATTATTTGAGAATTTTCGAAATCGAAAAAGGGAATCGAATTTCGGTTCCGGTATTTTTTGTAGGGATAAATGCAAAATTGATCTCGGTGTTATACGCAAAAATCGATTTTTATGTAATTTCAGAAGGTGATAAAAACAGTCCTTGATGGAGGACCACCGACAAACAAAAATAGAATCACAAGGACTAAATTTATGTTTTTCATATTACAAAGACTAAATCAATTTCTGTATATAGCACAAGGACCAATTTTATATTTATCTCTTTTTTTAAAAAAAAATTAATCTAAACAGAAATCATGAGTTTAACAAAAATTTGGAAAGGCAAACACCATGAAAGAACAAGAGAGAGGAATCATATAAATACTATGGAATAAGGTTTGCACCGTTTGAGCCCAGTAAAAAAAAAAAAAGGTGATCGGGGTCGTTTTGACCCAGGTCACGAGACAGTCTCTCTTCTTCTTCTCAAAACATCCCAGCCGCCAGCGCCCAGCCCCCCACCCTCCGTCCGTCCGTCCCTCCCGAAATCTCTCTCTCTCTCTCTCTCTCTCTCTCGGGGGTTGCTTCCATCGGTTGAGTTTTGGTGGCCGAATCTCTCACCAGCTCTCTCTTGAGGTGGGGTTTGTTAATTTTAGTTTTGAAAATGTTGTATTTCGCCTTTAAATTGCTTTAGGGTTTGTTAATTTGATTTGGGGATTTTAATTTTAATCTGTTAATTTGATTTGAGGATTTAGATTATCTCATGTATTTGCTACTAATTTGTCACTTCGAAATTCAGCCTAGGAATGTTTTGAACTCACGTTTTGGGTTGAAATTTGAATCATATACTATGTGATGTTTTCTCTTCCGAGCAACTATTTCTTTGTTCTTTATCCTTTCGCGTTGATTACATATGGTTTTGGGTTTACTTTATTGTCATGATTGTGGTTTAGTACTCCGTAACCAGTGGAGATTCAAAGGTTGATTTTTTATGGAATTTTTGCATTACATGTTAATGTGAGGCGGACTTACTACTGAACGGAGTCTATTAATATTGTTTGTGTGCATGCGTTTGTGGCACTAGATATCCTTATGTTTCTGAGAAGCCAAACATGGCTCCATGGAATTTATCTCGGGTCTTGACTTTTGAATTCGCACAAATATGACAGCTTGTGTTACTCCATACAATGATCTAGGGAGGTAAATTTCCTCGTGTTCATTGAACTCACTAGTTGAGTTGGTACATAACAGGATTGTTCGAGAAGAAAAAGCCTTCAAGCTTGGTTAGCTTGTGCCTTGGACTTGTCAGGAAGCATTTGGATGATATACTTGAAGACTTGGGTGACATTGCATAGGTATGTTTACTCAAGAGTGTTGCAAAACTTCCTTCCACTCTGACGACACCTTTTACACCGACTTAATGTAGGACTTATAGCATGGGACATTATACGACAAAATTTTGAAGAAACTTCAGCCTATGCATCCAACATGTGTAAACACAAGATGGGAAAATGACCTACATTATGTTGATGTGTACTTGTTTAGATGAAACCAGTCCAGCCCAAAATACTAGTTTGCAGTGAAGTTTTGAGGGTTACCTCGAGTCATGATTCATACAATGCTCATATTTGAGATGCTGGCATATAGTGTTGCTGTTACTGCAAGTTTTTGCTTGAATCCGTATAGATTTCTAACCATACTTTCCCATATGCCTCTGCAATTGCCTAGAATTCACCTTCAAAGAAAAACTTGACCTGTAGTACACACCTTTTGTTGCTCCCCCATCGATAGTATGCTCCATATACTTTCAGATGTGCATAACATACTTCCACATGCACACATATTCCTGATCTAGTGCTTTTTACTGGCCAGTTCTCATTTTCCTTATGAATTATGCAATTGGGTGTTCTACTTTATTTAAAAGTGTACAAGAAGATCAGTTTCCACCAACTATGTTATGCTTTAAGAGTTGGCACTTGTTTCTGAGCTCTATTTTTGCTTACATACTTGTGTAGAGATTTTTATATTCACTAATATTAATCCAGGTACTGGATGCAACAGATAATGAGCCTTGGGTCCTCACGGCAGTGCGTTAGCGGAGATAGTACAGGCCACAAAAAAATTGACTAAATCATATATAAATTTCATTTTTGCTCTACAGTTTTTCCCTGTAAAACAAAGCTGCCAACCAATTTCGCTGGTCGAATCCGAAAAAATCTTTCTTTCTGTGTGAGCCATGGTGGAGATGAAGCGAAAAGCTAGAGACGAACCCAAGGACATGGCAAAGAAATTGAGCAAGAAAAAGCAAAAGCACCCGGACTCTAAAAACCTAGCCAAGAAGAGCAAGGAGAAGAGAAGCGAGAGGATGAAGAGGACCGGTCCTCGGTTGCCTAATTCGCTGCGTAAAGAGCTCGACCGCTTGAACCCTAACAGTTCGTTGAACAGCGACGAAGACGAAGAGATTAATTCCGAAGAGGGAGAGTTATATGTGGACGACGTGTACGAATACCATGAGGGGGTCCCGCAAGAGGAGTCCAAGAAGAACCGGCGGTTCGACCCAGTCGAGAACTTTGAGTATGAGCTTCCCCAGAATTTCAAGGTTCTCTCTCTCTCTGTGTGTGTGTGTGTGTGTGTGATATATGGTGCTTTTGCACAGTGGATTTTGAATGGTTCGAGGCACATTATTTGAGGAGTTATTGCGAGTTTTTGTGCTGTAGCTGGGAATATTCTGTTTGTTGTTGTTATTGTGCTTTGAAGCTCACGAGTTTTTAAGGTTTTGTTATGGGGTTTGGTGCATATTGCTTGAATTTTTTTTGATATAGGGATGCAAGTTTTTTTATCCAGTTTTATGTATTTGTAGCTTGGCAAATTGTGTTCGTACCTAAATTTTGGAGTTGTTTGCATATTATTCTATAGAAGTATTGGTAGACATATGGTCTCGCAATTTAGTAAACTAGTTTTGACGATGGAATTGAGTTTCGGCCTGAAATCTTTATATAGAAGTGTCAGATTTTGGGTTGGAAAATTCAGCGCAAAATTCAGAGTTCTGACGAAATGGTAGAAAATATTTGTGATTTTACTATAGTGGGCATTTGTTTTTCTATTATCTTTATTTTTGGAATTTTATCTGCTAATATGACCTAGCAATTGGGGAATTCTCGTAAAATTTGGTGCATATCAAAGAGTTCCAATGATTGGTTTGGCCAAATGTGGCTCATATTGAACTTCAAGGGTTAAGTTCTTTTTTTTTTGATAACCCAAGAGCTCCCAAGGTCGGGCCACATCGTGTACCCGGCCCTACAAGCCAACTTGGGAGCATGTGTCAGGATCCCATCCAACACACCCCAGATAAGTCAGGGGCGATAATGGCGGTGTTGGGGCTCGAACTTGGGACATGTGAGAACCCAAGCCCTTGCGTTACCACTAGACCAAACCCCTGGGGGTAAAAAGGGTTAAGTTCTATGTGCATAGAAACAACGGGTGAATTAGTTGATTGTCTTCAGGTGTGATGCTGATGGCCTGAAGTCGAAAACAGAAATAGGAAAACGCATGCGAAGTTCCGTATAATACTCTCAATATAGGACTGAGTATTTTTAAGCTACATTCCACCCAGCTCTTACTCTTGCATTGAGGAAGTAATACCATAAACTTAGTGTGAGTATACTATGTTGCTCCCACGTACCCATTGTGGAATAGCATCAGTTAATGTACTGCTTCTGGTTTGTTTGCTAACATGTACAGTTATCTGTTTGTTTGTTTTGTAGGATGAGAATGTGCTATCAGATGAGGATGATGAGGATTATGATGGCAGGAAAAATGGAGGAAGCAAAACTGAAGATGCCAATGATGGTGAGATGGAAGAGGAAGATGATGGAAGGCACGGGAGGATGTTGCAAGGAATCACTGGAATTCCAAGTGAGGTTTTTGAAGGTAAGGTGGCTTTTTGAGATACATTAATTAGTTAAGTTTGAGATATGTGTTGAACACTTATAAAAAAAAAAAGATATGTGTTGAACAGTGTATTCATGCTAGCTAGGTGCTTGCCTTTGTGTGGTGAGGTGAGATAATGGTTAAGTGAAATACTGGGTGGTCTAACATTGTATGTGTACCATGACTGAAGCTGAAAGTTCGGTATGCAAGTTTTTGACATTTGTATTTTTCAGATAATTCATGCCTAAGGGTTGTGTTTCACCTTGCCAGATTTCTCTCAATCACACATTTCTCTTGAGAGGATGTAGCCTGAACGCCCTGTGTATATTGTCCTCTCTTCTCCAACAAGTTCTTTATTACCATTTTTTTGGGGGGGTGGGGGTGGGTTTGCGCTGTGTACATAGCAATTTTTCAATTTGTTAGAAAACTTCGCTTACAGAGGGTGTATCTCTAAAAGATTAAATGAAACGTGCATCAAACAGTGCATTTAAGAATTTTTCTTGGATATTACAAGTCAACCATCTATCTATGGGTGTTGTAGCTCAATTTCTTTCAACCTTCTTTATGTAGGGAAGAAGAAGAAAAATCACAGTGTAATATCTGAAGTATATCCAGAGTCCGAGTATAATCCTAGTAATGCTGTTTTGGATGGTGATGGCCGCATTAGAATGGAAGATCTTCTGGGCCCTCTTCAAGATAAACCTGGCTTTGACAAACTTAGAAAGAGAATGGATCGAACGAAGAAATCTGAGGTTATTGAAGCTCCTCTTCCACAAGCAATCCGGGATAAGGTGGAGAGGGGCACATCATATAAGATGTCAAAGAAAGAGATTACCAAGTGGGAGCCCATAGTCAAGAAGAACAGGGAGGCGCCGACCATATACTTTGATGAAAATACAGACCTGGGATTTTCAACTGTAGGAGCAATAGCGTCTGAATTTGAACCTAGAACTGAATTTGAGAAGAAAATGGCATCATTAATGTATCAAGACGCTGTTATGGAAGCTCACAGAATAGATGGTTCCAGGCTTCTAGAATTAAACAAGGTATGAAAGTCATCTCCAGTCTTTGTTTATTAAATCCAGAGGTCGATCACATACATTTTTAGTGGACCCTTTTAATAGCGTTTTTTCTTTCACAATACAGATGCATAGAAGTTACTGTTCTGCCTCTGAGCGGTTACAACTTTAGAATGTAATTGCAAACTTGAAGTTGCAGATTTTGTTGAACCTTTTGTTTCTGCTTGATTATTTGGGATCAGTTGTGAAAATTGTTTTAAGTAACATGTCACCTGTGAAGGAGCATGTGAAAGATTGCAGGATATATGAGTAGTAAGCCGAAAACATTGAGATAAGTTGTTATATCCTATGGTAAAATAATTGAATTCTGCTATTGTTCTACAACAGCCAATAAAACAATTAGGGTATAGTAATCAGATCCCTGCTTTGTAGGGGCTTTTATTGCATGGTGTAAACAAAATGTCTACACTAAGCGGGTGCATTTTGGAACAAAATGAACTACAAAAAGCATCTATAAAGAAAAGCTAATTGAAGAGTTAATTTAGAACATTGTGGAAATCTAATTTTTTCCGGAAAAGGTAGGTTGCTACTGGAGTAAAAAGTCTGGTTTAATTACTTAGGGTAACTTTAAAAAAAGCCCTCTCTCTCCAAAGAAGCAGGGGGGACCCTAAGAAATGGAAGAGTATTATAGAACCAAAGGACCGGCAATTGAACCAACTTAAAGAAGATCTATGCAACTGTGGGTTTGTAGAACTTGCTATTAGTTTGTGGATTTAATGTGTTTTCACTTTCTGGTCCTTTAAAAGTTCATAGACCTTTAAAATTTTTCCAGGAACTGTTTAGCTGGATCTGGATGTATACATTTTAGAAGTCATGAATTTGGTAAATGCTTACTGCTTCCAAGTTCTAAAGACAATCTCAAAATCTGCACCTGAAACTGGCTGCAAGGCAAAACAAACTTTTAGTAAGAGCCAACTCTTAAAAATAAAATGCTACAACAGGATTGATGAAATTGCGATTGGGATATAAGCTTTGTGTCAGCTCAGTCATCTAATAAGCTGCACTTTGATCTTGCATGTGTATTTTAGAGATTGGGAGTAAATGGGCTATTTTAACATTGTTATTCCTGTGATGTTACTCTAAATATCAGCTAGTTCTTCAATGCTCCTGATTTTCTACAAGGATCTATTGACTTAGATATTTTGTGTGGATTGTCATGTTATAACAACGCTGATCTATGCTATCTTGAGCTAGAAAGAGAAGGAAAGGGGGTGGGTGCGTTGGAATTTTTCTCATTGTCAGTCATGGTTGACAGGTATCTGTGGAAGATGAACAAGAGCGCCATAATCGTATTGCTAAAATGCGCAGCCTTCTTTTTCGTCATGAAATGAAGGCAAAACACATAAAAAAGATCAAATCGAAAACGTACCATCGTCTATTGAAGAAAAATAGATTGAAGATAGCAGCCACTGACATTGAAATGGATGCTGAAGCTGCTAAAGAGAAGGCATTGAAGCAAGAGTTCAAACGGGCTGAGGTGACTCCTGCTGTTAGTTATTTTGTAGATGGACTATGGATAACAAACTCTGGGTTAATCTTTATGAAGCGTTTGTAGTACTTATAGTACTAATCATATTCTTTACCACCTCGATGCAGGAACGGATGACACTGAAACACAAAAACACCTCCAAATGGGCAACACGCATTCTCCAGCGTGGTTTGCAAGTCCAAGATGAAGGTACTCGAGCTGCTATATCTGAACAGCTCCACCAGCATGCTCTTTTGACTAGGAAAATGAATTCGATGAAAGAAAATAGCAGCAGCAGTGATGCCAGCAGTGATGAGGATGATATAGATGAAGATTCAGCTGTTCCGGACCAGGGTAGAACATCCAAGTTGTTAGAAAAAGCAAAAGAGAAGACCCTTAAGATATTAGACGAAGAGGATGAAATGCCTAAAACAGGATTGTTTTCTTTACCTTTCATGGTAAGCTTTGGTGTTCTCTGGTTAGTTTTCTTAAGAAGTTTTAGAGCTCCCCCAGAGCTGAACAGTGGATTTATCAATATTAAGAAACTGACATGATATTCCCTCTGCATTGGTTATTTTACATGATATTCTCTCAGCACTTGGCTATTTTTTATGTCAGCACTTTCTATGACCTAAAAGCCCTGTTGGTATCTACTATATTGTAGCATATCAATACTTCTGATTTCTCTTGGATTTGCTTGTGAGTAGGAGCGCGGACTGAAGAAAAGAAAGGAGGAAGCTGATGAAGAAGCTAAACTTGCTCTTCAAGAGTATGAATCATCTTTGAAGCAGATGGAGGATTCAAGTGGGGCAGAAAGTCCTAAAATAAAGTCTACAAGTGGTAGAAGGGTATTTGGTGCTACTAAAACACATGCTCCAAAATCAAGAAATAGGGTCAAAGCAGATAACTTTTATGCTAATAGTGATAGTGACGATGACTTGGAGGCCAGAGAAAATCCTGTTAAGGTTGGAAACGGTAAAAGTAATGACTTGCAGAAGGATGCCTATATTGATTCAGTTCCACCTTGTGAAAATTCTGAGATTCACGAGGATTCTGTTTTTAAGGTAATGACATTTCTTCTGGCAATCTTCCTTGTTTTCTGAAAATCTTATGTTTCTTGATCCATGTCTGAAAAGATTCTGTTTTAATTGTTTACAGAGCTTTGATGATATTGTTAAAGACCCAGGTCCCAAGACAACATATGAAGTTGCTATTTATGCATCAGACAGATGGAGAAAGGTGCTTTCCCATCCATGGTTCTGAGGAATTAAGGATTTTTTTTTTCTCTTGGGAGGGGTTTACTGATTACTGTGTACAATGAGCAGATGGAAAACAGAAATGAAGTGGATGCCAAAAGCAAGAGGTCCTCAAAAGCTGTTGAATCTGAAAATAATCATCATTTCAAGGTATCAGCTCTTTGCTCTTTATTTATTAATTTGAAGTTGCAGTGCCCTTGAAGTGACTGGGTATCTCACTTACTTTTTTCTGCTGTTTCTGGTCTAGGAACCTGTGAAGGAAGTGGGCGAGAATAGTGATTCAGAGAGTGAAGGACAGGTGGTAGATGGCATTCTTGCTTTGGGTCCTAAACCATCTTATGAACTCCCTTCTCAATCAGAGCTAATTCGCCAAGCTTTTGCCGGTGATGATGTGGAGGAAGATTTTGAGCATGATAAACAGGAGGTCCTGAACCAGGAAAATCCCGAACCTGAAAAGCCTGTTTTGCTTCTTGGCTGGGGCCAGTGGACTCATGTACAGAGGAAGAAAGGCGTGCCTTCTTGGATGATGAATGAGCATGAGAATGCTAAGAGGAAAAGAGAAGAAGTTCTTAATAAAAGGAAGGATGCACATCTCAAACATGTTATTATATCTGAGAAGTTAGATGCAAAGGTTTGCGGTCCTAAATGCATCTCAATTACCTATGCTCAAATAAGATAGGGATTCACATCGCTATTTTGATTTTAAAGAATACGGTTTTTGGTCGTCTGCATGTTACGCCCCCCCCCCCCCCCCCCGCAAGAAATTTGACTTACCATCTCAAATTAAGCAGTTACTAGAGATGGAGATTCACTAGTATATGAGTGCTTGTGGCTGCGTTCATTAACAAAAGTTTTCACTCTAATTTTACCATCATTACAAAAATTATCTCTCCTCACATTTTCACTAACTTCCATAAATTTTTTCACTTTTTCACCACTTCCAATTAACTTTTTTACTTTGTCACCAACTTTTTTCACTCTCTCCTCACTTTTTCATCAACTTTCATACCCAAAATTGTAACCACCCTAAAATTTTATAACTCAAACACAACCTCAATAATGATTATATCTATAAAAACTGAAGTTTGCCACGATACTGCAAAGAACAGTACTTTTATGGATACATTGAAGATTAAGAGAGTTTTCATTTATCAAAGCTAGTTGGATATATAGTTTTGTGCTTCAGGCGGTCCTTTGCTATTATGCAGTACATTTAAAGTTTTCTCAGGTTTCTCTTCTATTAAGTCCTGGTATTCTGTCATTGTGCTCTTCCTGTACTCCAGTCTGCTTTATTTTGCTTTTCCTGCTGACTAATGATGCTTTTTCTTTGGATTTGAATTTGACAGGCTGATAAACTTCTTACGAAAACATTGCCTTACCCTTTCACGTCCAAGGAAGTTTTTGAGCAGAGCATCCGCATACCCATTGGACCTGAATTCAATCCAGCAACGACGGTTGGAGCTCTTAATCGGCCTGAAGTAAGTGCCTCGGCACAATTTCACTGCAGATTGGTTTGTCTTTGTTTGAGATACTATTGTTCTTGCACCTGCCAGATAATAATCATTTATGCAAACCACGGCAAGAAAGATTACTTCTTGCTAGGAAATTGTTGCTTCTCCCCTCTTCCATGGAGCTGGCTTGGGTGCAAGTAATTTGTTGTAATTTTTGTTTCTCAACTCGAAATTATTATGTGCAGGTGGTGAAGAGACCTGGTGTGATCATAAGGCCAGTCGAGTACAAGGAAGTGAATCCTCATGAAACGATAGAGGAGCACAAAAGGAGTGGACAGACACAAAATCTGAAGAAGAGCAAAAACAATGGTGGAATATCAACAAAAAAGACAAAGACACGGGGAAAATCACGAAAGTGAACTGAGACCCTCCCTTTATTGGGAATTCTCTATTTTATTCCTGTATTCCGAGAGATCCGAGCACATTCCCAATTTTTCGTGTTTGGGAAGATCATCGGAGTAAAACTACTAAACCAAAATTAAGATATGGAATTCGATAGGTGGATTTCTTTCCTTTTTTTTTTTTCTGAGATGCATAGGTGTAATTCTGAAAGGATTTGTTTAGTATTAGGTAGCTTAAGGCAGTGGAGATTGAAGGAAGTTAGAATTTGAGAGGTTTCAATTCATGTATAGGCAGGTAGACGTTTGGCTGTTCTAATTATTTTAGTATTCAAAATTTTGGCTGAAATACTAGTATCTTGTCAAACCGATTGTAGTCTAGCAAATAAGTGACTGAAGAGGTATACCCTTGTGAGTGATTGTTGCATTCGTACAAGGAAATGCTGTTTATGATCATCTCCTTGGACAGACGGGTATGCCAGTTTTTTTTGTTTTTTTGACACAAAATTTAGAAAAGCTGCACCATGCTCAAGAGGCTGCACTATGTGCTCAGAAAGGAAGCCGTGTCTCCGACTCTACGGTTAAGGGCTCAGTCAGTCCCCTGAAGAGTTTATCGCTTCATTCTTCTTACCCCTAGCCCGAACATACCTACAGTTTTGTCTCAGTCTCATAACTATAATCCTTTTATGCTCACGAAAACAAAGAAAACCATAGTGATCGGAGAATTGACGTCGAGGGCAACACTCATTGGTTTGTATTCAAATAATCTGAATTTGCTCTGTTTTTGGCGAATTCCCCAAAAAGCTAAACCTTATAAATGGACGTTATACCATATAATTATAACGTATATGGAATTGGATGCTATAAAGCTTTATCGTAAAGATCGTGAAGCAGAATTTTATATGGTGATACGGCGACGGACTTTTATCGCCTCTAGAAATGCATCTCTGGTGAAGCCGAAAAAGTATGTTACGGTGTATGTACTTCTCCAAAAGTTGCTTCACGAGGACGGGACCTCTGTCGGCCCCGGAGTGCTCATTGGAGACGTTAGACCGTAAATCTAACAGTTCAGAAAAGCTATTTGGTAACGACAAAAAATCGTTGCGAGAAAACATTTAAATGTCTATATCCTTTAAAGGCGGAAGATATCGCGTCGATGAGAGGCAAACACTACGTTCCAAAAAGACCTTGCCCGATTGTTAAAAATCACAGCCACTGCCACCAGACCCGCCGCATAGCCATCCGGAGAACTTCAGTCCTCGCCCTTCACCGCGCCTCAAAACCGATTTGATTTTTGGAGCCCAACCGAATTCAAAATAACTGTTAACCTTCTCTCTCCCTCCAGTCTCCACAGAGTGCGTGCGCGCCCATTTGTGGCACTTTTTTGTATCAACCATAGAGAAGAACAGAGACGATGCTGCACGAGCTTCTTCTAGCACTCTTGGGCTACACCGGCGATCTGATTATTGAAGAGCGAGAGCACCACAAATCCTCCCTCGCCCCTGTCTCCAACGACTGCCCTTTCAAGCTCGCTCCCGATATCTCCTTCATAGAACCCAGTGATCGGTGCCAATTTCCAAAACTTTCCTCAACTCCTTCCCTATCCAACACTCACATTTAACTATCACTTCCTTTTTTAATTTGAGTTTTTTTTTGGGCTGTGGTGGCAGGGATCTCATTGAGAGGATTATTACCTTGGGGTTTTACTACAGAGAGCTCGATCGCTTCGCGACCAAGTCTCGTAATTTGAGCTGGATAAGATCCGCAAATGCGTCTCCTTCGCCTATGAATTCCGAGTTTTCTTCGTCAAAAGGGAAGCCAAGCGTGTACCGCAGAGCCGTTGCCAATGGCATTGTGGAAATATTGGCGGTCTACAGGTCCGCAGTACTCCACATTGAGCAGAAATTGCTGGCCGAACCCGTGCCTATCTTGGCAACAGTGACCCAAGGCCTCAATAAGGTCTTCTCTGATACCCATTTCTTTTCTTTCCTGCGGTACTTCACGAATTATTACAATGTATTTGATCGTGAAGTGACCTTTTTCTTTTTGGGTAGTTTTTTGTTCTTTTGCCGCCTCTGTATGAGTTAGTTCTGGAGATTGAGCGTGACGATATTCGCGGAGGTCAGCTTCTTAACCTCTTACACAAGCGTTGCCACTGTGGAGTGCCTGAGTTGCAGACTTGTATTCAAAGGTACACCCTTCTCGTACATTAATTGGTTTATTGTTGTTGTTAAATGAAGACCACTGTTTTTTTTTTCAAGTTTAGTGCTTTTTCTTTATTTTTGTAAGGCATTGAAATATATGGTCGGGTCTTCATCACTTACAAATGGACCATTTTCTTATACGCTATGTATAGAGGATACAAGCATTTGGTTTATTGACTTGAAATAATGCTGAGCTCATTAGTTCTCATTATTAGTTGTTGTATGCCCAAAAGTGCAGGCTTCTTTGGCATGGGCATCAGGTCATGTATAATCAACTTGCGTCGTGGATGGTTTATGGGATTCTTCAAGACCAGCATGGAGAATTTTTCATTAGAAGGTGATGACAAAAGATAATAATGTTTCTTCAAGCAGATTGGAACATAATTCTCAGGCTCAGCCAATTTTGTATTCCAGATTTTCCTATGACCGACATGCCTTCAGCTGAAATTATGAACCTGAAGTTGGTATATTGTTTTTGTACTTTGCAGGCAGGAGGATAGGGATGCAGAGCGTGGTTCATCTCTGCCAGACATGTCTGAGAAGTTGGCACGTTTATCAACTGATGATCCATCTTTAACAGATTGGCACTTGGGCTTTCATATTTCTTTGGTAATTGTGCATAGTGTATCTTACAATGCTTTGTTTTTTGTTTCCTGTTTTACAATTATGACTATGTTTCTACTTGTAAACTGATGGGAGTTCCATAAAATATGTATGATGAAGAAGATATCATGGACGGATACTGATATATTGGTTTAGTCTTCCTCAGTCTCAATGTGATCTGTTCCTTGATGGCACTAGCTTTGCTCCTAGCTTTCGTCACTGGCATGTTATTTTGGCTAGTGATGTGTCCCAGAGCAGGACTAATTGTATGTTTCAACGAGATTGCTTTGCAGAACTGGATAGTCCTATCTTTAGGTTAAAATGAGAATCATAATTCATCATCAGACTTGTACAACTTCCATTTTGTAGTGGATTTGTACTTGATAATAGCCACTAAGTATCTTAGGTAATGAGGAACTCATTCTTCTTAACCTGTGGATTCAAGAATTTTGCTCCCTCATTGGTCCATTTGTAAAGATGTTTCTTTGGCTCCAAGTCTGGTCTCTCATTGGTCCCCTTGTAAAGGTCTTCATTTGACTCCATGTTTTGGTCTCCCAGTGGTCCACTTTTTTTTTTTTCTAGGTAACTTGGGGGAAAGGGGGCTGGGGGGATTCGACCCCCAGATCAGGCGCTCCCAACAGGGAGGAGGCGCCAACTGAGCTACAAGCTCACTGGCCTCCCAGTGGTCCACTTGTATAACTTAAGTTACATAATAAATGTTTTTCTATTCTTCTACTAACTCGCTTATATAACCCATACCATATGCTGTAAAAAGTAAGTACTCTCGTTGCTGATGGATACTGTCACAGTCATCTTAAGGATGTCTATATGAGCCAGCATGTGCATTGTATATAGGTATATAATGATTTAAAGGATGTGCAGTGACTATTGGGGGGAAAGATTGGTTTTTTCTTCCCTTTCTTGACTTATTTCATCCACTAAGGCACTGATGAGATTGGAACTTTATTTGTTTCTCCAAGTTGGTTAATATTTCCAATGTTTTTGCAGGATATGCTACCTGAGTATATCCATATGCGAGTTGCAGAATCAGTTTTTTTTGCTGGTAAAGCAATCAGGGTTCTCCGGAATCCAAGCCCTGCCTTTCGGTTTCAGGATGCTGCATATCATCAGCGGATGTCACGAGGCTCTCAGAAAATTCAAGGATTTGCTGGCCATTATCCTTTCCAAAAGGGGCCCCTTTTGGATGCTAAACTGATAGGGGAAGAATTGCTTCCACAATCTGAGGCTGATAAGATTGAAGCTACGATTTTGGATCTAAAGGTTTGTTGCACTATGGTCCAGTGTAAACATTGTGCAGAATACTGTCCGTTCTGAAGTCTAGTCCTTGCATGGCTCGGCAGACTTTATATATTTCCTTGCAACACTTAAAAGTGACTTTCTAGGGTAAAGAGCTAGCTGATTTACTGCAGGAATCCTCTGAGTTTCACAAAAGATCATTTGACTGTGCCGTTGATTCTATCAGGGCTGTTGCGGCCAGTCATCTTTGGCAGGTCTGAACGGCACAGATTTTTGTTTCTTTTCTCTGTTTTTGAGCGTCAATTTAAAATAGTTCTTCCATTTCTGCAGCTTGTGGTTGTACGTGCTGACTTGAATGGCCACCTAAAGGCCCTGAAAGACTATTTTTTTCTAGCAAAAGGAGACTTCTTCCAGGTAAAAAGAGGAAAACCTGAGTCTTCGGTTTTTTTTTTCCCTCCCTCTTGCGTTTTAGTTTTAGGAAGATTTTTTATGTTAATGAGCTCCAGCTCAAATGGGAGTACCTCCCCCCTCTTGGAGAGGGAGGTCATGGGTCCGCGACCTGCCGAGTGTGCGAGCAACTTACCAGCCTTAAAAGAAAAGTCTCATGAATCTTATTTATGCTATTGATAGTGTTCTGGGAGGTTAGCTCCTGGTTACTAGTCCCTTTCTTCAAGCTCTTCTTACGGATACACATGGTATGTTTATCTGAGGCCTGGCACACATCTACGTTTTGCTGCCTCTTTTATGGCAATAGTGGATAAGTGATGCAGAATTTAGTGGGGAAATAGGGATTGGATAGAAATATCAAGAAATAATAGAGAAAGAAGAAAAGAGAGAGAAAGGCACCACACGTGAGTGCAAAGGGCAGCAGCCAAAAACAATAATCTCAGTCGACTGAGTTTTAGCTTCTCATAAGCCGTAAGTAGAAGACAAGAAGTCCTAAGCAAAACCTAAAAGCCTATGGCGAAAGCCCAATAAAATAAAATAACTCATAATCTCCAAAATATAAATAAACATGGTCAAATCCAAATAAACTAAAACACTTAATTGAAAACAGCTGCATGTCCCTATCAACTATGGATGTTTGACTTGCATATGTTTTATGAATGTTGCATGGTAATTTGCATATATGCTTTCAAGAGCAAAATGATGCTGTTCCTAAAGCTGTTGTTAGACTGCTTTGAGAATCTTTCTCCACACATCTGATCTGGTATTTTTTTTTTATCCCCATGAAGGGATCAGAAGGTTGTTCATTAACCCTCCTAGTTAAGCACATGATAAAGAGGGATTGAGTTCAACCTTGCTTTCTTTAGTCGTAAGGCTACTAGCTTTTAACTTTAGAGTTCTTAGGCTTTGCTCATCAAGTAAGTGTGCCAAATAAAATTTCAAAAGAGAACGCCTCAGTTGAAAGAAATTGTGTTTGAGCAGCTTTTCTAAATATGTCCTCTCTTCTCTGCATACAAAATCCCCATACCTCTCCTCTCTCTCTTTACAGATAGGGAACTCGGAATTTTCACTGTCAACATATGCAATTACCTCGTGTTATAATAATTTCAAGTCTTGTGTATGTGATTACCATTGGTGCCTGAAACTGACTATTTAGTGGCCATACATCACACACCAATTTTCACACATCTACTTGCAGAATATCTTATGTACTTTTGCTTTTTTAGCCTGAATTTATGTTGGTTGTAAATACGGCTTGTATTGTTTTGTCTTTGGTTGAATATAAGTTACTATACATATGGCATAAAACTTATACATATTGATCTCTATACAATTGCAATAAAATGCTAGTGGATATCTAATTGTTTCATAAAACATGATTTCCCAGTGCTTTCTTGAGGAGAGTCGCCAGTTGATGCGTTTGCCTCCTCGCCAGTCAACTGCTGAAGCTGATCTAATGGTCCCATTTCAGCTGGTAAGTTAACGTCAGATGGCTTCTAATGGACGTGATTCAACTCTTGATATAGCTGAGATTTCTATTGTCTCAGCTTGGTTATTCTTAATGTTATGGAAAAATTTAGTGGTACTACTGCAATGCAGGCGGCTTTGAAGACTATCAGTGAGGACGATAAATACTTTTCTAGAGTATCCTTGCGGTGAGAGCCAATATTGACCATATCCATACTATGTGATTTATCTGAAAGCTAGACTGTTTTGCCATTTAGCTCTTCCGTCCTGTCACTTCATTTTAATGTTTGACGAACGTCATGTACTGATTTATATATCTACTCCTACTAGGATGCCTTTGTTTGGATTCACAGTCAAATCCTCTCAAGTAGATGTACCAAAGGCAAAAGATTATGCAGATCGCATGTCGAATCCTTCTTCAGAAATATCCATTGATGGTTGGGATGGTATTGCTCTTGAATACTCTCTTGATTGGCCCTTAGAGTTGTTCTTTACCCAGGAAGTGCTCTCCAAGTAAGATTCTACTGATCCTTCTTCTTGTGCATCCCATTTGGCTTTCCTTCTTTCAGTGTTTTGATTTTATCTGATGAAGTTTGCACTTGCTCATAAAAGTGTGGAAGGAATAGAAAAGGAGCCTCTTGGAAACAAATAAGTTTAGCTGCAAAAGTACCTGTTAATTGTCAAATTTCTAGCTTATTCCTTGTACAAAGGGCAATAATAAGTGTGCTTCAGATACCGCAGGATCTTCCAATATTTGCTGCGGCTCAAGCGAACACAAATGGAGTTGGAGAAATCATGGGCCTCTGCGATGCATCAAGATCACACAGATTTTGCCAAACATCGGAACGACCGTGTAAATTGCCCACCATCTCAGCAGCGAAGGCAGCAGTTTAGACCAATGTGGCATGTTAGAGAACATATGGCATTCCTGATCAGAAATCTTCAATTTTACATCCAGGTCATTATTGATCCCTCTGAGTTCAATTTTTTTTTCTTTCCAGAGATTGGAGCAAAGCATGCAGGAAAGAAGCATTTCGTACTGCATTAACATTGCATTAATTCTATGATCAATTTTGCAGAAGAAATAAATAGTATAAAACACTCATGCCTGCAAATGTGAAGCTGTTTGTTCAATGTTGGCATTGAGGGTCACGGTGTATGCTGTAACTACCTAATCACTGTATGCACCAAATCTGAAAAAAAAAAGTACCTTTTGATATCCCAAGTATTTTTTCCCGCCATGGTGTGTTACTTTTCTTTGCTATTTTCTAGGTGACTATGCTGAATAAATTGCTTGACTGAGTAACTAGTTGAATTATTTTGTTCTTTAAGAATAATTTGGAGACAGGCGTGCAGTTCTTCTTGAGTAACTGTTTATAAAAACAGAAGAATTAAGAACCACCTGCTTTTCTCTCTTCTTAGAATCAATTTCTGGTTTAAATCATGAATGCTATGATTTTTCTGTGCTTATTGATTATCATATGTTCCATTCCCCTTCTGAAGTTCCATGCTTTCAATTGTAGGTGGATGTTATAGAATCTCAGTGGAATGTTTTGCAAGCTCGTATTCAAGATTCTCATGACTTTACTGAACTTGTGGCCTTTCATCAAGAGTAAGTACAATGGAATCGTTTGTGATTGCATCTTTCTTCTGAGTTTTCTCAAAGCTCTTGATTGCTATTGTTTCTAAAAATTGTCTAAAATGTAGAGGCTCAGGAATGTAATGAGGATATTCAACAGAATTAGTTACTGCATGTTACTATTGGAAGGAATATTTGTAGATGGAAAAGGAAATTTCATGTTGGGTTGGTCAAATGTGTGTGCAGTTTATATGTTTATTGGTCCTTATTTCTTGTCAATTTCATGTTAGATACTTGATTGATATTGTGGAAGGTTGGAGAGTGAAAGAGCTTGCTATTCACTAAACAGAAGTTGCATATGCATCTCCCAAGCATTTGCTGTACCTTATTCATGGAAGCAGCTCACCTTTTTCTCTATTTGCTTGATGAATTTGGTGAAGGGATGCCTTTGTTCCTTGCTTGATCGTCAATTTATGTTCCATACAGATGACTTTGTCTTGAGCTTAACTTTTACATAATTCTCAAACTACAGGTACTTATCAGCCTTGATTTCTCAATCTTTCTTGGACATTGGCTCTGTGTCAAGGATACTTGATGGAATTATGAAACTTTGCTTGCAGTTCTGTTGGAATATAGAAAACCAAGAAAATATTCCAAATACATCTGAACTGGAACATATAACAGAGGTACCTTTGCTTATATTTTCTCACATGGTATGGGTAGTGCAAAAATACATAAATAAGCATTTCACACAAAGTTGCTATTTTTCTTCAGGCTTTAGTTTCATCAATTTAAGGAGGCCCAGTTGTGTTAAACTTGTACATATCACACTTCTGATTTTTCAACTTGATTTTTGTTCCTTCAGTCCTGACAGTAATGCTGTAATTGGAAGGTGTCGAATATCCAAATTTCAAGATTCAGTTGTAATTTTTTACCACCTCCCTTGAGAAGTTGCATTTCCTAATGTCAGCATCTTCTACAGATGGCCATCTTCTTTTGAGTTCTCTTGAGATTATCCTATGGGAGAGAACCTTCAGTTGTTGCAATCCTTGCAATTATGTACATTAGAGAGGTGACTTTCGCGTGAAAAATCTGTGTTTCTAAAGCAATCTCATTTAAGGAAAATCACTGGAAATTCAGTCTGTTTCAGAAGTTGTCACTTGTTCAACTGAGGGCTGGCAGACTGCAGTATGTGTAAGAAACCAGTCTGCTTTAAAAGTTGTCACTTTCTATGTTTAAAGGGTTTATATCAAGAAACCAAAGGGGAAGGTTTGCATAGAAATTCTAGTCTTAACTAGAGATGTTCTGTGCTTAGTGTTGTTTTTATATCTTTCATCAACCAATTGTTCAGTAAGGAAGGTTTCTGTGATACAACTAGCTGAAGGTAGTCATGGACTTTTTGATTAAATGGGTGCTCATTGGGTGGAAAGGGTATTTTAGCGATTTGGCCAAAAGGAGTACCACGTATCATTGCAGTTTTCCTGAGATTTTGCCTTGATGCCAAAAGAGGCAGTTTGCCTGTCTGGTTCTTCCTGTTAAGAAACTAGTACTTCATTACTTGTGGCGGAGGCCCTATTTTTCCATGACAGGTCACCTTTCTTTGGAACTCTCACTATTTACCTTACGAGTACTTTGATGCATTCATGTTTCAGGAATTTAACAAGAAGTCAAACTCCTTGTACACTATCTTGCGCAGTAGCAGGCTTGCTGGGAGTCAACGTGCTCCATTTCTGAGACGTTTTCTTTTGCGTCTAAACTTCAACTCCTTTTTTGAGGTATTTCCTTATGGATGCTTTCCTTTAGAGACTCTTGACATTAGCCCTATGATTTCTGACAATGTTGGCTTTGTCTTTACAGGCAACCGCAAGAGGTGTTCTGAATGTTGTCAGACCTCGTCCTGCACTTCCTGTTTTAAATCACTAGTAGCACTAAAAAAACTGTCAACTTCAAGAGTGCCATCACGTGAACACCAGTGAATCCATTTGTGGCTATTTCTCTGAAGAATCAGTGGCAATTATTTATTTAAAGCTGGTCTCGGAGTTAGATTCTCAAAGTGGCCAAATTCATTTGACATTGACATTTAGGTTAGGTGGTGCTTCTTGTAGCCAGCCCACGGATATGCGTCTGCCATCAGCTTGATGATTTTCCCGTTACCGCCTTAATTAGGTGGGGCTTCTGGTAGCTGGCTTTGTTTAATGGATCTGTTCTGCGATCTTTTGACTATCTACTTAAGAGTCCCTTGAAGGTGAGGTAGGGGTCTGGTAGGCTGGTAGCGGCTTGAGGTCTTACGTTCATGTGTGCACTCAGCTTGTTGAATTTATGGTCAAACTGTGTCCCTGGAAGTTAAGGTAGTGGTCGTGGTAGGTGGCTTCTGCTTGTGGGTATAAAGGTTTGACGCGTTGGTGGACTACTTTGGGCATTCAGGTGCCATTTTTGGCAAGTTCCGGTCTTCACTCTGTAAATACAAAAATTTAACTATTAAAAAAGTTTTTTTTTTCTTTTTTAAATTTCGGTGGAGGATTCTTGTGTGTAAAGTAATTGCAAAGGGGCTTTGAAGCCGAGACATGGAATAACAGCCTTGTTTTATGACGTGAGATTTCAGGGCTGGGTTGACGAGTGCAAAGAAAAGCATGATATTGCTTCAAACTTTTCTTCCATGATCTTGGAGTAAGATCTTCAAAGAGAGTTCGTCGGTCATGGGGATCCAAGTTCTTCATACAAGCCTCTGTAACCTGCGTTTAGTACAAGACAAGTAGCCTTAAAGTGAACCCACTATGCCGTCGCATCTAACTTCGTTCCTAAGTCAAACTCTTTGAAAACCGAGATATTAGAAAACCTCCGAGGCTTAAAACTAATTTATCACGTATAGTTACAGCGTGGCGAGGCAAATCCATGAGAGAGATTATATTCGTTCATAGCTCTTCGAACCCCTCTTCATCCCCTTGGTCATCCACCCTTTGAAATTCTCTTCTCCAAGTTTCCATCTGAGAAACGAAAATGTAGATTCATTACATAATCAAAACCCATAATATAATTCATAAGCAACCTAAGAATATAAATGTCGGTTAGCGACTCAAATTCAGATAGCAAATAGGTAGGTCTTGTTAGCAGCACATCAAGCTATCTTGAGAAGAGGCAAGAAAAATTACATTAACAGGACTTGCTTGCAACAATTCATGGATCAGTTGCCAAAATTTCTGGCACAGAAGAGGTGTTAGTACACAAAAGTAACTTTTCACTTTTCACTAAATCTCGGGACGACATACTTATTTGGTCAGATTTAAAAACGACAATTATCATCAAGTATTCTGCGCCTTCTTTTCTTCTTTCTTTCTAAGGTAAACCAAACTGCACTCTGGTAGACATATCAGTTACCAAATAAAAAATTCCTACAAAGTCTAAAACTGCGGCCTTTCAATTCCACATCAGGAATTTCTTGATTAAAGCAGGCATTTATGAGACAGCCCAGGTAAGGCAGTCCAGTATGCCTAGTCATTAGAACACCTAATTTGCTCTTTCAAACGATGAGCTGCAAGAATTTGTACTTCATTTGCTAAGCCAATTCGATAAAGGTTTGCAATTACTTGGATTGATAAGGCATTTCATGAGACAATGGAGAAGAAAACTTGCTTTATTTCTCTTCATCTGATCACTTGAAAACCACAATGATTTTGCAACAAACCGAAATGGTTGTAGTGCGAACAAGCTGTCTCACCTGATCATCAGAAAACCGCAATTGTTCTGCTACAAAAAGTGTACTTTTGTAATGTTCTGATGGTATTTGCTTGCCTAAATTCCTTGAAACATCCTCAAAGCTAATCATGTCCACCCGGAATCCATTGCTCATGAATAGTTTGTCCATCCATTGCTTTGTACTTGAACTTGACTACAAAAACATCGGAAAAGATCTGAGTGCATTTCTTACAAAATAGAAGCGATCGAGATCTAGACTATACTCACTGAAAAAGTAGCAAACTGACCTTCATTCCAACTTCAGTTTCTGCCAGCAAAGCTGGCAATAATCCTAAGAAAAAACATCCATTCATGGCCATATTGCTCACGAGTAGTAAAATCTCTTCAAAACTTGCCAAAGTCCTCAGTGGCAGCCCCTATACATACAGGAATGGTGGTCTTACCTACTCAAGCACACCAAATAAATAAATAAATAAATAAATATATATATATATATATATGACCATGGGATCTTGTACTTACTTACGAACAGGCAGAGAGTTGGGAACTGACTTGTTCTGAATTGTAACTTGAGTCAGATTACCAAATCGGGCTATTGCTTCCTTAAGCTGAGTGAGGATAATATCGGTGATGAGACCGAATAATTGCCACCAACGAAAGAACCAAATAGGAAGTTGACTTGTGAACACACACATATATATATATATGTTCAATATCAAATATCTTAATAACCTGGATGGCCCATATACTTGGCCGATTCCCATTGAAACCTTTTGCTTGAAGATTTTGCTGTATAATACTCAACGACTCCAGCGGAACATGACAGAAAAAGCAGTTTCTTGGAATTTTTGCTCTCACACCTACTCAATTTTAAGAAATACCAGAACATGTTGAACAGCTTAAAAAAAAATCTCTCCACATAGCATATTGAAGAAACTTGATTTATCAAAGCTCATTGAGATTCAAGAATGACAAGACAACGAATATAAAAATTGTAATCCTCTTGCTGTGCAACAATTTCCAAGACATACCACAACTAGTGGACTCCGGATAATGTCTGATAACAGTTATCAAACTAAAAGCACCTATTTACTCAAGTGCATGGAATTGAAAAGCTCAAAGATCAAAAACCACTTAAATTGGTTAAACAACACAAACCTTCAAGCTATTCTGCTGCCGTTTTGAATACCCTTTCCGGGGATATATAGAATATAACGGAGTCGGCCAGCTAAGCCTATATGGCCGAGTGTCCATGCCATCTGATAACACAACAACCTGCCAATGTGAGAACACAATCTGTTAAACTTCACAGACATAAAACTGCTCAACTTCCCATTATTTTGATTGCCCAAATACCTGCTTAACTCCATCAATATGGTTCACTGTACGAAGCAACTTATCATCAATGAACTTAGTTGCAAGGCAATAGGGTTGCGAGCATTGCTTCATGTCCATCTGAACGTTAGGAGGAACAAAGCAACCGGCATATGGATCAACAAAAAGAGGCTCTGCATATGCAAACACTAAACACATAGGTATACCGCTAGTGGAAAAACCTTAAAACACGTCAAAAGACAGAACAACGTTATCCATGAGAAAGTAAAAGAAAAGATATTCCATAGAGAAAATGAAATATGTGAGTGGAATCGGAGAGAATCTCTTGGTGGGGAATAGGAAATTTGCTCTTCATTTTCAAGCTGGATTTTACGGTGAACAAGGACAGAAGCATTCATGCAAAGTAATGCAGTAAGCACCCATACTAAAGTCCAAGCCTAAGTCGAAAGCTTAAGCTATTTAAGCTATTATGTGAAGAGATTAAACCAGAAAATAAACCCATCCTAAAGTGCAGAATTTGTTATTTGTTGAACCTGAGCTCGTTATTTTAGTAGGTATTGGCATACACAAATCAAGATTTAGAACCTACATGTACAGTAGTAGTGGCCATAAAAATGGTTCCAGGAGCTGGAGAAAATAGATATGACGGTCTATAATCTAACAAAAGACAAGGCCCCACCTAATGCAGAAAGTACAAAAAATGATTAATGTAGCTAATGCCAGATCACGATAGAAACGTACTGGTCGAAAGAGTCAGTTACATGGATGATAAAATGTCTCAAAGGCAAAGATAATGAATGTATGAGCCTACCTGGTCGATGGGTCTCCTGGAAACGACGAGAGGCTGCATTAATTGTTGTTTGGAGAAATGGTTCATTTTCATCTCTGAGTTTTGCACTCAACCCGTTGATTTTTTCCTGGGAAGAATATTAATGGTGGGAGTGAGATTCCGGTGGCCGGCGCACGTGGGAAGCCAACCAAACTTTCCATTTATTTCGGGTTTGATATGCTCCAAAGTGTTGGGGTCCATACCCATAAAAGATATACTTGGAATAGAATTAGACTTCTAGAGGAAGTTTACTTTCTCCCCATTTCAAGTTTAAGGTTTTCTCTTTGTATTTTTCCCTACAAATAAAGGCTTATGTTATAGGAGAAAAGTGGGACGTGAGACTTGAGTCTTGGGCAGAGAGAGAGAAAAAAAGAGTGTGTGGTGTGACTATTATATTAGGCGGGTAAAATGATTTTCTTAAGCGTTCTTAATAAAATTGTTCTGGGGTGGACGTAGGCCGTATTGGGGCAGTACCACGTAAATTCTTAGTGTTTCTTTCTTTAATTTTCCTGCTGTTTTTCCCAACACGAAGATAGGTAAAAGAAATGGGATTTTCATCGTCCGCTCATTGATCTTCCTATACGTATAGGATGAATTACAAAACGTGCGGAGGAGATGTGCATACGACACAAGAAACCAAGGTGATGTTCGTTTGCAAAAAATTGTAGGATTCTGATAAAATTGTGAATATTTAGGTGATGTTAAAGTTGTATTGACATACGTGCAGAAGTTGTTAAAATAGATTGATGTTTGTAAACAAAAAGGTAATAAAGTGTTGTATTAGAATACGTGTGTTTTGTGATGCATGACATGTAAATATATAAGTAGGATGCAAATCCTAAAAAAACACTCATATTTGACAACCTCTTTGTTGGAATTGGATGGTCCTCGGAAACACATTATTTTGGAAAAAATATATTTTTCACCTACGAACTACTATAAGTCTTGCAATTTGCACCATAAATTATCATTTTTGATACATTGCACCCTCT
Organism: Myrica gale; assembly: GCA_963930655.1. Lineage (NCBI taxonomy): Eukaryota > Viridiplantae > Streptophyta > Magnoliopsida > Fagales > Myricaceae > Myrica > Myrica gale. The sequence continues at coordinate 13,442,740 of OZ005610.1, read as the reverse complement.
AATTATCAATTTTTGACACTTTGCACCCTTTGTAAAATTTTTAGACTAAAATAACGATAATGCCCTTGACCCATTTTGCATATATTGAAGATATTGTTGTCAATTCATTAATTTCTCAAGGGTATTATTGTCAAATGGAAGGTGCAAAGTGTTTAATATTTGTAGTTGAAGGGTGTAATGTATCAAAGTGGATAGTTTAGGATGCAAAGTGTCTAACATTTGTAGTTTGATGGTGTAATGTCTTAAATATGGTAGTTTGTGATGCAATGTGTCATTACCCCGGTAGTTTGTGGGTGAAAAGTGTATTTACTCCTATTATTTTATATGTATTGAATGTTATAGCGCCGTGTAATAACGCTTAATCTTTGTATTTCTCTGGTTGAGTTGAATATCTACATGAAAAATTTAAACACCAATTTGATACAATTATTTATCTGAATGATATGATATAATTTAGAGGAAGATAAATATAATTATTATTAAATTATATAAAATCTGTCCGAAATTTATTAAGAAAAACATAAAATACTATAAAACTTACATATTATATCAGTCTCTACCGGAATTTAGAAATTTTGATAAAACTAAAAATAATAGAGAATACTGATCTAAAGCATCCCTACCCTAACCTAATAAGCCCTACTCTTTATTGCCAAATGCCAAAAGATTAATCTTGATCCTCCGTTTTTTTTTTCATCATTTCAAACCCCATACCACCTTGCAAACATCATCCAATCCTCGTACAGTTTCGAACTACAAGTCTCATATCTTTCCAAACAAAAAACTCGAGTTCAGCAGCCCTGATTTGATCGTGAAGCAAGTAATTCACAGTACATAGGCATATATTCATAAGGTGCAAATTAATAAACTCTGTTAATAAATGAGTCTTTGGTGTAGACAAATTTTTCTTTATTTTTAAAACTAAGCGGTCCATTGTAATCTATACGAAGACTGTAATACACAGGGTTGGTAAGGGAGATCCTTTTATGCAAGCACAAAGAAAACCTTTTTATTGCACTTGTTGTCCGGTCTGATTATGGGTTGTTAATACGGTTGGTGGTATTAAGGACCAGAGATTAAGATTAAGTATATAGGAAAAGAGATGACAAGGGAAGCAAATCAAACGAAAGGCATCATCACCCTCCAAAAGGAAAACAGAGAAAGGAAAGGAATCCAGTATCCTCCTTGAGGTTAATGGTATGTACAGATTCTGCATTTAGAAGAAATAAAACAGAAGCGCTATCATTGTTGTCGCTCACAACTAATCTTGATGTTACACCAAATCATCAACCAAATGGCTAGGCGATGTTCCCCATGACCCAAGTGTCCAGGAAACGAAATGAATCTCGTTATAGTGAAGAATCGTAGGTGGTCAAAATTCCAGCAATTATATATGTTTTCTGGGAATTACCAGCAGTTATATAGGCTGTGCTCTGCTTGGGGGGAATGCTGTAGTTTCTGCATTCGCTGCGTTAGAAACGTCACATTGTAGCTAGTAGCTACCTAAAAAAAAAGTTCTCCTTGGATCTGAATCCTACTGACCCCCAGAGCTATTTTCAAAAAAGCCCATGACCCACCAAAGACTGAAGGGCTAAGGAGGTTGGAACTTAGAAAGTTAGTAGAAAAATGTTAGGTGCAGCCACAGGTTGGATGGGAAATTAAACAACAACACAAACTGGGAAGTAGTGCGCTTTAAAACCCGCCTCGTATGGCAGGACAACCTCCACAACCTCCCGCACGCTAACAACAAATACGAGCAAACCAGACCAGCGGAGGAGACACAATCCCTTATCTGCAACCTATCTTCTCCACCTCCTCCAAAGTCTCGCTAAATGGATCCCCACGGCCAAATCCTTGAAAACCCAGAAACCAAATCCTTAGAAGAACAAAACTCACTTGCCATTGTAACCGCGAAGGACCAAACCGCCTCACCCGCATTTGCCACTGCTTCGCTCTCCCTTTCTCTCTCTACCATCCTCCCCACTCCCTTCTCCATCCAACCCAAAATTTACTCCCTATTTTCACACCAACCAAGCAAGGTCAAGGTCCCCACTCAAGCCTCCTCCCTTGCCCACCTCTCCCTCTCCGCCACCTCCCCTTCTCCCTCCAAACTGTCATTCAAGTCCACAGTCTCAGCCAATCCCCTCCAAAACCCTCTCTCTATCGGTCCTCGCCGCCCCTCAGACCCTTCCAATGGGGCTGGAATTCGTCGAGCTGCCATCGTTTGGTTCCGCAACGATCTTCGCGTCAACGACAACGAATGCCTCAACACCGCTAACAACGAGGCCATGTCGGTCTTGCCCGTCTACTGCTTCGACCCAAGGGATTACGGTAAGTCCACTTCTGGGTTCGACAAGACCGGGCCGTACCGCGCTTCATTCTTGATCGAATCGGTCTCGGACCTCAGGAAGAATCTCCAGTCAAGAGGGTCGGATCTGGTTGTGCGGATTGGGAAGCCTGAGACGGTTTTGGTTGAGCTGGCCAAGGCTGTAGGTGCTGACGCAGTGTATGCGCACAGAGAGGTCTCACACGATGAGGTTAAATCAGAGGGGAAGATTGAGGCCGCTATGAAGGAGGAGAATGTGGAGGTCAAATACTCCTGGGGGAGTACTTTGTACCATCTTGACGACTTGCCGTTTAAGTTGGAGGATATGCCCGCTAACTACGGCGGCTTTAGGGAGAAAGTGCAAGGATTGGAAGTGAGGAAGACGATCGAGGCATTGGATCAAATAAAGGGGTTACCGGCTCGTGGTGATGTGGAGCCTGGAGATATTCCTTCATTGATGGATTTGGGGCTTAACCCATCTGCGACAATGTCACAGGTTTGGACTTTTGTTTCGTTTTTCTCTTATGAATTGTTGCTTCTTGAGCTATTTATGCTTTTGAGGCCATGGTTTGGTTAAATATTTTTGTTTAATATGTGGGAGGTTTTCTTTGAAACAATAGAGAATGATCTATAAAGAAAAATTTTGAATTGCGTACTGAATTATTTACTAAGGTATAAAGCTTGTATTACTCATAATACATGGTGCTCCATTAAGTTGTACTGTGTAGGATCACAAACCTTTACTAGGAATGCACTTGTCGAACATGTTTTGGTTTTTGCCTAGATTTGATTATTAGCATTTATCAGTTATGAAGCACAGGCTTTGCCTCCGGCGGCAAAGTGGTACTGTGTAGGATCTACTTGGGTTAGCATTCAAAGTAAAAACTATACCTTTTCATTCCCCTCAACATAGTTCTTCATCAACATAATAGCTCGTGTGTTGAGATGTTGTTAAACCTGGCTTCTATTTCAACGTAGTAAATATTTTTGCTAGAAATACCCCTAATTGACATTATTGACTCTGATGCACTGCTATTGAGTAAATATTATTCCTCCAGAAAAATAATTTAGTTACGTTAATGTCATTGATATCTTGTAGGATGGAAAGCCAGCTGCCAATGCTTCTATGGTGGGAGGTGAGACTGAAGCACTTCAGAGGTTTAAAAAATTTGCGGCTGAGTGCCAAGCACAACCACCTAAGGGCAACAATGACAGCATATATGGGGCAAACTTTTCCTGCAAAATTTCTCCATGGCTAGCCATGGGGTGTCTCTCTCCCCGCTCTATGTTTGATGAGCTAAAGAAAACTGCTACCAGGTTTGCATCCGTCTACCATTCTTTTTTGATGACTGTATTTTCCTAAACTCAGAGGCTACCAGACTCATTTTCTATATTGTTTGATTTCCAGAACTATCTCTGCTTCGTCAAACCAGAATGATGGTGGCTCACCTGATTCTGGAAATAACTGGTTGATGTTTGAGTTGTTGTGGAGGGATTTCTTCAGGTAATTGGACTGACCGTAAAGTTTCACATGCACTTATTCTAGTATCTCATGTTTCTTTGTTCTTGATGAACCTTTCATTCCCTTGGGCTCTCTTACATATATGCTATACGGCATACCGTTCATTTTTAAGACAGATCCTCAGTGGTTCCAGTTTCATTTATCACAGAAAGCTAGTGAGCTACAGTGATAGTTGAATATGTCTCTTTAATTTCTCTCGAACATACCGACGTTCTTACATCACCTGTTGATTGCAGATTCATTACCAAGAAATGCAGTTCAAAGCAGCTTGAAGCTGCTCCAGCCACAGCCTGTACGGGTGCCCTTGCTTAAGCAATACAATATTAAAATGTACTGCAGATTGAAAGAAAAATTGTTCTGGCATGTTGCTTGCTTGCGCTTCTTTATAATTTTCCAAGATGTAGCAGTTAGTGTTGTGGAGTAGGCTCGTTTAAGGAGAGTTGTTCGTTGTTGAACTTTTCTGGCTGCCAAATAAATGGTTGAATATGGAAACTTTTGTCTTGTTCTAGAGATGGCTACTTCCCTTCCCTTCCAAACATTTTGCTATCACGAGCCCTCTTATGAAATAGTAGATCCTCTTGGTTCTGCTTGTCATCCTTTGTGCTCATCTATATATTAATGGAAATGGTATGGTTCAATCATCAATGAAAGAAATTCTATCTAGTACGGCCATCTGGGTTCTCTATGCAACTTTATTCTAAATAGAGTATAACTTTGCGTCCCGTGGCTGTGGGTTTCTTTTTAAAATTTCTGAATTCATTTTCGATTTTAGGTGATAGGTCCTAAATATGTTCTAGATTCATATGCACACTACAGTAATTAGGTCTCAGTTCACCACGGCCTGCCCACCGGCCATGCATAAGAAGGGGGAGGAGGGGCCGGGGTGAAGGGGGGGGGGGGGGGGGGGGGGGTGGCCTAAAAAGCCCATCTTATGGTTGATGTGCTCTATAGGGCTTTCTTCTTGCACCTGTTGCAGTGGTCAAAATTATGGATGCCCGCCATCAGACACAGAAGCCAAAATTATCCTAAAATGAGCCAAGACATTATTTCGCTCTGAATCCTTTATTTATTTATTTTTTCAATTATTTCCATGCATATTACATAGCGAGCTCTAAATTTTGACCCAGCAATAAAAGAAGGGACAGCAGCTCAGAAAATAAGGGACTACATTGGAAAAATGTCTTATAGGGAAAATAAATAAACAAAATAACATGGGGTAAGATTTCGGGACAAAACGTTGATAACTTCTCATATGATGTGTGAAACTTTGAGGGAAGACAGGACGATGAAAATAACCCAGAGCGACATTAAGTACACAAAGGTAACCCATGCCCAAAGCCTTGGCCCTCCCAGTTCTGCACCAAATGTTAGACGCCGAACTACCAGAACGGCAATACACCCTACTGAAGTGCAGAAGAAAACAAGCAAAGCGAGAGAACGGATTCCCTCCGAAGGGAATCCGTCCGGATGCCCGAATGGAGGCAATCCAGCCCTCCATTCGGGCATCCAAGGGCCACCAACCAGGTGGAGTGTGGGTCCCGCCCGGGACCCACACCCTGCCCGAACAGGGCTGCCCTGGTTGGTGGCCCTTGGATGCCCGAATGGAGGGCTGGATTGCCTCCATTTGGGCATCCGGAGGGATTCCCCTTCGGAGGGAATCCCTCCTCGCAAAGCGAAGCTTAGTCCCGTTGCATTCTGGATCCGGAGTGGCTCTCTATATGCAAAGAAATTGTAAGCCGTATCAATAAGCCACGGAATGCCGATGCCAACATATATATTCACTGAATTGCTGCAAAAAAAAGAAAAAACACAGGAGGAAAAAGCAATTTTAAGTATCTGACAAATTCTACACTGCCTCTGCATAAGAACAACATTCATTAACTAGGGGTCAATGAATTGAAAGGCTTAACTCATAGGGCCTTTAAAAACCTTCCAACACTGTACCCTGGAAGGAAAAGTATAAAGAGAAGCTACAAACCACAACTTTCCATTTGATGGGCGAGACGCTGGAGAGTTATATGCATCTCAGAGTCCACAAATTTTACATCTTTACAAATACCAACTGTGACCCTAAGGTTTGTAGACTATTTTGTGTGCACGCGCGCGTGTGTTGGCACCCCGGGGGGAGAGAGAGACAATTATGCAAAATTCCCTCAAGTTTCTTTTCTTGGTTCTTGCAAGATATGTAACAAAAGCAATTGGCACTTAAATGGTAACTTCCAACTTGTTGAATCCTATTTAACAGCTGGGAAGAAACTTGGACACAAAGAATTTATTGTGTAACCATTGAGATATCAGCCGGTGAACTCCTTTTTGAAAGATTGAGGTCCTTTCCAGTACCATTAAAGCCTTAATATGTAAAAAGGCCATAAAATTGGAATTAGAGCTTGAATGATACCTGCAAGTGATGTTCGCAATTGCAGAGTCCGCTGTCGTCTGACGTTCAGCAGCAATCTTACTTGCCACTAAATCTGGCCATGAAGTTCCACTTGCTAATGCTGTAAACGCTATGACATATGCATTTATTCCTGAAGAAGAGAACAACATAAATAATGGATAATCTTTTGATTGTAAGCAAAGTTAATTTTGTCACCAACCATTTAGTGTGTTTTTTTTTTTAATTTCAGGAGAGGAAGAAAACCTGTGACACAACTTATAAGATCTGTCAGCTCAGTTACTATGTAAGCTATCCCACTGATGAACACTAGAGAGCAGATGAATGCAATCCAGCCATGAGCAATAGTATAAGGAGGCACAAAAGCAAACAGAAGTCTCCAGGGTGCAAGAAGCGACTGCCAGAAAATTCTTGCCAGTCGCAGATAGACATTGTTCAGTTTTCTTGATTCTGTGCTTTCCAACTGTTCCAAGGAACTAAAAGTTATTTACAAGAATTTTTTTACAATAATTGCGAGGTTAAAATAAAAAATTACACAGGGAACATTATGGGCTAGAGGTAAATAAAAAGAGTTGAATTTAATTCCGTGTGATCACACAACAACTTGGAGAAAAATAAATGCATTTAAACAAAAGTACCAGGCCCCAAACTAATCTAATATATTCATACGAGCTCTCTAGTTAAAAAATTTAAAATATGAAAACTGGATGCGTGGGCTTAGATGCTGAAGTCAGTGAGGTAAGATTCCCTGCACTCTTTTTACATAATTGAACAAGAAGATGATTCAAAGGAAGTTGCATTCCCGAAACTTAATAGGCAGATGCAGGTGAAGAAGGAAAAACAAAAAGCTACTGAAACTAAAACGTTCTTTCTATAGTATTCAACGTATACAGCGTGAAATACCACCAGTGCATCTGTAAATTGCTTTTTCCAAAGTTTGAGCACGTGTGAATCTTCTGAAGTGATATTGCTTTGGATATCTTTATGGGAACATTCAGCAGGATCATCAATGCCAGGCAACTTTTGATACAAAGGACCTGCATGCAAAATTTCAGATGGAGGAATCCAGTTTTGATGTAAAAGGTACAAGAATAATAGGAAGTTCAATAACGTTATGATCACTATAGTACAGAAGTAATAGTCTCTCAGTCATGGCTTGCGAGTACATCAATACAGTTTTGCTGTAACTTCACTCTGTTTGACGTGTACTGCATATGACAATATTCTTAATATTCACATATTCATAAAACCTAAAACCTTGTTCATTCATGAACATACAAGTCTGCAATGGTGCAGACCAAGTCATATTTATCCTAATTGATGAAGCTTCTACTCATCCTTCTTTGTATCCTCCTCTTCCTACAATAGACAACCCGAAAAATCTTCTTTCAACTTTAGGTCACGGGATGCACCTCATCTAATCGAGTTCATCAACAAAAAGGACAGATAAAAAAATGATACCAGAAACCGATTAAACAAAGGAGTTCTCGGTCCTTATGTGCGGCCTTGAGTAAGTAAAGTTAATACTTCGGATAGCATCTAATTATTTACATAATGATTGGTGTTCTACAGATGGAATCAAGACTGATGAATGTAGACCTAGCTCTGCAAAACACCTACCAAATAGTCTTCCAATCACCTTTGACATCCATGTAATACAGATTAATTGTACATTAAGATACTTCGTTCATTCAATTTATTAATCTCTTTCGTAAATTACCAATAATATCTCAGATATGCCCGAAACAAAAAGAAAAACACTCAAACCTTGCTCTTAAATTGTAACAACCCAAGGCAACGCTAGTCACATATGTGCTTAGACTTCAAAATGACTAGCCAATGTTACTTTTGAAGCCCCTTAAAATCATTATAAGGCTAAATTCTACCTAGTAAGGTCCCAACGTGAGACTTGGTCTTTCATTTATTTTTCATTCCCCACTCCATGTGGGATTGGAGTATTGCACAAGTAATGAAGATCCTACAAAAATTTCAATATCAAAGCGAGTCCTAAGAACTTTTATAAGAAGAAAGAAACCTGTATTACAGTGTTTGCAAGCCATTTCACCGGAACAAGCCACATTTCCTTGTTAAAGTAAGAAGATACAGTTCGACTTCAGATAAGAGCCTTTTAAGAAAATGTGCTGGAGATTAAAAAGAATTTCATCATAGTTAGGCATGTCAGACAGGTACCTGTTTCACTTTTTGCATGGATGGAGAAAATATCAACAACGCCCCTGATTTCATCTTCCCCAACTTGATGTATCTCAGATAAATTACAGACATTGCACTCATGTTTGCATGAAGAGGCTTCTGCCGGCACCCAGTCATCTGGCCTCTCAGTTCTCGTCCTTGACATACAAAAAAAAATTCACAGAAGCACAAAATGACTGTTGTCTTACCAGAATAAGTCACTGACTAAAGCTAAAGGAAAAAGAAGGCCATAAATCCCAGTGTTAAACAAGTTTTTCTGTTGAGAGCTGATTAAGAAGAAAGGAGAACATACAGAGGAAGAGACAAGTAAGGCCAACGCTTGTCTTGAGCATAAGCATGAATCAGCAGTAACCCATATTGCAGCACTGTCAGAAAGGCCTCCAACAGTGTAACCACATTTGGGGACCATACCTACAGCATAATGAACAATCTTTCCTTCATAGTGTTCTTGATACACATCATCCAGAATCCAAATGATGCATCCAATTTTGGGGTAAAAAAAACCAGCTCCAACCAAGAGTGGTTAAAATAATACAGCACATCATCATCCGCTATGCCTATGGACACTATACAATCTAATGAAACCAGCTACAAGTGCAAAGATCTCCAATTACTAGTTGTTTTGTTGATGGCATTTGTGATATCAATTTATGGCACTGAACATGTATGTATAGCCATGGGCAATATACAAGCGGGCACATATTAACATCACTTCAGCACCTATCAAAGGCTAAATGAGACTTTCATCTGACTGCATATTTTGTGCACTATTATAGTCTCTGCAGTGGCACAGGCACAAAAGGAAGAAAGCAAAAGGAAGAAAAGAAAAAAATCACAAGGTCTCACAGAGAGGAGAACAATATCTTTACATTACCTCTAATATTATGTACAACCAGATATAAGCCCAAAAGGACCAAAAGAGCTCCACAAGCCAAACTCCTATGTCAGATATCTTTTTCAACTCTCCCGCTTTCGGAATTACAACACAAACAGCATGGATGGGGAAAAGGTCGAATGCAGCAGAGCCAACAAGAGTTGCAGGACCCAAACCTGTAATTTACTGGGATGAAGAACATCCCGAATATGAAAACTAGAAAGTATTCGTCACAAATGTTTATGTATGTACTAAGTCAGAAGTGAAGGATATATTTTTCATTTTTACATCAAACAAATCGTGTGGTGAACATCTACAGTATTGCTGACATCTTGGTGCATTTTACTTATTGACTGGCATCAAGCAAAGGAACTTGAGGGATCATATTTTTCAGAAGCATATCATGGATTCCTTCTTAATCATATATGTTATACACAAATACGAACGACGGAGAAGGGGAGGGCCAAAGGTGGACTGGAGAGAAAGATTTCAAGTTTCTTTAACTATACTGCTGATCTGACGAGACTTTATTCAGATTCTTAGACAGTATGTCATCCTATAGTAATAAAGAATCGTGCATATCAACTGGAAGAGGTTTCTACGGAGATATGTATAGCAAATATCTCTTACAACATGCATCATAAATCTCAATTCCTGAAAAAACTGTGTAATTGAGTAAGTTGGGATAAATTCTAGAAATCTCATTTTGTACAAAAAAATAAAATAAAAAAATTCTACAGCCAACCTCCAGCATACAGCTTGCCAATGTTTTGTATGGCATCAATAGTTGCTAATGATATTTGAGGAAAGCTAGTCCCAAAGGCCAAGAGGGTAATGTCTGCGATTGTGTAATTCCAGACCTTTTCATGTCTAACAGTTTCCATATTGATGGAATGATCTATCTGTACCACTTTCCGTGTTTGCTTCACTACATTTTCCATAGAACGGAAGAAACGAGCGGTTATAGCTGACAACCCAATGAAACAATAAGCAAGTCCAAGAATATACAATAAGGCCCGAATGCCAGCCCCAAGGTCGGTTTCGAAACGGACTAGCAAGTAGCTTTGACATTTTTCAAGCGCAACACTATGGGAGACACCCGATATGTTCCCTGTAATATGCTTATGTGCAGAGGCCATCTGAAGAAGTCCCAAATAGCTCAAGAATACAACATCTACGACGATGACAAAACAGTAAGAAGACCTGAAACTAGGGCGGTACATGGGTGGGGTCGGTCACATACCCGGATGTGACACAGGTTTGAACCCGCAATAAACCGACCCGAATGGGTCGGGTCGAACGGATCTGCATTGCACTGCTGCTTTGGTTGGTTTTCACGTTTGCGGATGCCAGATTTTCAAACTCGAGAAGCCAATTACGACTGCACGAAATTAAAAGCCACTTGTGAGATTTAACATCAATATTCCTTTTCTGTCCAGTTGAAAATAAGAACATCGCAATAAACTATTTTTTGCAAAACAACGGAACGGGGGTTTCAAGGCATTGTAACAAGGAATTGAAAAGGAACAGGAATGGTTTAAGGCAGTATATGCTAATTAATGAAAGAAAACGAACTTAAATCATATGAGCTAAAAAGGAAAAACCATGCTTAGAAAAAAAAACAAAAGTAATATCCGCAGCAGGCGCTGAAGCAATTGTGGTGTAAATTACGAGGCTGTTCGTTTATAAAAAAAAAATCTATTTTTTGAATCTTCACAATTCTATAACTAAATATAATTTTTTCACACAACATAAATATAAGAGAAATTGACATTTTAGTCCCTAGGTTTTAGATACTTTTTTAATTTAGTCTCTCGCTTTCAATCTTCAAAAATTTAGTTCTTAAGTATTCCTTTTTTTACAAAAACACTCTTCCGTCACTCCTCCATCCAAATTACTAACGGTGGTCTTTGCCACGTCATCGACGTTCACACGTGGCATACATTTGGCGTCATATCAGAGGGACAGCTCACCATAATCAAAACGTTGTTGTCCTGGCTTTAATAGAAATTCATATGTCATTTACTCAAATGCCCTTACACTCAAAACGAACAACATAATGTTGTTTGTCCTTGCTGTAGCAAAAGACCACTCGCGTCATTCACTTTTTCAAGTGTCGTCGTCCTGCCAAAACCCCCCCTCCCCCACCCACTGTGAGCCCTTGCGATATTTGTTGTGAAGCTTTGAAATTTCTCCTTTCCTAGTGTGTTTTCCTTCACAATCTGAGTTTGAATCAACACCGACAGAGGACGCGATTACTCTCTACGAAGTGGGTCACTCGGCAGTGCGTAATGTCAGGAGGTAGGGGACCTTTTATGTTCTTTATTCTCGTCAAATGCTTGTAGAGTGAATGGGTCCCTCTCTGTCGGTATAATGGGTGGTTCTCTTGTTGTTATTTATCATCACTGAAACTGAAAAGTTGCTAGGTACATTAGTACTTAAAGACTGTTTTTATTTCACTACCGAAATCGATAAATTTGTTGTCTTTTAGTGGAGGCAAATCCAATTTTTTTAGTCCTTCTTTTTGGCTTGTCGTTATTTACTTTTTCGTATATCTTGTCCCATATTCTAAGCCAAGCCACCGATGTAGAATTATTGGGGAAAAGAAAGACAAAGAAAGATGGTGAAAAAAAGACAAAGACAGTAAATGAAAGAACTATTTATTTTGTTGTATATTCTTATACACGTAGAACAATAAATGAGAAGAATAAGTTATGAATTTCTTTTGAAAAAAAAGAAGAAGAAGAAAACGAAATGAAGCATGCTTAGAAGAATTCCAAGATCTGATGCGTACATGTAGGTGACATAAAAGGCAAAAGAATAGTTTGATTTGCGCTCACTGCAGGGCTTCAGTGTTTTGTATTCAAACTGAAAAATGTTGTTGTCTTTTAGTGGAGTCAGGTTCTATTTCTTCCATCTTCCTCATGACGGTCACAGATTGAAAAATATTTTCCACAAAGTCTGTGTGCTAGTTTTGTGAAGTTTCTGAAGTACCCGCACACCTATGTGGAGATCACATAAATTTTCTTTAGAATTTCTAAGAAATATGTGCAATATTTAAGCAATATTGGTAACAAAATAGGTAATATATGAGTTTTTTGTTAACTGGTTTGATCCTCAGGTATGCCCTCGTGGGACGGAAGTGAGACCGCAGTTAACGAAGAAAATACAAGACCTCGAATCTGAGGTGAAAGTGTTGAAGCGTTATGTGACAAAGATGAAATATAGGTTGGGAGTGGAGTGGCCTGTCGTTGCCATTTGGGAGCATTGTTATTGAGGTCACCAAACGATATAGTTGTGATGTTGTAGGTGTGACCCCTGATGTAGTATTTTGTGACTCCAATGTAGTTGTATTTGGCACTTATGTAGACCTATTAAAATATGACATTGATGAAATTGTATTAAACTATGGTGTAAATTCCAGAATATTCGGGCATATTTTGTTTTGTAATCATCCTGGCAGTAGATAACTTGCCAATGTGTAAATGCTGCCACATTTTGTAGTTTGTAACATTCAGAAATCAAATCTGGTTAATATATGGCATTGTTGGAGTCATTTTATGCCGTCCAAATGTGTTAAGTAATCTAGTATAATCTTCTCAACATTATAACATGCAGGCTTTATAACATGCAAGAATGACATTGAAAACCTGAATCACGTGAGGATAGAAATTCCAGTCATCGTTATCTTCAAAATATAAGAAACCAAAGTGTATTAAAGCTTCATACATATTCAAAATACATTCAAAGTCTCAATCTGCAGTTCAAAAAGCTTCATACATTTATAGATCCCACTACATCCCACTACACATGCTTCAAATCTGCAACCTTGAAAATTCTGCAACTTCAAAACTTGAAACTGCAGATCTGACAACCAAAATACCTGTTGAACCCAGATCTGAGTATGATGAATGAGTTACAAAAGTCTTTAGACCCACAAAATATTAATTACGGTTTGAGGCAGTTGCTGCAGCCCACAAGTGATCCTTGTACACCTTCCCATTATATCCTTTTGACTTCAGATTTGCATGAATATGGCGAAGACAACATCTATGTGCAATATCAGCAAAATCATCAACGAGAGCATGTCCCAAGCCCTGTAAGTAAACAAGTGCACTATCAGTATTTATTTAACCAAAATTGGGAAGTTAATATCAAGGTAATCAAATAATGCACAAAATTATTGAAGACCTTTTGTCTGTCGCTCATAAATGTCCATCCATGATCAACAGTTGATCCAATGTCTTCCAACAACAAACTCATAAACCAAGTCCACGAGTCCCGAGTCTCGGCCTCAACAGCGGCGTATGCAATTGGGAACATATCGTTGTTCCCGTCTATCCCAATAGCACAAAGTAGCTGGCCACCATACTGGCCCTTCAGATGACATCCGTCAACACATACAATGGGCCTACAATGCCTGAAACCTGCCTTGCATTCAGCAAGGCATATGTAAAACCTTTTGAAGTGGTCACCATTTTTACAAAGAATGACGGTGGTACCTGGATTCGACTTCTCAAGGGCCAGAGCATATTGGCCTGTATACTTGAACTGCTAGGTCTGATTCCAATGGACCATCAGACGTGCTAATTTTTTCGCTCTGTAGCATCGGTGTAAAGGCACCTCAATATGAAAGTCTCTCCGAATTTGCCCCCTCAATGCCTGAACCGACCAATTCGGGTTATCTCTAAAGTTTGGCAAATAACGGTGCACCAAGAACTCAACATTGCACTTGGAATTCTTATAGTGTGCCCTGCACGTGTGCTCTGAAATAAAAGACTTTATCTGGATCCCGTCATAATTCCTCATCTTTGAGGCAAAGAGGTAGAACTCACAATCATCCTCAGGACACCGGGCCTATACCCGGATCTTGTCATGTTTCAAATAGAGGTAGTCGAAGTGCTTATGTATTGAATACCTTCTTAAAGACTTACGTAACAGCTTGGTTGAAGGAAAAATGAGACCTTTTTCAAGTGTCACATCACCCCGCATCTCAAGGTCCTCATCAAACTCGGAAAAATTCTTCCCTCGGGGAGCGTCATCACTGTCAGATCTCTCCGTACTTCTCAAGTCATCCTCAACCTCGTGTTTGGACACAATTTGAGCATCAACATTCATATTCGGCCTCGACATACTTGGAAAAGCCCCAAACCAGTCAACATTCCCAATGATGTTGCATGCACCCTTAACCCCTGGGCTAACAACATCCTCATACGCATCAGGTTCATAATCTCTTGCTTCAGGGAAGTCACTGATATCAGTTCCATAATCAGAGTGATTTTCAGATTCACCCTCATCATCTTCTAAGTCATCAACCCCATCTATATCCTCATGTGCCTCCCCACATATATAACCAATTTGTTCCCCAACCTCCTCCTCAACAACTACATCGTCAAAACTACTATCCACTCCCCCTCCTATATCCTCAATCAACTCAGCCTCCTCGATTACATGCTCCACAAATATATTTAGAACCCTCCTATTCTCACTCCGTGATCTATTGATCAGATTTAAAACATCCTTATTAGTCTTAAATGATCTAATAGAAGTCCACTTCTCATCATCAAACATATACCATAGATCGCCCGTATTAAGATACCCAAGTCCCTTCACCACATACCCAATCTCCATCACCGAAATATAGTCAGGATGTATCCTTCCAACCTCATCAACCTTACCTCCTGAATATATTTTGCCCCCGCCTCCAAGAAATTGCACGCCATGATATATAAATATCTATAGCGCACCTCCTACAAAATAACGTAATAAATTCACGTTTCATGAGATGCATTTTTCGGGTCAAACATGACTTAATAAACAACAATAGAATACGTTAATAAAAAAATTGGCACCACTATCTTTATGTACGTCGAAAAGTATGGAACCACTACTTCACTTTAATTGCATGTGCATAGACGTATTGAATGAGTACAAATCAAACTATTGTTCTACGTGTATAAGAATATACAACAAAATAAATAGTTCTTTCATTTACTTTCTTTGTCTTTTTTTCACCATCTTTTTTTGTCTTTCTTTTCCCCAATAATTCTACATCGGTGGCTTGGCTTAGAATATGAGACAAGATATACGAAAAAGTAAATAACGACAAGCCAAAAACAAGGACTCAAAAAATTGGATTTGCCTCCACTAAAAGACAACAAATTTATCGATTTCGGTAGTGAAATAAAAACAGTCTTTATGTACTAATGTACCTAGCAACTTTTCAGTTTCAATGATGATAAATAACAACAAGAGAACCACTCATTATACCGACAGAGAGGGACCCATTCACTCCACAAGCATTTGACGAGAATAAAGAACATAAAAGGTCCCCTACCTCCTGACATTACGCACTGCCGAGTGACCCACTTCGTAGAGAGTAATCGCGTCCTCCGTCGGTGTTGATTCAAACTCAGATTGTGAAGGAAAACACACTAGCAAAGGAGAAATTTCAAAGCTTCACAGCAGATATCGCAAGGGCTCACAGTGGGGGGGATTTTGGCACTCTGAAAAAATATAAAATCTGCGAATTTAGTGAACTATCTCGATTGGGCTCACAGTGGGTGGGGGAGGGGGGATTTTGGCAGGACGAAGACACTTGAAAAAGTGAATGACGCGAGTGGTCTTTTGCTGCAGCAAGGACAAACAACAGTCTGCTGTTCGTTTTGAGTGTAAGGGCATTTGAGTAAATGACATATGAATTTCTATTAAAGCTAGGACGACAACGTTTTGATTATGGTGAATTGTCCCTCTGATATGGCGCCAAATGTATGCCACGTGTGAACGTCGATGACGTGGCAGAGACTACATTTAGTAATTTGGATGGAGGAGTGACGGAAGGGTGTTTTTGTAAAAATGGGAATACTTAAGGGGGATAAATGCAAAATTGGTCCCTGTGCTATACGCAAAAATCGATTTAGTCCCTGTGATATGAAAATCATCGATTTAGTCCTTGTGATTTCAGAAAGTGATAAAATCAGTCCCTGATGGAGGACCAATAATAAACGAAAATAGAATCACAGGGACTAAATCGATGCTTTTTATATCACAGGGACTAAATCGATTTTTGCGTATAGCATAGGGACTGATTATGCATTTATCCCTACTTAAGGACTAAATTTTTTAAGATTGAAAGTGAGGGACTAAATTGAAAAAATGCCTAAAACCTAGGGACTAAAGTTCCAATTTCCCTAAATATAACTACAGCACGCATACCAATGAAGTTAACATCACATAAAAATTCTCACAAAACACCTGAACCGAACATCCCCTACATTAACAGTTGTATCCGTAGCAAGAACTAAAGCAAAAATAAAAATCAGGATATATTCGGTTAGAGTAAAAATGAAGAATTTTAAGGGAGTTGTGAATATTTATGTTGAATAGTATTTTATTGGTGTTTGTGTAAAGTGGAGAGAGAAATGATTTGATGTAATTGTTTAATAAAAAAATATTGGAGTTATGTGAAAAAGTATATAGAGAGAAAATTTATGTTGAATAAAAAAATAAAAAGTTGTTTGAGATTGTGTAAAATGTATTGGTGTTTGTGTTTAAATTCTGAATATGTTCGGTGGTAGTTTTGTGAATGTATTTGAATCCTGAAAAAATGTAGGAAACGAACATAACCCAAGTAATTTTTATTGTCTATCACTAAAATTTTTATTGGTGATCTTATAAGGATAGAACATTTGATTTCTTGTTAATCTTAAATGTCTAACTCTTTCTGATTTTTGTTGGTATAAAGATGTTTTATTTTCCAAAGTTTTACATCAAGATGACTGTCACCAATCTTATTGAAAAGAAAATTTTATAGCCGGTCTTTCATATTATTTTGCTCAAAAAGTTCGTTTTAATCTTGCTGATTCTGACGGCATTATTTCTTATGATAAGCTTACTTATGGTGATATTATTAATATGATTAATAAAACTGGTCTTTGGATTTGTAATAATTTTCGTTTAAAAAAGACTTTAGAATTTGATAAGAAAATTAACCGACCTGAGTTGAGATATTTTTGTGAACAATATGGTTATCCCTCTCTTGTTTCTCCTTCTAAACAAAAACATCGTTTTCCTCTATTTTCTCGCAAATCTAAATATTCTTCTAAAAAATATCACAAAAAGCGACATACTTCTTATAAACATGAGAAACCCTCTCTTCCTTTTAAACCATCTTCTTCAAAGAAAAAACCATCATTTAAATTTACATCCAAAACTAAAGCTGTTTGATGAAAATGTGGTAAACCTGACCATTTTGCTTCAAAATGTTTTTCTAAAAAATAAATTCAACAACTAGATATTTATTCGGATCTCAACGATAAACTTTTCTCTATATTTCTTCAATCTACTCCTCCCTCTGATGAAGAAGACTTTTCAATATATCAAATCAATAATACATCTCATTCTACTTCTTCTCCTTCATCTGAATATGATATGATCAAACTTTACAATTGTAAAGATGATAATTGTTCTTGTACTACCAAACAAATCTTTGTTTAAACAAAAACATAAAATTTACTTTTTGACGCAATCACACAGATATCTAATCCTGAAACATAACAAACTTATCTTTTAAAAATGAAAGAAATGTTTGCTGAATCAGCTTCTTCTTCTTCTTCTTCTCTCCCATCCCAAGATGTTTCTGGTATTCATTATAATTATAATAATATTATAGCTCGCTTTTCGTCGACGGATACCTGACCTATTACTTTACAAGATCTTCAAAATGAAATCCATATTCTTAAACAAGAAATCAAATCTTTACAAAACAAGCAACAATCACATGAGCAAATTACTAATCAACTTCTTGCTGAGATTTGTCTTCTTAAAGTTAATACTTCTTCTTCTTCGTCGTCACCACTACCAAATCCTACTCCCATCCTTTTTGATATCTCGTCTTCTTCTAATCCTCCACCTTTTTTACCTGAAGAACCTTTTATTCAATTAATTGATATAATTATCTTCCAAAAATGGTGTGCTAAAGTTACTCTTCGTATTAAAGATTTTACTTTAACTACAATCGCTTTAATTGACTATGGTGCAGATCTTAATTGTATCCAGAAAGGTCTTATTGATTCCAAATATTTTGAAAAAATCATTGAACGTCTTTTCCAAGCGGATAGAAGGAAAATGATTATTAATTATAAAATTCCTAATGTTCATATTTGTAATAATGAATTTTGTTTCCAAACGACCTTTGTTTTAGTTAAAAATTTTTCTTCTACATTAATTCTTGGTAATCCCTTTCTTGCTTTACTTTACCCATTTATTGTCACCGAATAAGGCATTACCTCCCGTGTTCTAGGACATGATGTCCAATTTCGATTTTATTATCCCCTATTTCTCGAGATATTCAGCTTCTTAAACATTTGTCTGTGAAGAAGGAAATTAATCTTCTTACTCAGGCCAAAATTCCTCGTAAAAAGAAACATTTATCTTCTTTACAAAATGAAATTCTTTATAAATAAATTGATGAACAACTTAAAGATCATGCTCTCCAACAGGATATTACAAGCTTTGCTCAACAAATGGAATCTGAAATTTGTTCTTCACTTCCAAATGCTTTTTGGAATCGCACGAAACATGTCATTACTCTTCCTTATATTTTTTTGAATGAAATATTCCTACCAAAGCTCGACCGATTTAGTTGAATCAAGAGCTTTTAGCTTTATGTAAAACGAAATTTCTGATCTACTCTAAAAAGGTTTAATTCGTAAATCTAAATCACCTTGGAGTTGTGCTGCTTTCTATGTACAGGGCCAAGCTGAATTAGAACAAGGTGTTCCTCGACTTGTTATAAACTATAAACCTTTAAATAAAGTGTTATAATGGATTCGATATCCAATCCCCAACAAAAAAGACATGTTAAACAGGTTATACGATTCTACTATTTTTTCCAAATTTGATATGAAATCTGGGTTTTATCAAATATAAATTGCTGAAGCTGATCGTTATAAAACTGCTTTTACTGTTCCTTTTGGACATTTTGAATGGAATGTTATGCCCTTTGGTTTAAAAAATGCACCATTTGAATTTAAAAATATAATAAATGATATTTTTAATCCTTATTCTTCCTTTTCTATTGTTTATATTGATGATGTTTTAATCTTTTCTAAATCCATTAAAAAATATTGGTTCCATTTACATAAATTTGTTAACATTATAAAACCAATGGTCTTGTTGTTTTGGCTCCCAAAATCAAACTTTTTCAATCTAAGATACACTTTCTCGGTCATAATATTCATCATGGTACTCTTACTCCTATTTCTCGCACAATAGCCTTTGCTGATAAATTTCCTGATCAAATTATTGATAAGACTCAACTACAATGTTTTTTTAGGCAATTTGAATTATGTTGGTGAATTCTATAAAAATTTTCGTACCATATGCCAACCCCTCTTCGCTCGTCTCTGTAAGAAGCCCCCTCCATGGACTTCTCTGCATACTGATATTGTCAAACAAATTAAACTGCATGTTAAACATTTACCCTGTTTAGGTATTGCATCTCCTCCTGCATTTAAAATTATTGAAACTGATGCATCGAATATTGGATATGGTGGCATACTCAAACAACGCATGCATAACACAGATAACGAACAAATTGTTCGCTTTCATTCCGGTGCATGGAATCCTACACAACAAAAATATAGTTGTGTCAAATAAGAAATTTTATCTATTGTTCTTTGCATTTCTAAATTTCAAGACGACTTATTATATCAAAAATTTCTAGTACGTGTTGATTGTAAATCTGCTAAAGATATTCTTTTAAAAGATGTGAAAAATCTTGCCTCCAAACATCTATTTGCTCATTGGCAAGACATTTTATCTGTTTTTGATATTGAATATATCAAAGGAGAATCCAACTCACTCCCTGATTTTCTTACTCGTGAATTTCTACAGGGCAAATGAGTTCTTCTAAATCTTCGGCTTCTTCTTCAAAACCTATCAATACTCCTCGTAAATTAACCACTATAGATTTCTTATCAGATAACTTATTCCCTCCATTTCAGCCTCGCGGCCCATCTCCTTCTCATATGCCTAGACCTTCTCTTCATCCTGGCACTGTTCCTCTCAATAATACACCTTTACTCTTCTTGGCAATATCCCTTCAGTCACCCCACGACCTCCTCTTCCTCCCATGGATAAGACTTTTAGTCAAAAAGCCCAAGAAACCGATCACCAAAAAGATAAAACCCAATCTCTTCCTTACAATTCTAATGATATTATGATAGCCAAATCTTATATATGACATGTAGCATTTGTCGAGGATCCATATCATACCCTTGCTGTTCCCTACCAAACAGCAAGTTAGATATTACCTCCAGGATGAAACTTTATTCCCAAAAACCCCATGTTTACCCAAGCTTTTTATTAATATATTTTGCATGATACCAAGTCCGTCGAATTTGAACAGACTCCCTGTAAGTATAATCCTTCTTATATTGGATTTTCAAAATTTACCATCCAATGAATTGTTTCATCTAAAGAATAGGGACAACCAGGGACTCTCCGAGCCCTGTCTGTACCTTACACAAATTTGAAAAATATAACTTATTATGATTATATTGATGCATGGACTTTTGCTTTATTTTTTGAAAATACAAACCATCGTCATACTTGGTTTATTCGATTCAAAAGGATTTTCTTACTCATATCCTATTCCTCGTTGGTTTCTCCAATGATGAGATCGGTTTGGTCCAAATATTACTCTTTTTCCTACTCCTCTTAAACAAGCTTTTGACCAATGGGCTTTATGTCCTCATGATACCCCTTCTATCCAAAAATATCCTACCATGAAGAATCCCTCTATCAAAGATATGCCTCATCTTCTTCGTTTCTATATCCAGTTTAATCTGTTACCTTGGATATTCAGTTGGAAATTTGTCTTCACTTACCATGATACCCTTAAAATATTATCTCATAAGTTTTTTGTTAAATTCTGGACTGTTTTCACCTATGATACCACCTTGTTTGCCCTTGCTAAAGCCAAACATACCCAAGAAACACATCCCTAATTCCTTGCTCAACGCAGTCAGATACAGGCCAAACTTGAGGCTGCTAAATCTCGTGATGATTATAAAAAATAATTACTTGAAGTCCTCTCACAACTTTCTAAGGAAGATGATACTCAACCATAACCCGATACTCTTGATATATCAAGCACAAATAATTTTTACATTCCAACATTTGAAGATGAACAAGATCCCTACGCAGTATTTGACTTTTCTCCTGATGATGTCACTGCCATCAGTCAACACCTTACAGATGAGTAAAGATACTGAATACTGAAGATAACTATGGATTTGATATTGAAGATAACTTTGCTAACAAGAAGATAACTTTTCCGACAAAAACAGTTAGATTCCTATAAAACCCTTTACCGACATATAATAAATGACTATTTTGCCCTCTGACAAAAATACCTCTCCTTTTACTACAGTACCAGGATAATGTTGTCCTTTCCATACCCTTTCTACCTCTATAAAACCAAAGTCTCTCGGTCAAGACTCAGAGTTCACATTACGATTACCATTCTCTCTCAAGCTACCTATATCTCTCTCTAACTTTCAACCTTCAACCTTCAACCGTCTCTTACTATAATCTTCATATTTCCTTTGTAAAACTTTATGTCTTTGATTTACTTTCTGCAAACGTTACTCTGTTCAAATCAAGTTATGATTTCCATTGTTGTTGTTTTAATTACCATTACATTACTGTTACCGCCTACATGGACGGTTCTACCTGCTTTCTTATATTTATATACATTGTATAGTTGTTTTCTGATAAGCATTTACACACGTTTACCCTCTGGGACTTATATATATATATATATATTTGGAAACAGAAAGCACTAAACAACAAAGAACATAATCATGGGGGTCCGTCCCCTCGTACAACCAAGTCAAGGAAGAAAAATGCTCAGAAAAAATAGGGATGCCTCCAAGCTCTACTTTGGAAGCAGCCTAACAAGCGAGTAGGTGCACAACAGTGTTTGCACCCCTATTTACTAGACTAACCGACCAATCAAGCAGTGGGGATAAAGAACGACGAATATCCCAGATGGAATGGTTGATACGCCAGTCAACACACTTTGGATAGGATTGGATGGACTTGATGACATCAGACGAGTCGCACTCTAGGATAACTTGCTGCCAGCCACGATCAAATACTTTCAAGAGACCAATTTTGGCTGCAAGAGCTTCCCCTTCCACAGGAGAGCCAACATCAATTTTGTCAACAAAAGGGTTTAACACAACGCCTTGGTGATCACGACAAACAGCCGCTGCTATTGCAAACTTATCTCTGAAAGCTAAATCAGTGTTGATCTTAATAAAAGGAGTGGGCGGCGGCCAGGGATGTACACGAGGAAGAATTGATCTCCAAGCTTTTGAATGGCCAGATGAGAGTCTAAGAATACGATTTGCGAGGACACTCACCTTAACCTGCTTTCCATCACGAATCAGTTTATTGCGACTCCACCATACCATATCCACCATATTAGTGGCAAAAGGCAAGAATCTATGGGTTTGTTCAGGAGAAATACCATGTCTCTGATCTGGTCGAAAGAGGCATTCAAGCCACTTTGCCATTGACAAATGGGCAAGGCGAAGTGAATCCATAAGCCATGTATCATTCATCTTCTTCATCAACGTAAGTGGGAGTTGATTTTTCATCTAACACTTCAAAGGCTTAAAAAATTTGCGGCTGAGTGCCAAGCACAACCACCCAGGGGCAGCAATGACAGCATATATGGGGCAAACTTTTCCTGAAAAATTTCTCCATGGCTAGCCATGGGGTGTCTCTCTCCCCACTCTATGTTTGATGACATAAAGAAAACTGTAACCCGGTTTGCATCTGTCAACCATTCTTTTTTTATGAGTGTATTTTCCTAAACCCAGAGGCTACCAGACTTTTCTATATTTTTTGATTTCCATAACAATTTTTGCTTCGTCAAACCAGAATGATGGTGGCTCACCTGATTCTTGAAATAACTGGTTGATGTTTGAGTTGTTGTGGAGGGATTTCTTCAGGTAATTGGACTGACGGTAAATTTTCGCTTGCACTTATATTCTAGTATCTCATGTTTCTTTGTCCTTGATGAACCTGTCATTCCCTTAGGCTCTCATATCTATATGCTATTATATGGCATACCCTTCATTTTAAGACATATCGTTAGTGATTCATTTTCATTTTGTTAGAAATAAAAAATGTAAACTGATAAAAAATTATTTATACTAAGAGAGTGAGACAATAGATAAATGAGACAAAAGATTTAAGTGGTTCGGTCCATAGACCTACATCCACTGTGGGAAGGCCCAACTGGGCAGATTTGTTTTCACTTATGTTTTTGATGAGGTTATATTGAGGCTTTTTATGAGCCTTTGATTTTAATAGCCCGCATTGCTTTAGAAATGTGAGACTCTAATATTTTAACACTCCCCCACAAACTCAAGGTGGACACACGTTGAATTTGAACTTACAAAAAATAATTCAAGGGAAAAAAAAAACTATAGAAGGTCGCCGGACTGATGTCGGAAGGTCGCCGGATTGATGCCGGAGTGATGCCAGAAGGTCACTGGAAGGCTTAAGAAAAGAACTAAATTAGTCCAAACTGGACTGGGCCTAAACTAGGCCAAGCTAATCTAACAAAAGTGTTAGCCAACATGGGCCAAAGGATCAAAATGACTTTGATACCATGTTAGAAATAAAAAAATTAAAATGTTAAAAAATTATTTATACTAAGAGAGGGAGAGAATAGATAAGTGCGACAAAAGATTTAAGTGATTCGGTCCACAGACCTACATCTCATATTTGTTTTCTCGTTTATATTTTTGATGAGGTTACATTGAGGCTTTTTGTAAGCCTTTGATTTCAATAGCCCATATTGCTTTAGCAATGTGAGACTTTAATATTTTTAACACTCCCCCACAAACTCAAGGTGGACACACGTTGAGTTTGAACTTACAAAAAATAATTCAAAGGAAAATAAAAACGCCAGAAGGTCGCCGAAGTGGTGCCGGAAGGTTGCCAGACTTATGTCGGTAAGTCGTCGGACTAATGCCAGGAAGTCACCGGACTGATGCCGGAAGGTCGTCGGACTAATGTCGGGAAGTCGCCGAATTGATGTAGGAAGGTTGTCGGATTGATGTCGGAGGGTCGACGGACTGATGCCTGGAAGTCGCCAGACTGATGCTAGAAGTCACCGGATTGTTGCTGGGAAGTCGCTGGATTGATGCCGGATGGTCGCCGGAAGGCCTAAGAAAAGAACTAAATCGGTCCAAAATGGACTGGGCCTAAACTAAGCTAAGCTAAGCCAACAAGAATGCTGGCCAGCATGGGCCAAAGGATCGAAATGGCTCTGATACCATGTTAGAAATAAAAAATTTAAACTGATAAAAAATTATTTATACTAAGAGAGGGAGAGAATAGATAAGTGAGACAAAAGATTTAAGTGGTTTGTTCCATAGACCTAAATCCACTGTGGGAAGGCCCAACTGGGCAGATTTGTTTTCTCACTTATGTTTTTGATGAGGTTACATTGAGGCTTATTTGTTTTCTCACTTATATTTTTGATGAGGTTACATTGAGACTTTTTATAAGCTTTTGATTTCAATAGCCCACATTGCTTTAGCAATTTGAGACTAATATTTTTAACACATTTATCACAGAAAGCTAGTGAGCGACAGTGATAGTTGAATATGTATCTTTAATTTCTCCTAAACCTACTGATGTTCTTGCATCACCTGTTGATTGCATATTCATTACCAAGAAATACAGTTCAAAGCAGCTTGAGGCTGCTCCAGCCATAGCCTGTACGGGTGCCCTTTCTTAAGCAATAAAATGTACTGCAGATTGAAAGAAAAATTGTCCTAGCATTTTGCTTGCTTGCGCTTCTTTATAAGTTTCCAAGATGTAGCGGTTAGTGTTGTGGAGTAGGCTCGTTTAAGAAGAGTTGTTCGTTGTTGAACTTCTGGCTGCAAAATAAATGGTTGAATATGGAAACTTTGTCTTGTTCTAGAGATGGCTACTTCCCTTCCCTTCCAAACATTTTGCTATCACGAGCCCTCTCATGAATAGTAGATCCTCTTGGTTCTGCTTGTCATCCTTTGTGCTCATCTATAGAGCCCGATCCCCACAGGCCCAGTCCAACCCTGGTTTTCAGCCTGCAAGACCTGGGCTTGTTAGGCCCAGATCCTTTATTTTTTAATATGTAGAGGGTGAAACAATGCTGTTTCACCCTCTGCCTTAAAAAATAATTCAAAATTCAAAACGTAAAACGAAAAACGAAAAACGAAAAACGAAAAACGAAAAAAAACTCAAAACATGTTTTCTTTCACCGTTGACTCCTCTCTCTCTCTCTCTTTCTCTCTTCGAATTTTCCCTCCCTCTCTCTTTCTCGCCGACCGCCGCATCATTGTGCCCATTGCCGATCGTCCACCGCCGCACGACCTTCACCATTGCAGCTGCACCGCAGCACCAGCGTCCAGCCGCTACGCCGCACCACTGCAGCTGCTCCTACACCGCACGGTCCACACCAGCATCCAGCCACTACGCCGCACCACTGCAGCTGCGCCTGCACCTCACGGTTCGCTCCAGCGTCCGCCGTCCAGAAGACCATACGACAGATGGTGAACTGATCTCAGTGTCTCACCTCTCTCACTCTCAGACTCTCAGTCTCTCTCTGCCATGACCCACCGCGACACCTCCCTCGGTCCACACTCCACAGTCTCTCTCTCTTTTGCTCTCTGCGACTTCCGGCTCAACCTCTGTCTCTCTCTCTAAACTCTAAACTCTCGGTCTCGGTCTCTGCCCGTCTCTCTTGGCTCTCAGCTCTCTCTCAAATCAAATTATTTTGATTTTTGACGGTTTCAATTTTTGCAGGATCTTCGAGATTTTCACTAGGACCTCCGACCCCTAGTATGTCTCTCTATTCAAGATTCTCTATCTATAATTAAGTAGAAAAATTCATTTATTTAATATGCTAAAAATGCTTTAGGGTGGAATTTTATGATTTGTGAAATTATTGGAGGATGAGATTGAATTGGTTTGGATATTTGTAGATTGTGAAATTGTTGGAGGATGAGATTGAATTGGTTTGAATATTTATGGTTTGTGAAATTGTTGGAAGATGAGATTGAATTGGTTTGGAATTTGGATATATGTGATTTGTGAAACTGTTTATTTGAATTGGTTTGTGAAATTGTTTTCATTTTTGAATAATTTAATTGTAATATCAATTGAATGCAATGTAATTAGATTGAAATTTGGATTTGAATTAGAGATTTTGAAATTTTGTGAAATTGGGGATTTTTTAAATAGTATTATTTTAATTAATTTGATTGTAATATCAATTGAGTGCAATGAAATTAGATTGTAATTAGGGATTTTGACATTTTGTGAAATTGGGGATTTTTGTAATAGTATCATTTTTAATTAATTTGATTGTAATATCAATTGAGTGCAATGAAATTAGATTCTAATTTGGATTTGAATTAGAGATTTTGACATTTTGTGAAATTGAGAATTTTTGTAATAGTATCATTTTTAATTAATTTGATTGTAATATCAATTAAATGCAATGTAATTAGATTGAAATTTGGATTTGGATTTGAATTAATAAGATTGAAATTTGGATTTGGATTAATTAAATTGGAATTTGGATTTTTGAGTTGTGATCCAATTGATTGATTGTCTTCACTTTGTTTAGATAGTGGAATTTGTAACTTTAAGAAAATTTTTGAGTTGTGATCAAATCGATATTGTAATTCTAAGAAAATTTTTTGCATTACGAAAGAAAAAAATTCTTGTCATTTTGCGTTTAAAGTTCGACCCCATGAGTTTTGATCCAGGATCCACCACTAAAGAGCCCTCTTATAAATAGTAGATCCTCTTGGTTCTGCTTGTCATCCTTTGTGCTCATCTATATATTAATGAAAGAAATTATATCTAGTACGGCCATCTGGGTTCTCTATGCAACTTTATTCTAAATAGAGCTTTTAAAACTTTGAGTTTCGTGGCTATGGGTTTCTTTTTAAGATTTCTAATGCATTTTCGATTTTAGGTGATAGGTCCTAAAGTTATTAGTCTCATTTCACCACGTCTAGCTTCTCTGCCACGTAAAAGAGGGGGGAGGCAACCTAAGCCCATCTTACGGTTGATTTGCTCTATAGAGCTGTCTTCTTGCCCCTGTTTTTTGTTCTACGTAACTTGGGAACGACATGACTGCCCAGCCACTAACAGCAACATCGTTACACTGGAGAACTTCAGATGGCACCTCCTCGACAGGCACGTTTCCTTGATAATCAACATCTCTTCCCCAATGAGCTAACTCATGTGCCAAACCATTTGCCTTACGTGGAACCCATTGCATCCGCCATCTGTTGTGATTACTAAGTAATGCCTTCATAGTTTCCACTTCGCCTTCAATAATCCAATCCGACATGGTGTCCGCATGTATAACTTGATTAATAACAGAAAGTGAATCTCCTTCCATAACCACATCTTCTACCAAGCATTCCTCCGCCAATGAACAAGCCAAGCGAGCCGCCCGAGCTTCGCCTTTAAGTAGATTATCTCTTTGGGATTTGTAACTAAGGATCCGAATAATTCTACCTCTGTAATCCCTGCTCACAGCTGCTAAAGACATAACACCATCCTTTACAGACGCATCAAAGTTAATTTTCAAAGAATCAGCTTGGGGGGTTGCCATTCCACCACTTGAAGATTAGCAGCCCAGTCCCAAACGCTACTGTGCTCCTCAAAACTGCACTTAATTAATCGAATACCTTCCATGATTTGTAACCCTTTCCCCTTATGAACCAATTGATTTCTCATCCAGCAGATAGAGTCAAGCGTAATTGCCACTGCCAGCAACAACTTCGGCCACCTCTCCTGGTCAGACCTTGGCAAATTGCGCACATCAAGAATAAACTGCAACCATCTATTAATTGAAGAATGACTAAAGCATTTTGTTCTCATAGGCCATGGCCCATTCCACCACATCTGCACACTTACAGGACAACCAAGAAATAAATGTTTATATGTTTCCTCATGGTGTTGACCTAGAGGACAACCCATAGTGCTCACATCATGATCACGATAAAAACGTGCCACATTCCATCTAAGAGGCAAAGCTTGTGCTGCCACTTTCCACAGAAAAAATTTCAATCGGGGTTGCATTTTCAGCCCCCATATTTTCTTCCATTCGTGGGGAGATAAAACACCTGCAACCTCAAAATACCTGTGTTGATCAAACAAATAGGCATCTTTGACGGAATATACTCCTTTGGCATTGATAATCCAACGAGATACATCTATTCAAGAATCCCCAGATAATGGAATATCTAAAATTGCCTCAGTAGAGGAAGGTTGAAAAATCTCACGTATCAGCCCTTCCTTCCAGCTTCTTGTCTCCGGGTGAATCAGATTGCTCACCCTGTTCAATCTACGATCCACAACCACCCCCACTTTCAAGCGAGGAATAAATTTTGGGAGCCCAGGGACCCACGATTCACACCACAGGTTCACCCCTCGCCACCCTTGATGTTCCAACAGAAACCGACCTCAATTAGATCCCTTGTTTGCAAGATACTCCTCCATGCCTAAGACGCCTCTTGCCCCGTTCTAATATGAAGTAAATCTCTACCATGACAATATTTAGCTGCTAATGCTTGTACCCAGAGGCTATTGTGATTTGTCATCATTTCCCAACCTCTCTTTGCCATTAAGACACGATTAAAAGCTTCCATTCGCCTTAAACTAAGCCCACCCGAATTTTTTGGTTTGCAAATGCTCTCCCAAGCCTTTGGGTGAAAATGACTATGCTCATCAGTGAACCCCCACCAAAATTGCTTCAGTCGCATATCAATAGACCTGCACACTTTTTTAGGTAGCAAAAAGACTAACATAAAATAAGAAGGGATTGCCGAAGCTACCGTTTGAATCAAGATAGTCCGCCCCGCTTGTGAGAGCGTTCGAGCCTTCCATCCAGCCAGTCCTTTATCCGCCCTCTCTTGAATCTCCCTACAGGCCTCCGTTTTCAATCGTGGAAAGCAAAGTGGGAGCCCAAGACATTTACCTGTCTCCACAACAACTGGAATCCGCATAATCTGAGTAATACGATCCCTCCGCTCCCGTTCCATATTCTTGCTAAAGTGAAGGGAGGATTTCGTTGGGTTGATCACTTGCCCGGACCAGTTTGCAAACTTTTGCATGCACCTTTGGAGGGTGCTAACTTCACTCTTATTAGCTCTACAAAATATCATAATATCATCTGCAAACAAGAGGTTAGAAACTGCAAGAGCAGCTCGTGCTATCTTTATCCCACGAATGTTACCACGTTCTTCCTCCCTGTGAATCAACCTCGATAGTACTGCAGTCACCAAAACAAATAAAAAAGGAGAGAGAGGGTCTCCCTGCCTTAGCCCACATCCTTGTTGAAACAGCCCATATGGTGACCTGTTTAGCAAAATTGAATAGGACACTGTTGAAAGGCATTGATAAATCCATTGCCTCCACCGGTCATGAAACCCCAAGCATTTGAGTACTTCCATAAGAAAACCCCAATTCACCTTATCATAAGCCTTTGCCATGTCCATTTTAACAGCCAACAGTCCGCCTCTCCCTGTTTTCCTCTTTAAAACTTGCATGATCTCATGGACCAAGATTAAATTCTCTTGGATTATCCTATTAGGGACAAATGCATTCTGATTAGAGGAAACTAGTTTATGCAGCACCCGTTTTAATCTAGAGGCCAAAATCTTTGAGATAATCTTATAACAAACATTGCAAAGACTCAATGGTCGGAATTGAGTGATCTTCTCAGGAGCATCTAGCTTCGAAATGAGATTAATAAAAGAATGGTTAATATGCTTGAGTAAGTAACCATTCAAGAAAAAGTTACGAACCATCTTGACGAATTTTTCATTGACTATGGGCCAGTACTTTTGAAAAAACATGGCTATAAATCCATCAGGGCCTGGGGCCTTAGAACCCCCAATGCTATTTACGACCTGCCATATTTCCTCTCTACCCAAAATCCTGCACAACATCCTATTATCCTCTTCATTAATGCATTCCGGGAAAAAGTTTTCCAGTCCCCTAGGATACGTGACCAGACTAGCAGTAAATAGGCTCTTGAAGTAATTAACAACATGCTGTCCAATATCTTCTCTTCCAAGAATCCATGTACCTTCCTCATCTCGAAGAGCCTCGATACAATTTCGTTGCCTTCTCGCAATGGTAGATAAATGAAAAAATCTTGTATTTAAATCTGGTGTGTGTAGCCATGTAATTCTAGACTTAGCACACCACAACTGCTATTCTTTCTTCCTTTCCTGAAGGACCCGCGACTCCTCCATATTGCTAATATGTTGTTGAACTATCTCAAGGTTAGACTACAATGACTTGATTTTAGATTGGATTTTACAAAATACTTCCATGTTCCAGCATCTTAAGGCCACCTTGGTCGCCTTAAGAAGCTGGCACAACGAATAAGGAGATCCAGCCCCATTAAATTGCCAAGCATCCCTGACAACTTGAAAAATGCGTTCATCATCAGCCCAAAAAGGTTCAAACCTAAAAGGGCGAGGGTTATAGTCTTGATCTCCAGTCAAATCTAAAAGTAATAGAGCGTGATCAGAAGCATATCGAGGTAAATGCATAATAGTGGCTCTTGGGAAAAGCTCACGCCATGCACCATTTGCCATCCCCCTATCAAGCCGCTCTATAATACGCCCCTGCCCTATACGACCGTTAGACCATGTATACGGATTGCCAGAAAATCCCATATCCAGCATGCCCAAATTCCACATAAATCTCTGCATATCTTCGGTGATGGAAGTTGCACCCTCCAAACGGCCTCCCCATTTGTCTCCTTGATTAAGGACGACATTAAAGTCGCTGAAGCATAACCACGGTCCCACAAAATCCCTCCCACTATTCTCCAACGCATACCAAAACATAGATTTATCATTCCAATTAGCGGGGCCATACACAAACGACAATAACCAAACTTGGTCCGGTGGATCAGACCTTACAAGCAGATTCACAAAACTATGACAGTAGCAAAGTACATCAATAACCACTCCCATTTTCCATGCTACAAGTAGACCCCCTCTCCTACCCTTAGGAGGTACTTCCAAAACGTGCTCATAACCCAACTGCACTACCCGACTACGAAGGTTAAGAGCCATATTTTCCGCAATACAAAAAACCTTAGGGAGGTACTGCCTAATAATCCCCTTGAGATGTCGCTCTGCCGCAGGCGTCCGATACCCGCGACAATTCCAGTATAAAAACTTCATTTTGGAGGGGGGTAAGTTAAGGCCCGCCTCCCCGGCCATCGAAATTCCCATTCTTGACTCTATCTGGACTTCCGTGCTTTGAAAGTTGTCTTTCTTTTTGTTTCGGTGCTTCCCTCCCTCATATTGAGCCTTACTTTTGAGCTTCAACCCACAGCGAGCAGATATCTTACTCTGACTGCTCCCCACTAAGGGGTGCTTCTTGTGAAAGAGACGAAATAAAGGAAGGTTGCTCCCCATAGCGGACACATCTTCCTCCATATGTAAACGGTTACTCTCACGGTCTGGGGCCTCTAAGTCTGAATTTCCACATTTCTTGGGCTGGATGCTCATTGTAGAACTCTCTTCCTATGCATGATTCAGCCCTCCTTATTTTAGAATATTTGGTCTCCTCACTTTTCCAACAAATGGGTTTGATGGAGCTGGAGTACCCTCCTTCAGAATGGAAGGGACGTCCTTTGGAGGAGTGAGCTCCAAAGAAACTAACACAATGGGGCTGCCCAACACTGGGTCTAGCCTAACACTTTCCTCTTCAGCCCCACTCGCCTTAGACAAAGCATTGTCTCCTGCACATTGCTTGTCATGCATATATGGGTAAAAGACAGAGGAAAGAACAACTTGTTCATAATTAGCTTTCAGTGTGTTAGGGATCTCTTGTAAACGTTGCTCTTCCGTTGCTTTGAGGTGCTGAAGAAGCTCTCCACATGGCAGAATCATAGTTGGGCTATCTAGATTTCATTCAGGTTCTGTGCCGGGTCCCCCTCCTCGAAAACCGAATCACTAGGCACCACCTGAAGCCCTTTCATAGCCCCTGAAGACGTGTGCATCCCGAGCAGCTTTGCGTGACGTGCTTCACAAGTCAACTGTGTATTGCAAACCTCCTGGTACTGGTCCACCTGCACAATAACGTCGCTGGTCAGCACCACATAGGTGTTGAGCATCTAGATTTTTCTGCATATGATCTCGACACCGGTACAATCGCACCAGGAGAGAGACGCTGCTCTCTAGGAGCACTCACAGTTGGCCCTATTTGGCGACCCTTGGGACAGCGAAACATCAACCTTCATCCATGGCCCAAATGACTGTTCCTCTTTATCCCCTTTGTTTGCCGTGATCTCAGTCACACAAGCAGATTCAAAATGCCCCAACATACCACATTGGTAACAAACGCTAGCTAGTCTTTCATACCGGAAATGAATTCTGATAGGTGGCAGCTCACCCCTACACAATGAATAACCTGAAGGAATAGGGACCAAAGTATTGGGCATCACACGAACACAAATGAATGGCCCACACCAAATCTTTTTATCCGCTCTGCCCTCAATCTCTAGAACATGCCCAATCGCTTCCCCCACAGATCTTGTCGTCTTCTCATTAGAACGATCCATAGGAAGCCCATGAATCTGCACCCAGATTGGGCACAAATCTAAATTAATTTCTTGCCATGCAAGGCTAGGTGACCAAGAGTGCAAAGCCATCAAGTATCCTTTAACAGTCCACGGTTGCTTCTCTAGGACCTTTTCACGGGCACCCGAAGAGCTAAACTCAAATAAGAAGATATTGGTCGCCAGTTCAGAGACTTCCAGGTAGGAAACAAATGATCATGCTTTCCTCAAAATGTTGCTTACCACATGGAGACGCAGAGTTTTCTCAGCCACCCACTAGTACCAGCCCAGACTCCACTTCTGCCTCCACCGAATCCTTCCATGAGGGAGGCGGCTCAATCCCCAACCCCAAAGCTTGAGTTTTCTCTATAAGTTGCTCCATTGCCTGATCTTCACCCCTTTGCTCCATCAGTATCAGTCTAAATTGTAGGAATCATGAAACAAAAAATAGCGCTCGAAGAATGCCCAACGCCACATGGAGGAAGCAAATAAATAGACTGCAAGAGAAAGGAACCCCACACAAAATCCAAGCTGGACGCAGAAGGACGCGCAGAGAGGGAGCAGGCGTGAAAGGAGAGTGGGGTGGCAGGCGGCGCCGCCCCAACCAGCCGCCGACGAGGTCTGAAATTACGACCGCAACTCAGAAAAGCCATGACTTCGGGAAAACCACCTAAACGTGTACGGAGACGCGTGGCATTTTTCAATGGACGGCAAGAATGCTCTCTTTGTTGATTATCTTCTTGCCCCTGTTGCAGTGCTCAAAATTATGGATGCCCGCCATTAGAAACAAGCCAATTTCCTAAACTGAGCCAAGATATTATTTCGCTCTGAATCTTTTTTTTTCTTTCTTTAATTATGTCCATGCATATTACATAGCGACCTCTAAATTTTGTCCCAGCAATAAAAGAAAGGGACAACAGCTCAGAAAGACGGGACGAAAGAAGGGACTACGTTGAAAAAATGTCTTGAAGGGGAAATAAATAAAGGGTCAATTACAATTTTTACCATCGAATTATCACTCTATTCTAAAAAAACTCCTTAAATTATGACTCCTTACAAATGAACAAGTTGGACCGCTTAGAAAAAAAAAAAAAAAAAAACAAGTTGGACCTTTTTTGTGCAAAAATACCAAAGTGCCCACATTTGTTGCTTTTTCAAATTCAGTGTCATTCCAGATTTGGGCAAATTTGCGTTGACAGATATAACCACGGTTTTCTCCAATTAGGTGGGAAAGGGAGAGAATTTAGTATTTTCATGCAATGAAGGTTTCACGTGTTTATGAAGGTTTTTTAGAATGAAGTACTAGTTCAATGGGGAAAATTGTAATTAACTCATAAACAAAATAATATGGGGTAAGATTTCGGGAGAAAACGTTGATGATAACTTCTCATATGATGTGTGAAACTTTGAGGGAAGACAGGACAATGAAAATAACCCAGAGCGACATGAAGTACACAAAGGTAACCCATGCCCAAAGCCTCGGCCCCCCCAGTTCTGCACCAAATGTTAGACGCCTAACTACCAGAACGGCAATACACCCTACTGAAGTGAAGAAGAAAACAAGCAATGAGAAGCTTAGTCCCTTTGCATTCTGGATCCGGAGTGGTTCTCTACATGCAAAGAAATTGTAAGCGGTATCAATAAGCCACGGAATGCCGATGCCAACATATATATTCACTGAATTGCTGCAGAAAAAGAAAAAAGACAGGAGGAAAAATCAATTTTAAGTATCTGACAAATTCTACACTGCCTCTGCATAAGAACAACATTCATTAACGAGGGGTCAATGAATTGAAAGGCTTAACTCATGGGGCCTTTTAAAACCTTCCAACACTGTACCCTGGAAGGAAAAATATAAAGAGAAGCTACAAACCACAACTTTCCATTTGATGGGCGAGATGCTAGAGAGTTCTATACCTCTCAGAATCCACAAATTGTACATATTTACAAATACCAACTGTGACCCTCAGGTTTGTAGACTATTTGTGTGTGTTGGGGGGGAGGGGGTTGGTTTATAGTGCTACAGTAACAGACAATTATGCAGAGTTCCCTCTCCTGTTTCTCATGGATGAGGTATAAGTTTCTTTTCTTGGTTCTTGCAAGATATGTAACAATAGCAATTGGCACTTAAATGGTAACTTCCAACTTGTTGAATCCTATTTAACAGCTGGGAAGAAACTTGGACACAAGGAATTTATTGTGTAACCATTGAGATATCAGCCGGTGAACTCCTTTTTGAAAGATTCTGGTCCTTTCCAGTACCATTAAAGCCTTAATATGTAAAAGGACATAAAATTGGAATTAGAGCTTGAATGATACCTGCAAGTGATGTTCGCAATGGCAGAGTCTGCTGTCGTCTGACGTTGAGCAGCAATCTTACTTGCCACTAAATCTGGCCATGAAGTTCCACTTGCTAATGCTGTAAACGCTATGACATATGCATTTATTCCTGAAGAAGAGAACAACATAAATAATGGATAATCTTTTGATTGTAAGCAAAGTTAATTTTGTCATCAACCATTTACTGTGTTTTTTATTTCAGGAGAGGAAGGAAAACTGTGACACAACTTATAAGATCTGTCAGCTCAGTTACTATGTAAGATATCCCACTGATGAAAACTAGAGAGCAGATGAATGCAATCCAGCCATGAGCAATACTATAAGGAGGCACAAAAGCAAACAGAAGTCTCCAGGGTGCAAGAAGCGACTGCCAGAAAATTCTTGCCAGTCGCGGATAGACATTGTTCAGTTGTCTTGATTCTGTGCTTTTCAACTGTTCCAAGGAACTAAAAGTCATTTACAAGAACTTTTTTACAATAATTGCAGAGGTTAAAATAAAAAATTACACAGGGAACATTATGGGCTAGAGGTAAACAAAAAGAGTTGAATTCAATTCTGTGTCATCTCACAAAATTTTGGAGAAAAATAAATGCATTTAAACAAAGGTACCAGGCCCCAAACTAATCTAATATATTCATACGAGTTCTCTAGTTAAAAATTTTAAATATGAAAAATGGATGCGTGGGCTTAGATGCTGAAGTCAGTGAGGTAAGATTCCCTGCACTCTTTTTACATGATTGAACAAGAAGATGATTCAAAGGAAGTTGCATTCCCAAAACTTCGTAGGCAGATGCAGGTGAAGAAAGAAAAACAAAAAGCTACTGAAACTAAAATGTTCTTTCAATAGTATTCAATGTTTGCAGCATGAAATATGATACCACCAGTGCATCTGTAAATTGCTTTTTCCAAAGTTTGAGCACATGTGAATCTTCTGAAGTGATATTGCTCTGGATATCTTTATGGGAACATTCAGCAGGATCATCATTGCCCGGCACCTTTTGACACGAAGGAACTGCATGCAAAATTTCAGATGGACGAATCCAGTTTTGATGTAAGAGCTACAAGAATAATAGGAAGTTCAATAATGTTATGATCACTATAGTCCAGAAGTAATCGTTTCTCAGTCATAGCTTAGGAGGACATCAATACAGTTTTGCTGTACCTTCACTCTGTTTGACGTGTACCGCATAAGACAATATTCTTATAATTCACATATTCATAAAACCTAAAACCTTGTTCATACATGAACATACAAGTTTGCATGGGTGCAGACCAAGTCATTTTTATCCTAATTGATGAAGCTTCTACTGACCCTTCTTTGTCATCCTCCTCTTCCTACAAGAGACAACCCAAAAAGTCTTCTTTCAACTTTAGGTCACGGGATGCACCTCATCTAATCGAGTTCATCAACAAAATGGACAGATAAAAAAAATGATACCAGAAACCCATTAAACAAAGGAGTTCCCTGTCCTTATTCGCGGCCTTGAGTAAGAAAAGTTAATGCTTCGGATAGCATCAAATTATTTACATAATGATTGCTGTTCTACAGATGGAATTGAGACCTAGCTCTGCAAAACACCTACCAAATAGTCTTCCAATCACCTTTGACATCCATGTAATACAGATTAATTGTACGTTAAGCTACTGCGTTCATTCAATTTATTAATCTCTTTCCTAAATAGAAACCAATCATATCTCAGATAGGCCCGAAACAAAAAGAAAAACACTCAAACCTTGCTCTTAAATTGCAACAACCCAAGGCAACGCTAGTCACATGTGCTTAGACTTCAAAATGACTAGTCAATGTTACTTTTGATGCCCCTTAAAATCATTATAAGGCTAAATTCTACCTAGTAAGGACCCAATGTGGGACTTGATCTTTCATCTATTTTTCATTCCCCACTCATGTGGGATTGGTGTATCGCACAAGTAATGAAGATCCTACAAAAATTCCAATATCAAAGCGAATCCTAAGAACTTTTATAAGAAGAAAGAAACCTGTATTACAGTGTTTGCAAGCCGTTTCACTGGAACAAGCAACATTTCCTTGTTAAAGAAAGAAGATACAGTTCGACTTCAGATAAGAGCCTTTTAAGAAAATGTTCTGAAGATTAAAAAGAATTTCATCATAGTTAGGCATGTCCGACAGGTACCTGTTTCACTTTTTGCATGGATGGAGAAAATATCAACAACGCCACTGATTCCATCTTCCCCAACTTGATGCATCTCAAATAAATTACAGACATTGCACTCATGTTTGCATGAAGAGGCTTCAGCTGGCACCCAGTCATCTGGCCTCTCAGTTCTTGTCCTTGACATAAAAAAAAATTCACAGAAGGACAAAATGACTGTTGTCTTACCAGAATAAGTCACTGACTAAAACCAAAGGAAAAAGAAGGTGATATATCCCAGTGTTAAACAAGTTTTTCTGTTGACAGCGATGAAGAAGAAAGGAGAACATACAGAGGAAGAGACAAGTAAGGCCAACGCTTGTCTTGAGCATAAGCATGAATCAGCAGTAACCCATATTGCAGCACTGTCAGAAAGGCCTCCAACAGTGTAACCACATTTGGGGACCATACCTACAGCATAATGAACAATCTTTCCTTCATAGTGTTCTTGATACACATCATCCAGAATCTAAATGATGCATCCAATTTTGGGGTAAAAAATACCTGCTCCAACCAGGAGTGGAGACAGCACATCATCATCCCCTATGCCTACGGACACTATACAATCTAATGAAACCAGCTACAAGTGCAAAGATCTCCGATTCTAGTTGTTTTGTTGATGGCATTTGTGATATCAATTTATGGCACTGCACATGTATGTATAGCCATGGGCAATATACAAGCAGGCACATATTAACATCACTTCAGCTCCTATCAAAGGCTAAATGAGACTTTCATCTGACTGAATATTTTGTGCACTATTATAGTCTCTGCAGAGGCACTGGCACAAAAGGAAGAAAGCAAAAGGAAAAAGGAAAAAAATCACAAGGTTTCACAGAGGAGAACAATATCTTTATATTACCTCTAATATTATGTACAACCAGATATAAGCCCAAAAGGACCAAAAGAGCTCCACAAGCCAAACTCCTATGTCAGATATCTTTTTCAACTCTCCAGCTTTCGGAATTACAACACAAACAGCATGGATGGGGAAAAGGTCGAATGCAGCAGAGCCAACAAGAGTTGCAGGACCCAAACCTGTAATTTACAGGGATAAAGAACATCACGAATATGAAAACTAGAAAGTATTTGTCACAAATATTTATGTATGTACTAAGTCAGAAGTGAAGGATATATTTTTCATTTTTACATCAAACAAATCGTGTGGTGAACATCTACAGTATTGCTGACATCTTGGTGCATTTTACTTATTGACTGGCATCAAGCAAAGGAACTTGAGGGATCATATTTTTCAGAAGCAAATCATGGATCCCTTCTTAATCATATATGTTATACACAAATACGAATGACGGTGAAGGCAGCCCAAAGGTGGAATGGAGAGAAAGATTTCAAGTTTCTTTGACTATACTGCTGATCTGACGAGACTTTATTCAGATTATTAGACAGTATGTCCACCCTATAGTAATAGAGAATCGTGCATATCAACTGGAAGAGGTTTCTACTGAGATATGTATGGCAAATATCTCTTATAACATGCATCATAAATCTCAATTCCTGAAAAACGGTGTAATTGAGTAAGTTGGCATAAATTCTAAAAATCTCATTTTGTACAAAAAAATAATAATTTCTGCAACCAACCTCCAGCATACAGCTTGCCAATGTTTCGTATGGCATCAATAGTTGCTAATGATATTTGAGGAAAGCTAGTCCCAAAGGCCAAGAGGGTAATGTCTGCAATTGTGTAATTCCAGACCTTTTCATGTCTAACAGTTTCCATATTGGTGGAATGATTTATCTCTACCACTTTCCGTGTTTGCTTCACTACATTTTCCATTGAACGGAAGAAACGAGCGGTTATAGCTGACAACCCAATGAAACAGTAAGCAAGACCAAGAATATACAATAAGGCCCGAATGCCAGCCCCAATGTCGGTTTCAAAACGGACTAGCAAGTAGCTTTGACATTTTTCAAGCGCAACACTATGGGAGACACCCGATATGTTCCCTGCAATATGCTTATGTACAGAGGCCATCTGAAAAAGTCCCAAATAGAACATCTACGACGATGACAAAACAGTAAGAAGACCTGAAACACAACAGTTTTTGCTCCGAATCAGTAAGAATGACCACATATCAAAAGCAATAAGGGAGATAAAGTATAAAAAGAAGTCCGAAACATGAATGATACTAGAACAAGCAAACCAAGGGGTAGCCTACATCGTTTCCCTCTCTTTTTACATACAGAAAAATGTGTTGCTCCACTTAAAAGCCAACGCACGAGGTTAACTGCTAAGCTCAATACAATCATTTTGGAATAGAAATTTACATCCGTAATTCAATCTCAATCAAAATAAATGGATAAACAAATATACTCGAAGCTACTAACTCACTGATGCCCTTCAGCAAAATCGAATTACATGCAAAATCTTGATCTTTGGCTTGCACGATTGTAGAATGCAAACAACAATCACTCTTGATACTTTTTACACTACAAAAACAATAAAAGGGAATAAAAAAAGGGACAAATTGGCATTTTAACCTTAAATTTTACCTCTTTTATTTTTTTATTCCTTAATTTTATTTTTTCAAATTTTTTAGTCCTTCAAATTATATTTCGTTCAGATAAGCGAGGATCAGATTTTTCTTACCCCACGTGTCGACGCTTGTGGCAGTGACTCATCGGTGAAATTCGACTTCCAATTGTAAAGTTCAATCAGAATACGGACAATTTCATTGTTATTTTCCAGAAGGGCGAGGAAATTCAAAACAAACTCTGACTCCTTTTAAAATAAAAAGGGCGAGGAAAGAAAGTAATTTCATCACTTCTAATCCAGCAACATATTTAATGAAGTGCAACAGAAGAAAATCCAGTTCGATCATTCCACCGTTTGATGCATTTTCAAAGCACATTTTTTCCAACATTCTTAATCAGAACAGTACCGATTAATTCTCTCTACCTGTCTGTCCTTCGGAATCAACAAAACTGCTTTCTAAATTCGACATCGAAACCCTAGGAGTGAGAGAGAGGAGGGAATCGAGGAAATTGAAAACAAAGTAGAGGAAGAGGAAGAGGAGGCATACATTGTCCTTGAGCTTGCGGATGATCTTGCGTCACGCTTACCAGTTACCTGAACGAAATGGGCTCTAAACGACGTCAGATTGAACTTTCCTTTCACATTTCTCAACACACAGGTGCGTATTTCTTTGTCAGCTGACGTGGCTTTTTTCTTTCCTAAT
Organism: Myrica gale; assembly: GCA_963930655.1. Lineage (NCBI taxonomy): Eukaryota > Viridiplantae > Streptophyta > Magnoliopsida > Fagales > Myricaceae > Myrica > Myrica gale. Next base: position 13,402,021 of record OZ005610.1, on the reverse strand, counting down.
AAATCAGACGGATCTACGACTGTGTTTGTATTGTAAAATTTTATCTCCTAAAATTTTAACATAATAAAATATTACAATATAATCTCTCTTCCCCATTAAATCATTATTTTTCACTCCAAAAGATATAAAAAATTACATCTCTTCACTTTTCACTAAACTCAATACCTAAGGGTGTGTTTGAGAGATGTTTTAAAGTGAGTTTTTCATGTTTTAAATCTCGGAAACACCCTTTCAAAGCCAAACAAATAATTTTGGCCCCTACGGAGAGATATGGCCTATGAAATTTTTTGCCCGGCCCAACCACTTCATCATTTCTATTAATAGAAATTCTCATTTCATCCGGCCCTAACACTTCATTGTTTCCAACCTAACTTCTTCGCAGACTCTTTCCCCCAATTTCTACCACTGCTCTTCATTTTCAACCTAACTGTTCCGGCCCTACCACCGCATTTCTTCCGGCCCTTCTCCTTCCTCTGCCCAGTCAGTGAGCCCGAAACTCTCCTGCCTCCTCCACGGTGAATGAACCCTCAATTGCTCCTGCCTCTTGCACCGTCACCGAACCCTAGGAGTGAGAGAGAGGAGGAAATCGAGGAAATTGAAAACAAAGTAGAGGAAGAGGAAGAGGAAGAGGAAGAGGAGGCATACATTGTCCTTGAGCTCGCGGATGATCTTGTGTCACGCTTACCAGTTACCTAAACGAAATGGGCTCTAAACGACGTCAGATTGAACTTTCCTTTCACATTTCTCAACACACAGGTGCGTATTTCTTTGTCAGCTGACGTGACTTTTTTCTTTCTTAATAAATCAGACGGATCTATGGCTGTGTTTGTATTGTAAAATTTTACATATCCTAACATAATAAAATATTACAATATAATCTCTCTCCCATCAAATCATTATTTTTCACTCCAAAAAATATAAAAAATTACATCTTTTCACTTTTCACTAAACTCAATACCTAAAATTTTAACAACACACGAAATGTTATTTCATAACAAAAAAATTTAAATCAAAGATTAAAAAATTTTAAAAAATTGAAACTCAAAAGCTAAAAATAAAAAGAAAATAAAATTTTAGGACTAAAATATTAATTTTTCAAAAGAAAAAGACACGAGACTCCAAATTACAATTAATCCTCCACTCAAAACTAAATTTCATGTCATTTAGCTCCAAAGACAATGACTTTTATGTGGGAAGACAGCTGGGCTTTAAGTGGCTCTTAATGGAGTTTGTGTTGACTTGGTCTTATTAGGTGCTGTTAGTTGGTTGGCAATAGTGACACGGTAGTGGAAGAGTAAAGTTTACAAATAATGCTGGTAGTGATGTTTTATTATTTTATGATAGTGTTATTAGTGGGTCAGATACTTTATCCGCGTTTTAGTGTTATCAGTGCGTCAGTGGCTTTAAGTGGCTCTTAATGGAGTTTATTTTATGATAGTGTTATTAGTGGGTCAGATACTTTGTGATCTGACTCAGGGAGCACTGAAATTAAAAATATATTTGAAGATAAATTATTCTTCAAGAGTAATGACAGTGGTCTGAGCCCAGTGGCGGATTTCCAAAGACAATAATGGAAGTCGTGCTCATCATCAGAGGTCGAGACGTGCATGGTTTGTAATCGTTTCGTTTTGGGAATAATCAATCACCAAAATTGTATATTCTGGCATGCACCAAAATACTATCAACATTGTAACCACTTCGAGCGGAAGCAGAGCTGCCCACATCAATCGGGTTTTAAACTCGTATGCACACTTCTTGGCTCAATGGGTCGTGTCCACTAATTTTAGTGGATGCATACTAGCTTCTTCGCTTTCTTCTTTTTGGCTTTTTAGTGGGATGCATACCAGCTTCTTCACTTTTTTTCCTTTTAGCTTTTTAATGGGACTGACCCACCCTAACTTGTGGTCTGTGTTGAATTTTATTACTTTTTTTTTTGTTTGTTTAAGGCTAAAATATAACATTTGTTCCTGACCTTTTCTTGAAAATGCTCATAAGGTTCAATTTTTTTTTTTTTCCTGCTATCCATGTGGTTTTATGCTTTTCTCATGCATGTCACTCCATCTATTTTCTATTAAGTTTTGGACGGAAATTGCTAACTGAACACCCTCTACGTAATTGCTGACTATACATGCCATGCCATCATTTGAACTTGAAAATGCCTTGCCCCTACCACGTCATTTAAAAATTTCACCCATATGTCCCCCATCGACCTCCCTGGATGTCATCCCACTCTTTCCTTAATTCAGCCCAGGGTTCCTTCTTCCCCAAAGCAGCCGACGAACCCTTCTTCCCCGAATTTAGAGCGACAGCGAGATTATCTTGTGAAAAGGGCACAGACAGAAACCGTCCACACAGATGATTGAGGGAAACTCGAAAACCGTTTCCATAAGATTTAATAAAAAGATAATAAGAGTTCATAGAAATGACAGATACGATTATAGTTATACGAGGATCTCCCTCCAATTGTACGGCAGACAAAATTAGAAATATGGGTTGTTGAATCATAATATATGTTGTTTGCTTAATTCTCCTTTTTATATATATTTCTTCTTTGTCCTATGCCTGAGCCATGTGTGCCCTCCTGCCCCAAGATATTAGGAACCTCGGGCAAGTTTTTTTTTTTTTTTTCCTGAAATTAACAAGGATATTGTTCTCCGAATAGAACCTCCCGTAACGTGTAAGCAACATATGCAGCCTTGTATATGGGCCTAGAGGCCACCGCCCTTCTTCGAGCAAGAGATCCAACAGAACGACAACATGCAGGTGGAAGAGGGGTTCTTCATCTAGTGGTGGGTAAGGGTGGGAACTGACCCAACGGAAGGGACGAAATGGTCGATTAAGGGTATTTTTTGTAAATAACGTGGCAAGGGCACATAAGGGATTTCAAGTTCAAATGTTGGCGTATCATGAACAATGGCTGAGAGTTGCAACCCAGTCAGCAATGTGGACACCTGTTCTAATATTACTGGATAATACGTGGAGGGTGCTTAACCAGTCAAAAAATTTCAGTCAAAAACCTAATGGAAAATAGATGGAGAGACATGTAAGAAAACACATAAAACTATAGGGATAACGACAAAAAAATTGAATCCTAAATGTAATTTTAGGAAAAAGGCCATATTATAGGAACACATCTTATATTTTAGCCTTTGTTTAATGCAATTCAAATTTCTTACCAAAAAAAACCAAAATCTTACGTGCATTTTGATCAAAACTGAGAGCAAAACAAAGAGGAATTCTAGTCGTACTGCGAGACTGCCTCACAACACTCTTTACGTGTTTTATTTTGAAATTATTTGACGTGTTATTTAAATCACTACTTCGCAGTCGGACAAAAAAATTAAAAGAAATAATATCTATCAAAAGAGATCTTCCAAAAAAAAAGGTGAGCAACCGAGGAAACAAGAAACACGTGAAAAAAGAAGCACGCGGAATTTAGAAGATGTTCTTTTTATAAAAAATTGTAAGATTTGTAGGATGTTTTATAAAATTGTGAATATTTATGTAAGTTGAAGAAATGTCCTTTTCGAAGTGTGTGTGTTATATTTTTCTTTTTCTTTTTTTTTTTGTTGGATTTTAAAGAGTGTTTTGGTGTTCGACTTGATGAGGACTGTCGTTAGGGGTGTTCAAAAATCACTTAATTCGACTCACCGATCTAAATCCGACCCGGGTCGAGCGAAATCGGATATTGATTCGGAGTCGGATAGTTTTGAAAGAAATTCTATTGATTTGGGTCGGAGTAGGATATCCGGATGTAAATTCGATTATACTCGACTCGACCCGAATTCAAACGTTTAGTTAAACGCTCGTTTAACGCCCCCATCCTTTTATTCGCGAATCGTGTTTCCCTTCCCCCCTTTCTCAATTCTCATTTTATCTCCCAACCCTTTTTAAAAAAAAAAAACTAACCTTAAGTCCGGTCTTGCCCCCTCAGCCGCCAGTTCACCTTGCCGTCACTTGTCTCCAGTCTCCTTGCAAATTCACAACCTCTTGCTCCTTAGATAGTCACCGTCAACAGGCGACAGCTCCTTCGTAGAGTGCCATACTGCCATCTAAGCTTCTCTCTCCCTCTCTCATATAGTCATATGTTATCAATTCGAATAGTTAGAAAGCATTAGTTGGTACTTGGTTGTGATATTGTTTGATTTACATTTCTGCAACTAGGGCTGCTCAAATGGATTAATTTTATAACATAATTTGATGATCTACGCATATGGATAGTGGATTAATTTGTGTAAGTAGTTGGTGATCTGAAGTCTGAACCATCTAACATCAGCAAAAAATGAAGTCGTCACAGGCTCATAGCCCTCATCCTTCGCAGCCTTACCTCAGTAAGACAATAACCTCACTGCCCTCTGGTAATTTTTTTAATGTTGTTTCCTTCATTATAAAGTTTATTATTATATTATAAAATTTATATGTTGCTTGCTGTTGTTAATTTATTGATGTTGTCACTGGCACAACCCTCAGGACATTTCATTGCTATTTGCTAGTTGCTGCATTGCTGAGTTGCTGAGTATATTCTCAGGTCAGTGTATATTCCAATAGTTTATAAATTATTAATGAATATACTTATATGGAGATTGGAGGTCAGGGCTTGTTGAATTTTTTATTGAATTGGTTTGTTGGAGATTGGAGATTGACTTGTTGAATTGCTAATTGGTTGGTCTATTATATGCTGAATTGGTTTATTGTTCAATTGAATGATGCTTGCTTTTAATTTGAATGCTTTTAGCTTTCAATTTGAAATTTTAATGCTTTTAGGTTTTAGTTTTGATTTGTGATATGATAGTAATGGATAAAGGCAAGCGTTAATGAGAGTTTTGCTTCAAGTGGGTTTCATTCTTATTTCGGAATGCTATACTTTGAATTTAATTCTTATACCTATCTTTGGTCCCATTAGATGCCTATCTCTCTCTCTCTGAGGGAATAGTTCTCTTTCCCCATCAAATTTTTGGTTCTTCTTATCTTTCTTAATTTAAATGATTTTACTACTTTCTCGTAGGAATTGATTTTTCCAATGATCGAATTCATGGCTGTTTGTAATAGTTTGGCTTCTAAGACTAGTGGGGTGCTTTTATAAGGAGGGAATCCGTGGTTGTTTGTAATAGTTTCACCTTTGTACTTTTTGTTTTATATCTGAAACTTGATCATCACCAATAAGTCAAAAATCTTTAGCAGTTTCTGCTGAGTTTTTTTTTTTTTCATTTCTTGATTCTTTTTTTTTTTCAATCTGCAAAGGACTAAATATGTAATAATGTTACTTTGTAAACATTGTTCTTTTTTGTTTACTGTTTTTTTCTAGGCACTCAGTAAACACGGTTAGTTTTTGAATAATTTGGGATATGACTAGTTTTGCGGAATGTAGAGTCAATATAATTTGGTTGCTGAATAATGGACCAATGGTTGCTTATTTGATTAATATAATCTATTTGTTGCATATTTGGTTGTTGAATTAATTATTTATCAACTTTGTTGAATTGGGTTAATGAGTTATATAATTTAATAGATGGAACAAATAAACTTTGATGATTTGGGTACCCCTACTAATGGTACTCCTGAAACGAGTGGTAGTGGTACCCCTGAAACGGGTAATACCCTTACTTCGGGTGTTGGATCTTTCCATTATCCAGACAGTCCGATGTCTCCTGTTATTGAACTTGATGCAGAGGGAGAGGGGCCTTCTGCTACTCAACCAACTCGTGGTGGGCGACCACCATTGCCTAGAAGACAGTCCAATAAATCTAAGGCATGAGATCATTTCACAAGATTATTGATTGGTGGTGATAAACTCCCTAAGTGTACATGTAACTATTGTGGACAAATTTTAATTGTCACTCCAAATTACAAGGTACTTCATCATTGGCCAAGTATAGTGAAAAAAAGATTAGGGCAACCCTTGCTAAGATGATTGTGGTAGATGAATTGCCCTTTTTGATTGTAGAAGGTATAGGTTTAAGGAAATTGTTAAGACTCTTGAGCCTAGGTTTCCTATGCCCTCTCGATATACAGTAATGAGGGATGTTACGAGGCTCTTACTAAGGTAGACAGAGGAGTTGAAAACTATGTTTTTTTTTACTTCAGGGGTTTGTTTAACCACTAATACGTGGACTTCGATCCAAAATATCAACTACATGTGTGTTACTGGACATTTCATTGATAGTAGTTGAAAGATGCACAAAAGAATCCTAGCATTTCGTAAGATTCAAGATCACAAAGGGGCAACGATTGAAAGGGAATTAGAGAAGTGTATGCTGGAATGGAAAATTTCTCTTACTATCACTGTTAACAATTCCACTGCCAATGATAATGTCCTTGATTGGTTGAAGAAAAGAACCTTAACCAGTGATAAAACTGTTTGTGGACATGATTTCATTCATATGAGGTGTATTGCACACATCTTGAATCTAATTGTGAATGAGGGGTTGAAAGAACTTGATGAGTATGTTATTAAGGTTCGAAACCTGGTAAAGTATGTGAAGTCTTCTCCTGCTAGATTAGCAAAATTTAAAACTTGTGTGGAGAAGAAAAGAATCCAGTGTGGTTTATCTCTGTGCCTTGATGTTCCAACTAGATGGAACTCCACATACCTCATGTTAAATGTTGCTGAAAAATATCAGAGAACCATTGAGCTGTTGCAGGAAGATGATGGGTATATATATAATTACTTGAATGAGAATGGGCCATGTATGAGAGGATTGAGAGCTCCTGATGACGATGATGATTATTGGGAAAGAATTAGGACTTTTGTGAGATTTTTGCAAATTTTCTATGATGTTACGATGGGCCTCTCTGGTTCAATGTATGCCATTTCTAATTGACATTTTCAAGAAGTCTCTTACATTCATACTCATTTGATGACATATTGTGATAGTAATGATGATTTGTTGAGTGCCACGACTTTTAGAATGAAGGTGAAGTATGAAAAATATTGGGGGGATGTTGAAAAGATCAATAGGCTCTTGTTTGTGGCTGCTATCCTTGATCCATGTTACAAGATTGTCACCCTAGAATTTTGTTTCAAGAAGACTATGGGTGTTGAGGAAGGAGAAAAATTTATTGGGATATTGAAAGTGGATGTTGAGCGGTTGTTTAGGCACTAAAATAATAGGTTATCTTCAGTTGGCCCTAGGATGGGCCGTGAAACTAGTGATGACTATGACTATGACTCTCAAAGTAGTGGCAAAACAATGGGGAGCCAAAGGGGGAGTTCTAATCCTTTGTGTATCTTGCAAGAATTCCATCAATCTCGAGCATCTAGGAATTTGTTAGATTGCAAGAGTGAGTTGGAACGTTATTACTTGGAGGATGTGGAGTCCCCTGGTTCAGTGTTTGATATTTTAACTTGGTGGAAGGTTAACTCCACCAAATTTTCAGTCAAAGCACGAGATGTGCTAGCTATTTCCATCACTATCGTTGCTTCTAAGTCCGCATTCAGCACATTTTGGATCCCTCTCGGAGCTCATTGGCTCCGAAAACAGTTGAGGCTCTCATATGTGCTCAGAATTGGCTAAGGTCAACGCCCATTAGCCCTGCTCAATTTGTCTTATAAGTGGTTGAAGACTTTGAGAGCTTTAGACTGGACTCAGGTAATAATATTCTCTGAAATTCAATTCATTTATTGTTTTGGTTCTTCTTTTGTGTATATAATATTGTTTTTATTTTTTTATATAGAATTGGAAGTTGATCCTGTGCGTATCTTATGGGATGAATCTTGAATGAGTTAGATTTGGGACATCATTGTGAGTATGTGAGTAATATCTTACTTCTAATGTTGCACTTATTTGTTTCTCTTTTTATCTTACTTTTATCCTTTAGGTTCTAACAGTAATTCATTGTCTACAGAATGGAAAGCATTGCCTTTTTTAGTAATTGGAATGATATTTTGTTTACTTGGGCTTTTCATATATTCGAATGAGTTGTTTAATGTAATTTGTTTTATTTGTTAGTTTGTAGAGACTAGAAAGTGATTTAGTATTATTTTTGTTTTTATTTTGTTATTTTTGTTAAATTGTTAATTAGAATTTAGAAGTATAGAAGTAGGAAGACATTGTACGTTAATGTTTGGTTCGATTGGCATGTGATCTATAGTTAGTAGTTATATATTATATTAAAATGTGGTGATTTATTTTATACTTATATTCAAATGGGACTTTTTTAGGAAATAAGGTTGTAATTCTAAATTTTAGCAATCTGGAAAAAGGCTAAAATATGCAATTGATTTCAGCAAAAATTTTACCGTATATGAAATGGGCCCAAGCAAAATAAGGCTAAAATAATAGGTTACAGGTATCTAAAAAAAACAGCCCATTACAGAGCTTAAAATCGCCCATTACAGAGCTTAAAATCGCCCATTACAGAGCTTAAAACAGCCCAAAATCGATCTTGGCCCAACTCATAAAAATGGCCCAATTCAAAAATATGAAAAAAGCCCATTACAAAGGCCCAAATTAGTTTTGGCCCAACTCTGAATCCGATCCGATATCCGGCTCAAATCCGAATATATTGACTGGGCTAGATATATGGGTATTACGGATCAGATCGGATCCAAAATTTTCGGAGTCGGATTCGCATATGGGCCTTCTGAATCCGAAAAATTTTGGTGCCCACCTCTAACTGTCGTAAAATATGCATGCCCAAAAATATTGATATGGATATGTATATTCTTGGGAAAAATATATTTTCTGTCCTTGACTTTTGAGGTTCCAACACTTTGTCCTCTAAACTATCGATTTTGTTATATTTCGCCTCTCAACTATCAACTGTTTACACTTTGCATCTTTAGCCGTTAATTTGGACATAAGTTACTATTTTTGTTCAATGAAAATAACAATTTATCTCCATATAAAATATAATGATAAAAAAATTATGATTATGTCACTAAACCAAAATAACAATTTTTGTCCAAATTAGTGGATGAGGATGCAAAGTATAAATAGTTAGTAGTTGAAGGGCGAAATATAACGAAATTGCTAGTTTGGGTGCAAAGTGTCAAAATCCCAATAATCATGAGCGAAAAGTATAAAATATTCTTCTTCTTTTTTTGATGAAAATAACTTATATTATATATGGAGAGACCAAGAGGAAAATATAGGACAAGACAAGCAAATAAAAATAAAAAGACCACACAGACAGGAAAAACAAAACAAAGGTAAGTAAAGGAAGGCTCAAGACGGTTTAGTCTCATTAAATTTCCAAAGGCCTCGACTAAGAAGAAAGGAGGGTGGAACCTCTTTTACAAAAGAGTGAGCCATAATATTATCATCACGAGAAATGAGCCACAAATTATCATCACGAGAAATCTTGATGATAGACCGAAAAGAACACTAGAGGAGATCGAGAGCCTTTAGAACCAAGTATAAAATATTCTAGGGTTAATTACAAAAAGGGTTAATACACTTTGCCCCTTATCTTTGGGGTCATTTACACTTTGCACTCCGATGTTTTATTTTTAATACATTAGACCCATTAACTTCCACATTTTTTCACGTTGGAGCCCCAACCCAAATTGACCGTTTAAATTGACGAATTTCTTCAAAACGTGAGAGGCACGTGAATAACCCCTATGTGAGTTTACGATACTGCCCTTGACGCCAAATGATGAAGATTCTAATTAGCTTCAAAATTAAATGGACAAAAAAACCCTCAATCAATATGCGCGTTTCATTTAGCCAGAGTTAGCCCCGTCCAACGAAATTATCTCCTCCCTTCTGATTTCGAACATTCGACCAAGTCATCTTTTCCATTCTTCACTTTCTTTCTTGCCCTAACCCACGCACGAATACCCAGCAATCTGTCTTACCTTTTCATCAATTTGACTTCCCGAAGCAGAACTTAGCTCAGAAATCTCACGCATTGAAGTGTCGTTCTTGCCCTAACTGACGAGCAGCAAAAGACCCACGAAAAGGATAGGCTACACACACCCACGAAAGGTTGAGACTTTATGATTTTTTTATTACAAGTGTCTATCCTATGCCCGTTGCAATAAATTTCCCATTTTGTAGCCCAAAGTTGTGTTAGCCATTGTTTTCATGTTCCAACTCCAACTGCCTTATTCTCAAACGCAGTAGGTGTAAATTTTTAATCGAAGCATGTTGTTGCCGCTATTTTGTTCTTTTAATGCAGGAAGCATGGCAAGCCAAGGATTGCATCTCTCCACACCTCCACCTTCCATAGTTAGAAAAGGATAGGCATACCCATGAAAAGGATAGGTTGAACATATTTTGCAAGATTTGCAAGAGGTGCGTTTTTGAAAAATAGAATATGATATTCAAACCATTTGTTCCTTGTTCCATGAGTTTCAATTATGTTTCTTAGTTAGAATTGGTGTCTAAGTTAGGGTTTTTTCAAGAACCTCCGTGAATGAAAATTTTTAAATGGACTGCATGTTTCGTAGTTTTATTTAGGTTGATGCATATTCTATTGCATGGGTCCCAGTTGTTGGCTGGATTTTATGAGACCATGGGATGTCCTATAAAATATTGTTGCCAGAGTACTTTATTTCAAATAAAGTGGTCCCCTATTAGGATATCTCTGTTGGGTCGAGCATGTGGTCCCCTGGTTGTTGCCCATTAAAAGATGGTGGTCCTACGGTTGGTTAAGAAAGTATTTTGTCTCCTTTTTTGTCTCTTACTTGTTTTGGTGTGCATGTTTTTTTGTATTCATGATTTAAAGTCATATGCAAAGAATTCTACGAAAGTTGTTTCTACATCAACATTTTCTACTTTTTATTTCTTGCATATGCTCTGATTTCATGAAAATCAGCTCACTGTTGCAAATAAGACGGAGTCATTTTTTAATTTTGTTTGTTTCAGCATAGTGCATGTTTCTATAGTGTTAGTGGAAAACTTGCTTTATATTCTAGAAGGATACCCTCCATTTTGTCTGGCAGTAGGAAATGCTCCTACATCATCAGTGTACTTATTTCTATTGTGGTCAGTTTTTAAGCATCTTTATTGTACATTGTCTGCTAAGAAGGGATGTGCGATGAGTTTATGAACACTATAACCACTGACTCAGTCGGTGGCTTTCTATCTTGTGACTTTGTAGTCTCTTTAATTCTCATGAATGCCATACATTTATTGCGTAGGGAAAAAATAAGGATGTCCTACTTTCATTTTAATTTTCTCAACACATCACTGTGCACTATATTTCTCCCTTTAGATCCTTAATTTTTATGAAAAGTTTTCACATTTGTGCAGGTGAATTTGAGTTGAGCATAAAAATTCAAGTAATGGCTTCAGAATTCTTAATCTTCGAGGTTCACTTTGGAGGTAGGTTCGATAGGCAACTTGGATGTAATTACGTTGGCGGAGACATTAGTGTGTATGATGAACCGTATGATTCAGATTGTCTTTCTTTCACCGAAATTGAGACAATTGTGAAGACTTACGGCTACAACGTTCGAGACTTGATATACTATAAGGAGCCAGGAAAAATTTTGGACGAGGGGTTGAGGCTAGTCTCATTAGATCATGATGTCATTCAAATGGTAAAGTGTCACGAGGGAGAACAAGTGGTTGTTCTATATCTCCAATCATTTGCTGGTACGAGTGGGGGTGATGGGAACAATGACTGGGAGGGGGACATTGATGAAGAGGCAGAGAGGCGTCGAATAGGGGTGAATGATCCCTTTTGGAACGCAGTAGTAAGCTCAGATCATGAGCTGTTCGATGTTGATGTTGACCCATACCATGGAGACTATAGTGGCGTGGGCTCTTCAAGTGTGGGTGCGGGCCCTTCAATTCATGGTACTAACTCAGCCTGCGAGAATGAGGTCGTGGATGAGACCATACGTGACACTGAAAGAGGGAAAATGCCAATGACAGATGAGGTGGAGCACGTGTCAGATGGAGGTATTTCCATTGAGAACCTTCTTACTGTTGTTGGTTTAACATAGTTTCAGTTGAATATGATTTATAGAGTAATATGTTATGTTGTGTCCAAATACAGGTGATGACGAAGGATTGGATAGAAGTGATATTCTGGAGTCGCCTTCGAAGACCGATGACGAAGTGGAGACACCAGATGTATACCCAGGCAAAGAATTCTTGAATCAGGATATGGTCAACCTTGTTTTGAAGCTTGGTATGAAATGTCCATCTGCAACACTATTTAGAGATTGTGTTTGGGAGTTGAATATTAGTAATGGGAAGGATGTGAAGTTCATAAAAAATAATAGAGATATGGTAATCATAGTATGCCAGGATGCACCTAGATGCGAGTATAGGGTCTATCGGAGGTGGATGAAAGAGGAGAAGAGCTTCCAAGTAAGAAGTTTCAACCCCGATCATAGGTGCGCTCGTAAATATAGGAGTTCTCTTGTGAACTCCAAGTTCATCGCTGATAAGTACATTGAACAATTCAAGAGTCAACCAAATATGCCGATTGAAGCCGTTGTTGGAAACGTTAAGAGACAATGAAAGGTTGATGTTAATAACAGTCAAGTTTATCGAGCGAGAAGGAAGGTTCGGAGTATCATATTTAGGAAGCATAATGAGCAATATAATCGAGATAGGAGGATCATACCAGCTACAGAAATTGTTGTTGGCTTTTGTGCACAATCGAGATTTTGATGATTTCAATAAATGGATGAAGTTTACAAAATGGACATCTTCAAAGACAAAGACACTTGACGAAAAGTGCCAAAGACTTGAAGAAAGAAGAACAAGAAGATGCAAGGAGCTTAAAGTGAAGATTCAAGACCTTAGGGTATAATCCTTGTAACTCTTTATTTCACATTTGACAATGATTTGAATCACGCACTTGCATATCTTTCAAAACATGCATAAACCGTTTTAAGAATTATTTGAAAGATTAAAATGTTTTTATAGGTTTCAAAAACACCTCAATCAAACCTCCAAACCTTCATATACTTATGGGAAGTATGTCTTCCAATTTGGGTGTTTAAAAGTGGTTAAAAACCTTGTTTTTAAAAGAACCGGATCATGCTTAAGTTAAGGAGGTCGACCGGCTGTTCAAGCGGTCGACCGGTACTTCGACCACCTCATGTAGCGGTCGACCAGTTGGTTTTGACAAAAGAGTCGTTGAAGCTTCTGACAATATGACCGTTGGAGTAACGGTAATTTGAAGCGGTCGACCGGTTCATGTAGCGGCCGACCGGTTTGTTTTAGCAAAAACTCCCAACGACTAGTTTTCATATGTGGCCTATAAATACACCTTCATTTCGTCTAAAATGAATATCCAACGAACACATATCATTTCTACTACTTGAGAAATATTCTAAACCTTCCTATTCTATATTTCTCATAATATTCACACAAAACACACTTTCATATCCTTGTCTTTGTGTTAATAAAGAGATAGAGCTTCCATTTTCATATCTACTCTATCAAGAGAGTTTTTGTTCTTCTATCTACCTATCCAATAGAGGTGTTTCCTTTAGTGAGGTTGTTCACTAAAGAAGAAGCTTAGAGAGGGTATATCTCAAGCTTGGTTAGGTTGTGAGTGTTGAGCCCGAAAAACCACTTGGGAGGGTTTGAGTGTTGATCCCGGGAAAACACTTGTACGGTTCACTAGCACCCGGAAGCTAGTGTGTAAAAGCTATTGGAAGATAGTGGAAAACCTCAAGGCTCGGTGAAGGAGCTTGAGGGGTGGATGTAGGCGAGTTTGCCGAACCACCTAAAAATCATGTGTTTGCTTTCTTTATCCCTACTCTTTACATTTAGCACTTACATACTTGTTATATCATTATACTTGTGCTAAATTAGTATTTACTTTGCAAACACGGTTTTGGGGGGTTAATATTGAAAAGTTTAGAAAACCAATTCACCCCCCCTTTTGGGTTGCCTTAATCCTGAAACTAGGACTCACAATTGCAAGATCGCCCATACTGCAGATAGGACTTTGGGTTTCGATAACAATATGTAGTTTGATTGGTTACTATACCTTGTGATTGACAATGCCAACGAATCTTTGCCCGAAATTTCCTTCGGTGTAAGTAGGTTTCAACTGAACAGTCACACATTGGGTTTCAAAATGATGATACATTTCCAGCAGTACACGTGCTTCCACTACAGGGGGATAAATCTCTATCCAAGATTGAAATCGTAATCATGTGAGATATAAATAGTTAAATTTCTGTCCATAAAATTGGCAAGATGTTACTTCTGTTTACGCTTGCTTAACTTAGCAGAACAGATCACAATGACCCAACCTACCAAGTTGTTGTCTTATTTAAATCAAACAAGAGTAGGCAATCCTAATCTGCCATACAATGAGTAAGGGATGGGTGGTGTTATTACCATAAAGGGTTCTACAATTCATCCATTTCAAGACCATATGTTTTTTATCCAACAATTAACAAGTCAGATTTAAGGTTAGCTTCTGTACCGGTTTGACGTCATCTTCACAAAGGTGCTGAGTTGAGTTCTGGGTGTTCTGCGCAAACTTGCCGAATGCTCACCCTAATGTCTTCTTCGTGGGTTACAAGAAGAAATGAAGATTGGGAGCAAGAAAGCTGCCCAAGCTTGAACGATCGTCTTCGGTAGCAAGATTTGGTCTGTTCGTGGGTTAGACAAATATTTGAGAATAAATTGCTATGCGATTGATGAAGTCTGTACGTGGGTTTGGCGAGCTTATTTAGTTTGAAGCCAATTACAATATGAGGTGTATTTTAGTAATCAAATTAACCATGTTTATTTTGAAGCTAATTATGTTTTGGCGTCGAGGGCAGTTTCGTAAACTCACATTGGAGTCAGTCACGTGCCTCTCACATTTTGACGAAATCCGTCAATTTAAACGGTCAATTTGGGTTGGGGTCCAATGTGAAAAAATGTGGATGTTAATGGGTCCAATGTATCAAAAATAAAACATTGGGGTGCAAAGTGTAAATGACCCCAAAGATAAGGGGGAAAAGTGTATTTAACCTTTAAAAAAACTCTCATGAACTTACATATCAATCTCAAATACCCCCTATACAAAAAATTGTTACAACCCAGCCCCATTATATTACGTGGCACGTTGCAATTCGGATTTTCACCTAGAATGAGCCACAAAATTATCATCACGAGAAATCTTGCACGTTGCAATCGTGCACATTTTCCATCTCACGTGCCCTAATAGTTCGACTGAACATCAACCCCACTTAACGATGCGGTGTGTTTTTAAAGAACATAACTGTTGCAATATTTAATTATTTTCCCTTTATGCCCTAACCAAATGGTGCATTTTGGGTGCGTATGTCAGAAACCACCGAGTTTCACTTCCTTTGCCTTTGATACAAACCCATTCCTTCTGAAATTCATCTCTGTCTGAAGGTAGCCATTGACACTTGGGGTTGCTATTGAAATTGTCTCCGCCTTTTGGTGTTATTTAAATCACCTTTGTCTGAAGGTGGGCTCTTTTCACATTTTTCACCCAATTCATATGATATTGACCTTCTTATAGTAGTTTTGCGAATGGGTCATCGTGTGATGCTTTATGCTGTGTCTGTGGGTGACAGGTTAATGTATTTTGTTTTATTATCGTTTAGTTTATTTATGCCTTTTGTGAGGGGTACCACACAAGAAGAATGAGTTGTCATTTAGTTTATATTAGTGTGAATGGGTAAGGGGGCCATTGTATGGAGTCATGGTCTGTCCTTTTTCTTAGAATCTGAAGTCAATGTAGGGGGAGGGGGAGGGACCACACGGGAGGCTTAGTGCTCGGGTTTTTAAAAGCACATTCTTCTTTGTTTGTTTCTGCCATAGTATTTGGGTATGCTTGTCCAGATATGTTTTTGTCTTTATCTGTTATTGTCTTCATATGCTATTGTCCTTATCTGTTTTTTCCTTTAGTCCCACATTTTAGGTAAGAACTCCCCTAGCAACAAAGTAAACAGTTCAAGAAACTATTGTTTCCTACGTAACATTTATTCAGATAGTCAATGGCATATGATTACATTTGGATGTCTGTCTTGTGAAGTTCCTTTTTATTTATGGTATGTTTTCATAATGTATGCATCTTAGGTATCCACATATATACTAAGTTAATGCAGTGTGCATTTATGTTTATTAATGCACTGCAATTCCAGACATCCGTAAGGAGTTATATACTAATAACTGGTTCACACTTGGTAGGGTTGATCTATAACACTCTTTTTGTACAAAGCTTGAAGGAAATTCTTTTGGAGGTTGGATACCATCTTCATTTTCTAGATTGACTTCTTTGACAGACTTGTAAGTATGTACTACTTTAAACTTCTTTTCTGAAGTATTTGTTTTATGTATTTCATATGTTCTATATTTATGCTGTGACTTCGAGGAATTTATTGAACCCTTTGAACTTTGTATTACAGGAAAACCACTCTCTTCCACTACCTAAAGTGGAGGGTGATCAACATGCACAAGCACGTGCTCTTGCCACTCTATACTCTTATCCTGTTTTAAGTAAAACATTTTTGCTGTTATATGGCAATAGAGCTGCATTAACTATAGTGAGTAAATGCCAGAATGATGTAAGGGATTATTGAGTTGCATTATACCATTTGAACGTTCTCAAAAGTTTCTCTTGTCAAATCAACAGAGTTAGTCGTTTGCAATTTTTCTTAGATGTCAAGGATTTTATTCCTCCAAAGAAACAAAAACCAACAATGCTAAACTTTTTTAGCTGTTACCAAAGTACATTTAGTTTAAACTTCCATTAAGATTCCTTAAGTAAGAAAAATGATGCAAGTGACTGAAATTTAACCTGAATTTTATACTTACCCTACTCAAGACCTCATTATGGAGACGAATTCATTAGACTAAAGATTGTAATACTGTTGCAAAAGTCACTTTATTCTTTTGTCACTTGCATTCGACAAAAGTTTTTGTCTTGTATTAGAAATATGCAGGGTCATTATCAATGACCACTAAATTTGTGTTGTTTAAGGTAAACTACGGGGGACGGTTTCAGAAGCTACTCCGCAATGAGTACATTGGCAGCAAGAAGACATTGCATCACGAGCCACGGGATATGGACTTGCTGTCCTTCTTTGAGCCTGAAGCATTATGTAAAGAGTATGGATACACTCAGGATGACTTGATGTACTATGCTCACCTAGCAAAGTCGCTTGACGAAGGGTTGGTGCTGATATCGTCAGATGTGGACGTGTTGGAGATGGTGAGTTGCCATAAAGGACACATTACAATTATTCTTTACGTGGTTGCATTTGTGTCACGCCACATGCCAGTACTTACCCCTTAAGCTCACCTAGTGTAATGGTATGCACACAAGAGGAGATTACGATACAAATTAATCCTATAAAGTCCTGGTAATTGGCTTTAAAAAAGTTTAGCATAAAATGTTTACTTGAAAATTTATTTTGAAATTAGAAATAGAACATTTCAAATAATTCTTGAAGTTGGGAATTTTGACTAAAAAAATAAAACGATAAAAAATATTGGACACTTAAGAAATTGGCAATGGAACTTAATTTGGACAAATTAAAAGAAGAAATGAAAGTAAAGAAAATAAAGAAAATATGGCATACAAAAATTGGAGTAGGAGAAATTTTTGAAAATATAAACAGTTCCATTATGATCACGGATTTTCTCTTTTACAAACATCATTCATGAGGAAAATAAAAGTAAGAGGAAATAAGTACAAAAGTGGAAGCTGCCTAAAGCTTTCCGCACTAAAGTGTTCGTGAACTAACTGTCTGATCCAAACTAACAAAAGAGTGACAACTGCTAAAGTTTACTAATCATTCGGCTCGGTGTCAGAGGACAAATCTATAAACTCTGTCTCTTTGATACCCTCCGCCGGCGAGAGAGGGACAATGTGTAGAAGAGCTGGATCTACATCTACTAACCCGAAGTCTTCCACGTAGAGAAGATGGAGCAGGGGTGGACCTTTGAGGTACCATTGGGGTTCATACCCCATGTACACTTCCAATGTGTCAGTGACATACGTCAAAATCTTGATGACTAATACATGTGAGTCAAAATCTGCTCGCTTATGAATATCTTCATCTGTCAAGTTTGATGACCGCTGCAGTACATACAAAAAAATAAACAAACAAAAGGGGTGAGTTCTACTAACTCAGTAAGGGGGAATAAGGGAACCAAACATGCAGTGATATAAAACAGAAGTACCAGAATTATAGAATAATCAATCATAGAGCAATGTTCATAGTAAACCAATAAATGCATTATGAATGATGTAATGCATAATGAATGTATCCATTTTCCGGTTCTTTCACTTTGTTTCTTGTTCTGGTCGGTAGAAGTGTCTTTTCTTTGCTCTGTTTAACCCTCAGAGCCCGGGTTGTGCGTCCCTTTTCTCTTCTGGGACTATCTCGTGCCTCGGCACCAGGACCCAGTTAGGCATAATTGTTCCATCGCCTAAGGATACCAACCACTATCCTCTTAGTGGTGGTTGCACTATCCCACTGTGAAGGGTACCATCACCCGATCTCAGGACCACCTCTGGGTATGAGTTTTATTTTAGTCATTCCGGTCAATAGTATCCTCATACCCATGATATGTTAATGCAGCATAACTTATCATATGCATATTCGATAAACAATTTACCAAAGACGATCAATGTAATGCACATAGCAAATTAAAAATGCAGTTAACATATCATAAGCAAATCATATTCACAATTCACATAAGTCGATCATAAAATGTACATATGTCCCTTTTAATTTTTAATGCAAAGACATAGCATAAAAATACGTTATTGAATGTCCTTTCTTCTATAAGAATTAATAACCATTTTCTTTTAATTTGGCTTAACAATGAATTAATCATGTAAATTATTAAGTAATTGCAAATCTTTATTAAAATCTATGAGTGAGGGCCTCTTGCGCCTCATTAGACACTATTGGGCCTATCCCTAAGATTTCAAGGTTTACTGGGTTTGTTTAGAATTAACTGGCCTAAAGTCCATTTAGGCCGATAAACGGATTTTGTGATTTTAGCCCCTAATTATACTCGGTTTGGACTCAAACTTCGGCTTCCTCATTTACTTTTCATGTTCTACACAACCATAAATTTATTTTTTTAGTTTGGACCTTTTTTACCTAACGTTTTATGTGAAATGTCAAAACTGCCCATAGAGACCTCTAGGGTCATTTTCGACCTTTTTCGATCTTTGATTGAGCTAAAATTTTTACTGGGACCTACTATGATCATATACTACACGTCTAACAATTTTTTTTTACAAAATTTCCAAGGATTTTATGGGACGTTTTGGACAGCAAGGGTTTTTCACTTAAATATCCTAATTTTTTTTTTCCATTTCGTGTGATGTTTATGTGCTATAAACCTTAGATCTAAAGATTTAAGTCATTGTACTGAAGTAATATAATCACAACATCCCTTATATATGAAGATATGAATATCAGCAAACTAATGAAATGCAAAGTGGTTTAAAACTTTAATAGGCAAGCCCAACAATTTTTGCACCTAAAATGATCTAAGGTTTATTTGGCTTCTTTAGGTCCAATAAGGACCACTACTTGGGCCTACAATGTAAGGCTATTCTAGAAGAAGGTTCAGGGATCCTAAAGCCCAGCTAGGTCAGCCCAAAAAGTAAAAATCAAAGCCCAATTCGAGTATACTTAAAGTGACTCGTTCTAGAAAACTTTTCAGTTTTAATTCTAACTTTGAAAACTAATAACTTCTTAACCGTAACTCCAAATTAGCTGAAATTTTAACTAGAAATTCCCTAACCTGTTTTGAGCTAACCCTCGAAATTTGGGGTCCAGATGATCCTATTTGATCCATGCGAGCATAGCCTAATCGTACTGACCTCAAATTTACCACAAAGGAGCCCTATTTGACCATTTCATGACTTCCTCCATTTTCTCATGAAAACCTAAAAAATTTCCTTATTCCAACAACCTAATCTCCCTTCTAACATGACAATGAACATGTTCTGTGATGAAAATATTAATCCACATGCATGATGACAATCTATTGATCCAACATGAAATCATGCTTAATATCCTTCCAGAATCAAACTACCCCTTATCTCTCTTCTTTAGGTGGATATAGATTTCCCAAAGAGAAAAAGTCCTAATATAAATGAAAAAAAGTTTAGGAAAGAAACAAAAATAAAAGTTGAAAAGACAAAAGTAGGGGGACAAGAGGTTGACCGGACCTCTTTCCTTCTCTTTTTTTTCTCTTCTTCTTTCTTTTTTTTCTTCTATTTTTTTTCTTCTTCTTATGCTGGAAACTTCCCTCTACACTCTCTCTCACTCTCTATGTTGAAAATTAGATGCAATAAAAGGCCACATACACTAATTTGGCATCTAGCTAATTAATGGCTACTTTCCACCTTAGTAACCTAGCCTAGTTCTAGGTAATCATGGCTTAGAACTTTACTAAGATAAGTAACTAGGGGTTATGCCACATGTCTCTCCTCTCTTATCTAGCGAAGGCTCAAAGTTTCTCCAACTGTCCAACAAAACACAAACACTCATCAAATGCCTATTGCTCTTAAAGTGAATTGCATGTAAAAAGGGAACAAAATAGCTTAACAACCAAAAGAACATATGGGACGGCTGGACCTAGGGGGAAAGAGAGGAAAAAAAATAAAAATAAAAGAGGTTCAAGTTAATTACATAGGACTAACTTATAAAAAAAAATTACATAGGACTAAGTCACTATTGTAAAAAAAATTACCCTAAGATAGTGAAAAAGTGTAAAAAACTTAAATTAATCAAGAAATGTATCAACCAATTGATGAAGAAGAATCTTAGATTCATTTAGGCATAATATAATAAAATAATAATGATAAACAAGGAAAATTGATATGTCTAATTAACACCTTCATAATGTGCCTAACCAAAAGGTAAAAAAAGACAATTTTTTTTCTATTAACAAAACTAGATTTTTCTAATGCTTAATGAATGCAAGGAACTAAACAAACATCAATTTGCAAAAAAAAATGCTTAAACTTCAAGGAAATAAAAAAATCGTGGCGCATAGGAAAATACCTAAGTAATAAGAAAAATCAAATATTAGCTGTCATATGAATCTAATAAAGTTTTATCAAGGAAATAATTTTAGAGAAGGAAATTCATATAGCCTACTATATATAAGGTAATATATAAGGTAACATAAACATCAA
This sequence comes from Myrica gale, assembly GCA_963930655.1. Taxonomy (NCBI): domain Eukaryota; kingdom Viridiplantae; phylum Streptophyta; class Magnoliopsida; order Fagales; family Myricaceae; genus Myrica; species Myrica gale. The sequence goes on along the minus strand of OZ005610.1, from coordinate 13,380,958 downwards.
GTACGTGAAAATAGAGAGGGGCATTACGATTTGGAGATGAAGCTGCCCAACAACAAGATACCAGGAAAAGACTTAATTTGTTGCCCGTTGTGAAGAAAGGGGTTGTGGACAAAGGTGATAAGGGAAAAGGGAAAGTAGTTGCTGAAGATGACGAAGAACCTCCTGAAAGTCCTCAGCTAGATTATTTTTGGGACCAAGTAGTTAGTCGGGAAGAGGATATCTTTGAGTATAGTGGTCACGGTGCAACTAGTGGGTATGAGCATCAAGATAATGAAGATGAAGAGATGATGGAAGGGGAAGACGGTGCAGAACTGGAGAAAGAGCCCGCCAACAGTCAAGATTTGGTTTCACCATTGGAGGAGTCGGGTGACGAAGGAAATGTTCAGCAAGAAGTTCAACGCGAGATATTTGCGGGGGTTAATGTCCTTTTTAGTCCCTAGGTTTTGGGGCGGTACTCTTTTTAGTCCCTAGGTTTTATTTTTGTTCAAAACAGTCCCTAGGTTATTTACGTTTGTCTTTTTAGTCCTTCCGTCCAATTCCGTCACTCCCGAGCCCAGTCAGCTAACGGTGTGACACGTCACACCCAATAGAATATTGACACGTGTACCAACTTTTTAAAAAATAATAAAAATGTCCACATGGACAAAACTATAAAAAAAAAAAACGGGAGAGGCACCCCCGTGGCCACCACTGAACGGGGAGCCCAGATTTGGGCTCCCCGTCGACGGGGAACGGGGGTGCCTCTCCCGTTTTTTTTTTCCATGTGGACATTTTTATTATTTTTTAAAAAGTTGGTACACGTGTCAATATTCTATTGGGTGTGACGTGTCACACCGTTAGCTGACTGGGCTCGGGAGTGACGGAATTGGACGGAAGGACTAAAAAGACAAACGTAAATAACCTAGGGACTGTTTTGAACAAAAATAAAACCTAGGGACTAAAAAGAGTACCGCCCCAAAACCTAGGGACTAAAAAGGACATTAACCCTTTTTGCGGAGTTTAAGGATAAGTTTATGGCCAGCCCACAGTTGGAGCTAGGGATGAAATTTCCCTCTGTTGATGTGTTTAGGAGGCAATACATGAGGCTAATATACATATTAGCAAGGATTTACATTGGGAAAATAATGACCGAGATAGGGTCATTGTGCAATGCAAGCGAGAATGCTGCAACTACCGTGTATACGCTTGCAATGTGAAGAATGAGTTGACATTTCAGATTATTTCTTACACGGGCGACCATCGGTGCGCTCGAAGCTATAAAAACACTCAAGTGTCTTTCAAGTGGATATCGACGAAGTACTTGGAGTAGTTCAAACACAATCCTGAGTGATCCATTGGTGCACTAAGGTAAGAAATGAAGAGAGCACGGAAAGTTGACGTTAGTCGGTGCAAGTTGTAAAAGGCAAAGAAACATGCAACTATAGAGATATGGGAGATGCATAGAAAACAATACATGAGATCGTGAGATTATTGTTCAACATTGCGGCGTGCAAACCCGGGGTGTTGTGTAATTCTGAGAGTTCAGTAGCCCTACCAAATAAGCAGCCAACCTTTCAACCGATGTATTTTTCTATGACAGTCATACGCGATGGTTTTAAGGCCGGCTGCAGACCACTTATTGGTGTTGATGCTTGTTTCTTGAAAGACCTTTACAAAAGGCAATTATTAGTAGTTGTTGGTCGAGACGGCGATGAGAATATCTATCACATTGCCTTTGCTGTTGTGGAGGCCGAGCTGAAGGATAGCTGATCATGGTTCCTGCACATCCTAATATCTGACCTTGGGCCCAATCTCCCACACGATTGGACGTTCATCTTAGATCGGCAAAAGGTAACCAACAACCCTAAAACTGAAACCATAATGAAGAGTAGGCGAAATGAAAACTAATCATTATATATTATAGAGTGATTGTGCTGTCATAATTTTGGTTGGATGTTCAGTCATACATGTCAATGATTAGTGATAAATATATTGGATGAGACTGCCTACTTTTAAAGTCCTCAAAGCAGTTGTTTCTGTCATTAGCCAATTATTAGCATTTTTTAGATAAAGGGCATGTCAGAATGTAATGGAGTATTTTTGTTTTTTTAACATGGTATCCGTGAATATATAAAAATTGCTACCTTTGGTTCATCTGTACACTCAAAATTGTTCCTTGATTAAATAACAGGAAATTTCATTTTTAATCCTTATATTTTACCCAATTTTACAAAATAATAACTAAGTTTAATTTTGTAAATTTTAATCACTAAACTTTGTACCCCTAAACAAAAAGGTCTTTCCGTCATGATTATGTTAATTTTTTTAACGGCACCCCATACACGTCAACAAGGCATGGTCACTCATCTCTTTTAGTCCACGCCACCATTCATGTCTTAGGCTGCGTTTGTCACTAAAATTTTACTCAAAATTTTATCTCTCTCCTAATAAAATACTCCAATATAATCTCTCTCTCTTCCATCAAAAAATATAAAATATTACAAAAACTATAAAATATTACCTCTCTCTTCACTTTTTCACTAAACCCAATATCAACACTAAACCCAATACCAAAAATTTTACCACACAAACCCACCCTTAGGTGGGGACTTGAACGAAGCCGTTTCTCCAAGTTGAGCAACTCTCAAACGGCACTGTCTACACATATTCAACTCTCCACAAATCCAAGAACCTTGTTTTGTGTGGAAACTCTCAAATCACAGAACTGTTTCCAATTTCACAGAATCCTCGAGCACCCATTTCTCCCCCTTTTTGTAAACCCTGGACAAAGATGAAGACGAAGGTCGGAGGACGTGGGGATCGAGCAACCTGTGGATAACTAACCATGTCTAAAGAAGGTAAGTCACCGCCTTTTCTTGCATTTGTTCGGCCAAGTTTTGGATTTATGCTGGATGGGTGTGGTTTGTGTTTGAATATTGATTTCATTTTAGTTCAAGAATGAATTCAATTTCTTTGTTTATAAGTTATCGTAAAGCGACTTCATTTAAGTTCAAGATATTGATTTATGAATATTGTTGTTTTCTACCCTCAATTAAATGGTTGTAGTCCAACAGATTTGAACATTACAAGCTATTTGACACAATGCTCGCTTTTTTGGTGGAATGAAAAAGGCAGCAATACATAATAGGATTTGACACCATGCTCGTTTTTTTGGCTTTTTTTATGTCAGATAAACCTCTTCTTGGTTTCTTATGGTGTTTTCAACTCCTAAAGATAAGAAGGGGAAGAAAGTAGGTCACTTCATCTTTTTTATTGAGGGTCCTTCGAAAGGGAATGGGTAGTGCTTACTAGAATCACTCACTCGTTGCAATAAAAAGAATATAAAGTCACATTTCAGATTAAGGATTCTTGTTAAGCTAAACTTATCATTCAACGAATATCAAATTTGTATATGGAATTTGGATACATATATTACCGGAGCTAACAGAGAATATCTCATTCCCTTGTTTTGGCATGGGGAAAAAATACTACAAAACGAGCTAGTGAAAAACCAAAAGTAGTCAAGCTAAAGATTGCAACTGTGAACTCCAAATTTTTCCCTACATCAACCATTTTTTTTACAACCTATCATTTGTCTCCCCACTAGTATCTGACAAGAATTATGTAATCAAGTATTACAATGTTTGAATGACATATGGACTCCTTCTATTGGTAGAAAAATGGTCATTGTGGATACTTTTGTTGGTTTGATCCTTACACTTGCCCCTATTGGATGGAGGTGAGCCTTTTGTTGACAAAGAAAAGTAAAGGACTTGCAGAATGAAGTAGCCTCATTGAAGTGTAGTGCGAGAAGTTTGAGAATTCTGCTTGGAGTGTCATGGGTTGTCATTGTTGCTTCGGGTGCTGTATTGCTGAGATGCACTAACGACAAATGTATCTTTTGTAAATGCCCTCCAAATGTCAGTATCTTTAACCTTTGTATTATTTTGTACTAAGGACAAATGTATTATGTTGGCATTCCCAAGTGTAATGTATTGGCATTCTCAAGTTAATGAGAGCCTAGTGTGTTGACATAATTTTGTAGAACTATGCATTGGAAGTGTTGACAGAATTTGCTTGAGATGTGTATTGGAAGTGTTCACAAAATGTTGACAAAATGAAACCTATCACAATTGTGGACAAAATTAAACATGTCATTACAAAATAACAAAAGAAAGACTATTACCATACAAAACCTGTCATTCCATTCCCAAAACTAAAAAACTAATAAGCTTCATTCCCAAAACAAGCAAACTAACATTATGTATTTCATTCCCAAAAATGACATGTGAGTCAAGTTACAAAATAACTGCCACTTGTATTCCCAAACTAACTTCCCTTCATTACATAACCATTCAAGTCTTCTGCTATTTACACAACTATACAATTGTGAAGCCATTTACATGAGCATAGAAAAAAACAGCTCCGATGTCAGTTCGGTCTATCAAAATAGCTTCATTTATAATTTTCCTTCGTTACATAACCATTCAATCCTGCCTCTCCCTCTCCCCTACCTCTTTCAGCAGTCTCATTGCCCACATCAACTCCTGGTGCAGCTAGTTCACTAGTATCCTGCACATTCCCATAATGATGATGCAGCTAGAGACTTACAAAATATCAAACAATGCATATAAACTCGTTAAAAAACTGCATCACAAAATAGAAAATGCTACGTCATTAGACTCCTGCATCATAATAACATAGGCCAATATCAGCTCATGAAATGTGGGAAACACGTAAATGCAACGATGATAATTCTTAAAATAAAAGAACGAAACAAATTAATGAAATTAAGGTTACAACAAGCAAGTAGGTTGAGAGAAAGATCAAAACCAGCTAGAAAATAAAATATGCATATACCACCTAGTACAAATTGCATCATTTTCAATTAAAGTGTATTGGTTTTCATTAAATAAATTTTTCGACACATATAAATGGTGAAGGATTTCAAACCTAGAGCTGAAGTCTAAGGCCACTTTTTTCCTCCTCCAAGAAAGATCTTAAAAGGATTAATGCGCACAAAGACATGTATCTAAAACATAAAACAAATCCCAGCCCCAATACAACATTAGTATGCAAGACACAATAATACAAAAATTCTTTATCAATGAAGAGGCAAAAAAAACTGTACAATAGCGTTCTTAATTTGCATAACCAAATGCAATGTATTTTCTTCGAAACATCATAACAAAAGAATATGTTCATTCGTTAAAAAGTTTAAATGTCTCTCTCAGAATATCATAAACTACGTAATATCCTCACTTCTATCTCTAAATACTAGCATTGCAAACATCTATTGCAACTGAAAATTTTCAGCCAAGCTGTACCAACCCATGAGCCACCTAAATTTATGTTTTTTTTTTCTTTCAGTCCTCCTATGTGCCAAGCTTCACCGAGCCGCCCTCCTCTTCATCAAATCAAGCACGTGGGTTCACCAAATGTGTAGAATCAGTTGAACCTCCTCTTAGTCAAATCACATGATGGCTACGCTGAGTTTGTTGATGAGGAAGAGAAGATTTAGAGCTGGGAAGAAATTTGGGAAAAAGGGTGCCGGAGTGTTTCTTTACGAATTGGATTATGACATTCCATTGTGTTACGTCTCAAAACTGGGCGCTCGAGTTGGGGAGTTGAATATGTGTAGACGGTCTGCCGTTTGAGAGTCGCTCAGTTTGGATAAACGGCTTCGTTTAGATCCCAACCAAAGGCATGAATGGTGACATGGACTAAAAGAGATGAGTGACCAAGCATTGCTGCCGTGTATGGGTGTCGTTAAAAAAATTAACAAAATCCCATCCCCAATACAAATTTAGTGCGTAAGACACAATAATACAGAAACTCTTTATGAATCAAGAGGCAAAAAAAAACTATACAATAACGTTCTCAAATTGCATAACCAAGTGCATGTATTTTCTTTGAAATATCATAACAAAAAAAAAATATGTTCATTTGATAAAAAGTTTAAATATCCCTCTCAAAATATCATAAACTGCGTAATATCTTCACTTATATCTATAAATACTAGCATTACGAACATCTATTGCAACTGAAAATTTTCAGCCAATCTGTACCAATCCGTGAGTCACCTGAATTTGCGCTTTTTTTCTTTCAGTCCTCCTATGCGCCAAGTTTCACCGAGCTCTCCTCTTCGTCGAATTAAGCACGTGGGTTCACCAAATGTGTAGAATCAGTTGAACCTACTCTTAGTCAAATCACATGATGGCTACGCTGAGTTTGTTGATGAGGAAGAGAAGATTTTGGGTTGGGAAGAAATTTGGGAAAAAGGGTGCAGGAGTGTTTCTTTACGAATTGGATTCTGCCATTCCATTGTGTTAAGTCTCAAAACTGTGCGCTAGAGTTGGGGAGTTGAATATGTGTAGACGGTTTACCGTTTAAGAGTTGCTCAGCTTGGAGAAACGGCTTCGTTCAGGTCCCAACCTAAGGCATGAATGGTGACATGAATTAAAAGAGATGAGTGACATTGCTTTGCTAATGTGTATGAGTGCCGTTAAAAAAATTAACAAAATCACGACGAAATTAACCTTTTTGTTTAGGGGTAGAAAGTTCAGTGACTACAATTTATAAAATTAAAATTTAGTGACTATTTCTTAAAAGTGGGTAAAACCTAAGGACTAAAAATGAAATTTCCCTTAAATGACTAATATAGGTAGCATTGTTCCTTCTGAGTTTAGGAGCTTTTATTTACTTCCTCTGTGTTCGAGGCGGTTCATTTTCTTGTTTCTAAAAGTATTGCTAGGATAACATAAAAATATTCTTAAGATGATAATCTATTTACTGCATATGGTCCCATGTCCATTTATTCCGTGAGGAAATTATTTTAAACATTCATGGCAGACGGTTGTTTTATAGTTTGTGACTTCGATTCCTTCCTGAACTTTATATCTTGTCTTTTGTTTACTATTAAGTTGGTGGTTATTTTACTTTCGGTTCATTTTTTTCATTTAATTATGTTTTTTTAGCAACATGATATGCCAATTACAGATTGCTTACTGTTGCTATTTCTGTGTGTAGGTTGCTATTTGAGTGTATTTTTCTATGCATTACATATTTCTATTTGAGTGTATTTTTCTATACATTGCAGATTGCTATTTCAGTGTATTTTTCTATGCATTATAGATTGCTATTTGAGTGTTATGTATGCAAGTCACGTTTGGTTCAGATTACAAAGTTAGATTGTAAGCATAATTGGATTGCCAATATGAAATTTCGGCTTGCTTACACTTCGAACATATGAATGACATTGTAGGGCCGCATCCCAAGTTTCAATGAAATCCTTCCTACAACTAACCACCGGATTTGTGTATGACATTTGAACAACAATTTTGGGGATGAAGGTCATCGTGGGCAGCTACTGAAGGACCATTGCTGGACAGGAGCCTCAACATATGTAGTGGATAAATTTCGGGCTAAAATGCTTACACTCAAATCACTTAATGAAGATGCTTCTCAGTAACTGATGAATGTTAACCTAGCACTGTGGACGCAGTCCCATTTTTCCTTTCATTTGAGGTCAAATCTCCTTGTGAACAACCTCTCAGAGTGTTTCAACACTCATATTATGGAGGTACGTGATAAACCAATCATCACAATGATGGAGATTATCAGAAAGAAACTGATGGGAAGGTATCAAACAAAAAGGGACGAAATGCTTAAGATGGAGAAGAGGTTGTGTGCAGCCATCTTGAAGAATTTGGATAGAAATGGAGTGAAATCATGTGAGTTATTTCCACATACATTGGGAATGAGAACATGCAGATGTAGACGGTACCTCATGGGCATACCTTATTCCCATGCCATTTCAACAATATTATACGATGGTGGGAAGCCCTGAGAATTATGTTGACAGTTATCATAGTGTGGAGACGTCTATGAAGGCATATGAGCCTATGATTAACCTAATGCCTAGTGAAGAACAATGGGAACTGGTACCACAAGATCCTATTCTACCTCCAGAAGTACGAGTGCAGTCTAGAAGGCCAAAGAAGGTACGAAGGAGGGGCACAAATGAGCCGAAGAGTCGTATTAGGCTCAACTGGGTTGGAATTATAATCAAATGCTCTAAGTATGGCGCAGAAGGGCACAATGCAAGGGATACAAGAAAAAGAAGAAGAAGAATGCCCCTACCGAGCAACTCCAAACTGTTCCACCCGAGATATTTACAATTCAATACATTTAGTTACATGTTTAAGTGGTTTCATTACTAATATAAGTGTAATAACAGTTTCCCGCATCATAAGCTGATCGTCCCATGCCATTGCTTCCACTATGTCGACAGATGTTGTAATTTACTTTGAACATAATTTTGTCATATGGAGTTTGTATGAAACTGTTTGCCCATATTGACTTGAAACTGAATAGTTTAAATTTTTGCAGGTTTCACAGACATACACTGGCATCATGCTGCCCCACAGTTAGGGAAAGAACAATCCATCGATGCTACCGAGTAGCTGGAGAAGAAGTAGAAGTAGCCCATCAACTGCAGCTACATTAGCACTTGTTAGGGGTGTTGTAACTAGAACCTGAAGCTCAGATCGATTAAGAGGAGTGGCTAGGATCAGCCCAGTCCAAATTTCCAAAAAAAAAAAAGGGAAGCACGAAATAGGAAAACGAAAGAATAATGAAACTGATGACTTCAGGAAGGCCAAGAAGAAGGGGAATGCGAAAGATAGCGGGCTAGGAAAGACGAAGAAAAAAGACCCGTTGCAGTGACATATTGTACAGTCTAAACAGTTTTTTGTAGATATTGTTGGGCTGGATGTAATGACTATTTTTTGGGCTCTATGTAGTGACTATTTTTTGGGTGTGTATTTAGTGGGTTGGGCTGCATGTATTGGTTGGGCTATATGTATTTTTTGAGGTGGTTGTAAAGCTGAAATAGTTGGGTTTAATGAAACTGTATTTGGATGTATTTTTTGATGTGGTTGTGAAGTTGAAATAGTTGGGTTTAATGAAACTGTTTTTTGATGTATTTTTGAGGTGCTTCATTTAGATGTATTTAACGAAATTGGCTAAGCCATTTGGATGCATTTAATGAAACTGAGTCAACCATTTCAATGTATTTATTGATACAAGTTATATTTGCAATTAAAATTGGTGGAAGAGGTTCTGCATTGAGACGTTATATAACAGATTTTTTTAGGCCAAAGAAGTTGCCAAGAAACCAAGTTGTTGTATCTCAGATTTTGTGTCTTCAATTTGGCAAGATACCAAAATGAAGCACCAGCACCCAAGTCTGGTTTTTGTACATTCCAAATTGAGTTACAAATGACATTCATCCCTATTAACCATAAATAAGTAAAGGAATTACATTAAACCCAGTCATCAACTACTAACATAGGGTCCCATGTCAGATTACATAATCAAAAGGACATGAGTACTACAATAATTACGATCTCAGGACTACAGCATCAAAAGCCCCGTAACTACTAACATAATGCACAAGACAAATACAGTGAGCTTATATTTAATTACAACAGTGCCATCATTTTCAATCTCCTTCTTCAAGTTTTCATTCTCCTCTTTCAGGCTTTGCTTCTCCTTCTTCAAGCATCCAATCTCTTCCTTCAGGCTTTCTTTGTCCTCCTTCAAGCTTTTCATGTCCTCATTTAAGTTTTCAACGTTCTTCTGCTGGACATTTAAACGTTCTTACCTATCTTGCATGCATTTCAACACCTTTTCCCATGTTCACACATTGAAGGATCAAACCAAGAAAAAAAAAATCCACAATCTCGTTTAATCTTATAATTTAGACAACTATGAAATTGACATCCGAAATTATGCTCGGTATCTGAGGTTTTCAAGTAAGTTGTGACGTCGTAGAAACATTGAGGGTCGCCAGAATTTGCCCCACTGTCTGTAGCCCAAGAGCTGGAACCATTATTGAAAGTTGACATCACTTAATCTCACTTAAGAACACTGCAAAGACATTGACATGTTTCCTCAATTAACAAATAAATTACAAAGTTGATCCATTATCACTTAAGAACACTGCAAAGACAGCCATTTGGGCCCCTTTTTAGGCCCTTTTGGGCAATTTGGCCCTTTTTGGGCCATTTGGACCCCCCCCATTTTTTAGGCGTTTTGGGCCACGAAATTGGAAAAATTGCACATTGATCTAAAAATAAAAAATAGAAGAATATAATGATTCATAATCTAAACAAAGATCTAAAACAAATATGCCAAATAAAAAAGGAATATAGTGAAAATTGTATCTAAACATGTAGGTCATATTATCGATCTCATGACAATAATTAAGCTTAATCATGGAGATTCTTATCATATGACATTTTTTCTATATGCCCCATTTTTTGAGAATGACCAAATCCAATATTTGATCATTCTCAATTAAAACACTAAAACGTAATTTTAATTTTCACTTACAATTTACAAAACTACAACAAAATTAAGAAATTGTCAAATACAAGTTAGAAAACTTACAAGTTAACCAAACTACAACAATACATAATACAAGACAACACTATAAAATTACTAAAATACAACACTATACATACATAATACATCAAATAAACATTGTTCAAATAAAATAGCATAAAGGACTAAAAGGTGGGGCAAGTGCAACATGCGTCCTACTCCATCTGGTTCTCCATCGTCAAAGTCGATATCTCTACATAATTAAGAAATAAAAACATCAAATTATAATGATTACATTATATTTAATATCAAATTTCAAAATTTAACCAAAGATAATTTTACCTGAATCGAGCCTGTAAGTCTCTTCATCTTCAGTTATGTTATCAGATACATCAAGTTCAACCTCAACCACTCCGACAATAGGGTCACCTCTCAACCAATTTTGAACACATATTAGTCCTTCAGCAGTCTTTGGAGCCAACGAACTCCTGAAAGGATCCAAGATCTGTCCTCCAGTACTAAACACCAACTCAGAGGGAACAATGGTGATGGGGATTGCCAATACATCACGGGCTATCTGAGAAATAACTGGAAACCTCGTAGAGTTCACCTTCCACCAATTCAGAATATCAAATTCTAGATTCTTCTCGATAACTCCTTTGGAATAAATAACTTTCAATCTCATATTTGGACTTCATCGCCCGCTGTGAAATTCTCCATTCAGTAAAGTAATCACTGTCATCATCAACATCAACCATAGAAACAGTGTTATCGACAACAGCACAAGGAGGAGTGGTAGTACTAATACCACTACCACTACTAGTACTAGTAAGAGTAGATGAGGCACTACTATACTCAGAAAACATCCTCTCAAATACACCTTTTATTTTGTTTGTCATCTTCCACCCCTTTGCCTCCCCTAATTGGTTCTTGAACCAATGTTCCAATACCCTCAAGTTGTATCGAGGATCAATCAATGCTGCAATGAATAAAAATCCATTAACATTCTCTAAATCACCCCAATAATTGTCATATTTCGACTGCATTTTCGATGTCATAGCCACAAGATTCCTTTGCCCAATGGATCTATACCTTGTGATATGTCTAGTAATCTTAATCAATTCTTCAAAGAATGTATTAGATGTGGCCAAATTTGATCTCGATACCCGCAAAGTGACCTCATAGAATAACTTCAAAAATTTTATGACACCACGAATGACCTCTCAATCCTCAAATATAGGTGGACCCAAACCTTGCCTCCCATGCCCATCTCTTGCAAATAAAGAACAAAATGTTCATCCAAAATCATCATATAATCAAATGCTTTTTGGTATTTCTCAACCACATCAACATAAAATACGTGGAGTTCCAACAAGCTGAAACATCAAGACTCAAGAATTGACCACATGCAATATTTTTTCTGCAACAGCTTTCTAGAAAGTTTTTAACCTTTGAGGTAAAGACTTTACATATTTGATCATATTGCAGACTTTAGCTATCGAATTATGCACATCTTTCAACCTGTCAGATACAATCAAATTAAGAACATGTGCACAACACCTACAATGTAAATACTCATGTTCACACACAATCTTCAAAGTTGAATCGCCAATACTTTCAAACAATTGTCTTCTTTTGAATTGGTCAATTGTCGCATTATTAGAAAATGCATTATCAACTGTAATGGTTAGCACCTATCAATATGTCATTCAAGCAGACAGTCTTTTAATTCCTTTACAATATTTGACACTTTATGGTCTTGGATCAGCTTAAATGACAAGATCCTCTTATGCAACGTCCAATTATAATCAATAAAGTGTCCAGTCACACACATATAGTTATAATTTTGGATTGATGTCCAAGTATCTGTGGTGAGGCGCACTCTATACTTATTCACCCGAAACCCCTCCTTCAACTTGATCTTCTCCCTTAAAAACAATACCATGCAATCTCTCATCAACGTATACCTCGAAGGCATCTTAAACTTAGATTCTAAGTAATGCATCAATGCCTTAAACCCAAAATTCTGAACCGTGAGAAATGACAATTCATCTATAATTATCATTCTTACTATCAACTCCCTAATAGCCTTCTCATCAAACTTACGAGTGACCTCCATCACCCCAACATCACCACTACTCGCCCTCGATGCATCATGATTTAACAACATCTGACCAACATCCACATGACCCGCTAAAGTCCTCTTGTAATAAACACAAAACTCTAAATGTTGCTTCAACCCCGATGTCTCATTCTTCTTATGATGGACAGAAAAATCTTTCTTACAATAGTGACAAGTGGCTCTAACATTCATAGCATCATTTTCATCAACAACCTTAGTGTAGTGCTGCCAAATCGGAGACTCACATGAGTTCTTCCTCTTTTTAAGTGGAGAAAGTGGTGGTAATCCACGTTGATCAACCTCAGTTGTTTTCATACTCTCTGTAGGAGTGGTTGGACAATATTGAAAAGGTGTAGTAGTCACACTACTACCTATCACGTTAGAAGTGTGACTAGTTTCACTTCCCAATCGAGTCTCACTATTAGGACTACGTGATTGTGCCAAATCCATATGAAAATAAAGAAAACAAAAAAAACAATTCAAGTGTAAAATAATTTGAGAAGCTACATTGATCAAATTTTAATTTTAAAAAAATAAAAATGTTGGCCAATTTAGAATAGCTTTAGATGTGATCATATTAAATTACAACCACCTCCACAATAGAAGTTAGCAAAAATTGGTCTTTAAAAATAAGGTTTTTTAAAACCAAAACAAAACATAACATAACATCAAATTCAATTCAAAGTAAACAATTTGTCAAACCAAATAACCAATCCAACAATCCAATCAAATATATCCAAGTATCCAAAGTAATTCGATCTCATCCTCCAACAGATTCACAAACCACAGGCATCCAAATCAATTTAAATCTCATCCTCCAACAGATTCACAAAACCACAAGTATGCAAGCCCGTCCTCCAACAGAAAATAGTTTCACAAACCCTAAAGCAATTTAAGTAACTGAATTTTATACAGGGATGAGATATAAAGACTTACCTGATACCACTGCCAAATGAAGCACAATCACAATCACAATCACTGAGCACCTAAAAAAAGAGGCAGAAATTTGACTTCACAATTAAGCTATAAGCCACTGACAAATGCCAATCGGTTTATACATAGGGGCTTAAATTTTAATCTATAACTATTAACAAACCATAATTGATTAACTTCACAATTAACAGTTGATTAATGATTAAGCATTTAAGATTTAGAGTCAATCGGTGTGACAAAAAAGAGAGGCAGAGAGGGACTTATTACTTACCGTGAGGGAGATAGAGTCAAAAAGGGAGAGAGAGAAAGCAGCTGAGACATCTGAGTTGTCCTGTTGCACGTTGGCCGGCGGCAGCTATAGGAGGCGGAGAGACAGATGAGATTCGAAAAGAGGGAGAGAGAGAGACATAGATATCGAGAGAGAGAGAGAGAGCTTGAGAGGGTGAGAGAGACTTACCATGAGGGAGAGTTCGACTATTCAACGGACAACGTTCACCGTGAGAGAGAGAGAGAGAGGGCTGAGCCGTCGAGGGGGAGGGGCACTGGGCACGGGGCAGATGCAAAAGGAGCTCGTTGACTGTTGAGGGAGGGGCTGAGCGAATGCGAATGAAGTGAGGGTATACAGTCGCGAGGGGACGGGGGATCCGGGATCCCTAAAGTAGTCGTAAAACAAAATGACGATGTCGCAATCAATTTTTTCAAAAAAAAATCAGTTGTGGCGGTGAACCGCCACTGCCAATTTCACCGCCATTGGGTGAAATTGGTAACTTGTACCGCCCCCGCTAATAAGCGGGGAACGGTTACCGGTACCGGTGAACACCGCTAGTATTATTTTTAATTAATTTGATTGTAATATGAATTGAATGCAATGTAATTAGAATTAGAATTTGGATTTGAATTAGGAATTTTGACATTTTGTGAAATTAGGGATTTTTTTGGTAGTATCATTTTTAATTAATTTGATTATAATGTTAATTGAATGCAATGTAATTAGATTCGAATTTAGATTTGAATTAGGGAATTTGACATTTTGTGATATTGGGAATTTTGTTTGGTAGTATCATTCTTAATTAATTTGATTGTAATGTGAATTGAATGCAATATAATTAGATTGAAATTTGGATTTGAATTAGGGATTTTGACCAATTGAGGATTTTTTTGGTAGTATAATATTTAATTAATTTGATTGTAATGTGAATTGAATGCAATGTAATTAGATTGGAATTTGGATTTGAATTAGGAATTTTGACATTCTGTGAAATTGGGAATTTTTCTGGTAGTATCATTTTTAATTAATTTTGATTGTAATGTGAATTGAATGCAATGTAATTAGATTGAAATTTGGGTTTGGATTTGAATTAGGGATTTTGACATTTTATGAAATTGGGAATTTTGTTGATAGTATCATTTTTAATTAAGTTGATTGTAATATGAATTGAATGCAATGTAATTAGATTGGAATTTGGATTTGAATTAGGTATTTTGACATTTTGTGAAATTGGGAATTTTTTTGGTAGTATCATTTTTAATTAATTTTGATTATAATGTGAATTGAAATCAATGTAATTAGATTGAAATTTGGGTTTGGATTTGAATTAAGGAATTTGACATTTTGTGAAATTACAGATTTTGTTTGGCAGTATCATTCTTAATTAATTTGATTGTAATGTGAATTGAATGCAATATAATTGGATTGAAATTTGGATTTGAATTAGGAATTTTGACCAATTGGGGATTCTTTTGGTAGTATAATTTTTAATTAATTTGATTGTAATGTGAATTGAATGCAATGTAATTAGATTGGAATTTGGATTTGAATTAGGTATTTTTTTGGTAGTATCATTTTTAATTAATTTTGATTGTAATGTGAATTGAATGCAATGTAATTAGATTGAAATTTGGGTTTGGATTTGAATTAGGGATTTTGAAATTTTATGAAATTGGGAATTTTGTTGATAGTATCATTTTTAATTAAGTTGATTGTAATATGAATTGAATGCAATGTAATTAGATTGGAATTTTGATTTTTGAGTTGTGATTCATTGTGAATATGTGAATATTTTTTAATCAAAATTTTTTATGTTTCGGTTGTACTTTTACATTTATTCTGTGGATTCCTCTTTTAGAGCATCACATGTTGCCAACTTATTGATTTTATGCACTTTGTTTTATTTTTTTTAGATAATGGATAAGTTTGTAATAAGAAAGCCACGCAGCGTGGAGTCGTCTAATACTCCTAACGTGGCTACTAATTATGAAACGAATATTAGTTCAAAAAGACCTCGCATTATGTTTAGTCCGGATAATATTATTGTTGACCCGGGTTACGTAAATCCATTGAAGAATATGATGTTGGGATTATTGTTCAAGTTCATAGAGAGTACTTGATCAAAGGTCTTTTTCAATCACGTGGCCATGATTTTCCCAAAAAGCAATCGAGCAAGAAATGAGGGGCTTTAAAGAGGTATGGTTTAAAGATTTTAATTGCTTGGAATATAGTATATCAAAGGATTAGACGTATTGCTTGTGGTGTTATCTATTTAGGTGACCTAGAGGAGGGAAGTCCGGGGGAGATAAGTTTACATCTACGAGATTTAGCAATTGAAAAAAGGCAGTAGAGGTTTTTGGTCGACACGTTGGTGCACATGATAGTGCTTACAATGAAGCTAGAAGACAATGTAAAACACTTGAAAATCAGCGACATATTATATCGCACATGTTATCCACACACGGGCACGATCAAGAGAATACTTATCGCATTCCTTTAACATCGGTTTTAGGTGTCATTCGTTATCTTTTGGGGCAAAGATTAGCTTTTCGTGGCTATGAAGAGTCCGGAAGTTCAATAAGAAAGGACAATTTTCTTAAGCTTCTGAATGTGTTTTGCTAACGTGATGAAAAGGTTGCTAAGACACTTAACACTAATTCTCTTGGAAACAACCAAATGATTGCTCCATATATTCAGAAGGAAATGGCGAGTGCTTGTGCAGCTAAAACCACACTTACCATCATTAAAGAAATTGAGGATGAATTTTATTCTCTTCAAGATAATTCAGTGAAAGAGCAAATGATAGTGGTTTTGAGATATGTGAACATACGTGGACAAGTGATTGAAAGGTTTCTTGGTGTGGAACATGTTCCTGATACTTGCTCTGAATTTTTTAAAAAAACTATAGACAAATTGTTTGCAAGACATGGGTTGTCAATATCCAGATTGAGAGGTCAAGGGTATAGGGCATCAAACATGCGAGGCGAGTTCAACGGGTTGAAGTTGCTCATTTTGAGGGACAATCCTTCTGCTACCTACATCCATGGTTTTGTTCACCAACTTCAATTGGCTATTGTAGGTGTTGCAAAGAATAACTTGCAAGTTGATGATATTTTTAATTATATTTTCATGATTGTGAATATGGTCGAAGCATCATGTAAAAGGAAATATGCTCTTCGGCAAAGTTGTCATGAGAAGATAGTGGAGCGGTTGGACAAGGGAGAGATTTTTAGTGGTAGGGGAGAAAATCAAGAAATCAGTCTCGCACAACTAGGTGATTACTATATTTCATTTCAATATTAATAAAACATTTAGTTTTTTTATTTGTTTATAGGTTTATAATTACTATAATATTGTAGGTGACATTCCTTGGAGTTCATACCACCTTACAATAATCTGTCTCTTCACTATGTGTTCATCAGTATTGGAAGTGCTTGAGCACATAAAAGAGGATGGTACTCTCCCAGAACAAAGATCCATGGATATAAGTTTGATGGATAAGATGAAAAGTTTTGAGTTTGTATTCACTATACATTTGTTGAGGAAAATTACGAGAATTACAAACTGTTAGCCCAAGGTTGTTTTGCAAACAATCCATAATTGATTTTGATGATAACAAAAATTCTAAGTATTGAAGGATTTTAGATTTTACATTGTCAATCCACTTTTCTAAAGAATTTATTTCAAATATTGAGATTATCTCTCTAAAATATTTCTAAGTGGACTTGAACATCATTACACAAGTTGATAAGATCAATTTTTCATATTGTAGGGGTTTAAAGAAGTGTTGGAATGGATTGAAAACTTTCAAGATGTTGATTTTTCTCTTCAGCACTTATAAGTGTCGACACATTGCACTGTCTCCTGAGAGCAAAATTTCAGACTAAGTATTCAATGTGTCGACACATTGCATTGTCTCCCGAGTGCAAAATTTCAAGCTAAGTTTAATGTGTCAGCACATACCATCAATGTGTGAACACATGGTGCAAATTTGCAGAAATCCTAGAACGACGCAAGCTCATTCAAAATGGTTTAAAATGACTTTGAAACCCCTCCAACGGCACTCAAACTTTACAATAAGACTCTTTATGCCCTAGAAGCTATATATAGAAGGAGATAGAGAGAAAGTGTTGTGGACTTGCATCATTATTCAAAATCTACCTCCGATAGAGAGAGAAAGTAAGATCCGAAGAATTCATTTGCTGATTCCTCCAAGATCAAAGCTCACATTGTTAAATCTTCTTCTCTTGCTCATCATTGATGACCTAGCAAGAGATTTCTTGAAGAAGAGACAACACTCTTGCAAGTTCTCTTTACCCTAACTTCTAGAGAGAGAAAGTTCTTTAAAGAAGAGGGAAGACCGCACCTACCAAGAAATCTTGTGCTCCTACTTGCCAAACTTTAGGTTTCATTCAATAATCTTGTCTTCTTGCACTTTATTGAGCTTTTCATTTGCTAATTCGGCTTAGAGAAATTTCCAATACAAGCAATAATCTAATGCTTTTGTGCATTCCTTGATTGTTTCCTCGCATTGCCCCTAGATAGTTGTAAATAAAAGCAAAACCAAAAGCAAAGTTTTAAAAAAATCAAGGACAGGAAACAGACAAATGAACAGAATGAAAAAAAAAATCATGAATTCAGATGGAAAGACATATATCTTCGGAATGAAAAAGTTTGTTGCCTATTCCATAGCTCACAATAATTTGCCTTTGACTGAAGAGAAGAATCATTATGTGGCACTTCTCAATGCTAAAAAAATATCTATTATGGCACAAATTACTGAGCTCCTAGAGAAAGACGTTTTGATTGGACAAAGGCAGCAGATATGGCATTGCAAGAAACAAATATTAAAATGAACAGAGGTTCTAGTTCTTTTAGCCAGTTTTTCAAGTTAGCTTGTGACCCATCCCTGTAGGAATTGATGCAGTCCTAAGCCATAAGAAAATGAAGCCAAGGAAAAGAGTTCTACCTATGATATTGAATTCTGTGTCACGGTTCAAGCCATCAAACATTGGAAGCACTATTTGACTTATAACGTGCTTGGTCTATATTCTGACAGAGGCATTGAACTAATTGAATTAATGGAAATAATAGAAACTCTAGGAGTGTAGGGTGGAGCACATTCTCCAGCAATACAGCTTTGTCATCAAGCACTGGTCAGGGTTTGGAAGATGAAGCTCCAGATGCTCTAATCCAAAGGTGACTGCTGAATTCTATCGTGCCAAATGCCTATTTTTTAAGAGCTGAAGAAATTGTATAATGGCAATTAAAAATCAAATTCGATGCAATTAATTATGACAAGCAATATCATAATTACAACATTATTCCCCACCAATCACATAATAACCTTACTGCAACATCGACAAAATCCATAAGCACGAGAGAGATCAATTAACTAATCCTCAGATATATCTCAGAGAAGAAAGTTCGAACATTTGTAATACCTACCACAGTAATTCGAATTCAATACCACAGCAGAAAAGTTACGAGGAAGAATCGAACGAACCTGATTCAGTTCATCGTCGTCATTGAGTGCATCTTTGGAGTGCCCTTGTGGAGCAAGAATGTAGTCCTCTCGGTCTCCTTGTTGTGGTTGTTGCTCTTCTTCGTCGCTGGGCAGTTCGGTGTTTTAAATGAGAACGATAGTGCTGGGAAGAGATAGGCAATTACCATTGGGATCCGAGGGCTGGGCGTGGAGCGGAGGGGTCCAGAGCCAAGGCGTGGTCGATGATCCCTCGCTTCCGCTCAAAGATCTGCACGAAGAGCTTCTCTATCGTCGACATTTCCTTCTTCTTCTACTTCTTCTTCTACACGGATTGACCATGGGAATCACTCGTAGAGAGTGCGAGAGAGAAAGGCTTGAGTGGAGGGGGGAAGGGATTTCGCGAAATAGGGCGCGCGGGGTGGGGTAATTTAATTGTATAAGGCGCGCGCGGGGAGTTTTTAAGAAAGGGAGAAGGGGAGGTGAGGGGAACGACAGCTTTTCACTTCAATTTTTTTTTTATTTGTAGTTTTTTTAATAATAATTTTATATTTTGTAATTATATATTTTTAGTAAATTAAAAGCAGTTGTAAGTTATAATAGTATTAAATACATAGCATATTATTTAATATATTTTTTATAACTAGTGTAATAATTTTAATTAAAACAAGTTCATAGTAATAATATATAATATTTATAATTTAAAAATATAAATTACCATAACAACTATGATCACATATTAAGTTATGTACTTTAATTGTATAAGCTAATTAATCTCACAATATCTTTTTGTTTGAAATTAAATAATATGTCATAATTAAATATTATTATATTCCTAATTATTACAAATATATATGCTCATTATAAGCATAGGATAATACGTCTAAACTACTTAGATTTAGTCAATAAAAATACAATTACCATAACAATCATAGATATAATTTTCATAACATTATTTCTAATTCCATATAACATATTTTATTAAGTAGGTCTCCTAAAAAAAATTTTAAACACGTGACAAAATAAAATTATGTATTATAGTCAATAAAATAATTATTAACATTAAATAACATATAATTTTTTATTTTTCTAATTTTTTAATTTTTTAATTTTTTTCCAATTATACCTATAGTGGCGGTTTTAACACAACCGCCGCTATAGGTATACCTTTCACATCGGTTTGTTTCAAAACTGCTGCTAAAGGTACGAGATACAGCGGCGGCGGTCACTGTGACCGCCGCTGTAGACCCGATTTTTTTAAAGCCTATAGCGGCGGTCAGGACGACCGCCGCTATAGACCCCGAAGATTTTCCCTCTAGCGGCGGTGTCCTGCTGTCTCCCGAGAGCAAAATTTCAGGCTAAGTTTAATGTGTCAGCACATACCATCAATGTGTCGACACATTGTGCGAATTTGCAGAAATCCTGGAACGACGTCAACTCATTCAAAATGGTTCAAAATGACTTTGAAACCCCTCCAACAGCACTCAAACTTTACAAGAAGACCCTTTGTGCCCTAGGAGCCAGAGGCAGAAGCAAGGGGTAGCGACCCTGGGCGGTCGCTACCCCTCACGCCACTAAAAAAAAAATTCATTACTCTTTTTTTTTTTTAAATTAAGTTGGCTTGGGCCCGATACCCCTGAAGCTCAGGCCCAAACCAACTACACATATATTTTACACATAAAGCTTGGGCTCGATACCCCTGACCCAAGACAACTGCAATAACATCGTCTAACATTTTTTATCAGTCCACACAACAGATTGTATTATACCTCAATACCATCAGTCCTACCACCTCTCACTCTCTCATTTTTTCGCTTTTTTCCCTTGTTTTGCATATTATATTAAAAAAAAAAACTTAAAAGCTCCGATTGTAACTTTTTGCATTTTTCCACGTAATTTTGTGGGTTGTTGGAAGTGCTGGGATAGTGGGATATGTTGTTGAATTTTTCATGAAAGGTTCCTTGGCCGAATGAGCAACTAACTTGAGAGTTGAATTTTTCTTGATCATCTCTTGATTGAAGGTTCCCGATTTCCAGCTCAATTAATATTCTTCTTCAAGATTCTTACCACTGGCCAATCATGGTCAGCTGTTTTCTTTTTGTCATTCTAAGAAAAATAATAATTATCAATCATGAACATTTATCATGAGTTTGCTTGGCGGTGGTACTAATAATATCACATGGCAAGTTTGATGCAATGGTAGATCCAAATGATTGGAAAATTTAAAATTTAATATCCCTTGAAAATGAGATATAGAAAAAGAAAGGTTTAGGAATATATGCCCTGAAAATCTGTAGAGGGGAGGGGGTCCATATTTTTTTGGCCTGAGGAAGCATAATTCTTGAAAAGGTTTGGAAGTTTTGACTTGACTCTCATTGGTTAGTCAATAAGGCTGGTCATTGGGAGGGAGTGAGAAACGTAGGCCAGAAATTTGGATAAGAACTTGGAGATGATGGGAGAAGAAAGAAGCCTGAGATTATGATTAATCATGGGGCGGATGAGTATTTTGCACTTCTAGGTAGACAACTGTGGCATTGCCTGGAGCAAAGGGAAGCACTAATTTTAGATCTTCAGCAATTGCTTGTTTCTATATTTTGACAACTGTTGTACTGTTTTGCTTTTGTGGAATTGACTGTCTTATATTTTTTATTGTTTATTTGCATCTCCACATGTGTTTATGAACAGGAGACTTCACTTTGCATCTCCACATGTATTTGCATCTCCACATGACTTTTAGTCTCTGGAATATAATATATTGATACATTCACTTTATTTTATTTTATTTAGATAATAGATAAGTTTGTCACAGGAGAACGAAGCCGGTACATGTATTGTAATATTTTTAATGCTTTTAGTCTTTAATTTTTGATATTGTAATTATAAGACAATTTTTAGCATTATAAAGGAAAAAAAATCTTGTCATTTCGTCTTTAGAATTCGACCCCCCTGAATTTTGGTCCTGGTTCCGCCACTGCTAGGAGCTATATATAGAAGGAGATAGAGAAAGAAAGTTGTGGACTTGCATCATTATTCAAAATCTACCTCCGATAGAGAGAGAAAGCAAGATCCAAAGAATTCATTTGATGATTCCTCCAAGATCAAAGTTTTTATTGTTAAATCTTTTTCTCTTGCTCATCATTAACGACCTAGCCTCCAAAAAGAAAGATTTCTTGAAGAAGAGACAACACTCTTGCAAGTTCTCTTTGCCCTAACTTCTAGAGAGAGAAAGTTCTTTGAAGAAGAGGGAATACCGCACCTACCAAAAAAGCTTGTGTTCCTACTTGCCAAACTTTAGGTTTCATTCAATAATCTTGTCTTCTTGCACTTTATTGAGCTTTTCATTTGCTAATTCGGCTTAGAGAAATTTCTTATCATTTCGTTTTTAAAGTTTGACTCCATTGAATTTTGATCTTAGCTCCGCCACTGAGAAGATGTTCCATATCATTAGTCTTTGAACGCCTGGAATGCTCCATGTTGCGAAGTAATGATGACAACGTGAGTTCCTCAATCTTGATTTAAAAAATAACCCTCACTGTTGGTCAAGTCTAAGAGGACCTTTTTTCTAAAAATTTGCAAGATTTTTAAGATTTTAATAAAATTGTAAATGTTTATGTAGATTAAAATTTTATAGATTTTTGTGTACGTTATTATACAGCCCCTCACTGTTGGTCATGTCTAAGAGGACCTTCTTTTCTGTCATTCCCTTGGGCTCTCTTATCTATATGCTATCATACAGCATACCGTTCATTTTTAAGACAGATCTCCAGTGGTGTCAGTTTCTTATCTATATGCTATCATACAGCATACCGTTCATTTTTAAGACAGATCCTCAGTGGTGTAAGTTTCATTTATCACAGAAAGCTAGTGAGCTACAGTGATAGTTGAATATGTCTCTTTAATTTCTCCCAAACCTACTGATGTTCTTACATCACCTGTTGATTGCAGATTCATTACCAAGAAATACAGTTCAAACCAGCTTGCAGCTGCTCCAGCCACAGCCTGTACGGGTGCCCTTGCTTAAGCAATAAAATGTACAGCAGATTGAAAGAAAAATTGTTCTGGCATGTTGCTTGCTTGCGCTTCTTTATAATTTTCCAAGATGTAGCGGTTAGTGTTGTGGAGTAGACTCGTTTAAGAAGAGTTGTTCGTTGTTGAACATTTCTGGCTCCCAAATAAATGGTTTAATATGGAAACTATCTCTTGTTCTAGAGATTGCTACTTCCCTTCCCTTCCAAACATTTTGCCATCACGTCGTCACGAGCCCTCTTATGAATAGTAGATCCTCAGGGTTCTGCTTGTCATCCTCTGTGCTCATCTATATATTAATGGAAATGGTATGGTTCAATCATCAATGAAAGAAATTCTATCTAGTACGGCCATCTGGGTTCTCTATGCAACTTTATTCTAAATAGAGCTTTAAAACTTTCAGTTCCGTGGCTGTGGGTTTCTTTTTAAGCTTTCTGAATGCATTTTCGATTTTAGGTGATAGGTTCTAAATATGTTCTAGATTCATTTCATAAGCACACTACAGTAATTAGGTCTCATTTCACCACGGCCTGCCCCTCAGCCACACGGAAGAGGAGGGAGGGGGAGGCAACCTAAGCCCATCTTACGGTTGATGTGCTCTATAGAGCTGTCTTCTTGCCCCTGTTGCAGTGGTCAAAATTATGATGCCCGCCATCAGAAACAAGCCAATTTCCTAAACTTAGCCAAGATATTATTTCACTCGGAATCTTTTTTTTTTCTTTAATTATGTCCATGCATATTACATAGCGAGCTTTAAATTTTATCCTAGCAATAAAAGAAAGAGACAGCAGCTCAGAAAGACGGGACAAAAGAAGGGACTACATTGAAAAAATTGTCTTGTAGGGAAAATAAATAAACAAAAGGTTAAATACAATTTTTTCCATCGAACTATTACCCTATTCTCAAAAACCTCCTTAAATTATGACTCATTACAAATGAACAAGTGGGACCGTTTTGTGCAAAAATACCGAAGTGCCCACATCCGTTGCTTTTTTTAATTTAGTGTCATTCCCAAACAGAAAATCGAATTTGGAAAAATTTCCGTTGGAAGGCAAAACCAAAGTTTTCTCAGGTTAGGTGAGAAAGGGAAAGACAATTTAGTATTTTCGCGCAATGAAAGTCCCACATGTTGCTCACATGTGATGAAAAACATCGCACAAAGCGAAAAATCTGAGTGGAAGATTGAATCGTAACGGTAAATGTAGATTTGAGAGTGAGTTATAACGAGTCATAGTTTATGGGGGGTTTTGATAATGGAGTACTAGTTCAATGGGGAAAATTGTAATTAACTCATAAACAAAATAATATGGGGTAAGATTTCAGGAGAAAACGTTGATGATAACTTCTCATATGATGTGTGGAACTTTGAGGGAAGACAGGATAATGAAAATAACCCAGAGCGACATGAAGTACACAAAGGTAACCCATGCCCAAAGCCTTGGCCCTCCCAGTTCTGCACCAAATGTTAGACGCCTAACTACCAGAACGGCAATACACCCGACTGAAGTGCAGAAGAAAACAAGCAAAGAGAAGCTTAGTCCCTTTGCATTCCGGATCCGGAGTGGTTCTCTATATGCAAAGAAATTGTAAGCAGTATCAATAAGCCACGGAATGCCGATGCCAACATATATATTCGCTGAATTGCTGCAAAAAATGAAAAAAGACAAGGAAAAATCAATTTTAAGTAGCTGACAAATTGTACACTGCCTCTGCATAAGAACAACATTCATTAACTAGGGGTCAATGAATTGAAAGGCTTAACTTCTGGGGCCTATAAAAACCTTCCAACACTGTACCCTGGAAGGAAAAATATACAGAGAAGCTACAAACTACAACTTTCCATTTGATGGGTGAGACGCTAGAGAGTTCTATACCTCTCAGAGTCCACAAATTGAATCCTATTTAACAGCTGGGAAGAAACCTGGACATATGAAGAATTTATTGTGTAACCACTGAGATATCAGCTGGTGAACTCCTTTTCGAAAGATTGAGGTCCTTTCCAGTACCATTAAAGCCTTAATATGTAAAAAGGCCATAAAATTGGAATTAGAGCTTGAATGATACCTGCAAGTGATGTTTGCAATGGCAGAGTCTGCTGTCGTCTGACGTTCAGCAGCAATCTTACTTGCCACTAAATCTGGCCACGAAGTTCCACTTGCTAATGCTGTAAACGCTATGACATATGCATTTATTCCTGAAGAAAAGAACAACATAAATAATGGATAATCGTTTGATTGTAAGCAAAGTTAATTTTGTCATCAACCATTTACTGTGTTTTTTTATTTCGGGAGGAAGAAAACCTGTGACACAACTTATAAGATCTGCCAGCTCAATTACTATGTAAGCAATCCCACTGATGAAAACTAGCGAGCAGATGAATGCAATCCAGCCATGAGCAATACTACAAGGAGGCACAAAAGCAAACAGAAGTCTCCAGGGTGCAAGAAGTGACTGCCAGAAAATTCTCGCCAGTCGCAGATAGACATTGTTCAGTTGTCTTGATTCTGTGCTTTTCAACTGTTCCAAGGAACTAAAAGTTATTTACAAGAACTTTTTTACAATAATTGCAGAGGTTAAAATAAAAAATTACACAAGGAACATTATGGGCTAGAGGTAAACAAAAAGAGTTGAATTCAATTACGTGTTATCACACAAAAACTTGGAGAAAAATAAATGCATTTAAACAAAAGTACCAGGCCCCAAACTGATCTAATATATTCATACGAGCTCTCTAGTTAAAAATTTAAAATATGAAAAATGGATGCCTGGGCTTAGATGCTGATGTCAGTGAGGTAAGATTCCCTGCACTCTTTTTACATGATTGAACAAGAAGATGATTCAAAGGAAGTTGCATTCCCGAAACTTCGTAGGCAGATGCAGGTGAAGAAGGAAAAACAAAAAGCTACTGAAACTAAAACGTTCTTCAATAGTATTCAACGTATGCAGCATGAAATATGATACCACCAGTGCATCTGTAAATTGCTTTTTCCAAAGTTTGAGCACGTCCGAATCTTCATAAGTGATATTGCTCTCGATATCTTTATGGGAACATTCAGCAGGATCATCAATGCCGGGCACTGAAGGAACTGCATGCAAAATTTCAGATGGACAAATCCAGTTTTGATGTAAAAGGCACAAGAATAATAGGAAGTTCAATAATGTTATGATCACTATAGTGCAGAAGTAATCGTCTCTCAGTCATAGCATGTGAGTACATCAATACGGTTTTGGTGTACCTTCACTCTGTTTGACGCTTACAGCATAAGACAATATTCTTAGAATTCACATATTCATAAAACCTAAAACCTTGTTCATACATGAACATACAAGTCCGCATGGGTGCAGACCAAGTCAAATTTATCCTAATTGATGAAGCTTTTACTCATCCTTCTTTGTCATCCTCCTCTTCCTACAAGAGACAACCCAAAAAGTCTTCTTTCAACTTTAGGTCACGGGATGCACCTCATCTAATCGAGTTCATCAACAAAACGGACAGATAAAAAAATGATACCAGAAACCCATTAAACAAAGGAGTTCCCTGTCCTTATTCGCGGCCTTGAGTAAGTAAAGTTAATGCTTCGGATAGCATCAAATTATTTAAAGAATGATTGCTGTTCTACAGATGGAATTGAGACCTAGCTCTGCAAAACACCTACCAAATAGTCTTCCAATCACCTTTGACATCCATGTAATACAGATTAATTGTACATTGAGCTACTGCATTCATTCCATTTATTAATCTCTTTCCTAAATAGAAACAAATCATATCTCAGATAAGCCCGAAACAAAAAGAAAAACACTCAAACCTTGCTCTTAAATTGCAACCCAAGGCAACACTAGTCACATATGCACTTAGATTTCAAAATGACTAGTCAATGTTACTTTTGAAGCCCCTTAAAATCATTATAAGGCTAAATTCTACCTAGTAAGGTCTCAATGTGGAACTTGGTCTTTCATTTATTTTTCGTTCCCTACTCATGTGGGATTGGAGTATCACACAAGTAATGAAGATCCTACAAAAATTCCAATATCAAAGCAAGTCCTAGAACTTTTATAAGAAGAAAGAAACCTGTACTACAGTGTTTGCAAGCCGTTTCACCGGAACAAGCCACAGTTCCTTGTTAAAGAAAGAAGATACAGTTCAACTTCAGATAAGAGCCTTTTAAGAAAATGTTCTGGAGATTAAAAGAATTTCATCATAGTTAGGCATGTCAGATAGGTACCTGTTTCACTTTTTGCATGGATGGAGAAAATATCAACAACGCCCCTGACTTCATCTTCCCCAACTTGATGCACCTCAAATAAATTACAGACATTGCACTCATGTTTGCATGTAGAGGCTTCAGCCGGCACCCAGTCATCTGGCCTCTCAGTTCTTGTCCTTGAGATACAAAAAAATTCACAGAAGCACAAAATGACTGTTTTCTTACCAGAATAAGTCACTGACTAAAGCCAAAGGAAAAAGAAGGCGATATATCCCAGTGTTAAACAAGTTTTTCTGTTGACAGCAGATGAAGAAGAAAGGAGAACATACAGAGGAAGAGACAAGTAAGGCCAACGCTTGTCTTGAGCATAAGCATGAATCAGCAGTAACCCATATTGGAGCACTGTCAGAAAGGCCTCCAACAGTGTAACCACATTTGGGGACCATACCTACAGCATAAAAACAATCTTTCCTTCATAGTGTTCTTGATACACATCATCCAGAATCTAAATGATGCATCCAATTTTGGGGTAAAAAATACCTGCTCCAACCAGGAGTGGTTAAAATAAGACAGCACATCATCATCCCCTATGCCTACGGGCACTATACAATCTAATGAAACCAGTACAAGTGCAAAGATCTCCAATTACTAGTTGTTTTGTTTATGGCACTTACATGTATGTATAGCCATGGGCAATATACAAGCGGGCACATATTAACATCACTTCAGCCCCTATCAAAGGCTAAATGAGGCTTTCATCTGACTGAATATTTTGTGCACTATTATAGTCTCTGCAGAGGCACTGGCACAAAGGAAGAAAGCAAAAGGAAAAGGAAAAAAATCACAAGGTTTCACAGAGAGGAGAACAATATCTTGATATTACCTCTAATATTATGTACAACCAGGTATAAGCCCAAAAGGACCAAAAGAGCTCCACAAGCCAAACTCCTATGTCAGATATCTTTTTCAACTCTCCAAGCTTTCGGAATTACAACACAAACAGCATGGATGGGGAAAAAGTGGAATGCAGCAGAGCCAACAAGAGTTGCAGGACCCAAACCTGTA
Source organism: Myrica gale (assembly GCA_963930655.1). Taxonomy (NCBI): domain Eukaryota; kingdom Viridiplantae; phylum Streptophyta; class Magnoliopsida; order Fagales; family Myricaceae; genus Myrica; species Myrica gale. The sequence continues at coordinate 13,352,489 of OZ005610.1, read as the reverse complement.
ATTTACAGGGATAAAGAACATCACGAATATGAAAACTAGAAAGTATTTGTCACAAATGTTTATGAATGTACTAAGTCAGAAGTGAAGGATATATTTTTCATTTTTACATCAAACAAATCGTGTGGTGAACATCTACAGTATTGATGACATCTTGGTGCATTTTACTTATTGACTGGCATCAAGCAAAGGAAATTGAGGGATCATATTTTTCAGAAGCAAATCATGGATCCCTTCTTAATCATATATGTTATACACAAATACGAATGACGGACAAGGGGAGGACCAAAGGTGGAATGGAGAGAAAGATTTCAAGTTTCTTTGACTATACTGCTGATCTGACGAGACTTTATTCAGATTCTTAGACTGTATGTCCATTCTATAGTAATAAAGAATCGTGCATATCAACTGGAAGAGGTTTCTACAGAGATATGTATCGCAAATAGCTCTTATAACATGCATCATAAATCTCAATTCCTGAAAAACTGTGTAATTGAGTAAGTTGGTATAAATTCTAGAAATCTCATTTTGTACAAAAAAAAAATCTACAACCAACCTCCAGCATACAGCTTGCCAATGTTTCGTATGGCATCAATAGTTGCTAATGATATTTGAGGAAAGCTAGTCCCAAAGGCCAAGAGGATAATGTCTGCGATTGTGTAATTCCAGACCTTTTCATGTCTAACAGTTTTCGTATTGGTGGAATGATCTATCTCTACCACTTTCCGTATTTGCTTCACTACATTTTCCATTGAACGGAAGAAACAAGTGGTTATAGCTGACAACCCAACGAAACAGTAAGCAAGACAAAGAATATACAATAAGGCCCGAAAGCCAGCCCCAAGGTCGGTTTCAAAACCAACTAGCAAGTAGCTTTGACATTTTTCAAACGTAACACTATGGGAGACACCCGATATGTTCCCTGCAATATGCTTATGTGCCGAGGCCATCTGAAGAAGTCCCAAATAGAACATCTACGACGATGACAAAACAGTAAGAAGACCTGAAACACAACAGTTTTTGCTCCAAATCAGTAAGAATGACCACACATCAAAAGCAATCAAGGGACCAGTGATAAAGCAAAAAAAGAAGTCCGCAGCATGGATGATACTAGAACAAGCAAACCAAGGGGTAGCGTACATCGTTTCCCTCTCTTTTTACATACAGAAAAATGTGTTGCTCCACTTAAAAGCCACCGCACGAGGTTGCTAACTGCTAAGCTAAATACAATCTTTTGAAAGAGAAATTTACATCCGTAATTCAATCTCAATCAAAATAAATGGATAAACAAATATACTCGAAGCTACTAACTCACTGATGCCCTTCAGCAAAATCGAATTACATGCAAAATCTTGATCTTTAGCTAGCACGATTGTAGCATGCAAACAACAATCACACTCGATACTTTAGACTACAAAAACAATAAAAGGGAATCCAACAAAAAAAAGAAAAAGACAGAGACCCCAAGTTGCAGTCGATCTTCCACTCAAACTAAATTTCATGTCATTTAGCTCCAAAGAATAATTGCGACTAATCCGGCATCAAAAGACAATGACAGTGAGGAGTTCAATGTACGGACTAATCAATGACCAGGAAAGAAAGATTCAACGGAAATTCGCAGGCGGCTTAAAAGCCACCGCACGAGGTTGCTAACTCCTAAGCTCAATACAATCTTTTTGGAATAGAAATTTACATCCGTAATTCAATCTCAATCAAAATAAATGGATAAACAAATATACTCGAAGCTACTAACTCACTGATCACCTTCAGCAAAATCGAATTACATGCAAATTCTTGGCCTTTAGCTAGCACAATTGTAGAATGCAAACAACAATCACACCGATACTTTATACTACAAAAACAATAAAAGGGAATCCAAAAAAAATAAAAGGAAAATTGGCATTTTAATCCTTGAGTTTTACCTCTTTTATTTTTTAGTCCTTAGGTTTCAATTTTTCAAATTTTAGTACTTTGGTTTATATTTTTTTGACAAATGACCCTTCAGTTCCTAATGGAAGGGATACGTCAGCAGACAACTAGTAGCTGACGAGGCTGGAAAAAAAACGCACCGTTTTGAAAAATGACACAGGAAAGTCCAATCTGACGGCGTTTAGATCACATTTCGTTCAGATAAGCGTGGATCAGATTTTTCTTTCCCCATGTGTCGACGCTTGTGGCAGTGACTCATCGGTGAAATTCGACTTCCAATTGTAAAGTTCAATCAGAATACGGACAATTTCATAGTGATTTTCCAGAAATTCAAAACAAACTCGACTCCTTATAAAATAAAAAGGACGAGGAAAGAAAGTAATTTCATCACTTCTAATCCAGCTACATATTTAATGAAGTGCACCAGAAGAAAATCCAGTTCGATCATTCTAACACCGTGAACGAAAGAGCATTACGAAAAAAGAGAGAAAGAAGATTGCTTTAATTGCTAATCAATCGGTAATTCAGGCACCGTTTGATGCATTCGCAAAGCATATGTTTCCAACATTCTTAATCAGAACAGTGGCGATTAATTCTCTCTACCTGTCTGTCCTTCGAAATCAACAAAACTGCTTTCTAAATTCGACATCGAAACCCTAGGAGTGAGAGAGAGAGAGGAGGGAATCGAGGAAATTGAAAACAAAGTAGAGGAAGAGGAAAAGGACTTAGAGGAGGCTTACATTGTCCTTGAGCTTGCGGATGATCTTGAGGCGCAGTTCATCGAAGTCTCCGTCGTCCTTAAGCTTCGCTATTACCTTGGGAGTAATCTCCATTGATTCTGCTGCATTAGAGAGTTTGAGGTCCAAGGGAAATCTCGAGCCAGCTAGCTGGTGACGGAGTTCACGCTTATCTGAATTGGACTTCCCTGTCGCATTTTTCAAAACAGGTGCGTTTTTCTTTGTCAGCTGACGTGGCCCTTTTGGTAGTAAAACAGACGGTCCTACGACGGAAGGGTTATTTTGTAAAGAAATGTAAGATTAAAATTTTAAAAAATAAAAAGATAAAATTTGAGGACTAAAATATCAATTTGCAAAATAAAAAGACGCAGAGAATCGAAATTGCACCAATCTTCCACTGAAACTTAAATTTCACGCAGAGAATCCAAATTGCGGCCCCAAATTGCTGCCAATCTTCCACTCAAACTAAACTTCACACAGAGAATCTAAATTGCAGCCAATCTTCCACTCAAACTAAACTTCACACAGAGAATCCAAATTGCAGCCCCAAATTGCTGCCAATCTTCCACTCAAACTAAACTTCCCGCAGAGAATCCAAATTGCAGTCAATTTTTCAGTCAAATTAAGGATGTTCGTTTCCTTGATATTCTTTAAATTTGCATTTAACTTTATATCAACTCAAACCGAACAAGTTGAAATTGAGGATGCTGTTAAGTATTTTCCAATTTTGCTCTGATCATATTATGAAAAATTACCAACATATCCCTTAGTAATATGTTGAGGGCATAATAATGAAGGGTAAAATGAGATTTTAAAAAATACATGGCCCCCAAACGTTCAGTGCATTAAATACTCAGACATGCGAATGGACGAAATACCACAATTGATTTACCCAACGTTGATGTTTTGATTAAGGGCAATATGATCATTTTATCTGACCATTTAATACCTAACGCTTTATTCCTCCTCCCCCGCACGAAAGACTCTTGACGCATTTAATGGAATAATAGCTTTTTAGTGTTGAACAACTTTAGTTCGTTTGTCTTCTTCTTGTTTTTCTTTTTTCCTATTTTTAAACGCATCAGTCACTCGTTTGTCTTCTTCTTCTCTTTTTTTTTTTTAATACCTTTCAAATATTTATATCATAATAAAAAAATAATTTTGAAATTATAATAAATATTATAAATAAACAATATTATTTTACATTTTATCTTTTTCACTCATCCCAATAAAAGATAATTTATAAACAACAACTTTACACAAACATCAATACAATTATAATATCACTTAAATATTCATATACCACACTTAAAATTCTTACCATTATATCAAAATGAACATCCCATAAATTTCTTGTCATTTAGCTCCAAAGAATAAATGACTAATCCGACATCAAAAGGCAATGACTGTCATACGAGGACGGCTGGGCTTTAAGTGGCTCTTAATGGAGTTTGTGTTGACTTGGTTTTCTAGGTGTTGTTAGTTGGTTGACAATGACGGTAGTGGAAGAGTAAAGTTTACAAAGAGTCTTCTAAGTTGTCATATAATACTTTGTGATTTGAATTTATCAATGAAAGTTTAAGGAGACTCAGTGGTAGAATTAGAAATGAATTTGAAGAGAACTAACTTTTGAAAAAAAATTGACAAAAAAACATTTATTAAGTAATGCAAACAAAATTTCTTAAAATTAAAATATTAAATTTTTTTTTAAAAAAAATAGGTCATTTTGGTTTAGTGTTTTGTTTAAATTAAGTCATCATATCGCAGTGAGCTCTGTTGCCAATGAACTCTTTTTTTTTTTGAGAAAACGAGTTTGCTCTAGGGGTGTTCAAGGGTACCGGCGGTGGGCCGGTTAACCGGCACCGCCACCGGTAACCGCCCCCAGCTTAGTAGCGGCGGCGGTACCGGTTGCCAATTTCACCCAAAGTCGGTGAAATTGGCGGTGGCGGTGAAACCGCCGAGCGGTTCACCGCCACAACCGGGTTAAAAAAAAAGAGGGTGACGGTGTCGTTTTGTTTTACGAATGCCCCTTAGGGTTAGGGATCTCGGATCCCTCCCCCCATTCCGCTCATTCATTCGCACTCACTTTGTCGCTCAGCAGTCAGCCCCCCGGCCCCTCCCTCGACATCTGCCCGGTGCCCAGTGCCCCTCCGGCCTCCCCCTCGACGGCTCAGCCCTTTCTCCCTCACGGTAAGTCTCTCTCTCGCTATCTGCCTATGTTTCTCTCTCTGTCGAATCTCATGTCTCTGCCTCCTACAGCTGCCGCCGGCCGCCGGCCGCCGTGCAACAAGTATTGGTCAGGGCTCATTGGCTCAAGCGTCTCTGCTGCTCTCTCTCTCTCTCTCGTTCGACTTTGTCTCCCTCACGGTAAGTCCCTCTCTGCCTCTTTTTTTCACACCGATTTGCTCTAGGGTTATAATTGTGAAGTTAATCAATTATGCTCTAGGGTTATATTGTTATAATGGTGGTTGAGGTGAAAATGGAACCGGGTTATAATGGTGGTTGAGGTGAAAATGCTCTAGGGTTATAATGCTGCCTGAGATTTGAGTCATGACACTGACTTCGATTTGGATTCATTTGTTGGTTGTCCCCTTCATGGAGACATGATTTTAATAGTTGTGGGATTGTTGTATCTGGAACTTTGCATTCAGGTTCTGCTTTTGATTTAGGGCATGTCCAATAGGAGGTTCCCTATTAATAGTATGCTTGTAACCTCTAGGAATATCCAAGCTTGCAAGTGTGTTGATGTTTTTAATCTGAAGCTCTATCCTTGATTGATGTATCTTCCGTGAATCTTTCCATGTTCTGGAATTCAGGTGAGCTTCTTCCATGCTGATTACCTGTTGTTTTGAGTTTGCAGCTCGTGGGCACCTTGATTGAATGGTTTGGCAGTGTAAATGTTATTGACTGGGCTAGCATTTCTTCTTGCAGTTACTTTAATGTTATCAATTCTCATTAAGTTCAAAATCTGGTTGATAAGATTCCCCTCTTACATATCTTTTATATACTTTATAGTTGGGGTAGCTGAGGGTTATTTCCTGTAGAAGCTGTTCAATCACTTCTATTTTTTTGTCACCTCCCAACGCTAACATTCTCTTTGTATTCCTAAACTGAATCCACCCCATGTCCATGTGATTGCAATGATATCTTTATGATAGGTATATCTTCGAACATAACTATAAGAGGTCCTATTAAAAAGATGTTTAAACTTCTTGTTTGACTTGCTAAATTATGAGATAAATTGAACATTTTCTCTCTTAATCGTAGGTTTTTGTGGGTTGGATATGTTTGGCAGTGGCATCTCTCTCTCTCTCTCTCTTTAATTAAATTGGTTTATTTGATTGCAAATCAGGTCTGTCTTTCTATCTCATCCCTATATTAAATTTAGTTACTTAAATTGCTCTAGGATTTGTGAATCTGTTGTCAGTTGTAGGATTAGATTTGATATTTGTGGTGAATCTGTTGGAGGATGGAATTTAAGCTTGTGGTTTGTGACTCTGTTGGAGGATATATTTGATTGGATTGTTTGATTGGTTATTTGGTTTGACAAATTGTTTACTTTGAAGGACTAATATGTGTTCAGAATTGGTTGAGAGGTGACCCTATTGTGGAGTGGTTGAGTCTCAACGTGATGTATCTGATAACATAACTGAAGATGAAGAGACTTACCGATTCGATTCAGGTCAAATTATTCTTTAGTCAAATTTTGAAATTTGATACTCAATATCATGTGATCATTATAATTTGATGCTTTTGTTTCTGAATTATGTAGAGATATCGACTTTGACAATGGAGATTGAGATGGAGTAGACCGTATGTTGCATTTGCCCCACCTTTTAGTCCTTATGCTATTTTACTTGAACAATGTTTATTTGATGTATCATGTATGTATAATGTTGTCTTTTAGTAATTTTATAGTGTTGTCTTGTATTATGTATTGTTGTAGTTTGGTTAACTTGTAAGTTTTCTAGCTTGTATTTGACAATTTGTTAATTTTGTTGAAGTTTTGTAACTTGTAAGTGAAAATTAAAATCACGTTTTAGTGTTTTAATTGAGAATGATCAAATATTAGATTTGGTCATTCTCAAAAAAATGGGGCATATAAAAAAAGGTCATATGATAAGAATTTCCATGATTAAACTTAATTATTGTCATGGGGATCAATAATATGGCCTACATGTTTAGGGCCAATTTTCACTATATTGTTTTTTTATTTCATTAATTGTTTAGATTATGGATCATTGTATTAGGAAATCTGGAAAACGCCCCAAAAAAGGGTCGAAATGGCCCAAAAAACTATTTCAAATGGCCCAAAAGCCCAACAAAATGAGCCCAAGAGGGCGTACAAGGCCCAAAATCGGGCCCAACAGTGGTAGCGGTTCACCGCCACCGCCACTGGTGTTACCGCAACCGCTGGGCCCGGTTATATGTTACCACCAGTGCCGGTGGTAACATATTCATAACCGCTTGTGGCGGTGGCGGTGGGTGGCATAACCGCCACCGCCTATGCACAACCCTAATTTGCTCTCTTTTGTTTGTTTGTTTGTTTTTAACTATTTAAGCCCTACAGTAAATTAATAATTGATACTCCTTACTTGGCCAAGTTGAAAGGATCCCTAGTGATGACGTGGGCGGCAAAAGCCATGCGTGGGAGGATAGGTGCCGAGATGAGGCACCAAGGACACACATGGGTACTCATGGCACGCCCACAACGCGCGCGACGACAACACCACAGCTATGCCATGACATCATCACGCGCGCGTGCAAGCTAGGCGCCCCAGCGCCCCTGACAAGGCATGGCGCCTCACCAACGCCCATGCCTGGCATGCCAGCCAGCCGGCCACAGACATTTCATGACAGCACATGGCCTCACCCATGGCCTTGCCATGACACGGCGCAGCAGCAAGTCCTTGGCCACCAGCCAAGCCAAGCAGCAGCAACAAGCCAGCAGACAAAGGAGTGTCATGACATAGGATGACCACCACCAGCAGCCACCACCAGTGGCGGAGCACCACCACCCCTACCGGTACTTGGTGGGGAATAGAAGAGGAAGGTCCTAGGACCCGGAGGAGCATCACCACCCATGGTGGTGCAAGCAGCGGCGGCGCCACCGTGGACGGCGGCGGACGACGGCTAGATCCCAACAATCAGGGAGGTATCTTAGGGATTAGTTTCCTTTTGTGTTATGATTGAATAAATCATATCTTCTAGATTTAGGGATCCTTTCCTAAACTCTAGAAGATTCCTTTCCTTTATGTTCTTGTTATATTAGACATGTAATATCAAATCTGCTTGATTCAAGGGATTTGATTTAGAGTTGATTGTGATTTGATTTGATTGAGTCCATTAGGGTTTGTAAGCTCCTAAAGATGTCTATATAAACACCCTTAGGAGCATTAGAGTTATTCATTCAGAATAGTAGAGTCTTGGAGAGCCAGAGAGCTTTTGAGGTGAGATTTGGCCAAGCATAGGCACGTATATGCTAAGTCAGTTTCAAGGCTAATAACCTTGTAACTTGGGATTCATTCTAGGCTAATAACCTAGTTTGGGTACCCGTTCTTGGGCTAATTAACCCTTGATTGAGATTGTTCTTGTGTTCTTGTGGTTCTTGGGCTAATTAACCCTTAACCACGTTCTTCGTTCTTCATAATAAAATCTTGAGTGTTCTCCATTTGGGTTGTTAGATACTATGTTTCAGTTCGTGTGTTGCCAAGAACGGTTTAGGAGGATCGATTGGCGTGATTGTGTTCGAATCACTTGGCGGGAGTTGGCGTTGTTAAGGCGGCCTAGACCGGGGTCCCTAACAAAATGGTGCTTTCATTGAGAGGTGCTTGAAGATTTCATCGAGTAGTTGCTTGAAACGCGAAGATCTTCAAGGGAGGTAAACATGAGCCTTACTAGTTTGATTCGTTTTTGTTGGATTGATTCGGTTGCAAAGTTGTTTTTTGTTGTTGGAGTTCATACTTGAGGAGGGGTTCGATCTTCATTTTGGAGAGAACCCAAGGTTGGAACAGTCCAACTAGATACAGACTAAGGATTAAGAAATATATGAGCTAGGAAATTTATCGGTGATATTATTCTGGTCCTATTAGCTCATGTGGCTGGGCGCCCCTAAGTTGGCTTTGGGGCAAAACGGCGCTCAGGGCATGAGGTGCCCTGGGTCGCGGGTTTGGGCCTCGAGTAGGGCAACAATTACCTTACATGGCCCTGTGGCCCAGTCCAATAGTTGGGCTAGGTCTAATAATTAAAAAAAAGGGAGCATACCGCACGGCTTGGGCCCTAATGGGCCAGGCCATGGCAGCCCGTGCGGACTAGGTCCACAGGTTGAACTTGAGCCCATTGCCCAGTCCAGGTTCGGGTTTGACCCGAACCACCTGATAAGGTCCAAGTTAGACCCGGACCATGACCAGGATTCAGTCCAGGTATGACCCAGACCGTTATCGACCACCGGCCAGGTTGGACCCTAACTGGGGGGTCAACTGGTCAACACAGTTTGACTAGTTGACCGTTGACCAACCGGTTTGACCGAATTATTTTGTTTTACAAATTTAATATAAGTGTTAAATGTGATTATTTTACAAGAAATTTAAATCTCATGACCTTCCATTTTTGGTATTTAAGAATTTTATTTGATTTATGATTGGTTAAAACTAAAATTCATGACCAATTGTTGCTTTTATCATTTGTCTCGTATACTTCTTGTGAAAATAAGTGAGCGTGTATGGGTGGTAGAGATGTTGACTAAAATAGCAGTGTCGACCCATTACAAAATTACAATGCATTTAGACGATGGTTGCACTTAACCAAATAAGTACGTCTACTAAAATAGAGAAGACTATGTTTATGTTGGTGACCAAAATAAATATAAAAAATCATGAAATTTGTATATGTGTGATATGCAACATGTGATGTGATAATGATAAGTAGATTATATTTGCTTTTATAAATTGTGTCATGATTACTAAAATAGGATTGTGTATACATAAGTTGAAAGTTCTTGATACCTATTACAACACTGAATATAAATATTGTATTATGTTTTTTTCTTTGGTTGTTGTGATTCAATGAGAGGTACTAATAGCTATTAGAATCCCTATGCTAAAAGATTGTTAATATACTTGTGTATTTTCTTTATAATTTTTTTGCTGATTCATGATGCCGAACTCATTATCTAGAATCCTAGATGATAATAAACTCATTGGGCCAAACTTCCTTGACTGGAAGAGGAATCTTATAATAGTACTCACAATGGATAAAATTGCTCATGTCCTCAGAGAAGAGACTCCTCAGCTTGCATTGGCCAATGCTACTCCGGAACAAATAGCTAATTTTGAAAAGTGGCATGAGGCGGATGAATTAGCTCGCCGCTATATGTTGGCGTCTATGTCCAACCTACTGCAAAAGCAATGTGAAAGCATAGCTACAGCCAAAGAGATATCGGGATATCTCCAAGAGCTATTCAGATAGCAAAGATGTTCTGTACGCCAGCAAGTTATGAAGTTGCTGGTGACCACCAAGATGATGGAAGGTGCTTCAGTTCTGGAACATGTCATGAAGATGATATCTTACATCACAGAACTGGAAACACTAGGTGCAGAAATAGATGGTGAGACCAAGGTTGGAGCGATATTTACATCTTTACCTGAGTCATTCAATCAGCTCGTATTAAACTATAATATGAACAAGATGATAGTGATTATGTCCAAGCTGTTCAATATGTTGCAAGCAGCTGAAAAACTCATTTAAAAGGAGAAAGGTTCTCTGATGATCATAAAAAAGCCAAAGGTCACCTCTGCCACAGGAATCAAACCCAAAGGCAAGAAGTTTAAGAAAAAGAAAAGGTCTCAGCCTAACTCGAAGAAAAAGAAAGAGGACAAAAGCGAGCCAGATAAGAAAGTAAAGGGAAATTGTTTCCACTGCAGCAAACCTAGTCAGAGACTAGATGAAGGGGAAGTGATCCTAAAAATGAGGATGACTACAAGTGTTACAACAACCGCCATAGGATCTTTTCATCTAAGTTTAGAACGGAGCAAAGTTTTAACATTTGCAGGCTGACCTCTGTAGCCTAATGAGCTGTAATCCCTATAGGGTTAACATATTTTTTTGTTTTTCTATATTTTTAAATGTTGTTCCTAAGTATCAGTTCGTTACATATATAGTAATGACTCGTTTGCGTAATAATCTTTCTTCTAATTTGATTTTCATTTTCACCCGCTTATTTTTTATATATAAATTTACTAAGTCTTTCGCTCGTTTGTTCTATCGTTTATAGTTGTATATAAACTCCCCGAGGACTTAACCTTAGTCTTGAGATCCATAGGATAATTATTGTGTCGTAACCTCGCCATATATATACCTCTATTACTACAAAGAGAACTTAGAGGCTAATACGTGCACGAAACGTGACAATATCTCTCTGGAGATTTTCAAACCCATCTTCGAGAAAGAGGCATTATATCTCAGTTGACTTTCCTTGCTACGCCACAATATAATAGTGTTGCAGAAAGAAGAAACCGAATACTATTAGATATGGTTCGGTCAATGATGAGCATGTCACAATTACCTGTTTATTTTTGGTGTTATACCTTATAGAAAACTGTTTATATTCTAAACAAAATACCCACTAAGTTCGTTCCTAATACTCCATATGAGCTATGAACTGGCCAAAAGTCAAGTCTGAAACACTTGAGAGTATGAGGATGCCCAACTCACGTTAAAAAGTTTGACGTGGAGAAGCTAGAGTCAAGGATTGAAAAATGTTTATTTGTGGGTTACCCCAAAAGATCAACTGGTTATTACTTTTATAATCAAAATGATCATAAGCTAATTATCAGTAGGAATCCGATATTATTGGAAGATGAGTACAGCCTCAGTGATGATAAGACATGATTGTTCTTGACAAACAATTAGTTGAACCAGAAGCTGTGGTATATAAGATTGATGAATGAGATAAAATTGAACTCACTAATGAGTTTGAAGAGTTCAGAACTCAAGAGCCTCAACACGGTCAAAGAATTCATAAACTTCTAGTTAAATGTACCATGATAAATGAGATTTATCAAATGAAATCGGAAAGGATGGATGATGATCCCCAAGAAGCTATCAGTGACAAAGGTGTAGAACATTGGAAGATAGCAGTGGAATCAAACATGGATTTCATGTACTCCAATGAGACCTTAACTCTTATTAATCAACTAGAAGACATTAAGTCTATAAGTTGTAAATGAGTATTCAAAAGAAAACGAAGACCTACTAGAGAGATAACGACCTTCAAAGCTAGACTGGTTGTGAAATGACTAAAAAACATGGTATTGACTATGAGAAAACTTTTTCACCAATAGCTATGATGAAGTCCATTAGAATCCTATTGTCAATCGCCGCTCATTATGATTATGAGATCAGGCAGATGGATGTGAAAAGGACATTTTTGAATGGGTACATCCAAGAGGAGATTTAATGGTACAACTTGAAGGTTTCTTTTCTCGTAGACAAGAATCTAAAGCGTGGAAATTGAACAAGTATACTTATGGACTATACATGCATCACCTTGCTTGAACATCCGTTTTGATAAGATGATCAAATCGTTTGGTTTCTCACAAAACATGGATGAATCTTATGTTCTTAGTGAGAGTTCAGTAATGTTTCTTATTCTTTATGTCGATGATATTCTACTCATAGGGAATGACGTTGGTGCAATATCATCAGTAAAAATATAGTTAGTGAACCATTTTTCAATAAAAGATCTCAGGGAAGCATCCTACATTCTTGGGACCAATGTGTTTAGAAACCGAGAAAAGAGCTTTTAGGGCTTTCACAAGCCTACTACATTGATAAGATATTGGCACGGTATAACATGCAGGATGGCAAGAAAGAGTTTTTACCCTTTAGGCATAATATTCATCTCTTTAAGAAGATGTATCCTAAGACACAGGAAGAGAGAGATAAGATGATGAAGTTTCCTTATACTTCTGTTGTAGGAAATCTCGTGTATACAATTCTTTGTACAAGGAAATATATTAGTCATGCAGTTAATGTTTTGAGTAGGTATCAACCAGACCCAGACCTTGAGCACTGGACAACAGTCAAGCATATTCTCAAATACTTGAAAAGAACCAAAAACTATTGTTTAGTGTGTGGTGGAGAGGATATGTTGACTATCCAAGGACACACAGATTTAAATTTTCAATTAGATATTAATGATAGAATGTCTACATTTAGATTTGTGTTTACATTGGGTAAAGGAGCAGTGAGTTGGAGAAGTTTCAAGCAGAACACCTCTGCTGACTCCACCACTGAGAGTTTGAGGCAAAATGTGTTGCTGCCAGCGAATCTGCAAAGGAAGCTGTGTGGATACGTAAATTCATGCAAGAGCTTGAAGTTGTCTCTTCGAGTCCCTGATCACCATTTATTGTGATAATAATGGTGTTATAGCACATGCAGTGGAACCTAGGGCTCATCAAAGGACAAAACATATAAAAAAAATTCATCTTATTCATGACATTGTGAATTGGGTGATGTAGTGATGGCTAAAATAGCATCAGCTAAGAACATAGCAGACTCATTCACTAAACCGTTTATTCATAAAATGTTTGAGAAGCATTTGGAGTCTATGAGTGTCAAATACATGTAAGATTGGTTCTGAGTGCAAGCGAGAGATTGTTAGATATATGCCTTCAAAACGAACCATTTTGAATAATTATGAGATAGTTATTGTTATAATTATTGTGTTTTGATTGATCACTTGTTTATTATTTTGGGTACATGTAATGACATAATATGTCATATTGTTGAGCAACATTGTAGAAAATTCAGGCTAATGATTAATGAATCGGAGGCGGGGAGTATGACTTTTCGGATCTTTGTTGACCCACTTTGTTCTAAACCAAGATACATGAAAATGTACAAATAGGTCTACACTCGTTGTGCCTCTATAAGATAGAATGATGAATTTCGTCATTGAGGTGATGACCTTATGCAGATGAGTTGTGAGTTGGTGCAATGTAAGAGTACATGCACTGAACGAGATCAAATATGAATACCTTCTGAAAACGATCACTGATGTAGAGAATGATATTCATCACAATTAGTTTAGGTTGTCTTTAGACCTGAGAAAGTTATGCAGGTTTGCATGTTGTGTGCTTATGCTTTGACTGAGTCGTTTGGTGATGGTCTTCATAGATCAAATATTCCAAGTTATGTTGAGTCTTGTGTATAGTAAGTGAATTTGTATAATTGCTCAATATGGAATCCATCAGTCTCTTTATGAGACAGTATATTTCATATATATTGTTTGGACTCAAATAAAAACGCTGCGCATCGGAATTTTGTGAAAAGTGTTTTCACATTTTTTACTTGTATAATGTGTTAAATAATTATTTGTGAAAATTATTTTTTAGAAACTTTTTGTGTGTCCAATTAGATACAGACTGCCCACTCTTTTGTAAGAGAGGTTGCCCCTCCTTTCTTCTTAGTCGAGGCCTTTGAAAATTTAATGACACTAAACTCCCTCGAGCCTTCCTTTTCTTAGCTTTTTTTATTTGTTTTTCCTGTCTGTGTGATATTTTCTTTTTTCTTAGCTTTGTCTTGTCCTGTATTTCCTTTTGTTCTCTCCATATATAATACAAGTTGTTTTCATCCAAAAAAGAGAGAGAATATTTTATACTGTTTGCTCACGATTATTGAGATTTGGCACTTTGCATCCAAACTAGCTATTTCGTTACATTTCGCTCCTCAACTACTAAGTGTTTACACTTTGTATCTTTAGCCATTAATTTTGACAAAAAATGTTATTTTGGTCTAGTGACATAATCATAATTTTTGTTATCATTATATTTTATATGGAGGTAAAGTCGTTATTGTCATTGAACAAAAATAGTAACCTCTATCCAAATTAAATAGCTAAAGATGTAAAGTGTAAAAAGTTGATAGTTGAGAAACGAAATATAATAAAATCAATAATTTAGAGGATAAAGTGTCGGAACCTAAATAGTCAAGAACAAAAAATATATTTTTCCCTAGAATATACATATCCAAATCAATATTTTTGGGCCCGCATATTTTTCGACAATCCTCATCAAGTCGAACACCAAAACACCAATCAAAATCCAACTAAAAAAAGAAAAAAGGAAAAATATAACACACACTTCGAAAAGAACATTTCTTCAACTTACATAAAATATTCACAATTCTAACAAACAACCTAAAAATCTTACAAATTTTTAAAAAAGAACATCCCCAAAATTTCGAATGTTTATTTTTTCCTTTTTTTTATGTTTTTCCTTTTCTCACATGTTTCTTGCTTCCTCGTTTGCTCACCTTTTTTGGGAATATCTCTTTTGACAGATATTATTTCTTTTAATTTTTTTTGTCGACTGCGAAGTAGTGATTTAAAAATAACAAGTCAAATAATTTCAAAATAAGACACGTAAAAATTGTTGTGAGGCAGTCTCGTGGTACCACTAGAATTCCTCTTTGTTTTGCTCTCACTTTTGATCAAAATGTGCGTACAATTTTGGTGATTTTTTTTGGGTAAGAAATCTGAATTGCATTAAACAAACAAAAAAAATAATAAAGTTCAACACGGATCACAAGTTAGTGTGGGTCAGTCCCATTAAAAAGACAAAAAGAAGAAAGCGAAGAAGCTGGTATGCATCCACTAAAATCAGTGGACTGTGGACATGACCCATTGCGCTAAAGGGTGCGCATACAAGTTTAAAACCCATTTGATGTGGGCAGCAGAAGAACTTCAGAAAGGTTGAGGAGGATATTATCCACTGTTAGGAGGGCAGCCTTTGCTTCCGCTCGAAGAGGTTCCAATGTTGATCGTATTTTGGTGCATGCCAGGATATACAATTTTGGTGATTGATTATTCCCAAAACGAAACGATTACAAACCATGCACGTCTCTCGACCTCTGCCCTTTAAAAAGACAATGTAAGCCCCCAAAATCCCAATCTCTTCAGTTGCCAAGCCTCCGACCATCTGTTCTGCCGCTTGCGAATTTCTGTTGAATCTTTCCCTCCTGGTCATTGATTAGTCCGTACATTAAAGTCCTTACTGTCATTGTTACGTAAAAGAATTGGCCTCTTCGAGGAGACCTGAGCCTAGTGGCGGATTTAGGGGGCCTGGCCCTGGTTGGCCAAATGCTAAACGTTTGATTTTTTTTTTTACCTCAGCTATTGTGTACGCTGCGACGTTGGAGATCTGTTTCTAATTAGCTAAAACTTTGGTTCTTCGGCACTTTTGTTAGGGACCCCGGTCTAGGCCGCCTTAACAACGCCAACTCCCACCAAGTGATTCGAACACGATCACGCCAATCGATCCTCCTAAACCGTTCTTGGCAACACACGAGCTGAAATATAGGATCTAACAACCCAAATGGAGAACACTCAAGATTTTATTATGAAGAACGAAGAACGTGGTTAAGGGTTAATTAGTCCAAGAACCACAAGAACACAATAACAATCCCGATCAAGGGTTAATTAGCCCAAGAACGGGTACCCAAACTAGGTTATTAGCCTAGAATGAATCCCAAGTTACAAGGTTATTAGCCTTGAAACCGACTTAGCATATACGTGTCTATGCTTGGCCAAATCCCACCTCAAAAGCTCTCTGGCTCTCCAAGACTCTACTATTCTGAATGAATAACTCTAATGCTCCTAAGGGTGTTTATATAGACATCCTTAGGAGCTTACAAACCCTAACAGACTCAATCAAATCAAATTACAATCAACTCTAAATCAAATCCCTTGAATCAAGCAGATTTGATATTACATGCCTAATATAACAAGAACATAAAGGAAATGAATCTTCTAGAGTTTAGGAAAGGATCCCTAAATCTAGAAGATATGATTTATTCAATCATAACACAAAAGGAAACTAATCCCTAAGATACCTCCCTGATTGTTGGGATCTAGTCGTCGTCCGCCGCCGCTGCTTGCACCACCATGGGTGGTGATGCTCCTCCGGGTCCTGGGACCTTCCTCTTCCATTCCCCACCAAGTACCGGTAGGAGTGGTGGTGCTCCGCCACTGGTGGTGGCTGCTGGTGGTGGTCATCCTGTGTCATGGCACTCCTTTGTCTGCTAGCTTGCTGCTGCTACTTGCTTGGCTGGTGGCCAAGGACTTGCTGCTGCGCCGTGTCATGGCAAGACCATGGGTGAGGCCATGTGCTGTCATGGCATGTCTGTGGCCGGCTAGCTGGCATGCCAGGCATGGGCGTTGGTGAGGCGCCATGCCTTGTCAGGGGCCCTGGGCGCCTAGATTGCGCGCGCGCGTGATGATGACATGGCATGGCTGTGGTACTGTCGCCGCGCGCGCTGTGGGCGTCCCATGAGTGCCCATGTGTGTCATTGGTGCCTCATCTCTGCACCTATCCTCCCACGCATGGCTTTTGCCGCCCACGTCATCACTAGGGATCCTTTCATTCCCCCTTCCATAAAGAGTACCCTTGACCCCAAGGGTATCCTTTGTAACTCTAGAGGCCATGCCATCATAGTCCTCCCACACTAACTCCTCTCTAGGTAGCCCACCCATGCTCCAAGTAACAACTCTATCCCCAAGGGTGAACTTCATACTCCTCCCACCGTAATCAAGTATGATCTTGCCAATGCCTTTCAACCAAGCATTGCCCAAAACCACATCTAACTCCTCCAAGGAAAGTACATAAAGATCAGCAACTATACTCATACCTTGGACATCAATGGAAGCCGCCTTTACCATCTGATGGCATCTCATCTTCTCACCGTTGGCAAGCTTTACTTCAAAGGCTTCTATCTCCTCTCCATGCAAGCCCGCCTTAGTAACAAGGTGGGTGTTGATGAACTTGTGGGTAGACCCACTATCCACCAACAAGGTGACCTCGTGCTTGCCCATCGAAGCCATGAAAGTCAAGGTTGAGTTTCTCCCAATGCCGGTCATGGCACCAAGACTCAACTCACTATCACTTGAGTGCTTCGCATAGCCATTCTCCTCACTCGACTCTTCTTCATCAATCATGAGCATGAGCTTTCCCTTCTTGCATTGGTGGTCAGGACTCCACTTATCTCCACACTTGAAGCACATCCGCTTTCTGAGGTACTCAGCAAGCTCCTCCCGGCTAAGCTTCAGTAGGTCATTCTTCTTCCTGCATGCCTTTTCAACCACCTCCTTTCACTTCGAAGGTATCTCGGATTGCAAGGGCTCATCTTCCTCGCTAGCATCTTCTTCTTTGTCATGCCTCTTCTCAAACCGATGGCTCTCTTCAAGGATCTCAGCCATCCTCATTGCTTCTTGCAATCTGGTGGGCTGCTTCAACTTCAACCTTTTAGCTATCCACGGCTTAAGCCCATCAACAAAGGTGCAAATGAGTGCCTCCTCCGACCAACCCCTTACTAATGTTTGGAGTTGTCGAAACTCCTCCACATATGCATGCACCTTGCCCTCTTGCTTGAGCTTTGCTAGTTGGCCATGGTGATTGACAATGGGCGATGACCCAAATTGCATGAGCAGCTCCCTTTCAAAAGCTGTCCACCCGAGCCTTCTTCTCTCTTTCTCATATTGGGCTCGGATCTACCTCCACCACTTGCTCGCTTTGCCTTCAAGGTAGAAACACGCGGTGGCAACTCTTTCATCCCGTGGCACTTCATACATGTGGAAGTAGTGATCCGTCTTATCAAGCCATTCATGTGGATCACTTCCACCAAACTTTGGGAACTCGATCTTCGGCCTCCTAGGTCCTCGGTTGTGATACTGATTTTCATCTCCTTCACGATCATGATCACCTCCATGGAAATGTTGCCTCCTAGGTCCTCGGTGGTTAAACCAATTTCCCTCACCGTCACGATCACTCTGTGATCCTTCACGCCATTTAACATCTTCATAGGCTCGGCCATAGGATCCCTCCTCCATATACTGACTTCCTCCATCTCTTCCTTCCGATCTTTCATGGTCATCATCGCCATGGTTGGACTCCACACGTAGCCACCTCTCGACTACTCCATGCTCATTCTCCACACGGACGCCCACTCTAAGTTGTTGTCTAGGCTCCCCTCTTGTGGACTCGGATAGCTGAGTTTCTCTTCCATCCATGTGTTGAACATCCTCCCTTCTCTCTTCTCCTCCCTTCTTGCGGCTTCTACATTGTTGCCTCCACTTGGCTCTCTACCAAGTCTCGCCAATGCCGATTGTAGGTCTTGTTTCATCCCTTCCACCGCTCTCCTATTCTCTTCGGTGGCCATGGTAACTTTGGCTATGGCTCCTTGCATGTCAGCCATGGTTGTGGATGTCTCCACCATCTTGTCTTTCAGCCAGAGAGTTGATGACTCCAAGGCTTCGAACCGGTCTCTGTTGGAAGTGAGTGAACTCGACGCTGCCTCCATTGCAATACTTGGCTGCAACAACAAGTCCAACCTTGGGTTCTCTCCAAAATGAAGATCGAACCCCTCCCTTCAAAATTCTTGGCTCGAACAACTTCCGACCTTGGGTTCTCTCCAAAAGAAGATTGAACCCCTCCCTTCACTCACAAACTTGGAAAGAACAAACAATACAAAAAGTTTCCAAAAAATCATTTTTGCAAATAATTACTTAATATATTATATAAGTAAGAACCATGAAAATATTTTTCATAAAATCTCACTGCACAACATTTTTAATTGAATCCAAACAATATATATACATAATGAATATATTGCCTCATAAAAAGAATGATGGAATCCATATTAAGCAATTATACAAATTTACTTACTATGCACAAGGCTCAACATAATCTGAAATATTTGATCTGTGAAAACCATCACCAAACGATTAAGTCAAGCACAAGCAAATCAGCATAACTCTATCAGGTCTAAGGACAACATAAGCTAATTGTGCTAAATATCATTCTCTACATCAGTGATCGTTTCCAGAAGGTATTCATATTTAATTCCGTTCAGTACATGTAATCTTACATTGCACCTACTTGTCTATTTAGGGTCACCACCTCAATGACGGAGTCCATCATTCTATCTTATAGAGGCACAAAGAGTGTAGAACTATTTTTACACTCTCATGTATCTTGGTCTAAAACAGAGTGAGTCAACAAGGATCCAGAAAATCATACTCTCCGCCTCCGATTCATTAATCATTGATTTGACTTTTCTACAATGTTGCTTAACAATACGACATCTTACGTCATTACATGTACCCATCAATCAATAAACAATAATTGTCTCATAGTTATTTAAAATATTTGGTTTTGAGGGCATACATTATCTATAAATACATCCTGACTTTTGAGAAAAACAACGCCACAAGTACCTGTTTGGGTTAGGGACACTCAATTTATTTATCTGTTAACGTCAATCGACTCAATAGTCAATGCTATTGCCTTATGCAATAATAGCTTTTCATTATATGAAGAAAAAACCAAAGCACGTATTCTATATCCGCATATGACGCACGTGATGACATCTGTCGTCTCTTGAACATCACTGATCTTTGTGAAATATAGCCATCCAGCTGCGATCCTTCAAACAATATTTGATGTCTGTTTGTGCAAGTATGTATGTATGTTTTAACCAATGAAATATTCTGTAACTTATTTAGTGACGTGGATAGAAGTTGTTAGATACTCTGTTAGTTTGTTATTTTGTCATTACTCGTGTATATATAGCAGACTGATATTGTGAATAAAAAGTACGAATCATTTTCTCAAAGTTCACATTCTCTGCTGCCTCTTATACTCTATTTTTCATTCCCAAGTATCAATTCCATTGTTTAACATGGTATCAGAGCTTTTCTAATTCATGACTTCCGCAACATCTCCTGTATCTCCAATTTCTAAAACACCTTCTGTATCTTCTGTATCTCCTATATCTCTTGTACCTCTTGCATCTCCTGTATCAAGACTGAATCAAGATATGTCTGATGAAAACTTTGGTCCGTATTATCTTCACCATGGTGATAGTCCTGGAATGATATTAGTCTCACAGTTACTAGTGGGTGACAATTATCCCACCTGGTGCCGTTCGATGGAAATGGCATTAAGTGCCAAGAACAAGATAGGATTCATAGATGGATCTATCAATAAACCAAGTGTTGAAGACTCTCGATTTGGAATTTGGCTTCGTTGCAATAATATGGTTATATCCTGGATATTGAACTCCATCTCCAAGGACCTTGCAGCAAGTGTAATATACATTGAAACTGCAAAGGAAATTTGGTCGGACTTGAAAGATAGATTCTCTCAAGGAAATGGACCTCGCATCTTTCAATTGCAAAAGGCTATATCTAGCTTATCTCAAGAACAGTTGACAATCAGTGCATACTTTACCAAACTTAAAGGGCTTTGGGATGAACTTGGCAATTATAGGCCTATTTCATCTTGCTCATGTGGAGCAATGAAAATTCGGATTGAATTTCAGCAACAGGAATACGTTATGAAATTCCTCATGGGACTTAAAGAGTCATACTCCAACATCAGAGGTCAGATTTTACTAAGTGATCCACTGCCACCGATAAACAAAGTGTTTTCACTAATTCTGCAGGAAGAGAAACAGAGAGAAATAGCATCTACTATACTTCCAAATCCTAATTCTCTCGCATTTCTCAGTCGATCATCAAACACTGGATCTGGATTTGTTCCTCAGTATGGCAATAATGCTGGAAGAAATCAGTTTGTTAAGAGAGAAAGACCTTTATGCAGTCACTGTGGTGTCTTAGGGCACACTGTCGACAGGTGTTTCAAACTTCATGGTTATCCACCTGGATATAAAAATCCTAAAGCTAAAGCCTATGCTAATCATGTTACATCTGATTCTGATATTGACAATACTACATTTACAACTGATGCATCTCCTTTCACGTTTACTCAAAAACAATATCAGCAACTC
Source organism: Myrica gale (assembly GCA_963930655.1). NCBI lineage: Eukaryota > Viridiplantae > Streptophyta > Magnoliopsida > Fagales > Myricaceae > Myrica > Myrica gale. The sequence continues at coordinate 13,330,980 of OZ005610.1, read as the reverse complement.
TTATCTCTTATTCAACCACAAAACACACCTGATATTCAATTTCAATCCTCTCCACACTCATCTGCTTTGCAGGTTACTGGTCAAACTTCTCTTGAACCAATTCCTAATATGACAGGTACAGTAGTTTGTCTATCATCTATTGCTCATTCTCAAATTAATTGGATAATTGACACGGGAGCTACTGATCACATGGTGCACTCCCAATCTTCCCTTACACATGTTATTTCCTCAATTTCTTCTACTGTAAAACTCCCTAATGGACATTCAGTAGCTGTTACACACATTGGTCATGTTAAAATCTCTCCTACTTTAACATTGACTAATGTCTTTTGTGTTCCTTCATTCAATTTCAATCTTATCTCTGTCAGTCAACTCATTAGAGAAATTAATTGCTGTGTATTCTTCTTACCTGGCTATTGTTACATCCAGGACCTATGCAAGTGGAAGACGATTGGGTTAGCTGAGCAACTTATACTCTCTGCTGCCTCTTATACTCTGTTTTTCATTCCCAAGTATCAATTCCATTGTTTAACAGTATGAATACAAAATAATTTGCCGTCAACATTTTCTCCCATTAATAAAGAATTTAAAAAGGAAGAGAAATTAAAGTCTAATTCAGTTATATGATATGAAAGCTTGGCAGGAGTTCCAACATGGAAAGGCATCCGGAGGTTTTTATTCCTCTACCTTATTCAATGTAATCCCCTCATGTAAGTACGTTTTAGATCAACTTTTGAAGCCAGAAGTCCCAATGGAATCAACCATTACACAGAAGTCCATGTTAGAGAAGTTAATTTGAAGAAACATCGATGTTAAGCTTTCAGTTAGACCTCAGCAACTCTCAAGATATCTTCACTATTTCCAAACAGTCATGAGACAGTACAATTACTAGCTTATTTCACGCAGCATTACTGCAAAGAAACACGCACGCATACAATTTAAATGAAGTGTCTTCCAGACTTACAGTAACAGAAATTAAGAACAGCACAATTCTACGCCAGTAAATACATACCTAGATTATGGGTGGGCAATAATAAGAACAGAAGAAACTAGAAACCTTGAAAAATGCTTGTTTGCTGTATAACCTTCATTTCCTTCAGTCACATCTCAGGTTGACAGTTTGATGCTCAGATGAAGAGATTGTTGATGGTAAACGCAAGAAAAAATGAATAAATAAATAAAAATGACCATGAGTAAACTCTTACCACAACTCGAAATTGTGAGTATAAATGACCTGGAACAGTAATGTTCAAGCCCAATGATAGATTTCTGCTCTGGAAGAACCCTTGTTCTCACACGCAGAGTTTAAGCGATCCCACGATTGGTCAAGCATCTCTAACTTCATATGGCCAAAGTAGTGTTCTAGAGTTGATCTTTGAGGTTTGATTGCTTTAAATTTTAGCATAGATTTCCTCCTCTCGTGCTATATAAGATCAAAAGCCCATGTCGCCTATAGAAGGAGGTTCAAATTCCAATAAAATTTGTGCCGGAGTTTTCCTATCAATCTACCAGTAATCATTACAAGAGCATAATCCACCTTTAAAATGATGAAATCGATGGCAATCTCGAACAACAACTTCCCTTTCAAATACCTTAGATATCATCTTTATTGCAACATGACAATCACTACATATCCTCAGATTCTTGATGATTCGAATTGGAGTACCTGGACTTGTCTTTAAAAAGCAAAAAGCAACGGCCAATTTTTCGTTGTGAAGGGATAGAAACAACTCCTTCCCTTCCTCGTCCAAATCAAGCAATACCTCAGTTGTGTTTCCCTTATAACCCTCCATCTTCAATCTCTTCATAATCTCATCAAGCATCTTGTATATCTCTTTGGTTTCTGGATGAGAATTATCACCCACCAAAAACTCATGAAGGACACCTTCGAACTCGACCGAACTACAACCAGGAACTTTCTTGATCCCCATTGCCTCCATAAGATTTCTCACATGCCTTACATCCGGCCACCTCCCCATTTTTGCATACACATTGGACAGAAGCACATAGACACCACTATTTGTAGGATCCAACTCGATTAGTTTTTCGAGTGCGGTCTCACATGTTTGAATATCCCCATGCTTCCTAGATCCACTTAGGAGAGCTCCCCACACCAGCACATCTGGCTCCATTGGCATAGATTTGACCCAAATCAATGCCTCCTCAATGAGACCAGCTCTCCCATAAAGGTCTACCATGCAACCATAATGCTGGATTAAAGGAGTGACACCAAACTCCTCACTCATCCTCCTAAAGTACTCCTTCCCTTCACTCACCTTACCTGCATGTGCACAAGCACAAAGAACCCCCAAAAATGTTACAGCATTAGGACTCACACGACAACTTGTCATCTTTCCAAATAATTCCAGGCACTCTTCGGCATGTCCATACATGGCCATTCCTAAGATTATAGCGCTCCAAGCCATCACATCCTTATTAGGACCAATATTATCAAATACCCATTTTGCCCTCTCAATACTGCCACATTTCGCGTACATGTCTATCAAGGAAGTTCCTAACACAACATCTATTTCCATCCCACATTTGCCAATATAAACATGAACCCATTTCCCATGTTCAAGTGCACATAACCGTCCACAAGCTGAAAGCACACGTGACATAGTGTATGCATTGGGCCTAACCCCATTCACTCCCAACATTTGCATGTCATGAAACAACACAAGTGCTTCTTTATATTTACTGCACCTCACGTATCCATTTATCATACAACTCCATGATATTACATTCCTTTCAGTTTCAGGCATCTCATCAAACAGTTTCCTTGCCAAATCAATCGAACCCAATTTAACGGTTGCATTGATCATTGAATTCCAAGACGGTAAATCAGGTTGGGTGATCTCACAGAACGCTTGACGCGCAAGCATCAGATCCCCACAGGAAGAGTACATGTTGATAAGGGACGTTTGAACAAACGGGTCTTTAGAAAGCCCAAAGCGGAAAATTTGCGCATGGGTCTGTTTCCCTGATTGAAGGTCAGGTGGGGAATTGAAAGACTGGAGAAGGAAAGGGAAGGTATGGAAGTCGGGTTCGACTCCATGGAAGCGCATCCGGAGGAAGATTGAGAGTGGTGTTTGGATTAGAACCTCGGCCTGAGACCCGGCTTGGACTTGGGCTCTAATGAGAGTGTTCCAGATGAAGGATTCAACAGTTGGATGGGCAAGATGGAGAGTATGATGCGTGGAAGATATGAGCTTTGTGCAAGTTCGCATTGCAGGCACCGAGTGGCGGGAAACCGTAAAACCCGTTCATAAAGATTGGCCTCCTCTCCTTTTGAGCCACGGTCACGTACGGTCAAACTATTCATCAATTAATTACATCAGATATTCCAACTGGAACTGGAAGTAAGGTGCATTTGCAATAGAAAAGTCAGAACTTCAATTTTTGTTTTTAATGATTTTATAGTGCTTAACCTATTTAATTAGTTTACAAAATGCTAGGAGAAATTCTCTACATAGCAGGACGTTCGATTAAAAATATATTTTAGGTTTATTGCACCCATTCATTAAATTGTGACCTACAAATTCCTTCTGCTTTAAGTATGTTGTTCTTGTGATTTATTGAATTCCTATTGTTTAGTGATTGATCCAGAAATTCGATTAAACATTAAAACAGGAGCTGATAATAACTCTAAATGACTTCTATCAGGCATAATAGATGGCCTAATACCTCAGCGCATGAAGACCAAACTCCTATCTCCATCGTTCAACCAGCATGACCAAGGCATATTGTTGAACGGTCTATTATTCCAGCTCTTAGTATCGATCCCAGGCACGACAAAGCAACCCAACACAGACAGTCAAACGAAGTACTTACCAGAATTTGATCAAACACATAAAAACCCATAATCCACAATGACATGACACCCAAATACACAAAAACACATACTGTAACAATGCAAAACACATACTGTAACAATGCAAGTTCGGTAGTTTTCAGTGTTTCCAGCAGCTGCTCAAGCCAAAATTCATGCCATTCTGGATATCTCGAGAATCTCCAATAATTGAATTGTGACAAAGAGGCTGATGCCATTTCATCAGACATGAAAGGAAGGGTTGAACAACGCATTAACCCATGTAACACAATGATAAATAACTGGAGGGTACCTGGAGGCAGAAAGGCTTAGACATGCAGCACCACGAACCTTTTTTTTTTATGCAGCACCACATAAACTTACATCCACGAAAACATTGCAAATTTGCGAAGAATATTACTCTATCATAGTCGAACTCTGGAGAGAATCACGTATTGCATCAACCAGATCCAATAGTGCCAATAACCAGAATGAGCAGCACAAAACTTTTTTAGGCGTACAGAGACTGTAAAAAATCACAAAATAACCCATCTACTGGATAGATCAAGCAGCAAAGTGTCTAACTGATGATGCATTGACACAAGAATACTATATCCTTAATCTTCCTCCTCACCCTCATTCTCAGCAATGTTGAAGTATCTCAACTCATAAACATTCCTGTCTTTGTTGGAAGCAATAACCCGAAGCCAATCCCTCACGTTGTGCTTCTTCAAGTACTTCTTCGTCAAGTATTTAAGATACCTGAGAAACACAAAGGTACACCAATGTCAAAGAAAAGAAAAAAAAAAAAAGCAGCAGAAGTAATCATGACATAAGCATAAAATACAGTGATATAGCTTCAAAAGTAAAATATACTAACAGATGATTTGTCCTCTGAATAAGTTTACTTTTTCATGTGCTTTGCCTTGCTATAGCAAAAGCAGCAGTGAAGGCTACTGAAACCATAGGAATTGGAGGTAAACTATCATGAGAATCTTCAATTTCTAAAAATCACGAATGCTGTTTTGTTTCAGAGTTCTCTATTGGTTTGTTGAGATGTGCTGATTACTGGACATGTTCACAGTATTCGCCAAGAATAGAATGTATGGCAGTGTTCTCAGTAGAGTTTTTGCTAGTGTTTTGTGTTTTCTTAAACCAGAACAGTTGCTCGGTTATGTACCAGTGCCTATACAGAGGTTATCTTACTGATACATTCATGACTGAACCAAAAGAACGAATTTGCTGATAAGAAAAAAAAAAGGTCAGCTATAAATCAGCAAACATATGCAGTACCCAAAACCAGCACTGGGAATTAAACAAGCAGTTTCTGCACAAATAGCAAAGAGTACGTATTATCTACGGGTACCAAAGACTGAAGGCAAGGAATCTCTAGACTTAACAAGCCAGCTATGCAGTCAAGTTCTTAAATCCTAAAAGGTTACGGCTTTGGGATGTCAACCTTCACCACCTCTAAAAGATACTTGGATTTTGTGATATACTATCTCCTTAAATTATATACACTGGATACTAAGATGATAAAATCTAGCAGATTCAAAAGAAAAGAATGGTGAGGATTGCAAGAAATCTAGATAGCCAAGCCATCTATCTAGTTCATTGCATTCGATCGAAAAAACAAGCGACAACTTTTTTTTATAACCCAGGAGGTCCCAAGGTCGGGCCAATTTGTGTACCCGGCCCTACAAGCCAACCTAGGGCATGTGTCAAGAACTCACCCAACACACCCCAGATAAGTCAAGGGCGATAATGAAAGGAAATTAGCAAAATAGGAAGTCATAGCTCGATCAAATAAAACGAAGCCTTAGGAATCAAAGAATACTGGTATTCTATGCTACTTCCCTATTACTACTATTTGTGTGAAAAACTTTGAAAACAACCTGAAATGTGGTAAAGAATAGTCCAAGAATCTAGAGCTGCATACTTACCGTTTGGAGAAGTTACTGTCAGAGGTAACAGAGATCTTGCTCTTTTCAGGGACGACGGTGATGGAGTCGCCGAGAGCGCCGGCCTTGCCTCCGACCTTGATCCGCTCCTGGAGAAATTTCTCCAGCGAGGCGATATCCATGATCTTATCCTCCACCGGCTTCGCGCAGTCGATCACGAACGTTGCTCCCTTCTTCTTCCCCTTGGGCCCCACCGCTGCTGCGCCCCGGCTCATTTCCGCTGCGATTTCAGTGCAAGATGAGAGAGATAAAGAAAGATCAGGGAGCGACGCAAGCCCGGCTCAGTGATAGACCCTCCTCTAATAATGAAAGCTGCCCGGCTATCTAGGGTTTTGGAAAGGGAGAATTAGAAAGGACGAACGACGTCGTTGGCTCCCCCAAAAAGTACTCCACTTTTATCTTATCCTACTACAACCGAGCCCCAGACCAACACGACTCCAACAAAGACTTTGTGCAACTAGGACTCAGCCTGGGCCTTTTCGAGACTGAAGCTTGGGCTGAACCGAGATAGGTCCCCACCCGGGCCTTTGGCCCATGAGAATAGCGTTGCTGCCCAAATAGTGGAAGTAAACGACGTCGTTGCATGATCGAATCTGGAACTACGCACAACTGGACTACCGCTTCTCGAGTTTCTTTTTGCTAATCAAACATGAGGGCAAAGAAATTGAAATGAAAGATGGAAGACGAGCTCTACGGCGTCGTTCCTTGTTCCTCCCTTGCCGTTGATTCCATCCTGCGCGTCGGAACGGTATGAAAGCTCGATCTTTCAACGAGTTCCACTATTAGTTTTTCTTTTTTGGTTAGTGAGCCTTCTCTACACGTAGACACTAATTCCTGAACATTCAGGCCGGCGCAATATGGGGCCTGTGTATGGGTCCGTACGATGCTCGTAAACAAGGTTTTTCTCAGGACACTCGCTCTAAATTGCGTTTTTCTTCCATCTCTTTAACTTTTAGGAGCCAAACAAGTTTGTAGTTATTTCTATACGGCTTATTGCCCCAAATTTTGAGCGCGCTCTCTCTCTCTCTCGCTTGTTTCTAGGACTGACTGGACCTGCTTGTGCTTCTTTTGTGGTATGTATTTCTCTATTCTCTTTTTTCGTTTTTGGGATTACGCTTCCACCCAATTGTTAATGTGCGTTCGTTTGTGTTGAATTGCCGCATTAAGGCGCATGCAGTCTGTTCTTCAAGTTTGATTATTGATTGATAACTCTGAACAGGCGAAAACGGTTGCCAAGTTCGGCTTTCAATGTGGTAAAAGTATTCATTGTTTTTATGTTGTTTGGTTGTCGGAGTTTTTTAGCCATGTTTTATTTCGTTAATACTTTGAATTTGGATTCAGGACTTGTTGCTGGAATTTATGGTGCTACTCGCTGTGGAATGATTGGTCGGAATGATTGGGTTAGCCTTTTTGAATCACTAGTGGAAATTGTCTCAGATGTTTCCATAAACATTACAGATACATCGTTGAGATCCTAAAGATATCCCTCACTTTGTTTGAGATGCATTAGACTACTTCCTACATGGGCCTCCTCTTGTTGAAGGATGGAATCCTTAAAAAGGAAATTCTGGAGCACAAAGAACCATCCTTCAACAAGAGGAGGCCCATGGAAATTCCTTAAAAAGGGTGTGACATTAGTATTTCGAGTAAGATTGTTTAAGTAGAATTTTTGAATTGTTTTGTGTAGCCATAGAAAGGTTGAGTATGAATGAGGAGTAGCCTGGGCATTTTCTTTCTTGTGTTCAGTATTTCTTCCCCTTTTCTATATTGCTTCCCCAGATTCGTATTTCCTGGTTTTCCTTGCCAATCAAGATTCAAGTGCAGGATGTAGTATTAGTTGATTCTGGACCAGATTGACCCAGGAATAACACAAGCCTCCTTCTTTGTGTCAACTATCAGAGTTGTAACACAAGCCTCGTCCTTTGCGATAGGTGCTCATAAAGCAGGCATCCATATTATCTCTTGGTCACCGATTAGCAGAAAACTTTCAAAGTTGTAACGTTTATATAAACGGAGAAGATAATCATATAGAGAAAGTTCAGGGGGGTCCTTAAGACTTAGTTTTTTTAATTCAGATATATCTTCTGTTCAAATCAATGGGAGAAAAGGTTGTCTCATTTGATTGGGAACTTCATTTTATCTCGCTCTGTAATGTACTTGGATAAACATCAGATGGCGACTCAAGAGACTTCAAAAAAATTTTGTTTCCCCTGTCCTCTATCGGAGAGTGGAAGATCCTAACTTTTGTGGTAGTGTTACACTTACACTTGTATGCATCTGTTCGCAGCACATCTGTAGTGCATCTGGAATGAGTTTTCTGTTGTCTCTTAATCAGTTAGTATTGCCATATGAACATTCTTGGAAAGGTTGATCATATATATGAAACATGGAAACCAATTACATGGAATTTAACAGAATCTTTGCTATTGCCAACTCTCTCTCTCTCTCTCTCTCACCCTTCATTGAAATTATTATGGCTTGTAGGAGACAGTTATATTCAAGTTGAAGATATGTTTACTTCAGAAACTTTCTTTTGCATGGTTGGAATCTTATGTAGACCTTTGATTAGGCAAGAGTGCTGTAAGTATAGGTCTTTTGCATCATTCATGAGCAGAAATGTAGAATTTGAGCCATCACTTTACATGTTGAGCATAAAGAAAGGAAAAAAAGAAGACAGAACTTTAATTGCTCGGCTGAATTTATTACTGAAAGATCTGCAGGAGAGATGGGAGTGTAGTGTGGACCAGGTTTATAGCTTGTAAATTTCATAGAGAAACAGATTCATATTTTCAATTCAATGGTTTGAGCCTTGAAAGTGTCTTTTGTAGGTTTTGTTTAATGCCATGAAATGATAGCTCAAGTCTCTACATGTTTTCTTGTGTTAGTTACAAGAATTACAGCTATACCTGCCTATCTAGTACATTGTTAACCTTCCAAAGAAATGTACATGGACACAGTTTAAGGGCCTAATAAAGGATAATGCTTAGTTCCTCTTCTTTTTTTCCCTATTGACAGGTTAATGGTTTGGTTGCGGGTGCTGTAGCTGGGGCAGCTGTTGCTGCTAGGACTCGAAGCTGGACACAGGTAGTTGGGATGGCTGGTATGGTTTCTGTCTTCAGCGCTGCTGCGGACTATTCCAGAACATCTTGAAGCACCTCTTTGTGGAAGCCCGAGTCCATTCTCATCGTCTTGTTTATTAATCAACCAGCAAATAAGTTCTCACCATTTTGTTTCTTTACCAATCAGCCAGTACATATTTGTAACTCATCAGACATTGTTACGTAGCGACTATGCAAGCTCATCTGTCAAATATCCACTTCTTGAGTGAAGACTGAAGAATATGTCTTATTTGTTTCCTTTCTTTAATTGACAGATGAGTTTTATTGTTATTTTGCTACTCAATTACTAGGGGCTTGTTTGGTTGTGGGTTCAGGTCCTGGTTCCAGGCTTCAAACCATAGTTTAAATCCAGATTTATGATTGCGCTTTGGCTTGGTTCACTCTACGTTTTTACCCACTTACATACAGTACCGAAGATAATTGTAACGTATAACTGTGGCGCTAACAACTCACGTCAACTGAAGTCTGGGTTGTGTCTTTCACCAGTAGAGAATGGCCACATAGGCTTCATCATCTTCTTCTTTTTCTTTCCTTTCTCATACAGAGACTTCAAGCTCTATTAAAGAGAGAGAGCAGTAGAGCCGTTCTTGGTGCCTCTGTCCTTCAGACTCAGCACCTTCACTGCTCCGTCAAGGTCATGCCAACAAGAAGACCACTTCCAACACCAACCCAGGCCCCACAACCCAAAATCCAAGTTCATTCACAACGCATTTGCACAAATCCCGCATCTTTGTCTTCCTCGCTGGCTCGCCCTATGGTTTCATAAGTGTTTTGTACTAGATAGTTAGAGTAACACCTAATCTAAAGTGTTTACTTGTTCTTGAAGATGCATACTCATTTAATTGTTTGAGCTAGTTCATGATCTTATAGCTGATTTCATATGCATAAGTGGAAGGCAGGCAGGCGAATTTTCCCAAATTAAAGAAACAAAAAAAAAAAAGCTTTCAGGGATGCTGGAGAGTAAAAACTGAGAAGACCTCTCCAATATTTAGATGACAATTTCTAACGACGTACATGTCTTTAGCAAAACAGACTAAAACACAGCTCCTGAACAAACTGTCTTATATCTTGACAATTGAAAGAATAGTAACTTCACGAATAGAATTCATGATTTTTTTTCTCATTGTTAAGGATACAAGTAGGAAATAAAACGTAATTTTGAAGATAATTAGAAACTCTAACAATGCAAACAAGCACTAGATGCACCTCGACTCCCAACTTATTCGATTTATGAAACTCTAACGTAATTCATGATATGAATTACGGTTTGTTGGTGGATTCGATTTTGGTATGTAGTGCGATTGGAGAAAATTTATTTTGGTTTGCAGGGGTTTGTTGGTTGTTAGTTGTTACGATTTTAGTTTCTGGTTGCCATGGGGAAAAAATTGTTTTGGTTTTGCAGGGATGGTTGGTTGTTACTATTTTGTTCATGGTTGCAATTGCTTGTTTTGGTTCCATTGCAGGTCAGAAAAAATTTGTTTGTTACTATTTTGCAGTGAAGAATGAGGCTCTATTCTCAGACAAAGGCATGCGTGGTTTTTTTGTTTTGTTTTCCCCCCCTTTCTTCTCTCTGAATGCCTGGCGCCTGCGGAGCCAATGATTCTTTTCTCTTTCTCCTCTCCTAATTCTCCCGTCATCTTCTTCTTCTTCTTCTTCTTTAAAATCGGAAAATGCAACGAGGTGAGCAAAACGACTGTTTTGTTCTTTTTCCACATGCACGTCTACTCTTTGTCGCAGCGTCGGCGGTTACCTTCTCTCCACCGAAATGGAGGCCGAGAACAGATCGAAAGCCGAATATGGTCGGTCCGGCCGGTTCTGTGGACCGTCACTCTCAGTTCGGCGATTAGTTGGGAAAAAATATGGAACGGTTCTCAAGGGGTGAAAAGCGAACCGACTAGACTAGCCTCTACCTCTCCTTAAACAGCTTGAACCATCTGATAAAGCCGGCATATTATTAGTGACTTTAAATTTTCCTCAGAATGATGAGCGGGCGTTTGACGTGAAGAAGAGGGGACTCGTGACCACTTTGAATGCCTGGAAGGTTCCCTGTTTCGCAGTAACGATGACAACGTGAGTTCCTCGCTCTTTATTAAAAAAATAGTTAATTACACTTGTAATTTCATGATAGTTATAATTTGCATCATGATATATCAATTTTAAGATATTAGATTTATATGATTCGGGCGTTTTACGTTTTGACTACCTTCAAATGTTCTATGACTTTTTTACAAAATAAAGGAGGGTAAAATGGAAAAAAATTTGTTTTTACACTGCAAAAAAAAATTCCAATTCCGTCCAAAATCACAAAAAATTCTAAATTATATAGGTTTAATGTCTTAAAATTGATATATCATAATGTAAAGTGTAAATATCATTAAATAATATGTGCCACCCAAAAACAGAATCAAGGACGCCATGTGAAAAAAAATACAAAACGTAAAAGAGAGCAGATTATTGGTATATACAATCCAACGATAGGTCACCTAACTGCATTATGGCTTAGATGTCTCTTGAACTGTCCTCTCTTTCTGCTATATTTGCACCTAGTAGCCAGCCGGGCGGTCTTTAATTTGTGAGAGCCTATGGTCAAAAGCGTAGCCTACGAGAAGAAGAAGAAAAATGTATTTTTTTTCTTCTAAAATTTTAACACAATAAAATATTACAATATAATCTCTCTCTTCCCCATCAAATCATTACTTTTCACCACAAAAAATATAAAAAATTACATATCTCTTCACTTTTCACTAAACTCAATACTTAAAATTTTAACAACACTAAAATTTTACAAAACAAACCCACCGTAGAGGTCGCACCCGTCATCTATTGCCGAACTCATGTTCTAGAAACTGAGTGGACCCAATGGCACATCACTGTTGACAGTACCGTGACTGGGACAACTAACACATGTTATTTCAGTTTCTTCAAGAAACAAAATACAACATCTCAATTTATTTGATTCTTCCTTCTTCTTCTTTTTTATGATATAAATTATTTTGACTCTTCAATCGAAGGGATGTTATCTAACTCCAAATCTTCATTTTATTGCAGTCTCTTTCGTAACCGGAGTCCGGAGGGGGTTGTTAATGCAAACCAAATTAACAATCCAATATAAATACTTCTGATATTCAAATCTTTGATTTTCTTAAATCTTAAAAAAGGTCTTTAGCATATAAATTTTCTTAAATCTTGATGGTAATTGCATTTAAATCAAATCATATTGTGATATTTAAGAGAGAAAACACTTTAAAGATTTCAAATCTAAATTCGATTAGGTTTTCTCTCATCTTATAAACTAGGGATAAATGCAAAATTGGTCCCTATACTATACGCAAAAATCGATTTAGTCCTTGTGATATGAAAATCATCGATTTAGTCCCTGTGATTTCAGAATGGAGGACCAATAACAAACGAAAATAGAATCACAGAGACTAAATAAATGTTTTTCATATCACAGAGACTAAAACGATTTTTGCGTATAGCACAGGGACTGATTTTGCATTTATCCCTATAAACTATCCTTTTTTTTTGAAGCATTCAAAGTAGAGTTTGGGTGTCAGAGTTCCAGTGTGATTTTTCAAACACAACATGGATTGAGAATATTTGATAAAAATGAAATAGATGCATGACCATTTAATTTTAAAATAGAAGGATAATTCATAGTACTGAAGGTAGAATGAGGTTAATATTAGGTGTTTAGGTTTAGCGGTGGCATAGGGTTGCTGTTAAAGTATGTTTGGTTCGAATGGTCCCACATTTGGATGCATTGCGGAGTAAATTGGGCAGTGGGTGCGTATAGGCGCCGTGTAAAATGGGGTTCATGGCTTTTGCGTAGCTTTTAATTTCCTTTGGGCTCTTCCTCGTTAAGAAAAGGACATATACTAGTATGCAATAATAATCTGAAGAACCCATCTGTGTAAAGATAAAATTTAATGAGTCAATCGAATCGAGTTATTTTGTCTCTTTATTTTATTAAATAACGTGACCAACTATCTTTATCACATTTATAACTTTGCATGGCTTACACAATTTTTTTTTGCATACAATTCGTTCTCAATAAATCCACCTAGTTCATATCACACACAGTGAGAAGCATCCCACTCTAATTCATTCCTCCATCCTGATTGATCCATGATTTATCTTGTTCAAAATGTCACATAGCTATTTTGGGAGCTCCTGGATTATTAATATATATATATCACATAGCTATTTTTTTCTTTAAAAAAATAATATTTCTTATATATTTAAGATGATTGATGCCTTCTTCAATTTTAGGCTGGTTTAGACTTTTTCTTTTTTTTGTTGGCTTGGAGGTTTATGAAATAGTCTATTTTTTTCTCATTCAACCATGTAATCTGATAATGAGAGGGTATATATTAATTAGTTTGAAGAGTTTGAGGCTCAAATGTTGACCGAACTCTTGGAATTAATCATAACCACCTTCTAATTTATCATCAGAATCCGATGTTTTCTGAAACGAATTCGTCCAGAGAGCACATATTTTATTCTTCGAATAGAAGTGTTCTGTTATATATATCGACGGCCACATGGACTCATATGATGACAACGTTGTACCGCGGGAAGATAATAATAAAAGAACCGTCAATGTCTTAAATTTTTAAACTGTAATTTCTGATAAGGACGCGGATCTGTCGAGGGTGTGGGCTAAGTTTAGCATCCATTCTCCAGACCGCTACCTAAAGTTGTTTTCTGCTCGAAAGGCGAAGGGATTGCGTTTTGAACTTTTCAATCGCCCCCCAGAAAAAAAAACAGCGCTGCCTCTAGTCTACAGAAGCAAAACTACTTCTCTCTGGCTATATAAAAGGAAAGTACATCATCACCTCCAATCCTCCTATCCTTATCTTTGAAGTGCCGTCATAGATCTACCACCTGTGAAAGAGAGCGTGGAAATTTGACGTACGTCGGTTGCTTGAATCTTTGCGTTCTTAGCTCAAGCATGAAGATGGAGGTTGGTGAACATCGAGAAGTAAGAGTGTTCCAGTGTTCCATGTCCTATTTGTCTTCTTCATTCTTCATTAAGCTTTGCTGGGTTTTTGTCTCTTTGTTATGATGTTGAAATACATGATACACAAAGAGGAAAGTTATATATGATACTGAAGATTCTGCGGCAATCACAGGAATACATAACAAATTCAAGAGGAGTGCAGCTTTTTACTTGCAGATGGTTGCCTGTTTGTCCTCCAAGGGCTCTTGTTTTCATTTGCCACGGTAAATCTCTCTCTCTCTCTTTCTTCTCTTATAGGTTAAAGTATTTATTTCATATTGATTGATGGGGTTTGCAGGATATGGCATGGAGTGCGGCATTTTCATGAGCGGTAATAAACTTTTCTTAAATAACTCATTTTCCTTTTCTTTTTTCCTCTATTTAATTCTATCTTTAGCATTCCAATGTCTATGTGCATTGCTTGAATTGTCGAAGGACGCATCTATAATTCCCGTGGTTCCCAGACCGGACGTCCCTTTTTTATTGAGTACCCAATCCGATACTCAAAACCACCAAGTCACGTTCAACCTCTTACGCTTAATTTGTTTGGATTCAAAATGGGTGTATACCCAAATTCATTACTGATCTATCTCTTCGTCTTCTCTCTTGCATCTCTCAAACATGTAGAAAGCATCTTATAAGTGAGAAAAGAAAAAAAGTCACACCACCAACCCTTGAAGACCCAGCCATCCAACTATTGGGAGCCCGGGCAGGTTTGGGTCCCTGGCGGGACCCACACTTCTCCCGCCATCCGGAACGGATGGCTTTTCAGTATTGGCAAGCTTCAAAAGGATGTTTGGGATCCCGACATCCAGCCGTCCATCCGATCATCCGGACGAATTGACTTCGTTATTGGCAAGCTTCAAAAGTTCCAACCATACTCATCGCCTATCAGTACAAGTTTTTAAATTCCAGCCAGAGAGTAGTTCACCCAACTGCAAATGTCGCCTAGGCCTCGGTCGGCTGCTCCGTTCGCTTACCTATAATAAACGTAAGGGACACGTCCAGACCCAGTCCATTATTGTCCTTGCCAAACTACTTTACCCAACCTAAAATCGTCCTTAGAGTTCTCCCAACCAAGCCAGATGCCTTTTGGGTCTTTATTTGAACAAGTGAAGCACACGACTTAAATGTAAATGTCTAATTATTTATTTTGTATTTGGTAGATAGCTAGGGACTCTGCTTTTTCACCTATTCTTAATAATTATTGGCTTTTTAGTAATAATTGAGGCTATATATTGGCCCTTTTAATCTTCTCTGACCCAATATTTGCTAAGTAAATTAAACTTTGTTAGTAATAAATGCCACTCGTGAGTAGTTAGTTCATCGGCCCCTTCATCAAATATATGGTACATGTTCCTATCTTTTGAGGCGATTCTATTATTAGTACATAAATTATGCCATCCGCCCAACCTACTAATTACTGACATTTATGTGCCATTAGAAGGTACAAAAAAAAAAAAAGAATGCTCCGTGCTCTGTCTCTTCTTTCTCTTTTATCGGACAACAAGTCAAGAAGAATCAGGAAGAAAATTAGGCTTATAATAAGGCATTCAAAATACCCCCCCCTATTTCTCTGCGCAAGTATTGCGAATATATATGTACATAATTGCAAAAAAACAGAAGAGACAAAATCATTGAAGATAATGATATCAGTCATTTTGTGCTGTCTGCTCATAACCTCTGCAACCAATTTCGTTGTCCTAATGTCACTAATGGAGACGCATCAATATATCTTATCTTCTTCCTTTTCCTCCGTTTTTTTTATTCCTCTGCTTTTTCTTCCTTCTTCGAAATAATCATAGCTTTCCCCTTTTGCCCGGGCAAAATCCTTGCGGGTTTTTCTATGGGTGATCAAATCGGGACGGGGATATCTAGCAGACAACTCTCTCGATCATAAGAGTAATTTCTACGGTAAAATATCTTGTTTGAGTAATAGATATTGTTCATTAGACAAATTTGTCACCACAACACCAATAAGGCAGTCGATCTAGTTTGAGCTATAGTTAAGACACTTGAGATTCAAACGAGCATTATACTCAACACTAACAAGAAAGTCAATCTCGGATTCCTGACCTTGAAACTAATAAATTAGTGGGTGAATTCAATAGGTTACCACCCGACAAATTGTCGTAGGTTTGGCTACGTGGAACTGTGTAGGAGGGTTTCTTTTTTACTTTTCCAAATGATTGTCACCCTTAGGTATAATGTCATGAAATCATTTCTCGTATCTTCTTTTCCCTAGGGATAAATAACCTCATCTCTTCTTCCTCTCCGAAACATATTATTATACCTTAACAATTCAATTTTAAGTTGGATTTATAAAGCTTATAAAAAAAGTTGGATTTATAAAGAGTAGCACTAATTTGTCAGTAGGGTTAATTATAAAAACCTCTCACGAACTTATACCTCAATATCAAATACTCTCATAAACTCGAACTCGTTGCAACTCGTCCCCGCAAACTACTAAAGTTGTTATATCGAATAATTTTTAAACGACACGTGACCTTCTCCTTATTTGAAAAGACGAATTTACCCTCGTTTGAGTCCTCCCTAATCTTCTACAATGTTTTTTTAACAATTTCTAGAGCCAAAAATTAATATGTAGTTATCTGATTTTTTTTATTAAAACAAAAAAAGATGACTTACTTCAGTAGGTTGAGGGTCTCACTTAAACGACATGTGACCTTCTCCTTACTTGAAAAGACGAATTTACCCTCGTTTGAGTCTTCCTTCTCTAGTCTTCTACAATACTTTTAGCAATTTGTAGAGTCAAAAAATAATATGTAGTTAGCTGATATTTTTTTTATTAAAACAAAAAGATGACTCACTTCAATAGGTTGAGGGTCAAAATCGTCTTTCAAAGTAAGGAGAAAATCATGTGTCGTTTAAGTTGAACAAAAAACGTTCGATATAACAACTTCAGTAGATTGATGAATGAAATCGCAACGAAAAGTATAATCTGTGAGTGTAAGTTACAATGAGTTAGAGCTTATTAGATATTTAAAATTAGAATATAAGTTCGTGGAAGGTTGTTTGTAATTACCCCTTATTAGTATTATAATAGTCAAATACACGTGGGCAAAGGTGAGAACAATTTTCAATAAAATATTGTCCTCGTGATGCACAAATAATTTTATTAGGATAATGTATATATATAGAAGTGCGCGCAGCTGGCGGTATTATATATGTCGTGTTAGTTCAACTTACATTGACGAATCCTTACATCAATAGCCATTTGCTACACGACGAATGATTTTCAAGAGACTTATGAGTCGCATTCTATTATAAAATTAGGCTTCGGAGTCGAAAAATTCAAAGAGTGGTAATCAGATCGTTGTTAGTTTTCTTTGATTTAAAAGTACCGTGGTGTAAATTAGTGATAGTTAGGAGATGTAAAATATAAATTTTTTCAAATAAAAATATTTTTTAAGTGTCCGATCACATTGTTAGTCCAAAATCTAAATTTGATATGGGGATTAACGGTAGAAAGCATGAAACACCTCAAGAGCGTTCGAGATTATTGAAATCCTCGGGAGAAATAAAAAACTCGAGGATAAGAGGACAACTTGGGCAGCTCGAAGATACTCGGGATGACTATAGAATTCTCAAGAATAATAGAAACATCGGGATAGTGTTGGAAACACTTGAGATGTATGTGTGTAGGTTAGGAAACAAACTCTAACTTACACACTCGAATAGATACTCTCACCACTTAAGTAGAAATATAATAGGATGGAGAAAATCACCACTCAATGTAATTAACACGATATGTAAGTAAGAACTTGAAACTCGAACAATAACATAAAATTATTTGTCATAATTTGAATATTTCTTGCAAGACTCACACAACTTTTCGCTAAAAAAAATATAGACTTCTCTTCTTGGCTAAGTATTGTACTAATGCCAACATTAGAAGCGTCACAATCAACTTCGAACACAATATTGTCCAAATTTGGCAAAGAAATAATTGAAGCTTTCGTCATCTTCCTCTTGGTAACTTGAAGCTCTTCTCGACTTCACTCATTCATTTGAAAGTAAATACACCTCCCTTCAAGCACTAGGTGATGAGTGCAAAGACCATGAAAGCTTTGAATATCATGAATCGACCTTGGCATAGACCATATCGTGATTGTTTTAACCATGCTAGGATCTATATTTATCCCTTCGCTAGAAACCACATAGCTTAAAAAGATAGCTAGTTGCCAACCTGACCTCTTTGAAGTAGTTTTATCGTAACTTACTCTTAGGAACTCCAAATCGTACGAGACGTTTGATGTGTTGGAAACTAGACCCATAGAACAAGTCATTATTTCGAGTGACAAATCTCCGTAAATCAATCACATAATTAATTTGAATTTTGAGTCTTGGTGCTGACCACTCCTGCGTCAAAATTCATCAAAAGTTGTATAACTAATAAAAGTGGTTGAATATTGGGGGGTCCTAATCATACTATATAGAAGTTAATATAGGAAACTTAATAAGGATATTTTTGGAAACATGTTTGAAGGGCTTGGTTTGTTTGACATGAGATATCATGGTTCTTTCAGATTCTGCGATCAGGCTTTCGCGTGCGGGATATGCTGTATTTGGGATTGATTTTGAAGGACACGGACGGTCTAAGGGTGTTCGTTGTTACATCAAGAAGTTCGAAAACATCATTGATGACTGCCGTGACTTTTTCATGTCAGTTTGCGGTATGCATCCGATCTGTAATTTTCCACTAACTAGCTAACTAGCGATGGATCCTAAGACCCACCCCTAAAAGTTCATCTACAATGATTTCTCAGTGCAGGAAGAGTACAGGGCTAAGCGCAGGTTCTTATATGGAGAGTCCATGGGAGGGGTAGTTGCCCTCCTATTGCACAAAAGGGATCCCACTTTTTGGACTGGTGCTGTTCTCGTTGCTCCCATGTGTAAGGTATTATTATATGAGCAGTTTTCATTAGATATTTAACCTTGGACTTGTATTTTACTTTAGATGCACAATATCCCCCAAAAGAAGTTTGGGTTGCTTTTTCTATTTTATTGTGAACTTTGTTTGTGAGATATTGCCAGATATCAGAGAATGTGAAGCCGCACCCTGTAGTTGTGAATTTCTTGATCCGAATAGAGGAAATTATTCCAAAGTGGAAGATAGTTCCCGCAAAGGATGTAATCGAGGAAGCCTTCAAAGACCCTACTAAGCGGAGTGAGGTAAATCCAATTCTATGCTATTCTTAATTACAAGGTGATCTTCAGGGGAAAGGAGCTAGCTAGTCCTTGAATCTTCCATGATGGATGCAGGTAAGGCGCAACAAGTTGATATACCAAGGCAAGCCAAGGCTGAAAACTGCACTAGAAATGCTGAGAGCTAGCTTGAGCCTCGAAGCCGGTTTACATGAGGTTCTTCTTCTTCTTCTTCTTAAAAGTCTTCTTTACACGCCCACATACATTTTCTAAGAGGTTGTTGCTCTTGAATTTAAACAAGAAGATCAATATCCATTTCGTCTCTAATTGCATAAGAAGCAAGACATGTATAACAGTTTGCTGCTGTCTCTGCAGGTGACACTACCGTTCCTTGTTGTGCATGGAGGAGCAGATACAGTGACAGAACCAGAAGTGAGCAGCGCATTGTATGAGAAATCCAGCAGCAAGGACAAGACCATGAAATTGTACCCACGAATGTGGCATGCTTTAACTAGTGGAGAGCCCGACAAGAACATTGACATAGTCTTTGCAGACATCATAGCTTGGCTTGAGAAGCGCAGCAGCGATGACAATGCTGTCCCTGTTCAACCAACTCACAACTTTACCAATGGCATTGACATAGTCACCGCCGCAGCATTACCGGCGACAGTCAACGGACGACTTCAACCGCGCGCACAATCATCCATCAGATATTTTTGTGGACTGAAGAAGGGTAGCCGTATGCTCCATCAGACAACGATGTAGGCCCCGCTTTTTGGGGTATGTGTGTGCTCCTAATCTTTCTCTACGGTTTGTCTCCCGAATGTGAAGTGAAGTTTAGAATTGGTTCTGTATGATGCACCTCCGGTAATGGCTCTGAATAAATAAGAGCTCCTTTTAGTTTGGAGCTAATCTCGCTACTATGACGGTGAAGAAGTGAGAAGTAATATATTGGTTCAAGTTCTGCCTCGTTTTAAGCTTATAATTAACCTTGCCTCCAAAATATTCAACAAAGTTCATAACGCATATGATCAAGATTAACTAATGGGCCTCCTCCTGAAAAGTGTGTGGGCCCATCCTTAAGAGTTTACCCATCTCTTTATATAATTCTTTTTTTTTTCTTTTTCTCAGCACACAATTGATAGATATATTAGATATTCGCTAAATATTAATATTTAAAGATTTATTTTTCCTGAAAACTTACGGTGGTTTTTGTTCGTGGAAATTTTAGGGCTGTGGAAATGTTGGGTATTAAGGTTTGTGAAAAAGTAAAGATATTTTATGGGAGTCAGTGAAAAAGTGAATAGAGAAGATTTAAATAAATTTTATAATAATAAAAAATAATTTGTTGAAGAAAGAAATATTATTTAATAATTTTTTAATATTAACCCCAATTATTCGGACGCTAATTATTCGGACAACAAACGCCCTGTCTTGGTTTATGTAATTTTCTTCTCTTTTTTGAATCTCTAGTTTTTCTCCCTCTTAAATATTTTTTTCCTCTTTGAACCGTCAATTTCAATTTAAAATATAAAATTATAGTGTTTTCTTTATTAATTTTACACAGTAAACTTTCAAAACAATGATTAACAAATAGAAAAAATTAGTAAGTTCTTTTTCCTCTTGTTAATACTAATTATTGTTCACTGTTATATTTACTTCTAGATTTAAAAAAAATATTTGCTCAAAAAATAATTTTCCAGATTTCTTGAGAAATTATAATTTGTATAATGGGAAATTCAAACACATTTGATGTATTTTTGAAGAAAAATGATGGTGATCCATGTTTGTGAGTGTCTTTCCCAATTTTAAAAAGCTTCTTAGGTTCCTCTAAAATCTCAAGAATTGAATGACAAAAAGTGAATATTTAGTGATTAAGTTATCCTCAAAATATAGATATTAGTAATTGCATTACTAGTCCCTTCCCAAAACATCAATTCTATGTTAAAGTGTAGGGAGATGGTTTGATGAAATTTTTTAATAAAAAATTATTAGAATTTGGTCAAAAAGTATGGGGAGAGAATATTTGTTAGAATTTTTTTAAATATATTGAATTTTGTGTAAAAAGTTCTTAGAATTTATGTTGATCGTTAAAATCGATGGCCCACGACAATAGTTGCAGTAATTAAGTTCATGCGATGGGAAATGTCGTGTTTACATATTTGAATGAGTGAATAAAACGAAGAGTATGAAAACAGAGCAACTTTTCTTGAATAACAACAAACTTCTAATCGGGTTATATCCAATTATCTCAAATATTCCCTATTGGTTATGTCACAACACGAAATTATTTCTGATGCTAAAACGCTACAGCAACATGCAGATCCGGTTGCACAGTCAGCTGCTACGTCTTGCTGACTTGTCTTTCTTTTTTCTTCCTCTGTTTTGTGTTTACTTTCTTGTATATTTATTTTCCTTTATCGTTCTAGAAGATTCTTGAGTTGTTATTTTGTTAGCCCGTTTGTTAGACGGTTAGCCTTTTATTCTCTTTTCGTCGAGTATATCCTGTACAGAGCGGCATAACAGAGAAAAGGGGAGGTTTAAGATAGTATTAACATGGATGTGGGGGAATGACAGATTCATGGTTTAAGATAGTATTAACATCAATCTTGTAAAGCTACTGTCATCATTCAAGTGATTTCATTTGCACAAAGCACGTGGGGGAAGGACAGATTCATGGTTGCAAATATCTCATGAAAGCTCCAGCAGTAATGATAGGTAGGTTCTACTAAACCTGTTAAACGGAACTGCTCGCCCATGCAGTACTACTACCCCTATATCAAATGGAACGATGGTCATGCACTACTATGCCACCACCAGTCCAGTTAGACCCAACACCAAAAGCTGCACATTGAGAAGCTTGAAGATCTCATGTAGCTCACTCAAGCACAACTCGTCACAGCGCAGTGCTACAACTAAGTCAGCCAAACTGGGCAAGAGGTGGATGGAGTTTCAGGGAAGCCACAGCTGGGAAGGCTTGCTTGATCCTCTGGACGACAAACTACGCAGCGAAATCCTGCGGTACGAAAAATGAATGACGTGTTTTTTTTGCAACGGTGCGATGGAAAAAGTATTTGGTAAGCACTCAAAAGGGGGGGCATGCATGCTTTTTTCGAAGACGACTCGTTTTTGTGTTACCGACTGAATTTTGCTGTAACCCAATATAAGGATAAGTTAATGGCAAAAGAAATTCAAAGAGTGGACCAAAGGAGTTTCTTCGTTGAAAGAAGAGAGGAGGAAAATGGGCATGCGGAGGGAGGGAGGGTGTCATGCCCCGAACGCTAGCCCGAAGGGGGTTAATGACAGCCGCGAACATCCACTCAATGAATGTTCCATTGTTTTCTCTTAATCTTGCAGCGATTTTTTTTTATACATACAACTGAGAGAGACGGGCCAAGGAGATTTACATAAACTTCAACTTACACAATTGACTTCATCGGTAATAGTGTAAGCATCTTAATTACATAGCATGACTGCATGGTTGAAATACAAGATCTAAGGGACTCCATCAAAACCTCTTCATATTGACTTACTCATAACATTTTCAAATTACATCTTGAATCCTTATATACCTTACAATATTGTTTAGCATACTGAGGCACTCTTAGGGCTTCATGTGCATTCTCCAACTCCTGACCCGTAGTACATTCCCAATGGCCTAAGACCAACAACATTACAATCTTCTACTTACTAAGTCAGGAAATCCTTAGGACTCTTGTCACCTGGCAAACCTGGAATGATACATTTTGAAAACTGTGAGTCAAACGACTCAGTAAGGAAAAGAACTTGTAAACATGAGCTTGTAAACATGAACTTGAATTCATAATCTTGTAATCATGAGCTAGTAACATAACTTAAAACCATAACTTGAAATTATGAACTTGAGATCATACATTAGGAGCATAACTTGAAATCATGCACTTGTAAACATATTGTGCTTCATGCATGATCATGACTTCTTGATGTGCATGTATGCTTCATGTGTGCATATGCACATGCACTTGCTCTTGAAAACGTGTATTTACACTTCTTGATCTTGGAAAACATTCAATTCTTATCTTGTGGGCTACTTGCGCTCCATTTAACCCCTGAAGTCAGGGTTTGCGTTCCCATCAGAACCGTCTCCCTTTCCCTTGGGGACATTTCATTTGGTGGAGCTAGCCCACCTTCTAGCATTCGTCCTTCAGTGGCTAGACACGGCCCTTGGAGGTCCACACCTTCTCGCATTCGTCCTTCAGTGTGGTTGCACTTACCTCTAGGGTTCACTCATCCTTCTCGCATTCATCCTTCGGTATGGGTGCTCTTCTTAATGGTACGGTACCGACCAAAGCCTCTTAACTTAACTTGTCATAAAAATTTCTTTCTTTCATTTGCATAGATCTTTCTTTTTCTTTCTATAAAATCATGCAAATGCTTATGACGTGTCATGCTTGATAACAAATATCTCGTAAAACTTTCATGCTTTCATTTGCACAAAACTTTTTTCATGTTTTCATGCAAATGCGTATGTTATGTCATGCTTGATGAGAAATATCCTGTTATGCTTGGTTATAAACATGTTATGCTTGTTCATAAAAACATGTTGTGTATCATTCCAGTTTTCATAAAAAGTAAGTTTTCACTTACCTCGATCCTCTCGAGCTTAGAATGGGTCTTCCCCTACAAGCGAGTTACTTTCGTTACTTAACGCTTAAGAATAATCATTCAAAGAAAAATATTCATATACGTACTCGGTTTTAAAATCCATATCTTTAAACATGGAATTTCCTTTACGTAAAATCATACATAAAATCGTACTTTGAAATTTCTTTTAAACATTTTTAGCTTTCATAAAACACATTTGAAAATAACAATCATGCACATCAAACAGCTCCAAATTAAGTGATCTCCTAGGGTATTTCAAGTTGATCTCACAACATCGTCTTTCATAACCTCAATATCCAAGATCGGATCCGTAATGATTCAACCTTATCAACAATTCCATACCAAATAAGCAACTTATATCATGTCGAATTCTATTCTCCTTGTTTCACTTTTAAATCTTACTTTGCATGGACTAATGACCATCAATTCCATCATTTAACCATCAAAGAATATGCTATATAGTTGCTGCTGAGACCTATAGGATTTAATCTAAGTTACATTGGTCTTATCTCCAAGTTTTCATGTTCACATGAACACCAATGCCCACAATCCTTCCAAATATAACCGATAGACTTAATCCTTATTTAAGTGATCAACCTGTGACCATCTTGGCCTCCTTTTCACTCTTAGGCTTGCTGTTTAATTCAATGTCATCACATACCTTCACCACTATGAAGGAATCAATATAATTGAAGAAAAACAATCAGAGATGTGCATCAAACAACTCCAATATGGTTGCTAATGGGACCACTATATAATCCACTTAATATCAAGTAAGTACACTGATTCTTCCCATTGACATCATTGATTTCAAAGCCTATTCATGAAATTCAGCAACATCTCATACTAAGTATCTTAAGCCAAAACAGTAACCTATGATACTTCTAACTTAATATTCCTTATTCAATACCTTTTATCATACCATGCATGGACTAACCTCAATAAACTTCTTAACTTGGTTTGATCCACTAGCCTCAATGATAGGGTTTCACAAGTCTTTAATAGGAAACTCAAAAATTCATCATTTATCTGAAATTCCACAGGCACCGCTCGAGCGCCAAGTCTCTGTCCAATTTTCGTCTATCCTTGCTCGAGCGCCGGTCGAGCGCCAAGTCTCTGTATGAAAACTTCCAAGGCCGCTCGAGCACCTGTCGAGCGCTGGTCAAGCGGGACGACTCTGTCTTACAAATTTTCTTAAGGCCGCTCGAGTGCCTGACGCACGCTGATCGAGCGTGATGATGCCTAAAACGTGGCACTAAAAACTTCTTATTCCAACAACTTAAACATGATTTTTAACTTGATTCTTTTGACCAATAACAAATCCACACAATTTATTTCATGCCTAAACAATCTTCAAGCAACATTGTCCATTCGCCCACATCGATGTCATCGATCCTATGCAACCTTATCTACCCATGATTTTATCTAACCATTACATTAAATCTCAATGATCCACCTCAAATCAACAACATTTATTCATCTAATAAGGTCACCAAATTCGGCCAACAAGCAAACAATATACATGCATGCTAAAATCCTTCCAAAAACATGCTTCTATTATCTCCTCTAGACAAACCGTGACCTTCACAAACTTCCATCACCAACAAATCTTCTCAGCCATCACCACCTCATAGCCAACAGATTTATATCATGCAAGATTCAACAAAATCATTTGGCCAACATCAACATATCTTACATGCATGCTACTCTATTCAACATTAAAACTAAATCATCGCTTCCTAGCCCAATCTGTGGCTTAAAACCCTTCCTTCATCAATCAACAACATCACAATCATAACTCCAACAATCACAACCTAATCAGATCCAACATTCAACATACTTTCAAAGGAAAATGAGCACAAGAACACAAGCATGCTCGGCCAAAACAACAAGCTTAAACCTTGGAGAAAATCAAACCCTAACTTACTTTTCTAAAGCTGGACGCAAGATGATTAGGGAAACACCTAGCATAAGAATACCCAAAGTTAGATCTAGGAAAGAAAGGAATAAGGGGATAAACATGCAAGGAAACCAGATCCTATTACCTTTTCCTCCTTCTATCTCACTCAGCCAACACCAAGGCTTCCTTTCTCTCTATCTCTTGGCTTCTCTCTAGTGTGGCTACAAAGGGCTGAAATGAGAGCAAGAAGGTGCTGTGATGAGGCTTAAGGTGAGGTGAGATGAGTGCAGCTGCTGGAAATGACGTGAAGAAGAGAAAGAAATGCTTTAGAGAAGTGAAGGGGGTTTCGGCCAAGGAGAGAAATGAGCTGAGCAAGGTAAAGTGAAGGAACCAAATGGTGAGCTGAATGGTGCACGGTAAAGAGTGAAATGAGGTGGTACGAAAAGCAAAAGGTGAGGTGAAGGAAAATGAAATGCAAGGCAACTTGAATCTAGACTAAAATATAAGAAAAGGGAAAAGATAGCATTGATTGTATCACCCTAGCCTATTGGTTGGAATGACCGGTTTGACATGCTCTTGTCTTTTCTCCTTTGCT
The DNA here is from genome assembly GCA_963930655.1 of Myrica gale. Classification (NCBI taxonomy): domain Eukaryota; kingdom Viridiplantae; phylum Streptophyta; class Magnoliopsida; order Fagales; family Myricaceae; genus Myrica; species Myrica gale. The sequence continues at coordinate 13,304,779 of OZ005610.1, read as the reverse complement.
TGCATTTATTTCTTTGTCTCCTTCTTAAGCCCATCACGTGATTCACCTAAAAGCCAATTCAGCCCTCTCTTGCCTTTCACGTAAATCTCCTCTCTTGACTTGACTTCCATTTGTCTCTTATTTCATTTTGCTTATCTCTTTTCACATGGACTACTTTATAAGCACACTAACTTATCATTTCTGTATAAGCACACTAACTTATCATTTGGTTCTCTATTAAACTACTCTATAAGCACACTAGCTTATCACTTAGTTTTCCTAATGAAGTTTAAGATTACCTAATGGAGATTAAGGTTACATAATAAAGTCATGGGGTAATCTACATGCACTAACATAGGCTTTCACAACCATAAATTAATATGTAATGAATTTTACTTAAGGAATCTCAGCGTCTATAAAAATAAAATACTCTACAATTATTATTGGCATTTAATTTAGTAAATCATGGTAGTATAATAATAAGCCAATGGAAATTAATTCATAAAGAAAATCTACCTTAGAGAGATTCGGCCATAACAAATTATACTAACATGATTTCACAACATAACGAAAATACTTAAGGAAAACTTATAGTTCAAAATATCATAATCATTTCACAAATCATCCTATATGCTTCTAATACCTCTTAAGGACCTAAAACCTGTGCCATGCAGTGTTATGTTTACATCATCCTTCACATGTCCTAACTGCCGATTGCACACAGAGCCAAACAACTCTTTAAAATATCGAGGTCTCATTTGGTCAGAAGAAAACTAGGCCATAAAAATATGTCTAATTTGTGATAAGAATACCATTAAGAATTGTTCGATGCTACTAGTCTAAGTCGGGGTCTCACAGAGGGAATGCAGAGGGTACTTCGAATCTAATAGGATGGAGTTAATACAGAGAAGAGGGACGACTGAGGGCATAAAATATTGAGTTGATGAAGATATGACATGGCAATAAAGCTGATTTGGAGTGCATTCCTTCAAGTTAACTAACGAATTCAAAAGAGGGACGAACGACGAAACAAGTGAGATATTATAGGGATTAAATTTATGGTTTTCGTATCACAGGGACCAAAACAATTTTCGCGTATATTACATGGACCAATTTGACATTTATCCCTAAAAATATTGATATTTGTATACGATATTTTAATATTTTATATGTTTATTTTATAAATTTTTATATTCTATAATATTTTTGCAAAACAAATATGTCGTAGAGTTTTTGTGCGGCTTTAAGAGAGTTTCTTGAACGACATATTCGAAGTCGCGATTGTGTTTGCTAAGAGGACATAATCATCATAACTCCCCTTGCTATGACTTAGGGGTTATTTGTTTATCGAAATTTTGGAGAATATTTTTAAAATTTAAGAAATCTTTTAAATGGTAAAATTTATTGAGATTTATGAAAAGTTTGAAGCATATGTATAAAAATTAAAAATTTTTAAATGTGTTTATTTTGTTATAAATTTTAGACATCAAAATTTTGGAAAAACAAATATCTCCTATGGTTGCGACAAGTGCTTATAATTCTATGGCTATATTTGTTAAACAAAATTTTACACTCATTAAAATTTTAACACAATAAAAAATTATAATATAATTTCTCTCTTGTCATCACATCATTAATTTTCAATATAATAAATATTAAAAATCATATATCTCTTCACTTTTTCACCAAATCCAATATCTAAAATTTTAAGGCTATGTTTGGTTTAGTTCTCAAAACCGTTTTTGTTTTTGTGTTTTTTTTTAATTAGTATAGATTCTTTTGAGATTTGTGAAAAATTAGTTAAAAGTTGTTGAAATTTGTAAAAAGTTATTGAGATTGGTGAAAAGTTGTTGAAATTGATGAAAAAATTATTGAGATTGCTGAAAATGTATTGAAATTGATGAAAAAGTGAGTGAGAAATTTTTGAAAATTTTTTGAGATGTTAAACAAACATAGCCTACCTCTACAAAAATTTAACACTCAAACACAACCTAAAAGAAGTAAAAAGATGTCCTTTAGTAACGAATCTTATTTACATTTTTGTGCGTTACAAATTTGTTTGTCGGGGTCGGGTTGACGTCGTACTCGTATTATATAAAGCACTTCGGCTTCCGGACGGCGAGATCGCTTTACGCGTCTTGAAAGGGGAAATCCGGTAAACCCTAGCACAAGTCCTGTAACTTGTAAGTTTCTTAGCCAGTTAGCCCTCTTCTTCAATTTTACGCCTTTCTCATCGACTCTACTAGTGCGTTTTCATTTTCAATTTTTTAGTAGATTTTCATTTCCGTTGGAAGCGCTTAACCATTTCTTGTTTATAATGTGAATTTTTGTTTTTGTTTCAGGTTCTTTTACAGAACTGCACTAACCTGAACATGAGGTAGCTTCGGGCTTTCTGTTTCTCTTTGGGGTTTTCCTTTAATTTCTGCTTCTTTTAACTTTTGGGCGGTAAAAAGTTGATAGAGAACTAGGGCTTTCTCTTTGGGCGAAGCACTAGGATGTTCAGATTTTTCTAACGATCACCCTTTTTTTTTTTTCGTTTTTCAGTCGACCAATGGACGAGGATACCGCTGTAAGTTATCTTCTTTGAGATTCACATGCATTCATATGTTTTTGTGTATTAAGTTAATTGTAATTAGCCCTGTTTATGATGATTTTGTCGTCTTAAGTTTTCCGCCATCCGCCAGTTTTGTGTCATTATTTACGCACTTGTAATGAGTCTTTAATTTGTCTGTCTATCTAAAATGAATGTATTGGTGTTTGTGTTTGAATTCTTAAGATGTTCGGTGGTGGTTTTGTGAATGTATTTGAATCCTGGAAAAAAGTTCAAAATGAACATAACCCTGGTTTTATGTAGATTTCTACTCATGCAAACTGTTGTTTCAGGGAAGCAAGAATGAGGAAGAGGAGTTCAACACTGGGCCACTCTCTGTTCTAATGATGAGTGTTAAGAATAACACACAGGTAAATGATTGCTTCTGAGAGCGGGTTTGTTAAACGCTCAAAACTTACTTAAAAAATAAGGTGTGAAAAACTAAATTGAGTATTTGATTGTAAATGGTGGGTTGCCTTGATGGTTAAATACTGTGTTATTGACATGGTGTGTTTAGTAAACGCCCACATGTCAGCTGTGAGTGAACTGATTGGATTGCATTGCGCATTGTTTGCTTAGTCAAGGTATGTGGATTGTCAGTGTAGCCTAGTTTGAAGATTTAGGTGTCAGGTGCATTTTTTAAATTGTTGTTCCCTTGGTTTTCACCAGAACTGGATCCCATTATGCAAGTGACCGGGCCTGGTCCCATTTTTAGAATTGACAAACAGTTCCTTTGTCAAGTTCTTGCTTGGAGTTATAGAATCTGTTGGCTTGTGGTATCAGCGAATGTTCCGTTATTTAGGTATCAGTCGTGTACACTTTTTTATACAGGTTTATGGTTTATTTGGTTGCTGATTGCTTCTTTCTGTCTCTTGCTTGTTAAGGTGCTGATTAATTGTCGAAACAACAAGAAGCTTCTAGGCCGTGTGAGGGCATTTGATCGGCACTGCAACATGGTTCTAGAAAACGTTAGGGAGATGTGGACAGAGGTGTTTTTTCTTCTCTTTTTAGTTGTTGTTTATGTGACGTACTGTCTCGCTAATCCCTCAATTGATGCTATCATGTCTAAACTATGCTGATATCATCTCCAGTAAACTATCCTGATTTGATTATGCTGAACTATTCGTCAGGTACCAAAGACTGGTAAAGGCAAGAAGAAAGCTCAGCCAGTCAACAAAGATAGGTTTATCAGCAAAATGTTTCTCCGTGGAGACTCTGTTATCATCGTCCTAAGGAACCCAAAGTGAGAGTTGTAGTAGTTCCTATGATCCTCTCCAGTTGAACATCTTATTGTGGTGCGCAAGTGAAGTCCACAGATTGTTAGAATTTCATTTCAATGTAGGCGAACTTAACAAAAACTATCTGGTCTTTGTATTACGAATCGTTGCTTACTTGAAGCTCTTCCGAATACTGTTTATGACTTATTTGATCTGCTCGACTTGTTGATCACATGTTACTTCCCCGTATTTTAAGATTGCGCCCAATGCAGTGATTTTGGATAGTGTTGTGTTTCTGGATTCATGCCTTTTCACCTACATGTATGAACGTTTCAATTTAAGATACAAACTATGCAGAAGCTAAGCAAGTCACTCTCTATCTTTCTCCATATCAAACACGATTAAGTAAAAGGCCGAAAAGGCTTAGAAAAAAAAGTAAAAAAGACATGAAAGCATAATACTGGGATTTTGGTTTTTTTTTAATCAAGAATAGAGTCATCAGGGGGATCCACTATTAAGCACTTAAGAGTCATCAGGGGATTCACTCCCGCAAATAACGAGTTCAGATCAGTTTGCTTATTACATAGGGGAGCCTTCTGAAATAAATTCATAGGCGGCCCAGCAACCTAGACAATGCGCAACATTGTTTGCACCCCTCTTGATGTGTTGACACTTTAAGTGATCCAGTGGATCTCCTTGATAGTACTGTGGATGGATGCGCCAGTCTTTCTTAGCTGTCCAAAGAGGGAGTTCGGGATTGTTGAATGTTCCTTCCCGTGGACCACGTGCCTTCAAGATTTGGACTGGTGTTCAAAAATCCCACATTTGGACACTACCGCTAGTAGTGAAATTAAAGGAACAGCATCTATTTTGATTGGAAATGGGAAGGAAAGTGTGAAAAACCAGTCAGTTTGGACATGTACATGTGTAAATGTTTATTGGCCAATTGAATGTTTGAGATAAGAGGTATTCAAAGTGTTTGCTGGACTGGTATATTTGTATTGGGTCTATTGTTTTCTGCCTTGGTATTTGTAATTATATTATTTTAGATATAATGAAATCCACATTTGCCAAAATCAGTGAACAAAAACGACAAAGCAGAAGGCAAGCCATCAGTGCAGGCCTTGTTACAGAATCGATGAAAAAATAATACTAATGAGGAACTTTTGGAATCACAAATCTATTAAAAGCTCCACGGGCAGTAACCAGAAATTACAAAGATCAAATAAAAGCGAATATCAAAGGCACACCTCTAAGCCTATTTCAAAGGCGAACAAAGGAGCTCAGATGCTCCTGCAGTTGCCGCTGGTGTTGTTACTGTATTGCTGGGAGAAGAGAAGGAAGTAGAAGTTGGCAATTTGCTTCCCACGGGCATTCTCTTTTCCATTTTTCACTCTTGAAGAATATGCGATGGCTTAGAATTAATTGGAGCTTGTAGTAACATCTTCGTTCACGGTAGGAAGATCCTCCTTGTGGTCGCCAAAGATGCGTCTGCGGAAGTCTGAGACCATCAAAGGAAGGCCCTTGCGAAGTTCTACCTTTGGTTTCCAACCAAGGAGCTCCTTTGCCTTGGTGATATCAGGCTTCCTCTTGTGCGGGTCATCCTCTGTGTTGGGCCTGTACTCTATCTTTGCATCCGGGTCTATTGTTTCCTGGACCACCTGCAACAATAACATGCAGAAGATCTCAATGTTGATATTGGAGGGGGAAAGAGTTGTGCAAGTTAATGGACATCGTCGTCTTCACCCTGCCACAACTGAATAATTTAACCTCATGGTGCAGTCAGGTGATGGCACCTCAGCAAATGATACCAGTGATGGGATTAAATTAGTTGTGGTTGACTAAAACAATGACTCCATTAGATTTGAACGATCCTATCAAATTCACACAAATGAGTCCAGTGTAAGCAAACTTTATATTTCCTCGGGAAATGAGATTCGGCCCAATGCCACTTTCCAGAAAAGGTTGGCGTAGAAAATAAGGAGGGGCCCCGCCGGGGGGTGGTCAACAAAACAAAGGAGGTCCGACTCAAAATTCAGATAAATTATCTCCTGAAAATAAAGTCAAGGATACATATTCCTCCTAAATGGTACCGGCTGGAAGCTGTAAGTTGAACAGGAAAAATCAGGCCAATGCCCATTATTTACAACCATTGCATTCCTGATTATGAATGTAGCAATACAAGTCAATATCACTGCAACCTAACATAACTCTCCAGAGTTGTGCAGAATCATAGTCAGTAATTATTTATTTGTCAGTCTTGATGATTGCCAAACCGTACTCATATACCATTCATTTCACTTCTCTATTCATGCTGTCTCTCTGTCTCTCTGAAGCACAGAGAACCAAGAGAGAAAATAGAAAATGCCCAGCTTTTCAGCTTGTGTCCTTATGAGTTCAGACTTATTTGAATTAATGTTAATTTCTTTAAAAGTGAGGATAATATAAGGATCTGGACAACTTTGCCTTCTATATGTAGGGAATCGATGCAATTAAGAATAATTAAAAGCAAACAATTTAATTCTTTCCCAAAAAAGGGATGAAACAAGAAACTTGAGATATATTAGGGATGCTATCCATAAAAGCCATAAACTTACACGAGCAAGTTCGAGCATGGTGAATTCACCCGGGTTGCCGAGATTGAAAGGTCCCACATGTTCTCCTTCCATAAGGCGCATCAGACCCTCCACCTATATTTGCACACACACACCACACCACACCAATTTAGAATCCTGAGCAGAAGTTATTAAACCTTAACTGCAAATTTTGTTGGATTTTAAAGGACCACTCATCGAACTATTGCATAGAATGATCAATCTTGGATGCTCCCGTTAGGGTAAGAAATCCAAGAGATAAATCAACAACATGTTGTCAAGGAATGGAAATTGGATTAAATGAAATGAATCATTCAACACCTATTTATAGTTTTCCTTGCAATACTTTGCGAAGCATTGTGACCTTACGAAAAGTCACCTCACTTCGAACTGACGCATCACTTAGTCGACCCCTCCATGGAAGCACATCACCATCCAAGGGGTATGTTCGAATATGGGCACCAATGTTATGGTGTGATCATCCCATATTCCAATAAATTTACCATATGAAGCACAAAAAGCAAGGGGGGAAATTTCATAGTGCTGATTTTAGTAGGGAAATTATACGGCTACACCCTAATTGATTTCTTCCCCATTCGTTACTCATCCACCCAGAGGGGGAGGGTGTTTTGTAAGCAACCATTCATGGGATAAGAACAGAAACATCAATTTCATTACTTCTGAGAAAAACCTCCCCCACATACCAAGCTATAAGAAGTAGCATTCTCAATTAAAGTAGGGAAATAACTATTCCAGCTAATGAAGGGCCACAACAGAGCCAACTACTGCAGAAGCATCTCCTTCTTTATATTTACATTTTTCATATGCACACAACTTCCAATTTAGGCACCAAGTGTAGATGAGTTGCTCTTATGTGAACCATGCAAGTGGGGAAAGTAATCTTAGAACATAGTCTAAGATATACATAATGCCAAGAACTAGGCTATCGCGTCTGGCCAAATACCTAACAGAATCCTTCTGTCAAATAGAAAACGCAACAAGAATAAATGAAGTATATTCTGCTAGTAACTTCCAATCAGAGTCTCACGATCCTAGTCTTTAAAATTTTAGCGTAGAAATAAGAAAGTAAAACTTGGCGTAAGAAGCAATTTGACATGGCAAACGCATATTCGAATTTCGAAGCAATAAGGAATAGAAAGGCAATAAAATTATCCCGAGTCCGCCAAACAAAGAATGAACAAACACCCATTTTCAAATATGGTGGACAAAACAGAAAGTGCTCACTTACCAGATCAGACACATATTGGAAACTCCTTGTCTGCTTCCCATCACCGTAAACAGTCAAAGGCTCCTTCCTCAATGCCTACATCATCACCAGTAACCATCATCATCTCACTAATCAGATAAAAACAGCTAATTTTCCATTAAGCAGAAAGCATTTACATTTTTAACTCTACCTGGGCGACAAAGTTGCTAACTACACGACCATCATCTATGCACATTCTGGGCCCATAGGTGTTGAAAATTCTGGCGATCCTAACCTGCAAGCGACAACCAACGTACATACAATTATGATCTCTCACATAAAAGAGGGGGGACCGGAGCATTTTACAGTTAACAATCATATGCAGTCGGTATATATACGAACCTCAACGCCTGCACCTCTGTGGTAGTCCATGGTCAACGTTTCAGCCGTACGCTTTCCCTCATCGTAACAGCTTCTCACACCTGTCGCACATGCAGAAAACCCCGTTTACACTGTCAGATAAGGGTGTGCAAATGTTCCGGTTCCAACCAGAATTTCCGGTTCCGGTACCGGTTCCTGTCATTTCCGGTACCGGAACCGGATCCCATTTTAGGGAAATTCCGGAACCGGAACCGGAACCGGAAATTCCGGCGGAAATACCGGAAAATTCCGGTTCCGGTATATTTTATAAAAAATTAAAAAAATATTATAATTTTAATTTAGAGTTTACCTCTTTCAATTTGAATTTTTGATAAATGTTTAGTTGTTTACTTATTTGTATGATTAATTGTTTGTCTAATAGTTTTTTTGTAAATTTAATTTAGAGTTTATTTTCATAATATTTATTTTGTTTTGAAATTTAGTTGTAATTTTAATTTATATTTATTTTGGCATCTTGAAATAGTAAAATATTGTTTTGAAATTTAGTTGTTTAATTGTAATTTTAATTTACATGGTGTTTGTCTAAACTACAGTTTTAACAAAATTTTACCAAAATTTTAACATCCATACTTTTTCATTCTCTCTCCTTACTTTTTCTCTAACTTTTTTTTTACTTTTTCACTTTTTTACTTACTTTTTCATTCTCTCTCTTACTTTTTCTCTAACTTTTTCACTTTTTCAATTCTCTCTCTTCAACCTTTTTACTAACTCCTAAAATTTTACTAAAATTTTAACATAACAAACACCATCTCAAGAGTTATTTGGCCAACAAAACACAACTTAAAAATCTATTTTTGGGTCAATGGGCCTAAACTAAATATATTTTTTTAGGCCCATATAAGGAACCGGAATTTCCGGTTCCGGTTCCGGAAATTCTGGTTCCAATTCCGGTTCCGTTCCGGTTTATTCCGGAACGGAACCGGAACCAAAAATGTGGTTCCGGTGGGTACCGGAACCGGAACCGGAATGGCCCGTTCCCGTGCCCACCCTTACTGTCAGATCTGTCCCTTTAAAGTGTTTTTGTTTTCTTTTTCGCTGAACGCGATATTCTCAAAATACTCTGCCCGCCGGATTACAAACATGCCCTCAAACTCTCCCCGTTTTTCCAGACCTAACCATTAATCATAAAATCGAAAATAAAGTAACAGGAGAGGCCGTTCAAACCGTCGGATTAAGGCCCGCAAATCACGGGTTACCCGTTTTGAAGTCACAGGTCCCACCATCAGGGGCACGTGGTCCGACTGTCAAAACATCGACACCGATTCTACTGCACTGGTAAGGCCTAAACTATTCCGGCGCAAATTAGAGAAAACCTGAAAGTCATGCTTAGGTGCGCTGTTTCGACAAACACGAAACGCCGTACCAGATATGCCGAAGGTTGTCTAAATTAAAAGGTCGCCGGAAAGAGAGAAGAAAAAAATAAAGAGATGGTAGAACTCACCGATGGGATTGACGTTTCCCCAGTACGTTTCAACCTGAGGATGTTGCAGTGGATCTCCGTACACCTCACTGGTGCTCGTTAGCAAAAACCGCGCACCGACCCTCTTGGCCAGCCCCAGCATGTTCAGGGTTCCCACGACATTGGTCTTGTAAACCCCACAAAAAGCAGAATTAAGGAAACGCATAGAACAAAACCAAGAAAACGAATACCAAGTTGAGTATTGATTACGATTATGAATCAAGTGAAAAGGATATAATGGTCTTGACAGGGTTGAACTTGTAGTGGACAGGGGAGGCGGGACAAGCGAGATGGTAGATCTGGTCGACTTCAAGCAGGAGAGGCTCGACGACGTCGTGACGGATTAGCTCGAACCGGGGGTTCCCGAAGTGGTGCATCACGTTCTCTTTCCTCCCCGTGAAGAAGTTATCGACGACGATCACGCTGTCTCCTCGCTCAATTAGACGATCCACCAGGTGTGACCCGACGAACCCGGCCCCACCAGTGACCACGATCCGGAGCCCTTTGCGTTTCAGTCCTAGCGGGACCTTGCCGACCGAATTGTGCATCTGGAAAGCAGAGCGGTGCTCGTAGAGAGCGGGTGTGTGGAAGGGCATCCGGGTCGAGACTGAGTCGAAGTTCGTTTCGTGGATCGGGACGTAATCGTGCCCGTACGACACACGGTCTGAGGAGGAGGAAGGAAGGAGGGTGAAAACGATGGTCGCGATGGCAATGCCGACGAGGACAAAGACGAGCCGTTGCTCCTGGAGCATGTAACGAATTGGGCGGGCCACGGAAAGCCATGGCTTTGGCTGCTTCGGCGAGTACATGTCCGACACTTGTTGGCTCTCGTGCCCTCTGAAAATGAGCTCCGACCCCATCTTTTTGTTCCTTACAGCTCAAAAATACAGGCCTAAGTCTCTGCCTGATAAGTAAATGAACGAAAAACTACAGGGATAATAGGCGAGTGAGTGTGTTCGTTGCGCGTTAACTCGCCGCGGAACTCGGTCGCTCCGGCGTGTATGAGATTTTGGGGGAGTCTGTTATCTGCTTGGAGTTTTGGTATATAAGCTGTGTGGGACACCTGGTTTTGAGTGGTATTACGGAACTACCACTAGGCTCCTTTTCAGTGTTTGGAAAAGTAAACTGTTGTCGCAGGCTGGGGAATTCGAAATCATCAGACGGCGATTTAATTGAAATTAATATTAAGTTCATTTAAATAGTAAAAGAGTAGAAATGGGTTAACAGAACTTTTGATATATCAATAAATTTGTATCGGTTGATCGCTTTATTAGTTTATATATTTAACGAAGTTCTTTGATACGTCAACAAATTTGTACCAGTCGATCGAAATATGAAGCGGTCGATCTCTTCATGTACCAGTCGACCGCTCCCTTTCAATACATATATTCTGTCGATCGCTTCAAATCCGTTAAGCATATAGATGACAGACTGATAAAAAGATCATTTGGTTATATAAAGAAAATTTAAAGACTAAAAATTTAAAATTTAAAAATAAATGATCCATTTATTAAAAAGGTATAAATCAAGGATAAAAATATCAAATTCTTAAAAATAAAATTAAACGGTGAAAAGTTAATTGTGTTTTGGTAATTTACTAGCTTTCAGTGGGCGGCGATCGGTGTTAATGTCTTAGTTGGCTATTTTGACTTTTAAAACTCGCACCACGGTCAAAATATATGCGTTTGATGTGACCAAACCGAAGTGTGCTGGCAAAAGGACTTCTTTGACCCAATCGTGAGAATGACATTCGTGCAGGATATCATCATTCTCTCCAATACGTTACGTGGAGAGATAAATTCAATAGTGGAATACTATTATAAATTTACAATGTCAGAAACTTTATAAGGTGTCTCAAAATTTATAAGGTATCACTGTATATTGTGGAATTCAGGAAGGTATTATAGAAGATTTACCTCCCTACTCAGGTAACTAAAGTGCATATGATAAAGAATAATAAATAAATAAATTTTACACTTCCGTCTACTATTTTTTTCACCTTATCTTTCATTAATGAAAATTTTCGTTGATTTATATGAAAATATATTTTTTTAAACGTGAAAGGATAGAGTGTCTTAAATCAATAGTTAGAGGGTATAAAATGATTTATTCTAAAAAAAAATGTTCAATTACCAAGCAACAATGGTATCCATAGACACGTGCTCAATTTCTTTTAGCTCAACTATTTTTTCCAACAAGTGATATCAGAGCCACTTTTGTGCTGCTTTCAATTACCAAGTCGTGTTATTGGTGTTATTTTCTTTAATTTTTATGTTGATTTCCCAACAAGTGGTATTAGAGCCAGGTTCGAGGGGTCGGAGTAGTTTTTCGGGGGGAAGCAGAGAAGGTCTGAAAAATCAAAGTGGTCCGATCGGAGATTGAAGGGCACTAGCATGTAGAAGAGCCCGGACGCACTGCCAAGCGTCGCAAGAATTCGGAGCGTGTCGTCCACGCGCGGCACTCGCCGAAGAGAGGTAGGGCGCGTAGGTCTCACTCTCCCACGCGCCCTGTCAGCTGCCACGTGTCCTGAACGTCTGCAGGTGGGTCCCAATGTGTCGCGCCAGCACCCGCCAAGTCATCTGCCATGTCAGCAGGGGGTCCCAGTCAACGCCGCGTTAGCATGCCACGTCAGTAGGGTGCCATGTCATCAGATCATAGTTCAGCAAGAATATTCCAGAAGATTATGGTTTTTGTTCCAAAGTGGTTTTTCGGCCGATTCAGGGGCCCTTAGGCCAGTTTTTTGAGCAATTCAGACCAGTTCCTAAGGTTTTGGGCCATCTCGAATCTATTGATGCAGTCGGAATTTTAAAATTCGGTCTCGATCAGTGTGAATTGAGATGACGGAGAGTATGATTACCAGTATGATGATGAGGTCACAGATGGAGGATATCATTTATGTAAAGGATATGTACGATCCTTTGGAGAACGAGGGCAAGAACCCGGAGGGGATTGATGAGGCAAAGTGGAAGAAGATCAACCAGAAGGCTATATAATTGGTTTGTCAGTGGATCGGGCCAGAGGTATTCCATCACGTAGCCAAAGACTGGGAAATGAGATTTTGGTTGCAGAACATACCACCGAGTTCCAAAACCGGGATCAATCAATTGAACAACCTCAAAATGACTTTCGACAATGAGGTTCAAGTTTGACTGTTTTTGAGTTCCTTGTCGGACAGTTGAGAGACTCTTGTTGTTTCTCTAAAAAATTCAGCACCGAGTGAGAAATTGACCATGGAGTTGGTCAAGGATGCTCTATTAAGTGAAGAGGCAGGAAGGGAGGAAATGAAAACTTATGAACACAATTGATGACAAGCTCTCATCATAGAAAGAGACAGAGGAAGAAACAATAATACAGGAGGAAGCCTGTATAAATCCAGAGGAAAGGATCGCAAGATTACCTGCTTCTATTGTGACTAAGAGGGACATATCAAACGAAATTGTGCAATGTACAAAGCAGAGAAAGAGAAATCATCAGAAACCTTTACTGATGATTGATGACTCCGACATCGTGTAGCACGCGGAAGTGCTTGGTACCAGCCGGTGGAGATGCAAAAGCAGGGTGAGATACTATTTTACATGGGTTCAGAGGTACAAGTAGGGGATGTGGGCACCCTAGGCAGGGGTGCAAGACACTCAGATGAGAGTGTAATTGGTCGTCTGGTGACAAGGACAAGGTTGGAGTGCCAGTTGATGTGAACCTCTTTAAGAGTAACGATCGGTCCTAGAAACGATCTTGAGTTCTCTTTAGTTGCCGGGTCTCGTTACTCTTAACGAGGTTCACATCACCAGTAGAAGAAAGATGCAAGGGGTGGTGTGTAAGGGGTGGTGAGCAAGGGGGAGCAACAAACACTAAAGTTGCAGGAAGGTTCCACTGATGGGAGCCCGGGATGCACTCAACCAAAAGATGTCAGGAACAGATTGCTCCCTTATGGCCATTGATGGGGAGAATTGTTGGGGTCCACACCCATATAAGATAGACTTGAAATCGAAGTAGACTTGGGGACCAACTCCAAGTTTAGGATTTTCTCTTTGTATATTTTTCTATAAATAAAGACTTATCATATATGAGTAAATGATATGTGAGCATTGGGCAGAGAGAGAGAGAGAAAGCGTGATGTGGCTATTGTATTGGGCGGATAAAATAATTTTCTTAAGCGTTCTTAAGAAAATTGCTCTGGAATGGACGTAAACCGAATTTGATGCCCAACCACTTTCAATGTTTGACACTAACGTCACACCATTGATGTTAGTGTTGTTAATTCGTGTCATAAGCACTTCATGAATGTGCAAGAAAGGTTAAGTGAGCGGTCAGACGTATAAGCTAACACTTAATTAGTGTCCCAAAACGCAAAACGGTGGCTTGTGACTTTGTTTATAGGTCACCCCACCCTTCAAAGAGAAGACTAGAGGGCGGGGCCGACCGGGGGGTCAATTTTTGTTCACTGATCGACCAGATGTTTATTGTTTTTATTGTCTAACCAGCTGGTGGAGGTTTGGTATACTTATTGACTTATTGTCGTGGTCTCACTGTTTGCTAGAGATCATGATCTCTCAGTAGGGTTGGTTGTCACTGTTTCTTCCCTGAGAGCAAGCTAACCATCTGAATGGAGGCTTGGCCATGGTGTGTCACAGTCTAACTCGTGGTGCTGGTCGCAATCATTTGAATTGACACAAAGAAAGAAAGAGAAAGATTTGACTGTGTTTATTAAACAATCAACAGTGACGTTCTTGAAACAATAGTTTAATTCATACATATTCTTTTCCCTACACATAGAGCTCACGATTTGGAATTAAGATGCTTGGTTACTGCGAGAGTGGACGTAGCCAAATTGATTTGAGGGCCTTACTAGAGGCATTCAAGAGTGGTGGGGAAGGTGGAGATCAATAAATCGAACCTTCCACCTTCAAAATTAATTGTATTATTACGAAACTGTGGTAACGATCTTTCTATGAGTGATAGTTACGACTCAATTTAAATATTCTTCGGTTGATAAATTTTTTTATAATCACGCGCTGGAGTAGGCTAAGCTGGAAACTCCTACCATTTTTATTTAGAAAAAAAAATGTCGAAAGAGATTAATGAGATATTAGCAAAAATAGAATATAACGAGTTTTGGATCAAACGGACGGAAGGAATAAAGTTCCCATCATATATCCCCAATCCTTTGTGATGGAAGATCCTGTTCATTGATTGAACCTATTCAATAGTCCACATTTTAACGTGCTGTAGCTTTAAAGGGAAGTTAAGCAGAAGGGTGGTTTGTAATTTTCTCGCACAAGAGGCATCTAATTGTTTCGCCTAATAGCCAATCGAGGGGCATCCGGTAGAACCGCCCTTGGGTGGTTCAATAGCAGCCTCGATGCTACTTAACAATTAACTGATTAATTAAATAATAGGATGGCGTGTGGAAGCTTGAAGTGATTTGGAAGCTCATTGTTTGACTTAGCTTAACTTGCACCAATAGAATATTGGCTCATCATACCAAAGTGTTCTTCCCATGTTGTTTATTTTATGTACTTTTTTTAATATATATTTTTAATGTTTAGAAGGAATAGTAGTTTAAAGCAAAAACAGTAACGTAATGAAGGCAATAATCATTGCTTTCGATGAATATAGGTATATAATTTTCCAACCCACAAGTTTTATTAATGTCATTGCAAAAAAATAAAAATAAATAAACGTAATGGAAAATCCCATTTAGAATTAGGAGCTCGAGAGACAAGAGATTTGCACGTTGAGAGCTGATCTTCCGATGAAGCTTCTTCTGGTCCTCCATCGATCAAGTTATAAACTTACAATTAATTCATCTTATCATTAGTTTGTTTGAGAAAGTCCAACCAAGAAGAAGGCCGTCGAGAGTTTTCTTACCTATCAGGTTAGCTGGGGTGACGAAGACCTCCCACCACACCACATAAATGGTGGGGGATGCCTCTGTAGATGGGACTTTGATTGATACTTAAGCAAAAAAAGACTAGCTAGTGTTGCTTTTTTAAGCTTTGGCTTCCTTCTCTTCCTATTATAATGCAGAAAATGCAGACAAAACTATCTGGGTCGTTTTGTATGCCGACAAGCCATTCCTATGGACTTTGCTATTGCAGAGGGTGAGAAAAGTGATTGGAGAGGTATTGGATTTGGACACACATTTAGCTGGTTGCCAGATTTTGCTAGAACAAAGTTCAACGTATTCTTCTTATCTTCTTCACCTGGGAATTACCAAATAAGGGTCTCCTAATCTTGTCAAGGATATGGTAAATATTTTGGGCTTACTGTCATTTTCCTTCACACAGACATGCATGCTTGACAAGATTTCAAGGGGGGGGGGGGGAATGACACTTTTTCTAAAGATAGGAAAAAATGACACTTTTGTGGTTGCGCCTTTAGGAAGAAGCTGAAAAAGCCTAAAAGTATTGAAGGCTTATCAAAACTTGGCTACATGTAACGCAACGCTCACATTCTAGTTCGGCATTGTAGGCTTAGATTCCTACAGGCTTATCAAAAATGACACTTTTGTGATTGCGCTCGCCTCTTCCAGTTCCACCTCTCAATCTTATGTAACAAAGACAAATATTTAAAAACGACATCAGGCGAAGGTCCGAAGAAGTGCATGATGGAACCACGAAGTGGGCCCCTCCTCCCCCTCCAGAGAGAGAGAGAGAGAGAGAGGACTTGTTCCGTTGTTCGTTTGCTTTGCACGTCGCAGGAGGATTCGTACCGACGCGGCATTGACTCTTCTCCGTACACGTGGGCGTTACTAATTTCGTACGTTTCGCCACTGCTCGCGCCAGATTCCTAGGGCTCCAAAAAAACCCAACAACCATAAAATCAGTCTCCCGTCTAAAATCGATAGTGGAGTAACTGAGGAGGGTATTGCGACTAGTTGAAAAAGCACGGTGAATTCAGCACGCCTGAGTTTGATAACCAACTGTGGTGGGTTTGACTTTCGGGTATCATTGGTTTTGATTTTGAGATTGTTAAATTTTAAAACTTTGTTAGGCTTAATTTTTTTAAAAAAAAGTTATTTAAAAAAAAATATTTTGTGATGTTTAACAAGTTTAATTATTTATGTATTTACATAAAAATTTTAATAGTTGCTATAGATTAACTAATTAGGTTCCACAAATAATAAAATCACACACATCAAAACTTAATGGTAAATAAATTTTAGTAGTGTAGTCAGCTATTTTTCATCCTAAATTTGCTAAGATTTCTACAATTATAGCCTTCTAACTTTTAGATTAATTTGAGTTTAAGGAGATATTTTCAATGTAAACATATACTAAAATTAATATTGATAAATCAATAAAATAACTTTAAATTAAGATTGTAACCTTGGAGTAACATATTCAATTACTTTCTCTCGTTTGGTTGTTTTCTCATAACGTATAGAATTTGACAAAATCAAAATATTAATTAACAATCAATCCTCACCTTACTTTAATTCGCCTCAGAAAATTATATGAATTGGCCAAAATGCCCTTTCAAGATAAAATAAAAAATAATAAAAAATTAAAAAATATATTAATGAAATAGAGTTTCAATATTTTTATTTAAAAAATATTAATTTTAATTAAATTTCATTTTTAATGAAATTTAAATTTTTTTTAATAATTTTGTCTTAAAGGGACATTTCAATCATTTTACATGTAGAAAATTGATTTACAGAAGCTAGTTTATTTTCTGAAAAATAGTAGAGGTCATCTGAAAATAAATAAAATAAATTATAAAATTTATTCTATAAACAAACAACAAACAAATCCTTACTTCGATTTTCGTTGGAGTTTGTAAAAAGGTGTAGAGAGTGATGATTTGATGTAATTGTTTAATAAAAAAATATTGGAGTTTGTAAAAAAGGTGTAGAGAGTGATGATTTGATGTAATTGTTTAATAAAAAAAAATATTGGAGTTATGTAAAAAGTATAGAGAGTGAACATTTATTATAATTTTTTGTTTGAAAAAGTATTGAAGTTTGTGTGAAATGTTTTTTAAGATTATATAAAATGTATTGATATTTGTGTATAAATTTTAGATATTAATTTTATAAATTTTATTAAATATTTTTATATTTTAGAATATTTTTTCAAACCAACGTCCCTTAATTTTAGTATATTTTCTTCCTTCTGTATTAATAATAAATTTCTCTTTCCTACAAACAGAAGGTGCCCAAGATAGGTGTCGACAGGATTGGGTGTTGAAAAGTCACAACAACTGTTTGTAGCTGCCTAAAAATCCTAAAATTCCAACGCTAACAGCGACTTCCCAATTATTATTGTCCTTCGGCCACTGCTTGCCTTCTCTCGCTGCCCATGCTTTCGTTTTCTTGCATGCATTGAGTTCCGACAAGTGTCGTTATCTCTTAAGAGGTTCTGCATTATAAGAATATACTAAAATTTAAATGGACAAAAAATAATACTCTTTTTGTTTTGCTAAAAAAAAACTTCAATGAAAAAGATTAATGTAGTTGAAGATTAACATAAAACGGTCAAGCGCATCAGAAATGAAGTTTTGTCTGCTGTCTGCTACCTTTGCACTGTTTAAGGGTCAAGTATAACCTAAATGATCAGTGGGCCTGGGCCTCTGAGCAGTTGTCTATTTGTCCCTACGAGAAATCACATCCCATGAAAAATCTATTCGCTAGCAGTATCCCGTACAGAGGCGGAATCAACATTTCAGATGAAGAGAACAGAGTTCTAAAAAGGTTGGAGAGAGAGTCAGAGAAAGAGAACACTATAAGTTATGTATGAAAGTTTTCAGGCGATGAGGCGGCCGACCCCACCACCCCTCACTGTTCCGCCTGTGCCCACATAGTCATATGCCTAATTTTCAACTGTGACGATGCACGTCAAGGACGACTTCTATTATTTTGATCCCAAGTTCTTTAACAATTGACCTTTCTTCGAGACACTAATCGAAGTGACAGCCTACGGTTGGCTAATACAGACAAGACTTGGAAGAGATCGTCGGCATTACCTTCCAATTTGTACTCACACGTTTTATCTTCCAGCTTGCAGCAAATAATTATGGTTGGTACTAAATTGCTTCAGAACCCAAAAGTTTTGGGACAAATATCAGGCAGAGCAATGAAACAGAATGGCGCTCTTTTATTGTGAGCAGATTGGTACAGAAGGACACTTTCCTAAATTCCTAGCTTCGAAGAAACAATTCTCTTATAGAAAATGCAAGAAATAAAGGGTATGGCTTGATAGCTTCTGTAGACAAATTAGACCCTAAACAGGCTTCTGCAGATAATAACGGTTGGTTTGGTTATAGGTTTACATTTCTGTGCTGGAAGGCCTTCCCGGAATGATGATGGACAGGGTACTGGAGTCCATGAGTCGAGCTGGGCCAACAAAAGTGCTGGTCAGTCTCAGTCAAGTTGGGCCACGATAGCTAACTGATACGACTTGTACACTTATTTCTGCGACGAGGAATGAAATTATATTGAGACTTTATTTATAAGCTCTGATTACAAGAATTTAAGTTACTTTAATAACGTTGGACTTTAATAATCACGTGCATGGTAGCAGAACCATAGTCGGGCAACTGCTAACTAGGCTTGGTTTTGTCTGATTGTGCTCGTTTTTGGTCTTTTGGCAGTGCTCCTTTTTGTTTTAAATCAAGCTATTAGCTATGTATGTGCTATATAAGACTCCTTCAACTCAAAATATGTTTCAGAAATTAATCATATGCAAGTTGTTATTACAGTGACCTCTGCTGATCTCGGGACTGCAGATGTGGATCAGGCTGTCTTCGGCTTCTCGAAACTTCAGATTCCTGCCACACATAAGGAAGGTCGCCTCCGGATCCTTAGGGAAACTCCAATGTTTTGGTGAGCTAAAACTCCTTAAAAATTCCTTGATAAAAAATTCTCTCAGAATTTAGCCTACTTTTATAACCTTTTCCGTTACAATTTTCCTATATCTTCGTAATCCTTGTGGTTCCGTCCCTTATTCCTCCAACACGCGTGGGATCTTAAGTCGTTCAGTGACATTCTTTAGGTGTTTCCAAAGACCCCATCAGCCCTGCTTCTGAACCGGTCCCCTTGATGGGCTGGTTCCCTGTCATTCTGGTTGGCCCTCCTACGTTCGCAGGCCTAATGCATTTTTTTCCCATCACTATCAAAGAAATTCTTGCTCAGCTTTGAACCTCTCAGTTGTAACAGGACTACACTCTAATCTCAGTTGCTATGAAACTTTGAAAGTGCTACTTTTATTCTCATCGTATCCAGCAAAAGAAATGGAATCTGTGTCTCGTGCTGACCACTCACGAGACATGACACAATTCGAATCAGAGCCCAATAGCAGAATCGACATGCCTTTTCAATTGTCTATTATTTTCTATGGCGAGGATTGTTTTTGTAATAGAAACTTATTCTTCAGAACCTGGAAACATAAAGCGTAGATACATCACCTAGAAGAGAGAAAAGACTACTTCCATAACTGAGCGATCAAAGAATAGGCGCTATACATAAGAGGGAGTTGGGAATAATTGTTTTGTTTCCCTGACCGGTACAGTGCCTCCCTCGTTCCAACACCCGAGTGGAAGGAAATGTGGATGCCGGTAGGTGGGAGTTTAGGAATTAGATTACTGAACTACTGCATACATTTACCATTTCGTTTCTCTAATATGATCTACCCCAATGCCCACACCGACACCAAGTTTGCAAACCCTCTTCAAGTACCAGAAGCTAGATCAGCTTTTATAAATTAGTAAGAGAAAATATAATTACTCAGAAGATTGCTTAGAGCTCGTAAAACAAATGAGACAGAGAGATTTAGCTGGAGATACAGGTCTAGATAGCTGCAAATGTATGGAGATATTTTGACTTGGGATGGCTTACATCTTTTCTGTCCATACAAATTATTGGATAGAATCGAAACAAACCACAGTTTCATGTGCTTCTTGTGCGTTGTATAATCGAATAATGAACTATGGATTGGTTAGGCGATCTCCAGACCTGTGGTGGCCAGTTTGGTAACAAGAGCGAGGGCATTACTGGTGATATAAGTAGCATTCAAAACCCGACTCTGAAGTTTCTTAACTCGGTTTCCCTTTTGGCCGTCAAAACCATCCAAGCAAGTATCTTCATTCGTGAGCGCTGCACTGATCCATGTTTTCAGGTCACCCATTTGTAAATCGAATTTTCTTTTACTTAGCTTTCTGAGCACATAGAGTGACTGATGAAGCTCGTCGTTTGCGGCCTGAAAGCATTCAATGCAATCTGAGAGGGCACCTCGGCTCACTCCTTTCATAAGCTGATATTGCTTCAACTTTTTCAAGTACTGAGCCACGCTCTTGACCTCGCCTATCGTCACCGACACCCCTGCTCTCGCCCACTTGCTTGGGCTCCTCTTGCAAGTTCTCGCAAATGATGCTAGCGTGCGAAAACAGATATCCTGATGCAGAGTCACGTTGCAGGCATCTTCAACATAATTGTCTGCACTTCCAAACGCCAATCGACTTGAATTCTTCAGCCATGAAAGAAACAGGAAGGTCAGAAACATACGAATTCCTGCCATTCTCATTCCAGAGGAATATGAACGGCCGGAGAAAGTGGGAGCAGTCGGAAGTCGAAAAAGACTGAATCACTGCGTGAGCTCTAGTGCTACAAATATGCCGTGAAATAACTGAATTCTAGTGTTCAATGGAATTGAATTCTTTCCCATGAACTCTGGAATCATAAAGGCGTTTGGTGACTCAGAAAGGGCGAGAACCCTTTTTGCAGGTGTTTGATATTTTAGCAAGAGGCTGGTGAGCGCAATAAAGAAAGGGACGAAATAGGTTGGTGACAATAAAGAATGTGTGAATGGCAGGTGAGTTCCTCATGAACTTAGGATAACGATATCATTTACCTTCTATCACATTGGAGCATCTCGCATCTCATATACTATGGAGCATGGCGAAGATCATAGCTAGCCATGATCTCTTTGGGACAAATCGCTATCATCAAAATAACTCTGATGAATTATTAGCTCATGAGATCCATCATAAGTTCTGTGCAAGTTGTGGCAACATTCATACGTGGTCCAATAATGTCCATGCTTGGACAGATAATGAAATGGAGTAGGACTTAACATTATATTGCCCTAAAATTGGAAGAGGCTCGTGTGAATCAAGAGGGGGTTGAATTGGTTTTCTAAACTTTTCGGTTAAAACCCTCAAAGTTGTGTTTGCAAGTAAATACTACTTTAGCACAAGTGTATAATATGCGGCACTGTAAATAAGTGCTAAAATAAGGAGTAGGGATAAGAGAAGCAAACACAGTATTTTTAGGTGGTTCGACAAACCCGCCTACATCCACCCCTCAAGCTCCTTCACCGAGCCTTGGGGTTTTTCATTATTCTCCAATAGCTTTACACACTAGCTTCCGGGTGCTAGTGAATCGTACAAGTGTTTTCTCCCGGGCTCAACACTCAAACCCACCCAAGTGGTTTTTTGGCTCACCACTCACAACCTCACCAAGCTTGAGATATACACTCTCAAAGCTTCTTCTTTAGTGAACAACTTCACTAAAGGAAACACCTCTATTGATAGGTAGATGGAAGAACAAAAAACTCTCTTGATAGAGTAGGTATGAAAATGGAAAACTCTATCTCTTGATTCACACAAAGATAAGGATGTGAAAGTGTAATTTGTGTGAATGATATGAGAAATATGAAATAGGAAGGTTTAGAATATTTCTCAAGCTATACAAATGATATGTGGTCGTTGGGTTGTCATTTTAGACGAAATGAAGGTGTATTTATAGGCCACATATGAAAACTAGCCGTTTATAGCCGTTGGGAGTTTTTGCTAAAACGAGCCGGTCGACCGCTACATGAAGCGGTCTTAACGGCTCTTTTGTCAAAACCAACCGGTCGACCGCTACATGAGGCGGTCGAAGTACCGGTCGATCGCTTGAACAGCCGGTCGACCTCCTCAACTTAAGCATGATCCGATTCTTTTAAAAATAAGATTTTTGACCACTTTTAAACACCCAATTTGGAACACATACTTCCCATTAGTATATAAAAGGTTTGAGAATATATTTGAGGTGTTTTGAAACCTTTAAAAACATTATAATCTTTAAAAACAAAAGGTAAAACGGTTTATGCACGTTTTGAAAGATATGCAAGTGCGTGATTCAAATCCTTTTCAAATGTGAAATAAAGAGTTACAAGGATTATACCCTAAAGTCTTGAATCTTCACTTTAAGCTCCTTGCATCTTCTCGTTCTTCTTTCTTCAAGGTTTGGCTCTTTTCTTCAAGTGTTTTTGTCTTTGAAGATGTCCATTTTGTAAACTCATCCATTTATTGTAATCATCAAATTCTCGATTGTGCACAAAAGCCAACAAAAAGAATATGCCAAGGTTAAACAAAATCGTATAGTCCTCTCAGTCTAGACAACAGAGTTACAGAGAATCAAAAACAATTTTGAAACACTTTCATCAATCAAAGAAACAATGGAATGTGGAATACAAAACAGATCCTGCATCTAAAATCTCTTTGGTCTTGAAAAAATCTCACGTCTTGCTTCACAATAAAAGGCAAACACAAACAAACATAGATTGTGTGAGTCCTACTGACTCAATAAGGGGGGAAAAGGGAACATGTTATGAACAATTATAATAACATATCAATAATAAGAATCAAGCATTGATAACCATAAACAGATTAACACTGTATGATCGTGCAATGCAGGGATGATGCATCTGTTTCCCGATCATTTCACTTTCTTTATTTCTGTTTTCTTTCTTTCTTTTCGTCCTTTCATGTCATCAGACGTGTCCTTAGTCTCTCTGTTTCACCCCGCAGAGACCAGTTTGTGCGTCCATCCTTTCCTCTGGGAGTGTCCGGTGCCCCGGCACCAGGACTCTATCAAGTGTATATTGTTTCACGCTAGGGATACCAATCACTCATTTCAGTGGTGGCTTGCACTATTCCACTGTTGTGATCGGTACCGTCACCCTGTCATCGGACCACATCTGGGAATGAGTTTCATTTCTGTTATTTCGTTATTAGCTTACCCATCCCCATAACATGATCCATGACATAAAGATGCAACATGTCTCATATGTTTCAATACATGCTTTATTAAAAATCATGTAATCAAAGACGTCCATGGATTTCATAAGGTATATGAAAATAAAGGAAATTACATGATCAATGAATTTCATATGGCACACATAAAAACAAAATAGTCCATAAGTGGTCTGGTCTATTCTTTAATACAAAGACCTAATATTATCATGTCAAGTGATGTTCATGTGCTAATTAGTCAATCAACATCTAAGTCATCATGGCTGCAACGATCTAAACATCTCAACCCTCAAATAGGCAAGTCCAACAACTTATACAACTTTTTCTTTTCTTTTATTGTTAAACCCAATAAGGATTGAATGTATGTAAAAGAAAAGATTTTAGGGCTCTTGATTAGTTTTAAAAAAAATCCTCCCGGGCATTTTCAATTAAAAACTTCTAGAGCATGTTTTATAAAAGTCTCCTCGGGCACACTTGTTAAAAATTCCCGAGCATGTTTTATAAAAGTCTCCCCGGGCACGCTTGTTAAAACTTCCCAGGTAGTTAGCAAAAAGGCTCCCCAGGCACTTTTGTTATTCTCGGTATTAAAACAAAAATCCTTTCCGAGCATGCAAAACACTTGGAAAAAACAAGTCCTTCCCGCATGTAAAAACAAAGCCTTCGACAATATCTTCCCTGGACAAGAACATGAAAATAAAGAGTCTTTCTGCTAATTCATTCTTAACGCATGTGACTATTCCGAATACCCTGGTTGATTCTCTACACTCTTACCTTAAACGTTGTTGTACGACTTTCTTGAATAATTAAGACACCTAGACATCAAGACACAAGATAAAAGCTGATGGAAAGAAAGGGCACAGGACAAACTACCTTTCCTCTTTTTCCTTCGGTCTCGGTCTCTTCTTCCTTTGGTCACAAGAGTTTTTCATGTCACTCTCCCTCCCTTTCTCTCTTTTGGTCAATTGAAATTTCTCAGTTATCAGTTAGTCGAGTAAGTCTCTCTCTCTCTCTCTCCCCCTTTTGGTTGAACAAAACAAATAAATAGAACATAGTTTACTTACGGTTATTTTCCCTGGTCATTCTACGCACCCTAGGCTACGTCTAGAGGAAATAAGCAGAAAATCATGATGTAGCCGATCACAAGCAGCCACCTACACTTCTCAAATCGCACGTATCTTTGTTAAAAAGTAATTTAATGGATGAGCCAATAACCAAGCTCCACTTAGACGTCTATATAAGAATGTATTGAATGCGCATCACATGGTTAAGACAGGTAGAAAAAGTAAACTTATTATGGAATTCGGGTCTATAGGACGCCAACCCACGCATGACCAAAAACAAGCCTCAGTTAGTGATGCCCCGTGCATAGGCTAAAAAAACTCCTGGGTCCAGGTCTCCCGTGTAGTGCTCGGGTCTTAAACCTCCCGAACAGTGCTCGGTGTCTCAATTCTTGGCCACACCGCTTTCGGTAAGCCCGAGACCTCCCCGGGTGCTTCCCATTCGGTGCCTCCGGGTGTTTCCACTTGGTGACCCTGAACTCACCGTTCATTTACCTTGGTCATCAATACCCAATGCCCCGGGGACTTTTCCTTTGGGCATTTAATACTCCATTACCCAAGGCCTCAAAACTTACTGACCTCGGGCTCAATACCCACTTACCCCGGGTCTCCCTAATCTCCAGACATCCCGAGCAATTTTAGCCGGGTATCTCGGCATGTTCCCAAGCATCCGGGTATCCAGGGCTCAGTGCCCCTGGGTGTGCTGCTCTCAGCCAGCCCGAGAAGTTAGTTCCCAGGCACCCCGAGACTTTGGTTCCCAGTTACCTCGGGAATTATTTCTTTCCCGGGTAATTAAGTATTTGACCTATTAGACCCAGATATCCTTGTCTCCCATGTCTTATACTTTGCACGTTCTACCCTGTCAGGATAAAAGCAGTCTATGTGTTCAATAAGCTTCACAATAATAAAAGGAAGAGAAAACTCTCATATGAAGGATGATGGAAAAATATTCAAAATTATAATCTCGTACTTTATATTAATAAGCAGAAATATAATTGAAGGTTACGCAAAAAAAAATATGCCGAATCTTTTAATAATAAATATAATAAAGAAATAATATGTAAATAAATCAAACAACTCGGGGTGTCACAGTACTAGACCGGATATAATCGTTTTTTCAAATCCGATCCGGTCCGATTTTGTTCAGCCCTAACTTTGGCCACTAGACTGCGTAGATTGGCTATAAGGTTTGACTCCTTTAAGATGCGCTCTAGCCACACGATGAAGTAGCATCTTATGGCAATGTCAACCATGATCTGTAAGCTCAAAACTGTTGGAAACAATCTTACAGATGAGCAGCAGGTCCAAGCAATGATTCGTTCACTGCCAAGCTCTTGGGAGACAATGAGCTAGAATTTAACGCACAACGATAATATAAAAACATGCGATGATGTTGCTCATGATCCTTTTTATAAGTATGAGAAGTTATGTCCTAGATGAAGAAAATATATCTTTATAAGATATCTAGAACACTCCAAGGACTATGTGATGATTGATGAACAAAGTGATGAAAGAGTGATTGGGATTGAGTCACGAGAAGTAGATTTCACCGAGGATGAATTCCCAAGCAGAAAAGAGGTTCAGAGAAAATTTTAGCTTTATGAACTAGTGGATCAAGAGGAAGCCGCCCCAAGTCGCTTAGTCGAGAATCAGAAAGAAATTCCTCAAACTCCTAGGGATAGTGGGAGTGACTTTCCATCTAGCGGAAACATACCACTAGAAGAGGATTCACAACACTCTCAACTGTGTAGAAGCCAATGTGGAAATATTCCTCTTTATCACTTTGAGATTGAAAGGGAAGCTTTCGTGGTTGCTTCACATGAAGATGATAAGGCTAGGACAGTTCAAGAGGCTCTCTCATCTTCTGTTAAAGATAAATGGATGAAAATAATGAATGATGAAATGAAGTCGATGAGGACCAACCGGGTCTGAGATTTGGTTGACTTGCCTCTTAGGCGAAAGAACATTAGGAACAAATACGTTCTTAAGGTCAAACGTAAGGCAAATGGTTTAATATAAAGGTATAAATTTTGCATCGTGGCGAAAGTGTGAGTCTAAATAACAACCCAAGAGGGGGGTGAATTGAGTTTTACCAAAAAACTTGCCATTTTTTCGATTAAAACACAGATCTGGAAAATGTTATTTCTCTAAGAATAAAAGTTCAGATCTGAATATACTAAATGATAAGCATAATATAAGCAATGAATCATGAATCATAAAGCATTACAAATATCGATATGAAACGAATAATAAGCGAGATAGAGTTAGAGAGATAACACCGTATTTTTAGGTGGTTCGGCCAACACTTGCCTACGTGCACCCCCAAGGCTATTGACTTCCTTGGGCTTCCTCCACTATTCTCCAAATAGCGAATACACCTTAGCTTCCCGGGTGCTACGGAACCTTTACAATGTGTTTTCCGAGCTTACACTTTAACACACTCTCATAAATTCTCACAACCTAGAGGATTTCTTCTACTCTCACAAGTAGGATCAAGTGTTTTCCCAACACTCAAAGGTTTTACAAATAATGGCTACAAGGAAGGCTCTCTAAGTCTAATAAGCAAATGAGGCACACAAATATGGAATGATTCTCTAAGCCAAATATGCAATTGTAAATCTCACAACATCTGAAATGACTCTCTAAGCCAAATGGCAAATGGAAAGCTCAATAAAGTCTAAGAAGATAAGATTCTTGAAGGAAACCTATCGTTTGGCAGGTGTGAGCACAAGCTTCCTTGCTAGGAGTTATTTTCCCTCTTCTTCAACTAGCTTTCTCTCTCTAGAAGTTAGGGCAAGGAGTGATTGCAAGTGTGTTGTCCCTTCTTCAAGGAATCTCTCTCTCTTTGGAGGCTAGGTCGTCAATAATGAGCAATGGAGGAAGATTGAACAATGAGAGCTTTGATCTTGGAAGAATCAACAAATTAAAACTTTGGATCTTGGACTTTCTCTCTCTAGATGTTGCAATATTGGTTGAGCTCTCATTTTCTCTCTCCATCTCCTTTTTCTTATAGCTTCTAGGTCTTCAACGATTATAAAAGGGTCTTCTTGGAAAGATTGAGTGGCATTGGAGGGGTTTAGAAGACATTTGAATCATTAAAGGAGAGCTGGCGTCGTTTCCAGGAACACTAAAATTTCACACAATGTGTCGACACATGGTCTTATATGTGTCGACACCATGTTTTCGTTTCTCTGGAGATAGTGCAATGTGTCGACACATGCCTTCAATGTGTCGACACTTCCAACACTTAGCCAAAAAATCATTTCAAATGGCCTGAAAAGCAAACTCTCTGGTCTTAGTTCAATGTGTCGACACTATGGTCCAATGTGTCGATACTTCCAACACTTAGATAAAAAAATCATTTTGAATGGCCATAAAAACAAACTCTCGGGTAGTAGTTCAAGGTGAATGTATGAGGTTTAGTCGCATGAGAGAAGAGAGTGAAGGAGCTGCCATTTGACCAAATGAAAGAGGGGAGAAACCAAGAGAGAAAGGGGAGAAACCGAAGGGAAGCAGAGAAGAATCCAAGGGTCAAAGGGAGAGGAACCACCGAAGGAAAGAAAAAAAGGGGGAAAAAGAAGCAAGACAGTCGGTCAGCCCTTGTCCCCCTTGCCTTTAGAGATTTTCAGCCTTTGTTTTGTCTCTTTCCCTCATGTTTTTGTTTTGACATTGCTTTAGGTGCTTTTGCTCAAGTCTATTCACCGAACAAGCAAGGTAAAGGGTGTTCGGTGATGGATAAAAGGGGGGTCACGGTTGGGGTAGACAATACCATTTTTATTGAGTTCTTTTATAGACTTGGTCACATGCATGTGGGTAGATATTTATAAAATGGTGAAACATATTTCGTAGTGGTTGTCATTTCAACTAAGGGCCGATTCTTGTTGTAGGACTATTGCATGTTATATTTTTTATGATCTTGCATGTGTTATTGCATCTCATGAGTTGGAAGTTACAAAAACTTGTTATGTTTGTTGAGAAGGAGAAAAGATGGCATGACAGTGGCCTAAGATGGATTTCTCCCTTGTTGTTTTGTGACCGAAATTGGCAAGTTGAGATTATATATGCATGTGTGAATTTTGTCATGATTTGGGAAAAGAAAAGCAAGGAAACTTCTGATGTACTGTTTAACCTTTCGATTTGTAATGTGTTGTAGGTCTCATATGATTAGGACTTGTGTAGAAATCAAAACCAAACAAAGAAATCAAAACCAAACAAAAACATGCAAAGGACCTATTTGAGCCACGATGTACCTGTGGGCTCTATAGAGCATTTTCTTTTAGAAATAGTTCGAATTTTGACACAACATTTTCCAGAAATAAATATTAGTAACTATAGGTCTTGTCTTAAAATTTTCAGCTAAATTGAATAAGGATAAATGACTGAAATGCCCTTGGAAGCACATGGGGGCAATTTCAGCATTTTAGAGAAAATTGGGGGTAAAATTGTCCCGGCCTAAAATTTAGACCTATAGTTAGCATGGACTTAATTTAAGAAACTTAAGGTAGAAATTATAACCCTAAACTAATCCACATGAGCCCAAAACACAAGGCCTAATGTGAAAATAAAACCGGCCTATTAGGTTTAATATGATTTTAATCATTTAATAAAAAAGGGTAACTAAATAAAGATAAATTAGTAATATTGAAATCTGTAAAATGACATGTAAAATAGATTAACAATATAAGGTAGTGAACTTAAGACATGCAAGTTCAAGCTCTTAGATAAATTAGTTTAGAACATAATTTATGGAATCGTTAATACTTCTCCTTTTTAATGTTCAATGTCATTGACAATTTTATTTTTTTTATCTATTGATCATTTTTCATTAATTGAATTATCGATGATATATATGGTACATACTGCATCAACATATCATGTGTATGAGGATTCTATTGACCGAAATGACCGAAATGAAACTCATACCCAAAGGTGGTCCTGAGATTGGGTGACGGTATCGTCACAGTGGGATAGTGCAAGCCACTACTGAGAGGATAGTGGTTGGTATCCCTTGGTGATGGAACAATGCACGCCTAACCGGGTCCTGGTGTCAAGGCACGGGACAGTCCTTGAGGAGAGAAGAGACTCACAACTCAGACTCTGGGGTTAAACAGAGCGAAGAAAGGACACCTCTACCGACAGGAAAAATGAAAGAAAAAAGAAAGTGAAGTGACCGGGAAACAGATGCATTCATTCTGCATTGCATCGCTCATACCACATTGGTTAATTTCTTATGGATATTGCTCTGTGATTGATTATGCTTTAATTTTGTTACATCGGTTTTATATCGCTGCATGTTTGTTCCCTTATCCCCCATTACTTAGTCAATATGACTCACCCTTTTTATGTTTGTTTGTGTCTGTCTTTTATTGTTAAGCAGGATGTTGGATTATTTCAAGGATGATGAGATTCTCGATGCAAGGTTTGTTTTGTACCCCCATTTCGTTGTTTCTTTTATTATCTTTTGATGATAGTTTTTCAAAACATTTTGGTTCTTTTGAAACGTGGTTGTATTAGCTAGGTGGACTATAGGAAGCTCACATTTTTGTATAACAAAGATCTATTCTTTTATAATCCTCTTAAAAGACCTTTTTGTACCAAATCGTATTCGTTTAAAGGAAAGTGTGTATTTCTCTATGTTGATTTCTTACTACAACTTTTATTTATTTTCTTGAATTACGCTTTAATCTTTTTACGACACCAATCAGTTTTCAACCTAATTCGTTAATGAGAATTGCCTAATTAAGTGCATATTAGGATTTTGCGATTTTTTGTAAATACGTTACTTTTTACGATTTTGCCATTTTTGTTTTAGTCGGTAGCCGATTGAGGTTTTCCTTTGTAAAGTGCAAAAATACTGATTTTAATATTTTGTGTTATTTCCCATTCTTTGTTCAAGTTTTTTTTAAAAAGTGAATTATGACCTTCCTTTTAACTAATAACTTTTTTAATCTAGTTTTTCGCAAAGTAAATTCGAGGACATCGTGCGGTAATCCCTGAATTTTACGCATGTGATTACTATACGCAAGCCAAGAGGGTAAGTACCAGCACAGGGTGTGACATAGTCACTTGCTTTGGCATCATGAATACCGACATATAGTATGAAGGGATCGTTGAGGTGACCGACTGAATGAGTATTGTATGTCCCGCTTGAGATTGGGATCGAGCTTTCCATCCTGCCAATTTGTTGGTTATTTTATCTCTGACAGCTTGGCAAGTTTGGCTACGAGAGCGAGGTAGAGCAAGGGGAAAATCCAAATAATTGTCGGCTCAGTTGCTAATGATGGTTGAATTATTAAAATGTTGTTAAGTTGTGATTGCAAGTTGTTATTAAAAAGTAGGAAAGATTTTGCAAGACTAATAATGTGCCCTGACCATGAGGCAACAGAGTGGAGAACTTTGTGAAGATTTCGCACATCACCTTCAGTTGCTCTACAAAAAAGCATTATATCGTCAGCAAATAGGAGATTGTAATGGGAGGAGCATATCGAGCAATACGAACTCCATGTATGCCTTCCAGAGCTTCTTCCCTCTTGAGTAAACAGGTTAGAACTTCAGTAACCAGAACAAAAAGAAAAGGAGAGAGATGGTCTCCCTAACGTAGACCACATTGAGGCCGAAAAAATTTAAATGGGGAACCATTAAAGAGAATTGAAAAAGACATTGTGGATACACATTAGTAAATCCAAAGGCGCCATTTTGCACAGAATCCGAGCATTTCCAAAATCGTCAACAAAAATTGCCAATTGACCTTATCATAGGCTTTTTCAAGGTCTATCTTTACTGCCAATAAAACCCCTCTACTCGTCTTCCTTTTGAGTGTCTGCATCACTTCATGAATCATAATTAATTTGTCCAGTATAAAGCGTTGAGGAATAAAAGAATTTTGATTATTTGACACCAGTTTCGGCATAAGCACTTTGAGTCGGTTGCCAAAATTTTGGAGATAATTTTATAACTAACGTTGCATAGACTAATAGGCCTGAATTGCTTCACCTGATCCAAATTGTCCACCTTGAGAAAAAAATTTGAACCATCTTGATCACGTTTGACCGAATAGTCTACCAATATTTGTGGAAAAAAAATTGCAGTAAAGACTTTTGGTCCCGGGGATTTTAATCCACCAATACTCCTAACTGCCTCCTAAATCTCTAATTCTTCAGGTATACGACACAAAACAACATTATCAGCAACTATAACCTTTGGAAGATAATGTCCTCCAAATTTGAAGGGGAAGTAGTTGGGCTGCCCGAAAACAAATTTTTAAAATAACTCTAAAAAAGGGTGTTTATTTCCTCTCTACTTTGCAACCACTCCTCATTTTCCTTTTTATAGCATCTATGAAATTTCTTTGATGCCTAACAATGGTGGAAAGGTGAAGAAATTTAGTATTTTAATTCGGGTCTTCTCAACCAAGTGATTCTAAATTTTTGGCGCCACAACATCACTTCTTTCTTTTGTTCAGCTAATAATCGAGCACTTAATTCAAGCTCCCAAGAACTTACTTGATGATTTCTAGGAGAAGAAGAGACTTCTTGCTCCACCTTATCAAGATCCATTTGTAGCTGGCGGATATTATGCTGAATATGCCTGAATACCTCCTTGTTCCATTGTCTTAAGGCTTCCTTTATAGTCTTAAGACTTTGGCACAGGGTGTGTATGCGGGTGATCCGGCATGTGGACGACTCCATGCGTCCTTGATGACAGATTGGTTATGCTCATCCGAAGCCCAGAAAGCTTCAAATTGAAAGGGGCGAAGACTCTTATTGTGAGACCCCAACTTTTTCTAGCTTGGTAAAAGAATTATGACTCCTTAAGATGTGCTCTAATTATTGCGGAAGGCAGGTATAGGGGAATTAATCTAATGTTATGTCCAGGTGAAGATTTCCCCTAGTATTTTGTGCATCTATAATTGTAATTGAATTGATATGTTGTTTGTAGTTTGACAATATTGAAGTTGAGTATTTGGGGATTTAGTGTAATAATTGGAGGATCATAATTGGGGTGTTGGAATAGGAAGATTTTTAGCACCCTGTTTTTAGGTAACATTGCGCTCGACCAGCGGGCAACAGGCGCTCGAGCGGCCTTAAGGAAATATGATGGACAATGTCTTGTCATTTGACCAACGCTCGACAGGTGCTCGAGCGGCCCGTGGGAATTCTACGCAGTGAGTTGGACAGTAAGTTGGCGCTCGACCGGTGCTCGACTGGCGCTCGAGCGGGACCAGTTAAAATTTCATATATGATGAATTTGGAGTTCCAATGGAAGACTTGTGAACCCTAACATTGAGGAAGTTGTATAAGCTTAGTTAAGAAATTTATTGAGGTTAAGATGGTGGGAAGTCGATAGACATTAGCCCAGACATGGTATGATGTAAAGTATTGAGTAAGGGATAGTGTAAAGGAATTTTATTGAGGATGTATGTATGGATAAATTAATTTCAAGTTATGTTTAGGGAGATTTTTCCCCTAACGTTTTTATAAGTTTTAAGCTAGTTTTAAGCAAGGATCTGACTGTTATATTAATTGCCCTTAGATTTGAGCAATTGAGATTGATGAAATTGTTTTATAATGGAAATGTCCCTAAGTTACAAGATTTGGAAATATTTTAATTAGGGGCTTTAGCCTTGGAAATATGAGAATCCTTAGAACAAAAATGAGGAGACATATTAGAGTTAATTGTGGGAGTGGCAGAAAAGAAAAATGAGTTGTCATGAGGGGCAGAAAAGGAAAAGAGGGGAGAAATGGAGGGCAGAAAGGAAAAGAAGGGGGAAGGGCAATTTTGCCTTTTCCCTTCCCCCAAGCCCCTTTACGTATAAGGCACACCCCCCCTCTCCACCACATAAGCCATTTGCCCTAGCTCCCACCGAAGAAGAGAAGAGAATAGAAGAAAGAAGAAGAAGAGAAGAGAAGAAAGAAGAAGAAGAAGAAGAAGAAAGAAAGAAGGAGAAGAGAGAAAAGGTGAGTAGTTGGCCGGCCGAGCCATCTCTCTCTCACCCTCTTCTTGTTTTCATTTTTGATGGTTGGTTGTTGTTGTGATGGTAGTTTGTCTAGGTTGTTTCTCCTTGTGTTCATGAGAGTATAATGTAGATCTATTCATGCTTTCTTAAAGATAGTGTAGATCTAGCAAGCTTTAAAGATTAGTATGGGTTGTATAGGAAACCATGGAGAATATGGTTAGATCAGGAACTTTAAAAACCAAAGAGAAACATAGATGCACACTAGGTGTTTGATAAAAGACCAAAGGAAGTGGAATAGATGCTATAACACTTGTTAGGAGGGTTGGAATCATGGTATTGTTAGAAGTCTTGATTTGTAGGTGTTAAATGGAAGTCTGGAATATGAGGTTATAAGAGGAGAGCATGTTAAGACAAATTTTGTGGGTGTTGGATGTATTATGTGTGTTGGTGTCTGAAATATGGACTGGTGCTCGACAGGCGCTCGAGCACCCTTCAAGAATTATTCGTGCAGTAAGTTCACGCTCGATCGACGCTCGATCGACGCTCGACCAGCGCTCGAGCGTCCTTCGAACATTTTTATACAGAGGCTTAACGCTCGACAAGCGCTCGACCAGCGCTCGAGCGGCTTCTTTGAATTTCACGAAATTTTTCCTAAGTTTCTAAGTTTCCTATTGACCTATTAGAATACCCTACTAGGTTTTTCACTTAAGGAAATATCTTGTGTCATAAGATGACCAACTAGAGGTCAAGAAAATGGATGTTTTGTATGACGAAGTATGAGTTATTGAATAAACTACTCTATACGTCTAGTGAACTTTTGAATAACACTAGTATGACCCAATTGTAGGCAAGTGCAGTTCAAGCTCTCAAGGGAACAGAGGTAAGTGAAAATTGTAAGTGAAAACTTACTTGTTACGAAAACTGGAATGATACGCAACATGTTTTTATGAACAAGCATAACATGTTTATACCAAGCATGACAAGTTATTTCTCAACAAGCATGACATAGTATACGTATTTGCATGAAAGCATGAAAGAAGTTTATGTGCAAATGAAAACATGAAAGTTTTATGAGATCAAGAAAGTTTTATGAGATATTTGTCATCAAGCATGACACGTCATGAGCATTTGCATGATTCTCTTAAAGAAAAAAGAAAGTTTTGTGCAAATGAAAGTATGAGAATCATTTTATGATAAGTTGATTACTCATCATCAAGCACGACATGAATACATCATGATCATTTGCATTCATTTTTCTCATAAGAAATGAGAAATTTTATACAAATGAAAGTACCATTTTTATGCTACTTTATGACAAGTTAGTTAATGAACCCAAGTCGGTCGGTACCGTACCAAGTCAAGAAGGTGCATCCATACCGAAGGACGTTTACGTGAAGGGTGGATGTCACCTAGGGCACCCATACCGAAGGATGCTTGCAAGAAGGATGGGTAGTCCACGAGGTATGTGCAATCACACTGAAGGATGCTTGCAAGAAGGTGTGAACCTCAAAGGGTCGTGTCTAGCCACTGAAGGACGAATGCGAGAAGGTGTGTTAGCTCGACCATATGTAAGGTCCCCAAGGGAAATAGGGGACAGTTCCAATGGGAACGCACAACCCTGATGCCAGGGGTAAGTGGAGCTCAAGTAGCCCGTAAGATAAGGATTGGAAAGATCTTCCAAAAGCAAGAGATTTTTAAGTATAAGTGATGTTTTCAAGAGCAAGTGCATGTGCATATGCAATCATGAAGCATACACGTGTATCAAAATTCATGATCATGCATGAATTGCATAAGTTTACATGATATTTCAAGATCAAGTGCATGCTATGATTTTAAGTTCATTATGATTTCAAGTTGATGATGATTTCAAGTTTAAGTGCATGCTTATGATTTCAAGTTTAAGTGCATGCTTATAATTTCAAGTTTAAGTGAATGCTTATGATTTCAAGTTCAAGTGCATGCTTACGATTTTAAGTTCATAATTATGAGTTCAAGAACAAGTTCATGGTTTCAAACTCACGATTTCAAGTCCATATTTTAATTATAATTCCTTACTAAGTCTTTCGACTCACATTTTTAAATTGTATCATTCCAGATAACGTTTCAGGAGGGGAAATCTAGAAGAGGAACCGACAGGAATGATCTTTTCTCTTTTGTTGTTCATTAGAGGATTCAAGATGTATTATAAAGATGTTATGAGTAGGTCAATGTGAAGAGGATTTGATGGAATCCCTTAGATCGTGTACTTCAGCTGTGCAGCCATACGACGTCATTAAGACGCTTACCCTATTTCGAGGAAGTCATTTTGGGGTAAGTTGAAATTATAGTAAATCTCTTTGGCCCGTCTCTCTCAGTTAGATGTGTATAAAAAAAATTCCACTGCATGATTAAGAGAAAACGCTGGAACATTCATTGAGTGGATGTTTGCGGCTGTCATTAACCCCCTTCGGGCTAGCGTTCGGGGCGTGACACTTATCATAGGGCATATTTGTTTACCCAAAAATTTGGGGCCCCAAAAATTCCAACCAAACAAACATACTTCAAAATTTTCAACTTTTACACATACTTTTCAAACTTTTCAAAAAACCAAAAAACTTCAATATTCAAAAGATTCCTAAAATTTTGGGAATATTCCCCAAAATTTCAGTAAACAAACATCCTCATAATCTCTTATAGTATCAAGAAGTAGAGAAGCATGGTCAGAAGCGAAGCGGGCAAGATGTTTGACCATGCTCGAGGAAGCAATTCCCGTCAGTCACCATTTGCTAATCCACGATCCAGACGCTCAATAATTAGCCCATCCCCTTCTCTGCCATTTGTCGAAGTAAATCTGCTTCCGAAAAATTCAAGGTCCAGCATTCCCATGTTCCATAGGAAGAGATGAATGTCACTTATAAGTGAATTTTGCCCAATTTGACGTCCACCTCATTTCTCATTTTAGTGCAAAATAATGTTAAAATCTCCGAAAACAATCAAGGACCAATTAAATTCACAAAATTATGACAGACCAATTTAACTTCCAAAATAACACCTTTCTTCCAAGCTACGAGTAAACCCCCACTACGGCCTCTAAGAGCAACTTCAACCACATCATCAAAACTCATCCGGAAAAATTTACTATGTAGGCCGGTCACCTTAGTTTCGGCAAGACAAGCCATCTCAAGGAGGTGCTACCGTAAAACCTCCCTAAGATATCTCTCTGTCGTGGCTTTGGAAAAGTTTCATTGCGGCAGGAGGAAGGCATGTTAAGGCCTGCCTCCCCGGCCAAATTGGTAGAATCAGATGGTTGCTGAACATGACAGCTCTTCAGTTTAGTACCTCCTCGTCAGGCTTTAATCAGAAGATTACTACGGTGAGTCTTCAAAGACTTACGAAACAAATTCTTCACCTTTTCTTTACCACTAGATAAGGGTCTGCACCGGTACCGGTGGGGTGCCGGTTTACCTACACCGCCACCAGTATCGGTGCCGTAAACCGCTCCCACCCCACGGAGGCACCGGTGACGGAGCCAGATTTTGCCGTGGGGCAGGGATTTAGGCGGTAGCGGTTTCCACCGCTAAAATCGTTTTTTAATTATTTTTTAATTTATTTTTTGTAAAACGACGACGTTTCTCTTAAAAGAGAAACGTCGTC
Organism: Myrica gale; assembly: GCA_963930655.1. Taxonomy (NCBI): domain Eukaryota; kingdom Viridiplantae; phylum Streptophyta; class Magnoliopsida; order Fagales; family Myricaceae; genus Myrica; species Myrica gale. The sequence goes on along the minus strand of OZ005610.1, from coordinate 13,267,629 downwards.
GTTTGAGGGGTCCTGAAACCCTAAAGGTTTCGCGGCCCCTCAGCCTCCCTCATTCGGTCATTCCCCAGTTACGGCTTCGCAGATAGGAACGACAGCCCCCCTCTCCCATTTTCGCAGATGGCAGCTTCCCTCTCCCTCTTCGTCTTCGACATTTCTTCTCCTCTCACTCCCCCCCATCTACCTCTTCATCATTTCTTCTTCTCTTAGCCGCTCAGCGAAGCCGTCACTTCGCCCATTCTACAAGACCACACCAATATGCCACTCTCTCCTCTGCAACTCTCACACTCTCTCTCCCCCTTTCATTGCGATTTGATTTTGTTTGATTTGGTTTGATTTTATTTGGCTTGGAATCTGCGATTTGGTTTGGTTTGGAATATGCGATTTGATCTTGGTTGAAATCTTGGTTTGATTTGATTTGTGCGGTTCGTTTCGATTTTGTAATTTCGATCTTGCGATTTGTGCGGTTCGTTTTGAAATCTTGCGATTTTTGTAATTTTTTTATGAATTTTTTGAATTTTCGATAATTGTGGTGGTTACCGCCCACCACCGTTAGGTGACGCTTGTTCCCCTTACAGTGGCGGGGACGGTTCCCATTTTTTGAGAACCGCCCATGGCGGTGACGGTGCCGGTGGAGGCCATAACCGGCACCGGCACCGGCTATGTACAACCCTACCACTGGACGCCCCCTTGAAACAACAAAGTACAAAGTGGGTTGGACAGACTAACTTCCGAGAGAGGTTCAGCCCGTCTTGTTAGGAAAGATCTATTCGGCCTGTGGGCTCCTCCATCCCATTAAGCCCTCTTTTGCGCACGGGTACCTCCTGGGTTAAAGGCTCTATTGGGCCCAAGCCCATGTCACACTTTTGAAGCTTGGGGCGTCTAAGTTTCAAAGGTCCAGGTATTGTCGTAGCTGTTATCTCTTGCGTTTCCAACAGGACCCCATCTGGTGTCACACTTTTTTGACTGTTGTGCAGAGTTTCAAGGACTATCGTACTTCCCAAAGTGCCATCATAACTCACCAGGTCAGCACTTCCTTCACTATCAACTGATCTAAGGATCCCCATCTGGTGCTCTGGTCCTGCAATGATCTCAGAAGGCAGGTTACCTGAGTTTTCGAAGCATGACTAGTTGTCTTAGGTTGTGTGTGGTATGTTAAAATTTTAGAGTATTGTATTTGGTGAAAAAAATGAAGAGAGATATGATTTTTAATATTTTTATTGTGTTAAAATTTTAGAATGGGTAAAATTTTAGTGTGGAGAGAAGGACCCGATTCTCCAGGCACCATCATGAGCTGCTAATTCTCCAGATTTTCTGCCGTGTCTTCCCAGTCTTCATCCGGTAACCCAACTGCGAATAGCCAATTGAAATGCCATAGCCGACTTAGGGTGTGTTTGAGCTGAAAATTTTTACACTCTCTAAAATTTTAACACAATAAACTATTACAATATAATATCTCTCTCCCCCATCAAATCATAACTTTTCACTACAAAAATATAAAAAAATACATCTCTCTTCACTTTTTAACAACACTAAAATTTTACGAAACAAACACACCTTTAGTGTCCTTGGTGCTGACAGTTTCTTCTTGTATGCCAAGTCATCCTTGGTTTTCGAGCCCAAGTGAAGTGAGCCTCGGTGATGCTCCGCCAGCGGTTCCATCAAAATCAGCTGTGAGCCAGTGGAGCTGGAAGAGGCCTTCCGTTGCTCTGGACTACTATAACTTGCACAACGAGAAACGCCCTCAGCCTTCATCCATGGCCCATACTCAGGGTCTTCTCGAGCAGCTATCTCACGGGAACATGATGATTGCATGTGGGTTCGGTTACTGTGCTGATCTTTGAGATGCTGATGGACAGTTAAGATCAAATTTTCAAGATCCAAATGTCTGTTAACAAGCCACGTCAATTTAAATATTGTGACCCGCGAACTGACCCGATCCGAGATAAACCGACCCGTTTCATTGCAGATGACCCACAAACTGACCCAGCGAAAACAAAACCCAAATCAGACTCTTCTTCGCGTTTCATCTTCTTCTCACCTCTCCCAGCCGCCCAGCTCCGTCCAGAAGCAAAGGAAGGAAATGTGGTTTTTTTTCGTGTGCGACGGAAAAGAGAAGGAATTGGGGAGGCAGCAAGCGTCTGGGTCATGCCTTTTATGTGGAGGCAAAGTGCGAGCCTTGGATGTTGATAGGCAGTGGAACTGCTGTTTTCTTCCCATCTGCGTCAAGATCAAGAGAGTATTTCTGCACTTTGTGTTCCAGACGCTTGTAGGCCTTTGTACGCTACATATAATAAAAAAGCCTCCAATTGTGTCTAATTTATAATACGCATCCAACAATGGCGTTTTGGGTTTTGCTCTTCTAGATTGGCAATCTCCAGTCAGAAACAGGACCCAATGTTTGTTGGATGACCGTGAAGTTTCGAGTCAATGTAGTTTTCAAGAGGACCTGGAATCATGTGAAGCGAATAGTTGCCACGGGAAGCAGACTTGGAAAGTGTCTGAAAGAATGATATTTCGATAAAACAGAGGCATACTTAGGAAAGGCAATTACTTTCATCTTATCGACAGAACTTGCATTCAAGATCATTGATGGCCTATATCAGTACCATAGTGCAGTACTGCAGTTGGCATCTCGTAGATAATAGATTCGATTAAGGGTGCATGTTACATATGGATGTCGACGACATAGGGAGGTAGATGACAGTATGGGAAAATGACAAACGATAGATCACTCGTGTGTCAGAGAACAACAACCAGGGGTCCGGGTATGTTCGGAACTTTTGCAAGTGCTCTGCTTGAGAATAGTCTCAATTGGAAGTCCAGATGGATATATTGGGTTTCGCTCACGTTACACTGGGCGCGATGGGGAGTTGGGATGGAGCTGGGAGGCTGGGTGGGAGCTGGGCAACAGCTGTGCGAAGAAGAAGACATTTCGATTTTGAATAAAATCGCGGGTCATCTACATGGGAGCTGGGTCGAGTAATCTGGAATCCGGGTCAAGTGGGACAAGTCTTTTTAATTGAGGTGGCGACTTAACAGTCATTGGATCATGAAGTTTAGATCCTGACCGTTCATCAGTACTCATTAGCACAATAACCCTCAACATCATAACCGAACCCGATTGTATGTGGCGTAAGAAGCCACATGCATAACAGAATCCTGTCAATCGTTTATATTTGAACGGGATACGAACTGGTTCCAGGTCTCCTCTGTAGATCATTTACCTCGATGGAATACGTGATGAGAGATATAATGACCCACGTACCCGAATAAAAGGTACACACCAAACCCTTTTCTCAATATTGCCATCGAGCTCCATCACCTTTCCAATGGCCTCACCAATATGTCGGGCTGTCATTGCATTTGATCTCTCCATGGGAAGCCCATGGATCTGCACCCAAATGGGGCAGAAGTCCAAGTTGATCTCTTGCCATGATAACCCTGGTTGCCAAGGTTGTAGAACCATCAAATACCCTTTAATATTCTAAGGTTTTGTCTAGCACCTTCTCTCTTGCCTTAATAGAGATGAATTTGCATAAAAAATATTAACAGCAAGCTCCGTCACCTCTAGCTGGGGGTCAAAGGGCCACGCTTTTCGGAGGCCACCATGCACTGCGTGAAGCATAATTTCTCTCTCATAGACTATTTTACCAACCAGAACCAACCCTGCTGCGACCTCAGCCTCACTGACCTCCCTCCAAGACGGCGGAGGTTTAATGCCCCAGCTAAGGGCCTTTGTACGTTCGATGAAGTGCTCAATCTCTTAATCTTTGCCAGAGATGCCCAAGGAGAGAAAATAAGCAAAAGCAATCCAAAACAAGATGAGAAGAGGCTCAAAGGTGTCCATCAGCCTAAATTTCGGATTTTAAATCTATTTTCAAAATTCAAAAGCAAATTTATTTTGAAATTTGGAAACAGATTCTCTTTTAAAATAAAATAAAAAAAGATAATTGGTTTAAAAATTGAAAAGCAAACCTAAAACTTCAAGCGTATGACAGTATTTGGGCGAGCTTTTTCAATAAGGCTGCATCTTAGGAAGACTCAGAGGACGTGGGAGCTTGGAGATTAATTCCTTCGATTTTATTTTCTATCAACAATATTTTCTTTATGCATTAAAACTCGGTGATCGATACTGCTTTATGTGGATTCAGTTTCTCAAGTTTAATGAAGTTTACTTAGAAGAAAAGGAGAAGATATTCAGAGGTGGAACATCATGTAATTCCTATTATTAAGGCAACCCAAGAGGGGGTGAATTGGGATTACAAAAAATTTCAGTTTTATCTCCAAAATCGTGTTTACAAAGTAAATGATAATTTAGCACAAATATATATGCAACAAGTATAAATAAGTGATAAATGTAAAGATAAGGGTAGAAGCAAACACGTAATTTTTAGATGGTTCGGCAAACCCGTCTACATCCACCTCTCAAGCTCATTCACCGAGCATTGAACTTTTCCACTATCTTCAAATAACATATACTCTAGTTTCCGGGTGCTAGAGAACCGTACAAGTGTTTTCTCGGGCTCAACACTCGAACCCACCCAAGTGGTTTTTCGGGTTCACAACTCGCAACCTAACCAAGCTTTGAGATATACCTTCTCTAAGCTTCTTCTTTAGTGAACAACCTCACTAAAGGAAACACCTCTCTTGATAAGGTAAATTAAAGAACAAAAACTCTCTTTATATAGTAGATATGAAAATGGAAGGATCTATCTCTTGATTCACACAAAAACAAGGATATGAAAGTGTGTTTTGTGTGAATGATATGAGAAATATAGAATATAAAGGTTTGAAATATTTCTCAAATAGTAGAAATGATATGTGGTCGTTGTGTGTTAATTTTGAGCGTTATGAAGGTGTATTTATAAGACACATATGAAAACTAGCCGTTGGAGATCGTTTGTCAAAACGAGCCGGTCGATCGCTTCAAGTTACCGTTATCCAACAGTCATATTTCAGAAGCTCAATGGATCTATTTTCAAAAACATCTGGTCGACCGCTATATCAAGCAGTCGTAGGCAGGTCGACCTCCATAACTTAAGCACATGATCCGGTTGATTTAAAAACATGATTTTGACCACTTTTAAACTCCTAATTTTAAAGACTTACTTCTCATAAGTATATGAAAGGTTTGAGAGTTTGATTGAGTTGTTTTGAAAGCTTTAAAAATATTTTAATCTTTCAAACAAAAGGTAAAATGATTTATACACGTTTTGAAAGATATGTGAGTGTGATTCATAATCCTTGTCAAAAGTGAAACTAATAGTTACAAGGTTTATACCCTAAGGTCTTGAAACTTCACTTTTGAGCTCATTACATCTTCTTGATCTTCTTTCTTCAAGTCTTTGGCTCTTTCATCAAAACTTCTTTGTCTTTGAAGATGTTCGTTTTATAAACTTGATCCATTTATTGAAATCATCAAAATCTCGAGTGTGCACAAAAGCCAACACATCGTAGCTGAGAATTTCTGCCATTTCAGAGTTTTTCTTCTTTCTCTAGTTTTTGAATTATTATTAAGGATGTTAAATTCGAATTTATCTTTGAAAAATAATTGGATTGTTTTGTTATGTATGATTTGCTGGTTTTCTTATTCTAGGGTTAGGACGTAGTCATTGAATTTTGTGATAGGATTTAAGTATGGATGTAATGAATATAATTTATTAATTGCAATTTGATGATTTCGATTTTCATTCTTGCAATTTACTGGCAATGAATTGCATACTTAAGATGTTGAATGAAGTAAAGATAGTTGAAGTTTAGTATTAGTTTGTGAATTCATCAAACCTTGGTAGTGTAATTTAGAAGGGGTAAACTCATAGTTAGCCCCATATCTTTGGGGCAGAATCAAGTTACTACCCTTATTTTTCAAACCAACAATTTGAAACCCTTATGTTTCAAAATCACTCAATCTTCGCCCTCCGTTTAAATTCAACGTCAAATGAGACGGTTTTTCGTGTACATGCGTCTCACGTGCGTCTACTCCACCCAAATTGATGAATCTGCCCTCAGTAAGTGTAAGATCTATCTTCCGTGTCTCTCGCACGAACTCAGCTCCTCCCACTCACACGAACTCTGTTTTCTCTCGCACGAGGTAAATCTTCGCCTTCATCTATCACCAAACCAGAAGCTACGTACCAATATTACCAATAACCTTTAATAATCTGGACTGTAGAAAGAGTCGGTGCAGAGGCATAAACACATGAAACCCACTGCGAACTGGAGCTGGAGAGAAAAGCGCCTTTGCCGCCGCCGTGGACAAGTGGCAGTGACCCAGAAGTGCAACAATCACGAGAGACGTAAACAACTTCTTCATCTTCCTCAGGTACTTTCTTCAACCCCTTAGAGATGGAGAGAGACCAGGTAATGGAGAGAAAAGCCCTCGAGGTTCCTCAAATACGGTGTTCCAGATTTCAAAGGGAGTAACTTCGAGTTTATTCCGTTCGGTTCAGGTCGAAGGTCCTACCCCGAAATGCAACTCGGGCTCTTGGCGCTGGACTTGGTCGTCTCTCACCTCATCCACTACTTCACGTGGGAGTTGTCGGACGGGATGAAACAAAGTGAGCTGGACTTGAACGACGTGTTCGGACTCACAGCGCCAAAGGCGACTCGACTCATCGCCATACCGACTAAACGGGTCGTTTGCCGACACTGGGGTGAATACTACATTTATGGTTTTAAAACATTACGTCTTCAGATCAGTTTACTCGAGATATTCTTTGTCGACATTCTCAGAAACGACTTTGTCGTTTCTTTCCTCTTGCTGGAGCCTTGCTTCAGGGTATATGTCCGCCAAACAGGCTTCTCCACCAATATTCTCACAAGCTTCTGCAGGAAATACACTGAAGAACAGAGAACCAGAAAGAACGCAATAACTGTCAATTACTACGCTGGAAACTACACCATTGATTTTCTAAAACATTGGGCTTGTAATTATTATCTGGTGGAGCTATTGTTTCTTCCAGTTCATCCCAAACGGAAACTCTTCATAGTCGAAAGAAAAAGTTAGATCAAAGGCGAGGACTTACGAAAATAAGAACAAATAAAAGTTCACAATGACACGTAACAAATCTTTGTATAACATAAATGGTTCTAGAGTAAATGAGAGCAGCTGAGGACGTAGGACGTGTAAGGAGAGAAAATCCTAGTGTAGTGGTGGACGTTACTACTGCAGAAGGTGTAGCTTCAACAGAGCAAAGGATCAGCAACCTCTTTGTTTCTCCTCCCCCCACCCCTACACGTATGCATATAGGAAGTAACCTATATGTTTCTCCTCCCCCTACCCCCACCCGTATGCGGTGGCAGCTCTTGCAAAAAAAAACCTTGGTATCACAGCCATGCACTTGCAATTCCTCAAACAACAACCGTGTCGTCATTTTCGACCGCACTGACTTTGGAAAATCCAACTTGTCTTTACCCAACGTAAATGTCGTAATAACCCGAGACCACTGCAGCTTCTTTTGTCTTCGAAAATGGGATTTATGCCTCTCATATCACTGCTTGCAATGGGAGCTGCATTCGTCCATGTTGCAAGCTCTAGTGTTTTGAAGCTTGCAGGTCAAAGAAGAGCGTTTGCAAATAAGTTGCCTAAGTTGCTACTCTTTGTTTAACGTTCACTAAGTTGGTTTGCTTGCACACACCTTACTGCAATTCTGCCCCCGAGGCTATCAGATGGGTCCATAATGCTGCAGGTCATGTGGTGACCCGTATTTATTAGGTGCATCTGCATTTGTTGGTTGGGTTAGCATGACCATCTCCCAACATATATGTGGTTTGCACAATCATCTTCCAACATGTGAGTTGGCATTGCGTTTGGCAAAGTGTAAAAATTAATTAAGTGCAGAATGAGTGTCTAAAGGAGATCTTCTCGTAGAGTATTCAAGATGAGAGATCTGCCCAAGTCGTCGTAGTTTGCCAAAATCTCTTAATTCAAAGTTCCAGGTAGTTCGTAGACGAAAATTCGACCCGAGCCGCAGTTGTCTTGTTCCGGGCCTGCGGAGGTGGAATTGTTGATATATTCGCGGCGGTGGAGAGGGAGGGAGAGGGTGTAAGGGAGGGAGCTGAAGGTAAAAAGGAGGATGATCTCGATAGATAAAATGGTGAGGAGGAGCCATAGTCGGGGGTGCGCATTCTGTATGGGCTGGAGAACCGAGTTGAGTGAAATCTTGCGGTCTCCTGAGGATATTTTTTGCGTTGAAAAAGAAAGTGGAGAAGGAAGGGCACGTGTGCGTGTGTGGTGGGATTACCGGCTGGCGGGGGCAACCGACATGTGGAAGTTTTTGTCTCGAGAAGAGTAACTAGTGCAAAAACAATCGGTCGTATAAGAAGAAAAACTTTAGTCTTCGTCTGGAGCAAGGGCAGTCTGGTCATCCATCAATCACTTATCAAGGGTATTTTGAATATTTCACGAAAAACCGTCTCATTTAACGGTGAATTTAAACAGAGGGCGAGGATTGAGTGATTTTGAAACATAAGGGTCTCAAATTGTTGGTTTGAAAAATAAGGGTAGTAACTTGATTTTGCCCCAAAGATATAGGACTAACTATGAGTTTACCCCAATTTAGAAATAAATAGACACTCTTCTGACCTATATCCAATAATTCCACAGAGTATAATGAATCTTTATTAATTTTTGTGATCACGAAAGTAGACATAGAATTAATATAGATATAGGTGTTATACCTTGAAAGAGGATATCACATAAAAAAGAATTCGGTCATTGTGATTAACAAAACATTAATGCAGACAATCATGTTTAAACTCATTGAAAAAATTCAGTTGATGAAATCTAAGCCCTATAAATCTTTAATATTTGATTTTTCAAGTTAAGAATTTGAAATCATTCACATCAATTTGGGATCGTTTAAATAATATAAGAAATTTTATAAATTGGTACTTGAATCTTCTCCTTGTCACGACCCATGCACTTGTGGTAGACTTTAGGACTATCACACACAATACCTCAAACTTCACATATCCAAGATCAAGCTTTTGTTTTACTTCTTTAAGAACAACAGGCTCAATTGCAATTGGCGCTGTTGATGTAAAAACAAGTTGGCCCTCAACTCCACCTCTCTTACAGGAGTATAAATGGCCATCCTCTCTTTGTTCCTTCTTTAGTTTTTTGTTTATTTTGTCAAGCGCTAGTTTTCAATGTGATCATATAAGACATTCAAGAATATATCACTATGAAACCAAATTATATATTGGCACCCATTTCCTCCTTACCTTTTAGAGATGATTATTAACCTATCTTACCATGTACTCAAAATGTTGGGGCGCAACCGATATTCTCTCGTGAAGACAAACGGTACAATCCCTTGTGGAAGAGCTACATGTGATTCAATAATAATATGATTAATTACGAGTCCCGCATAAAAGTGCTTCACCAAAAATGCATGCATAACGACTTATGAAAAGCCTAGCTCAGGACAGGAAGAACATCCTTCTTATTCACACATGTCAGCACCTTTTTTTAAGGATGATGAACTATTTCGAGCCACTTTCTTTCACAACAGAAGCTCTTTTTTTCCAGTACCTGTCAAGCCGATACTGAAATAGTGTTGTGGGTTCAAACAAGGCAACAAATAACAAAAAGGAGACGAGCAGCAACATTGTGGCCAAGCAAATTCCTTCGAAAAGAACACTGCCAAACAAGAAAAGTAATGGTGGTGCAAAACAGACAATTCACAGGTAGAGAACTGGGAAGAAGGACAGGCACAACAAGATCTACTCGGCTCAAGGCCCAAGAGACCGCAGAATGAGGTTGTCTCAGCTTTAGGGCTCAACTGAAATGGGGACAGGTTGATTTTGCATGTCGGGGGGATGCACAGGTAAGGTTGATGCAGTGCGTCGTTTGAAGAGGGTGCTTTTTTTTAAAAACCAGGTTGTTCTACTAGAGCAGAACAACGTCATCCATTACCAACCAAATAAATAAGTTCAAACATAACATAAAGCAAATAAAGCAAGAAAACCAGAACAACAAGCTAAAGCAGAACTAAGGAGGTTCAAAACCCTGATGCAGCCAGGTTAGCTTAGTCAGAAGCTCAGGAGGAAGAGGGTAATCTCCATAAGCGATTTTGGAGGCGGCCCAACAAGCAAGGTGGTGCTTCATATTGTTAGCACCTCGGTAAACATGATTCACTGAGCAGAGGCTCATCATGTTCACAATAGATTTTGTTACTGCGATCACATAATAAATTTTCCACTTCAGCCTCCTGGGAAAATTCATGAAAGAATCAATCACAATCTTAGAGTCCCCCTCTAAGATAATCTGCTTGTACCCATATTCAGCAACAACTTGTGCTCCAAAAACCCTGCCAGATCCTCCCCAAGGTATGGCTGCTGAGATGGCTTTGCAGATAAGGAGATGAATGACAAGGTATGGAAAGGGTGAATTTTTCAAAATGAAAATAATAAATGAATAAAATTTTGAAGTTTAAAAGTAGAGGATTAAATTGAAAAGGTTTCTAAAATTGAAGGACCAATTTCCCTTTTTTTTCGAATCAATTGCAAACAGTAATAAAATCAATTCACAATCAAATATTTTATAAAAAAAATTCATTAACCTTTTAGGGCTTGTTTGGTTGTGGTTTCAAGTCCTGGTTCTGGGGTTCAAACCAGGAGTTGAACCCAATTTTTTGAACCTACGTTTGGCTGGGTTATGGGTTACTGTCATATACGTACGTGTCATATGCTAATTGGGTTGGTCGGAACATAAGCAGCTTTAATGTATTTGCTGTTCCAACAAAAAAAAACAGGGTAACGTACACTGGGTTCTGACATACTCGTTGACAGAACACAAATATTTTCCCCTACACAAGAAGACGATGAAAATGTTTCGTTCCTCTTCGATTAAAAGCTTTCGGCCTCATCTCACTCTCCTATTTCCACTCTCACTGCATGTTGTTCACCACTATAAGCGGAAAGCTTGTCCGCGAGCTCGCGCCAGCCAACAGGAAATGCACACCCCCAGCTCATCGGCTCGTTTCGCGCGAGGATCGCCAGCACTAACGCACCAGCGACGTCTCTGGACTTCGCATTCGCCCGCGTCTCGCTCCAAGGCTCGCGCGAGCAAGCAGTAATTAGATTGCCACAAACTGTAACAGTATGGTTTCGGCGTCCAGGACGGTACTCATGACCCTCGTAGAGTTCACGTCCTGGCGTGGTACCCAGTCTGTCCATGCGTTCTCCCCGTAATGCAGGTCAGCAAAGATGGCGATCTTGAAGACCACCTGAGTGCTTTGGTCAACAGCGGCTTTGATGGCATTTAGGATGGTGGTTCCTGCCGTACATTAATATCATCCTCTCAAAGATTTGAGTTATCCACAATTTCTTCTTTCAGGTGGATAACTTTATTCATGACGACATGCATTCTGGAAATGTCCTCATCCGAGTGTTTCAGAGCAAGTATTCTCAAAAACGGCTCTTCAAACAAGCTCTTCAATGTGGAGTCTGTCACTTTAGCTGAAAGGAGATTCTCAGGTGGTGGTTGTTGCTTTTTTGACCCTCTGTGCTGCCCATGGCGTATTAGGAGAGAGAGCCACAGCTCGCTGGGCAGACTCGACTGTTTCTTGAGGTGCTTGCGTTTCGCGGTACACATGTCGATTAGAGCTGCGGTTTCGAAGTGAATGGTGGCGTCTGTGTAGTGGAGAATGGCGGAGTCGTCGTTGCTGTTGTTGCGGCGGGAAAGGAGTCCTTGATGAGTTTAAGGGCTTTGGTGTGGTTCCCGCGACGGAGAGAAGTGAGGGCTTGCGTGTATTTGAGCTTGGTGAGACCAGGGAAAAAGGAAAAAAGAAAACAGAGAAAGTAGGAGAGAGAGAAAGAGTGCGTAAAAGTTTGCCATTAACGTTTGCAAACAAGTTTCAGAAATTTTTTTTTAATGATGTCAGATAATTAATGAAGCTGTCGAGCAGAGCCTGTGGCAGGGTGCAGAAAAACCCCTGTTACATAACCAAAACCAAAACCTCGACCTCAACCTGAACCAAAACCTCGACCTCGACCTCGACCTTTCGTTTTCCCTCGCGCTCTCAGCGACATTTTTTTGGTGAAAGACCAAAACCTTTGCCGCCGTCCACCTCTTGAGCCCTAGCTGTTACCGCCGTCCCTTTTTCCTCTTTTCTCTCCATCAAAGCTGCTTATAGCATCTCAACCAAGAGAGACTTTCTCTCGTCGTCCCAAGTTACTGCGGCCCACAGCCACTGAGAAACCCTTGTTTTCCCTCAGTGCCGCCAGTACTCAGCTGGGTTCTTGCTCGGAAGAACTACGAACCTGTGCGGGTATTTCCTCTTGTTTCGTTTTTTTTGCTGTTCTCATTACTTATGACAGTTCGTATAGTTTTGGATTACGGTTAGCGAAATTCTTAGAATTTGACTTCAATTGTAAATTTGCGTTTGCCGGCTCTTCGTAAACCTAGCCTTTGCTGTTGTAATTGTTCTCGATTTAGGTATATTTTAGTTTGTACGCATATATTCAGGAAGAACTGATAATTTGGATTATGCTGAATGTGTCTTTTATTTGTTTTCAGCTACAGGAATTCTTTATCCAGGGATGATTCTCTGACGCCATGGCTCGTTTCAGAAACGTAAGCAAAACTTTTGTTGTGTTTTGGTTTTGTTTGACTTCGCCTGCTGTTGGGCTACAGGAAAAAAAAATTGAATCCTTGAGTCTTATGGTATATATTTGTTTTAATTTAGGGGATGTATAGTATGAGAAGCTAAGTCAAGTGATTGTAGTAGGTTTCTGATTTTATTGTTCTGTTTGCTTGGGTTTTCGATTTCGATTTTGTTTCTTCAGTTTCCAAGCAACGAAACGGTGTTACTTTGTTTTAGTGTTTATTGGCTTGCATGATCTTCTTATCTGGGATACGCGGGTGTATGAGTCGGTGGACTCTTGTGTTGGTTGTTACTTTGTTTCGGTGGTGTTGAGAAACGTTGAGGATGGAGCTCTTTGGGGTTTCTCGGGGGTATACGGTCCCAATGATGATTGTAAGAGGAGAATTTTGTGGGACGAATTGGCTGGGGTGGTTGCATGGTGGGATCTTCCATGGTGTTTCGGGGGTGATTTCAATGTCTCCCGCTTTCCTAGTGAGCGGTCGGGGGCGGTAGGGTTCAGCAATGCTATGATGGAATTCTCGGAGTTCATTGATGAGAATCTCTTGGTTGACATCCCTTTGGTGGGAGGTAGCTTCACTTGGTCTAAAGGAAGATTTGCCCAATCTTGGTCCCGGATTGATCGTTTCCTCTTTAGTCCTAATTGGGAATCTTTATTTCCGGATGTTTTTCAGAAGAGGCTGCCAAGATTATATTCTGACCATTTTCCCATCTCCTTGGAGTGTAGCTTGGTGGGTCGTGGTAAGAAGCCTTTTAGATTTGAAAATATGTGGCTTAAGGCTGATGGTTTTGTGGATAGGGTTGGGGAGTGGTGGAGGTCTTATGTTTTTACCGGGTCCCCAAGCTTTGTGCTTGACTCTAAATTGAAGGCATTAAAGCAGGATATCAAGAAATGGAACCGTGAGGTTTTTGGGGAAGTGGCCTCTAAAAAGACCTCGTTGCTTCAAGAGCTTTCTTCTTTGGATGTTTTGGATGAGGAAGGGAGGCTTGATGATGCTGGTTATACTAGAAAGCTGAATATTACTGGGGAGGTGGACCTTTTGATTGACATGGAGGAGATTAGTTGGAGGCGGAAATCTAGAGCTTTATGGCTCAAAGATGGTGATAGATGCACCAAATTCTTTCACCGGGTTGCTAACTCTAATAGGAAGGCGAACTCCATTTCTTCCTTGGTGGTCGAGGGAGAACTCGTTAAGGATTCTGTTAGCATTTCTGAGGAGATTGTGAAATTCTACAACTCCCTATATATGGAGACTCACTCTTGGAGACCCTTGTTGGATGGCTTGGAGTTTGACTCGATCCAGGGAGATGCTGCGGAGTGGCTTGAAAGATCCTTTGAAGAGGAAGAGGTGACGGGAGTGGTTCGTAGTCTTAACAGTGATAAGGCCCCTGGTCCGGAGGGCTTCTCCCTGGCCTTCTTTCGATCCTGCTGGGATATTATTAAGGGGGATGTTCTCTCTACATTTAATGAGTTTGCTCAGGTGGGACGATTTGTCAGAAGTCTCAATGCCACCTTCATTGTCTTGATCCCCAAGAAACAAGGAGCGGTTGAATTGAAGGACTTTCGGCCTATTAGCTTGTTGGGGGGGTTTATAAAATTCTGGCTAAGGTGTTGGCCAATAGGCTGAAGGTGGTCATGGATACAATTATTTCTCCTTCGCAGAGTGCTTTTGTGATGGGAAGACAGATTCTGGATGCTGTTCTTATCTCTAGTGAGTGCATTGACTCCAGGATGCGTTCTAATTTACCTGGTATGCTTTGCAAACTAGACGTGCACAAGGCCTATGATCATGTAAACTGGAGTTTCCTTCTTTACATGTTGAGATGTGGTTTTGGGGTCAAGTGGTGTCAATGGATTGAGTTTTGTATCTCTACTGTGAAATATTCTGTTATTGTGAATGAGACTCCTGAAGGCTTTTTTGGTGGTACCCGTGGTTTGCGTCAAGGTGATCCTCTCTCACCATTTCTTTTTGTCCTGGTTATGGAGGCCTTTAGCAGGATGCTGCATAAGTTAGTTGAGATTAGTCATTCAGGGTTTCAATGTCGTTAGAGGTGGGCAGGGTGGGGTGTGTATTTTGCATTTGCTTTATGCGGATGATACACTTATCTTATGCGGGGTTGAGGAGAACCAGATTCGCAATCTTCGTTGTCTCCTCCTATGCTTTGAGGCGGTGTCTGGGCTTAAGATCAATCTTGCAAAATCTGAAATTATTCCTATTGGTGCGGTGGGACATATTCGAGACTTGGCTGGAATTATGGGCTGTAGAGTGTCCTCTCTCCCTATCACTTATCTTGGCCTTCCTTTGGGAGCCCGATTTAAAAACATCCACGTTTGGAATGACATCATTGAACGTATGGAGAGGAGGTTGGCGGGGTGGAAGAGGTGTTATCTCTCAAAGGGAGGTAGAGTTACCTTGATCAAATCCACTCTTGCTAGTCTCTCGACTTACTTTTTGTCTCTCTTCCCTATCCCTTCCTCTGTGGCTTGTAGATTGGAGAAGCTTCAGAGGGATTTTTTATGGGGGAGCGATGCTAATGTACATAAGTTCCACCTTCTCAAATGGGATAAAGTGTGCTGCCCTATAAGGTTCGGAGGGTTGGGTATTAGGCGGTTGGTCACTTTCAATAAGGCTTTGCTTGGGAAGTGGTTGTGGCGCTATGTGTTGGAGCATAATAGTTTGTGGAGGAGTGTTATTTTGGATAAATATGGGAGTATGGAGGGTGGGTGGAGGACCCTCCAGAGAGGTGGTTCTTATGGAGTTAGTCTGTGGAGATACATCAGTAAAGGGTGGACCACCTATAGTGAGAACATCCGTTTTGTGGTGGGTTGTGGTCGTAGGGTGCGTTTTTGGCGTGATCTTTGGTGTGGGGATAGACCTTTGAGCCTTGTGTTCCCGCTGCTTTTTGACATAGCCCGCAATAAAGATGCTATGGTGGCGGACTATTGGGAAGGGAATTCTGGTGGAGGGGCTTGAAATATTCAGTTTGTCAGGGCAGCTAATGATTGGGAGTTGGAGATTTTCTTGTCCTTCTCGTTTCTTTCTCCTCTGGCCCCTCGTAGTGGGGCTGAAGATAGGATGTGTTGGACGGGGTCCAGATCTGAAAAATTCTCTGTAAAGTCGATGTATGGGATACTTTCTTGCAACCCTAGCTTCCGTTTTCCGTGGCGGCAGATTTGGAGGTCCTCCGTCCCTATGAGAGTTTCCTTTTTTGTGTGGGAGGCAGCCCATGGGAGAGTCTTGACCATTGACAATCTTCGAAGGAGGGGCTTATGTGTTCTCGATTGGTTCTTCCTTTGCAGAAATTGAGGGGAATCGGTGGATCATATCCTCCTTCATTGTTCGGTGGCTAGGGAGCTTTGGCATCATCGGTTGAGCATCACGAATTATTGCTGGGTTATGCCATCTAGGGTGGTTGATGTGTTGTATGGTTGGAAGAGGAAGTTTATTGACCTCTTTGCTTCGGTGGTGTGGAAGATGATCCCTTTGTGCATTTGGTGGGTTATTTGGCGGGAGCGGAATGATCGATGTTTCAATGACACTTTTTCGTCTCTTGTAGAGCTGAAGGGCAAGCTGATGATTTCTTTGTTTTTGTGGGCTAATATTGTTCTAGGTTGTCCTTTCTCAGATTTTTCAGATTTCATTAGCTTTATAGCTTGTATGGCTTAGGTGGTTCAGTATAGCTCTTGTGTACTGTAACTTTCTTTTGATTTCTAATAAACTTTCCCTTACTTATAAAAAAAAAATGAAATTATGAATAGGGACTGAGCTAGGAGGGATGAAACAATGTATAAGGACTTCTTGATGTAAATGTGTATGCATTTTTTAGTTCTGCTAATCCTTCAGCAAGAGGTCACATTAGTGCATAGGCTTTATAATCTGCAAAGTTATTTATAGGGACAATTGCGAGTCATCTTCTTTTATCTACGTGAATTCAAGAAACTTGTAACCACGTACTAGATCGAGAAGGAAGGAAAACATTGACGTAATACCACGCGTGTGGTTGGACTAGTTTTGTTCATTTTTTTTGGTCTTATATTTCTTTTCTTGTTGCTTTAAAGGGCTGGGTATGGATCAGAAAGTGAAGGAGACGAAGAAGCAGCGACCGTAACTCTATCTAGTGATCTTGGTAGAGTCAACCAGGCTTCGACAAAAAGTGCTGTCAAGCTTCAAGAGATTGAGCCCAGAATGACACTTCAACTCATTAAGGTTGAGGAAGGATTGTGTTCTGGTGGGGTGATCTTCAGTGAATATGGTATATTTTTTCTCATATAACAAATTGATTTCTTTCTCCTTTAGCAAGGAGATTGTTACATGGTTGAAAAAAACATCATAATATATTGGGGAAATAGCATCTATGGCTGACTGACAACTATAATGCCTTAGGACATCCTCACAAAGGTCTTCCATGACTGCGGACTAGCCATTCCACCACCAATCCTGTTTGGCACACTAGATTATTTCTCCCCATTTTATGCACTGAGAAATATCCTTGACCCTTATAATTCCTTCCCTGCTTGACAGAATATTTTGAGTTACTTGACCCATTTTCTGTGTGAAATCTGACCTGTATTTTTTCCCTTTGTATGCGTGCTATCTATATGTTGCGTTGGAAATATGTCTGATACACTGATATAGCTCTCAAACAGGTCCAGCTGAAATAAATCTCAATTCTGTTCTGTTTTATGATGTTGTTCCTATAATTATAATGTACCTTCATTGGACCCTTGTGATTCTCTCTGATTTGACTTGCTTGCAATATATTATCTTCATTGCATCCTTTTGATCCATGCTCTAACTGCCTCCCAGTCCTAATTTTCTCCTGCTAAATGCATTGCTTGCCTGTTATCAACTCTCATCTAAACTGTTTCTTTATTTCTAATTCCTGATCCTCGCTCTTTGCTGAAAATTGATAAATTCTCTACTACATTTATCCGGAGCTTTCTTTTATTCTCCCCTGGTATTTTCAGGAAACGTCGAAGGCAAGAAAAAGCAGGAAAATGAGGTAGATAATGAAAATCAGGAAAATGCGGATGAAGACCAGGAAGGTATGGATGAAGATGAGGAAGATATTAAAGATGCTCAGGAAGATGATGAGGTAGAGTAGCTACTGGCCAAGATGGACGCGGAAGTGGAAGGTACTTGGTATTTGGAGAGGTGCTGAGGAATATTATATGTATCGATATGAATTGGGAAACACAACAAGGTGTTCCCTGGAGGGAGATCTCGATGACATCATTGCCCAGATGATTAAGTTGTATTTTTTTTTTTGAAAATTAGAAGGAAATACACATTTAATTTTGGGTTCAACAGAAGGTTTTGTTTGTCCTGAATTGCATCCAGTGTATTATAAATCTTTCCTTTTCCTTTTCGGTGGAGAGGGTGGTTTCAGTAGGTTAATATCGCACACTGAAGATATTTGGGCTAGTTATCATGTCTGTAGCCTTCTCCCTGCACCATGCAGTAGAAGTCAAGCTCTAAAACCAGTGAAAAAGACATCATGGCGACGTTGAAAAATTTCATGATCTAAACCAGGGAAAGATTCTTTCCACCCTGATCAAGCTACTTCAAAGTTTTATCAACTTTTGCTGAAACACAAATTCAGTATCCAGGGATTTACGAATACAGAGATGTACATTATGACCCATGGCACGTGACCAATAAGATGAAAGGTTTTAAGACCAAAAGTCTACAACTTAAAAAGAGTTCTTCGGCAATAACAAAATGCAGCTCATAGATAATTATTGCAAGAACAAACGGTGAAACAGAAATCATTATTGCAAGAACAGACTGCGAAACAGAAATCATTATTGCAAGAACAGACTGCGAAACAGAATAATCTTCAACAAAAGATGAAATCAAGTATGCAAGAATCTGCTTAGAAAAAAAAAAAGCAAGCAAGAATCCAAGAGCATAAATGCAATGTGTGTCGTGACCTACGTTACATAATCACTAAGGCAAAAGGTTTCAAGACAACAGTTTACAAGTACAAAGTACCTGGTAACAACCAAAGTGGAGATTATTGCCAAAACAAATAGCAACACAGAAGCTTCAAATGCGTCCCTAAACTACCCTACTGAGGAAGACACTGGGTCATCAATAAA
This sequence comes from Myrica gale, assembly GCA_963930655.1. Classification (NCBI taxonomy): domain Eukaryota; kingdom Viridiplantae; phylum Streptophyta; class Magnoliopsida; order Fagales; family Myricaceae; genus Myrica; species Myrica gale. The sequence goes on along the minus strand of OZ005610.1, from coordinate 13,248,918 downwards.
TGGCACGCATCTGGGGGCAAAGAAGGTTGAAGAACATGGTATCGAACTCCATTACTCTTCCTAGTTCCTAGATGGGCTTGAGAATCTCTTCCGAAGGAAACTCGAGTGTCGCTCCTGCATGCTCTTTATTCGGCTTCACTTCTGCAGATATCAATGTTGGCATTTAAAAAAGGGTCAAATCCTTATGTAATAGTCCACAAAGCAATATCATACGACGTGACAGAATTTGAAGTAACAGATTTCTTAATTGAAAGTACACAGTGGAATGACATGCACAAGCAAATACCAATCTATCCGCTCTCATAGAACATAAGTGATCAGCATAACACTTTTAAAGACCAATCTGAATTGTTAAGCATACTAGTGCCAATGTCTAGTATACACCATTGCATTTTAAAAATCTTCCAATAAAACGTAGGTTTGAAACAGATAAGCTATCACTCTTTTTTTTTTCCTCCTTGTCAGATACGCTATCACTTAAATTGACGAGAACCTTCTCTAAACATGGCAGTGTTATGATAAAAACAAACCAGTAAGGAACAAATACCAACATGGAATGCCGTGTGACGTGGCATCAGGATCTTAGGGCCGTGCAATTGGTAACAACAGATTTTTCTTGCCCAAATGTTCTAGTCTCTGAATTTTGCCGGCAAGTATAATTTTTCTCGTTCAGAATTAACAATTGGTTCGATCCAAGGTTTAACCATAACATGTACAACATTCACATTTGTTGTCGAGGGCCAGTCTAATGGTCGTGTACGGATCATACTCACACCTTTTCATGGTTCTGCAATTTTATCAGCGAAATTTGGGTAAATTTGGCACAAATTTATCGTCTTTTATAAGCTGAATCGGAAATCCGCTTGCCATTCCCAAAAGAAGTTTTCTTAATCGTTGTGACAGATTATAATCAAAATCGTTTGTATGCTAATAATGATATCAAAAGGTATACCCATTCAGGCTAACTGAGAATGTAAAGCGAAAACCAGACATTCACACAAACGCAAGGAATGCATGGCGGAAAGAGATACAATCTCCAAAAGCAAAGCATAACATTTTCAATTTAATAGGAAGTATAGAGGTATCGATAAGAGAAAATTACCATAGCCGCCGCGAGAGTTGAGCTTGGCCTGGACGATCATGTTGGTTATAAAATGCGAGGCCTCACGTGCCTCGTCGAGGAGTCTCCGGATCTCGAGCTCGGAGGTCACGAGCCGATTATCCTCGAACTTTTTTCGGACCTCGGCGGTCGACTCGGTCAGCATGAGTGAGTCACCCGCGAACGTTTTGCGAGTCGCTCTTAGCAGCGCTCTGTACGCGCTTAGTGCTTCTGCTCTCGCCATCTCCGTCTCTCTCAATCTCTCTGGACAGCTCCTTCGCTACGTCAAGAGAAATTAAACAACAGAAACAAGAAAACGGTGTCGTTTATATGCTGACCGAATAGTTTCGCCACCTCTTTGCCTGATCAAAAAGCACGAACAAATCAGGAGTATATTAGTACGTGAAGGACTGGGAATCTGGGCTGGGCCTGGGAGGCTGAAAACAGCCGACATGCTCTCTCTCTCTCTCTCTCCCTTATTTTTGGGGAAATATATTATTATCCTCAGACTATTTTTTTTTTTCAGACTAAAAAAGCGTATAAAAACTTCCCATTTCTAGCTAAGCTTCCCATCTATCAGAAGGTTTGGAATGGACGCCTGTGTTTTAGCAGGCAGGGGTCATCGCAAGGTTCGTAATGTGTCCAACACATCTTCCGCCAAAGTAATTCGTTGTTTAACATCCAACAGAGAATATATTGATAGAACTGTGAATTTCTACATTGTAAAAGGTTAACAGAGAGTCTGAGACATAGTTTTGACGCAGCAAAGCCCAACAAGGGTTATCGAGCAGCTTCAAACAGGAACTCAGGCTCAGCCACAAAAGCACACAATCAAAGCCAGAGTTTTACTTGGTACATTTCACAATTACAATCCACATCCTTGAATCGGAGAATAAACATGTTACATGATCAACAAAGTGCTGCTTGAAGACATCCAGATCCAAATGCAGCCATAAGCTGACATAGTTTAGATGATATGAACATGTGCGGAAAAGTGTAAACAAGAGGCAGTATCAGATATAATAACGTTAACGCTTGTTAATTTGTGAAGCACTGGCTGCGATCCAGGAGCCAACAAATTGATGGGAAGCCAAGAACTGGCTGAAACAAAGGAGTCCGTCATAGCCACTGACATGTTCTGTTACCTCAGTGAATCCACCATTCTACAATCATGTTTCTTGCGCCTGCATCTGTAATGGGTTTTTTGATCCGAGAAAGTGTTCTCGCCAACCCCCTCCATATTTGAATCTGTCTCTGCTCCAAAAAAGGGACATATTAACATCGTAAGCTTGAATCAAACAACGCAAATGCATGAACAACAAAATGTCAGCTTCTCAAGGATGCTGGCATAAATGAATAGGAGAGGAAAATGCAATGCTGAGATACAAGGAAAGATGCCCTGATGTTCTATCTTTTACCCTTTTTCCAATTTTTGACCTTCCTCGGCACTATTCCCCATCTCGGAGGAGATGTAGTTGATGGCCATTTCACACTTAAATCAATTACAAATCAACTATGTTTGTCCTCTTTGTTATTTTCTCTTTAAATCCCGTCATAATAGCTTAAATTATAACAATATCTGAGGTGACTAGGCAAAGAACACAGGTCGCCATCCAAAATGCTAACACAGCAGGTAATCGAGCAACATCCAAAGTCTATAAGCGCATACAAGTATTGGAACAGAGACAACAATGGAGCTACAACACAAGTGGAGGGTGTCCAAAAATTACTAGGAGTCCAGAGGCTCCACATATGCTATCATTTATCCACTTAAATCTACACTCTTGAGTGCTCCAGTGCTCTTCCTTCTCACCACATTGCCTTTACTTAACTCTCCCATAATGTACCTTCAGCAACAATAACACAATAAAAAATGCTTTTGTCTACCAAAGGATACATGGTGAAATAATCACTTTGAAAGGTATCCTGATTCTAATTCATATTCCATTAAAATGTAAGCTTTAAAAACCATGGCACCTTTGCCACATCACGAAACACATCCAATGAATGATAGGCCTCTGGACTTCCAACCAAGATATTGCATTTAACTTTCCATCTCAAACTTATGTGGATGATAGGTATGTAACCAGAACTAAGCCCTGGTATGGAGAATCAACGCATCTATGCATATGATGCTGCACATTTGGAGACGTGAATTCACAATATCCCAAGCATCTGAAGGCTTCAATAAATAAAAAGGAAGAGATTGATAAGTACCCCTCTTCTGGAACACACATACCAAAGATAGGCACATGTTTACAGGTCGAAGGAAAAAGTTCTACCAACCGGCAGCAACTTCATGAAACACACAACTGATGACTCGCAGAATACATAAATCCACTAAGGAAAGAGGAAGTCTGGAATGGTCGTTCTGCTTAGTGCTTATTTCTCACAAGGGGAAGTATATTGCCCATCCCTCTCAGAATAAGAGCATTATCCTAACCGTTCCAGGCAGCAGAGTAGAACATGTTGATATATGCCAGCTCAAAATCTAAATTACGCTCCAGATATAAATGGAGCTAAAAAAGGCATTTGATCCTACATGTATGAACTTCAAGACGCTAGGATAACAACATTCCGGTAACTAGAACAACTAAACTAAACTAACCTCCCAAGAACCTAAGTGGCGACAATTTCTCTATATGATCAAATGCATCGCCACATCAAGAAACACATCATAACAAACCAATAACTTTATTATAAATACCAAATCATTAAGAAAAAATTGTACCTCCAACTTGCTCACCCCAAAACAACAATCTAGCATCCTCCTCCTCATCATCATGCTCATCTCCATACCCGAACTCCGCATCCCCGCGATACCCGGGTTCGCTCCCGTAGCCGGACTCATTCCCCTGAGCTTCGAAACCCCCAATCGGCCCAAACCCAACACTCTCCTTCTCCCCACTCCTCTCCTTCCTCGCTTCGCTCACATCCGATGCCCAATTCGCATCCCCATTCCCAAACAGCTCCCCGCTGGAGTCTGTCACCGGAATATCCGAGCAGGTCCCGTACGCTGCCGAGGCCCCTACCGAGCAGCACCGACGGGTGCCGCTGCGGTCGCTGCTCCGACCCGACAGCGATCTCGACCCACGGCGGCGTCGTTTCCTGGCGATCAATCTGAAGCTCCTTCTATTGTAGTGGCCGGCGGCAGCCATTATCCTGTCGTCATCGATCAGGGTGAGCTTAGACATGTCGATGGAGGCGGCATCGACGACGGAAAACGACGTGGCGCGGTCGGAGAGGCAGGGACGCTTTGTGTGGACCCCATTGGCGGAGCGGTAGTGATAGGGCTTCGAGCATGATGCGTTGGCAGTGGTGGTGGTGATGTGAGAGTCGGAGCAATCTAGGGTTTTGGGTTGGAGCTGGAAGGGTCTCCAAGTGTGGAGCTGAATCGTGCACGAGTCTATGGAGTGCCGCGAATCTAGGGCTTTATGAGACATTGGTGGCTTTGGATTTATCCTTCGAAATTAGGTTTCAGGGGGTTCAGATTTTACTCAGAAATGGAGATGAAGTACTAGTTTCAGACATCTTTTCGCGGTCTTCTTCTTTATGAGCCTGGGGAAGGCGGGGAGAGAGAGACGGTTGGGAGTTGAAGACCCCGCAGCGGATTTTTACCAGATGTTGGATTAGATACAGTGAAACACTAAGGTCACCGCGAGAGTTTGTGAATTCTATCATTTTGCCCTCTCACGCGAACACGTGTACCCGTTTTAACTCTTTTCTAAAAGCGGTGTAAAAATATTTGTTTAGAATATTTTGTGACGAATGTAGGATTTTGTCACTAAAAATATTTGTTTTAAGCTTTTAACGACGAAAAAATGTTCTCGTCGTAGGGAAGCTCTTTTAAGACTTTAGTGATGAAACAATATTTTTGTCGCAAAAAAAATATTTTTAGTGACAAAGTTGGATTGTTCCTAACAAAGTCGTCACTAAAACTGTCATTTAGACCAATTTTGTGGTGAAAATTGTGACTTTTTATGACCATTCTCATTGATCAGAAATCATTTCGTGACCACAAATAGCATGATGGCGAGAAATATTTTTTTGTCACTACAACCCGATATATGATGACCAACGCAATATGGTCAAAAAGATTTTGGTCACTATAGGCTCTTTTTAATAAGGTCGACCCAAAAAAAACTCATTGAGTGTCATTTTTTAGTCACTTGTGACTATGGAGAATCCGTCGTCATTGAAAGTAATCAAGTTACGAAGTGTTTGACAATAATTTTGCTTGAAATATAAAATTCAAGTTTTGACCAATTGTTTGGTGGATAATTAGCTAAATGTCATCACAAAATAGTCATAGTATTTGAGACTACAAAATTGGACAATAGAATAGAGTAAAGTGGTGGAAATTGTGACCTTTTATTACCATTCTCATTGACCAGAAAAAATTTTGTTACTACAAATAGCAGAATGACGAGAAATATTTTTTGGTCACTACAAACCGGTTTATGGTGACCAACGCATTATGGTAAAAATATTTTGGTCACTACAGACTATTTTTGTTGTAGTGATAATAATTGATGAGTGAAAAATATATTTATTCCTTGAAAAATTTATTGAGTTTTATTGGGATTTGTAAAAAGTAGAGTATGTAGGTGTAAAAGTTAAAAAAATTGGAGTTTGTTTGGCTTGACCAAATTGCTGAGACCCCAAATATTTGGGGAAACAACTAACTATTCTAACTACTTGGCCCAACCCAAAGCTGTCCAACTATTGACGCCTATTACAACTTATCTTCGTAGCTTTTTGTCTTCATCCAAAAACTTATTTTCTCTTCCACATCACTCTTGATCTGTCTCGTCTCTTCCTTGCTTCTTCTACCTCTAAACCCTAAAAGTTGCTCCGGCTGCCGTTAACTCCACATCAGCCTGAATATTGTTATTTTCAGTTCATATCAGCCCCAAATCTATTCTATTCAAACTTATCATGACAATGGGTATAGTTAGTTGTTTCCCCAAATATTTGGGGTCTCAGCAATTTGGTCAAGCCAAACAAACTCCGGACCAGTCATTACATTTTGGCCCTTTTTTTGGTTTTGGCCTCTTAACATTTTTATTTTTTTAGGCCTTTTTTGGGGTTTTTATTTTGGACTTTTTGGGACCATTGTTTTGGATTTTTTTACATCAATTTTTACATGAAATATTTGGCTACATTTCAACCAAATTTTGTAAAAATTGTTACATTTGATTTGAAGAAAATATTAAGCTCTAATTAAAGAGTTCTAAATCCTAGTTTTTTAAGATAATAAATCATACATCTTAAACTTTAAAGCATACATTTAAAATCAACAAAACAAATAGACATTACAATATAAAGGAAGTCTAAAATAAAAGTATCAAATAGAATTACATGTAAAACTAATTAGTAATTACTAACTACACTACTCTATTACAAGCCATAACAAACAACAAAAAAATCAACTCAACAAACTAAAAGTATAATTAATAATACATGTCATTAAAATATCCATTAATGTGTCCACTGTCCGGTTGTGAATTGTCCATCTCCGATGAAAGCTGTAAAAGAAAAAAAAATTACAAGTGAGTTAATAAACTAATAGTATTACCTGATTCTAATACCTTAAAGATCTCAACTTCGTGCAATGACTTCCGAATATCTAACTTATTTGGATGCTTCAACCAATTTTGAGAGCAGACAATAGCCTCAACTGTGACCAGAGACGATGCTCACTAACCCTATATGGTTGGTTCAGATTGATTATCCATCTAGCAAAGGTGAACAAACAATGCATCAAAATATATACTAAATTACTAATACCTAAATATGATATACTAAACAAGCAAATATCAACACAATTTCAAAAGCAAATATTCAATTAATTATCAATAATCCAATCAAGCTCATCCTCCACAGCTTCATAAACACCAAATCCTTCAATGATCCAATCAAGCCCATCCTCCACAGTTACACAACCTAACCTATACTATAACATACTAAATTAACTAATGAACTATAATAAATAATTAATTAAATAAGTGAACAATTTTTTACCTCAATGCAATGCACTGACCTTAAAACAACACAACTTTAAAACTCACAATCTCGTAACCTGCACTAAAAAAATTAAATAGTAAATACAAACTAATATGCCCAAAAAAACTTACAAAATAATTAACTAGATTTTGAACTTACAGATATTAAAAAAGAAGAGTGGAAATACATTACTTACAGTCTACAGACGGCTGTAAGGTGGTGGAGGGAGGGAGAAGGGAGGGAGGAGGAGGGAGGCCGTGAGGTGGAGGGGGAAGGGAGGCCTTAAGGGAGGAGGGGGAGGCCGGAAGAGGGAGGGACGCGCGAGGGAGGAGGGAGAGGTAGGGGAAATTAGGGTTTTCTCATTTTTGAAAGAGAAGGGTTGGGGGGCGCGTGGATCCAATTAATTGGCCTTTTTTTCCAAAACCCTAACCCCAAACGCGCATTTTTTTGTACCGGTTTGGAGTGGTATACTTCGGTCCAGGTCCGGTTTTTCATATAGGTTACCCGGAACCGAACCAGAGTACACCGATTTCCCGGTCCAATAAAATCGGTTTCAGTCTGGTCCGGCCAGTTTTTTGGACAGCCCTACTTGTACTTACTCATTTTAGCATAAAACTGGTTCTGTTGTAGTAATTTGAATACCTCATTCAAATGCTTAACATGCTCCTCTAGTGATTTACTATAGACCAGAATATCGTCAAAGAATATTAGGACAAATTTCCTTAAAAAGGATTTGAATACCTCGTTCATTAACCCTTGAAAGGTGGCTGGGGCATTGGTTAGGCCAAAAGGCATGACCAAAATCTAGTTATTTTAGGAATGTCCTCCATCATTATTCTTATCTGATGATAACCTTACCTTAAATCAAGCTTAGAAAATACCCTTGCCTCCGATAATTCATCTAACAGTTCATCTATAACTGGAATTGGATATTTACCCTTGATAGTTTCATTGTTTAGAGCCTGGTAGTCAATACACATCCTCTAACTCCCATAAGCTTTTCTCACCAACAAAAATGGAGAAGAATATGGGCTTTGGCTATTTATGATGAGACCCGAATCTAGCAACTCCCTCATAATTCTCTCTATTTCAATTTTCTAGTAGAATGGATACCTGTATGGTGTCACATAAACAAGTTTAGAATTGTCCTTCACTATTATTTGGTGTTCATGCCCTCTAACAAGTGGCAGCCATGTAGAATCTTCAAAAACCCCCCACTGTATTTTTTGGGAAATTGGTATTTTAATCCCTAGGTTTTGCCCCTTTTAACGGTTTGGTCCTTAAAAAATAAACTTTAACAAAATAATCCTCAAACTATCATCTTTTCGCAACATCATCCTTTCGTTAGATTCCGTTTACTTGTTTAACGGCATACGTTACACACTGGCAAATCCTTCCACCAATTTATGCTCACAGGACTCTCTATCTCTCCTCTCTCTCTCTCTCAATCACTTTATCTTTCATAAAGATTCGCTATTTCCTCGTCCAATAGCAGAGGAAAAGCATCTCGAACAAAAACTGTATACTTCCTCTGTACGAGCCTTCATCGTCTGGAATGAACTCCTCCTTGTAAGATACCTACCCCATCCGACTATAGTAATATCCCACGCTACTGTCACCCCAGCTAACCACAACCCAAAACCAAAACAAAAATTAATGAATGGAGTTCAGGGAAAATTCATCAGCAGTTCTATCTCGTGAGACCACCGTAGTCCACTGGAAGATCTTTTGGGGCTACAAACCTTTTTGGGTTTTTTAAGCAAACTTGTCATAGTCATAGTGATGATGTCTCCAAGCGTGTTAAAAATCCTCAAAAGCGTACAATTTCGGATATTTTGAGTTTGATTCCGTCACTTCAAGGTCTAGAAGCAACTATAGGATTTTCTAAAAGCAGAAAAATCTCAGAATCTGCTTATGTACAACACTCTTCATCACAAGCACCCAAATCGACAGAGATGGTAACTAAAACCGAATGTTATACTTATGCGAATCTTATAGCTGAAGCAAATAAAGGTAATGCGCCTTCCAACATTTATGTCTCAGCTCTTCTTCACGTGGTTAGACATTGTTCACTCTGTATAAAAGCACTTCAGGGATTTGTGGGAGCTTAATAAGGGAAGCAGTAGCACCCCGTGGGGTTCGGGTGTCCTGTTGGTGGAGTTGTGTCGATGGTGGTGGTCGTGGGGAAGGAATTTTCACGGGGGGAATTTCAAAGGACTCGAGTGGTGGAGGTGGGTTTCTCCATTGTTGAAGTGGTCCGACCAGAAGGAGAGTCTGAAGAAGTGCACCGGCTTTCATCACTGCCTTCAAAAACGTCCCTTTTTCAGGTAGTGGCTTCTCAGGCATTAGCTCTAGTACTGTTGCTTGAGGCACAGATTGTGAAGCTGGTGCTGGCGGAGGCAACTGGCCGGAAGGTGGAATTGGGTCCACAATTGGAGATGAGACAATGCTTTCCTCGCAATCTGATGACGAGAAGCCATTGTTGGAGTCGATTCCTCTTCAAGTTTCATCTTCAATGCTGGAAATTCCCGAAAGAGGAGCAGTTTGCTGTCGTTGGAGTAAATGCTTCTCAAGTAGAAGTCTTCAACATTTTTCCTGTGCTTCATCTCTTTCGCTGATGACTTTGCTTAGCATATCTTTGAGATGAGCAACCTGATCATCTCTCCTTCTGAGCTCTTCTTGAGCTGCCAATCTTGTTTGTTCCAGCTCTGCAGTAGCATACAAGAGGGAAGTTCTTAGCTCTTCCATGTCCTGTATTTGGCCTAATTTGTCCTTTGTTGTTTCATGTGTCAGCTCTTTCTTTTGTCTCCCTTTTTCTTTCTTCAATTTCCTTCGCATATATGGAGAGGGTTAGGGCCTATTTTGACCGAGACAGACCGAGGAGAAATAGTTGAAAGGTTGAAAACGGTTTTAAGTGCCGAGAAAGTAGATAGTTTTTGTTCGAGCTGCTTTTTCTTTGCTATTGGACGAGGAAATAGCGAATCTTTATGAAAGATAAAAGTGATTGAGCCTGTGAGCATAAATTGGTTGAAGTATTTGCCAGCGTGTAACGTATGCCATTAAATAAATAGACAGAATCTAACGGAAGGATGATGTTGTGAAAAGATGATAGTTTAAGGATTATTTTGTTAGGGTTTATTTTTTAAGAACCAAACCGTTAAAAGAGGCAAAACCTAGGGATTAAAATACCAATTTTATTTTTTAATAATAGTTGGACTTCATAAGGAAAATTAGAGTCTTGAATCAAGGAGACCCCAGATAAAACTTGTAATAACACTCCTTTATTCTGACCAGCTCTCCTCATTTTCATACTTTCCCCATTGACAATGGAATTGCCTTGAGTCACCAACTCACGCAGCACTACTACCATTTTATTTACTTCAAATTGCATACTAGGTTGCATGAAATTCCACACAATAGGGCCTAGGGTTGCCAACCTTTGCACCCCTAAAACTAAGTCACTGCCAGCCAATGATAATGCAAAGAAATCAACATTAAAATTGGTACCTTGAATGGAAAAGGAAACTTGTTTACAACCGTCTTCTGTAGACATTAGTTCACCAGTAGCTTCACCTGCGCCATAGACCTTCTATCTGTCACCTCCCCAATCCTTTGGATAATGAATGGATCCAAAAAATTGTGAGTGTTGCCAGAGTCAACAAGGATTACCACATCTACGTTTTTAATTGGCTAAATTAATCTACCAGTCCCTGGGGTTTGACCTTTTCTCATATTGGTCTCTAAGGTAAGTTTTGTCCTACCGGTATCTCTGGGTTTGTAACTTTTTCCAAATTGGCCCTGCTGTCAGATAGCCAACGAAATTTGCATACGTGGCTGACTGCAACCATATCAAATCCAATAACTATCTGACACCTGTGAAAATATGCCACATCAGTTTTAAAAAAAATGTGACAAGGAAACAGTGTGTTAAACGTGACTTGATGCCCGCGCAAAAACGAAGTCCAAAATGGTAATTCCGCGTCTAAGTAACTAACGTTCTCGTGGTTATTTGTCAATTGAAACTCAAAAGCCCCAAATTAACATCTGGTCAGAAATTTCGCGAACAGATAGAACGCTAGTTTGCAAACAGATGGAACCTTAATATCTAGTAAAAAATTTCGCGAACCACTACAACAAAGAAGGCGTGGAAGAGATATTACATTTTTTATCGTTTATTGAAGAAGACGTGGACAACTGGGTCAACGAAGGGAGGAGATTGAGATTTCTTCAGTGTGTTGGAACCCTCTGCAACAAATGTACTTTTCTTGTTTGTATCTGTTTCCAGTAACAAAAGAATATTTTATGGGCACTAGTGTACGTGATGCTTACTTAAAGTTAAAGTGTATAGTGATGAGGCTTTTAAAGTGCAATGTGAAAGTGTCCAAATGAGGTTGTCGGAGACCACTATGTCATTGTCTGAAGTTCTCGAAGCAAGTGGTCCCTCTTGGCTGGGTGTTTTGTTTATTTTGTTGTCGTTTAAGATGAAGTTAAAATCTGGTCAATATTAAAATGGTCCCCTCTTTGTCTGGATTCGGTTTCTATTATTGGATATGCAATTATTTTTTGGTTTGCTAATGTAATTTTCCTTGTGGTTTTGTAATCAGTGTTTTGACCCATACTTCAATCCCTGTGGTTTTGTAAGAAGTTGACTTGATTTATTTTAAATGTGTGTGCCCCATTTTTATACTGCTAATCATGGATCAGATCTGAGGAATGCATACTTATTGCATACCGTATATCCATACATGTTATCCTGCAAATTTCTATTGGATCAGATAATATATAAAGAGCATATTGTACTTGGTACTGTTGTCCAACACTAGATCGTGAGAACCATCTGGCAAATCGATAATGAAAGGTAAATCTGTTAGATGATATGGAAGACCATAATGGTAAAGTACTAGCTAAGATGGAACATAATTTCTGATGTCCTTGGTTTGTAATTTGAGATAAATGTACTGTTGGAGGTTATTGTCAATTCTCTTTGGTCTCCCTGGCAGAACTGTATCAATCTTCAAGGTAGGATTTTGGGGATGGAGAGCACTCTGGTGACTAGGATTAGGTTTGTAATTTTGTCAGACTTAAAAAAGCATGTGATGTTAATTTTGGCTCAAGTGGCAGTACATGTTTATTTATACTCATTTGTCTTTTATTTATCTTCATTTGTTTTTGTCATAGACTTAAAAAGCATGTGATGTTATTTTTGGCTCAAGTGGCAGTACCCTTTTATTTATCTTCATTTGTTTTTTTTTATCTTCATTTGTGTTTTCTAGAGAAAAACATGTAATCTAGGTTAACAATTTCCAAGGCAATTATGTTATAACTTGACTATTTATTTTTTTATAAATGGTGAATTTTTTTTTGTACCATGGAGGTAAGTTGAGCTGTGTCTCTGAAAACTATGTTGGGGGGAAGTTGTACATGCAAGAAACTTTGACCCAGACTACCTATCTGACACACATATATGGGCATTTATAAAGAATGATTTGAAGTATCATGAGCCTGTGGCCCTATGGTGCTACTTTGATGGGGAACCCTTTGAGAAAAAAGATCAATTCACTTGAAAATGATGTTGATGTCTGCAAGTTGATTGCACGTATTTCTCGAGAGTGGCGTGATGCATTGAGGATTTTTGTGGAGCACAACCTAAGTGTGCCAGATCTGGTTCCTTTAGAACCCATGCAGCTCACTTGTGGGGGGAGGGTGAAACACATCAATCTGTTGCTGAGGGGGAGGGGGAGGGGGTGAGGGTGAAGGGGTGCATGTTAGTGAGAGTGAGAGGAAAGGTGAAGGGGTGCATGTTAGTAACGGTGAGGGGAGGGTGATGGGGTACCCATTGGTGAAAGAACATGCTCATATAGGCGGTGACAACTCAATGGAATCCCATGTGCCCTTGCATGTGCTGCCATCTACGCTGATCGGTTGATACCGAAAGACTTTGTAGATGATTGCTATCGGAAGGAAGCCTACCTGGCAGCATACTCTCTTGTGATACACGCAATGCCAGGAAGGCCAAAGAAGGCAAGGGTTAGGGCAAATGATGAGCCATCAGACGCATACCCCATGACAAGGAAGGGTCTTCCTATTCGTTGTGAGAAGTGCTTGGTGTTGGGTCACAATGCAAGATCCTACAAAAATCCAAAGAAACCATCGAAGAAGAAGAATGCACCTCATGTATGTGATTGGATAAAATAATTTTTAATCTAATTTTCAAACTTGAAGTCTGATTTGGGTGCTATTTAATTTTTCAGAAAGCTGAGAGTCAGGCTGAACCATCAACCAAAGCCCCTGTGCAATCTAAAAGAAAGAGGAAGAGCCACTCAGTCTTAATGATTTTTAGTCTGGTTTGAAGGGCTACTCAGATTTGGTTTGCTGCTAAGCTGTCGTGTGACGCAGGCCTTCCAACGATATTACATATTTGTCAAGTTGAGTAAAGGTTTCTACGTACCATAATTAATAGTCTGCCACAGATGAACTTGTTGTCATATCATAAATTGAAAGTTATGATTAGCCTTGAACAACCATCCACTAAAATTAACATTTCGAGAATGAGAAAATCCAGCATTCTCTCCATTCTCATTGGATTGACCATTGGGCTGTCCTTCATTGCTGCTCTGGGACAAGTTGATCTGCTCCAATCTTGTAGCCATATTATCCATGAGTTGCTCAAACCGATCCTGGCTGGACATCAAGGTGGCTATTGCTTCTAACATGTCGTTCATCCTGGTACCTTCTACCATCGAGAAAGAACTGCTCTAATACCAATTTGTTACGATTACTTTGTAAACTCATGAATTGTAAAGTGTAATGGGATTGGTTGATTCGTGATAGCCACTCTCCAAGCAATGAGTTGCCTTTTTTTTTTTTCTAAGAATGAGTTGCCTTTTGATTGTAAAAAACTTGTATACTTTATTCATTATCTATTCTAGTATTTATGCAATGAGATACTAACATTAACTGAGCTCATTGACGCCTAACAAACTAACCGAGCCCAACTAACTATTCTAACTACTTGGCCCAGCCCAAAGCTGTCCAACTATTGACGACTATTACAACTTATCTTAGGGTGCATTTGCACAAAATATTTCACAAAATATTTCCTCAACTCCTAATATAATACTACAATATAATCTCTCTCTCCCATTAAAAAATATAAAAAAATTACCCCTCTTCACTTTTTTACTAAACCCAATATCAAAAATTTTACGATACAAACATAACTTTAGCAGTTTTTTGTCTTCATCCAGAAGCTTCTCTACTCTTCCACATCACTCTCGATCTGTCTAGTCCCTTCCTTGCTTCTTCTACCTCCAAACCCTAAAAGCTGCTTCAGCTGCCGTTAACTCCACATCAGCTTGAATACCGTTATTTTCAATTCATATCAGCCCCAAATCTCTTCTATTCAAACTGATCATGACACAAATGCTATACATTGGAATGTGCCTTGCGGTATATGGTAATTTTCCTTAAATATGACGATACCTTAAATACGATGACAAACTTTAGTGTTTGACTCCCAAAATTTTGGAAGTTTAAAAATTTTGATATATGAAAATTTGTGAAAAATTGAAGAAAAAAATTATTTGAGTGAATTTCTTATATTTATAAAAATTTTGTTGTATTATTTATCAAAAAAAATAAAAATTTTAGTATATTAAAATTGGTGAAAAAATAAGATAATTTTTTTGAGTGACTTTTTTTAATGTTTATTTTGATAAAATAGATGATTTGATGGAAAAATAGATTATTTTAATATTATTTTCTTAAGCCAAAATTTTAAAATGACCAAAATTTTGAGAGCCAACAAGGATTTGTCTCTTACATATATGTCACCTTAAACTATGTGTAAATTTCCTTATCTCATACTCTGAAAAAAAAAAAAACAGTGTTCACAAGACGAACTCAATTTGATAAGCATGCTTTTGTCTGATCATGTAAATTCAGCACTATCATGGGCTGTGCAAGCAATTCAAATCACTATTCTCTTCTGTAGTTGAGGATTCTCTGGCCAAGAAAGCATACTATTGACAGATGCAAAGTAATTATAAATTCTGATACTCTGCTTCAGTCCTCACTTAACCTGATCACCAACAATAGAAGTTACCCTAAATTAGAGTGGAGAAAGGTAACCATAAAGTTCAAATATTAGAATGGACATAGGCAGTGTATTTATAACTCAAACCGCCCTTTAACAGGATATTTCAGATTCACCAAGAAATCAGAATCCAACATGCAGTGCAAAACAAATTGATATCTGTCTCATTGCACATGCCAAAGCAGTGGACAACATTCCATGAGAATTGAAAACTGAATAACATGAACAACTTATGAATACAACATCTCCGTACAATCTTTATTCTCAAGTCTAAGAAGATGATCAGTTAGGGACTAATGGTGATGTTTATCAACACTCTCTTCACCCTCTTTACCCTTCCGTGCAGCAGCTCGAAGTTTCCGCTGCTCCTCCTTATAGATCCGATTTCTTCGTTGGAACTGCAAAAAGTTCCAGGGAAAACATTATGAGACTCGAAACATACAATACACGTCAAGATGACAGGTGAGAAAATGAACCACATTGTTATTTTTTATTTTTTTATAAGTACAACATGAACCACATTGTTATTTCATAGCAACACATGCATTTCCTCTTGGTAGCAAAGGTCAGCTTCTTTATTTCTTTTTCTTTTTGTCTTGTCATGACAGATGGTAATAACATATAGCAAACCAACACAAGAATTTAAAAATCATGAGATCCCAAGAGAAGGCGTAAAATATAAGAGGGCAATTGGATCAAATTCTTTGCTCAACAATATGGGTGGAGCTCATTGTAGTTCATCATATCGTATTTTAGACTAGCATTTGCAGTAATCTTCAGGATATAGCAATAAAGCTCCTTACACGGCCACAAGATACTAATCAAACAAACCACATGATTTATTTTGAAAAGAAAAAGAGTAATAAAAAATACAAAGAAAGTAGAACCTACTGATCATTTTTTGCGTTCAGTTGGTCAATTTGCAATAACTCTCATGTGGATACTCGTTGGTTGAAATATCATTAAATACTTTATTGAAATTGCTATGGAAAACTCTTCACCTCCTAATCTTTCAATGGCATCTAAAGATATTATTGGACTAGGGAATATGACAGTAACCCTGGAATCTTCTTCAACAGCAAAGCCATTAAACCATGACACTTGGAGTCAGCTACACATACCCTAATAAGCTAATTTAAATTGCTAAAATATCGCATCATAAAACCCCGCACATAAGTAAACTGAAATCATGCGTTGAAAATAAAGCTATACTGATTTAGAAAACCAAAATAGTTGCCATAAGACGTATTGTGGCTTACAAGTTGTCACACAAACAAAGAATTGTAGAGAAACTACAAAATTGTGTTTTGAGTTCACCAAGACCACACATCAATTTGTCATTGGGGATCCCTCCAAATGACCTCCCTTGTTACTGAGCTTGAATTTCCATGCAGAGTGATTGATACAGATGTACATTAGGCTTTCCACGTATTTCCATGATCAATGACATAAAAAAACTACAGAATATCAAGCAACTAGGAAAATTAAAAGTAGATTTCCTACCGGCCGTCGGAATCAAATGAAGATCGAAGGACCATTCGATTCATTAAGGGGAATACATCTATTACTGTCCAAAATGATACGATCAGCAAGGTAGACCACTTGGAGAGGATATGGATCGGTGGCAGCATAATGTACGAAGCATTGCTCTCTTTTCCGTTTCACACCATATATGCAAGATATTTCTTTTAGTTGGAATTAGCAACCAAAGGGTTGTCGTGATATCAACAGTTGTCTTATCTTCCCTCTCCTACCTAATCTAAGGAAGCCAACTCGAGGCTTTGGAGAAACTTTTTTTTTTTTTTTAATAAGTAGATGCTTTGGAGAAACATAACCCACTAACAGGAAAAGTTGTACAACATCCGAGTACGAACATGGCAAATCATCAAACATCAAGTAGTTTTCATTTCTTCAATTGACCAGCTATAGTAGCGTATACAACACTTGGCCCCAAAACTATGTCATTGGTTCACTAAGAAAAGGTTTAAGAAATACCATGCATTCCACAAGGTGATTCTCAAATTTCAGAAACACTTTGAAATACCACTGATTATAAAAGTTTGCCGATTCGATTGATTATAAAAGTTTTCCGATTCGATTGATTATAAAAGTTTCCCCCATTCGATTGATTATAAAAGTTTGCCCATTCGATTGAGGAAAGCCCTTACCCACACTACTTTTTGACAAAACCGAATATAATGCCATCTGCCCTCAATACTTGAACCGATATCTGAGAATAAATCCTATTATAATCCCAGTCAAGCGGCTGGTGTTAGGGTTCTCAGACCACATCAAAGAGTAAAACATTCAGACTCGAGCAAATCCAGCCCATTGATCCAAGGCTCTAGAGCTTTGTGCTCTGATCCGAGGATGAAGGGGGATTTAGGGAACAATATTTGATGAAAAATCGGTAGAAATGGAGATCGTGAAACCTCTTTGGAGTGGTGGAGGCACTCGAGGTAGTCCTCGCGGAGGAGAGCACAGTCCTTGGGCTCACGGCAGCGAGACATGCACTCGCTGAAGTCCACCCAGAAATCGTAGCATCGGCCTTTGTTCCCTGTGATTCCCCAACCCGACGCCATTATCTTCGTTCTCTTTCTCTGGGACTGGAAGTCAAATATAGATTTGTGGTGCTGTCGAGGGTAACCAGTTTTTTGGGTTGCTCTAGCCGGTGAGTGCTGTGCATAAATTACGGGGATGCAATTAACGACTGTAATATAGCGTTTGGCAACTACAATTTTATAAAAATAATTTTTTTTACAATTTTGGTTTCTCACACATTTACGGCTGCGTTTGCTAACACAATATTATCCAAAATATTCTCTCTCCTAATAAAATACTACAATATAATCTCTCTTTCCCATAAAAAAATATAAAAAAATTACCTCTCTTCACTTTTTCACTAAACCCAATACCAACACAAAACTCAATACCAAAAATATTTCAACACAAACACAACCTACGTAACGGACTGCCCTGCAGTAGGTTTGCAGTCCGTTGCAAATTCATGAATGACCATAAACGAAAAGAAAAAAATAAAAAAATATACAAGTTGCAACACACTTGTCAATGCCTTGAATTAAAAGGCAAAGTTTTAAAAAAACCAACAAAAATGCATAAACATAAGTTGGTAGGCAGTTTAATGGTAACATGTCTTTTACCTTCTTCTTTTTTTTTACACAACAAATTACACATGTCTCAAAATAACAACACATCAATTATTATTCTTCCAAAATTTTTAACTTATCTAAACGCACTTTAAAATTTTATAACTTTTTCATCCATTTCAAAATTACTAAAATTTTAATAAGATTTCGAAAACAAATGCTATATAAAATGGTTGGGTGCAAATGGAAACGGGTCGGGTTTGTCATTGTAGCAGTATCTCAAAACCACATCCGGTTTACTGCAAGTGCTATTTAGAATTTTCTTTTTTTTATTGTTATAGATAAAAATTAAGAATAAATACAAAATCAGTCTTATGATATACGAGAAAATCGAATTAGTCTTTATGATAAAAAATCATATAATTAATTTCTAATATTTTAGAAAGAGATAAAATCAGTCTCTGGTAAAGGGCACGACAAAAGAAAGTGAAATCAAATGTATTAATTTTATGCTTCTCTTATCATGAGGACTAATTCAATTTTCGCCATATTTCATATAGACTGATTTTATATTTATTACTAAAAATTATTAGCCACTTAAAAAAGTAAAGAAGATAAAATTTTGAAAAAAAAAATTTAAAAATTTACAATGGTGCGGATGAAATACTGAAATGCACTCAACGAGGAAATAATAATAATAATAACAGAGCAAGAAGAATCGGTGATAAAATCGAAAAAGTACAATTAATAAAGGTAGCTTCGCCCAACACGTTATCTATACCTATCTATATATAATTTGTTTACCTATCCTACCTTGTACCTTCCCCTCATTCTCACGAGCCAAAACCCTAAACAGAAGTCGCCTCTGCGCTTCGAAGGTAAGCTCTCTTATCCGCCATCGAACCGGCGAACCCCGTACACTTGTTGCTCTCCCCTGCTTGATGGCAGAGAGAGAGGGCTGGAAATTTTTTTTACAAAAAATCAAGTTCTGAATTATTGAATTTTCCTTTACTTGACTCTTTGGCTTCATTATTTTTTAGTGCGTTTCTCAGGTAATTTTTGGTATATTAGGGGTGGGTATGTTTGTTTAAAAAAATTTTGAGGAATATTCTTAAAATTTTGGGAATCTTTTTGAATGTTGAAGTTTATTGAAGTTTATTGGGGCATGTGAAAAGTTTGAAGTGTAAGTGTAAAAATTGGAAATTTTGAAGTATGTTTGTTTTTTTGGAAATTTTGGGTCCTAAAATTTTGGGCAAACAGTTTCTTGAGAAGGGTTATGATTTTCGGTCTAAGCGACGAAATATCGGGGATTTATAATTTTTTCGTGCTGTTTTCTTTTCCTTCACTTCTGAGCAACGAAATGGTGCCATTTTGTTATGTAATTGCTATTGCTATTTTTTTATTTGTATGGTTAATTATCAGGGCGTTATGGTTTTTGATCAAATTATTGTCTTAGGAAAGAATGAGTAGCCGTGCAAGCCGGACTCTTTATGTCGGTAACCTTCCAGCTGATATACGTGAGAGAGAAGTGGAGGATTTGTTCTACAAGGTAGCGTAGTTGTTCTGACTTTTGGGATTGGTTTGAATATGACAGGGCTTGCATTATTAGGATTTTAGACATGTAAAATGCAAAGTGAGCGTATCAGGTCATGTTTAATAAACCTGAAATTGTAAGTTGTTTGGTAGGATAAGGCATATATAGCTTATTCTGAACTGAGGTCTGAATGCTTTGAGTGGGTTCCGGTTTGTGTGGGGGTTTTTTATGAAGGGCTGATGTATATGAGTTGCACGTGACTTTGGATAAGTTGTGTACTTCGATTTTATGATGAAAAATTGTTCATATTTGTTATCTAACACTCTTTCGTGGGGCAGTATGGACGCGTAGCGCACATTGATCTCAAGGTACCACCAAGGCCCCCAGGTTATGCATTTGTTGAGGTGAGTTTAGACCTTCTTAATTTGCTGTCTTTTTTGTCTTTATATTCTTTCCTTTATTGTAATTTTTAAGATTTTTTGTTACAGTTTGAAGATGCTCAAGATGCTGAGGATGCCATTCGCGGGCGTGATGGCTATGATTTTGATGGGCATCGACTAAGGGTTAGTCATTCTATGTGCATATGTTGTTGACATTGACGGTATGATAGTTTTTCCATTATCTCATATGCTCTCGCATACTTACAGGTGGAACTCGCACATGGTGGCCGGGGGCATTCATCTTCAAAGGATCGATATAGTAGTCACAGCAGTGGTCGGAGTGGACGTGGTGGAGTATCCAGGCGCTCCGAATTTCGTGGTGTGGATTTTATCCAATGAAATTTTACTTTGTTATGGGATTGTGAATATTATGTCTTCTGAATTGTCCTTCCACCATGCAGTTCTTGTCACTGGATTGCCTCCTTCTGCTTCATGGCAAGACCTTAAGGTGGGCATTTGTTTTGATGAACTGGTAACTGCTGCGGGTTATATCTATTCATCTGGGTGCATGTGCATGCCCATGTTAAGAGGCATTCTGTATTGAAAATTTTCGGAGATTTATTTGAGCTTAATCTTGATCTCGCCTCAGGATCACATGCGACAAGCTGGGGATGTTTGTTTTTCCCAAGTGTTCCGTGATGGTAGTGGTAAGATGCAATTAACTCTACTGGTCTTATTTAAAGTTTCATATGACAAGGTGGAATTTGAGATTGTCTGGTCTAGTTTTCTCATCATTGGGTCTTTTCACGATACGGAGGAAGGATCTGGACGAAAGCTAATAATACAATTAGAAATTTCTAGGTCGAATAGGATCTTATTTAAAGTTTCATATGACAAGATGGAATAGTTGTTTCTGTAACTAGTTTTGTGGTGGGGAGTGACAAGATTGTGGCCAGTGCTTCATTAATTTTGTGTTTGTCAAAATTTTTGGCATTTGTTTTAGTTGTGATTCTTTTGTTGTTTTCAGTTTATGCTCTTCAGACTAGTGTTCAAGCCTAGAGCCTAAGGCTATGTTTTGCAAGCAAAAATTTTTTTTGGAAATTTTGTCACAAACACTTTTTCAGAAACTCGAATACTTTTTTCATAAAAAAGACTATCAAATCATCCCCCTTCACAATTTTCACAAACCCAATAAAATCTACACTTACCCCCAATTTTGATGCATCCAGAGATGGGCTGAAAGAAGACATTCTCTTTTTTTGTTAATTACATATCTTTGTTATGATTCTGCTGTAGGTACTACAGGGATTGTCGATTACACAAACTATGAAGACATGAAGTATGCAGTAAGTTAAATCACTTCTTGATTGCTGATGAACAACTTGAATGACCTCCACGGAACTTGAGTTCAATCATCTGTACATAGAAAGGAGATATTTGTCTGTATTTTTATTCTTCTTTGGTCTGCAGGTTAAAAAACTTGATGACTCAGAGTTTCGGAATGCATTTTCTCGGGGATTTGTTCGTGTATGTATTAATTTAGATGCTTGAATATTGCACTTTTTTGTTTTTGTTTCTGTGGATGTTGTCTATGTTTATTATTTCATTTGTTCACAGGTTAGGGAATACGATTCAAAGAGGGACTCCTCTAGGAGCCCTAGTCGTGGTCGATCTTATTCAAGAGGCAGGAGCTATAGTCGCAGCCGCAGCCGCAGTCGAAGTGTCGGCAAGGGCAAGAGCAAGAGGTTTGATGAGTACTATCTTAGTATGTCTTGGTGTCATTATTATTTGCCAACTCTCTAATTGTGATGCAGCAAGTCTCCGAAGAGCAAAACTTTGCGCCGGTCACCTGCTAAAGAACAGTCAAGGTCTGCTTCTCGATCTCGCTCTCGCTCTCGTGCTGGTTCGAGGTCTCGATCTATGTCAGGGTATGTATGTTCTCACTCGATTTTTGTGTTTTGATGATTGATAGTCACATCATGCTTGATGCTTTAGGGTCGCATTTTTCCTTGATGGATCGAGGATATTCATGAAAAACACTCATTTTGTTGTTTCTTTGCTGATCAATCTTGTGGGCTCTTTGGGTATTTTTCAAGGATGAAAGTTTTTTAGGTAGTTTGTAGTGGGTATTCTTTAGGGTTTGTCGTAAGAAAATAAAACAACTTAGGGATCATTGAATTAAGCCATTGTTGCCCATTCTTGACTACTGGAATGCATATTTGCATTTGTTTTGGATGGCCTCGTTCTCTGTTCACCTGGTTCACCTTTACATTTAGATCAGTCAATAAGTTTAGAACCTTTGAGTTTTCACTGTCATTGCTGAAGTATGTTATCATTCATTCTAATT
Source organism: Myrica gale (assembly GCA_963930655.1). Lineage (NCBI taxonomy): Eukaryota > Viridiplantae > Streptophyta > Magnoliopsida > Fagales > Myricaceae > Myrica > Myrica gale. The sequence continues at coordinate 13,226,350 of OZ005610.1, read as the reverse complement.
TAATTATGTCTTGATATGCATGCTATTTGATGGGGATTTTTTTCTTTCTAGTTTTTAGTAACTCTGTAAATATTCTAAGGCATAATTTGAAATGGTTAGGGGAAGGAATATTTGTTCACTCTTCTGATTAATATGGCATTGTGCTAGAAAAATTGATTAATGATTCACATATTCTCGTGGGGTTGTCACGCATGATTTTGTGTCACTTATTTGCCATTTTGTTTCCCATCAATATCTTCAAAATTTGTGCCTTCAAAAGTTGGGGTGATGGAGAAAACGTGCATCAGTGTTCTTTTTCCTCTTTCCTTTGTTTGTGTGAAAATTGCCTTCTCTGTGTTTTTTAGATATGGATACATGCAGCGAAGTTGGGATTGGATTTTAGGATCTTGATGGGATATGGTTCAGTTGCCTACAACTCTTTTGGTTGTGGAGGTATGCTGTTTTTTAGATGGGCAGCTTTGGAAACCTTGATGGTGGCTCTGTTCTAATTCTTTTAGCATTGCAAATGTCCATGGGTGCTAGATTGGGACAAAGGAGATCATGGTTGCAATTTTAAAGCTGGATATCTGTGAACTAAGTGCCATTGGGATTTGGATATCACCAACAGTGAGGAGTAGAGACGATTTGATTATCATTTTCTGCTCCAACATTTGCCAAGCTAATAGGCTGCACTATCTGGCTTCTCTGGATTTTTGTGGTACAGTAGGGAAAATTCTCTTCCCTGTCCACTGGTGTCTTAAGAATAACGTTATGATGTTTTCATTCTGAATTTAGGTTATGTTTCTTAGGCTGGAATTATATGAAGTGGCCTGATATTTTTTTCTGTTCAACTGCTAAATATTTATGGCTTTTCCTTGCATCCATTTTGGATATGGTAACTCTGACGTGGAAGAGGCAACAAGGCTCTTGGATCAAATTTGGTAAAAGGAACGTGTGGATTTTAAAATGGGTTGTTTCTGGAACTTTTGCAGATCTCGATCAAGATCCAGATCTCCAGTGCCTTCGGTATGTGTTTTATTTTTCTGTTATGAACAAATAGTCTTGTGATTATGAATAAATGGACCAGCCTTTATGTTTAATGAGGCCTGACATTCCCCCATTTAATGGGGGCTGGCCTGTCGGGACAGAAACCTAAAGACAAAGTTCTGGGGTATTTGAATATTAGAACCTTGTCTAGTTTTTTTGAAAATCTTTTATAATGTGTTTGAAAGTATTGTGACCTGCTGTCTATCTAGCTTGCCTGTGACTTCGACAGACCTGTTCTCCTTGGAATAAATCCCATTCATAAGTTCTTGGTGTAGGATTGAGATAGGCCTACCATTTCCTATCGATATGTGTATGTTTAGCACTCAGTATTAGTTCTCTCACAGCGTCAGAAACGGAAGAGTAAAAGCCCAAAGAGGCGCAGCCCAAGCAGGAGCCCAAGCAGGAGCAAGAGCTTATCCAGGTCTCATCTTTTGCACTAATTTTCTTCTTCTAGTTCGAGTATTGGAACCATATTACCTTTGAATGTCAGAATCTGTCCTTCAATCGTCGGTGATCCTTTGCATCTTTTATAGCTTCTAGCAGAATAATCATTTGAAACTTTTTTGGCAGGTAAGCTCTGATTGCCAGCTGATCTGTTGATTCCTGCCTGAAGCTTTGATGGGGGTGAGGTTTTTTGACTTTACCAGGAATTATCCTCTGGGAGCAATAGCAGACCTATTATAACAGACTGGAGTTTGTAGTTGAGTTTAAACTGCTAAATGTGTTTTCTAAATCTTTGTGGAATCCTTGTTGGCGGAACTTAACATTCACCCGTATTTGTATTGCACAAGAGATTTGCCAAATCCCACCATGTGGTGTTTTGGCGAAATATTTTAGTTTCCATATAGTAGCTTCTATGGCTTTATGAATGCTGTAAATGTCCCATGTACACTTCTTTGGACTGGCCAATTTTAGCGTGTGGGTTTTTTTTTGTTTGAACACCAAGCTTACGCTCACCTGGATTAATTTCGGTCTGTGCAAACTAATTCAAGTCTGTGCAGCCCTCTGTCTTCGGTACGTTGTTTTACTTGCCAAAAACGGCTGAGATGTTTGGGAGTGTAGAAATTTTGGGCCTCCGAAATTACCATCTCAATAAAATAACTTTTTAAAATTTTCTCTCCCGTCAAATTAATATCTCAAAATTCTTTCTCCTCTTTATCATTTTAAATAAACATAATTTTTTTTGGGTGTCGAGGGAAATTTAGGCACTTAACCAAGTACATCGAACTCGGACGAATCTGGCCCAGTATACACACGATATGAGCTTAACGTCACGACAAAGCCTGGGCTGTGCAGTCTTTCTAAATTACACATGTCAGTTAAGTCTAACTTCGTTGAGAGAGTGACCCCAATGAGTTATTTGCACATGAGAGGATTCGAACTTGGGACCTTAGGGAGAGCAAATTACTAAGCCCCAAGTCTTCGCTTGGCCAACCCTTTGGGGTTAAAAATTTATTTAAATCTTTTTTTTTTACATAAATCAAATATCCATAATTTAAACAAACATCCCTCGTGTTATACAATGTACTAGGCCTATTCGCGTGCATAGAAAGTAGGGACAATGACTGTCCCTGTCCTGCAGTGATAAGACGTGCACATGGAGCCAAACATCAATCCAGTGGGGATAGAAGCGAACTTGGCGGCCTCCTTGTGCGGCCCTGGATTCATCTCGCGCCTTTCACTAAAAATAGGAAAGGAACTCTTGTCTTCCATTGTGGCCCCGTCGTTTAGAACACCCACCAAATCCAATAAATGGATACAGCGGGTCTACGTCCAGAGCTTTTTGGCCGCACAACGTGAGCTACAATCATATACTATGTCATCCTTTCTGTTACGCTGCACAAATCTTGGGTTATTCAGCCGATAATGGCTACCGTGATTGCAATTTATCACAAGCTATACACATCTACAGATAATTTCGGTCTCGAAGAATTATTGGAAAACTCCCGAGTTTTTTGGTTCCCTTTTCCTATGGACGGACGACAGGACCATCTAAACATGTCATTGTAATGTTTGAGTCGGGAGTCAAAAAGACTATTTTGTTCACTTTAATGAAGGTAGTTGAAATTTACCTTGTAAGGGAATTCTTTTGGGCACCAATTATATAGATCAAGATTCTTTAATTTATTATCTAAATTGAATGTTCCAAAATGGTCTTAAATTTGTGTTGAGTTCTAACCTTTTTACCTGTTTATTCTGTTTATTTAACTAAGGAATTACTAGATTAAGTCTCACAATCACATGCATTGGATGAATGAAGTTGCCAATTTTATTATGAAACATGCAAAGAAAAAAGGAACAAACAAACTACAAAAATCCTGCCCTGTAATCTTCCCCATCAACCTCCAATAAAATGTAATAAAGAAGATAAAAGATGAAGGGGATCTTGGACGGACAGTTACAAAATCTCACACCAAAAATCGGTTCTCAAAATAAGTAGGGAAAATAAACCCAGTTTCCGCTCGGAATTAGGTGCGCCTCTAAGCAGTACAAACTACAAATCTCTCATCCCCAGCAGTTTCGCGCACAACCGACCGAGCTTGCTCTCTTATCTCTCTCGCTATTGAATTCGGCCAGGATTCTTTTTTTTTTTTTTCTCTCGCTATCCAAGTCCGATTGCACCTCTGTCAGGAAACCCCCGAAAATCTCAATAATAAGCATAACAAGTCCATAAATTCAGTTTAACACTTTGCCCCTCTCACAGAATACACCATGACCCAGGGGAGAAACAAATCAACAGAGACAGATAATGTGTTCTCGAGACTCTCTGACGATGTCGTGCTCAGTATCTTCTCCAAGCTTGAGGACGATCCGCGCAACTGGGCCCGACTCGCCTGCGTGTGCACCAAGTTCTCGTCCCTGATCTGCACCGTTTGCTGGCGGCACAAGTGCGCTAGCACCATCCCCGCGGTTGTCTCCGATCTCCTATCCTCCTCCGCCGCCGGGTCCTCCTCTCCTCCCGGTGGCTGGGCCGCGCTTTACAAGCTCGCTGTCTGCTGCCCGGGACTCCTCCACTCCGGCGTCCTCCTCGATAACTCGGATTTCGGCCTCGAACGCGAAATCGGCCCTGACGAGAATTACCGAAACGCTTGTCTGATTCCATCATCAAATATACAACCACCATCCACCGAGCCATGCGCGAGCAGTATTGATGATGCTAATTCAGGAAGCGCTTCTTCCTGGTCCCTCTTTGACGACCTGTCTTGTGATACTATTTACGACGTTTCGGAGTCGCAAGGTGCTTCCCTGGTTATTAGTGGTGAAGAGGTTGTAGTTGACACCGGTGTTGGTGTTGATGTTGAAGTTGTTAAGGTAGAGCAAGAACTCTCCGTATCGAGGAGCGGTAGGATTTGTTGGTCTATGCGGTCGCACTTGGCGTCTGGGGTTTGGAATCTGAGCCGAGAGCAAGGGAGCAAGCTCCTCGCGAGACAGTTCCGCGATGATTGTTTGTACATCTGTGATTGGCCAGGGTGTGTTCACATTGAGGAGAAGCGGAAGTACATGCTCTTCAGAGGGATCTTCAAGAACTTCAAGAGATCCCGGGTGTGGAGGACGATAAACGATGGGAATAGGAGCAAGATCGATGTGAATTGCGCCTTCTGTGCTTGCAAAGCGACCTGGGACCTGCATTCCGCATTTTGTTTGAGACGGGTTTTTGGGTATCACGACGATGGTGAGCCGGTTGTCCGTGCTTTTGTCTGCGAGAATGGACATGTCTCCGGGGCGTGGACGGATTTGCCATTATACACCTAATAATGTTAACCATCTATTTCTGTGTTTGTGGATGTTCGTTTACCTGGTTTATTCTTTGTTTCATTTCTCATTCTTGTCTCCAATTTGATCCGAGGAGTTGAGGAACTAAGACAACTCTGTAACGTGTGTATCAGGTATATGCGGCTTTCGCATATCTATGGATTTATCATGTTTTGCTGTTGTTATGTTTACTACCTGTTTCTCAGGTTGGATTGAGAATTAATACATAAATGTGTGGTTAGGACTTTCACATAAGTCTGTTGTGGAGTCGTTGAATTTTGTTAATAATTGTTCTATGAATTTGCTTCAAGTTCCGGTGAAGATTCGAAATTTGTTACTATAAACCATAGGTGTCGTGCACTTTAGATTATCTATGTGTTGAGGTTTCGATATAGATAACACTTAAGTGAATAATGTTCGTAGTATATATATATATATACCAGTTTTGGATCCATTTTCCCTTTTAGTGCTACCTCTGGGTCGCGTGATTTTCTTTCAATATTTGCTGATATTCTTGTGTAGAGGACAATAGAAATGTTGACGCTGAGTATGAGAAGAAAACCAATGAGGCTAGACCCAAGGGACTAAAAGTACATTTAATGTGGGAGGTACCAAAATGTAGTTCCTGATTGGCTTAGGATAATGATATTTCATCATAGTCAAGGCATGGTTGCTTGCATCGACAGGCTCCAATGATTGTCACTCTATTTGGGAATCTCAAGTGATTATTTGTGTCTTTCACTTGTTTGTCATCTGATTCTTAGTCTATTCATGTTGGTTGATGTTGTGCCCTGAGGTATACGTATGGAGCAGATTGTGGATATGATTTGTCTGCTTATGCTTTCATGATTCTGCTGGGAGTGCAGAAAACTTTCTTGTATCAGTTGGTATTTCCTTGCTCCTTACAGTTGGTTTTTTATTATTCACGAGTTGCAGCTCTAAATGGAACTTCCACCATGGTTAATTTAATGGAGACAAAGTGGATACTATTTGATAGTCTTGGACCATTAAGATATTAAAACTATTTTTGCTTGACATTGCCTTTATTGTTGCTTCACTAGCTGACCCCGATTCGTAATTTGCTGGATAACATCTGTGGTGAAGGACACCAAAGTCCGTTTAGTTAGAGCTTATAAAACGAGGAGATTTCTCTTTGCAGGTTCATTCTGCTATTGAAAGGAGTTAATCCTACCTTCATTTTTCTCTCATATATATTTGACAGTGTGGAAAGAGATGCAGATAAAACCGCTTTAACATCTTATAAGTCCCATCTAAAGCTAACATCTTATTCTTACGAGCCCCATCTAAAGCTATACTTGGTCGCTCTGCATTCTGGAGAGTAAAATTTTGCATTCGGATATTGGATGCTATTATTGCTTATTGATTATATCTTCTTAGGGCTTGATCTGTCTAGGTGTGATGCTTCTGCTTGGTTCTCCATGGGATTTTTATGATGTTGGAAACCTCCTGAGAAGAAATTGATTGGCACTAGAAGATGCCTTTGGGTTCAGCCTGGTGGATCTTGACCTCTACAGAGAAAGAGGGCGTGTAGACATGAAGAGATATGATCTTCGTTTTCTTCACTTTTTTGTCTTTTGGGACAGGATGATCAAGTTAGGTGGTGCTTCTGGTATTCAAACCTGACTACATTGAGTGCAGTAAGGCGTCGGGTAATAGTAATACTTTGTATTATTTTTTTTCGCCTAAGGCAACACCTAAAATATATATTAAAAGAGAAGGAGAAATATACAAAGGGGATCCACCACGACTACCCGATCTGCTTTAATAGTGTAAAATACTAAATGTTTTTTCTGCAAAACTTATTTTAAAATAAAGTTCTTAAAATTCTTAAAGAAAAATTTCAGTCAATCTAAGGTTTCAAATCTAAGGTTTCGTCGTCACCTTCTTCTTCGATGGGCATCGCCGCCTCTGGCGGCTTTGCTGGGTCTTTTGGCCCTTTTCGGTTAGCTGGACTTTTTGTCCTCTTTCTCCTTGTAGGCTTTGTGCCGCTTGCCCTCATGCCGGCCGCTGTAGATCTGTTTGTAAAGGGCATGTTTTGTGTATTCCTTTGCCTGTGAATGTTATCTTCTTGCTTTCTTAGAAGAAGAAAAAAAGGGTTATATGTTTGTTATGACTGACAAAGACGAAAGGTGTCGCCTTAACATCGGAACAAACAACAATAGAATCAGTTTTTTTTTTTCGTAACAACAATGATTTTCAGTCCCGATACGAACATTAGATCTAATGACGACAAAAGTAACAGCAAGAACATTAAGGGCGGCCATCAATTACGATTAAAGAAGAACGATTGCTTCGCATGGGGGTAATGATAATATGTAGGGAATAAATATAAAGTCTATGGTTTGGCTGAAAATCAAATAAGTACTTATCGGCCTCCAGCCAGAGGTGACAATAAAAATTTGTATGGACGCAAATATGTTATCATCAATCAGAGGTGCCAAATGACCTTGCTTTGCCCCTCATCTGTTTCTCTTTCCCTCTCTGAACGACAACAGCATGACAATAGTTTTTAGAACTACTCTACGTAAGTGAAAGCCAAAAAACTTCAACAAGGTGGAAAATGGTGAGGCTTTCTTTGATACTAACTCTTTTGCTGAATTTAGCAGTAGGATTCTCCATCCCCCATGAATTTAGCCGGGATGACTTCCCACCTGGCTTTGTCTTCGGTTCGGGCACCTCAGCTTATCAGGTCAGGACTCAACCAATGCTTTTTGCATTAAGGCCGATACCTTATGGCTGTCTCAATTTTTGGTAGGGTTTGAAGTCCGTATCACGATCTAAAATAACAACGTCCAAAAGAAGGAACAACAGAACAGAGGAAAAAACAGAGTAAAAATTATGCTGATGGATGATTAATGATACTCATGCTTCACGTATGAAAGGTGGAGGGAGCAGCAAGGGAAGATGGGAGGACCCCCAGGATTTGGGATACCTATGCTCACGACGGTCTGTCTATCTCATTTTTTTTAATCTTTATTTGTTTTTGTTTTATATTACTTGTCTCTGTTTCCGGTGGTTTCTCAATCTGAAGTAGCAGGTTACTAACTGATGGTTGTGAGATAGATCTGTACATGTTTGTACGAAACACGACATAATTTTAAAAAGTTATCTTCTAAGCTTACAAGGAAAGCACAGGTAGCAACTGGAGATGTGGCTTGTGATCAGTATCATAAATATAAGGTTGCATACTATATACTTTGATCAACGATCCTTTAACATGAGTGATCCATGGATTTTGAGGTGAATTTATTTTGGTTGTAAACAAAACAAAGAAATTGTTCTTCCATGTTATATACACTAATGATTGTACCCAACCAACGTACACTTAGTTGGTGGAGTAGAGAGTCCACATGTGACACAGGCCTTGATGCATATAGATTTTCCATCTCATGGTCGAGACTTATTCCCAGTATGATCAGTACCGAACTATGATCCAATATATTGAATACAAACCATCTGCTATGTGTTTTGAAATATTTTATATTCACACAAAGTGGTTGTAGTATCCTTGCAGATGGAAAAGGGCCTTCCAATCCAAAGGGTTTGCAATATTACAACAATCTCATCGATGAACTTGTTAACAATGGTTAGAGCCGAATTTCCATCATAAGCTACGCTAATCCATTGCTTAGCACTCCAAACCATGCCTCTAAAACCTCTTCTTTCAAAATATTGCTCTCTTGATTGTGCAGGAATCCAACCCCATGTTACATTAAGCAATTACGATCTTCCTCAGGCACTTGAAGATGAGTATGGAGGATGGGTTAGCCGAAGGATTGTGTATTGATCTCAATCATTGCTAGTTTAATTTGCCTTGTGTGCTTACTGCTTAGGATAAGTTTCACTGCCAATAGCACGGGCACAGAGTGATTATGCTATCGAATTATGTCTATTTTTTTTCTTCTAGGCGAATTATATCAAATCGTTATCAAGATTCAAATATTCAAATTTTAAATATATGAATATTCTCCTATTATGCTTTGTATTGTCTCTATAAATAGATACTTCATCTTTGTAATCAGTATGGATTTATAATACAAACACATTCATAGAGGGCTTTTACAGTGGATGTAGGTCTTCTAGACCAAACCACTTAAATCTCTATCTCTCCTTACTCTTTCTCCTCTCTCTATTATGTTTCAATGTACAGTTTATCAAATTCTATCAAAAGAGACTTCACATTATATGCGGAGGTGTGCTTCAGAGAGTTTGGAAATATGGTTTTATATTGGAGCGCTGTTAACGAGCCCAATGTGTATGTCCTGGGAGGTTTTGACATGGGATTTTCTCCACCTCAGAGATGTTCTCCATTTGGAGTGAATTGCTGCTCTAGGGGAAACTCTTCCTCAGAGCCATATATAGCAGCCCATAATATCTTGTCGGCACATGCTTCAGCTGCTCGATTGTACAAGACAAAGTATCAGGTATCTCCCTAAAGTAACTCCTATTAAGAATTTCAATTTAGGATTTATCAGGCAGTCAGTATCCTACACATGACTTACGTTTTTGAAATCAAGGTGGCTTTTAAAGTACAGCTTTTTTATGCAGGACAAGCAACATGGATTCATAGGGCTCAGCATCTTTGGGTGGTGGTTTGTTCCTCTTACGGACACGAAAGAAGATTCACTCGCAACTCAAAGAGCCCTTGAGTTCCATATTGATTGGTAAGCAATAAATCGTAGAACTGGTACCAATTCTTCCTGTTTAAACAACATTGCCCCCCCCCCCTCTTCTCTTACCATTTCTTGTCTTTATAATTGTCTGTTTATGCGTAATTCGCTCCTATTATTACATTATACTTTTATTGATTGTAATTTTAATCCCGTGGGACAGAAAATAAGTAATCGGTGGGGGAAGGTTAAGGATTCCTGTAGTACTCAAAGTTCTATGTTGGGTTTTAGACAATTCAAATCCTCTGACTATGGAGCATCTCCATTGTGGAGCAGGTTCCTAGACCCCTTGGTGTTTGGGGACTATCCTAATACAATGAAGCAAAATGTGAGCTCTAGACTTCCAGCCTTCACAGATGATGAATCCAAACTGGTGAAGGGTTCATTTGACTTCATAGGGGTGATACACTACAGCATTTTTCATGTCAGAGACGACTCCAAGAGTCTGAAGATGGAAAATAGAGACGTCTACATGGATGCAGCACTAGAACTCATCGGTAAGCCTCTTTGCTCATTATTACAAATTTAGCACTATTTTCAGTCTATTATTGGTCGAGTTCACCCCAAGTCATGAGATTTGCTCACAGCTGTTTTAATATTCCTTCTATTTCCACATGGGGGAACTTTAAAATATTCTTCTTGTAGTATACTGTCTTCGATGCATGTGCTTAACTAGACAAGTCAAGATTGGGCCACTGTACTGTACTCCACCAAGTGATCAGTAAATCTCAGAAAAACACTGCTGCTAGTTGCATGTATATCTTATAGTGAAGGACCAACACAAATAACTTCCTGATTGCTGGTTCATGGTTGTGCAGAAGTGCAGGATACATATAATTCATCGGCATTCGACTATTCGAGGTAAGAGTTGAAAACTTGAAAGATAGAGTACGCATGCAGGAACTTTTAGGCTGAGCGAGTTGGTTTGAACAATGCATTCTTCACTAAGCAACTTTATTTTTTACTCAGTTCCCTATTAACCAGTAGGGTCTGCGAGGAGTTTTGGAGTATGTAAAGCAAGTCTACGACAATCCCCCAATTTACATCAATGAAAATGCTCTCTCTCTCTCTCTCTCTCTCTCTTACACACACACACACAGAGACACGCACTAAGACAGATAGGTAGCACTTTCTCCTCAATCCTCTTGTTTTTTTTTCGTGTTTTCGTTTTTTCGTTTTTCCTATGCTTCTTTTTATTCATTTCAGAGGTGGACATTATGTTTGCTAGTGAAAATGTGTTCCTCACCTGCAAAATAATGCTTCAAGTTTCTGAAAAGTGGGTTTTCTTGTTGTACGAGATTTTCGAAAGGTTAAATATTGTTGAACGCGGTGCATTCCATAGAACCAGAAAATGAAGCAAATTAACCTTCACCCTAGCTAGGATGGCGCAGACCGACAACATTGCAATTTTCACAAATCTGTTTCTTTTTGTTTATTTTTCTTCAAATATAGTATCCAATGTTTTTCACGGTATGATTTATATGTAGCTGATCATATATAAGTTGCCATGGCATGTCTTGTTAGGCCAGCGGATGCAAAGGAATTCACATCCCAAGGGTGAAATATATGCTTGCATATCTTGGAGGCGTGATTGATGCATTGAGGTATGTTTTTCAATTAGTACTTTCCTGGCTACCTATGCTGAGCACAAATATTCCTTCGGTCTTTTTTTTTTTGGCAAAAATAAGAGAGGATCCGCTCCAATTTGAAGTCCAAATTAGATAGTTCAATTGAAAGAGAGAAAGATACAATATAAATGTTGTAAGCTCCACACTGCCCGACAATTAATATGGACAACATTAAATATTGTAAGACCTATATGTTGAGTTGTCTCTTCGAATTGGGCAATATAATTCGGACAGTAAATTGGAGAGATCAGAATCCAAGAGAGGAAGGTGTTGTTGTCTACACTTGCGAGTCTTTCCAAAAAGAAAAAAACAAAAGTTATAAATAGATTGCTCCCCCCTTTCCCCCAAAAGCATTCGGCATCCAAGAGCCGTTCGTAATTTGTGAGAACTTTCCTAGATTTTAGAGAGTAATCTGCGTTCTACCTTTTTTTGTGTGTTTACACTATGACCAATATTAAGTATGTCCCAATTCTCAAAGTTTGAGTTATTGCAGAGGTAGCAAGAAAACAAATATTGCAGATGGTAATTGTATCTATTTGGTATGGGGATACCTAAAGTATTAGAAACTGCTTGCTTTTTGCTTATCTTATACCTGGAGCGGAACCATGATATTTCTTTTCATTGTCATTCTTCAATTGATTTATTCAAATTGTTTATCCGATATGCAGCAAGCTTGTAACTTTTTTTTCTGCTTCTTCCAATTGTGATGTTTTTCCTATTCCCTTCCCTTATTTTCCTTGATAAATCTTTGCTAGGAATGGATCAAACACGAGGGTATTTCACATGGGCTTTCCTGGATGTGTTCGAGTTATTTGATGGCTTCAGATCGAGTTTCGGCCTGTACTATGTAGATTTGGATGACCAAGATTTGAAAAGATACCCCAAGCTCTCTGCAAAATGGTACTCCCAGTTTTTGAAGGGAAGAAGCATTGACTTAGAAGGAGTTATTGAACTGGAGAAGAATTTATCAGCTATGTCGCAAGCTCACTTTCAGTAGGTTCTTATGTCTGTGAAATATGTACACTGGTGGTGATGCTGGAGCAGATACCCAAACCGGTTGTGTTGCTTAGGAAGGAATCTCAGAATTTACCAAGTAAAATGAATGGAAAAATAATTTGTAAAAGGAACGAGCATATCTTCTGTTACAGGGCACAACTCTGCAAAATAAAGGTAGCCTTTTAAAACGTCATCTTTACAACTTCATTCAAGAAAGGTTTTTGAGAGTTCGAGTCTCCTAGGGGAAAACTCTTTTTTTTTTCCTTTAAATTCTGAAATGGGTTCATTATTTCAATATATATCGGACTATTTGTTTTTTAATGAGTTTTTAATGGGACTGACAATTCATAGAAATGTCACTTAGAGTTAAAGGAAACTTCATGGTGCCCACTACTGGTCGGATTAAAATCCTATAATTTAGAGAGGGATAGACACAATAAGTGAACCCTAACTCTATTTAATATTGCACATGTAAAATTTCAAGTAACATAAACTTTACAATGGAATCTACAGTTGTGTTTATTTCTGTTGTATTGTCTATTTTTATCCGAATTGTAATGTATAATTCGGACAAAAAATTACAGAAAATCATGAATCATTCTTGAGAAGAAAACTGAAGTGTTATAGCACCACAAAATTGCCACATAGATGTACAGGTTTTGTTGTTACATGACCAACCAAGTTTGAAAAAATGTACAAAAATGGACAATTGATTACAAATACCAGTCTCGTTGGTTTCCCATCATAAATTATATGCAATTCACTTGAAAGTTCCAGGGGGATAAAATGGTTGATAAGCTAATGCAACCACAGTAGGGAAGCAGATCCCTAGGACTGCTGTCTATGCCATAAGCCGCCAGACCTGTTTGCAGAACCAGAGTCACTAGCAGTATGATGATATGAAACCCAAGCTGAGTCCCTGTCAGATACTAAGGTGGGGAAACGAGACAAGTGATCTCTTTCCCATGAGTGAAATTGATTTGGCAAAAGATTTTCTCCTTCACGTCGGTTCTGAACTGAGAGAGTATGAGGATTAAAGATATGAAAACTGCCATTGCGATTAGGTTGTATAGGTGCTGGCACTACTGGAGGCAAACCCCCAGGACCCTCAATTCTCCTGATAGCAGGTACACTATGTGACGGCATGCCTGGAGAGTTGCCAGGTCGTCGCTGGAAGGCATGGGAAACCTGGAGCATTTCCTGGGTGTGAGGATTCGATCCTGCATAATGTGGAATAACTGAGGAGACAAATGAGCTCCCAGCTCTAGGACCAGACCTGTATAAATTGCAAAGAATATTTTTAGTACATACCTCATAAAAAGAACAATTTCCGCATTCCTCCTAAGACATTTTTATGATAATGCCTTTTATTAAATATGTTGAGACAGACTGTGTTGTAAAAATAAAAACGACAAAAACATCATGCACAATTCGTGCTGTCAGAAATATACTTTACGTCGTAGCAGACAGAAAATGTTTCTCACCCTATCACTACTACAAGTAATTGTTTTTATATTCAATTAAGGTACTTATGCCTGTGCCAAACATCATTGACTTGAAACCCAATAGTGCACCTCTATACTTAATTTTCCATTCGGCAATGTGCATGAGTAGATAAAAAGCAGTTTCTGTTCCAACTGAAAACTGCCATTCAAATATGAAAGAAGATAGAACCCATAGATAGTCCTAAATTCATGAGCTTAACACCTCCACATCTACCCAAAAAAAAAGCTTAGAAAGCTCACCCATGAGCAAAGACAAGCGGATGTGGAAACAATCTGGACCTTGTAACTGCATCAGAATCACTGTGACTAGATCCCCGTGCTACAGGAGCCACAGAAGCTGAATCAGCCCCATTGATTTGGCTACCAAATTGGGAGAACGGAGGGGAAGGATGGCCCCAATTATGGTATTGGACGCTATTGGAAGGAAAAGTATGAGGATTCAAGGTCTCATTGTGTCCGGAGAGACCATTCCAGGGACAACTGAAGTTAGGTTCATCAAGGTTATCACTGGACCTGGAGGATGCTTGTGGAATTGGTCCAAAGTATGCAACATAGGAATGAGCCAGAGATGATGCAGCATTGTGTTCAACAGTCATGCCATAGTGCTCCCGCAGGTTGTGATCTAAGTGGAGAAGAAATGATATTTACAAGTTATATGGTAACCCTCGCAATTAAGGAATCTTTGGGTCTGCAAATCGATGACGAAGTGAACACTTACAGGTGGTTGATGGAGATTCCACTTCCCTGAAGATAGTATCAACATGTCAGAGACAAAATGGATAAAAAAGCTGGGAAAGGGCTGACCATGATTTTAAGCAGAAAATAGACTGAAATTCTTGAAAAAAGTAAATGCTACCCAAGTTCCACCTAAAAATCCCAACGAAGAATAAAAGAGATTAAAGTCTACAACCAAATGCAGTAGCTCAATAAAAATGGTGATTAAAATAAAAATTGCATAAGATTAAGCAGTACTATAATGAATGATTGACTTACAGAGATCAACATGAAATATTATTACAGTGACCTATATCTGCATCCGGAGTTAAAGAAAAGAAAATAAATCCAATGTATAGCAGCACTAAAGGGAAATATTTACTCAAACGATGTAGGAATTCGGGCCAATTCTCCAAATGGACACCAGTGAACTCTAAATGGCTGCAAAAGACATTAAAAGAACACTCATCAGAGTTAGACACAAGGTAAGTTTACCCCTACCATGTATATCATTACCATACGAGAAAAGAAATGTTCTCTACCAATAATTTTAGTAAAATTCTGGAATGAACACTATTTGTATTTTATCTTCAAGGGGTTGAAGGGTATGCCCAAGGGGTGTTGGCATTACCACTTTTTTTAGATTAGTTATTTAGGAGTGTTGTGAAAGTGGATAGATAAAATGAAAAGCTGTTTAAAAATAATTTCAGAAAAACATCTATGTTTTGAGAAAAAGTAGTTTTGATGGGCAATTGGGTTCTGAAAAATTTAGAGATGCAAAAACTGTCTTGAAACATGTTCGCAAACCAAGAGAAGTGTTTTACCATGGCAGAGTAACTTAGGTCATAGGCATCCTCATCAGGATTCCAGTCATCCATGGTAAACTCTGGAAATGAACGCGTAGAACCATTTGCATATAACCACTGGCCTTTCTCGACCTTTCGGCAATTTGGACACTGCATTTCTCCCTTCATGTTAAATGCTGAGCCAATGCAGTCTGCACAACATATTAAAAAAGAAAAAAAGACACGTGAACTCATGCTTGGCATAAGAAGGGAACATTGTCAATGATCTTAATCAATTTTTCCTAGGGTGTGTATAACATTGGGGGAGGGGGATTGATGAAGCGGTATTGAAGAGAAAATTACGCCGACCTACGACTTATGATAGAATTACAGAATATTTCCTCGTTATTTTGAATAAGACACGAACCTTCCTTGAATTGGAGAATATTGCACGCCAATCACCCTCACACACTAAGTTCCATTAGTAGAAGTTCATAAAACTTTAACTGCCATCAAAATATTAATTAGCAATTTGGTAAAATTCATCCTTTCCCTCCAAAGTGGAAAGGCTACAACAGTTATAGTCTCTAACCACTGCATTGAGGGTTTAAAATAACTCCTAACTAGTTGCACTGCTGCATCTTATTTCATTACAGACTCATCATCCTCATTAGGTCTTAAAATTCTAGTGTCTCTTTATTTCTTGAAATGAAAGTTTGAGCGGGAGGCAATAATTTTTGAAATTAGGACAGAGTATACTAAATCTTAAATTGAGGGCCCCATAACAAATTTTGGAGACAAAAAGTGTCTTTCCTTAGGTGTCAGTACGTAAATCAGTGAACCAATTGGAAAAGATTACGGGGATTAGAAGGTGATAAGCCTATAAGGTGTAAAAACTCCAGGGAGGTCAAGGATTAAGGGAGATTAGTTCCTAAATTGAAACAAGCCGACAATACCGTGTACGGTGCAAAAACTTCAGGGATGTCAATGCAAATTTTCCTATTAAAAATTAGCATTTCCCTATTCATTTAAGTGTCCGTACATTTGTGGCACATTAGACATGTGAAATTCAAAGCCAACCCATGGCATACCATATAGGCATATACGCCTAGGATTCATAACTTATATTCAGAGCTAGCAATATCCAATATGTATTCATATTTTCCTGAAATGGAAAGTGCATCTCTTTTGCAACAAACATTGGATTAATTCATTTATATTTGTATTTTAACAAGTTCATATTATTCATTTTCTTCAAATTATTTCTTGCTTGACTCAATAATTCCCCATGGCGCCAACAACAGTTGAATTCCCAAATCTGATAAGTCCATTGCAGTGAGATAAAACTGGGAAGAAGCACATCAACTGTCAATCAAGAACGAAAATTCAGACAGTACCAAAGCTATGAACTGACTGAGCTCCCACAAAATCAACTATTACGATACACTTAGCATTACAAAACGGTGAAATGATGATAAAAGGATTGGCACCACGGCCCGTAAAATTTAAGCTCGTTGAATGACTTTAAACAACTAGTTTCCATACAGTCAGCAAACTTTCTCTATAAATCAAAGATATTGCATCATATAAACTGTGCAAAAGCCTCATGGACGTCATATATAGAAGCACATATGATAATTTTATTGAACATACAACAACAAGACCTACACAGCGTGTGATGTTATCAACTTGACATTTTGACAAGTTGGTAATTCACATCAGTCCTAAAGAAGCACGGACCATTGTTGGAACTACAGATAGAGATCAGTATTTAGCATTTATGTTGTGTATGCCTCTACAAATTGAAAATCTTAATGAACCAAGAAAATTGAATGACCTAGTGTGTTATTTAGGTTTCAAAATGAACACACTGTGTCAATTGCTGTTTATTAAAGAGATGATCTCACCCTGGGAGGTCTTCCTCTCTTTCTCAGGTCATGAGGAAGTCTCCTGTTTCAGAATGAAGGAATGTGTTTATATGCCACGCAATCGCAAACTCCTTTAAAATGAAGTTTATGATTTTGACACAGCACAAGAGTTCCCCTCTCATTGAACTCAATCCTTTGTTTTCAGAAGTTCACAAAAAGTAAATATAAAGATCAGTACATTTGACCTTATGATTCAAGCTACAAGTAGCAGCAAACATCCTTCAGGACCATGAGAATTTGCATGGGAGAAGATTGTTTCAGGAAATTGGGTGGAAAGAGATTAACGAATCCATATAAATGCAGCAACTTATAAATATTTTGATGTTAAGAAAATAATACCAAGAAATTAATGTGCTTTTTATACGTATTAGATCATTCTCAACTTTTTCTCCCATTCATTCTGAGTGTTACCACTACCATCAGTGCTCTACACAAGATTTCTCCAGAAACCATGATTCTCTGTTTAGTTCAACCAAGCGTCTACATGCAGTAAAATTTGACCGCATGAAGATGTCCTTCCACATACAGAATATATATCCACGCCTCAAAAAAATGCCTTTTGAAGCATTCAAAATTTCAAACCTTACAAAACGCAACTCCAAACAGCCACTAATTCCCAACCTAGAAGATACGATACTCTTCAGAAATTCAACTCCGTTCTCCACAATCCCAAGGTTTTTTCCCTTTATATTTCTGGTTTAAGACAAACCCAGAGGCAAATTTCTTCATATATTTACAACAATTTCAGTTACAAGCGAGGTTTCTTAAACCGCCTGGCAAAGCAACAAAAACTGAGTAGGACAGAGACAAATCTCGCTTACCCAGATGGAACTCATGCCCACATTGCAGCTTAGCCCTGGATCTCACCCCATTATCCGACACCAAATCCAAGCAAATCGAGCATGAACTCCCAGAAGCTTGAGATTTCATCAACCCATCATCACCACCCCCACCATCGGCATCCATTGGAAGTTGACGGTGGTGAGCAGTTTGTCGTCCTGAGCCCACCATGTCCACCAACCAAAACCCAAAAATCGGAACTCTCTCTCTCCGACCTGTCAGATTACGTGGTTCGGAACTTACCTGGACTGTATTGGAATCTAATAAGGAATAGTACCGGAATAAAATAAAAAATAATAAGGAATAGTACAACTAAAAACTAACAAGGCCGGTCTGAGTTTCTGTGATTTTGAGAACGACGTTGCTTCGTTTGGTTTCAAGGGGATATCTTAGTTTTCACAATTTTTTTCATGATTTCAAGTATATTTACACTATTATTATCGAACATATTCAGAATTCAAACACAAATATCAATACATTTTACAAAATTTCCAATAATTTTTTAATTTTTTATTCAACATAAATTTTCTTTCTATACTTTTTCACATAACTTCAATATTTTTTTTTTAAACAATTACATCAAATCATTTCTCTCACAACTTCTCTAAAATCCTACATTTTTACTCAAAACGAACATAACTCTGTGTCGCGGCTATGAATATAATAATAATAAAAAAAATTCTAGTATATAATTATCTGTATTCATTGTTTTCCTAGTAATCTCAAAATAATAATTAAATTAAACAATCAGAATACTTTATAATTTCTTATCCATATTGCCTATAATATTTAATATTTCTTAATATTTATTTATTTGTTTCTTTCTCTATAGTAGTTTCAAGAAACTATAGAGAATTTGATTTGTACCAAATTAGGACGCTACACCAGTTTCTCCCACAATTGCTCCTGGCTCCGCCTCTTGAAGGCGTCATCTGCTTGGTCGAGCAGCAAGAGCCATAGCTATTTTTACACATAATCCGCCAATTTTGATGGATTTTTTTCTCCGATATTTGGATGATAAATATAATTATTTTTCACCCATTGTAATATATTTTTATTGAAATTTTTCACCAATTCTAAGAATTATACTATCTACTGTAAAAAATTATTTTATTTTTTTACCCATTCAAAATTTCTCAAAATAAAACACATTTAGATGGTTTTAACCGAGAGAGAATCTATAAGCAAGGTACACTGAAATAAAATCTGAGTGTACATAAATAATTTCAATATTTTGAATCTGTCCACACTCAAATACTACGGTTATGTTTGTGTTGTAAAATTTTTGGTATTAAATTTAGTGTTGGTATTGGATTTAGTGAAAAAGTAAAGAAATAAGTCATTTTTTATATTTTTTATGAGAGAAAAAAATTATATTATAATATTTTATTAAAAATTAATAAAATATTTTGTAAAATTTTTAGTGCAAACTCAACCTACATAAATCAGGAGACTTGAACCTCGACCAATAAAGTGAGAAACATGTGCACCTTACAATCGATACCCAAAATAATAATTTAAAAAAGCCCAATCTATTGTAAGCCAAAGGCGACTGTTTCGAAACCTCCATTAAAAAATTGCTAAATGATTGGATTCGTCTCTCCTGGAGACTCTAATCCCAATTACTTCTTGATTTTGGTGTTCTGTTCGCATTGTTTAAGACGTTACGAAAACTGCAAGTAGACACGTCCAAAATGAAACAAGCCTGCAAACCAAATTTTATTAAGAAATGAAAGCAAAATGAAAAAGAGAGCGACTGTCAACCAGTTAACTTAAGTAGGCAAAATCTATTTGTATCACCTAAGAGGTAAGAGATCAAACCCTGCTCTACTTACGCAAAATTAGTCTTGGGGAGAGAGGAACTCGTTTAGATAGTAAGCCATACAAGAAAAAAAGCAGTATATACAAAACCTACACCTTTTTCCTCCAAGAGAGACAGTGCCTACTGCCAAGACTACTAGTCTACTAGATAGGAGCTATGTACAAGTCCTGCAATACTATCTATGAATATTCACCTTATGTACTCAAAGATCCAAAATTTAAATGGAAGAAGTGCATTGGGGACACTGAGTGCATTTGATAAAGCTAAGTTCCTTCATAATATGAGTAGGCAGCGTCCCCTGAATTACACAGCCAACTTTTCTTCATATAAATCAGGAACTGCAACATCTTCTCTCATGACACCAGCATAATGATCACCCACATCTGCCCCAGCTTGAGCAAATAGTTCCACCACTGCTGGCAGCTTCCCATAGTAACTCTTTAAGCCATGAACAAGTGGCTCACCACCATGCCCCTCTTGAACATGCCACACGTACACTGGAGGAACTAAATTGTCAACTGTTGCCTCCTGCCATGCATGTTGCCCGTCCCTCATCTGGTGCTTGAAAGCTTCACAATTTCCCACCCTATGACCTTTAGGCCCCACTTGAACCTCAGAACAATAACCACAAGTTTGAAAGCATACTTCTCCATAAGTTTTGATGCTCCTAATTGCACTTTTTCCCATGCCTTCATGCCTCGAACAGCAAATGCTGCATATGGGCTAGCAACCTATCAGCTTCTTTGCTACTATGATTAATGTCCAGTAAGTAAAAGACAAAGAGGTCATTGATAATGATTTGGTAACAAAATATTCCAGGATTATTCAAAAACAACTTTGTAATTCGAATAAGAACACTTCACACCAAAGATGACACCCTCCCCCAATTTTATGAGTTATATGCTGATGAAACAAATAGTAAATATTTTACCACTCAGCAAAAATTTGTTAAGAAGAACACGAACCTTGTACGTCACCAGAATGCAAGTCCATAAATTCGTCATCTTTACTCATATTCTTTTTCTTATCCCAAAACCCAAATGTGTTAATATCTTTGCCAGGTGAATCATTTTTGGTAAACCTCCTCTCAAAATCTATAACTTTACCAGCAAGACTGTAAACAGGACAGGCCCTTTCCCTTGTAGGATACACTGGTATGTCAACACCTGCTTGAATGCACAATTCTACAATTGCAGGAATGCAGTCTACTTGAAGCCGTTCGTTATGAGAAACAGCTCTACCGATCCGATCATAAAGGTGAAATGATTCTACAAGAGGCAAAACATGCCCCATATCCCCTCTTTCCCATGTATGCTCTTTATTTTTTCGGCTCCCTGCGACATTGCATGTCCTAATTTGGTGTGGTGTATGACCAACATGGACCTCTCCACACAAGCTGCATACAACAGATTGCACATCTCACAACAGATTCTTAAGAAAGGAAAAAAAGGGGGGGGGGGGGCAACTCAGGTAATAAGATAGCCAAACCAAACAAAAACATTCCCCATTGGTATTGATAGTTATGCCACTTCCAATTCAACTAACCAAGGAGAAAAGAGAACCAAATTATCGGACCAATGTTCATGCATTGTTTCTTAGAATTGTGACTTCCAAAATATTCTGTCATCTATATTTCCAAAAGGTTATACCAACTCGCACAATCGTTACATTCAAAGGTTATAACCTAGCAATCGATCCATGCCAATGGACTGAATATAAAAATGTTGCATTGTCAGATTCATTTTATCATGGATCTATTAAGAAGCAATGTTCTATGTCTTGAACTAAAAACCTCAACAAATACAATTGCTATAAATATATACTCAAATTTCCCGTAACCTCAAGCATGTTTTGCAGGAATACCATCTAGCAAAAGGCACACACTTAAACCAGAAATTTAGAAAAATCAGTCTTTTAAAATTTACCTGCAAGTATAAATAGCAAAGCTCTTGACAACCCTTGAGGCACAACAGTAGAGCTCGGCTCGGGCAGTATACACATCATGAGCAACTGAAACTAAACCCTTGATCAAAATCCCATTTTCAGGAGGTGGTAGAATAACCTCTTGAACCTTCTGCCTCTCTTTCCTCCTCAACATAGCTTCACGCTTGAGGTCATTAACGCTCGTCACCAACGGCTTCCTCTCACACTTCTTAAGCTTTGTTGGCAGCTCAGTGCAGATTGACCGAGTTGAATAACCACCACGGGAATGCTTGTCAATGCCAATCAAGTTTTGAGCAGATCTTTCTGCAATTATATTAAGCAAGTTTGCGAGGTTTCTATAACTCGTGCAGGCAACATTGCGGGTCATGAGAACTAATCCATATCTGGAATGAATAAAATGAAAAGGTCATCTATATAATGTATCAAAATTAAACATCACTGTTAACCATTCAGATGGATGAAAACCAACTTAGAAATTCGGCTACTTGAATTATCCGGTTTTTGCATTAGATACATTGAAATTGGCGTTCCCACATCACTCTTCAACCCAGTTTAACATCTTGGAACTACTGCATATTCTGGATAGCGGATTTGGAAGACAGAAAAATGCAACATTGCAACTAGAACGTTTAAGCAAACAGGTTGCATGCAATAATCATCTCACAAAAAAGGAACTAGAAAAACTCCGTTGAAGTAAAATGAAATAATTAGAACAACAATTTACGCTAAATAATGCATAGAAGAATTAAAAAAAACTGTGCGCGCTTTTCATTTTTGGCTTAATTCCATTAATTTCATCCACCAATAACCCAAAACTAATAACACGGAGCAAACTGGGTGCAAACGAAAAAAAAAAAAGGAAGCACAAAGCACCAGAAAAATAAAGGCCACGCTAGGTAGGGCTGAAAACCGGAAATGCGGTCCGGTTTTCGGACCGCAATCCGGTCCGGACCGCATTTCCGGTTTCTTCATATTAAAGGACCGGACCGGACCACTTATAAGTGGTCCGGTCCGGTTTTATGAAATGCGGTCCGGTCTGGACCACTTTTTTAAGTGGTCCAGACCGGATTAATTTTTTTTTTTAAAAAAATAAAAAATCTCGAAATCTGGTGACTGTCGTATTTAATTTTTTTTTTAAAAAAAAAATTTAAAAATATTGATTTGACTGCGCAGTGCACGCACAGTCGCACACTGCGCAGAGTGCACTGCGCAGTGCACTCTGCGCAATGCAGAGATAAAAATAAAAAAATTAAAAAAAAATTAAAAAATTTTATGAAATGCGGTCCGGTCCGGTCCGGACCGCATTTCAAAATTTTGTGACCCGGACCGGACCGCAAATTCGGTCCGGTTTTCCGGTCCGGTCCGGTCTGCGGTCCGGTTTTGTTCAGCCCTAACGCTAGGGGTGGGCAAAAAACCCGAGACCCGAATTTCCGACCCGATCGGGGCGGGTTTATCCGGGTTCAGGTTTAATTTTGAAAGGAACCGAATTTTCGGATTCAGTTCGGATATATTAATATACCCGACATTCGACCCGAACCGACCCGAAAACGAACGAAAAATACAAACAAACGTTTAATACCCTGTATTTTCTCCCCTTAGGTTAGCTGGTTAGGTCATTCGCGATTTCGACCCCCCCACCCCACCTCTGAGCCTCTCTTCCAAAATTCCCCCCCAGCTGCCAGCCGCCTCTTCACGCTCCGAACCGACTATCTCCCTCCGGCCACCGTGCTCCCCCTCTTGCCGCCGCGTCTCTGGCTTCTCTCATTCTCGCTTCTAATCTGGTTGTGGCATTTGAAATTCGTCGTCTTCGTCGGCCTATGTTTGGTTGCCGAGGAAGTGGGGGGGGTAATGGGAAGGAAATGAGGGGTTGGATTTTGAATGTTGCGTTGTTATTTTGTTTGGCTTTTAGGTACTGAGAGATCTGGATTTGAAATTTAGAACTTCGCTGACTTTACTCTGCAGCCAAACGTGGATGAACTGCAAGGGTAGAATGGGGGGAAGATTGATTATTGGCATGATAATATGATGTTCTTGTGGATTGCTAGGTGCATGGGTTTCCAAATATGCTAACGAAATGAAATCAAGTGGTTTGAATTTCGCTTTTGGTATCCGAAAGTCTTCGGGTCAGATCTGCTATGCTTTTTGCTGGATAATTACATGCTTTTCTCTCAGATCTGAGGGGTTGGATCTGTTCCAAATTGTGTGATTTATTCCTTACAAAAACAATAACCTTTAAGGTGCTTTTCTCTCTGAGTCTTTGATTTACAAGTAGAACAGAGGGATGAGGGCATTGAGGGGAGATCAAAAACAGATTTTAAGCAGAGGGTGAAACCTCTGTTAATTTAAAAAAAAAAAAACAGGCTGGGCTGAGCTTCTTGGGCCAAAGGGTGCAGGCTGACATCTGGGCAGGCAAGGTGCGGGCTGAGTTTTCAGTAGTTCAAGCAGGCAGTCCTGGTTTAAAAAAAAAATTAGATGTAAATATTTTTTGGGGAGCCAACTGGGGCAGTGGCCCCTATTCGCCCCCTTGCTCTCCGCCTGTGCGTGCGGGTTTGCCGTCTGTCATTTCAAACTTACTCTTTTTTTTTTGTAAACATTCTAAACGACAGCTGAATTTAATCGATCCTCAAACAAACTGTGGCCTAGTGGGCCTGTTGAACGACTCGAAGGACCCAATCATCCCAAAACGCAGTTCACCCCGGATCGGCTTAGCTCCCATTCCCTTCTATTCATGGTCTAGATTCAGCCACTTCATCTAAATCAGATCCAAGAGTTCACAACAAGCCACCTCAAACAATTTAGGCTTTGTCTGTTTTATTGTGTAATTAAACAACCACCAACAATGAAGGGAGAGTTTTTGGCCCATTAATATTTTGGGCCAATTCAGGCCCATCAAGCCTATATATTATTTTTTTTTCTAGGCAATTGGGTGGAAGGTTATATACCATGGACTCTCGAAGCTTCATTAATATTAGTAGGGATTAATGCGATTGATCAGAAGGAAAAACTCTCTATAAAGTGTATTCCTTACACAAATCAAGTTTCCACTTGAAGACATATTACAAACCATATATATCTTGAAACACACGGTTTTAATTCAAAGAAGTAAAACGTTATTACATTGAAACCTTCATAAGATCCAAGCTTGGCTATTGCAACCCTTATATATATCTGGGGTTACATTTTTTTTTGGTGGGTAGCTGTGGCTTAGTGTTCGGTTTTGGGCCTCTTCACAATCATCACGGTGCGGTGGGCATGATGGACACAGTAATCACTTACACTGCCTAAAACCGCCCCGCACAAAATTGCCAAAATTTCGATTGATGAACAAGTTACAAGACTATGGAGATGTTTTTTTGTCCAAAATTTTTAACAAAAAAAACATATTTCAAATTTTCTAACTTTTACACATATACTTCAAACTTTTCACAAACCCCAATAAACTTCAACATTCAAAAGATTTTTAAAATTTTAAGAATATTCTCCAAAATTTCGGTAAACAAACATACCCTATATATCGACAATAAATGTTATCCAAAACATTCTTCTTCTTTCTTTATGTAGAGGATTTACTTTGAAATTACTAAACCTTTGAATCTAAGGAACTCTACAAAATTTCCATTATATATATATATATATATATATACACACACACTTTAAAACTAGCTAAGAAATAATTTCCATATACATATATACCTTGATTTAATCTAGCCATTAAGATATATGCAGAATAGGTTGCATGGTTACAGTCTTAATAATTCCATATTTATTCCCAATTTCAAATGTTTGATGGATTAGTTGTAATTAATTAATGGGTTGAAGCTGGTAATTTCACTAGGAGAACTTGAGTATTTACAATAACATGCGATCTAATTACTATGAGTTAGAGAAGGGGGTTAGGATGGATAATATACCTTTTGATGGCTCCATAGCCATGACTGCCCACAACCAACATTGATGCCTGGTGTTTTTCCACAACCTCACAGAGGATGTTCTTAGCATCTCCTTGCATCACTTCTACCATGACATTATTTGCCTGCACACGGCCATCTGAAACATTCAGCCACATATATATGCAATGGCAAATATTGAAAGGGCATCATGAGGTCAATATAGCTCGTATATGAGTTCAAGCTGCCCTCCTTCAATGAGTGGAGCCAAACAACCTACATTTTTGTGTCTTGAATGACTATCACATATAGAAAACACTTTGCATGATCTATAATTAATGCCAACAGAAACCAATTAACTATATATTATATATGTTCAATTAGAACCATCGATCGAATTCAACTACGCGATGAAATGGAACTGCCAATATAGTGCACATTAAAGCTCCTACCTACAGCTATCATGTGTATAAGAGTTAAAGATCATACAACACTAGACGAGTACATATGCATGAATATTACCAATTCACTCCCGCCCATTTCTTCAGCCTTCTTCGCAATGCGAGCAGCTATCTTTTTCATGTCTGCCTCTGTATACGGTAGAATTCCAGAGCCTACTACAAGATCGATCAAAATCATACAATTTCAGCTAATAATCAATTATACAAAGCGGAATTGATTTCATGATCACTATAATATTAATGCAACCATCGAACCAAAACTCCAAAAGACAATTCGGCTTCTTGGCATAATATATATATATACGTGCACTGTGTCGAATAATATATAATATGCATGTACAAGGCCGATCGATTATAAACAGACAGATGATCATGTCGCGTATAAGTGTGTTTGTGTTATATATATATATTTGCGGGATACCGAGAGTTACATATATATTATCAATATGTGTTGCCTAGCTAGTCTACTCAGATGATCGGATACCGGCTGGTACGACTGCGGGAAGGGAGGGTTTGGCGTGAACAAGGACAAGCCTGTAGATAGGGTTTGAGGCAAAGGGAGAGAAGAAGTGGTTCAAAATCCAATCCAGAGCATATATGCTGTGTTCGCTGTCATCAAAACCAGCCACTATCACTTGCTTCTCGGAGGTCGCCATATATAGGAACTGATCAAGTACTGATCATTTGTTCTTTTTGGAGAGGGCTTGTTATAATCTGTCAAGAAGAAGATGCAGGGAAGCAATGTGCATTAAAGACTAGGACTCAGACTTGGTTTATATACAAGAAATTAAGAATACTCCTATGCTAATTGGAAAAGTCTCAGGAATTAAAATTTATAAATAGTCAAGCTGTACTCCAAAGAGTGGCTTCTGTGGGCGTACGTACGTAGTTGCATCCACTTCAATTATGATCTAAAGCAATTCCCGTACATATTATATTCTTATATATCAAGGCGTCTTATACTCACGAGAATTGCTCTCTACTCGATCGACTCGATGATCAGTAGTTGTTATTGTCTCGATTATTTTATATTTTGTTTTAAAGTTGAAAAGTTAAGTACCCCTTTTCTCTTTCTGATATCCTTTCAAGAATACTAAAAGATGCTAGCTGTTTTATATATATATATGTCATTATCTTGCATGCTTAAACTATACCACTCCGAAGATTAATTACTGCCAAACAATTAATGCATTTGAAGCACTATAGCTAGAAAATAACAAATATAACAACTATTTCTTACTAATCTTTATTAGAGTTAATTATTCAAAAATAGATAATTTTTAAAATTTATATTATAGAGGTAATCAACTCTGTTGGCTTGATTCTTTTTCTTTAATTAATTAGCAAATATATTATCTCATTTCTACGTGTATCGATCCTATAAACGTTAATGCTAGGTAGACATGAAATGGTTGCACCAAAAGTTGATGAGTTTCTTTAGGCCAAATAGAGAAATGAAGAGGTCTCTAGCACTTCAGAAGATAAAAGATTATTTTCCTCAATACAGCTAGCTGAAATAGTACTCTATTTAATTGGGTTGACAAATTGAGAAACGAAAAATTATAAAGTGGGCGTGAAATTCGACGAGTATATATATATGAATTGGTTAGCTTGATCTACGTGGAGAGAAGTTATAGCATTTATAGTCAAAAGTTTACCTTTTTGTTTTTTAGCAAATTGACCATTTGGTTACTAGTGCATTACACAATTTAGTTATTATATTTCATTTTTTTATTATATGGTTACTGAAAATATATAGTTATAACGATGAGATTCTTCTGTCAAATTTTCGTTAATTTTTAACCGGAATAGCGGTCGACAGCGTTCTATTATGTTAAAAATTAACGAAAGTTTGACAGAATGACTAAATTGTCACAACTATATATTCTCAGTGACCATATAGTAAAAAAATGAAACATAGTAACTAAATCGTCAGTGTGCTATAAACCTAGTGATTAAATTACTAATTTCCCTATTTTTTTTCTTGACAATTTAGTTATTATATTTCATTTTTTTATTATATGGTTATTGAAAATATATAGTTATAACGATTTGATCCTTCTGTCAAATTTTCGTTATTTTTTAACCGGAATAGCGGTCGACAGCGTTCTATTATGTTAAAAATTAACGAAAGTTTGACGGAATGACTAAATTGTAACAACTATATATTCTCAGTGACCATATAGTAAAAAAATGAAACATAGTAACTAAATCGTCAGTGTGCTATAAACCTAGTGATTAAATTGCTAATTTCCCTTTTTTTTTCCAAGGCTTGCAACAAAACCAAAAGAAAAGAAATCGGCGGCAAACATCGTTATCTATATATCAAGCTCGTCTGCTCTTGTTTGTCGTGTACAGCTGGCCGGGGCTCGTAGTTTTGTCGAATCTGATATAATTCGTTGAAGCTCCTGCCCTTTGCTCTTATCCAACCCTGCTCTGACGTTGATCAACAAAATTGTCTAATGTTGATGGTTATCCAAACATTGAAAAGATTTAGAGGCATTGATGATCAGTAGTTGGAGTTTGGTATTAGTGATTAAATAATACACAAAAGGAAAGTAATTAAAGTGCTCATATGCACAATAACTCAATGATTAGAAATATTGACTTTAGACGACGGTATTCATACAAGTAATTCCTTGACTTAATTGATACTCGAGTTAGTTATGAGACCGGTTCAAGGGTTTGGAATTTGATACTGTGCTCCCAAGCTAGTAAGTGTGTGTTTTCAACTAGATATAACAAATTAAATTTTCTCCCGTTACTCAAAAATAATACAAATATTTACAAATGCATCAAATTCCCGGAATATAAACCTCTAAGTACCCATCATAAGCTGGTTTTAAATTGCCGGTGGATGAGTAACAAAGGGTAGGTGGTCTTACCCACCTGTTCCGCATGGTAGTGTGAGCCCTCGTACAAGGCAGTCTAGGAAGGTATGGCATGTATTGAAGATAGCTAAACACAAATCGAAATTATTTTCAATAAAATAATACAAACGAAGAAGAAAAAAGATCACAACAATTTTGTTTTGGGGGTAAATGTATAGTTTATAATAAAAGGATGTAGCTTCGAAAACTGCAATAAAATTAATTCTTATATTCCAAATAAAACTTGCAGAGATAAATTCGGACTACCAAGAAGACAAGAATATTTATCTTACATATTCCGTTTGTAATGCTGTACTCTTTGAAACTTATTACACTGCTAAGAATATTACTTTCGTAAGATGGCTTTTACTAAATTTATTTCAGAAGAAATAGTCACCTTAATCGGCCCGGATTAATTTTTTCACCCAACATAATTTTAAAAGTCACGACCTTTGAATTTGGAGATCTTAAAACCAAATCCCATTTGCCTAGAAGCTGGTGGACGAAGGATGCAGTAGTCTAGGCTAGCAGCTTTCACTAAACCTATTGGGAAACGGGCTGCAGATAATGGCGAATTGGGGGGGTAAATTCAGAGTAAATTACAAAAAATAGATGAGGGCGCCGCAAAAGCAACGTTGCATGCATATATCTGATATCTCCTTGTTCTGCGGAGTTGAGTTGAATATTACATGCCACAAATAGCGAGCGATCGTAGAAAACAAATTGAGAAAATCACATAATGTACAGACCATCAAATTTATTGATGAAACCACATGGTTGATTTAACTACGTACTATGCACGCTTATACATGTAAAGCAGGCATCGTGGCTTAGTGTTTGTGCTTGGGCTGCTTCACAATCATCACAGAGCAGTGAGCATGATGAGTACAGTAGTCACTGACACTGCCTAAAACAGCCCTGCATTAGAATTAAATACATCGTTAAAAAGATGCATGGATGAGCAACATATTCTTCCCACTGAAACTCTGCTAATGAATTCTTGCTCGCCGCAGGTCAGATTTTTAATGTTCCGGTCTTGAATATGAAATAGTATCACAGCTTAACTTCTTTACCATTCAGAAATCACGACAAAAATAATAGCAAACGTTTAGATCAATACCTTTTAATAGCTCCGTAGCCATGACTACCAACAACCAAAACGGAAGCATGGTATCTCTCGACAGCATCGCAGAGAACGTTCCTAGCATCTCCTTCCACAACCTCCAATGTCACATCATGCACCTGCATAGAACCAGAAATGTTTAAAAATGATGCATGGGCACTCTTAAGTTAATCAGGTTCCCTAAACTTCAGTAGCGAAGAAGGCAGGGCAAATGAGTTTCCAAGTGTAAGATAATAATCATAGGCAACTATTTTGTGAGGCGTTGGAGTTTGTGTGCCAAAATTTTGGCCTAATAAAATAACTACAAAATAATTTCTCTCTCCCCATCAAATTATCTCTTTCCACTATAATAAATATAAAAATTCATTCAAATTATTCTCTTCACTTTTTCACCGATTCTCATAATTTTGACACAAACACTAAATTCATCAAGATACATGTATGTGTGTACCTTGCAGCAAAGAAATCACACTATAATCACAATCACGAATGCCATTAATAGACCATCCACTACTCTCACTTGCTCATTGTCAATGCTGCCCCAGTTATTGCCTCCAATCATAGGCATCATACACAATTTGTATTAAAGCAAGTCAACTTCTTATCAAGTAGCACTTTTCTCCGGGCATGCTTTGTAAGCTTGAAACCAAGGTAGCAAATTCTGCTTGAGATGCTGATCGGTAGATTTCTGGTTTTTTATTCTCCAAGGAAAAGTAGATAACAATGGTTACATCTTGGCCTGAGTTGACTCGATCTGCATCTTTTTTTCATCTGCGCATGGATACTTCCCCTTCTGTTAAATACTTGTCTTCTGCTCAATCTTTCCTCCACTTACCCCCTTCCATACTATACTAGAAATATTTGCTTTACACATTCCGTGCCTTGAACTTGTGTGCATTTTGATTTCAGGAAAGGTATGTACAGTGTTTTCCACCTTCATTCTTTAGGATGACATATTATGGTGAACCCTATACTCTTGCACTCTGCTCTTCCCTCTAGGAGTGACTTCCTAGGTTGGCTCGATTCTCTGTTACTTGAATTTCAATCTTTCACTTTGAGCGGGAGAGGAATAAAAGCTGATTTGAGGATTAGTTTCCTAATTGTCAACCAGCCTTGTAAATTTCTCTAAGGAACCTTACTAATTCGATAGACATGGCAGCAATCTATTGCCATAACAATTAGCCTCCAAAATCAAATTTTGTCCAAACCAGAAAGAAAAATGAATTTAGCTTGCTTATTAGTGTTTGATCCATCCAAATCCAAATATACAACTGTTGTTCTTCCAAAGAAGGAAATCATCTCACAATATCCAGGTAGAGAATGAACAACAACCTAAACCCTCAGTCTTGATGTCTAAAAATGCTTTACAGTGACTCAAAAGCATTCAATTCCATTTTCTGGCCACAGCACCCAATCTTTGCTTGAATTTAGTGGTCTTCTTTTTCAGAACCATTTTATAAGTAATTTTTAGAACTTCACTGGATTCTGATTCTGTTTTCAAACTGGAATCTGTGTGGGATTAATTAGAACCTACTACGGGTGACAGGTGAAACTCTATCAGTGTGCATCAGCATATTCTAACTCCTCTTAAATTACCATTTGTCCAGAAACACAAATTATAGGAAAAGATAAGTTTAATACTTTAGTTGCACTGCTAACACTCCTCTCGTGTGTGGGGATCAGACACCTCTTTAGAAAGTAGGCCTATCACACGAGATATATGATCAAAATAGACGACAAAAAGTGGAGCTGATGTGCAAATTTAGGATTGGGATCCTAATATCATGTTAATTCACTAGAGGCCCCAAAAAAATTAAGTTTATGAAAAGAAGTAAATGGAATCAGTTCATTCATATTTCTATCAGAAGCAAGGTGCCCTACGAAATACTCCAAAATATGCATCTTGTGTGACTGTGTCCATATCCGTCAAACATATATGCCAAACGAGGTTAGCAAATCACTACTTGTTGTCTAACACTCCAATCAAACGAAATTAAAAGACTATCCCACAGAAAGAAGAAAATAGTTACAGATCTACTAGTGCAAAATTCCTTGGCCTTCTCGATGACCCGAGCAGCGATCTTCTTCAGATCGGCCTCCACCATCGGAAAAACTTCCGCCGCTCCTACAGTGTCCATCAGAATAACAACTCTGCTTGTCAGTCAAATTAAGCACGTAAAGGAATTTATCACATAAACATTAAGCACAAAAACAGAACATAATTTTTCCACATTAACAAATTGACTTCTATCGAGGCAACGATTTTTCTTTCCAAATTACCAAAAGTTCCTAACGACAAACGATTAACATGAATTCAAGAATTCCGAAGACTCGTAGGTGAGTGGTTACCAGGACCGGCGAGGCCGATGGCGGAGGAAGGAGTGGCTTTAGCGTGGACGATGACGATCCTAAAAGGATGCAGGTTGGGGACGGATGGGGAGAAGAAGTGGTCGAGAGTCCACTCCAGCGTGTAGGTGCTATGTTCGCTGTCGTCGATCCCCACCACCATCACCTGCTTCTCTTCAGTGGCCATTTGGAATCTAACAGGGCTTTATTTTGTTCTTATCGTGGTGTTCAGCGAATGGACTATGGAAGATGCTAGTGGTGGACGATGGCCGACGGGCAATTTCGACTCTATAAAGAAGGAAGAAGAGACGGAAATAATATGACTTGCGGTAGACAGACCCGTAGGCGAGCACGCAATTTGCTTGCAATATATTCTATACTATTTAATATCTGTTTATATAAAAAAATTCGTATGAAGCTTATCATAAAGTCGATATTTATATATGAATTCTAGGTAAAGTTGAGATAGAGATATAGAGACGAATCCACAGATTAAAGAATACGGCATCATTGTTTTCTTCTCACCACCATATGTGGTCTTTCCACGCGATTCTGACCATGCTTCTAGTTCCTAGTGGGTGCATGCCAAAGGCTGTTTGCCACCTCAGCTTCGAATCAGCATCTTTAACTAGTGGTTTCTTTTGTTCTTTTGCGTTTTGTGTTTTCCAGGGGTGGTCTTCTCCAAAACTAGCGAATCTCGAATCCGACGAGAAAAGAAGCAATTATCCACCACTGCTTTAATAAGCCAAAGCATGAACTTTAACCAGTTTTGGAAAAGTCTGAAAGCATTGAATTAAGCACCTGTCTAGTCGGATTTCTGTCTAGTAAATCTCTTTCTATTGGAAAAGGTACCCCATCAATCAATCGTAGATGGTTGCGTGTCTACTCTCACGTCTAAATTGGTATTTTCCTGCTCCCACCCTTCGTGTTTTTTTTTCCTAAATAAAAGATAGCGTAACCAAAGATGTACATAGGAATACAAAGAAATGGAAAAATGCCCTTATAAATTTGTGTTGTAATATTTTTTGTATAGGAATATGTGTTGGTATTTGGTTTAGTGAAAAGGTGAAGAGAGAGATAATTTTTTATATTTTTGATAGGAGAGAGAGATTATATTGGATTATTTTATTAGGAGTGAGATAATATTTTGGGGAAAATTATGTTGGCAAACGCAGCATAAGTTAGCCGAGGCTACCTATTGAACAACTCGATGGGCAAGCACACTAGCTTCACGCTTAACATGACAAAACTCCCACAAAACTCTAAACCTGAAAATCCTATGAATAGCAGCAACCACAGAAGAAATTGGCCAAGGGGCGTCATTCGCACTGTTGTTAATAGCATCAATAACCAGCAAGGAATCGCCTTCCAAAGTAATATGTTGCATAGGAAAAAAGAATGTCTCCTGGGTAGCCATCAAGGCTGCCCCTGCCTCGCCCACAAGAGGACCGCTAGGAGAAAACCTCTCTGTAAAAACAGAGAGGATATGCCCATCAGAGTCGCAACAGATTGCAATAGCAAAGGCAAAAGATTTACTGATGGCCACAACGAAATTTATCTTCCAAGAAACCTTAGGAGGGGGTTGCCACACCGAAATATTATGAATTGAAGAATCCTTCCAGGCCTCAATGTGCTCCACGTAGCGAGATCTGACAGAGTGTAAAAGAGCCCAAATATTCAAGTCCCCACCCTTCGTCTTCAACTCTTGAGATAGTGCACATCTTTATATAGGGGTGAGTACGGCAGATGGAACCGGAACGGAAATTCGGATTCCTTTACTGAACCTAAAGTCCAGTTGCTTTGACACAAAATACTTTTTAACGAAAAATGAGATATAACGAGGGATCCTAGCCGAAGTTTTTTTTTTTAAAAAAAACCTACAAAAATCAAAGTTGTTACAATGTATGACTGAAAACCAATTAATTTCAACTTTTGTTGAATTTTTTTTTCCATTTCTATTGTTCATCATGTTATGTTTTTCCTGTAATCCCCAATATCCAAACAATACATGTGTGACCTCAAAAATTGACACATACAGTCATAAAAAATTTGTGCACAAGGTGGTGGAACAAGCTTGAAAATAGCAGAATGCAGTATAACTGCTCTGCTAACAAAAACGAAGGAGAGTTTTACATAAGATATTAATAATTAGAAAGAATGAAATCTGGAGTTCCACGAAAGGAGATGCACAAAAAAGAACTACAACAAATTAAAATCTCCAAATCAAATTAACAAACTCTAAAGTAATTTAAAGACTAAATACAACATTTACAAAACTAAAATTAACAAACTCCACCTTAAGAGAGAGATGGTGAAGCGATACGGCCATCAAACTTAACTGATGGCAACAACCCCTGAGAGAGAGAGGGAGAGAGATTTCGGGACGGACGGACGGAAGATGCACAACAGAGGGTGGGAGTTGGGCGTTGGTGGCTGAGACAGTGGGACGAACCTAGAATGGGTGGTTGAATAGGTTCTAAAACTTTCAGTCCCTTTTTAAATCTAAAACTAACAGTTGCGCAATCTCACAGATACAATAAGCAAATTTCAAGAGTGATCTAGCAGCAGTATATGACGCGAAATTGATAACTCAATATGGACATGTTACAACATGATAGACTAAATAACAACCCAAGCGGAGGGTGAATTGAGTTTTAATAAAAATTAAAACTTTTAAGAAAAGTTAAGAAATATAACCGAAGGATGTAAACAATCACAAAGAAAGATATGAAACAAGCAACAAGGAGAGATAGAGTTACAGAGACGACACCGTGTTTTTAGGTTGTTCAACCAATTCTTGCCTACGTCCACCCCAAGGCTATTGACTTCCTTGGGCTTCCTCACTATCCTTCAAATAGTAAATACACCTTAGCTTTACTGGTGCTAAGGAACCTTTACAAAGCGTTTTTCGAGCTCACGCTTTAATTCTCTTCAAAAATCCCAAAACCTAAAGGATTTCTTCTACCCACACGAGTATGACCCAGTGTTTACCCAACACTCAAGAGATTTATAACGGATGGGTACAAATGAATATCAATGAATGACTCTCAAAGCTGAATATACAAGTGTAAAGCACAAAAGAGAGCAAGAAGACAAAGATCTCAGTAGAAAGCTGAAGTTTTGCAAGGAAGTTGCAAGCTTTCTTGGTAGGTGCAGTCTTCTCTATTCTTCAAAACTCTTTCTCTCTCTAGAAGTTGGGTCAAATAAATAATTGCAAAATGTTCATGCGGTGAACGTTGTCTCTTTCTCCTTAACTCTTGTATTTAAATCTTCTTTGACTTCAACGGTCATCAAGGCTAGCAAAAAAGACCGTTGGAGAGGCGCTCACGTCATATAGAAATGATTTGAAGGTTCTGACAAATTTTCAAATTTTTTATTCCCGTGGGATGTGTTGACACATCAAAAAATAAATTGGAGTTGGGCTCTCGAGAATCAGTGTTATGTCTCGACACTTTGTCTTCTATATGTCGACACCTAGATTTCAGGATTAAGGCAACTCAAGAGGGGGGTGAATTGATTTTCTAAAACTTTTCGCTATTGACCCCCAAAGACGTGTTTGCTAGTAAATACTACTTTAGCACAAGTATATAAATATGCAACAAGTATAAATATGTGTTAAAAGTAAAGAGAAGGTAAGAGAAAACAAACACTTGATTTTTAGGTGGTTCGGCAAACCCGCCTACATCCACCTCTCAAGCTCCTTCACCGAGCCTTGAGGTTTTCCACTATTCTCTAATAACTTTGCACACTAGCTTCCGGGTGCTAGAGAACCGAACAAGTGTTTTCTCCCGGGCTCAACACTCAAACCCACCCAAGTAGTTTTTCTGGCTCACCACTTACAACCTCACCAAGCTTGAGATATACACTCTTAAAGCTTCTTCTTTATTGAAAAACCTCACTAAAGGAAACACCTATTTTGGATTATAAGATACAAGGATAAACTCTCTCAAAGAGTGGATAAGAAGATTGAAAGCTCTATCTCTTTTGATTCACACAATGACAATGATGTGAAAGTGTAATTTGCGTGAATGATATGAGAAATATGAAATAGGAAGGTTTAGAATATTTCTCAAGCTATACAAATGATATGTGGTCATTGGTTCTACATTTTTTATGTTATGTATGTGTATTTATAGGCCACATATGAAAACTAACCGTTTATAGCCGTTAGAGGTCGATTTGACAATTTTATAGTTTTACCGGTCGACCGCTTCATGTACCAGTCGACCGGTTCAAGCAGTCGTTGTCCAACGGACATAAATTTGAATGTTGTCAACATCATCCGTTTCATGTAACGGTCGACCGCTACACATAATTTCATAGACCGGTTCATTTAAAACCATGTTTTTAACCACTTTTAAACACCCAATTTAAAAGATTTATTTCACATAAGTTTATGAAAGGTTTGAGAGTTTGTTTGGGCTGTTTTGAAACCTTTAAAAACATTTTAATCTTTCAAACAAAAGGTAAAAAGGTTTATGCACGTTTTGAAATATATGTAAGTGTGATTCATAATCCTTGTCAAAAGTGAAACAAAGAGTTACAAGGATGATACTCTAACGTCTTGAATCTTCAATTTGAGCTCCTTGAATCTTTACTTTGAGCTCCTTGCATCTTCTTGTTCTTCTTTCTTCAAGACTTTGACTCTTTCCTCAAATCGTCTTGTCTTTGAAGATGTCCATTTTATAAACTCAATCTATTTATTGAAATCATCAAAATCTCGATTGTGCACAAAAGCCAACAAGAAAAACCTCAATCCTTTTGAAATACACACTACAAGAAAAAATACTTTGGGTGACAAATAAAGTATTAATTTCGTCAGCTAAGGTTTTGGGTGAAAAAAGCAGGTTGTCACCCGGGTTTGTCACCTAAAGCCCCGTCCGCCAATGTTTTAGGTGACGATTTTCGTGTTCTATCACTCAAAATCATTCGGACGGATTATTAAGTCGTCTGAACGGTTTGTTGTCATACTTATGAAATTCAAAATCGTCCTGCACAGTACAATCTATCTGTTCACATGAGCTGTGCGAACGTTCTCTATATACGTTTGCACAGCTCATGCCAACGATTAATCCAATGTGACGAAATACATTTTGTCATGCAATAAACGTCAGCACCGTTGTCTATTAACGTCCGAACGATGATGTAAATATGTCCGGACGCATTGGTGAAGACGTTTGCACTGTTGTTTCATTATCACGAAAATATTTTTGTCATCTGAAAAAGTAGTTCGAACATGTGAGTCTAAATAACAACCCAAGAGGGGGTTGAATTGGGTTTTTCAAATACTAATAACTTTTTTAGTAAATATGCAGATCTGAAAACTACCACTCTTTAACAAATAAGAATGTTGATCTAAAAGTGTCTAATGTTATGTCAAATATAAGCAATTAATAATAAAGCATAAAACTCTACAAGTATGAATATGAAACGAATAATAAACGAGATAGAGTTAGAGAGACAACACCACAATTCTCCAAATAGCAAATACACCTTAGCTTCCCTGGTGCTAAGAAACATTTACAAAGTGTTTTTCGAGCTTACACTTCAACTCACTCTCACAAATCCTCAACACCTAGAGGATTTCTTCTACTCTCACAAGTAGGACCGAGTGTTTTCTCAACACTCAAATGTTTTACAATTAATGGGTACAATAAGGAATGACTATCTTAGCCGAATATGCAATTGTAAATCTCACCACATGTAGAATGACTCTCTAAGCCAAATTAGCAAATGAAAAGCTTAATAGAGTATAAGAAGATTGGATTCTAAAAGGAAATCTAGAGTTTGGAAGGTGTGAGCACAAGTCTTTTTGGTAGATACGGTTTTCCCTCTTCTTCAAAACACTTTCTCTCTCAAGAAGCTAGGTAGGGCAAATAGAACTTGCAAGTGTGTTGTCACTTCTTCAAGAAATCTCTCTCTTTTGAGGATAGGTCGTCAATGATGAGCAATAGAAGAGTATTGAACAATGAGAGCTTTGATCTTGGAAGAATCAACAAATGGAAACTTTGGATCTTTCTTGTTTTCTCTCTCTCTATTGGAGGCATATTTTGAATAATTATGCAAGTCTCCCTCTTCTTCAAAAAATTTCTCTCCCTTTGAAAGCTGGGTTGTCAATGATGAGCAAGAGGAGAAGATTTGACAATGAGAGCTCCGAACTTGAAGGAATCAGCAAAATGGATTTCTTTGGATCTTTGATTTCTCTCTCTAGTTATTGCGATTTTTTATCGAGACTTTTTTGGAACACTTTGAACAATCTGGCGTTGTTCCAGGATTTCTGCAAATTCGCAGTATGTGTCGACACGTGGTTATGTGCTGACACATTAAAAAAAATTCTGAAATTTTGCTCTAAGGAGACAGTGCAATTTGTCGACACATTGGTGGTATGTGCTGACACATTAAAATGGTCTGAAAATCTTGTCTCGGGTGTTAGTGCAATGTGTCGACACCATGAATTCAGCATTCTGGAGTAAGTGCAATGTGTCTACACTTATAAGTGCTGGAGAGTTTTTCATCAACTTGAAAGTGTTCAATCCATTCCAAAACTTCTTTAAACACTTACAATATAAAAAATTGATCTTATCAATTTATGTAATGGTGTTCAAGTGCACTTAGAAATATTTTAGTGAGTGAAACACCAATCCTTTTGAAATAAAATTTGGAAATTGTGGATTGACAATGTAAAATCTTAAAGTTTTTGAAAGTTAGAATATTTTGTTATCATCAAAATCATTTATGGATTGTTTGTAAAACAACCATTGGGCTAACAGAACATTTCTAAGTGCACTTGAAGTTTGGAGTGCAAGTCGTAGCATCCGTCTTCAAGGCCTCCGCACGAACGGACATAAAATGTAGGATGACATATCAACTGCTAGCCCCCGAACAACGACCATGTACAATAACTCCGCCCGGCTATAAGACAACTTCGTAGTGTGCTTTCTTGGGTCGAGGGCGGCGCATAAGATCAGGTGCATGATCTGCCAAATAGGACGCAGCTGCCCGTGTACCATATAAGCTCCGTCCAAAGTCGTTGTATCAGCACCCAGCATGGTCCGGAATACCTCGTCCTTACTAAGCCGGCTCTCCATGCTCATTGGCAGGTTTGGGAATGTTTTCAAATCTTGTTCGTACCCTAAAAATTTAGTCAACTCATCTGGCGAGAATACGATCGGAACATTACGGACTGTGACCTCTATACTAGGCTCCTCGATGTCCGTCACCCGCAAAATGACACAATAGAACTCTCGCACCAGGTTCTTCGATGCATACCTGATCCTATGAATTAGTGGAAGCCAACCAATCTCCTCTACCACCTCCTGAAGCGTCCGGCCCTCAAAAATGACATCGTAAAAATCTGTCAACTTTATGTCTCGCTCCACAACAATCGAGTGCGACATGATAATCATTATATGTTGGTCCAACGACAAAGTGAAGCCGGAAGATTGCTTCATATCAACTTGTCTGCTCGTACGTGCACGCTTGCTTATTTTTAAAATATGCAAAAACACCGTTCGCAATGTTAGAAAGGCGTCCGAACCATAAAAAACGTCCAAACCAGAAGTTCAAAATGTCAATACGTCTGGACAGTCTAATAATATCGTCCGAGCTGAATTAATTTCAATGTTAAAATGTCCGGACTGAATTCAAAACGACAATGTATCACGTAGCGATGCTAAGTGTGTTTGAACATAAATAAAACAGTCTGGACGCCCTCAACATTGTGTCCGGACAAACAATAAACGACAATGCGTTCCTCCGAACGGCATTCGAAAAAGGTCGGACGT
The DNA here is from genome assembly GCA_963930655.1 of Myrica gale. Lineage (NCBI taxonomy): Eukaryota > Viridiplantae > Streptophyta > Magnoliopsida > Fagales > Myricaceae > Myrica > Myrica gale. The sequence continues at coordinate 13,186,247 of OZ005610.1, read as the reverse complement.
TAAACATTAACGTTCGGGCACTAACGTAAAGCTCAGCCATGACAGCGTGCCTCCACCATTACACACGCCAAAAACAAAACCAAAACACAAACTATCATACTCAAAAAAAATGCTAACAATTAACACAATCAATTTCTACGTAAAAATCAATCAAAAACACAATGTACAATGCAAAAAATGGAATTGGAAATCTATATGTAAAACCATTTAAAAAAAATTACGGCTAAATCATGTTAAAAGTAAACAAAAATACCATAACGAGATTAGAGCGTCGAAAGAGTGATATTAGGCCAAGATTTGAGAGGTATGAGATTTTGAAGAGATGAATGATTTGTTATAAAAATATCGAACTGTTCGGCTTATTTCAAAACTCGTCTTCCTGTCTCGACCCTATACTAACAGTCCGGACAATTAGTTTACACACATGGCCCAATCAACGTAGGCGTATTGAATGCCAAAATTTAAACCTTTTAAAATGGTTCGGCACACTCAATACGTCTGGACGTGTTTTAGACGTTCGAACCTATTTACTTCTAAACCGTGCAACATGGCACCGCACGTTTGGCTGACCCACACGTCCGAACACGTTCGGACATGCATAACTTTTTCCCACTATCTTGTAACGTAAACACATGTACACCATACGACGGTTACATAAACACATGTTCGTCATCCGTTCCTACGGTGTCGCCTAATGATAACAGTCAGCACCCTATACTAACTGGCCAGACAGTTAGTTTACACATGTATCACAATCAACGCACGCGTATTAAATACGAAAATTTAAACCGTTTAAAATGGTTCGGCACACTAAATACGTCTGCACGGCTTTTAGCCGTTCGAACTTATTTATTTCTAAACCCTGCGACGTGACACCACACGTTTGGCTGACCCACACGTCCTAACACGTTCAGACATGAACAACTGTTTTCCAATATCTTGTAATGTAAACACGTGTAAATCATGCAACGGTTACATAGGAGTCCGTACATGTTGCTCATCCGTTCCAACGGTGTCAAGTAATGATAACAGTCCGGACCCTATCCCTTTATGTTCGAACGCTTATTTTTTATGTAGTCCCGACGTTATGGTTGTTGTCCGAATGGGTTATTTGTTAATTTAATTAAGTGAAGATCATTAAATATGCCGATGGATTCAAAATGGATCTAGAACTGTACTCGTCCGGACTGGTTATTGTTCTAGACGTCTAGGAAAAAGAATCTGAATTAACCATCCGGACGACCTTTTGGGTTCTCTAGACGTGGTTGGAGAAATTCTGAATATTCTAATTGTCTTAGATAAGACTATTTGCAATTTGTCACCCAGCATAGAGTCCGGACGGTATTTATTTTTTTGCGACGATTTTTACCGTCACTCATTGGCAACTGGTGTTTGTCGTCACCCTTGAAATACGTTTGAATGCGTTTTTAGTGCTCCAGACGGTATTGTGGCTCCGGGATGATATTTGGTAACGAAATTAATATTTTGGCAGGAAAATACTACTTTATGTGACAAAATTTGGTTTGACACCCAGTTTTTGTGCACGAACCTCCTCATAATATCCATAAATGACTTTTTGATGGATTCCGAGTGACTAACTTACTTGACAGAAGACTGATCAGTTGACTTGGAAAATGGCTTGAGAGAGACGGATAGAGGGTTCCAAACCTCTTCTTGTGCCTGAGTGATTCCAGAGGAGATTGCTTTCAAGACTAGAACGGCATAGGAAAGATGTTTTCAAGTAATTTGTTTCAAAGAAAGATGATCAGGCGGGTAGCCTGGCTAACACAGCTATGGAAGTCCGACTCTTCCATGATTTTTTTTCCGGTATGCCGCTCCGCGAGTAAGGAGCGAATGAACATAAATCCAAGTCACCTAAAAGCTCATTTCTTGTAGTGACAACTTGGAAATTGTGGATTGACAAGATAAAATATAAAATCTTCAAAAACTTAGAAACTTTGTTATCATCAAAATCAAATATGATTTGTTTTACAAAAACAACCATGGGCTAACACAACAGTTTTTCAATGCAACGAAGTAACGTTAAACTTTCTTTCTTAATCCAAGAAACACACGAAAAACAATTTTAACAATAGCAAAGTTATCTATGTATACACAATCACACATAAAGACACCAAGATTGGTTACGAAGAGAAAAAGGCATTTGAAAGAATCTTTCAAGAGGAAAAACATTATTCAGGCTCGTAAGCCGATTTAAACGAATCCACTAGAATCTTCAAACTCGATACACGGTGATCTATAAACTACCCAACAACTCATTGCTAGTCTAAATCTACCGTTACCTTACGTGGAATAAAACATCCAGCTCTGCCTCTTGCAGGGAATGAGGAATTTCTCTTCCGTTTGAAGTTCTTGATTATGAAAACCAATTTTTCACAGCCAAGCCGACATTTTCCACACTCCACGTGCAATCAACTTCTCTTGGTAGATCTCCAGCTACCTCTGGAGTTTACCTTCTTAATCAAGGTTTATATTTGTGATCAAAAAAGAATCTGAGATAAAGGAGGAAGGAACAATCTCGCTGGATTCAATCTCAGTTCACACGTAACAAATTACAGAAGCATTAACAGAGAGAATATGTAGAAGAACACTATGGAATACATGTCTCTCAAGGATATTAATTCAACGTCTAAGAGAGAATGTGAGGAGATAATGGTTTTTATTTTCTGGAGGGTCGACAATGAAAGTTCTCACGAATATTCCAGAAATCTTAATTCTTGCGCGCTTCTGTTAAAACCGTTGTAACTATCTTTCGCAAGTTTTGATCAAACTATGAGTGAATTCTGATCGAACTTCGAGTGTTATAAAAACATCAAGGCACCAAATCCACGTTAGCAGACTATACGCAGACTTCAATCAATCATTCACATTAGACAATCACAAATGTGTTGAGACACTGGTCTTTAAGCAGGACTTGACAAATGCAAATCTCAGGAATTAATACAGACTCATCGTGAAGTATTTTCTCTAACTAGAATACATTAACAAGAACAAAATAAAAACATAAATATGCCGTGATTACATGTTCTCTTGTCTCCAACCACATTAAAAAGGACATAAAACTCCTATCTAATTATGTTTTTTTTTCTCTCCTTACTTTTCTGACTATGTTTGTGTAATCAATTATCTTTTATATATGAGGGCCAACTCATTTGTTCTCACTAATGGAATATTGTAGTTAATATCTTTATTTATTTAATTAAATTATCAATAACCCTAATAAACTACCACTCCAATATGTGCAGGTCATGCGTGAGGCAACCCATCTGACTTCACAGTCCAGTATGGTCGACCGACAACTCGCAATGAAAAGTTTGGAGGTTTATTGCAATTTATTATTTTCTCTTGGTAACTGATTGGATCAATTAAAACTTAGATTCGATAAATTTAAATAAAATCCTTAAGAAACAACAGTTATTAAATCCAACACAGATCAACCAAATTATTATAATCCAAATTCGAAAAAAAAATCCACAATTGATCATTTACTTAAAGGGAAACTTATATGAAAATTACTTGCAGTGTTGAGTGTTTGTGCTGAATGAAAATGATAAATAAAAACTAAATCGACATGTAAATATTGCAACATTTATCTTAGTACCAAGTTTGATAGTCTATTAGGCATTTGAAGATAATACTCTCCATACCCAGCCGAAACCTCAATAAATAGTTCAGAGGCCCAAATTAGAAACTGCTAATTATAGCTTGGTGCTGGACCACAGTCCACCAGTTCATTTTCTTTCGGAATGCTCAAACCCTAAAAACCCAGCCCAACATTTCAAGTCACCTCGTACCTTTTTTTAAGGGAAAATTAAAAATTATTGCCTAAGTTTCACTCGTTAAAAAAATAATTGCCTAGTTTTTAAAATTACAAAACGGTGTCTGAGGTGGTGTTTGTTTGTGAAAATTTTGGGGTGGTGAAAATGTTGAGTATTAGAGTTTGTGAAAAAAAAAAAAAAAATTTGTGAGAATTGATGAAAAGTGAGGAGAGAGAAGATTGAAGTGAATGTTATAATAATAAAAAATTATTTAATGTAAAAAAATTATTATAATATAATTTTTTATAATATCCCCTAAATGTTGGATGCTCAACAAATGCCCTGACTGTTTGCCCCCTTGAAAATAAGGGCTTCCATCCTAATTTGGTCACCTAGAATTAAGAGCGCACCGATCACGCGCCATAACAACCACGTGTTATTTAATTAAATTCTTACACATTGGCACTCCGAGTCGCGTTAGCACATAACCCTTGTAAAAACTGATGGCAATCCCATCAGTAGACACATTGATTTGAGTAGCCTGATTGACTAGCCTGAGCATTTCAATCATGAATCTGTTTGGCTTGCCAACAATTCATACGTGGCTTCTTTGATTACACGTACGGATCGGGGTGGCCACGCGATCACACATGGATGTTATGATGCGTGGCAGGTGCTCCCTTAGCTTTGGGTGACAAAGTTGGGATGTAAGCCGTTATTTTCAAAAGGGATCCGGATTCAGTTTAAACCGTACGGATCCAAATGCATACAGACATGCGGTCTGGATTAAATCTTACGAAACGGACGACTGAGAGGCTTCCACGTCATTTAATGAGGTCTCTCTATCATCGGCTCGGCTCTTTGCTAAGCGAGTCAGCGCGCGTTCAATACCCATTTTTTTGTCTCTACATCCGAACCGGCCAAACAGGACCGGACCGGTTTTGATCCAAACCGGTTGACTTTTTCGAAACCGGGTTGACAGGACCGGTAAACCGGTGTATTCCGGTCTGGTTCCGGTTTACCCTCATAAAAACCCGGGACCGGACCCGAGTATACCTCTCCAAACCGTCCCAAAATGGCATGGCCCAAACCGGCCCAGACCGGACCGGCTAAACAGGGGACAGGACTGGACCAAACCGGTCATATGACCGGTCCATCCGGTCTGGTCTATATGCTTTAAAAAATTTCTGGTTTGGCCGACCGAACCAGCCCGGACCGGATCTTGGACAGCCCTATCTGTACCGGTCGGACCACTATAATTTAGGTGCGACCACACCTCCGACCTCTGCGGCGCAAACACGCGTGTTCAGCCATTTTACTCCCAAACAACCCATTTGAAATCTTAAATCCCTACATTTTAGTTTTCCACCTATTTGAAAATTCCTCAAATCCCTCCCATTTCAAAATCCCTCAAATCCCTATCATTTCAAAATCCCTCAAATCACACCCCTTTTTAGTTTTCGTTTAAAGAGCTGAAGAAACTGCACATAGTGGGTCAAGGTGTGGTCGCTAGTTTTGTCTCTGTATCTGTCTCTCTATGGCATCTCGCTCGCTTTACTTACTGTAGAATTATAGGGAGATTTAATGTGATTGATCTGTCGGCAGTATTAGGGGCTAAGATTGAGAAGATATACAGCTAACAGATCGTATCTTCTTATCCCATGATTTTAGGGGATTTGGTAGTCTGTTACCAAATCTGTAGAGTTGTGTTTCCTTTTTTATAGTTTTATGTTTTAGGAAGTTTTTTTTCTTTCCTAGGTAAGTTGTAAATATCCCTGAAATAGATGAGGATTATCATCTATATATTGAGGGGATTGTAATCGTTCAATAAATTGCAAGAGTGAGTTTTTCCTTCTACATCAACATGGTATCAGAGCCATCTCTGAACCCTAATTCCCTCATATGACCAAATACGGGAAACGTGATTCAATTGCTACCGTTTCCCAAATCACTTCCAATCAGGAAGCCATGGCTTCCAGCAACAGTAGTGCAGATAGTAACCTCATGCCCATTACAGGACACAAACTGAATGGGAACAACAATCTCCAATGGTCCCAGTCCGTAATGATGTTCATATGCAGAAAGGGCAAAGACGATTACCTCAACGGAGTTGCTGCCAAACCGAACAAGAAGAATGAAAAGTTCAAAGTCTGGAATGCTGAAAATAATATGGTCATGTCATGGCTCATTAATTCCATGACAAATGACATTGGAGAAAATTTTCTTCTCTATGGAACAACAAAGGAGATTTGGGACGCTGCCAAGGAAACGTATTCTAACAATGAGAATACGTCGGAATTGTTCGAGGTGGAGAGTGCTTTCCATGACTTCCGCCAAGGAGAGTTAACTGTGACTCAGTACTTCAACACACTCAATCGCTACTGGCAGCAGCTGGACTTGTTCGAGGAGCACAATTGGAAATGTCCGGATGATGGAATCCTGTATAGACAGATTATTGAACGGAAAAGAATATACAAATTTCTGATTGGATTGAATAAGAATCTCGATGAAGTACGAGGAAGAATCGTAGGATCCAAACCACTACCAAATATCAGGGAAACATTTTCAGAAGTTCGGAGAGAGGAAAGTCGAAAGAAGATCATGATGGGCTCCCAAGATTCTGTGACAAATTCTGAGAGCTCCGCTCTTGCAGTTAGAGGAAATCCATCCAACAACAATGATCACAGACCAAAGAAAGGGCGATCCTGGTGTGATCATTGTCGACGTCCTGGTCACACCAAGGACATCTGTTGGAAGATTCACGGCAAACCTGCAGATTGGAAGCCTTCCCGGTTCGCCAATGATGCAGAAGGACGGGGAAACCTTGTCTCCATGGATGAAAAACCATCATCCGAACCCACTCCCTTCAGCAATGAACAGATGGAAGTCTTACAGAAATTGTTCCGCCAATCCTTGCCTGCACCTGCCCTCACTGTGATTGGATCCGATTCCTTAGCACAAAAAGGTAATTTTTTGAGTGCTCTAAATGTTAAAAAGGAAAAGCTAAGTCCGTGGATTATTGACTCAGGAGCATCTGATCATATGACTGGAGATAAGAAGTTTTTTTCCACTTACAACCCATGCTATAAAAATTTAACTGTGAGAATAGCCGATGGGTCACTCTCAAAGGTGGCTGGTACAGGTTCTGTTAGAGTTTCAGAGAACATCACTCTTGATTCAGTTCTCCTTGTGCCAAAATTAAATTGCAATTTACTGTCCATTAGTAAACTCACTCGGGATCTCAACTGTGTTACTAAATTTGGCTCCAACCTATGTGAATTTCAGGTCTTGGACTCGGGGAAGACGATTGGCAGTGCTAAGATGTGCTCTGGGCTCTATCTTCTAGAGGTAAATGATCCTCCTCAAGGAGCAACTCACCAATCCGATTGTTCAGTGTCCAGTAGTCCTATTTCTTTGTCTGTGAGTCGGTCTAATAATGATAGTGCAATTATGTTGTCGCACTATAGATTAGGTCATCCAAATTTCTTGTATCTTGAGAAGTTGTTTCCTTCATTATTCCATAATAAAAATCCCAATGAGTTTCAATGTGAGATCTGTCAACTCTCTAAACATATTCGCAATTCTTATCCTAACCGATCCTACAAAGCATCTCAACCTTTTTCCATGATTCATGGTGATGTATGGGGTCCTTCTAGGATAAAAAATGTTACTGGTTCCCGCTGGTTCATTTCATTTATTGATGATCACACTAGACTCACATGGGTATTCCTCATGAAAGAAAAATCAGAGGCAAACCAGATTTTTAAAACCTTCAACACCATGATCCAAACACAATTCCAAGGGAAAATCCAAATTCTAAAAACTGACAATGCCAAAGAGTATTTCAACTCCATTCTTAATGATTATCTATTGAGTCATGGTATAGTTCACCAAAGTTCCTGTGTCAACACTCCTCAGCAAAATGGTATTGCCGAAAGAAAAAACCGGCATCTTCTTGATGTTGCTCGCTCCCTAATGTTCTCTACCCATGTACCAAAAATCTTCTGGGGTGAAGCCATTCTCACTGCCGTATATCTCATAAATAGGATGCCCTCCCGTATTCTCAACTTCCAGACTCCTTGTCAGATTCTTCTTCAGTCCTTTCCCAATACTCGTCTAATCTCCACCATCCCATTCAAAGTTTTCGGGTGCTCAGCCTTTGTTCATGTCCATCAACAACATAGGGACAAACTTGATCCTAGAGCTCTTCAATGTATTTTTCTTGGGTACTCTCCAACTCAAAAAGGATATAAGTGCTACTCACCAGTCACTAAACAGTTCTATCACTCCATGGATGTCACCTTCTTTGAGCAACAACCTTATTTCCCCAAATCTGATATTCAGGGGCAGACCAATTTTATCCAGGAATACCAGCTTTGGAATATTGAAGAATCATCTCATTCTGACCAACCCTGCCCATCACTAAATCATGAATCCATTCCTCCTCAAAATCACTTCCTAGAATCATCTCATTCTCAAGATCAATCGCCTACTAATCCACCTCAAAATCTGGACACTATTCAATCAACAAAGAATGATGAGTTGCTTACCTACTCAAGGAGGAGAAAGAACCAAAAGGAGATGGAACAACAAGCATCTCTTGAGCAACCCCAAGAATCTGACCCAAGTCCTAGATCAAGTGAAGATCCATCAGGTAACTATAATCCCGAAACTAATGATGATAGTGACATCCTTATTGCTGTGAGAAAAGGTGTAAGATCATGCACAAAACACTCTATATACACATTTGTATCATATGAAGGACTGTCACCGAAGTTCAAAGCATTTGTTGCCAACCTCGACAACATCCAGGTTCCTAATAATATACAAGAAGCTCTCGGCACACCTGAGTGGAAATCAGCAGTGTATGAAGAAATTCATGCACTTGAAAAGAATGGAACTTGGGAAATCTCAAAATTACCAGCCGGAAAACGCCCAGTAGGCTGTAAATGGATCTTCACAGTCAAATATAATGAAGATGGGAGTGTTAATCGATTCAAGGCACGGCTGGTTGCAAAGGGATTCACCCAATCATATGGAATCGACTATGAGGAGACATTTGCCCCTGTAGCCAAGTTAAACACAGTTCAGGTTCTACTATCTTTGGCTGCAAATCTTGACTGGCCTCTCCACCAACTAGATGTCAAAAATGCCTTCCTAAATGGGGACACCTAGCTGAAGAAGTTTACATGGAAATTCCTCCAGGATTTGAGACACAAGCTACCCGCAACAAAGTTTGTAAACTTAGGAGATCTCTATATGGGCTCAAGCAATCTCCAAGAGCCTGGTTTGAAAGATTCACAAAGGTAGTCAAGAAACATGGCTACTCTCAATGTCAAACAGACCATACTCTATTTGTTAAACACTCTCCTGTAGGAAAGCTTGTTGTCCTCATTGTATATGTGGACGACATAATTCTAACAGAAGACTATGAAGAGGAAATCCGCACCATCAAAAGTTTTCTAGCTGCAGAGTTTGAGATCAAGGACCTTGGGAACCTCAAATACTTCTTAGGTATGGAGATTGCAAAGTCAAGAAAGGGAATCTCTGTCTCACAAAGAAAATATGTCCTGGATCTCTTAAAAGAGACTGGAATGCTCGTGTGTAAGCCAGCAGATACTCCCATGGATCCAACAACCAAACTAGGAGCTAAGGAAAATTGTGCACCCGTGGATAAAGGGAGATACCAAAGATTAGTGGGTAAGCTAATATACCTATCTCACACACGACCAGATATTGGTTTTTCTGTCAGCATGGTAAGTCAATTCATGAATAATCCAAATGAAGAACACATGGAGGCTGTGTATAGAATCCTGAGATACCTGAAACTAACACCAGGTAAAGGATTATTTTTTGAGAAGAACCAAAGAAGAGATATTGAAGTGTTTAGCGATGCAGATTGGGCAGGATCAGTACAAGACCGGAAATCAACTTCAGGGTACTGTACATATGTGTGGGGTAATCTGGTCACATGGAGAAGTAAGAAGCAATTAGTGGTGTCAAGGAGTAGTGCAAAAGCTGAATTCCGGGCAATGGCACACGGCATTTGTGAGGGAATATGGTTAAGAAGGGTGCTAAAGGAATTAAAGATTTCAGATGAAGAACCTATGAAAATTTTCTGTGATAATCAGTCAGCAATCAGCATTGCCAAAAATCCAGTACATCATGATAGAACAAAACATGTGGAAATTGATCGACATTTCATAAAGGAGAAGATAGAGGAAGGAATAATCAAGATGTTGTACGTGCCTACATGTCTTCAAACAGCTGACATTCTTACCAAGGCTCTACCGAGAAAAGTGTTTGATGATCTAAGTTCCAAGCTGGGGTTAATAAATATTTACCGCCCAGCTTGAGGGGGAGTGTAGAATTATAGGGAGATTTAATGTGATTGATCTGTCGGCAGTATTAGGGGCTAAGATTGAGAAGATATACAGCTAACAGATCGTATCTTCTTATCCCATGATTTTAGGGGATTTGGTAGTCTGTCACCAAATCTGTAGAGTTGTGTTTCCTTTTTTATAGTTTTATGTTTTAGGAAGTTTTTTTCTTTCCTAGGTAAGTTGTAAATATCCCTGAAATAGATAAGGATTATCATCTATATATTGAGGGGATTGTAATCGTTCAATAAATTGCAAGAGTGAGCTTTTCCTTCTACATCAACACTTACATTTTTTATTTGATTTTTTGTTTTCTGTTAGGTTCCGATCTTCTTGTCAAAAAAGTGGGGATTTTGAGTTGTTGTAGTGGCCACATTAACAGTAAGCCCTCTATAATGTTTGTTTCCTTTGCACTAGAAATTGCTGATTGTTGGAGTCAAATTTTGGCGTTGCTTTTATCTCATTTATCTATTTCATATTGACATTGTTCTAGCTGCATACATGATTGGGGCTGTAATGTTCATCGTTTCCGGTGAAAACTTGTACATATTGTTTAACTTTTAGTTTGATAAGTATTAATTTTTGTTGCTCTTCTAAATGGCATGGGGCAGAGTCTATTTTTGTGGCACGGGATGATACCTTTTTTGTTCAACAGGGATGGATGCACCACGATTAACCACTCCCTGCAGTTTGAAGGTTTAAGAGATTTTAATGAGAGAAATATGAAAGATACTTCTGTATTTTCTAATGTTTTCATTTCATAATTATGAAATATTTTGGAGAAGAGAGTACCCATAATTGACAGATTCAAAATTGCCTTCTTCATTTCCTTCTCCATAGGCATTGATATGCTCTTTGTGGTGAAGTGACAGATTCAAAATTCATGCCTTCTTTTTTGTTTCCTTTTGTTGTACAACTAGCATAGAAAAGGTTGGAAAGCTAACTTATGTTAGGCAGGAGTGACATCACCTCCACTGCTTGAGGAAGAAAGAGTTTGCCTTCCGCTCTGCAATCTGACTCAGGCCACTGACTTTTCCATTTAGAGTACCCCATGTTGGGGAAAATCATGTGGACATGAAGATTTCCTTTAATATTGTTTCTCATAAAGAAAATAAATATTTTAAGGCAACAACATTGAGGGATTTTCCAATATGTTTAATCGTTTTCATTTTTCAGTGTAAAAAATAGTCAGGGATTAATTACGAATAAGGTTTTTGAAATCGACTTACCCTTTTATTTTTACCATTCTCCTTCACTAGAGTATTGAAGTTTTAGCTATCAGGGCCAACAAATTCACAGACATCGCTGGAAATTGCTGGATTTAAAGTGATTTTCAGAGCACTAGCGCGAGCTGCCTGCTGAAATTGCTGGATTTCCATACCACTGGCGTGCGGCCGCGTGCCAGGAACTCGCTGGAGCATTGGCTTGCGCTGCCCCCGTGGGCCAGTCTGCTCGCCATGGACAACCTATAAATGCGTCATGGAAATTCCAGGGCGTCCCGTCTTGAGGACCTAGAAATTCTAGAGCGCTAGGTCCTAGAAATTGCAGGACCTCGCGATCGGGACACTCTGGAATTCCTAGGGCCTCTCTCTTGGGACGCCTTGGAATTTCCAGGGCGTATTTCCAGGTCTCCCATGCGCGAGACCCTGGAAATTCTAGGGCTCCTCGAGTAGGGGGTCTGAAAAGAAGATATATTGGATAATCACAAATAAATTATCGAAGGTAGTAATCCCAAGAAAAAAACCATGGGTAGTAATCCCTAGAAGACAAGAAAACAACCATGGGTAAATTAATGTTTTTTTTTGTTTTTTGTTGGCAAATGTCATCTTTCTAGACATCACTAAGGCTTAGAATATAAGCTGATATAGTTGTTCGAAGTTGAAAATATACTTACACATAAACAATAGACCAATTAGATATCAGTTAAACATGTCTCATAAACAACTGACATATATATACGTACACATAACAACAAACGGAAACTAGACGGTGACACCAAAATTAGAAATAGCCATACATCAACCTTCGAAGTTGAAAATTGGACTACTTTGAGCTCCTCGAATTCCAACACAACTTTATACTAAAAATGTCTAACAAAAACAAGAATCATTTATATTACAGATCTACTCTACCAAAAAAATACCAAGAATAAAAACTATACATCTAGTTCAAAATACATGCTCTGCAACCGATGACCAAGAACTATCAGCTTTATCTTCATGTTCTGCAACCACATCTTTATGGATTGCGTTCCTTGCTGCTTGAAATCTTGAGTCTGCAACAACATATAGTTGGACAATCATATACCATCACAAACAAAATGGAAAAAATACAACTAACTACAAAACTAAGTGAGACGTAATATGGTGGAAAAATACCTCAATGATCACATAGGGGGTTGGATATATACATTAAGAAAGAACAATATCCATCATCTTATAGATCTTCTGATAGAAAACTTCAAGCAACTAGCGACCACACCATCTTCACCTTCCCCTTCCCTCAACCGATAAAAGTGCAGGAACTCTTGGGGACTTTCTTGACAAGAAGATCGGAACCTAACAGAAAATCAAATCAAATAAAAAATGTTAGTATATCGAGTGAGAGGCCATAGAGAGAGAGACAGAGACGGGGTATGGGAGGGATTTGAGAAATTTTCAAGTATGTGGGAAACTAAAATGTAGGGATTTGAGATTTCAAATAAGTGATTTGGGAGTAAAATGGTTGAAAACGCGTGTTCATGCCGCAGTGGTCGAAGGTGTGGTCGCACTTAAATTATAGTGGTCCGACCGGTACAGATGTGGAGACAAAAAAAAGGTACTAAACGTGCTGGCTCGCTTAGCAAAGAGCCAAGCTGAGCCGACGACAGAGAGACCTCATAAAATGACGTGGAGGCCTCTCTGTCATCCATTTCATAGGATTTAATCCAGATCGCGGGTCTAGATCCGTACAATCTAGACTAAATTCATACCCTTTCAAAAGGGCGAACCCAAGCAAAGTTTTATGAAAAGAGAAAATCCGACTAAATCTTTATGCAGTTATTTTAAATTTTTTTTAATAGTCAAACTCACCTTGTACTTAGTCAATAGCATAAAAGATTATGCATAAAAAAATGTAACCCAAAAACCAGCCCAAATTCCAACTGCTGTGGTGATAGCGAAAAGATCTCGTATGACTTGGACTTGCCCCCCAAAAAACAGGAGATCTCATTTGTCTAGAAGATAGTTGAGGATCATTCTCCCCTAGTGGCATCAAATTTCGAGCGGTACTGTTCTCTCTTTATGCTTCTGCCATTGAGAATTCCTCTTTGTTGGGCTATGCTTGTCCCAAAGTAATGTTTCTGATATTTATCGGTGAAAGCTGATCATTGATCAGCACCACTGAGTCTTCTCTGGGTTGATTAATTCACTGCACTCTTCCCCGCCAAATGCTCTCATTTCTCTTTCGTTTCTTTTATTAAATTACCAAAACGTTATCTTTTGCTCAGTGGCATCAATTCGCGATATTTAAAAATTTCGTACTGCAGCCTGCTCGTGACCTCGTCCTCCACCCCTGCTTTAATTTTGGCAATAATTATGGCTTCTGATACTAAAGTTAGAAGAAAATGCGAAGAGAATCCTTGAGCCACTACCATCATTTTTATAACACTGCAACTAAACAATGGGTACTGTACGGAGCTCAAAACAATGGGACGTGACAACTGACAACGGAGAATTTTTGCACTTGATGATGGCCTAGTGGGGAAGTGGGGTGCTTTTGGTATCATATTAGTTATAAACTACGCAATGGATGGATGGGCATGCCGCATGCAAGTTCCAAAACCATATGATCTTATCCTGCAAATGCATGCAGCTAGGCGCTAGCGAATGAGAGGTTTAGGTGGAAAATGGGTATCTTGCGATGGTGAAAAAATTGCATCGTACAATTTGTTAAAAGAGTACTGAGAATTTGCATGCAGTAATTTTCCTTGGTGGCGGTCGTTCAGAAAATTAGATATATGTATATGGACCATGAGCTAGGCTGATCAGAAAGTGCGAGATCGTAGCTAGGGTTTCTGAGCTTGTGCAGTAAAACAGACAGGTTGCTTAAATACAGAAACTGGAATGTAATATTTGACAATAAAGGAATAATACGAGGTTTTAAATGGACCTTGAAGGTTTTCGAAAGGAAAAAGGGAGTTTGCTTGGTCGGCGGATTCCCTGACTTATTGGGTATGGGGTGGTTAGTTAAAATTTTGAGATGGGCGTTGAAATTGATAAAAAAAAATATATATTTATATTTATTTTATAATAAAAATAAATGATTAGACGAACAGAGATAGTTTTTTTTTGTAAGTGCAAACACCGTATAGAGCAGACCAGCTCGAATAAATGATTTGAAGAAAAGGCTTCTGCTTTAGCCCTGTTGAACGGTCAAAGACGAGTATATTTGGTAAAGCACAATTAAATGAATAGGTTATTCAAAGTAATGGTGTCGTTTGCACTAACCCCAATGCTGACAACCCAATATATATATATATACTGAACCAATCTAGCAACGTCACTGGTCTCCCTATATTGGTTTTATAAATATTTCATTGATGCTTTTTAAATAGATTTTCATTATGGTTGAGTATTGAGATTTGAAAAATATTATAAAGTAAAAATATGTTATGGGAGATAGTAAAAAAGTGAAGAGGGAGGAAATTTTTAATAAGTATTATAATAATAAAAAAATATGTAATAAATTTTTTATTATTAAACCTAAATTTTTGGGTCCAAATTATTGGGTCTCAAACATACTAAATACTCACAAACAAAAAAATAGCTCAGGAAAAGCGCAAATTAGTTTTAGAAACTGTCACGTCTCAAAAATCAGCATAAATATAGAAAAAAAAAAATAAAAGAAAAGGGAAAATACATTTTTCACCCGCAAACTATCATAGGTTTGACACTTTGCACCCTAAACTACCAATTTTGATACATTACACCTTTTAACTACCAATTTTTGACACTTTGCACCCTTTTTCAAAATTTGAGACTAAAATGACTATAATGTCCTTGACCCATTTTGTATATAGTAAAGATATTATTGTAAATTTATTAATTTATCAAGGGTATTATTGTCAAATGGAGGAGCAAAGTGTCAAAATTGGTAGTTTAGGATGCAAAATGTCTAACATTGGTAGTTTAAGGGTGCAATGTCTTAAAGATGGTAGTTTGGGGTGCAAAGTGTCAAACTTATGGTAGTTTGTGGGTGAAAAGTGTATTTTCACCTAAAAGAAATTTATCTCCTTTATTTAAAACAAAACATCATTAAAAACCTTAATGTTTTCAAAACATAAACTTGTACAATTTCTAAAACAATATTACTCCCACCCACATGTCATTTAAGTCTGATACTTGACACGTTCTTCAAAAATCTCTGAAAGTGAAAAAAATAATAACAGAGTGAATTCGACAACTCAGTAAGCAGAGAATAAAAATATATATATTCTTTTCTTTGAGCCAAAATAAAGAAAGTATAATAGCTTTATAATAAAATCTCATTTGGCATCATCAGTAAGCCACAGTGACCCCTATGGCAGGGTTGTGCAACAACTTAACTGGCTGCCGAACCGAATTAAGCCAACAGTAAGTGGAGTTTGCCCTACTAAGACTTAGCCGCGTATGTTAAGTGTGCACCAGGGAGAAACCCACACAGAAACTAATATAAAGAATGGGTGCACTCAGTAATCAGTAAGTTGGTACCAACAGCAATAGTAATCAGTAATCAGTAACAGAACATCGCCTCGGGGTTTGTAAACAGTATAATATATAATATTAGAAACAAAAACAAAAATAATATTCAGCAGAATACATAATCTTTAAAACTGTAATATAAACAGATCTCAATATGCCTTTTAAATTTCACATTGGTTTTCAGAATAACATAAGCTTGTAATAAAACAATATTTTCCACAAAATCTTTTATGAAAATATGTTCGTTATTTTTGAAGAAAAACAGTATAGTAGCTCTGCTTACCCGATTTGCTTCAATAATCGAACCACCCTATAATCCATGTATCACAACGATCCAAAAGAACCAAATAAACTTGAAAATACCCAACAATGGTCGAATTGATAAAGAGAGAGAGAGAGATCTCAAAAATGAAGAGTCAAGTTTGAGAGGTGTGAATATCTCTGAGCAAAAGGTTGCCTTTTATAGGCGAGTTTTCGCCGAAAATCAATGAATAACGTTCCAAAATTGATGCCTTTTCGAAATCCTCCATTAACCACTATAACTCGCATGATTTACTGAGAAGCTTCGAGATCTATACAATGGAGTTGAAAGGCCACGAAAATCAGTCGAAAAGGTGTTAAAATGGACGAGAAATCGAAGAGAGAGAGAAACTGAAGGATCGAAACGACAGCTAGGGCAGAGCATTCGAGATTTGTAAATTTGGGGAAGAAGATGATCAAAACGCAATGTTTCATTTTAAAAAAAAATCCAAATCGAGCAACACGGGTTTAAATAAAATAATACTTCACAAAATGAAATAAACAAGCAAAGGCGCCTCTGTGGTCCAGTTGCGCCTCTCTTCTCCTATGCGCCTCTTTTTTTTTTTAAGACCGGTTTATCACTTCCAGTATTGGAGATCACGCATGTTGCATTCAGCTAGATGAGCTCAATCGCTGAAGAATCAATAGCAAAATATCTCTGGATCGAATAATTCTTTAGATATAGTTCCCCACGAAAGTTTGCCAGCTTGTAATTTTGCCTTTTGAGATAGAAATTGTTCAATGAACTATTATCTTAATTTGAAGTATGATTTTGAGGCGACTTTCCACTTTGGAATTCTAGCTAGAGTCCTGTGGATATTCACCTTTATGAAGTTATTATGAGAAAAGCAGGTGGATAATAATTTGACTTTTAAATCAACTTAAATCTCAAAGTTTTAATTAAGTGAGAATTTCTTTCTTTCGATGGACAACCATCACCTAAAAAATTAAGAGAATCACTAACTGAAAGGAATAAATTTGAGAACAATCCTCTTCAAATTTCTTATTTCGATGAACAGTCGTCATCGAAAGAAAATAAGAAAAGCACTCTTGTAAAGATGTAGATGGATGAACAAAATTACTCAACAATATTCCCTCGAAAGAGTGGATATTACAATGAAAATTTCTATCTTTTAGGTTTCATTCAATAACAAAGAAGTAAAAATGTTAATTATGTGTATTTGCATTAAAGGTGTGTTCACGTGTAATGGAAAACATACAACGGAAAAAGAAAATCTAGGTTCAAAACTGATTTCCAACACTTACTTAAAATTATAGTGCCGAGTTGCCACGAGTTCAAGTTCAAATGAAGTTTTGGAAATTAATGGTACTGGGGTATTTGTAATTAACCTTTTTAAAAACTTAGTTATTTTTTATCCGGCCGTGAAAACCTAGGCAGTTATTTTTTATTTTTTTTCATTTTTTAATAGTCAAACTCACCTAGTACTTAGTTAATAGCATAAAAGATTATGCGGTGAAATGCTGAAATCATCAGACTTTACTACTGAATATGAAAAAAAAAATACTTAGAAAAAAATGTAAACTTCAAAATTAGCGGGACCACGGCCCAGCTCTTAATTTTTCTTTCAAAGTGAACTAACGCAAAAACCAGCACAACATTCCAACTGCTGTAGTGAGCAAAAAGATCTCGTATGACTTGGACTTGCCCCAAAAAAGCATAGAGACCTTGTTTGTAAAAGTATTTTAAAATATAATGTAATTAATAATATTCGCAAAACGAATCTCCAAAATTTTAAAAAGTCCTGGCAGGCACTTATACTTTTTACACAAATTTTCATACAAATTTCAATATATTAAAAAAAATTCTAACAAATCTTTTTTCTTCGCATTTTTTCACATTACTCCAATATTTTTTATTAAACAATTACATCAAATCATCCATCTCTACACATTTTTACAAACTTCAATAAAAATTAAACATCTTCAAAACTTTTTAATAACTTCTACACAAAAACCTATAAAATTCTAATCTACATAAATATTCACAATTCTATCAAACATCCTGTAAATCTTACAAGTTTTTATAAAATGAACATCATCGTCTATAAGATAGTTGAGGATCATTCTCCTCCCCTAGTGGCATCAAATCTCGAGCGGTGCTCTCTCTTTATGCTTCTACCATTGAGAATTCCTCTTTCTCGGGCCGGCTATGCTTATCCCAGAGTAATGTTTCTGATATTTATCGGTGAAACTAGCTGATCATTCAGTACCATTGAGTCTTCTGTGGGTTGATTAATTCACTGCTCTCATTCCCCCTCCAGGCTCCAAATGCTCTCATTTCTCTTTCGTTTGTTTTATTAAATAAGCAAAACGTTATCTTTTGCTCAGTGGCATCAATTCATGATATTTAAAAATGTCGTACTGCAGACTGCTCGTGACCTCGCCCTCCACCTCTGCTTTAATTCTGGCAATAATTATGGCTTTGGTACTAAAGTTCGAAGAAAATGCGAAGAGAATCCTTGAGCCCCACTACCATCATTTTTATAACACTGCAGACTAAACAGTCGGTGTATGGAGCTCAAAACAAGGGGGCGTGACAACGGAGAAAGTATGCACTTGATGATGGCCAAGTGGGGGAAGTGTGGTGCTTTTGGTATCATTTTATTACAAGCTATGTAATGGATGGGCATGCCGGAAAATAATACAAATGTTTACTTTATCATTTTATTATAAACACAAATATCTTTTAAAAAATATATCATCAAATCAATCTGCAAGTTCATCACCCAACAATTATACAGAAAATAATATAAATATTTACTCTAGATTAAAATTAGCAATTAAAAGAGGAAAAAAATTGAGATCTAAAGAGATTTTAAGTTAAATTGAGAGAATGAACTTACATAAAGAAAAAAAAACTAAGTTAAAGTTGTCATATGTAAAGCCACAGAAGAAACTAGGGTTGTATTTGAGTGTTATAGTTTTGGGGAGGTTAACATTTTAGGGTATTGGAATTGGTGAAAAAATGAAGAGAGATGATTTGAATAAATTGTTTATATTTATTATAGTGAAAAATAATGATTTGATGGAGAGAGAGATTATATTGTAATTATTTTATTATGTTAAAATTTTAGTACACAAACGCAGGTGGGTTAAGTGATTTTTTTATATTAACTTTTTCAAAGATGAGGCAAAAAGTATATTTTTTTTAAAGTGAAATTGAAAGAATAAATAATAAAATAGAAACAAAAATTCGTATTTAGGTCATAAAATAAATTGCATCTCTTGGTGAAATTTTAATTCCATTAGCATTTGTTGTTATTTTAAAAGGTAATTTAATTCATTTCTTATTTGTTGTCGTTTTAAAGGGTATGATATTTAAAACATTAAATTTGTCTCATTCATTTTTATGGATAAATCACGCCAAAACCAGCAACCCCTATGTCTTTTACTTTACAAAACTCCGAAGTTGATGATTTCGCTTCCGATCAATCCGTGCTAAGGGAGCGATATTTAAATGGATAAAAAAAGGATAGTATTTTTGTCGGCCTTGCAAAAGAGATTTTTTCAAAATATTTGGGGGAAAATGAGAAAATGATACTTGAAGGTGTAAAATTGGAATGGGTTAATATTTTTAGTGTTAAAAATGTTTAAAAGGAAAAAAATTCAAAAGTATTGCCTCCCTAAATGAGTGTTCATTTGCACCGGCGGTGACCATTTTAACCGCTAAAACCGTCACCGCTACCGGTACCATAACCGGTAAGGGTGGTTATTGTGCGGTGGCGGTGTCAAATATGTGATTCCGTCAATTGGGGTGACAGTTTTCGCCAAACCGTCACCTACACTACCGTTAACCACCTATAGTTGAGACTTAAGATGATTATTGATTATATGACATACTTTTGTTGACCTTTTGTTGGAATATGTTAGTTGGTTTATGTCACGTTGTTGGACATTTTTATTAGATTTTAGTCTTTATGTTTGAATATGATATTATGTTGGACTTTTGGACAATTAATTATATTTGTTATGATTATAATGATTATGATATTATATTTGAATATGTTATGATATTTGTCCATTTGATATGATTATTGATTATGATATTATGTTATAATTTAAACAACTCAAACAGTAAAAAAAATGAAAAAGCCCAAGAAAAAAATCAATTTTTTTGGCACAACGATTATACGGTTTAAGCGGTTACCGTTACCGTTAATACCGTCACCGGCAAGAGCGGCTATTGTGCCTCAGCGGTGCGGTGACGGTATCCACCATGCGTTTCTGTCAATTGCAGTGACGATTTTTACCAAACCGTCACCTATATTACTGTTAACCACCCATACCTGTCTGCAGCGAAAGAGAGGATTAGGTGCAAAATGGGTATCTTGCGATGGTGAAAAAATGCATCTTACAATTTGTTAAAAGAGTACTGAGAATTTGCATTCAGTAATTTCCCTTGGTGGTTGTCGTTCAAAAAAGATATGGACCATGCATGAGGCTGATCAAAAAGTGCGCACGAGATCTTAGGGGTTCTGAGCTTGTGCAGTAAAACAGACAGGTAGCTTTAAATACAGAAACTGGATGTATTTGAAAATAAAGGAACAATATGGGGTTTTAAATTGGCAACTGAGTAGTATTGCATAGGGCTGAACACTATTGGGCCGAAACCGATCAACCGACTAGGCTGGTCGGTTTTGGGCCAGCCCGGTTCGGCGGTCGGTCCAAATATTTGCAAAACCAACTGGTCGGTTCAGGCCACATTTTTGGGGCCGAATCGAGGGTAATTTAGGCAACTCAATTTTTTAAAACATTTTAATTATTAAGTGGGGGAGAGACGACGTCGTCTCCCCCCACTGCTCCCACGTCCTCTTTCCCTCTCTCTCACACGCCCACTGATGACTGCTCCAGCCTCCATGCATGTCGTCTCTCCCCCCCACTACTCTCATCCTCCCATGTCGTCTCCCCCCACTGCTCCAAGCCTTCCACGACGTCTCCCCCCACTGCTCTCAGACTCCCATGTCGTCTCCTCCCCACCGCTCCACACCCCGCCAGAGTCTCTCTCTCCCACGTCGTCTCGCCCACTGCTCCATGTCTCTCTCTCCCACTGCTCCCACGTCCTCTCTTTCTCTCTCTCACGCCAACCGAATCGGACCGACCACCTAACCTAATTGAACTGACCGATTCTTCCTACCGACACTTCGACTGAAGGTTGGAGCTGAAAACCGAACTGATGGGTCGGTTTTCACTCGTAATATATTGCAAGTGTTTGAAAGTTTTGGAAAGGAAAAAGGGAGTTTGCTTGTCGGCGGATTCCCTCACCTATTGGCCTGTGGTAACTGTCGAATTCAAATGGGCCATTGATTACTAGAAGCGGAGAGGAGCAAACAATTACTGGAAGTTCATGAACAGACCAGCTCGAATCTATAAATGCTTCTGCTTTCGCCTTGTTGAACGGTCAAAAGCTGAGAGGATATTTGGCAAAGCAAAATTAAATGAATAGGTTATTCAAAGCAATGGTGGCCTTTGCACTGACCCCGATGCTGACAACTAAAATATACAGATATATTGAACCAATCTAGCAACATCACTGATCTCCCTATATTAATTCCTTTTAAATATTTCATTGAAGTTTTTAAAATAGATCGTTAAGTTATCATGTCTGTTCAGAAAAAAAAAAAAAAAAAAAGAGCTTTTAGCAAAAGGGCAAGCTAGTTTTGGAGATCACGAATGTTGCATTCAGCTGGCTGAGCTCGATCGATGAAGAAAATATATCTGGATCTACTAATTATTTAGAAATAGTTTCTCAGGAAAGTTTGCGCGCAAGCTTGTAATTGCCCTTTTGAGATAAGAATTGTCTAATGAACTATTATCTTAATTTGAAGAATGATTTTGAGGCAACAGGACTTGTTTGAGGTCCGAACAATTGGTCTCCAAATAATTAAGTTTAATATTAAATTATTATTAAATTATATTTTTTTCTTCATTAAATAATTTTTGTTATTATAATATTCAATTAAATCTTCTATCTCTTTATTTTTTTCTACAAATTTTCATAAAATATATTTACTTTTTTACCGACCTCAATACAAAATATTTTCAAAATCTTAAAATTTTCACGCTCAAACACTATAATAAAACTCAGATTGCGTGTCGTACTAGAATTACGAGATGAGAAAAGAATAGGTTATAAAAAGTCAAAATTTTAAATTTTAAAAGCATGTCAGAAACAAATTTAAGGGTTCAAAGCTTGTTATATAATTTAAAGAGAATGAGTCACCATCTAGCCAAACTAATTTTATCTCAGCTCATGATTAAACGAAGCATGATCAGATTTTGACAATTCAATTTATTTTACTAAATTTTGACAACTACATATAAGAATTTATAATAATCCCTGAAACCGATTCTTTTTTCCCGAAGGAGGTTACTAGTGGTTTATAGGTTGACAACATTGGCAAATGACTTATTCATTCAACAAAATCTTAACATTTAAACAAATTCCATAAAGAAAATCCTCCTATTTGTTTTTATTTTTATTTTTGGAATTTTGGATTGCATATGAGGGGTTGTTTATTGATGATTAGTTGATCTAATTAACGAAAATTGGTCCCAGATCAAAGATCGAATCATATTGCTAATTTACATACTTATAATTCCAAGCGTTTTGAATGTGGACTGTACACAAACTTGAGTGCTCGACAATGTATGGTGGTCTGATCCGCACCCATTAATAATTCCTTTAAGCCTATCAATTAGTTGAATAGTCATGAATAGAATCTTATTTTGTTTTCTGGTCTCTCCTCGATCGATCATGCAATTCTGTAGCGGAATTGCTGCTCGTGAGTACTGTAGATCCTTTGAATGATTTTACAACCACTCTCATCCACTACCCAATTACTTTTGGAAGCAAATAAGTGCGTCAGTTCTATTTGCATAATCTTATAGATAATAATACTAATGACTTTCCCAAATCCCAATATGAGGAATAGTAATACATCGTCAAACTGGGGGAAGATCATTCTTGCTATGATCCCATTAAACCATTAGAGGCAAAACATAAAATGCCTTCAATCCTTATCCTATTTCCGACGTGCAAAAGCAAATGAAAGATGCTCGCGCTCTCACTTTCACTCTCACTCTCTCTCTCTCTTAATTTAAAAATAATAAACACTGTAGTTTGGAAACAGAGGGCATGTTTGAGCCCCAATTAATTGGATTCAAAATTTTAGGTTTACTGTTAAAAAATTCACCACATAATTTTTTGTTATTATAATATTTATTAAAAATCTTCTCTCTCTTCACTTTTTCACCAACTTCCATAACATTTTTTTATTTTATAATATTTTTCAAATCCCAGTACCCAAAATTTTCACCCTCAAACATACCCTCTAGAATTGGGTGGGGTTGGTGAATATAAATAGCGAGAACTGCAAGCAATAAAAAAATAAAAATAAAAAGGAAAGAAAGATTGGGTTCGGTGAAAACTGAAAAGAGATGGCAAGGAGACAAACCCCCTTCCGCTAAGCTTTTAGTTTCTGGGGGACCCTAACACCCTGATATTTCATGCATGTCACATGAAACATTTGCTTCATTTATTAATTACTTTCTTTTCAACAAACATGCATGGGAAGACAGGTGTCGTCTTAACTTCAGTTACAGCCTTAGCTTTTGAGCATGGTCATGAGTGCTGTCGGTGGAGCTGGTCGGCGAAATTCAATCTACGATCGATGACAACATGAATCAGAGGCAGAAGAAGCACAATTTGGATGCAAAAATTGTGAAGCAGTGGGGGGGGGGGGGAGAAGACAGTGAATATACCTTTGTGGGCTTAATTACCTCAAAATTCAGATGTGGACCAGCAGACATTATTACATTATGCGTGGGGATACATATGCATTGACTTTTGTACTGTTTTTAGAGAAAATAGGCAAAAGCTTCCGACAACCAATATTGGATGGATTGAATGGATGACGTTAGTTTCGACGCAACACTCAATCCCAGCTCAGCTCGGATATACGGGGCATGTTTGAGACCCCAAATATTTGGGGTCTCAACAAATTGGACAAACCAAACAAACTCCAAAATTTTTAACTTTTACACCTACACACTTCACTTTTTATAAACCCCAATAAATCTTAATAAAGTAAAGATTCCCAAAATTTTGAGAATATTCCCCAATATATTGACAAACAAACATCCCCACGATCTGAAAAAGTAACGGCGGCAGTTTCGTAAAGGACAAGCCAGGGTAACGGTGCCTATGAGTAATGAACACGCACACGTAACAAAAAAAAAAACAATGACTTCCAGGAGATATCTGATCTGATTTTAATTTGAAGTTCACACCTGATCAGGCTGAAAAGACGGCCATCTTCGATTGAAATGTTTTGTAAGAATTTGCATTATACTTTTTTATTTACTTTTTAAATATTATAAAATAAATATCTTTAATATAATATTTTTTATTTTTTATAAACATTAATTTATTTTAATAATTTAAATACACATACTAATACAATTTTAACCTCAACTAAATATTCACAATTTAATCAAAATTCTACCGATTTCTACCAACAGCAGCACTCCAACTGCTCATCAGAATTCAGAAGTCGCAACGTGATCAGACCCACTAAGCAAGGCAGCAAGCAACGGAGCGTCACCATCCACCCAAAATGATACGAGGCAGATTCTTCACCCAACACCTGGCAGAAACAGCCGACACAATCTCCATTCGTCGCAATTTCTCGTTTGGAATTTGTCGCGGATATGAACAGACAGCCGTGGAGAAGAAGCTTACGTTCATCTGCAAAGTTGATAAAGACTCGGTGGCTTTTCATATATGTGCGTACGTATACATCTCAGAAGCAAAAGCTGGTTCGGAGAGGTATGTATGCGTTATGCGTACGTATACAGAAGAGAAGAGCTACTTGTGGTGAATATTACTATGTGCGTACGTATACATCTCATGAGTGCCTTTCAGCTTATCCCGGCCTCCTCTCGTATTCACATGGTGCATGCACGTACGGCAGTGACTTAACGCGTGGCCAGATATATAGCTTAGCTTGTTTTGGTTCCTCATACGTCAAAATGAACGCTGCAGGCAGAAATCCGTGAAGCACCATGCCTAGCATTAGCGTTTCTTCTTCTCATCAATATCCCAAAAGAATTAGAGATTTTTTATCTTAAAATATATAAATTGGATGTCTTTTAATAAGGTCCAAAGTTCATTATAATTTTAACTTATACCTCAAGAAGAGTTGTTGTACAGATTAAAAGAAGAGAAATAAAAGAAAGAGTTAGTTTTTCTCATTCATATCCAGATTTCTTTAAAGGCTAGATGACGCATCTCATGTAGTCCGATCAAGCTGAAATTTTGAAGAAACGTTCACGATATAAGTAGCTGTAATCTAAACGGTGAAGTCAGATTTTGAGCTCGGAAACAGTATTTCGTACGCGTAAACATTAATCGCGAACTAGTTGGTATTTTCTCTGTTTTTCCTTTGTATTTGCTAAGATTGCTATCATCTTGAAGATCTGAGTTGTAGCCTCTAGTTAGAGAAGACTTTGTGTACCCATTATTTGGTTTATAGTAGAGCATTTACTAAAATATGTTCTGTGGTTTTTTCTTCCTCACACTGGGAAAGTTTTCCACGTAAAAATTGTTTGTATTGTTCTAGCGTGGTGTGATTGATTATCTTGAGATTATTTTTCAGTACGTATAATATTTAAGATTGCATTCTATTTTCTTTCATCTAGAGAGAATAATTATTCCGTTGTTTGTTTATCGTTAACTCTCTCAACATATTAAACAGTACGATAAGAGAATATCATAATTATAACGAAAAATAAATTAGAGATTTGGTTAGAGATTCGAATACGAGATGATCGTCGATGGTTAATTAATTAGTCATTGATCCTTATCTTTGATGTCATCTGACAATGGTAAATAGTGATATTCCCGATCTATAAATTGCATCTAACAGCACTTACTTCTAAGATTACTGTTAAAACACTTAATTATTTTATTTTATTATGGGTCAATTAGCTGTTAAATTAAAAGCACTTAATTACTTTTGCAAGGATAATTATTTCTCTCTTTCTGTACACGCCTAGATTGTAGTTGCCGAGAAACTTCCGCTAAATTGACTTTTTCTCTCCGAGTTATTCTGCCGTCCTTTAAATACGTTGCCCCTCGGTATAGTCCAAATTGTTAACAGCCAAGAAAGTGAGAGAAGAGGACACAGAGAGAGTGAGAGAGCCGCGGCCTGAAACGGCATAGCATCTGACCAAAACTAAGGGTTCACCATTCATCTTTTCTGGGTTATTGTATAAGTCTTCTCACCTCACTTGATTTAGCACCATTTTTCTCAGTTGCGGAATTATATTAGGCACATTCAACTTCGAGAGATCTAGCGAAGGAGTATTATTCTTGGGTGAAAAATGAAATTCTGCAAGAAATACCAAGAGTACATGCAAGGCCAAGAGAAAAAACTGCCCGGGCTTGGCTTCAAGAAACTAAAGAAAATGTTAAAGAAGTGCCGGAGCGATTTGCAGTCGGGAAATGGCATTGACGGCGTCCATGACAATCAAACATGCCCTGACCACTGCCCAGGTAAATATGGCAAAGAAAAAAGGAAATCGGCTTTACCATTTTTGTTGCTGTTTCGTAGTTTATTTGGATTGCCTTCTAAAGAAATGTTTCTAGGCTCTTGCGCTTTTCCCTTATGATCTAGACAAGCGGTTTTTGGCTAATCTGTTTGGTTTTTAATGAAAGTGGTGAAGAACCAAGCCGGGGCAGTTTTTTTTTTTTCTCTTGGCCTTGCATATACTCCGGGTATTTCTTACAGAACTTCATCTTTCACCCAAGAATAATACTCTAAGCGCTTCCTTTACTGCTTTTAGACAAAACGCCAAGTGATGTCTAACAGACTTGACACCTTGGTTCTATTCGATGCGCCTTCAAGGCGCTCTTCACAAATCTCCCTCTGGCGTGATGTTATTTTCTCTTCTCTGCAAATCATATGTCAGATTTTAAAGGAAGCGGCTTTTTGTTTCTCTTTCATGCTAGTATTTTTTAAGGTCATTGACATCTTGGAGCCTCTGAGCCTCATTTATAAGAACTAAACAGAACAGATTCTTTTACAAGAAAGATCTGAGCCAATTACGGTAATGGGATGATAGCCTCTGTTATGTATTTCTTTTTGTAGATTATACTGATATAGATTTTCAAGAATGTGATGCGACATATAGCGCTAGAACTGAAAAACGTTTCTTCTGTTCTGTTTGATATTTGCAGTGTGTGATGGGACCTTCTTTCCTTCGCTTCTCAAGGAAATGTCTGCAGTAGTGGGTTGCTTCAATGAACGAGCGCAGAAGTTGCTTGAGCTACATCTTGCTTCTGGCTTTCGGAAGTACTTTTTTTGGCTCAAAGGCAAGCTACGAAAGAACCATGGTACCTTAATCCAAGAAGGAAAGGACCTGGTTACTTATGCACTGATCAACGCCATCGCCATTCGAAAGATACTGAAGAAATATGATAAGGTATATCTTAGTCAGCTTCTTGAAAAGCACACGTAAGTTTAGGATTCGAAAATATGTGATGGATTTGGTGGTTCTTTTGAGTTCATGACTTGAGATTTTATCATGTTTGAGCGCACAGGTTCATTACTCTAAGCAAGGTCAGGCCTTCAAGTCACAAGCCCAAAGCATGCATATTGAAATCCTTCAGAGTCCCTGGCTCTGTGAGCTTATGGCTTTCCACCTCAACTTAAGGGAAAGCAAGATCAAGTCTAGCAAGTCACTGGCGTTGTTTGAGGGCTGCAGCCTCACTTGTAACGACGGGAAACCGTTGCTTACTTGTGAGCTCTTCGACTCTGTCAAAGTTGATATCGACTTGACTTGTTCTATATGCTTGGTACGTTTCACAGGACCTTTCATTACCGATGTGAACCAAATTATGTAGGATATAAGATAATATAAAATATCCACCAGGAAAAAAAAATTGGCGGGATCTCTTGAAGTTGAGTGTGCCTCATATAATTCCTCAACAGTCAGTATTGGCTACTCCAGAGCCTGCATATGGTCAGTTTTTCGAAGTCAGGCTTCTATACTTTTTGTGGATCCAGTCGGTCTCTCCTGTAGTCTTAAAGAATCGTATTTTAATAGCATAAAACGCAGAGCAGTTTAGACTTTAGGACTAGCTATGATTACCGAATCCGTGGAGGGACAGTACTCTGTCTTCAGAGTGTTTCCCCTTCATTGAGGCCTTCATTACTGGTCATAGCTGGTTACTTTGTTATTTTTGTTTCAGGACACGGTCTTTGATCCGGTCTCCCTCAACTGTGGCCACATATTCTGCTATATGTGTGGCTGCTCAGCCGCAGAAGTGACTATCATCGATGGACTAAAGGCAGCAGAGCCTAAAGCAAAATGCCCTCTCTGTCGAGAGGTAAGCTACCCTTAGGATCTTTTAATTTTTCTTGGATTGATAATCACAGGGCACTATCGTCCATTACACCAAGACAAACTTTAGAACTGAACACACGGTACATAAACTGTGTTGTGGCTTCTCTGGGGTTTATATATAATTTTTGCAGCGAAAAATATAAATTCTTTAACATGGTAATTCCCATCTGTTGATTTTCAGGCAGGAGTTTATGAAGGTGCTGTGCACTTGGACGAGCTGAATATTCTACTAAGCAGGCGGTATGCCTATTTTGATTCCTCAAGTTATAATTTTTTAAAACCCAATGGGTTCCTTACTCAAAACACGCATGTATGAACAGCTACCCTGAATACTGGGAGGAGCGGCTTCAGACAGAAAGAGTGGAGAGGGTTCGGCAGGCGAAACTGCACTGGGAGAACCTAAGTCGGGCCATTGTTATGGGTGGATAATTAGGCGACGTCAATTTCTAGGTAGTGGTAGCTGACATGCATCCCAGACGAAAAATCGACCCAAAAAAGGAAAACATAGAATGCCGTTTGAGATTGCCGTAGAATCCTTGACCCCCATACAACTTGTACATAGTTTTATTGGAACAGTAGTCTTGAGTGTTATGGTTATGGCTTGTGATTGATTTGTCTTTGCTTGAACAGATTGAAAATGGTATCATGAAATGAAGACAAATCGTGTACATTTTGATGCTTTTTATAATGCTTTTTGAGTTCTAACTGAAATGGGTTGTTTTGTCTTGCTTTAACCAAATGGGAATGAGCTTGTTTTACCCGTAATTTCTCAATTATATGATTCAGACCGTGAAGATAATGTTGCAAATATTGGGAGAATTCGCCGGATCACTCTAAATTTTCGTCTCTATTTGTTTTGCCCCTTCTTGGAAATTTCATAACGCAAATCACCTATTCCGCTTTACCAAATCCATCTTGCCAGCCAACTGGTCTTGAAAGGTAACCATTTAACAGAAGGCCAATATTCATCGACCATTGCGCTGAACGTTTTGAAAAGCTCATGACCAACAAACAAATAAACAGAGTTCGACCGGTAGGTATTACCAGTCAAGTGAGCTACTTTCTCACTAATAACGTATATCCAGAAATGCATGTATCATCTCTCATACATCAAATTGAAACAGCAATGAGTGCTGTAGTTCCGAAGAATCAAAGGACCTCTTTCCCTCCAAACAAAGTCCTTCTCAAGTAGAAACTATTAAGGGATTCCTATCTTTATGCATGTGATACCTTTTGCAGAGTTTCTCAAGAGTTGCAACTGAATGCTGCATGGCATTTAGCTTTGTATCCATGAACATCCTCTGCGCCACCAAACCAAAAATGATTAAAATGTTGCAAATCCATAAAAGTTTAAGATCTATAATTTTATACTACCTCGTAATCATCTCCATATTTCTCAATCAGCCGACCAATATGAAGACGCTGCATTGCCGTCAATGGTTGTGGAGGTGCAGATTGTCCATCTTTTCGCTGCTTTCCTAGAGCTGATTTCAAATCTATGCAGCAAAAAGAGAAGTCATGGAATCAAATATTATCAAAGAAAGGTCAGAGGAATCAAGTTCTCTCAGATTCAGAGAACACTTAAAAAACTATATCAAGAAACTACACAAAACAGTTAAGGACAGATGAATGCCTAAACAGAATACTTCCTAGAAAGGTCTACCAACAGACCTCTAAAGAAGACTAATCTAGTTTGAGAAATGTCTGGTTGAGGTGTAGACTCCTAGAGTGCACACGTGTGAGTGATCAAATCCCAACTCGAATAGTGGTCATAATGGTTGGTTCTATATCATTGGGGACAGACTTCAGCTTTTGGTATCAAGATCAGTTTCACTTTTCTGCTTCCTAAAATAAGTTGGTGACTGGGTGCCGGTTGCATTCACTTTAAGCAGATAGAAGGAATTCTACTAACAAGAAGTGCCTTTCTTCCTATCCTTGCCCATTATCTGGACGGAGAATATTGAGACAGCTAAAAATTACTTCTCTGTCAACTGGAACTATCAGTTTATCAGATTCTCGGTAGGCACATCTGCCACTGATCCCTGAAGTTGAATTTCCCAAAACAATATGTAACATTGTGTCAGTGTATGTGTATCCGCATAGATAGTGTATTCCATGAGTAGGACATTATGAGGTTCTAGCCGTTTGTTGGCCACAGTGATTCTCCTGCGCAAACTATCTTCGTTGGCTATTCAGTCTCAATTCCGAGAAGGACAGCTCTCCTAAAGATGAATTGGAATTGTGGGGCTTGATTGTGGAATCCGGTCAATTGGAGCACATCACCACCAGTAGGATGTTGGCTTTCGGTGTATGTGGATGCTTGGATGTACAAACTAGTTCCCTATGCCACATTAATGTGAATGGTATCCAAGGCTCGCTTTTTGGGTCTAAATTTGTTTTTTGTGCCTGACACATATGCATTGCGAGATAGTGATGGCATAGGATAGGTTCTGGAACATGCATGACTCCCAATTTAACCATTTTAGTTGAAGAAAGGAATCGCCATAGGTAACCTGTGGGTATGAGAAGAAAAGTCCTCCAATACAATGAACCTAATATTGCTCACTGGAAGAAAAGGCCTCCTAGAAAGGTCTACCAACAGACCTCTAATGCCGGTAGTACCATAGTTACATGTTTCCATTGCAGTGAAATTTGATGTTTGTAGAAAGTTCAACGTAATGTGTCATTCTCACACAACGCATCTCAATGGGAAAGTTTAGTTAGCGGTTAAACAGCCATTAAAAAAAGGAACATAACAACCACGCCAAAAGACAATATACTACTGGAAACTAAACTGAAGATATTTCAAGATACTAATAAAATCAGAGTCCGTTCAGGTTGAATCTATATCCTCAAGAAGTTAGTGTCTAATATTTATTTTACTAGTACTACCAATAAAACGGAAATGAAGCATAATTCTTAGCACAATGGAAAACCCAAATATGTAAACTAAGCATCGAATCAAATGCCTCAAATTAGGATTGTTATCACCGTCGCAAACAGAAGCCAATTAAGAAAGGGGGAGAAACACGCACTATCCTAAAAAAAAAGCAGCAAAGCGGGTAAAGAGATAAAGAACAGACCGTCCTCTTCGAGATCGCTACCGGAATCCAACGAATCGAACTCCGTAGCGTCGGCGGCTTCGGCTTCATCGGATGGGCGGGGGACCTGGAGAGAGTCGCTTTCAATGATGTGAGAGGTGCGGGACCGGACGCCGAGCAAGTTGGGGTTGGAAACGACGCCGAAGGACTTGTAGTTTTGGATTACGCTGGCCTTGTCGTCCCACTTGGGGTCTTGCTGAAGCAAGGAACGGAGCTTCGGAGGAAGAGAGAAGGCCGGCTTGAATATGTGAGGGTTTTTCTTCGGTAGACCCACGCGCACCTTCGGCTTTGACCTCTTGTATTTTCTTCGCGACCCCCCCATCTGTCTTTGCTCTCTGGTTTCTCTGGCTACGCGAAGAAGAAGAGGGCAGGAGCAGGAGGGTTTTGGATGGGGTTTAGGGCTTTTAGGGCTGGCCTTCGGAACAAAATCGCGCGATACGAGTGATTATGACAATTTTCATTGCTCGGATCAGTAGAGCCTACTAATTTAATTTTGTCTATTTTCTTCGTATTTTATTCAAATGCTACAACTATATCTATAATTATGTTTAAGAGTCTCATCTTAAATATTTTTATAGTAGCTCCAGCGTTAATAAAATTATGGATTTATCCATCACTCGTCTATGTGATTTACCTCTCTTTTTAAAATTAATTAATTAATTAATTCCTCATTTTTAATTATTCATCTAAGAGTTTCTAGAGTTAAGTATGGGTACCGGAACGAATATTAATTTTGATTTCAATTACATTTCAGTATATAATAGAATGAAACCGGTTCCGATTCCTATATATGGGCTTTTTTGTGAAATTAAGGTTAAATATTTTTGTTATATATCATAAATTAATAATAATAAAAAAAATTTGATTTTTGATCACTAGATTTTGATCACTTTTACGTTTTGGTCACTAGATTTCATTTTTTTTACGACTTGGTCACTAAGTTTTGATCGCTTTTACGATTTGGTCTTTCCGTCAAACCTCCTTTAAATTTTTAACTGGAATAGAGGTCGACCGGTCGAGGCAATGGTAAATTGTAGAGGTCGACCACTACATGAAGCGGTCGACCGCGTTATATTCCGTTAAAAATTAACGGAGTTTTGACGGAAAGACCAAATTGTAAAAGTGATCAAAATCTAGTGACCAAATATCATATTTCTCATAAAATAAATATTCATTCAAATTCCAAAATCTACAATAAATATTTATCTAAATTCTAAAATTTAAAAGGCATCGAAAAATAAAAATCATTTTTCATTTAAGCCCAAATTTTTTAAAAAGAAAAAATAACAATAACCAAAAATTCTGTTGAAATTTTCGGTTCTAAGTACAGTTCTAAAAAATGCCAAAAAAAAACATTATAGTTACAGTCGAAATATTTGCACACACCTATCTACAGTTAACTAGTTATTGTAAAAAAATCTGTGTGCAGACACGAACCACTCACAAGACACATAGGCAAGGACCACACAAGACACGTAGACATATTCCTTTAACAGAAAGCGTGTTCGGCAACTTGTACAGAACAAATTAAGCTATATCGGTTCACAATTTTTTTTCAATGATTCTAAAATTTACTATAGAATATATTTAAAATTAAAACATAAACACCAATACATTTTACACAATTTTCAACAAATTTTTAATTTTTTATTCAACATAAATTTTCTCTCTATATTTTTTCACATAACTCCAATATTTTTTTATTAAACAATTACATCAAATCATTTATCTCTCCACTTTACACAAACTCCAATAAAACATTATTCAACATAAAAATTCACAACTTCCCTAAAATCCTACATTTTTACTCAAAACGAACATAACCCAGTTATCGGACCAAATCGAGAAAAAAATTAAATTGTAGGGACGGATAGATTAATTAAGCCTAGAACTATTTAAGTGAAATTTAATTGTATTAATCCCTCGCAACAAAAATCTTAGTTTTTTTGGAATTTCCTTAATTAAAAAAAAAACATATCTTATGTTCTCTCTCGATATCATAATAAATATCCGTTTCCAAAATGGTAACTTATTAATAGCCTTAAGGGAATAATATTTCCGGTGAATCTTCTAAAACAATTGCTTAGAGAAAACATCAGACGAAACTAGCATCTCACTTTCTAGACAAACTTGCGATCAGGTTAGTACAAATTGTAAACTTCTATTTCATCTATCAGAAGCGTTTCCCGATTGTCCAGAATAACATTCGTATACTTCCTATATTTCAACTGCAAAATGCAGAAATTAGCATTTGAGGTACCTCCAAATAGAGGGCCGCTACTACAAAGACCTTCTGAATCAAAATATACGAGAATTCCTCTTCAGCTACCTATAACCTAAATAAGGGAATTCTTTCATGGGGGTCTGATGATGTTCCTAAGACGATTTGCCAAGGTTAGCAGCGGTTGGACAGGGAAGCAGACTGGTTGTAACTTGTCTTACAGTCCAGATGCGCGGTTGGCATACTCTTGAACTAATGCCCCAAAAAGCGATCGCCTCTCAAGTAGGCGAGATGGTTTATCGAATTCCTTTGCCCGTCCTGTTGAGAAGTAGAAAGAAAGGGACATAAGCTACAGACTTCATATGGTGAGAAATGCCAGTATCATCAGTATGATGTCCCGTCAAATAATTTACAGTCTACATGCACAGCTTGAACATTATGGAAGGAATGAAAACTCGCTTGTTGTTATTGTTGTCCAGAAATCATTTTCATTAACCAAAAAGCTATGCAAATACATCTTCTATGGGGGGGGGAGAGAGAGAGAGGCACAGACCTGCATCTATTACTAAAACTCTATCACAGTCCATGACTGTGGGTATTCTGTGAGCAATGCTGATGATTGTACAGGCCAAAAAGTCCTCCCGGATAATCTTCTGAATTACAGCATCAGTCTGTGAATCAACAGAAGCAGTGGCCTCATCCATGAACAAGACTTTGCTGTGCTTTAGCATAACCCTGCCCAAACAGAGAAGTTGCCTTTGCCCAACACTCCAGTTGTCTCCATTATCAACCACTACGCAGTCAAAAATATTGTGGAAGCCGTCAGTTACTGCGGTAGATTAGTTTTGAAAAAGAAGGCCGCAGAAAATGGCAAGAGTCATCACGTACCTAAAGAATCAAGCTTATCGGGTTTTTCAGCAACCACATCTTTAAGTTGACAGCGCTCCAGGCTCTACAAAATTAATAAGTTCTAAGCTACTGCAAACAAAGAACATATACTCCCATTTTCTTCCATGTATAGATAGCTCTTAAAAGAATGCTGAGCCAACAAACTCTGTGTGTTATAAAGACGCCACTCAATGACAATGACTAAACTTTCACATATCAATGACAATAGGTACCAAACTGATATAGGGGCAACTACCGCAAAAAAGGAGGGAAAATCACACAGCAGTGATAATTGATATACAAGTGCATTTTTGTTTATACAAAACCAAATGTTTTGGTGGGATCAGCACGTTTAATGCCAGCACAAGTTACTCTTGCCAATAATCGAAATCAAGACTCATGTTTACCTTCCATATCTCTTCATCTGAATACTGGCCAATTGGATCAACATTGCTTCTCACTGTCCCTTCAAAAAGAACAGGTTCTTGAGGAATGATTCCAAAACGAGACCTAAGATCGTGAAGCCCTAGCATGCGAATGTCAAGGCCATCTATAATTATTCTCCCTCCTGATGGTTCCACCAGCCTAAAGAAAACCTGGATCAAAGTTGACTTCCCACTTCCTGTTCGACCAACAACACCGATCTTTTCTCCCCCATGAATGCTTAGCGTAATACCTTTCAGTACCAGAGGTGTGTTTGGACGATATCTGACCTGCACACCAAAGATTTAAAGGTCACCTGGGATAATTTTGATGTTAGATCAAGTAGTAACTTGTTTTATGTTGGCAAGCCGGTTAAATGTTTTTAGAGGAAATAAATCTAGTGAAGTACTTTCTATTGATTCTATGTCACATTCAAACATTTACGTGTCATTCCATCAGACTAGGCCATGGAAGATTAATTTCAATAATCTGGGAATTTGAGGATAGGAATTTGATTTAATATATCAAACCACACCTGCAAGTCTTTAAGGTCAATATTGCCATGGGCAGGCCAATTAGAAGGAGGACGATGGTCTTTGATTTCCCATTCTGCTTCTGATGGAATATCGGTGAACTGCTTAATCCGCTCAACAGACACCATTCTGTTCTCCACGAGGCAGCTCATATAGATGGCCCAGAACAGCACACCATTCAAGGACAATCCATAGGAAAGAGATAAACCAACATTTTCTGCAAGATGTACAGCAAGTGAACTAGTCAATTTTTCTGCAGGAAATAGATAATATAGTAAACACGTAAAACTTTGATGGTCTTAGAAGAAAGGAAGAAGAAAATTAATTTTTTAAAGGTACGAGATGATATCATTCATTTGGTGGAAAAGCTCATGTGATAGATACACTCTCATACATTGAATCTAGTGGTTATCAGAATTCACAAACCTGGAGCTAATATAAGAACCACCTAACAGAAGCTGTTGAGAAAACCCAAAAGAATATTACAGAAGTTGTATATTATCTCACTGATTTCAAGAGAATGAGTTTGAGGATTCTTATTTACCAATAAAAGGGAAAAAGAAAACAAAGAGACAGTAAGGAGTATCAGCAGTAAACATCTCAAGTAATCGAAGGATCATTAAATTATTGACAAGAGATATTGTATCACCGTGGTTCTGCCCAAAATATTAAATGTTCATACCTGGCCTTATAATACTGCTAGGGAGCAAGATCATGAACATAGTTGAAATGCAGAGGATGAAGCTTCCAAGCAGTTCTAAACGGAAACCGAGCCATTCATTGGATCCATTGTTGTGGAAATCCATACGCAAATTGGCATTAACCCTTTTAACATTTTCATCACAAA
Organism: Myrica gale; assembly: GCA_963930655.1. Lineage (NCBI taxonomy): Eukaryota > Viridiplantae > Streptophyta > Magnoliopsida > Fagales > Myricaceae > Myrica > Myrica gale. The sequence goes on along the minus strand of OZ005610.1, from coordinate 13,149,626 downwards.
ACCTATCCTGCTTACTGAAAGAGCGGATAGTTACAACACCAGAGATACTCTCTGAGAAATGATGGATAATAGGCGCCTTTGTGATAGAGTCAAGACGGGTCAATTCACGAGATGATGCAAGATAGTACCCCTGATCCACAAGATAGGGAATTATCAATGACGATTACACAATATCATTCATGTCAGATTTATTGGGTTCCGATAATAATCATTAAATTGAAGCTGTCAGAAAAACATACATGCTTTTTGGTTCTATGTATAACTAAGGCAATCCTGTTAAACATTTTTTTTTTGATAAGTAAGCCAATCTTATTAAAATAAAAACACAAATACAAAGCCCCAGATTCAACAGTACAAAAGACTATACTGAAGACACCCAAACACAAACAAAAGAAAAAAAAGCCCTTCCACCTCAACACATCTTTTTTGTTATTGATTAATCATTTAATCAATAACAATGCCCGCCCTTCGTTCTTATTTTTCCTAGCAATCGAAGAACCTTCATAGTTGATCGAAGAGTTCAAACCCTTCAATTCCCGAACCAACTTTTTCCCTGATTTTGCAGGCTTTTTTAAACTACTCTGCACCCTATCTTTTTCCAACGCAACAAAAAGCTCCCTCAGCTCCTTCTCATGACCCTCACACGACACCCCAACCAAATGCCTAAAGGAAGGGACCATGTCTAAGACCCAATCCGAACCACCTAATTCTTTAGATCCCTCCATTTTGTCACTAGGGAAACAGACTGCCAAGGGGTCCACATTCACCACTTCCTTCTCGGAATCTCCCAAAAACTCTCCAACTTCCAACTCTGCATTTGAGCTCTCAACACTAACCAAACCTCTTTGGGACATCCCAACCGCTAGATCGGCCTCTTCTGTCGTCGAAAAACCGATACTCGGCGTCTCCAACAGTCCAGAAGCATTTCGGGTCATCTCCGGCGCCGGCAAGTCGCCGGAAGTCATCTCTGACACCTCCCCCATCGGCAGACCTCTCTGGGACATCCCATCAGCTAGATCGGCCTCTTCTGTACTCGAAAATCCTATACTCGGCGTCTCCAACAGTCCAGAAGCATTTTGGGTCATCTCCGGCGCCGGCAAGTCGCCGGAAGTCATCTCTGACACCCCAGATAGGATCGCCGGAGGCACTCCTATCGCCGGCGTGGCGCTTTGGCCAACCTCCGAGCTCCGATGATGGAGATCTGAGCTTGGAGGTTGGCGTCGGATGGGTTCATGCGTCGGATGAGTCGGGTGGGTTGGGTGAGTCGAGTGGGTCTCAAAACCAACCAAGCTTTCGGGTCCATGGGTCGGGTGGGCCGGCCAGTCCTCAGGCCCACTCGACTTCCCCTTCTCCTTGCAGCCCAAAATCTCTTCTAACTGACCATGAAATGGGCCCGAGCCCAATCCGGATTTCCCTCCCGATATATTGGCCAAGCCCTCACTATTTTGGCTCCCCATTTTTAAACCACACGTTGTGCAGCTTAAGCCCCTCCAAGGCCCATCGTCAAACCCTAACGCCACTTTCCTCTTCTTCACCAATCCTATCAAGCCGTCCACCTCATCCTTTAGCTTCAGTAACTGCTGCCACACCACATTCTCAAACCCAGCCGCCGAACCAGAAGACTCAACGCAAAACTCCTTCCTCCCCACCGTTTCCATCCTCTTCTCCGGTGTACTTGACCTCGCCATATCTGCAAAAGAAATTCCTTCCTTGATCGAAGCAACCGCACGCACGACCCTCTTACTTCGAAGTACGTTGATGGCTGATAGAAGCTCCTCACAAATGTTACCAAAGGACTGCCACCCACCACCTGACTTCCCCTCCGGTATCATCACTACCCCACGACGTCGTCGCTCCCCGAACTCAAACAGAGCCATGTACCTTCCACTTTTGTTTGACCTCCTCTGAGCAAGGAATGCACGCGAGGATTCGTTGAATCTCTCGGGAAAATCCTTAGAATCCAGTTTTCCAAAGAGATTCGACAACCAAAGCACCACATCCCTTCCAAAACGAATGAAACTCTGCAAATTCCTATTTTTCTCAGTCAATGTAACCACCCCAAACGAGCTCACAGAGAACTGAAAAATCTTAGCTTCAATAACTAGACTACGGAAAAACGCCATGAATCTAAGAAAAAAGAACAGATCTCGGCTCCAGAAGCTGTGCCGAGATAGGAGAGGGGGCGGGAGGAGCCCCCCGCCGCTGGAGAAAAATGAAGGGAAAGAGGGTTAGGCGAAAACCCTAGAGGTGTTCTAGAGAGAAGGCAGAGCCTCTCTCTCTAAAACATTTCTACCAACTAACATTTCTATCGCCCAACTCTGGGTTATCCTGTTAAACATTACTACGCCAAGTGTTGAAAGTTGTGAATTCTTAATACATACACAATTCTTAGATTAAGTGCCCCCTATGGACGCATGTGGCATGTCATGATATATCCTCCTGTCTTAATTTAAGCTTTATGATAACAACAGCAATAAATGTTACAAACACGAAACAATGAGAGCTCATACCCTATACCAGAAGTTCAACCATGCAAGCGGAATCAACAAGAATACTGTGGGCCAAGAATATTGACAGGTGATAATGAAGATGCTGATCACTGTGATATACATAGCAATCGTTAAGCTCACAAAGAAGGGGAGGAAGATATCAATGTTCGTCTGATCAGTTGATGCCTGCATGAGGAAATACATAAAAAAAAAAAAAAAAAAAAAAAAATTCAATCAATCTAAGCATCTTGACCTGAAAAACTTGATACCACTCCATTTTGTATAATAAAGAAGAGGTCTACACCAAATAGGAGCAGGATCTGCCAGAAAACAAAACCAAGACTGACAGGCAAAAGGAAGAGCATCTTAAACTGGTGTTTGACTTCATACCCGGCTTAGAATTCTTCCCGAAGGCGTTGTATCAAAAAATGACATGGGGGCATGCAAGATACTGTGAAGAATTTGTGTGAAGAAAGTTTGGGATGTCTTCAGCCCCACAAATGTAACAGAAAAGGCCCTTATTAGTATCAAGACAAATGAGCCGGCAGCAATAATTGCATAGACAGAAATAAACAAAGAAGGGTTGAATGACGCAGCATGTTCTTCTGAAGTTTCATACGCCAGCCAATAATCACCCGCCATTAGGGATGCTTGCCACAAAAGAGACAGCAGCACCACTACTGCCACACCCCACCACCCGAAAGCCTCAGTGCAGTAAAGTTTATAGACATGCAAGCTCACTTTGCCGGTTTCTCTTTCCTCTTCTTTGATGAGCTTGGAGGTCCCCTTGTCAGAGTTTGATTGTTCTAGAGACTTTTCACCAATGGCTTCCCCAGAGTTGGAAGAAGTTTGAGGTGATTTTGGTAATTTGGTGGAATTTTCACCAGCCATGGTAGTGCCTGCCTCTACAAGCTCCATGGATGTGTCGTGGGCAGCTACTAGTGCTGTGAAATCCAAGCGAGAATCAAGTAAATCATTGTACCTTCCTGATTGCACTATCATGCCCTCTCTCATAACCTGGCATTACGAAGCAAAAAGAAATTTCAAATACAGGTGTAACCACATATACAAATCTAAGTGAATGAGAGACAGAATCTAATAAAATAGAAGACTTTTTTTTCCTTCACGAAAAAATAGCACACTTACTAAAATAAGATCCACATTATGCAAGAAATCAACTTGGTGGGTTACAAGTAAAACGGTCTTGCCTTTGAGAGCTCCTCTCACACATTCCTGCGAAAAGCATGAACACAAATTAGTACGAGGCAATAAACTTTCTGATACATCGTCTTCAGGAGATCAAAAGAGCCATCTACATCTATGTCGATCTAATAGCTTCGGACTCGGAATTAGAAATAACATGTGGCACTGTTTGAACAAGAAGCGTGGTGTATAGACAGTCAGAGGCAGCAGCATAATATGCACTAATCAAAAAGGGCTGTGTGTACAATCAAACACATAGTGTTCCAGATTGTCCGTAATAGGATTATATTACCCTCAAAAGTTATGTACGATTAACTCTGGTTTAAAAAACAAATAGTGTATCCAGTTTTTTTTGGGGAAAAGATGAATGACTAAATGCCATGGAATTCAGAACGAGGCAGAAAGTTAAAGTAATGCTACCTTAAATATTTCTGATCCAGTATGTGCATCAACAGCACTAAAGACATCATCAAGTAGATAGATATCACAATCCTGATATACAGCCCTAGCAAGTTGTATCCTCTGCTTCTGTCCACCACTTAAATTGATTCCACGTTCTCCAATCTCAGTCTGATCTCCAAACTCCATCATTTCCATGTCTTTTTCCAAGCAACAAACCCTCATGACTTCTCTGTATCGATCTCTGTTCATTGGCAAACCAAATAGGATATTCTCTTCAATGGTGCCATTTTGAATCCATGACGTTTGAGCAACATATGCAGTTGTCCCACAAACCCTGACCTGTAACAGGGATAATGTAAACGTTGGCCTGTCATAACTCCAGTAAATTCACCAATTTAAGCGTTTCATCTAGCTGTGTTTAATCATGCTTCTGCTTTGCAAAAATTTATATCTAGGTAAAAAGATTGGATAAATCCTGAACAAATGCAGTATGCAACTTATGGTTACAGAACTTTCTTGACAAAAACTCAAGCACTACGACCTATATTCATGGCAGAGCAAAAGAACTCGAATCTATCCTTCATTGAATCCGTACCTTTCCTGTTATTTTGTGCATCTCACCAAGAATTGAGGCTAAGAGAGAAGATTTCCCAGACCCGACAGTGCCAACAATAGCGGCGAGCTCCCCTTTTCTAATCTCCAAATTTATATTTTTCAGAGCCTCCTCTCCATTTTCATCGTCCCACCTAAAACCCCCATCTTTAACCTCCACAGCAATTCGACCATCACATTCCTCTCTCTCCACCGAATCATCCATCAATTCTCTGCTCATCATGTACTTGTCCAACCTCCCAAGTGATATCATTGCTTGTGAAAGTGAGATCATTGATTGTGGAAATTGCCTGATTGGCTCCTGCAAGATTTTAAAGATTGTTGTCGTCGTGAACACTGTCCCTGCATCGAGAGTAACTCCCAGCAAAGTTGCAGTAGCAAATGTGAGTGTTGATATCAATAATGGGGTGCTCCACATCACAACAATATTGCCAGAGATCGAATACATGAACTTGGTAAGCCATCCAAACTCTGCTACCCGGAAACCTTGAACTCTCTTGTTGAAGTGTTCCTCCCATGCCTGGAACTTGATCACTCGCATATAATTAAGCATCTCATTTGTTGCCTTCATTCTTGAGTCGCGATTTTTCATCACATTGAATTGGAAACGGTTATTCCTCCGGGTACCCATAATAACAAACATTAGAACAGCAAGAATTCCCAAAACTGCTGTAATTACTGAGGCACCAAGGTAGTTATATAGAAGCACCAAGGCCACAGAAACTTGCAGGGGCATTAACCATATAGAATGTAGCTGTAGCATCATATCAGACAGCTGCTGTGCATCAACAGCCATGTAATTCACTATCTGCCCGACTCCATGAGCCTGCCGGGCAGAACATGTCATTCTCAGGCCCTTCTTGTACAAAGAAGTGATAAGTGTGCATCGAATAAGCATTCCAAGCTTCTGAGAGTTGAAGTTGAATTGGTGAGTCGTGAGAACTTCAACGAATTTTGCAGCAAGGAGAATCAATACAAGGAAGTATCCTTCATAGGGAGAGCTTCTCTTCCCGGAAGTGAAATCTACAAAACTTTGTATAAGAATAGGCCCCACGTACATGACACTGAGTCGCACAATAGCAAGAGAGGCAGTGAAGGCAATTTCCTTCCAGAAGCACCGAAGCAATGTAGTTCGGACCGGATGATTTGATTTCTCCTGTGGTTTAGGCCAATTCGATTCAAAGAGTGCTACCATTCTTTCAGCTCTGTGTTCAGATGAAAGAGATGGGATTTCATCCATCTTTAGAGTAGATTTGTAGCCTTTACTCAGCAGGGGATTCATCCAAAGCAAAAAGGCCTTAGATAATATAGACGCTGAGGCAAATCCAGTCACATTCGATTTGCTTAAGAGGGTTTCATCCAATGCCCCTTCTACATCCATAACTGGTTCGCTTTCTCTAGTCACCGTGATCCCAGTAGATCCTATAATGGCAGCAAAAAGAAGAACCACGGACAATGGAAGAGAAACTATAGAAACTATATCCTCCAATGCCAAATAGGGGTCCGGGGGTTCTTCTACAAAGACCAAACGTAAGATCCCAGAGGCCATGAACAAGGCAGTGACAACGAAGTTTGCAACCCAATAAATTCGAAGCGACAGAGGATGAGTAACAGCTTCAAATCTCTTTTCATGGATGATTAATATTGTGATTACTGCATGAGTTACGGCTTGGACTAGCCAAAATAGTCCATCAACTAGCTTCCATTCCAACTGGGTACTGCTACTGAATGCCAAGATGCATATAACTGTGTAACAAAATGAGAACAGAACACTAACAATAAGAGACAGCTTAAACCCCAGTGTAGTCCTCAGAGCAGCCCTGTTGTTTCTAATAAGGGGCTTGTGGAGGTCAGAGCTACGTTGGTCATTGGAGGTCAACTTTGAATAAAGCCTTCGAAATGCAAACACCAAGAGGGTGAGCACGAAGAGGAGATCAACGGAAGATAACAGAGTTCTCTGAGGACATGGAGAGAGGAAAATGAATCTTAGCCATTGGAATGTGAGTGAAGTAGAGCTGTCCCCAGAGGATTGAATCACCGGGCTTGAGCATGAGATAGATGTTATCCAAGACGAGGAGGACATGTTTAAAGCCTCAAGAGGAACAGTACACAACAACTCTTCTATGCTTTCGTGAATCTATTTCCTCTCGCTCCCTGAAAAGAACAGAGAAATCGACTTTTAATATTCCAAGCTATCGTCGAGGTCTTGTAATTATGACCTCTATTCTCTAAACCTAAAAAAGCAAAATCACCCATAAAGACTAACCAAAATGAAATTCAAAATCACAGACCAAATGTATAATTACGAGTACGAATTGAAACACTGGAGAAAGATTGCCAATGTTGACGTAAATGGAAGAAAAACAGAAAAGCCAGAAGGCCCTGCTAAATCGCCTATGCCTCCCCGGAATATGATAGTTCCTTTGAATTTTTGAGTTTTCACAATCTTTAAACCTGAACTGTTTTAAAGAGGCCAGAGAAGCCAGTAGCAAAAGAGTAAGTAAAGTATAAGAGGCAGGTAGCCTTCAGTCTCTCTGGTCTCACCCCCTAAGAATTCAGAGGTGGTGCTTGGACGACTACTCAAAAGTTGCGGACAATTTTCAAGACCAAGAGGCCATTTTCCCTTCCCTTTGTCTGAAAATATATCTTGAACAAAAAGAGAGACGAGGCACAAGCCCATCCCAGGGAACAATAGTCTATTCTAACGGGCTCTCACCAAAGATACTTCAAAAATAAGTGAATGCTTGGGGGGGGGGGGGGGGGAAAGGAAGCTAATGAATGGAATAAAAACAGAGTAGGATTATCTTTAGCACAGGAACAAATAGCACAATAATAGTATCCCTCTGGTTTGGCAAAATCCCAGCAGCGGAAGTTTTAGGGTGCAAAAACACCCATGAGTATAGCATCCGACTGTTTTGCCAAAAGAAATAGCACAAGAAATGCTAAATTTTTTTTTTCTAAGTCACAAGAAATGCTAAATGATAACCATAAACGATTGCGATAAAACTCATCAGCAAAAACTATAGCTGTGAAGTTCGCAGACATTCATTTCACACTAAACGCCAAAAAAAATAGTCTTATTTTCTTACCAAATAAAAAAATAAACTTATTTATGTTGACCAACACCTAAATAAGACCCACGGCCAATTGCAGGTCCTGCAGAGTTCTCCAAAATTATTAGGACGACCAAAGTATACATAAAAAATCAAAAACCTGGACCATGCAAAAGAGTTGTTGAATAAGGAATTAAAGGGACCAAGAGATTAAATCAAGCTCATAAAGAGCGGACACAGATAAAACGGAGGAACGAAAGGTCATACGACGTCTACGAACTTTTCGAAACAAAAATGGACTACAAGCTAACCCAATAGCACAAAATAGTCAACAAACCAAGCCATGCAGATCAACCAAGAGTACCAGCCGGGGAGCAAACAGATACGGGAGGCCACTACTTACCTGGATTGGATGAAGACTTATAAGTCAATAGAAGCAAGTTCTATCTGAACCAGCTCAAGCTTCCACGCTGGCATATAGATTCCAAGCAACACCATAAATGGCTGTTGACCACTCGACTACAGATGTGTTCGTGGAACTCAGCTACAGCATTTATTTGGTAAAATGTGGAGAGGAAAAGAGATAGAAAGAGATTTGGCTCTCTGTATTCTACAGACTGACTGGGTCTCTGGCCTCTGTTCTGTTACGCTATCATATAGCTGAGCACAAAAACTCTTGGACCAGAATGGACTGGCTTTGTAGTACAGACGTGGGGAGATTGTCATCTCCACAGAGGGAAGCGTCCAATACTGTCTACTCATCTACGTTGTTTCTTTGTTCGTTCCTTTCGCCTGGCTGGATACTAATTATAAACAGTTTTACACTCACGTGCCAATGATAGAGCGTGCAAGGACTGTCTAAAGCAAATCATCCTCATATACGGTCCAAATCTAGCAGGGACAGGTGGGATATGATTAGGGCTACTGTTTTGTGACTTGGGCACAGCTGAGCGGCACAATCTACCGAAGCAGGCGAAAAATCCCAGGAGCGTGATGTTGTGCATGCAGGGAGCGCGTGGGCCTAGCGCTACTATTTTCGAAGGAAAACAATAATACAGGATTCTTAAACAAAAAAAGGAATAATATAAGATTCCTAATATGGCTCATTTCCATCTTTCTGTCTTGTTGCGAGCAAACAGTTGTCGTTTTAGAAATGAAAGACGATTGTTTTCGTCGACCGTCATTCATTGACGGATATATGTGCAAGAACTATAGTCATCTTATACTGCCAAGACGCTGATTCAGCATCCAAGGAAGTAAGACTGCCGCTTTCGTTGGTCGACAATATTTATGGCGAAATACATGACAACATGCGATGCACTTCATTTAATATTTATTGTGAATGCCTTTCTTCAAATTATAATATATAATTCATAAAAATAATTTTATAAAAATTAAAATATTTTATAATTATCTGCTTGAATTACATGATAAAAAAGTAGCAAAAGCCACAAAAACATTTATTCACCATTATAAAAAACATAGTTCGTATATGAATATAAAGCTCTACAAATAACAATATAAAATACAATTATTAAATAAGATATTGTTGACACGTGAATCCTCATGCAAGTGTTAGTATATCATGGTAATTTTATGAAAATGGAAGTGGCTCATATGAAGACACCCGTGACATGCACATGGAAACCCAAAAAGCTCACCTAAACCTTAACAGGTCACACTGTAACTCAGTAATGGCAGGAACGAGGGAAACGAAGGTCAAATTAAAGATGCATGGGAGGCTGTGCCAACAACTGGCATCATCACATGGAAAGTGGATCGGTCTGTACCCAAGCTTGCTTGTCCATGGCAGATTCAAGGCGCAAGCCCTTATTCATATGGAAGCTCTCTTTTTCTTCTGATCAGAAAACTCTCTGTGGCTGACACCCTTCTCAGTAGATTCCTCGTTACATCAATGAAAGAGCTTCGAAAGTTAGAAAGTGACGGGTGTGTTTGTTTTTGTAAAATTTTATTATTGAAAAAATTTTAGGTTTTAGGTTTATTGAAAAAGTGAAGAGATGTAATTTTTTATATTTTTTTAATAAAAAATAATGATTTGATGTGAGAGAAATTATATTGTACTATTATATTGTGTTAAAATTTTAGAGGGTGTAACATTTTACAACACAAACGCAGTCTTTGTGTACTTAGCAAAAAAAAAACACGACTCGTGTTTTTATCACTACCGCCGCAGACCATAGAGATATTCGGTTTCTAAAAAAACTCAGGATTTGAAGGGCGTTCTTGTTTGGCAAAAATAAAAGAAAAACGAGAAACCCAACGTTGTCTACTCCCCTGCAGCTCCCACTGCATTCCCTGCTTTCGATGAATTACGTGCAATTTTTTTACTTTTTTTTAATAAAAAAACCTTAAAATATTCAACTTTTGACGATTTCAGCCGCTTTCGCTGGACGTTTTATTTTTAACAAAAATCTTTAAATATTCAAATTTTAAAAAAAAAACTTTAAACATCATCGTCACTTTTTACACATCATCAATCTCTACACAAACATCAATACAACTTTAACATCACATAAAAATTCACAAAACTCTTCAAAACGAACATAACCCATGATTCTTTGATTTTTTTTTCTTGGCTATTATTCTTCTATTAGGCTTTATTTCAAGTTTGGAAATCGAAGATTAAAAATGAAAGAAAATTAGAATTTTATAAAGTTTTGAAAAAATTTAGTAAAAATTATAATTTTATGAGAACGGATGAAAAAATAAATTATTTTAATAATTTTTTTATATTTATTGTAATAAAAATATATCATTTGAATAATAATATGTTTTAAAAAAAATATTATTATTATCTTTATCAAAATTTTGAGTTAATTATATTTTCCTTTTAAAATTTTGGATGGATAATTTTTTAAAATATATTTTAGATTTACAAACACTACCTTATTCTGCTTAACTCATTTTAATCACTTATTGGTGAGCATATTTTTCATGTGGTTGACTTGATAGTGGTTCAAATATTTTGATCCATCTAATCTTTGGTTCAAATATTTAGTTTACAAACATAATTAACTTAAATTTTTTATTAAATAAAATAACTTCAAAATAAGTTGTCTTCTATTAAATTATTTATTTTTATTATAAAAAATTTCTTTAACTCATCTCTCTTCACTTTTTTTATCTAACCCTATAAAATTATACTTATATGTTTACTTTACTTTTTTACAATCTCTATAAATTTTACTTTTTCATTATTTTCTTATAAAAGCTATTTACTTTTTCACCGTCCTTATAATTTTTTTTTTCATTATTTTCTTATAAAATACAATAAAACTCCAGTCTGCGCAATTTTCGTAACATTTGTTGAATGATTAAAATTTACAAACCCATGGTAAGATTACATGGAGTTGCGAGCACGCACGTGAAAACGCACTCAAAATATTACCAATATTTTTCTCTCTCTCCTAATAAAATACTACAATATAATCTCTCTCCCTCCCATCAAAAAATATAAAAAATTACATCTCTCTTCACTTGTTCTAAACTCAATACCAACACAAAAGTTAATACCAAAAATATTTCAACATAATCGCAACCTTAAAATTCCAGTTCGATGCATGCATATGATTTTCGCCTGAATTTCCAAGTGATTGGTGAATTCGTCACTCGTGACATCAGAGGGTAGAAATACACCCAATAAACACAAAAAAACATTCAAAAGCTGCTAAATAATTGTTGTCTTCATTACACAAGATGATTAAAAAAACAAACAACATATCTGTCGTTGACGGATTTGTGCGATTAATTTCACGAAGCAAAAAAAACCAAACACAATGCCTCCGAGTACGAAGATAAGGTACACCCAGCTGGAATCAGACACGGAGCTGTCAAGCTAGCAACACAATTAAACTACCAATTAAGTTGGTTCAATGTCGATGAGAAAAAGTCCAGGCACGTGCACCAAAGGTCATGGCGTGATGCAATTGTGATTGTACGGCGTCGTATTTAGTTGCGATAATTATTTTATGCTATATGCAGCCAAGGATGTCATGTGGGATATATTAACGCCAGAAACATTGGGAAATAAAGATCCATTTGAACACCGAATCAGGGGGTCTCAACAAGTAAGTCTAGATCGTGACTGGGAGCTAGCATAGAAAAACACTCCGTTTGAACATTCTCTCGCTGCTTCTACTTCTAAATCTCGATTTGAAATTGAGGAGATGGATTCAATCTTTCACCTCCCCCTGCGAAATATATATAGAAAAGAATTATAGAAAATTATAGAAAATCTGATCCCACCATTAGTGTGAGTCATTGATTGTCACCACAAACTCGGAGGATTTTCGGAGTTTGGCATTTGATTTATTTTTGTTTAAGTTTTTCAAAAGTAAATAATATAATAGCTTGGGGCGTGACAGTTTGGTATCAGAGGAAATGTCGATAGATTTTGTACACTTTCAAAACATTGATTTATGATGGGTATGATTGGGTAGATTAGGTTATTGTTTAACTGTGTTTCATATATTTGTTTGCATAGGTGGTCATCATGAAGTATTAGCCATTGTTTCATGACGGCTAATCTTATTCATTCTATTAATTTGAATGAGACCATTAATGATGAATCTCGAGTCGGACCAAGCTCCCCTAGTTCGGCGATGTTACGTGGGGTGGCGCAGGTTATATAGGAAATAACACGTCAATCGGAAATCGACATGGAAATGTTGAAGGATGTACCATCGAGCAATTCAACAGAATGCGCCCGTTGACATTCGAAGGGAAAGCTGATCCAACTGCGGCTGAAGATTGGATTCAACACATTGAAGATACATTCCAAGTTTTGCGCTGCGTAGAGGAACAAAAGGTGTTGTTGCGACGTTTAAACTGGTTGGAGAAGCTAGGCGTTGGTGGATTTCTAAACAATCTCTTCAAGGACAAGCACCGGTCACATGGGACCGCTTCAAAGAGGTATTTTACGAATGATTTTTCCCGAGGTCAGTTCGTGATACAAAAGCTAAGGAGTTTATTAATTTGGTTCAAGGATCGATGAATGTGCATGAGTATGTCGCGAAATATATTGAGTTTTCTCGGTTTGCACTATATATGATTCCGGATGAGGAAAAAAAGGCTCAAAAATTTGAAAAAGGTCTTAATTCTCGTATTTATGATCGTATAGTTGGATTTCAAATCAATAATTTTTTCTGAATTGGTTAACAAGGCGTCAGTGATAGAACAGAGTATCCAGAGGAGCAAAGAGCAGTATGAGGAAAGGAAGAGGTATGTACCTCAAGGATCTCGTACTGACACCAATCAAGGTTTTCCAAAGAGAAGAAAAGATGAAGGCAACGCATGAAGGGAACAAGGAAAGATGAGTGGTTAATCAGCAAAGATTAAGTTGCATATTACAATAAGGATGTTCTCAGGTATGTATATTTTGTTTTAGCAAATTTCGAGGACAAAATTTTTTTTAGGGGGGAAGGATGTGAGAACCCAGTTTAAAACAAAAAGAAGGAGAGGTTTTGGCAAAGGTTGGAGTCGAACTCCAGACCTGGGGTTTTAACAGGAGAAGACCACTAGGCCAGACGCGCACTTGTTAATTTATACGCAGTTGAATATATTTAAAGGTTTAGCAGCTTTATTTCGAAAAATATGTCACACGGGGATTCGAACCTGTGCGCAAAAAAGAAGGAGAATTGTAGCTTAACCATTGAGGCGCTTCATGCATTTTGTTGGTAATGCTTAGGTTTTATTTAATATAACCTTCTCTTCGCCAGATTTAATTTTTAATGAAACAATGTGTTTTGATCTTCTTCTTCCTCAACCCTAATCTTTTTGACTTACTTGATTGCAGTCCGCCGTTTTTGACCTTTCCTCTCTCTCTTTCATCAATTTCCTCTCTTTCTCTCTTCGATTTCTCATCCGTTTTAGCACCTTTTCAACTCCATTGTGTAGATCTCGACGTTTCTCAATAAATCAAGCGATTTATGGAGGATTTCGAAAGGGCATCGGCTTTGGAACGTTATTCACTGATTCTTGGCCAAAACTCGCCTATAAAAGGGACCTCTTACTAAGAGATTCTTCACACCTCTCAAAAGTGATTTTTTCATCACTTTTGAGATCTCTCTCTCTCTCTATTCGACCTTGTTGGGTATTTACATTTTTATTCGGTTCTTGAGGATCGTTGCAGTACGTGTTTTCTAGGGCGATTCGATTATCGAATCAAATTGGGTAAGCGGAGCTACTATATTGTTTTCTTCAAAAATTATGAACACATTTTCATAAACGATTTTGTGGAAAATATTTTATTGCAAGTTTATGTTATTCTGAAAACAAATGTGAAATTTTAAAATACCTACTGAGATTGTTTATATAACTGTTCTGAATTATTTCTCAAATATTATGTATTCTGCTGAACATCATTTATGATTTTGAATCTGAATTCTGATATTATATATTATACTGTTTTTAAGCCTCGAGGCGATGTTCTGTTACTGATTACTGATTATTGTTGTTGTTGGTACCAACTTACTGATTACTGAGTGCACCCATTCTTCGAATTGGTTTATGTGTGAGTTTCTCCCTAGTGCACACTTAAGCGTACGTGGCTAACTCTTAGTAGGGCAAAATCCACTTTCTGTTGGCTTAATTCGGTTTGGCCGCCGGTTAAGTCGTTGCACAACCCTGCCACAGGGGTCAATGTGGCTTACTGTTGATGCCAAAGAAGATTTTATGATAAAACTATTCTACTTTCTTTATTTTGGCTCAAAGAAAAACAAAGATATTTTTATTCTCTGCTTACTGAGTTGTCGAACTCACTCCGTTTTATTTTCTTATTTAAGAGATTGCTCAAAGATTGAACCTAGAGAACATGTGGGCGGGATAGATGAGAGCATCATTATGGATTTTAATTTGTATAAGTTTCTGTTTTGAAATAGTATTGTTATAATTTGTTTTGTTTCGAATAAATACAATAAATTTCTTTTATTTATTTATGCTGATTTTTAGGGTCTAACACAGGGTTTTGATGGTGACACAAAGGAGGAGGAATCAGACTCGTCGATGGAGCCAAAGAGATCATCCTTTTTAGTTTGGTAAGTCCAAAAGAAAACAATCCATATTTATGAAATGATAAAAAGGGGTCTGAAAATCGTATTTAGCACTTACCAAACAACTAGCATTAGTTGTTGGGGGCTTTGAAAGGGTGCTGAGATTCTGACCAACTAGAGATGCGAGATTAGTTTGGCAGAGGTTCCAAATATTATTTCATCCTTCATCCAATGTAACTTGAGAAAGATTCATCCTAGTTCGCATGTAATGGCGCACGATCTGATCAGAGCGATAACACGACTGACGACAGTACATTTGTGATACAATACCACACACAAAATCAAATGGAGTTCGTACTTCGTACCTCGAATTAATTCAGATAAAATCAAATGGAGGAATCGAGATGTTTTCTGGATCGTTGTTTCTTTTGTTATGTCTCTCTCACGTTACTTTTCATAAATGTACTACTCTTTCTTAATGAATGAAGCATCTTGCTTTTTAAAAGGATAACAATAAACAACAACAACAATTAGCACCGATAACACGGGCATGGTTTATGGTTATATTAATATCTTGCCTAGAGCATAGGCTATAGTAATATGGCCTTAAAAGTGTTCATTTGCACCGGCGGTTACCGTTTTAACCGTTACCGGTAAGGGCGGTTATTGTGCCTTAGCGGTGCGGTGACGGTGTCAATTATGTGATTCCGTCAATTGCGGTGACGGTGACGATTTTTGTCAAACCGTCACCTACACTACCGTTAACCACCCCTAAATGTGGGTCATTTAAGGCCCAACCCAAGCTTATAAGAATATTTAGGGTTTTCAGGAACTAAGCCTGGGCTTGGGTTTCAGCTTTTGCAGGCCTGAGCTCTATCTCGTACTCGTTAAGGCCATCCAATATACTGACACAAGAATGGAAACACCTAACTTCGATATTTTTATCCAAACACCTAACTTCGATATTTTTATGAAGAAAATATAGTGACACAGGAATGGAAAAATTACAGTCACTCTAAACTATCATTTTATTTGTAGTTTGTCCTCTAATTGATTCTCTAAAATTACCACTTCTTTCAATTTTATTCGTAAGTTACAATCTAACTATTGAAATGGTACTAGTTATAAATAAATTATATTTTTTTTTGTAACGAGAAAATTCAGGTCCAACATGCATTGGGTTCAGACAAACCTAACCTGCATGAATTGAGTTTAACATCAGAAGAGAAAACAACTTGATAACTGATCAATCCCTTATTTAAGTCATGATTTTTTTTAAACAGTTGATGATTTGAATCCCTATATGTAAGAGTAGTTAACGATAGTGTAGGTGACGGTTTGACGCATTTGACAGAATCGCATATTTGACACCGTCACCGCTAAAACACAATAACCGCTCTTGATGGTGATGGTATTAACGATAACAGTTAGACGGTAACTGCTTAAACTGTATAACCGTCAAGTAGTTTTTTTTACATTTAATTTTTTTCATTGTTTTGGGCTGTTTTTCTTGAGTTTTTTTGGACCATTAAAATCATTTGATACCCATATATAAACAATAAATATAATCATTCAAATATTATAACCTGTTTAAATTTTGCAACATAATATCATAATCAATAATCATATTAAATGGACAAAATATCATAACATATTCAAACATAATATCATAATCATTAATACTCATAACAAATATAATAAGTTGTCCAAAAGTCCAACATAATATCATATTCAAACATAAAAACTAAAGTCTAATAAAAATGTCAAACAATGTGACATAAACCAACTAATATATTCAAACAAAAGTCCAATATAAATATGTCACATAATCAATAATCATCTCGGACTTGTTTGGGAAAGGGGTTGAGGTTTTGGTTTTGGTTCAACTTTCAAATTTCAAATTTTTTGATTTAAATATTATTTTGTTGTAAAGGTTTGTTTGGTTGTTTAAGATTTGATATGATTTATATTTTAATTAAATTAAATAACACTAATTTATAGTTATTATGATATTCAAAAAATAAAAATATAAAAAATGATTATTATAAAATTCAAAAAATATATAATTCAAAAAATATGTAGAAAATAGTTTCATAAATATCAAAAATTATAAAAATAGATAAAATATGAAACTAATAAAAAATATTCATAAAAGTTAAAAGACAAAGATAAAATCGTGCAAAATTTATATATATAAAAAATAAAACTTTACAAAAAAAATTTGATTAAAAACTTCAAAAATACAAACTTAAAAATAATTAGCAAATATAATCATTATCAAAATTATTACAAAAAATTAATAAATAAAACAATAGAGAATATTAAAAAAATTATTAAAATAGTTACAAAAGTGTATAAATGTCTATAAAAGTTTTACCCACAAAAAATTTTGCAAAGTACAAACTCTCTAATACCCGTGTTAAGCATTTACTCAACTCTAACGAGCCAGGTAGTAACAATAAATGCAAATAATTTGCTCAGAAAAGAAAATATGCAAATAGTTCATTTTTAGTAATCAATCATGAATCAACTTACTATAATAAATCCCCCCTTATGGTAGTTTTTGCTTAGTTAGTTTATTGTACCGAACTCTGTTTCTTTTCTTTTAGTATGAATTTCTTTTTTCGAGAAAAAAAATCAATTTATTGTAATGCTAAAATTTTCAATTCATTTCTGCTTATCTTAGTGTAACCATATATAGTCGGTCAAATAAATTATAATATGCCTATTGAAGTGAGAGTTAAGTGGTACAACATATACTTCTGAATCAATGCTGAACATGGTTGCTGGGTAGAAATCCTAGAGAGAAAAAAAAACATAGAGATTTTTCTTCATAATCAATGGAAAATTAATTTTTGGTTTTTGGTTTTCAATTTTTTTTGTTTGTCTTTTTGTTTTTATTGTTTTGTTTATTTATTGGTTTAAATATTACTAAATTTCCAAAAGTAATTTTTCTATTTTTAAAACATTTATAGAGATTTATACACTTTTGTAACTATTTTAATACTTTTTATTATTATTTTCTCTATTATTTTTTGTAATAAATCTGATAATGATTATACTGGCTAATTATTGTTAATTTTTTATTTTTGAAAATTTTATTTGTTTCATAAATTTTGCTCAATTTTTATCTTGTCTTTTAATTTTTATGAATAATTTTTATTAGTTTTATATTTTATCTATTTTTATAATTTTTGATATTTATGAAACTATTTTCTACATATTTTTTGAATTATATATTTTTCGAATTTTTTAAAATCATTTTTTATTTTTTATTTTTTGAATATCATAATAAGTATAAATTAGTATTATTTAATTTAATTAAAATATAAATTATTTCAAATCTTAAACAACCAAACAAACCTTTACAATAAAATAATATTTAAATAAAAAAAATTTGAAATTTGAAAGTTGAACCAAAACCAAAACCTCAACCCCTTTCCCAAACAAGCCCCTCAAGTCTAAACTAGGGTAATTAACGGTCGTGTAGGTGACAGTTTGATGAAAACTGTTACCGTCACCGCAATTGACAGAATCACATATTTGACACCGTTACTCTACCACTAAGACATAATAACCGTTCTTACCAGTAACGATGACCGGTGAAAATGAACATATGTGCCTAAATCTGCACGTAGCTTACACTATAAGAGAGACCTTTGACCTTTAGCTATCCGATGAGTTAAAAAAATAAAGAAACTAATTTACTTATAAAAAAATAAAGAAACTAATTGTCGATATTTTGGATAAGAAAAATATATTTTTTCTACGTTATGATTTGACTTTAGGCTGCCTTTATTTGCGGGCCGTGAGAAATAAAAACAAGTATAAAAAAAAAAGAAAAAAAATTGATTTAAAAACTGGTAAAACACCGTAAAAGAAAAGGAGAATGTAATTTTTTTTCTTTATATATTTGTTTTTATCAAGATAACCACTTTTGAATCTTGGTACGACTGGTCTAGTAGCTGTCCATCAACGCAGCAAACGGTCATATGCATCAATATTGAACAGTCGATGTACTTCTACTTAGAGGGATTCGGGTCCGAGCTTTCACACGCGAGAGAATTCCTGCGTTTGGGAAAGTACTAGAAGTGACGCTCCCACATATATATTTCTCCCACACTAAAGAGACTACTAGAAACCACGCTCGGGGATTGTATAGCTCTCTGCTTCTAGGGTTTTACGGCCTCTTTTTCCGTATCAAGCAGATATGAGGTAAGCCTCTGCTCCATTTCCCTGCGTTTCGTTCTTGGTTCCAAGTCTCTGACCCTTTGATTGGATTGTTTTACGCTTGTGCCACTGAAGTTTCCTTTGCCTCGTCTCCGATCTGTTTCGTTCCTGAGAAAACTGAGCGGAACAATAGTAAACATATGATTTTCAATGCTAATGCTGTCTTGTTTTTTTTTTGACAATACGCTGTTGTTGGCGCAAAATCTTTTACACGATGGGTTCTTTCTATTTTTTATTTTTTTTCTTCCGTTTTATCAGCAATCAAACGCGATGAAACGAAAATGTTTTTAATGAGGAAGGGTTGTTAAATGTGGTTGTTTGGTCGTCAGATTCAACTGTAATTTGGACTACCGGTTGAATCTTATTCATATTCCTATTAGTTATATGCAAATTAGTTTATCAAGTTAAGATGATTATATTATCGGGGAAGTTTTTGTCAGAAGCCGGTAAACAAATTAAGTCCTAAGGTTTAGAATGAGTGGTATGCACCTCAAGTGACATTTGCCATGATCCATGTTTGAGTCCTGAAGGCTAAATCAAACGTCTTTAGAGGCTTAAAAACCAGTTACCAGCCAGATATTCTGCAGTGAGTGGGCTACTCTTATAAGATGAAGGCTTTTGCATTGCTAAACTCGAAGTGACATTTCTATTGATTAGATTAATAGCTAATCTCATGGTGTTAGAGCTTATAACTATGATTCTTTGAATGCTAAAAAATGGTCTTTGCTATGCACATTGGAGATGATACCTTTGCGTAGCATTTCGTTTTGTTGGAGTTTTCTCTCTCTTTTTGATACTTTTTCAACCTATTGTAGTCGTCATCCCGAGTTGAAGTGGGCCCAGAGGGTGGACAAGGTTTATATTACAGTGCAATTGCCAGATGCCAAAAATGCCAAGGTTAATCTAGAGCCTGAAGGAGTTTTCTGCTTCTCTGCCAGCGCTGGAGCTGGTGATCTCCTTTATGAGTTGAAGTTGAATCTTTTTGATAAGGTTAACGTGGAGGTAAGAATGCAGTTTACCAAATTAGCGGTATCATTTAATTTATCACCCAGTTGTTTGGTAGTTATTTTTACATACTTGTGAACTTCTTGAGTAAGAGAACCAAGGTGAAGAAGTGTTTCCTTTAGTTGGGGAGACAGGAGATAAACACTCGGGGAGGTCTCCTAGTGGGATCGTAATATCACATATGGAGACACTATTCATAGGTTTGGGCTCAACTATGCTATATTAACCACTCATGCTTTGACTTTTTTCCATTGTGAAACAACCTTTTTACCCTTTCACACTTGTATATTCAACAATCTCCTTCTCACGTGTGAGTCTATCACTGTATTAATCCACTCCCCTTTCAACGAAAGTCTTTTTATGGCTTGTTTTTTCAGATCATCTTGTAGGCCATACCACACATTGCACTCCCCTTTGAGTAGAAGCCTCCTGCCCCCCTTCTAAGATCTACTGTGTGCTTTGTGATTGCACAACTTGCTTTCTCTATCCATCCCTTTCAAGTGGATGCCTTGATAGACCTTTTTCTCTTAGGTCTCCCTAGGATTTACCTTGTTATTTGCCCCACACCTTGCTCCCTTTTCTCTCTGAAGTGTCTTTTCTCAATTTACAAGCCCTCGTCGGATCACACCATTGGCTCTTATATTTGTTGGAGATATAAACAGTCGGGGGAATCTCCTTGTGGGCTTATAATAATATAGCATATATGGACACCACTCAACCTAAAAGCTTAAGCTTATAGGTTTGGATTCAATTATGTTATGTTATGTTAATCATCCACACTTGTGATTTCTTTCCTATGTAGGAAAATCTTTTTACCCTCTTACACGTATTCAACTCCTTTCTTGACAATTTATTCAATGTTAGCTTGGCCTATGTTACTGATGTAGCCTGTGTGTGAATCATCAGTTAATCAGGTTCTAGTTACCCAAATTAAGCATTGAAAATTTGAAGGTAGATGTTCCATTTGCTTATGGTCATTCAATAATATCTCTGCCCATATCAATTAAGAATAGTTATGTCTATGGTCTCTAGCATCTCCAATTTTGGGTTGATATTTGAGCTCTGCGGAGCCCAATGATGTAGCAAGATGTATATTTGTGTGGTAGTTGGCTTGCACATCATAATTTAGGTATTTCTCCCAATGATTTAATTTTAATGAATGACGTTTCTCTCACTGGTTTAGGAAAGCAAAATTAATACAGGAGTAAGAAGCATATTCTGCATCTTGGAGAAGGCAGAAAAAGGATGGTGGAAGAGGCTTCTGCGTGAAGATGGCAAGGCGCCACATTTTGTCAAAGTAGATTGGGACAAATGGGTGGATGAAGATGATGACAATAGTACGGTTATGTAAACTGTGTTTTTGCCTTGTTTTGTTTTCCTTTTCCAAATTGTGTTGTTTAAGTTGATATATGTCCATATGCTTTTAGTTGGGAACTAATTTCCTTGTACTTGTCAATCTGATTAGGTCCTAATGACTTGGATTTGGGAGGAATGGATTTTTCGGTAGGGAAGCTTCTGTGAATTTCTTATTGAACCTTCCCTTTTGATTGTGTTTTTTTTCTTTTTGACTTAATTGTGTTTTTTTTATTGTGTTTTTTTCTTATTGAACCTTCCCTTTTGATTGTGTTTTTTTCTTTTTGACTTAATTGTTTCATATTTTCAGAAATTTGGTGATATGGGAGGGATGGGAGGTATGGGAGGTATGGGAGGCATGGGAGGGATGGGAGGCATGGGAGGGATGGAAGGCCTGATGGGAGGAGGCTTGGGAGGCTTGGGAGGGATGGGAGGCATGGGAGGGTTGGAAGGCATGATGGGAGGAGGCTTGGGCGGCTTGGGAGGCATGGGTGATGAAGGAATGGGTGATGACTTTGAGGACAGTGATGATGAAGGTAACAAACTCGTATAAGTATTTTCAGTTGATATATGGTGTAGCTCTTAGTTAGGCAAAATGAATTATTGGGGAGATTAATAATACCTTCCAAGACATAAAACTGGTAAACCGTGATATGTAGATTACTTAAGGAGAGGAAGTTATTTTTGGGTGCAATTAAAGCAGAAATTCGCTGTTGGTAAATCCTTTTTTGTCAAGAAACCAATTAGTTGTGATCTTGCTCACATCATTCCAACTGTTTGAGATCCTGTGTATGTCATTACATAACTCCTGAATGGCAGACGGTTCTTGTTAAATAGGAAAAAGCAAAAAACATGGATAAAAAACATGGATAAAAAACAAGGGGGAAAAATGCTCAAGCCCCTGTTATGATTTCTCTCTCCTGTTTATTGAAATGATATCTCTTTTTGTCCTGTTATGTTAGAACAAGAAGTTTCAAAGCCCGGTGACAGCAAGTTGGAAGGAGGTGAGAAGGCAGATCAACAAGTTGCTGCTAAAGTTGAGGGTGGTGCTTCAGAAGAGAAAAAAGAAGCTGCCCCAATCACATAGGTTGTGGTCGTTCAGAACTTCTCAACCATGGCTTCGAACTTGGGGGTTGAAGTTGTCGGTCTATAAGACTATGAATGTGTCAGTTTTTTCCCTAACCGCTGATGACCAGAATTTGCACAATATTTTGTGTTGGCAGCACTAGTTTCAGTCTCATAGACAGGCGAATATTGTTTTTTTATCTATGTTGTATCGACGATTATCGGAATGGTGTCAGGAATTGGCTATAGTTGTCAATTGCTGAAATCGAAAAGTTACTTTGGGTTTATGTTTAACATTGCAGGTGCTTTCTTTCCCGTGACTTGGTTTTCTTTTCTTAAAATCAAATACATTGTCAGAAGAAAAAGGTTGAAAATGGGGTGTAAACTCATCCAATTGTGTTCTCGACTCAATTTCATTATTCTGAAGCTACCAAGGTGCGTTTGCTATCAATATTTCATCAACTCACAATAAAATACTACAATATAATCTCTCTCCTATCAAATCATAACTTTTCACTACAAAAAATATAAAATATTACTCTTCATTTTTTCACTAAACTCAATACAAAAAATTTTACAACACAAACATAACTAAATCCGGGGTCGCGTACGGTAGCCTCTCAGGTCGTCTGTGTAAACGCTAGCATGTCTATTAATCTGATTCGTGGTGGTAGAATGCAGAGAGCTACACGCGGCGGAGAATTAAGAATACCAAAGATTTGCATAAACGTGTGTTTAATGGATAAGTTGTGCTAGAATTCGTTTGTGAAGAGAAAGATAATGACCATAAATTGTTTATCTGCAAAGTTCTGTGAAGGCTCATCTGTAATTTGTCATCTCAAAGTTTGCTGAAAACTATGAAGGAAACCGAGACCAAAATTTGGATGGAAACAGATTGAATTTAAGGTGAAAAAAGGAGCAGAATTTGGATATGGGGGATAGGGGCAAATCTTTTGTTGTTGTTGGTTTCCTTTGGAAGTGCAACTGCTCATGGCAAACCCCGTTGGTGTTAGCTAGTTGAAATAAGCCTGATCTCGGATTGAGCACCAACGAACCCATGTAGTAAACTTTGTAAAGGTTTCTCGTCGCAAAAGAAATAAGCTTTTTATGTAGCCAAATTAATACAAGGGTTCAAGGAAAAACAAAAAAAACAAAAAGAAGAAAAGAGAGAGGGTTATGAGCGGATCCGGAGCCCTGAAACCCTGGTAAGTGGTAAGGTCGTCTTTATTTGACTCCCCCTGAGTTCGAATCCTCTGCAGCAAAAACAGAGAGATATGGAGGCCGCGGACATGGATGTCGAAGAACAGCCTCCTTCAAGTTCCAATCCCAGTCCAAGCTCTTACAAGCGGTTCGGATTTAAAAACTCTATTCAGACCAACTTTGGCGACGACTACGTTTTCCAAATCGTCCCCAGGTAAGTTTTTTTTTGGTTCCTTCACTAGTCATATGAGTTTCCTTTTCGTCCCCTGGCCTCGGGGCTACCACTCCGGATGTTGGATAGTCAAAGAATCCAAATGCGTTTGTGGGATTTCTCCATGTTTCATTTCTTGCTTGTCGTACACTCTCGGGAACCAAACTAGTAATTATTAGCTGAGTTTTATGCTGTTTTTTGGGGTTAATTTCCTGTGTGCGTTTTGAATGGAAGGGAGGATTGTACAGCAATGGCAGTTTCATTGTCAACAAATGCAGTGAAGCTGTACTCACCGGTGACTGGTCAGTACTATGGAGAGTGTAGGGGTCATTCTGCAACTATAAATCATATCTCGTTCTCAGGTGCGTCAACTCCACACGTATTGCACTCCTGCTCTTCTGATGGAACCATTAGAGCTTGGGACACGAGATCATTCCGGGAGGTTGTTCCGTTAGTCTCTCTAATGTACATGGTTATCTAGAATTCACCAATTTTAGTTTTTTAGTTGGAGGACGAGGGGTTCTGATTTTTGTTTTTTTTTGGTCGATTATTGGTACTACAGGTTTCATGCATAACTGCTGGCAATCTGCAAGAGGTCTTCAGCTTCTCGCTTGGAGGATCAACGGATAATCTTCTTGCTGCAGGATGTAAATCTCAGGTGTGGTCTCTATAGTAGGAGATTAATATATTAATGATGAAAGGTTAGTTCTTTTATGTAAAATGTGATACGAATTTTTTTTTCCTGTGCATATATGGGGTGTATAGTTCGGGGTTTATGTTTGCCTGAGGATACTTAGGTTTGATGTCTGCTTTCCATTCCTTTCCTAGACACTCAAATGAGTAGTAGGTAACCATTTACTAGTTTATATGCTCACAATCATCTTCTCTTTCATGATAAATACACTCAGATACTCTTCTGGGATTGGAGGAACAAAAGGCAAGTTGCTTGTTTGGAGGAATCTCATGTAGATGACGTTACACAGGTATTTTGTGATGCTTATGCTTGTGAAATGCGTCTTTATATCTAGGTCAAATCATGTTCATTTAATTGCTAGTTTATGAATAGGCAGATAGTGACATAACTTATTTTGTTCTCGTCTGAGTACTTGAAATGTAGTTAAGACTTGGAAAACTACAACTAGGGTGGGAGTACCAGTTGGTTTGGGGCGGGGAACATTTTAATAAACCTAGATGCTTGCATTTCATTAGTCTATATGGAAAACTATGGTACTCTTTGTTGGGTCACCTTGACTTATCTTTATTTTGTGATACTTTGTTGATGAGTTTTGGTTGTCACAACATGTTTTTCAACTGTGCCTCGAAAAATTTCGTTTAGGATGTGTCTGCTGTGCTTAAATTATCTGAGTGATTAGGAGATTTATTCCTTGATTTATACAGCCCTATTTTGAAACAAATGTTTGTTCTCAGTCTTTATAGCTCCTGATTGTTCGTAGGTTCACTTTGTACCTGACTATCGAACCAAACTTGTTTCTGCATCAGTAGACGGGTTGATATGTATATTTGATACTGATGGAGATATCA
Organism: Myrica gale; assembly: GCA_963930655.1. Lineage (NCBI taxonomy): Eukaryota > Viridiplantae > Streptophyta > Magnoliopsida > Fagales > Myricaceae > Myrica > Myrica gale. The sequence goes on along the minus strand of OZ005610.1, from coordinate 13,124,251 downwards.
ATGACGAAGATCATCTGGAGTCAGTAAGTGCAAAGCTTTAATTCGCAGTTCTATTTAGTACACTGTTGAAAGTTTTGTCTTCAGACAATTGACCTGGACTGATGAATAGCCTGTTTAGTTGTTTCTTAAACTATGGAAAAGGAGGTTCATCAGAGAAAATTGTCCATTTAAGCAACAATTGCTGAAAAAATGGAAGTGGGTTTTAGGTAATTTGGGAAATTTAGGAGCAGTGATTTTGAGCTTTCTGTGATAGTTTCTTGCTTTCAGAATCTACACAAGGTTATAATCTTGTTTGATAAACCTGTGAATAGAGATCTTATATAGCTCCTTTCAGATTTGGAGATATTTTACTGTAAGAGTCAGTGTGATTATATGCATTGTAGTTCTACTTTGTATGGTGTTCTGTGGATAGCTTTACTGTGGAAAAGTGTGTTTTTTAAAGTGGTTTGGTAAGAAGTTTCTGGATTCTTTCTTGATATTTGTTATCCTAATCTTCAATGTTCTTTTGTGTCATCAAGACCAGAGGTCCAGAGGTCTGTTTTTCTTTTGCACAAACATCCCTGTAGCACCTACAATAGTGCATCACTTGTGGCGGTTAAATTGCTGAGCTTTCCATTGAAGTAGTAAAATCTTGTCAAATTTTACCATGGAGAGGTCCTAACTGCAAACAATTCATCACTACAAGTATTCGAAAGATAGTCTTCTCTTTTATTTAGGATCCATCGGAATGTTACTAGACCACTAAAAGATTCCCTACTGTGTAAGGGACATAGTTTGCCTCCTTAGTTTCAATTCCTCATGGTCTGCGTACATTTAATCAAAACTTGTCTGCTCTTAATACACAGATTCCTTTTTGTGGCTCTTTGTCAAAATAATCACTTCACTGCACGACATACTCTGTTTTTTAATTTGACAAACAAAAGATGAGCAATTTTCTTTATTTAACTCTGGGTTGTGGCAAAGTTTTCTTATCTTAAAAGTTTTTATTTTTATTTTCTTGGTGCTATTATATAGATTGTGTTTCCAAAACTGATCAGATTTGCAATTACAATTATGTAGGTAATTAATGTAGGAACTTCAATTGGGAAAGTGGGGTTTCTTGGAGAGAGGTATCAAAAGCTCTGGTGCTTGACCCATATTGAGACCTTAAGGTATTATTTATTCACCTTAGCTGGTATTGAGGACTTAATTGGTAGTCTATTCTTAGATGAAATGTGGAAAACAGTCCCTCTCTCTCTCTCTCTCTGTCTGCACCAAACTAGCACACAGCCCCATGCACCAGACACAGACACAAAAGACCCATGTTCTTTTATATATGTCATATCTGAAGTTACAATCTGTGTCATGAATCAGATTCTTGTCCCACGCCTGCACCATCTCCCCTCTTACATATTTTTATTTGTACTTGGTACTCATATTTAACAGTGGACGGCTGCCACAATATACGTTTAATTCTTCTGGCTTACTTGAATTGCTTCCCTTCATAGTGTTTGGGACTGGAAAGGTGCAAATTGTGAAACAAGCTTTCAAGATGCTCGTTCATTAGCTTCTGATAGCTGGAGATTAGATCATGTAAGCCTTTTGTGTTAATAGATTCTGCTCATCTGCTTGTAGAAGCATTTTGCTTCAAGTTACACATGCACAATATTTTTATATTCTTTATTTGATTTCTGAAATATATTGGATGCATCACATACCATAGTCAGATAAATGCCAGAGCTTAGATCCCCCTGAATGTTAGGACTAGAGTTTATCTTTGGATTGTCTAAAACTTCTCGAGACAGGAATCTAGAGAACTCCTAGTCTCAACACACGCGCAGTGTTGTGGCAGGGATGCTGCTCTTGGAAAACAGAAGCAAACCCAAGATTTAGTTGTGATTCCATAGTAAATAAAGATACGACTAAGATGCTGGCAATATAACCCGGACAAGCCGTCTGAATGTCACAACCACGGTTATGCAGTTTATCAAACCAAAATTTGGATCCGTTGCTTATCAACTGTGCGTTCACTTCTATCCGAGTTTTAGCTTAGACAGAGTGATCACTGAAATTCCGTTTCAAGGTATTTCAATTAGAAACTTATTTTAGAACTTCTGTTGGCCAACCACTGGTTCATGTTTCCTTATTGCCAGGAAATATTAGATTATAATTCTGTCTTTCATTAGATGCTAATAGGCACGACAATTTTTTACACTCTTTTAACATTTGGGGATGACACGCTATCCATCTAGGCTCATCAAAATGATTATAGGCATTTGTTTCGTAATTGGAGTTTATTATTCAAAGAACAAGCTAGTTCGCTTCCAGATTGCCCTTAACTGAGGCTACCTCCTTTCTGTTTTGACAGGTGGATTACTTTGTTGATTGTCACTACTCAGAAGAAGCTGAGCGATTATGGGTGATTGGTGGCAATAGCGCCGGCACTTTGGCCTACTTTCCGGTAAATTATAGTGGAGTGGGAGCAATAGGATCTCCAGAAGCAATTCTTGGGGGTGGCCATTCGGGTGTTGTCCGGAGTGTGATGCCTATGTCCGGCATGCATGGTGGGCTGGCCCAAAACCAAGGCATTTTTGGGTGGACAGGCGGTGAAGATGGCAGCTTATGTTGCTGGTTGTCTGATGATTCTGAGATAAATCGATCATGGATTTCAAGCACACTGATAGTGAGAGCACCGAGGGCTAGCAAAAAAAGTAGGCATCATCCCTACTAGCAAGCCATTGATTAATGGACTACTCGTGTATGATTCGGTTTTTCCTTTTATTTTTTTTTCTTTCGTCTTGTTTTGATCAGATTCCACCAATCTTTTTTCCCCCAACTTCAATTTGGGGGTCAACGTATTGTGCCATTTATAATTTGCTTGTCAACCAATTGATTTAAGTACACAGCGAAGAAAAACCGGATTTCCTAATGCTTTCGTAAAGGGAAAGACGAGGAAACCCTGCGTTAATTGAAGGCTCGGTTGTAACAACGCATGACTTCATTTATGCACTGCTAAGAATGGGCATGTTCCATTAAAAAACAGGTAATGTTACCTGTCGGTCCGCTAGACACGGGGTTACTCTGTTTCTTTAGATTAAATGGTAGGTGTTAAACAAAAGAGGACAGAAGCATATTAAATTGGTCAGAGCAGTGTAGAAAGTTCTTGTTGAAGAATCTGCAACCTACGAAAAACGCTAGGGCTAAAATCCTGTAATTGAGACAACCAGAGAAGATATCACGTATATACAGAACATGCAAAACGATCAGATGGAACAATCAGCACGCAAGAACGTGGTGAAGAAAATAAGTCCATCATAATACTATGTTTTCATTGCTATTGAATTTAACCCTTAGAACACGGAAAACACGGCTAATTAAAACGACCCAGACATTGAGCCTTCTTTCTTTTCTTTTTTCCGTTGAGGTACGTTTAAATAATTGCGTTTCTCAGCAAGAAGAAAGGAAAATCACAGAACAAGCTTCTCACTGAGATACTACACCTAAACAAGAACTCAAAATCAACCATTCCAAGACAAGAAACCCTAAGAAGGATGCATTGGAGCAACTAACCACCTGGACGTCAACCAAAAACCCACCCGTCCAGACAGCACATACGAAGTTGGACACCAATGCCTTCAAGCCACCCATGGAAATTGCTTCACACCATTACATGAATCAGCCACGGCCACGGCCTGCACCTGTCATGAAAAGATATAACCAGATACTATTTACATTCACCAGTATTAAGCATAATAGACATGCTTATTTTTCCTTCTGATAAATCCTCCGAGTGGCCTCCTTGGCCACCAGCATTGAACCGCATACACAATGATAAGAAAAAGGTAATCGTATGATAGTTCTCAAAAGCTAGGTTGACATTAGAGAGTGAGGACAGCGATAACTAAGTTGCTTTTGCTTTTCATTTACATTTTTATTGTCTATCAGCAGTTTGTAATAGGTTACTATAAAAGCATATAATCTACAACTTGTTTTTGCTAACTTACAGGACAGGATACATAATATGCAAAAATACGCTTTCATGCAACAAATACAAAACCACCAGGCAAAATTACTGGTTTACGAAAGAAAGAACTGGTTTAGGTATGTTCACCTCTGCTTCCACCAGCCTTTCCACCAGATCCACCTCTGCCTCGGCCACCTGGACCCTTAGCACCACCATCATCCAAACCACGGCCAATTCCTTTTGGTTGGCGTCCGCCAGGACCATCCTCCCTACCCCGTCCTCTTCCACGTCCTACCCCAGGTGGTCTCCTATCTGAGAAACATAGTTGATCAAATAAGAACCTGAATTTAAATTTAATTTCTACATTTCTGAATGTTCAAAACATCATGTTACACCATCAGAGGGAAAAAAACATAAATGTGGCTTAAAAAATGCATGCTTGGCTAGAACTAAATCATTTTAGTTCAAAGAAAATTTCACTGTAGTTTCGCCAATCTATACAAGAAGACTCATTACAACAGTGACATTTATATTAAACAAAGTAATGCATCCAGTTGCAGATTACAACACATTTGATGAATTCAGGAGAGCAAGATGCTACGTTCAGACTAAATAACCTAATATTCAGTGATGAAAAAGCCGAGTGTACCTGAGCGACTCTTGGTTTCTTCCTGAACCTTATCTATCACCTGTATGTACAAACGGAAAATACAGGATGTCAATGAAATAAACCACTAAAACAAGCAACGAATAAGATCAAATGAAGCAAAGCAAATGATAAGAGACCTTGGCATCAAAATTTTAAAACATATCCAAACTGTCAACATCAATTCATTCACAACAATATTAGACCTGAAGTCATTAAGGAAAACCAATGTGTTGCATGCTGATCTTGATCCAATCGGTAAACAGAAATAATCAGATTTAGTAAAAATCTAAGCCATGTATCCATAAAAATAAAGATGGAAACCAGGTAGGTGGAGCCCAACACAAAAAAAAAAAAGGCTGATTGGATCCAAATTAGAAGGCCATGCCTCTCTAGTTCCCACAAGCTAGAGGAATTTTGACAACTGCAATTAGCTTCAAAGAAAAGAAACCACTTTTGGAATAATATAATTAATGACATTCACAAAGCATAATATAGACTTTACCATGCCTTACTTAATGATTCTGGACAAATAATTAAGTAGCAACATGACAAAAGAATATATTATAGATCAAATTAAGAATCCCATAATGGATAACAAAAACATTAATCCATGAGAAAAGAGCGACACCAAGTGTACAAAGATGGTTATGTTACTTTTATATTTGCAGATAGCTAAGAACATACTTAACATACCTCATCAGGAACTCGAAGGTACTTGATTGTATTCCCGCGAATATAGCATTCAGGCATTCGCCAAAACCTATCTCCATCCTACATGATGATTTCAATTAGAGGTGGTCGTTGATCTTAATAACAAGGAAATGTTCTTATTACCAAGTAAAAAACTGACGAAAAAGTGAATTTGTTTAAAACAAAAAAGGTCAGGAAAAGGCAAAATGATTACTTTGGAGGTACAGATGACTTCCCGAAGATGAATATTCATCCATGTATCACAGTTGACCAAATGCCCATTGTAGGTCTCCCCATTTTTCAGCTCCACCAACTGTTACAACGCATAATAACTTCACATCATGAATCCCTAAGAAGAAAAGAATATCTAGAAAGCATTATAAACAAATGTCAATTTAAAATGCATAAAACTTCAATACGGTGAAGCTCTCACCATTGGATGCCCTTGGGCACTCTTAAGTAGAGAAAGAGGAAGCTGCAACAGAATAAAAATCAAATAAGTAAGAAAAGGCAAGTAGCAAAATTTCATTTTAAAACAGAACTAGGTTAAAAGTTAGCCGTAATTCTCGTTTTAGCGCTGAAAGCCAGAGAAAAGAGAATAAAAACGGCCGCAGTCAATTTTGTATTCACGTTTTCTGAGAATTCGACAGTCCTAAGAAGAAAGTTCAGTCGACATCAGTACGTAATCGTTTCAGTTCAGCCTCTTTAATTATTTTTTCTTTCGCTTTTAGAAAACACCAAACTAGTGGGAGCGCAAATATTTTCAGAAACAATTTAAATTTTTTGAGTTTTTCATTCGTTACCTCAGCAACCAAACCGGAATATAAAATTTTTTGTTCGGAAAGCAACGTACCATTTTTGTTTAGAGCACAGAACGAAGACCCTGCGAAACCTGGTAGAAAGTCTCAGTCAAAATTTATGCATTTGAAACAAAATACAAAATCAAACATTCTGATAGATCGAAAAATCTATGCTAAAGCATAGAGTTTAACCCTAACCCTAAACAAACAGAAAAATAGAAAAGAGCAAGCTATTGAGTATGCTCTTACAAGCAGAGAGAGAGCGGACACACAAGGAAAATAATTTGCTTTGAAACCCTAAACTAAAACGAGGAGAGAAACGGAGATCACCTAACACCTGTTAAGAGGCTCCAATTGCAACTGGAAGAGAAGAGTTCCCAACTGATCGAGCGGGTTTTTTCGCTGTGACTCTCGTGTAAGTGCGAGTTTTGGTTTTGTCCTTCGACCTTTAAATAGACAGACCGGGCGCCCCCGATTTCTTCTATTCTATTTATTTATTTCGCTTGAAAAATATATTCCCCTTGTTTGCCTATACTTCAAACTTTTCACAAACCCCAATATTCAAAATATTCTCAAAATTATGTGTAAAATTTTAAAATTTTAAAATGTGTTTGTTTTGTTGGAAATTTTGAGCCCCAAAATTTTGGGCAAACAAACAACACATTGCACTCCAAACTATCATTTTTAAGATATTGCACCCTCAAACTACCAATGTTAGACATTTTGCACCTTAAACAATACACTTTGACACATTACACTCTCAAACTACTAATATTAAACACTTTGCACCCTCTATTTGTCAATAATACCCTTGAGAAATTAATGAATTGACAATAATATCTTCAATATATGCAAAATGGGTCAATGCCATTATCATCATTTTAGTTTAAAAATTTGAAAAATGGTGCAAAGTGTCAAAAATGAGTAGTTAGAGAGTGCAATGTGTCAAAAATGATAGTTTAGGCTGCAAAGTGTAAAACCCATGGTAGTTCGTGGGTGAAAAATGTATCTTTCTCCTTTTATTTTTTTCCTTGCGTCCCAAAATTTTGGCGAATTAAATTTTAGCCTAATAAGATTGTGAGTCTAAATGACAACCCAAGAGGGGGGTGAATTGGGTTTTATAAAAACTTTACCCCTTTTTGACAAAAATACAGATCTAAAGATACTCTGTTTTAACAAATAAAACTGAAAGTCTGAATGTGTTTAAGGCTAAGCAACTATAAGCAATAAATGATAAAACTTAAAGCACAACAATTATGGTTATGAGACAAACAATGAAAGAGATAATACCGTATTTTTAGGTGGTTCGGCCAACACTTGCCTACGTCCACCCCCAAGGCAATTAACTTCCTTGGGCTTCCTTCACTATTATTCAATAGCAAATACACCTTATCTTCTCAGGTACTAAGGAACATTTACAAAACGTTTTGCGAGCTCACGCTTCAACTCTCACAAATCCTCACAACCTAGAGGATTTCTTCTACTCTCACAAGTAGGACCAAGTGTTTTCCCAACACTCAAAGGTTTTACAAATGATGGCTACAAGGAAGACTCTCTAAGCCGAATGAGCAAATGAAGCACAAAAGGTGGAATGACTCTCTAAGCCAAATAAGCAAGTGGAAATCTCACAATATGTGGAATGACTCTCTAAGCCAAATTATCAAATGGAAAGCTCAATAGAGTGCAAGAAGATTAGATTCTAAAAGGAAATTTAGAGTTTGGAAGATATGAGCACAAGCCTTTTTGGTAGATGTGATTTTCCCTCTTCTTCACAAAATACTTAAAAAACGAAATTCAAAGAAAATAAAATCAACCATGTGCAGAACACGTGGATGCAAAGTGTCTAAAAAATGAATGGAGTGCAAAGTGTCAAACCTCTCAAACCACGTGAGTGCAAAGTGTAATTAACCATTTTTTTAATATCAGGGCAAAATGAACAAGTGAGCAACTTGCAGAATATGTGACTGACTTTTCCGTTTGAAATAATAGATAAAAATATACGGCGGGTGCAAATCGAATGAAGTCCAAACCATGTGGGTGAATATTTCAAAATTAAAACAATGAGGAGCAAAGTGTCAGGATTACAAACCATGTGGCTAGAAAGTGTAATTAACCCCAAGAATGAAATGGACAACAAAAATCGCTCCTAGTGAGCCGCTGAGCACTATGCTCTCTCCCTTCCCTTACCAATGACCCTACTGTGTGTTGCACATCCTCACCCCCTCTTTTTCTCTCTGGTTTGTCTTCTTCCCAGTGCATTGTTGGTTCTGTTTTGATTCGTTAGTTCCTATTTTGGACTCTTTCGTTCTTTATATTATGGAGGAGATTATCGAGAAAACTAAATCTTTATCATGGAATAATTTATCGGGCCTGTTGAAACCGAACCGGAATCTGGCCACTCTTATCAACCAAGCCTCGCTGGTGGGAAGATTAGTTTTGAAGAAGATTCATACATCCCATATTATCCATCCCCTTATCCGGACTGGTTGAAGATTTATCTCTGACATAAAGATAAAAAATGTTGGTCCTAATCGATTCCTTTTTTCATTCTCGTAGATGGAAGATAAAGAACGTGTTCTTTAAGAGGTGTCGTGGAATTTTATGGGTTCCTATATGATTTTGAAGGAATGGAATCCTAAGGAGACCATTGATGAAGTTGATTTAACTATGGTGAAGTTTTGGGTGTAGATACATGGATTACCGTTGGAACTGATCGATGCTAAGAATGCCATATTGATTGGCTGCAAGTTGGGTGAGGTTTTAGATTTGGATCCTGTTGAAGAGCATGCGTCTTTGATACGAATCAAGATTCGCTTTCCCGCTGCAACACCATTAGAACCCGGCTTCTATTTCTCTCAGGATGAAAAAGATGATCTTTGGATTGGTTTTAAGTATGAAAGATTGTCGTTATTTTGTCTCCATTGTGATTTAATGGATCATACAATTGGGACATGCTACCAGAACCCGACACATCCTCAAAATTATGCTCTTACTGACAAGATGAGAGGATTCTCACCACCCCGAATGTGGAACTATTGTATGAGACTGGTCAACAAGAGACATGGCAGAAGGGCAGGTGGAAGGCCCCCATGAATACACGCTCGTTTCGTGGTACAGAAGAAAGAAAGAAACAAAACCTTGCTCCTCTATGCAAGGCGGAGGTGACGACGGCTGGGGCAAGCTCAGGCCATGAGAATTTTTCGACGCAAATTTCGGTTGGTCAGGATATAACTACGGAAAGTAATGTAACGAAGGCACCGAAGGTAGGATTATGGAGGAGTGCAGAATTGCAGGATTCTACTAGTATCATGATTCAAGATAAGGGGGAAGTTTGTCCCCCATAGCTTTTAAGGGTTTCAGAGGTTATCATGCAAAATCTCCGAGATCTTCAGAGGATATTCGAATTCCACTAAAGGTTACGCAAGAGTCTTTGCGAATTTTATAACTGGGGCAGGATGGATCGAATGAGCTGGTACAAAAGAAGTGGGCTGAGCTCGGGCAGTGGGCCTCTGGCCCACGTCCTATTCATTTACCTAAAATTTTGATAGGGGTGAACAATTTCTCATCCTCAATCATTGTTGAGCCCGTGAAGTTCGACCGTGAGGAGGAGGCCCATGCTAATCGTAGAGGCAGTGGAGTTAAAAAAAATTTAGAGCAACCTAAGACGCAAGTGGGATTGTTGCCTAAGCATGGAAAAGATGGAAATCAATTGCCCGAACTCCAATCAGAGATTCTACTGGCAGAGTTCAAGCTAGGCGATGCAGGAATTCCCAAAACAGCATTTCAGAAAAGAACCCCAAGACCAGTCGGATTAACCGAAAATGCGTAGTTGTTGGTCAAGCTTCAGGTACGGTTGTCAACCATGTTCTCACTAAGGCTGAGAAGGAAAGTCAATCCATGCTCCCAGTCTCTCCATGAAGCTGATAGTGTGGTATTTTTTGATGGAATCCAAGATTGAGCGTGGTTGTGTGTCTTGTTTTATGAAGAAGTTAGTTTTCTCTCACTTTCTTACTGTTCCTCCTATTGGAAGGAAAGGAAGTCTGGTGTTTTCTTGACGTCCGAGTTTTTGTTTTAAGGTTTTGTGGCAGCCTAAGAATATTCTTCATATGGAAGTTGAACCGGATGGGGAAGACCCTAGTTTTTTGTGTTCTTTGGAGTATGGCTCTTCAGTGTGGAGGGACAAGGCAGTTTTTGGCAGGAGCTGCTTCATCTTGCTCAGGGTGATTATACCTATCGGTTGTGTATGAGGGATTTCAATGATATTTTTAGGCAACAGGAGAAGCAAAGGGGCAGGAGTTTATCAGCTTCAAGGTCACGAGGAGGATTACAACAGTTTATGCAAATGGCGGGTTTTGTAGATTTGGGGTTTGTTGGTTCTAAGTTTCCTTGGGGTAACAAGAGACCAATGTTGACAAATATTATAGAGCGGTTGGATAAGGGTATTTCAAATCTACCATGGCGGACAATGTTTCCTAATGTCGCGATACATCATTATCCTCTTACTAACTCCGATCATATCCCTCTGATCCTTTGTTTATTTGGAAATGAGCAGCGGGCTCCTAAGCCTTTCAAGTTTGAGATGTTCTGGACTCGAGATGCTCATTCTTTGGGGTGGTGGCTGAGGCTTGGACTCGTTGTGGTGATAGTCATCCAGCTCAATGTTTGTTCAAGAGAATCCGAGCAAGTGGCATTTTGGTAAAATTGAAGAGGCCATTCAACATAGTGCGACTAACCAGTATAATATTGATATGGAAATAACTTTGCAATTGGAGTTAGATGAGCAGTGGCGCAGATAAGAAGTCATTTGGAAGCAAAAGTCACGCGTCTCATGGCTGACTTCTAGTGAGCTCAATACAAAGTTTTATCATGCCTCTGCAGTGATTCAAAGATGCCGAAACGAGATTCTTAAAATCAAAAGTGAGGAGCTGGGATGAGTTTCGGGCAGAACAACTATTGTCAGTGAATTTTTGAAGTTTTGTCAAGCTTTGTTTACTACTAGCTCTCCGACTATTCCCATGGATCTTGATAATTTAATTGAGCCGGTGTTAACTTTGGAGGATAACAATATGCTTACAAAGTTGCCTAATGCTGAGGAAATATATCATACTTTACAGAAAATGGCCCAAAGAAAGCGCTGGGTCCAGATGGCTTGACAATATTTTTCTTCAATTTTTTTTGGGAGGTGGTTGGATCGGATGTGGTGAGTACTATCCAAGATTTTTTTTTTGCTGATGATGAACTATTGCCGGTTTTGAATCATACTTATATCACTTTGATTCCGAAAGTGGACAATCCCTCGAAAGTGAGCCAATTTAGGCCTATTAGCTTATGTAATGTCATTTACAAAATTATGTCCAAGCTTATGACTAAAAGGTTGAAGACCGTCTTACCGAAGCTTATTTCGCTTTATCAACTTACTTTTAGGGTTGGGTACCAGTAAGAACCGGATGCCTATTTTGGCATCCAGTTCCTGTCCGATACTTAAAATTTTTGGGCTTCTTATTCTGGGTTGATTCTGGGCTTATTATTTAATTTTTTAGGCTTCTGATTGTAGGCCTATTTTGATAGTGAAATATGAGCTTGATTTTTTAGGCTGTTTTTAACTATGGATGTTGGATCCAAAATGGCAAAATTTAGTTAGATGTTAATGTTGTATTGGATGTTGAATCCAATACTTTTTTATTCATTTACATATTAAAATTCTATAATGTCAATTGCATTATATTAATAAATCACATACATATATTAATGAAAGAAAAATGATACAAAATTGCAACTAACAAATTTACAAATTACGAATAAACATACAAATAAAATCTATAAATAATAAAAATTTACATTCTGAAAAAAACTACAAATAATACAAATTTGCATTCTAAAAAATATATACAAATATTACAAATTGGATAGTTGAATTGAATGAAATAAAATGATGGTCATTTAATCAAAACATCACTATCATATGATTATGGTAGTGTTAGTTTTGTATAGTCTTTTTATTTATGCTCATAATATTTAATGACCAACTACAAAAGATTGGTCATTAATGACTAAACAAATTGAAATTTTAACTAATACATAACATAACACCTAATTGATTACTTTCCATTTTCCAAAACAATGATAGGCTAAACAACCCTTCAAGTGAGACCTCGTACCGGAGGTCCCTTGACGGGTGTGGTGAACTCCAACTGCGTGATTACAATAGTTACATTTTATCATTGACTTCTCTGGATCAGTCATTTTTTCGTCCCTCGTGAAATGATCTCACATGGGAGATGGTTGAGAAATTTTTCTCCTTTTTGGGTGAGGTGGCGCTGACACATCAACACCACCCCCAACTTGACAAGCCGGCTCCTCACCAATAATAGGGGAGGAAGCATCAGCTCCAACTTGGGGGCGTGGTGTCGATGAGTCAACCGAATGATTAAAAGAAGAAGTAAACGGATCCATCTGATAAAACAAATAACTTTTGAAAAAAAAATTATAAGATTTTTATCCTCTAAAGTACTCAATACTCTAATAGTCATTTTAAAATGCATAATAGTCATTTTAAAAAAATAAAACAAAAACCAAACATTAAATTAAATATATTCATACGTGAATAATTTCAAATTCATACATAACCATTTAATACGTGAATAAATGGATCTTCTTTTATTTAAACATATTCATACGTGAATAATTTCAAACAGTTTTACAACTTCAAATAAAATCAAATCCTCCAATTAAGCTCATCCTCCACAGTTTCACAACATAATCTAATCTATACTCTACAATAAACAATTAATTAAATAAGTGAACAAATTTTTAATTTTTTACCTCAATGCAGTGCACTGACCACACACGGCACAACACAAATTCACAAATTATAATCTGTCAATCTCGTAACCTGCACTAAATAAAATAAATTAGTTAACAAATAATGAAATGAAGAACAAGAAACTGATACTAATGAAAATGAAATTGAAAAAAAACTAAGAAATTAAACAGAGGCAGAGACTCAGAGAGGGCAGACGTAAAGTTGATCGAGAGAGAGAGAGAGAGGTTGTCAATTAGTCAATGGCAGCGGGCAGCGACCTTGGCTTGGCCTTCGACGACATCATGATAGAGGAAGTCGGATTGAGAGTGAGTCAGACAGCGAACCAAGACTAGAGTGAGTGAGAGACTGAGAGAGAGAGAGAGAGAGTTGCGGTGTAAGGTGAGAGAGAGAGAGAGCTATGAAATTTCAATGAGGGGGGAGAAGGAGAATAACGGGGGTCGGGGAGGGTTTTGAAAAAAAAAACCCTAGGACCAAAACACACAGTTTTGCTCATATCCAAAACTGTGAGTTTTGGGTTTTTTTTTAACGGTACAGGAATTTCGCCTTGTTTCAGCGGAATTACCGGTACCGATTCCGGCCCCGTTTCTGGGCGGTATGCGGAACCAATACCAACGTAGGTTTTACCCACCCCTACTTGCTTTTGTTTCAGGGCTTACTATCCATGACAATTATATTATTGTCACGATAACTTTCCGTTGCATGAATCACAAACAAGGAAAGGGAGGATGGATGACAATCAAAGCTGACATGGAAAAAGCTTATGATAGAGTGGAGTGAGGGTTTGTGCTGAAAGTGTTGGAATAGTTTGAGTTTCATTTGAAGTGGATTAGTTGAGTGGAGTAGTGCATTTCGACCATTTCGTTCTCTATTCTTATCAATGGGAGTCCGTTTGGAAATTTTTTTCCCTTTAAAAGGGTTACGTCAAGGTGACCCCCCTGTCACCCTGTGCTATTTATTCTTTGCTCTGAGGTGCTATCCAGATTTATGATTCGCGAAGAAAACAATGGTAATTTGAAAGACATTAAGATGAGTCGGGTAGCTCCTAATATCTCTCATCTTCTTTTCGCCAATGACCACCTCTTGTTTGGTAAGGCTACATCTAGTGAAACAGCAAAACTGGATGAATGTATGGGGAAGTATATGGCATGGTTGGGTCAAAAGATTAATAAAGCGAAATATTCAGTGCATTTTAGTAAAAAATTTCAGGGATAGTAAGTTCTTTCTATTATGGAAATTTTGCAGCTGAAGAAACTCCCTTCTAAAGACAAGCATCTTGGATTGCCATTAATTATTCCTCGGGCGAAGGGCTGTGGAGATTAAGGAGAAATTTTTGTAAAAAATTTCGGGTTGGAAAGCGAAGGTTCTTTCTCAAGTGGGGCATACCATGATGATAAAGGCAGTTGCTAGTGCAATTCCATCCTATTTAATGATTTTCTATTCTATGCCAAATTCTTGGTGCAAGTCCATTGATAAGGAATTAAAGAATTTTTGGTGGGGACATAAGGCTGAGAAATCTCATAGCCTCTCTTTGATTGCTTGGAGGACAATTTGCACATCGAAACGTGAAGGGGGTTTGGGTATAAGACTTACGTCTGAAATCAACAAAGCTTTGGTTTCTAAGTTAGCGTGGACTATGCTTACTAATAAGGATAGTTTATAGGTTCGGGTACTTGGTGGTAAATATTTGAGAGGGAATTCTTTACGGGAAGCAGAGGTGAATACAACAGACTCATGGATTTGAAAAGGTATTGTAAAGAACCGTGAGGCCTTGGAAGGGGGCCTTTGTTATAAGGTGGGGCATGGTCATGGTATCTGTGCTTTAACAGACCCGTGGGTTCCCTCTGTTGCTGGTTTTCAACTAGTAATTTGTCAAGGTGTTCAGGTGGAGCAGATGGATATCAAGGTTAGCGATTTTATACTTTCGGATGGTCAGCATTGGGATACTACCAAAGTTAGGAGTTGGTTTATCCCCAAGTCAGCAGAGGCGGTATTAAATATTCGACTTCCTCATAATGATAAGTCGAACACATTTTTTTAGCCCATTGATGCGAAAGGAGAGTTTATAGTGAAATCTGTGTTCCGGACCTTGGTTGTTGGTCATTGTATTGGGACAATAAACTTATTGCAGGACGGTTGGCAAGATTTATGGCGTCTGAGGGTGTATGAACGACTCAAATTATTGTTATGGAAAGTGGTATGGGATATTCTTCCTACAAAGTGTAAAGTGGCAGAGCGCGCTGATAGAGGTTGAAATTTGGAGGAGTTGAAATGTGCTCTGTGTGGGGAAGGATTGGAAACACTCTATCATTTGTTGTTTTTCTATCCTTATAGCTGAAGTATATGTAGTGAGTCTCCATGGAAGATCAACATTTCAGCTTTTGGAACGAGCTTAGTTAGTGATTGGGTTCAAAAAGTATTACATCCGCACCAGCAAATTGGAATTCCTATGGAGGATCAACACCTTTTTCAACTGTTCCTGGTGAATGCTATTGACATGTTATAGTTTTGTAGGAATCAACTAGTGCATGATCAACGAAGGTGGGATGCGGCTGATTTGGCTTTGCGTGTGCGGAGGCTTAGCTGGGAGCATCAGATAGCATGGGAAACTAAATTGGATCCATCCCTTTGCTGGCTTTGCAAGCCTTGGCAGCCACCTGCGGAGGGTGTTGTGAAGGTCAATGTTGATGTGACTATCAGAAATGACTTTGCTATTGTGGCTGTTATTGTTCGAGATCACAATGGTCAGTTATGTGGTTTCAAAAAAACTTCTCAAATTGGTGATGTGGAGCCGGTGGTAGGGGAAGCCGAGGCTGCCAAATTGGGGGTGGTTCTCGCTCTTTAAATGGATTTCAGAGTATTATTTTAGAAGGTGATTCATCTACTGTTATTTCAGCTCTTCAAGATTTTCCTCATGCTAAGAATTGAAAACTTCAACCCTTTGTGCTGGACATTCACACTATCCTAAGGCAGATGAAGGATTGTCAATTCAGTCATGTTCATCGTGGTGCAAATGAGTCGGTGCACCTTCTAGCTCGTTGGGCCGCCACTGAGTTACTCTCAGGGGCAATCCCTATAATGTTGAACAATTTCTTAATGTATCTTGGTTGTATGCAGGGACTGATCCCCCTTAGTTTTGTGTTTTTTGGATTTGTTTTGAATAAGATTTGAAGTTTTTACTAAAAAAAATAACCCAGGAAAAATTAAACTATTCTCTTATTTTTTTAATAAGCAAACAAAATATTGCACAACACCATCTTCAGTATTGGAAAATAAACCCCAGCTAAGGGTATCTCTAGGCTCTATGTAACTATAAATACAACATTATGAGCTGCAAAGTTAAGTGATGTAGGAATATATTGTGCTTTCAAAATTAAATACAAACAGCCACAAGTTGAGGTGAATAGCAACATCAAAATTAAACTTTACAAATGTGAGAGATGATGGTGACCAAAACATGCACAACAAAGAGAGAGTGGGGGAGCAAATGAATTCACATTGTTTTATCCCATTTTTTTCGTAATATAATTTTTTTAGGTTAATTACACGTTGCACTCACGTAGTTCGGAGAGTTTGACAATTTGCACTCCTTTTATTTTTTACACATTTCACCAACGTGGTTCTAGATTCCTTCAATTGACACCCTCCATGTTTATTTCTCAATCAAAATGAACGGAAATATCAATCACGTATTCTGCACCGGACTTACTTGTCCATTTTACTCTCAATTTTCAAAAAGGGTTAATTACACTTTTCACCTACTAGGTTTGGGGCTTCTGACACTTTGCACTCCCTTTTTTCATATTTGAGACATTGCACCCAACTTTAGGTCCTGTCGATTCGCTGCCAAAATGAATGGAATTGTCCAGCACGTGCAGGACACATGGTTCACTTGACCATTTTGCCCCTAATATTTAAACATCTATGACGATAACACCCTTAATAAAAATTATGATATCGTAATTGACGCATTCATAGATGCTTTACATCCCAACGCAACGCAACACCACAAACATCATAGATGCATAACTCAATGTTCTCCATTTCCAGCGTGAGTGCAACCATGATCTGATTGTGAGCCACCAAACTATTCACACGTTGATTGCAATGTAGGACAAAATTCAGGAGACCGAAGCAATGACAATGTGAGAGGTTAGGTCAAATAAAAGAACCCTTGGAATGTTCTAAGATCACAGGAACCATACAGGGGAAGACATGAGACATCAATTACGAGATCAAGATCTTATTAAGGGTGTTATCATCATAATAGTTTGAATATCATGAGCGAAATGGGCCACGTCTTATTAAGGGTGTTATCATCATAATAGTTTGTAGTTAACCTTTGTTTTTCTGGATGAGCGACATGTTATATATCTTAGACAAGGCCAAAAACACAAAAGTGATCCCATTAATAGTTAACAGCTCTATCAACACATGATTTATATGACCTTTTCTTTTTGGTGACAAAAATCAAATGCAATAAGCATGAGATGAGGTGGATCGCTTTCCCGGTCTATTTAAACAATAGAAGGCAGATACATAAAGAAACAACTACAAATATGATTTATTAGGTCAGATTAGGGGCTCTAAAGTTACCCTGATTTTAATTATATTAAGCGGTATACTATAAAGACAGAAAAATCTAGGGTATAAATCTAATTAAGTTGGATCTCAATTAATAGCCAAAATTTAAGCTTTTAGTAACAACGTGTAACCTTTTTTTTGGGCAAGATATTGATATAAACCGAGGTGGGAGGTAACAAACACTCTGACACAATCAATATTTTGCAAAACAATCAAAAAAGAAATAAAAGAGAAAGGAAATAGAGCTAACAAAGTGGTCCAAGTCACATGATCTCTTAGCTTAGAGCCTGCATTCGTCGTCAAGAGAAGAACCGCCACAGAAGCCGTTATAGGAGAGTCAATGAAAGGACTGTAAATCATAGACTGTAACATGAATATGTGAACTACGAAGATGAATGACTGCTGCAACATCAAACATAGGTCCAAGTTTCCCGTAGAATAAACTGCAATATGATAGAAGAAGAAAAGATAGAGAAAATAAAGCCAAAATTCCAGCTACTTTGAACCCCGAAGTTTAGAGAGTAGGGTTTGAAAATTATCTTAAAAATGTTAAGAGAAGTGATGGAGAATCCTGAAAGCTGTTATGGACCATTTTGAGAGTATGAGATCCGTCCCACATTGGTAGTATGGGATGACAATGTTGAGCTAGCTTTTGAAGGTGAGTTCTCCTAAGGCATGTAACAAATGGTATTAGAGCCTACACCATGCCTCACAGTTGCAATCGTGCGGCGCGAGGGGTGACATCGGTATTGTAGTGTTATCCCGGGACTAGGAAAAAGCCTAGTGCACAGCCTCCCTGCGTGGGCGCCAGGGTTGCGGAGCGTGGTGGAATGTTATGGATCATTTGGGGAGTATGAGATCCGTCCCACATTGGTAGTATGAGATGTCAATGTGGGGTTTATATGCCTTAGGCTCCCTTCCCTCTTGAGCTAGCTTTTGGGGGTGAGTTCTCCTAAGGCATGTAACAAAAGCGAGCCCCCAAAAATGTTATATACATGGAGCGCCCCTGCATAGGCGAATGGAGAATCTTTACATGGACTTGTATGGTTGTACAAATAAGTTAGATAAACCCGAGGCCAAAGTGCATACTAATGGTAATGGAAAGATACAGATCCATTACAAGTTCGCATCAATTTCTTCTGAACTTATGGAAATGGTAGTCAAGTCGACCAAATGCCGCATGGTTGGCCTACCATGAGGGCAATTCCAAGGAGACTTCAACTCTGCCAAATGCTCGAGTATCTGCAACCATCAAGTTAGTCGGAAATGTGATACTTTTATTTCTATCTGTAACATATATAAGGGGTGAATACACTTTTCACCCTCAAACTATTATGACTTTTGCACTTTGCACCCTATACTACCATTTTTGTTATATTTCACCCTTTAATTGCTAATCTTAGACACTTTACACCTTTTATCGAATTTTTAGACACTTTGCACCCTCCAACTACCAATGTTGACACTTTGCATCCTCCGTTCGACAATAATATCCCCAAAAATTTAGTGAATTAACAACAATACCTTTAATATATGCAAAGTGGGTCAAGGACATTATCTTCATTTAATCTAAAAATTTGACAGATGGTGCAAAGTGTCTAAGATTGATAGTTAAAGGGTGAAACGTAACAAAAATGATAGTTTAGGGTGCAAAGTGCAAAACCTATAATAGTTCGTGGGTGAAAAATGTATTTATTCTTATATATAATGATGATAACTCGTACAGAAAATTGGAGAGATATACTGATGAAGTAAGGAAATAAATTCAAATGTGATTTCAGAAGCTCGGGAGATCGCGAATCTTAAGGTGACAGGATTCAGAGTAATCTAGAGTTATCACCTTCTGCATCTCATTTCTTCCTAGTGCGTCTCCGATCATAACAGACGATCTGCATGCACGTGATGCCAGCATTGCGTGAACTCTTGTTGGGCAAACAGAGTCAGAAGTATCCATTTTGTAACTACCGATTATCGAGCATTCTCCTTGACTATCAGCCAGTGTAGAAATCAGGTCCTGGACATCTGTCCAAAGAGATATTACAGTGAATGTCTTCTGTACACAATATGCAAGCATTTCTTAAAACAGTAATTTTTTTTATAGTTTTGAATGTCATGTCATGGCAACAAATTGCTATGGTCATAACATTCGAACTACGAGCAGATCAAAATCAGGGGAAATCCGAAAGCAACAATTACCTTCAACTCCAAAAGTAATGTTTTTACTGAACGGGACAGCTTTTAATATAAAATGTTGTCCAGGTGGAGCATGCGGATCCTCATCGAAAAAAAAAACCATTTCTCCTGAAATTTGAAATTAGCTGAATCCATATTTCCATCAGAATGTATAAAGTATTAAAGAATTCAAAACCAGGAAAAAAAATAAGAAAAGAAAAAAGAACCAGTAACGCACAAATCTTACAGCCATGCAGTCTTAGGAATTAGTAAACACTTGTACCAAAGTGCATAAATGCATGATGTTAATACTAGACTCTAGAGTAGGAAAACAACGCTAAATATGAGAGAATCAAAGTGGTTCCACCATATGAATCTCTACGGAAAGTCGCTGTAAACTTGAACAGCTATTTGTCATGTATTAACAATTATGAAATACCATGCACTAATTTTGTACCAAATCTCTCCAGGTTAGAACAAAGCAGGTGCCAGTGTTTGCTGGAAACAACTAATGAGTCTAAAATGGTGTGGATACGTGTCTGTATGACATTTAGTTGAAGCGTTTTTCTAAGATTAAATAAATGTCAGAATCTTAAGAGAATTGTTGACACTGGGTTCAATAGTTGCTTTAATTGGAAGGAATTTTCAAGTTGCTGATAAACATAAAAGAACAATGACACCTTGAAACTAACAATTTTTATTGCGCTTAATTGGAGTACACATCTGATTGAACAAGAGGCCCACACAGCAAGACTTTGGCATCTCTCCTTCAGAAGGTTTCAGCTCTAACTTTTGACTGTCACTTCATCATTGACAATCAGTCTACCCCAGAAACTCATTCCAACTCTAATAACAGCTAAGTTCTCATCTTACTCCTCAACCTACACACAGTCGCAACCTGTTTTCTAACCATAATCATGATGTGGTGTTGGTGTGCATATTTACAACAGAGGTTACAGTTCCAGGAACTAGATCGATATATTTTGCTACGGGGAAAGGGGAGCAGGGGAAAAACTTTAGTGATTATAAACAAATATGCACCTGAAATTTGAAGCCTTACAACTTTTTTTTTTTTTTGATAAGTATATTGAAGCCTTACAACTATATTGGTAAATACAATAATAACATAACAGCCTAAAAAAGTATAAATAAATCAAGTTACTCACTTTTTGTTTTGATTGTAAATTAACAGTCTCAGAATTGCTGACAATAGAAATGGTTAAGAGAAAAATATAATAAAAACACACAACAGAATTGGATTAGGTCATACCTAATTACATTCATATGCATGGAAGCAACCACTTCTTCTTCAGGAGATAACTCCAACCTCAATGACCAAAGTATATGATTTTGGAACCAAAGGTTCAGAAGTCAACTTGTGATCAATGCAGATATAGCATAAGCAAAGCAAAAGTAACAAGGTGCATGGAAGACAATCAACTGCAACCTCCTATGCAGCAAGAGAGGCATCTATTGAACTAGATAAAGCATATTTTTACCACTTTAAGAAAATACAGGTCATGAATTAGATTACCAATTGCCTCACACAAGATTCTATCAAGTAAAGCTTTTGATAGGCTGTTAACAAGCATGTACATATCGCTTGAATGGTAGCATTGTAGTAACAGCTTTGTAAAAGCATCACTCATTACGCATTCTGAGCAGTAGAGGATGTTAATAGTGGTAACTATATGACAACATCGAACTTCTCACCGGAGCAAAGGCTGTTGGTTCAAGATGGTTGATTGAGCAAGACGTTCAAAATTGTATTTCTCATCGGTAGCATGCTGAAAACAGATACAATTTAGAAGAATTTACCGTTCAACACAAAGAGGAAAATGCTTTCAGCTATCAAAAAGAAAAATCTTCCATTACTGAATGGAATATTACCTGATCCACAATAAATAAATCTTGATCTAACTTCCCAATGATAAAACCAAGGTTAAACTGCCCAATAACCTGTTATAGAAGCAAAGGTTGATCAATACTAGGTAATCACAATGAGAATGTACATATGGCCTGTATTTAAGATAGGGTGGGGAAGGGAAACAGCCAAACCTTAAATGGACTATTAGTAAGGGACACAAGTTGGATTTTCAAAAAATGGAAAGTTAAAATCAATGATGTAGACAACGTTGGAGTAATGTCAAAGAAACCTACCACAAATCTAACAAGTTTATATTAGGTGTAAATAAGGAATAATGCATGCAACAACCTTCATTCTACCAAAGTCCTTCTTTTGGAAAAGTCTTTCCAATTCAGTGGTAGCAGCAGCTAAATCTTTTGCCTTCCGCTCCTCATTATCTGGCTGAGAAAGCTCCAGAGTCGCAGCAGCATAGCAACTATCAGTGACCATAACAAAACAGTTCAGTCAACAACAGAGCACAATCATCACTTATCCTTTTCTAAAGGTACTACTTCATAGACCTTTTCATCTTCACTCTTCCATGTTTTGAACCGTCAAACTTCAATATAGATAGCCTCTGCTGCCTCTTTGTCTTCAAATCTCGAAAACTGAATTCCAAGGTAGAACATATCTGTAGCCCAGAAGAAGGCTTTGCAGCATCTACTGTAGAACCAGAAGAATACAAAGAAGAGAAAACTGAAAGATCTTACCGATATATTGTTGAGATCCTTGCTAGATGAAGCAATTGATACAATACTAGAAGAAGGCACTGCTCTTTCTTGATCCACTGGTTCCTGAAATGATATTTTTAAAAAAAAATGAGGCTGCAATGAAAAGAGATAAGACCTAGGGTTTACCTGCAGTCAATCCACCACATGACCCAGTGCTTCAACAAGGACATAAGATACTGAACAAATATAGCTAACACATCATACAGGATCTGTAAAAGCTTGTCAATACTTGGACATTCAACCTGACGAAACTATAATAGAGCATCTCTGAATTCTAGGTAACCATTTGTAAAAGAACTAAAGGAAATAGAGAAGAAGATAAATTAAGCATTAAAGGAACAACTAGAAAAAATATTTTCCTTCTTATTCATGAAGTATCCACACACCAAAAAAATGAAAGATGTTTGCTTTCACTCAACACTTATGAAGGAAACCTTAAGCAAGAGATGATTCTACGGAGGAGAAATTGGCAATCACCACATTCATTTATGGTCAGAAATATAAAGACTTCTTGAATCCTGTTACATTCTATGCACTTGACAATAGATTACAGGCAAAATCTTAAGAGTCTAGATTGAAAAGCCATGGCAACATTTCACGCTTATCTTCTATGTAGCAACATTTGAGGCGAGCACTTTGTGAAACTGATTGGGTTTCATCATTCAAGAGCTTGGAGGGACAGGCAGGGGTGGAAAGTAGGCTAGTCGGCAACATGCTCATTTATTTCTCATGGGCTTCTCATTGGCCAAGAGCAACTTCAGATTTTAAAAACAAGACTTCCTTTTTTCTTTCTTTTCATTCTTACATCTTTGCTAATCATTTCTACCCACAGGAGGAATTCTAAAATAAAAGGCAATTTATTTCAGGAACAGTGGCAAAATAATTCAAAAGTTCTCAACTTATTGCAACTAAAGCCCACTATGCCAAATCCAATAGCAAGAAAATCCTACACTAGTGTTTATGTAAATTTTAAGAAAGCAAAGAGAAGAAGAGCAAGAAATGCACAATAACATTGACATAAAGAAGGTTTTCATATTTTCCCAATGATTGTGCCGAAAGGAAACAAGAGAGAACCCCCAAAAAAAAAACATAAAGCAAAGAGAAGTGGTGCAAGCAGAGAATAGACATACACACCTTTACTGGTACTCCATCATCAAGATGGCCACCGGAAGGAAGTGGATTTTCCGTTTTACTTAAGATCTCATCTGTTCTAAGATACTTGGAAGGCTCATTCTCACTCATTACAGCAGAATTCTCAACCTGATCATGGTTGGCAGGGGATCGCAAAACTGCAGATTGCCTTTCAGAATCACTATTCTTTAAATGACAAGAAATAGTTTGATTTCTAAGGACAGGCATTTCAGATAATGCTGTACTAATATTTTCATGCTTTCTTTTATTGACTGCAACAAATTTGTTGAGTGAGGATTGAACATGGCTTGAATGACAACATGAATCTGTATTTACAGCAATTCCCTTCACAGCTGCTCGTGAAGGGGAGGAGGTAATTTGATCGGCTGTAAAATTTCTGAGGAGATCGGCCAACTGCCTACTGTGATCAGCCCTCTTAGTGCCATGACCTCTAAGAATAAAATCTTTTTCCATTGACTTGCCATTACTATTTTTATTTGAACCTTTTAACTTATGTGTTGGCTCCTGACTGTCTTCGACATTTATGAGAGGCGTTCCACCCTTTGCAACGTCCTCAATAACTTCTGCAAAACCGCCATCTGGAGATAATTGTTCTACCACCATAGGAGATTTGTCATGAGGAGAACACAATTCCGAACTATTCGCTTCCTTAGAATGCACCTCAACTTTATTAACAGAATAACAGGCATTACTTGGGGAATATATCTGCTGTAAACCCTCTCTCAGGGCATGCAAGATGGAGGCTTCATCGGAAAGAAATATTTTCCGTTTATTAGGTGTTACATTGACATCACATGCTTTTTCTGGAATGGTAAAGTTCATCATTGCAATTGGATATTGCCGGGAGTTTGCACCTTTATAGAACTCGTTCACCAGCTTGCTGACTTTAGGCATATCCACTGGTCGACCATTTACAAAGAAGAATTGTCTGTCCCCCATGTTGCGTCCACTTCCCTGTCCAGCCTTGGAAAGAAAGCCATCAACTTTACAACTTTCTGATATACATATATTCACAGGCTCTAAGCAACTGAAGACTGTCATGCCAAACACTGTAATGATGTTATCTTTAAGAGAACCACTTCCTTGTGTTTTAAGTACCACAGACTTCACATTTTTTCCTGTTGTGTTGGTGCAGACAAATCGGACACCTTTTGCAATTAAGGCATAGGCCTGAAAAATGAGAAAATGATGGCAGTGATTATACAAAACTATGAAGACCATGAGTTTTGCAGATGTATAACCCTATGTTGTTAGCTTTCTGCAGACACAGACACAGACACCTAGCATTTGAAACTTCAAGGCAAATTTGTATAATGGATGGGTCTAATTGTGGGTTGATATTAGGATTGCACTCAAAGCACTACCGACATGAAAATTGTCGTAGAAGAGAGAAACTCACATGCAATAATGAAATAAGCTTCCCATATTCCTTGCGGATGTTGCGTTTAAATTCTTTGCTTCGCACTGGTAAATTGGAGAACAACTTCTTAACAGTAACCGTGGTACCCACATGACGTGCAGTTTTCTTTTAAGCTACCAGTAAACCGGAATGGTCATAAGTCAGGTGCGTCGCAATTGATTCATTCTTTGTCCTAGTCTCAACAGTCAAATTCCCTAAAGCACAAAGTGAACTCAATGCCTCCCCACTGAAGCCAAATGTGGTCAATGACTGAAGATCAGGGAAATCACATAATTTGGACGTATGATGTTTAAGCACAAGAACCTGCCATAATTTGGAGACAATTGTCATGTGCTACTGCCATAGAAGAACTAGTAACATGGCCACTACAAACGGTAATTAACAATTTTCCTCAGAAAACAAAGCAGGATGAATTTTGCGAGTACATTTAAAAGAAAAATGAACACTTTTCCTCCCCCGTGGATTTACTGTGAACGAGCACAAAGAGCAAACATAAGTTTTCATAGTTTCATAAAGGAAGTTCTTTTCAAATAAGAAACATAATAAACCCAATAGGAATTAGGGTTGCTTTGTAAAGGACTCAACAAGAGCGACCGATATTGATATCTCAACTGGTACACAACTCAAGTCCCATTATTGGAAAGGAACCCAATCCGAATCGACAACCAGGATCACTTTTTATTGCTGACAGAGAATGAATCAATAGTTGCAGCTTGCTGCACAAAAAGACAAAACAAATTGCTCTTCTGAATTATAAGGAACTTTAAAGTTATTGGGCGATATGCCGGAGCCGTTGTCGATGACCTGGAACCACTCTTCACCGTGTTCTTTCAAAGCGATTTCGATGCTGGCGGCACCGGCGTCCAAGCTGTTCTCGACCAATTCCTTAACGGCCGCCGCAAGGTCCAGAATCACTTGGCCGGCACAGATTCTGTGAACCACGCTTTTGTTTATGGGTTTAATCATGGTTGGAGAATCAGCAGGAGTTGCTGCTGGTTCCATTGAAGCCCTAATTGGACGAATTTTCACCCTATGGCTTATGAATTCCAAATTCCAGAGTAGAAACCCTCTAACTTCCAACTGTATTTTTCTCCGAGGGAAAGAGGGACCAGTGGCTACTATTCGGATTTTGCCGCCAAAAATGATGGGGAAGTGAAGCTTGCTGTACTGGCGGGCATTTATGTGTGTGTCCTAAAATAGTCTTTGTGGAATATTAAGGTGTCAATATAGCCCTTTTCGTCGACTGACGTCTGCATTTGGATAGGAAATTCCTATGTGGTGAACATAGACACTTTTAAACAATAACATACCTTCACATGTTCATTTTCAATGGTAAAAAATTCATGAGTGTCACCTCATATATGCCACCACGTCAGAATAGAAGTCTCACCTAGATCAAATATATCACGCATAAGTGATACTAATTAATTTTTAACCATTAGAAATGGATACACGAATGTTTGATATTGTTTAGAATGTGTCTATATTAGTCACGTAGGAGTTTGCTGTCTAAATGCAGACGTCAATTGACAGAAAGAGTTTTATTTGCACATTAATATTCCACATAGACTACTTCAAGAGAAAAAATATTATCGGACCAGTTTGAAATTTCAAAATACCACATAGATCAATAGATTAATTAAGCATTAATATTAACTATGGGAGCTCTCATCCGATTCATTGATAATATTGCGCTGTTTGGTAACACAATAATATGTCATGGGAATCTTTACTTCAAAAATAGAAGGTTATGTCCGTTGAAATTCTCCAAATAGTAGTGCCTTCCAATTATTGGAATTTGTATTAGAATAGATGAATAACTTTATGTTATTAATAATCCACAACTTTGAACTCGTAAAGTGATGTTTCCGATCGGTTTCCTATAATTAGGCTATCACCTTAGAAGCTCATACTGCACTAGTTAAATGGAAGATTA
This sequence comes from Myrica gale, assembly GCA_963930655.1. Taxonomy (NCBI): domain Eukaryota; kingdom Viridiplantae; phylum Streptophyta; class Magnoliopsida; order Fagales; family Myricaceae; genus Myrica; species Myrica gale. Next base: position 13,097,448 of record OZ005610.1, on the reverse strand, counting down.
TTGTATTCTTCACGTCTCATGACAATTCCTATCGCCAAACCAGTTTGCATCTTGATTTTCAATTTGATCGCTCTTTGCCTTCTCCTTAAGGTTGGAAGTTGGAAATGAAATAGCATATGCACCGGTTGGTTCGGCCCAAATGTGAACACCCAAATTATTCATCTCCAACTCCTGAGCTAGAGAAAAAGTTCAAACACAGGAAAATATTAAAGCAGACAGCGAAGCTGAGTTGCTTTTAAACCAAATAAACTCGGCATCAACAAGTGCACTAGAGTTACTGCCATTTATTATGTCAATTTAGATCATGCCCTGCAATTTCTTCTGTCTGCAATTTCTTCAATCTGCTATAAGCTTTTCCATAGAACCTCTGCCAATGCATTATGCATAAACAAAAGCCAGACGGTTTAAAATCGTATTGTACAAGACAGTTGAAAAGTAAGTCGTGCCAGGACATGGAAGGGATGTAGACATTCATACAGATGCAAAGCAACTTGTCACCGCCAGATAAAACGGTAAAACGGTCACAAGAGTAGTATTATTTTGACTAGAGCTTGTCCGGAGTACGACATGATCAATCATCCCGGCAATTACGAATGGAAACACGAATTGTAAAATAAAATGCAAGGAGAAAAGAAGGGACACAGGACAATATCCAAGCAAACCATTTAGAATAGACGTGTCTTTATCAATAGCCATAGAGAGATAACCAAAATCACATGGAAAATTGGGATTCTACCTACATATATTCACCTTAACTTCAATAATTCAAGGTGACTCTAACCATTCATATAGGTTAGAAAACTTCCGAAGACTGCTGCTTGTGCACCTCTCTGAAAGGAGATATCCACTATGACTTCTTAATGGAGATCGTCCAAAGAAGATCCGAATCAGATTGGACTGTTACTTTCTCTCCTTTGGCAATATTTGAGGTGCTTATTAGACCACCAAATCCCATCTCCATGTCAGCTGGATTAGAAAGCATACAAATTCAAAGTGCATCAGACATAGTAGCAAATCATGTAACCGCGGGGAAAAGATAAAGAGAACAAAATTAAGTGAAACCACCCATAGCAACATTAATACCATCACACAACCATAGCAACCCCACTGCTTCACATGTCAAAAATAAGGAAAAGATTACAATAAATATTCCCAAGCACTATGCAGAAGTTTGAGTTGTTTGATGGTGGAGAAAAGATAGAGAAAGACAAGGACATCATAGAAGAAAATAAAAAGCGAAAAAGCTGAGGAACATAACAGCTACATTGTACAGTCTGAAGATGTGAGAGGAGCCAATAAGAAAGTCGAGCTTCCTTCAATTGTTGGTAGAGATTTGCTTTTAGAAAATGCAAATGACTGAAAGCTGAGAAGATAGATAAAGTAAATGTAAATGACTGAAAGCTGAGAAGATAGATAAAGTAGATGCGAGGAGCCGTGTGAGTCAGACTGACCAACAGAGAAATGAGCAGGAAAGTAATGTGATTCAACGAGTCCTGCAAATGGAGTTTGAGTTGGAATGGCTTCATTTCAAACGGTCGTTGTAGTGGTTATATACAGTTGAGAGGATCATGGACAAAAAGGTGGACCTGCTCCACACCTAGTTCTCTTTGCACTCATTCTCAATAAACAGACCACCACAAAAAGGTCTGTGGGACCCCAAAGTGGAGAGGTAGAAAAGTAGAGGAAGCAGAAGTAGAATTTGATTTGAATGAAAGCTATACCATGCTGTTGAGAAATTTGGGGAACTCGATGAACAGGATGTTGCAGGCAAGAAGAAGATTGCTGCAATGGTAAATGATAAGGAACCAATTAAACAGGGAGCCAGACGGTTAGGCAACTCTTATCGGGCAGCTTCAACTGTCTTTGTCAACAACCTCAACGACCCCTCCATTGTTGTACTCCAGCAAATCAAACAACTCACTCACCAGTGATTTTGACGACAACCTTTCCTTTCACTAGGTGGACCTCCACAAACCATAATATGAACAAATTTTTGCTTAACCCCACTTTAAGGTTGTCGAACACTTTGCTGGTTAACAGGGTTTGAGGAAGTGAGCTATGCATGTATGGCTTAGGAAGGAGATGAAACTCTATAGCTTCTTGTCCTTGTTTCATTGGTTATACTTGCTGCTGTAACAGTTAAGGATCTAATGCTACTCGCAAGCATTAGTGTATATATGGTGAGCATCTACTCCGGTCTTTGATATCATAATCAACCCCATCAGCATGGTAGCCCAAGTAGCATGGGGGTCTGAAATAAGGCACTCAAGAGAGGGTGTGGGGGGGAGATCCTTGGATAGAACCCTCCCGCCGCCATTATCACTTGAATGCTGGTGGGGTTGTGGTGACGGTCCTCCCTTCCCGGGACAGGTAGATATGGCTTAATCCGAACATTCTGCAGCGAGTGAGAGTTCCTATGGTTAAGCTCAGGAGGAGTTGGCTACACTGGTTGCCCCCTTCCACTCTTTTCGCTTGGGAAAAAAACCAACTTTGAAAATGCTTTCTTCAGTTGTTGTCAGTGTTGATGAAGCACAGAAAGCAACAGTCCATCATTGCAGTAAGACTTTCAGAGGTTATACAGAGGCTTACTCCAGAACAAGCCAATCGAATAGTGAAACATGAATCAGTTTCTATCTTTGAAATTACTGTTCGTCATCTTCCCACAAGGTCATGGGAATTTATGGAAGATACGAGCTCCAGTAACTTCACAGGCTGATATATTCAACTCTTGAAGAATACCAAGTCATCCATCACCATTTGCACATATCTCACTAGCAATGTAGACAAGGATATATCAAACAGCACCCTTTCTTTGAAGGCTTTAATTGGGCTCAGGAACGGTGTACATTACACCAGAGCACCATGATCTTAAGGGTTGAGATGGTCCATTTTTTCACGTGAGCCCAAAGGTAACTTTCACGGATAGGAATGTTAAAGGCACAGCTTAGTGAGTGATGTGAAAACATGTTAGGATAGTTTGAGATTTTTTGTCGGGAATTAATATTACTTTTTATTTGAATGACGGCAGAGATTCAGATTGCTATCGTCTTCTATCATTCACACTAGGACTCTTCTAGAAGCAGTTGATCTTCTCTGAACCTCTCTTCCGTAAGCCTATAAGGTACAACATACGAATAATAAAGTAAGTGGAGAAAGTTATTATCAAATAATCCTTTATTTGTGTGGGAGGTTGGTTTTCCTCAAATTTAACCAATGTAAGGAGGTATTTCGTACCCTCAAAGAATCATCTTTTCCGCACATAACCCCTTGCAAATTATGCATCAAAAATTCTCAGGCAGCAAACATGGGTGGTGGAGTGTTAAAATTTTGGGGTGTTTAGAGTTGGTGAAAAAGTAAAGAGAAAGATGATTTGAATGAATTTTTTATAATATTATAGTGAAAATGGATGATTTGATGGGGGAGAGAGAATATTTCGTAGTTATTACATTAGGCAAAAATTGCCCAAAATTTTGGCTAACAAACATCACGCACTAGCCAGTGTAGACGAGTTATGTCATCGAGCCATTTAAACTTAAATCAGGGGAGTTAGCCAATGCTCCCATCTTGGTCACATTAGAAGCATATCTTTATGCAAGATTGTGAAGTGAACAGATCAGTGATCAGACCGTCAAAGCCAAGGAAGGAGTTCTTCCCCATAAAAGCTAGATAAAAGAAAGCAAGAAATCAAATAATAAGTACTAGGCAATGGGGATATACTTACTGAGATCCCACTGAAGTCCAGTGGTTGTAGTACTTTTGGCTGGCATCCCAATCGGAATGAGTCCACAATGCGGACCCTCAACAGAGGATTGAATATGGATCTCATGACGATGATTTTGTGGAAGAAGGTAAATGAGACAGTCGTCAGATAAAAGAATCATTCTTATGCTTGAAAAGCGGCACAGAACATTGATGTTTCCAATCTCATGGTCAAACCGCCCACCAAGTGCTCCAGCAACAAGAATGCGTAGCTGGCAGTATATCAAGAATAAACTCGAATTGAAATGCCAAAGTAAATATGTGTGCCAGGGACTTTTTCAGCATAAGCAGAGCTTCTCGCAAAAATTATTTTGTACAGACAGTACCTAATCAGAATGTGCCAGAAGAAGTGCAAGCAGTTCCATAAAAGGACTACATAACTTCAATTCTGGCGTTGTTATGCAATTCTTGCATAGGGAACCAATAACGGTTCAAGACAACATGTTTGTAAAAAAAAAAGAGCTACAGTAACCATATTTACTTACCTTTGAGTTATCAATATTTAGCGTGGAATCGCATATATGTGCTATACATTTATGCAGATCCGTTGTGTCCTGATCCTGAGATTCATCCAATATCTTGGTTCCCTAAATAAATTCAACAAACCTCAATATCCTCTGAATGGATAAAGAGAACTGCTAATATTAAAAGCAAAAGCAACAATGCAATAATAATATGATATGCATATAACTCATAAAATAGGATATGTATATCGTGGATCTTTAGATGCTTACTCCAGGTATGAAATCATCTTTATACAAATTTTAGGCAATTTAGGAGTTCTAAAATCATAGAGATGCCATAATGGCACTAGTTGAAGTGTATTTGCAGGAAATAATTAAAGCTTACCAGGTTTGCATAGAAGTCCAGTACCTCTGATCGGACTGAATCCATATCACCTTTGATAACATCAGGCTTGTACCTGGCATAAATCTCAGTAATCAGTGTTATCTGACAAAATTATTATTCTAGAAACCATGATGCCAAGAACTAAAACAAGACACCAGAACCTCCATAGTACACCAAAACAACAAACACTAAAAGCTCTTATTCTGCAGTCGAACATTATAGCTTCAGACTCCCAAAGTGCCACCCAGAAGGTTTGGGGGATAGAGGAGCAGAATTGATATAGTTCCTCTAAAGTGGCACATAACAATACCATTGAGCTCTAGTTCAAAATATCAATTCGTTGCTCCGTACGAGTGGGAGGAGGTGAGGCCATCGGCTGAAAATCCAACTAGGTCCATGGTAAATTAAAAGGGGCAAAACAAAAGACAAAATAAGAAAAAAAAAACAACATGACACCATTGATAGACACCCTAGAAACGAATATCATGTCAGTCATGAGACAGAGAGATTGAAAGATGGCAGTATGAAACATATATACTGAAACATGTAATACCACACAAGAATCTTCAAGCTTAGATGCAGCAATTTCAGAGTCGTAACTTCTTAAAACTATCACAAAGCACACTGGGAAGCTTTTTGACCAGCTCATGTCACACTGTGCCAGATGATTGTCAAAATGGCAGTCAGTACTAATGATGCACCGTCCATCTGATGGGATCCGGTGCACCGTCCATCTAACATTTCATATCGGCCTTTGTCCTTAATTTCGTAAAAATCAATAGGCTAAAATTTAATAACAAGAACCACCATGGAATTTTCATTTACATGAACTATCACCAACTAGAACTATTGCTTAAAGTTCTTAAAGTTGTACTTTCCATACCTGAAACTAATGTCCACTACTTTCCATACTTGAAACTACATGTCCCCACACATCAAACAACTAATCTTTTGTCTTAAATAAAAAATGAGTACAGATCTTTCAGCCGGAAAAAGAATTTCTGTACCATGAACAGAAATTAATCAAGCGCATGCTAATAAATTAAAATCCCGAAACCAAACCTATTAAAAGTTAACCGAAGGGGAGAGGGAAAATTAAGAACATGAATTGATATACACATTAAAATAAAAAATAAATAAATAAATAAAAAGAGGAAAGAGAAGCATATACCTTTTTCGGACCTCCAAAGCGTCTTCGTGAGGAAAAAGCAGAGGCATTTCATCATACACGCGGTTGGCTCCTCCATCAGCACAGAGATGGAGTTTAGCTGCTCTAAAACGCATGCGCGCACCGAATTATCTCTCATACAATAAAAATCACCACTTAAACCGTAGGAAGGCAAAGGAGAGAGAGAGAGAGAGCCAAGGTGAAGGAAGAGTACCGTGCTCCCAGAGCAGAGGAGTAAATTTCGGGAGGCGTTGGTTAAGCACGACGAGTGCGTACGTTAGAGAGTGACGGTGGTCGGCCGGGACTGTGGGCAAAAGGAAGGCCGAAGAATGTTTCATTACGTCCATCGCTAACGCGCGCCTCCCGGTATACAAACAAATTTCACAGAGAGGAGAGAAGGAAGAGGGAAGTGAAATATTTATTTGTTTAGCTTAGGGATATGATGAGGTGTCATGACTAGTCAAGGTACCCACCTTCCTGTACTTTTCCCCCCGAACAGCGCACATGGAGTGGATGTCTACGGGAGACCATCCCATCGTTTTTTTTAATAAAAAAAAACTCAAATGCACAGTACATAAATATGAGTTGACGTTGGTTTCGGTGAAATCTGTCGGCTGATCTGTTGAAAGTCTTCGCGTGATAAAAAAATTAATAATGAGTTGTATTGAAATGCGTATTTTTAAAATATTAAAATTATAATATTAAAAAATATACTGTAAATTTTAAAAAAATATTAAAAATGAACATACCTTTAAAAAATATTTTTTAGTCAAATTATTATAGACATAGCACTTAACATCATAAATTAATATATTTGAAACATTACGCTGACAAACTATTCATGGTTTAATTGAGCCTTTTGTTTTTCATAAGAGATACATGTCAAGTATACTTTTCTTTACACCTCTAGTTAGGCATAACCCTATGGTGTGGGGTCCATTATTAAATGCAAGGAGTCCGAAAATTTTCCGTCACGAGTCGACAAGTTGACTTGGGTGCCCGTTCCAGTAGATTGTTGATCAAGGGGGGCCATTAAAGGTGCAGAATAAATGGGATTCATGCGTAACATGTGGACCCACGAGCACGCGATCATCGTTGAAATAAGACTGAACGTGCTAGCATAAGACAAAAATTGGAACTTTTGCTAGTATCGGGTATTACGGCTGAGGTAAACAAGATTCTTTTTAATTTATTTTCCCAATTAGGTAATTTAATTTATAAAAAAATATACACAACGTGTACAAAACTTGGGGTACCCATCGCGGTCTGCATAATAGTTAAGGCTTACTTGTATTTGTATTTGTATGGATTAATACATCGGTTATATGTTCGATTTTTCATTAGGTGAATATCGAAACTCATTTGAGTTGAAGTTATAGGACGTGAATAAATATGCGCTAGCTTCCCAAAATTTATCTGTGCGTTAAGTGAGTTCATTCAAGTGGTATGTCAGTCTTATTTTATAGTATTATGTTATAATGTCTTTGCATTTTCTGAATGTACCATTCGTCGGCCAATCTATAAAGAGTCAATAGTAAATGTAGAATCAATTGAAATTTTCAAAGGCCACTCGTACTCTTATCTTCCATATCCTACTGGTGGGCAATGATATTACTCTCTTTGTCTTCCCTGTACTAATAGAAGAACAAATAACATGACCACCCCGAGTAGCTTAGGTTGTAAAGGCGACATTTAGAACTGTAGTTTGGACATACAATCTCGAGTTCAATTTTTCTCAAAAACAAACGAGTGACTTAAGTGAATAAATCAAAACGGATGGAACTGAAATTTTCAAAATCGGAAAATTGAAAATTCCGATTCTAATAATTAGGTATTTTTTTGTACCTAATAAATGGATCATAATGGGTCAAACATTTATTTTTAGGCATTTTGAATATGGATTTGATACTTTTTTTGGTCAAATTAGGATTATAAATTAGAATTTAACCCTTTCAATTTGAATAATAAATTAGTCATTTGATACAACATTATTTAGTTTCCCTATATGAAATAACTAATATAAGTGGGAGGCTATGAATAGTAGATACTAATTATAGATTTGCTTGAACTTAAGTGGATACAATTCCGTGTGAATCCAATTCCACTATAAAAAGATTTCCCTAAAAATAAAATATCAATGAGAAGAAAAGAAACAAAAAGCTTGATGTCATCAACAATAAAGACAAGTTTGACCTCAGGGTCAGGTCACTGAATTTTTCCATAATGCTTATAATAGTTTGGGGGGAATCAATGAATAATAGTTTGGGGGGAATCATTATTGCGGCTACGTTTGCACCAAATATTTCACCAACTCCCAATAAAATACTACAATATAATCTCTCCCATATTTCACCAATCTCTTCACTTTTTCACTAAACCCAATACTAGCACTAAACTCAATACCAAAAATTTTACAACACAAACATAACCTGTGTGTACGTTGTGTATCCTTCACATCATGGTCGAGAAATCCCATCTTGATAACTCTCTAATTTTTTTTTTCTTTTTACTTATAAGAAAAAATCTATAAAAAACAAAAGGAACTATACGGGCTAGCACTCATTCCAAAATAAATGCCTTCCATGCAGCTTTGACTTGAACATTTTGGACGAATCCAAAATGGAGCCCATCTGGGGAGACAACCACAATCTCCATAAAGTAACACCAAACACAGTAACTTCAAGATATTCATCAAACCAGGTGGATCTTCAATTTCAATGCTGCTTGGTCTTTGTTACTTGCTTTGGCTACCATTGGACATAACTCACCAAATGGGTTAAAGCCACCAATTCTTTAGTACTAATATTCAAAAAAAAAAAACCTATGCACCTCCCGGCTTCTTTATTATCCACTTTTATCAACACATACCCAAAAAGCCTACCTCATGTAATGCTTTCTCCAACAATTAACTGTAGTTACGACATTTTTATTAACTCCCCTCCCCCCCCCCCCCCCCCCCCCGAAAAAAAAATTAATCAGACTTTCAAATATAGATAAACATATAAGTTAAATTCTTTTTCTAACCTACAAAGAGATGAATTACCCACAAAAAAACAGATATAAGTTAATCTTCAGTTATTTGTATGAAGAAACAAAAGTAACATTTTCCATTTTATTAGATACACTAGCAAATTGTTTCAGGGAAGAAATATATTTGATTAGAAAGATGCAATGAAAGGAAAAAAAAGAGAAGGAAAAACCTATATATACATTTGGTAAGGACCTGCATTGGAATTTCCATGAATATTGGTCCCCAATCTTGCCACTCTTTAGGGTGACGAAGAATATTCTAGAGAAATGCTATACACAAGATACCTCCCCTACATGAAATAGCTTAGAGATTTCTTCTTCCTCGATCCACCTTCTCCATATAGGTCATTCCATTGCAGGAGTTCGTTCATATTTGTAGACTCTGACGACACACTGGCACACACCTGCATTACAAACCAACAACGTCAATGAGCATGTCTTCAAGCCCCAAAAATATGGATCACGTTTTCCAATCTTAGCCCTTAACTCAACCCAGCAGAGTTTTACTTTGTTCAAACCCAATCTAAGTGATCCTCAGGTAGGCCAATTTGATTTCTTAATAACTTTAACATGATACATCATAGATTCTCATCTTTAATCATTAAAAAGAACAACACATTCGACAATATGAAAGGGGTACCAAACAAAGATTGAAGGGCCAAAACTAGACAAAAGACACCATTTGCAAAACTGCCAACAGAACATAAATGCCATCTTAAAACCACCTCCACTAATATTTCCAAGAGGTCAAATTGAACTCCTGAAAACTCATTGACACAGCACCACAGAAATCTTTCCATCATTATACCTGCTCGTGCGCATATTTGAAATCTTCCATCTTTAGAGGACGTACGTCAGCACTGCTATGCAATGCAGGTAAAGGTCTGTTCTCAGCCACCGCCACAGTCTTTTCCTGGAATTTATGTGAAAGATCAGTGAATGCTCATACACATACCCTCAACAACGTATACAAGAAGGTAAGTCAACAACACCTGAACTGAAGGATAGAAGATTCAATAACTAGCTACCATAAAGACCATAAAGGTTTAAAGAGTGAAATGGCAAAGTTGGACAGATTGAAAGGTAAGATGCATTTGCTAGATCGTACCCTACTAATTACATAATTACAAACTTCATCAATTTCTTCGCAATTGCACAATGCAGGGCAGACAAAAGTAAAGGACAAAGCACGTTGGCTAGATGAATAACAGCTTTTTATGAATCACAGAATTTTGTATAATAAGAACTCAGCAGAGATAAAAGCATCTGTAGTGCATAATTTATTTCGCTAGTTTTCAAGTGCTGTGGCACAGGGGCATCCAGTTCCCAACTCCATCCAGAAGCTCCAGGAATCAGGTTTCTTAACCCCCCCCCCCCCCCTATCAGCCTAAGGAAAGGCCTAGAAAACAGAAAATAATAGGCAGTGCAGAGAAGCATGATCATATTTAAGGGCACGGCTGAAGTTCCAGCCTAAAAAAGTCAACCTTGGCCAATTGTTGATATTATCAGGCATGTCACATCTAGCTTATTGTAGTACGCTCTGAGTGCCACTTCACATACTAAAAATAAAACCTTAAAAATAAAAACAACACATCCTGGTACTAACCTTTTTTTCCATTTCCAAAATCTCTCTAATAGGACAATGTGCCGCAGTCACACAAAGATTCTGCAACGGAAAACATAATCAGAGAAACCCTTAATTCTAGCAGGCATAGAGCAAATAATGACAACAACATAATGGGAACCTTTAGGTCACTCCCAGAATAACCATCGGTCATATTTGCAATTGCTTCCAAATCAACATCAGGAGACAACTCTTCTTTGGCTAAAATAACTCTCAGAATTTTTTCTCTGTTTGGTGCATCTGGCAGATTGACCATCAATCTGCACAAAACAATTGTACGCAGCAAGGGAACAATGATTTGTTTTGTGCAAAATAAGAAGGGAAAAAAGTAATGACAAGCATAATACAGTTACCTCCGGGGAAGCCTCCGAATGACAGCTTCATCAAGGTCAAAAGGCCTATTGGTGGCAGCAAGTACCAGCACACGCTCCTTATCCTTCGTACGTAGACCATCCCAATTAACCATAAACTCATTCTTCATTTTCCGCATAGCCTCATGCTCTCCAGGATTTTCACGTCTCCCTAGCATGCTATCGACCTGAAAAAATAATTTAAGCCCAAACAAAAAGTATTTCATGGACGAGCGACAGAGAGAAGTAACTGGGAAGCTTTGTGAGGCCTATGGCAAACCAAACCAACGCCCCCCCCCCCCAACAAAAAAGGTACATAACATATAACTGGCCAAAATATAACCGTATATCCCTTAAACGAACCTCATCAACAAAAACAACACTAGGGGCAATTTTACTAGCCAGAGAAAAAACTGCTTTCACATACTTCTCCCCTTCACCAAACCACTGCGAGCAAAAGAGAGACGTCATTCAAGTTCAAAAGAAGCTAACAAGGAGATGATGTCATTTCTATATGCATACATACCTTTGAGGTTATACTTGACATTGATATATTGATAAAATTTGCACCCGCTTCAGTTGCAACTGCTTTTGCAAGCATCGTTTTTCCAGTACCAGGAGGCCCAAAGAGCAATATTCCCTTGCAAGGCTGTAAAATGAGTTGCCACATGATATAGACAACACCGATATCACACTCCATTACCCCCCAAAAAGAAAATGAAAAAGAACTCACAGCAGACATGCGCATGGGAAGAAAAAGTGCAGTTATACATATGAGAAACTAGTGCAAGAAAATGTAACCCCTCTCACCTTAGTCAGCTGCCCTTTACAAAACAATTCAGGCCTCTGAAGAGGAAGCATCACCAGTTCCTTCAGTGTATCCTTCACATTTTCTAAAGCCCCAATATTATCAAAAGTAACCCCAATGTCAGTCGGTGGTATAACATCAGCAAGAAGTTTTTTCTCAAATTCGTTCTCTGTGACCACATCCTGAAAAACATTTAAACTCCAACTGAATATGAATTTCAAACAAGTCAAGGGAGTGTGTTCTCAGAAACAAGAGGGAAGGAGGTGGCAATCAAAGTTATGATAACCATCAAAAAGTAGAGGTTAACTTTACCTTCAGTGATTTCTTCAAGTTCTTGCTTTCATTTTGCATGCTCTGCAAAATGCTCAGCCCATACTTAATGCTGCAATATAACCATCATAATAATGTTAACACAAGAGGAGAGAGAAGTGAACAGTTTTTCTCTATTTATGTAAAAAAAGATTGGGTCCTATTAGCAAGAATAGGGTTACCTTTCAGCAGAAATCACGAGTTTAGCATCTTTGACTAACACTTCAGTACCATGCATAAAGTTGTTACTTAGAGCCCATCCCACTAATTTTTCTACACCTATTGTAAGGATAATAAAAAGAAAAAACGATAGGGACAGTTAATATCACAGAACAGATCACTGCATAACTCACGAAAAGATCGAATCAAAGAATATGTACTTTCAGTAGTAAGGGCTTGATCTTTAATACACAAAGTTTCGAGGTCAGGGCAATCCAAGCCGATTCGAGTGAGGACCTGAAATCGAAAGGTACTCGATGAATATCCAACACTACCTCAGTCTGACAAGAAAGGCCAATTATTTGTATCTCAAACAGGAAAGCTATAAATAAACCATAATCTGATAACAAACAAGGAATTTACAGGAAATGCAAAATACGAAGGATTTCTACAGCTGATGAGGTAGTAGTCTTTGATTTACCATGCAAACACATCTAAGTGGTTTGTACAACAGGGCTAACCATAATGCAGTTTTCCCTAGATCTTATTCGATGCAATATATTGTTTCATCAATGGATATCTGATACCCACTAGGCCCAAATTATGGGACAAACGTGCATGTGATGGTGCACTACTACCATAGGTTCCAAGGTTCTACAAAGCCCAGCAGTGCAAGTCACCATATCAGCAATAATCAGATTTAAGCAGAAACAGCTATCAGCATTTTGGAATCAGATAAGTGTAAGAGCCCTAAACAACATTATCGGGTGATACTCACTGTGCGAATGCTGACAATATTTGATTGAGCTTTCAAGGTTTCAATATCACGCTCCAACTGCTGCTTCCAGTCCAAAAGTAAAGTTTCATCCTGTCAGGAATCAGGAATAACAGAGACATGAGATGCCTAAGAAAATACTAGGTAGCAGCATTGGCGTACGAATGAAAGTGGGCTCAATACCTGAGGCAACTGTATCATTACTTTGTTCGGGAAAAGCCGAGTAAGTTGCTTCATTGCTTTTGGGGTTTCTTTGCTCCTATCATGCAGTCTACCAAAGTTATCCTGAATACAGATCAATTGGTATGTCATTTTGACTTTGGCAGGAAGGGAAGCCGACAATGGCCATTTATTGCACTATGATGTGTGTCAGTGCAAGCGCACATAAAAGAGAGAAAGTATTGAGAGAGACAAATGGCTAATGGAAATGTGCTATCTGATTACAAAAAATTGTAGCTCAATATACAAGCTTACTATTCCACAAACAGTGTAGTGATCTGCAATCAGGTCAGTGGCTGCTTTGCCACCGTGACACTCAGGGAAAAGTTCCTGGCATATGATATTCCATAACAAAAAAGGCCACCAGCATATCACTGCCACAACTCTGACCTAGCTAAGGATATTTCCTATCATCTGCTTTGGAAACAAATAAATCCCCACTGCAGGATAAATTGGCCCGCAATAAAAACACAATAAATAATTCTGCAACCATCAAATGATGCTTCCACTAAAATTGGTTTTATAAATACTTCAAGTGCCTGCGTAATATCGACCGTTAACTATTTAAATCTGTAATATCCACAGATATGTTGACGACACAATATAAGCTAGAAAGCACGGCTTAGACACCTAAAAAGGTGAGCGTGAAAGCACACATACACCCTCTTGTAATAATTACTACGAAAGCTAGAGTACTTGGAAAGGAAAAGTAAATGGCAGAGGTTAGCATACCGGAAAAGCAAGATCGAGCAAAGCTGTCTGATTGCTTCCAAACTTTGTAAATAGAAGTCCACCAGGATGGGACTGTCAACATTAAATTTGAGTTAATTAAGTCATGTTTGCAAACCAAAATTTTGGTCAAAATTTCTCTCCATTCCAAAATTTTGGTTTGCAAAAATAACTAGCTCAAAATTTTGGTCAAAAAAAAATAATAAAATAACTTCAAAATACTCTCTCCTTCCATCAAATCATCTTTTTCCATTACAAAAAACATAAAAAAAATTCAGTCAAATCTTCTCTCTTCACTTTTTCTCCCAACTCCCATAACATTCTACTTTTTCACTGCTTTCTCTCAAAATCCAATAAAACTTTAATCCACCTCAATTTTACAACATTTCCAAAATTTTCATAAAATTTTGGTTCGCAAACATGGCTTAAGCCATATAAGAATACTAAACATGAGAATTAGTACCCTACAATTACAAAAAATCCCACACAGTCAAAGTATAAATTTCTACCTTCTCCTTACGACTGTCCATTTGTGTATGGGAGCCAATTAAAACAACATTCTCCGGTAAATTTTCAAGCTTGCTCTTTAACACCGTATATGAATCTGAGCTGCCCACCATTGCCTTTTCCACATCTTTGATGAACAGTATTAATGGACTGATTCTACTCTCTTTTGTTGTGACCTACAAACATTACACTTAGAATCTTGATTCCAACACAGGAACAACAACACTTGGACCAGTAAAGAGTGGGAAGTACCTCAAAGAGTTCATTAATAGCAAGCTTGTCAATGTCATCACCTCCAAAACTATCTATGCGTTGTAAACTGTTGGCTGTAGAATAAAGCATCAATCAGTGACACAAGACAAAAGAAAACAGCAAAATAAGACACATAATAAAGGAATTACAGACAATTGGGTCAAAGGAATCACCAGAACAAAAGAAACCATGATCATCTTCACAAATGCCGCCAAGATTGTTGCCATCCGGAATTGATTTGTCAAATCTGACGCCAATTTTTGAATTACCATTTTCTTCAAAAGCAAGGACCACTTTGCCTCGACAACCAGTCGTTGGTCCCCTGCCCACACATAAAAGAAGGAAGAGAATATAGTTTCACCAAGAATATAGGATTTATGAACAAGATACCAGTAACTTCACCTCAATACAACCTTCCCCGACTCGTATCATTAAGGAATCCCTGAAGACAAGACCTAACAATGGATTGCTACCTAGCACACTGTGTCTGGATCCACATTCACTCACATAAATACATCTAGCATGCAAAACACCTGGCTGGACCAACGTTTGCAACAGGGTACGTTGTCACCAAAATTAATTGAATTCAAGGGCTAAACTTTTTTTTTATAAGTAAAAATGAAATTAAAAACTTTTTTTTTATAAGTAATTCAAGGGCTAAACTGAGTTCCATATGCCCAAGTGTACTAGATTTAGGTTAAATCAAAAGGCGCATTTAAGCAAAGGAGCAAACTCCTGTGCAGAATCCACCCATATCTTTTAGATTCGGAGTTTCAACTATAGAATATAGCACCGTACTGATATACAAAACAAAACATTCATCACCATATCAAGTGCCAATAAACAATATGTGATACTTTATGAGACACTGAAAGAATACCTCAACAGACAATTTTGAAGTGGCGGAACTCCAGAAGGCAATGTACCGACAAATTTTACTCTATCACCTGTAAATTTTACAAAATAAAGCAATAGATAATAAGTCTGTATACTAAATAAGGATGAGGGCACTACACATAAACAGAGCACAAAGATAAACTAGCATTCATATATTATAATTGCAGAAATTGGGTAAGAGATGAAATACCTGCTTTGAGTGTAGTGCTTTTTGATGATGCCGTAGATGCCTCCTGTTTCGGCATAGCCTGAGAGCTTAAGGCAGATCCACCTGTAATGTCAGCCTCAACGCTAGAGGCTGGTTTCTTATGCTGCAATCCACCAGCCTGTACAGGTCGTTTAACAAAAATTGATGCTTGTTCAGGCCTCAAAGCTTCTTTCACAGAATCAGAATCTTTGGGTGGTGGTCCCTAAGATTATTTGCAATTAAACAAGGAAAAAGTAAGATAGAAGTAAAACTGTGTATTTTGTGATTCAACTTGGAGCTTATATTATAGAAATGGGGACCCAGCTTTTGTTAGACAAAATTTGTAGATTAAGGTGATGTTCCGTTGCAAACAATCTTCAAAATTTGTAGACAATTTGATAGTGGTGTGAACATTTAGGTAGATTGGAGTATTATTGTTGTTTGTAAAAAGTGGGTGAAATTTTTTAAAGATATTTAATTGTAAATTGATTTTTATTGAAGTTTTTAAAAAGGTGTAGAGAGAAATGATTTGATGGAATTTTTTAATAAAAAAGTATAGGAGTTGGTGAAAAAGTATAGAGTGAGAAGATTTCATTGATTTTTTTTAAAAAAAGCTATTGGAATTTGTGAGAAAAGGAGTTGGTGTTTGTGTTGAATTTGTTGAAATTTTCGATGTTCAGTTCTGAATTTTTTAATATTCACTCAAAAAAGATGAACATTTTGAATGACCAAACATCACCTACAACATTAATAAAGTTCATCGAAATCAAAGTAGATAATTTTCTACTATGAAGGATAAAATCACTTAGAAAAATGAAAGAAGCTTACACCAGGTAACAGAAGAGAATCAACAATGAGCAGTCTAGCACCAAAATGTTTGGCAAGTGCCTTAGCCAGAGTTTCCTGATATATCTCTGAACCTATAAATATTCCATAGGAATGTCTCATTCAAGGAGTAGAAACTGAAAAAACTACAAAACACAACACCAACAAGCAGAAGCATATCAACTGTAAATGGCAGTACTACCTGCAGGACCAGATAGTAATATACGCGGGGACACAGTAGATAGGTCTGAGGCGTACTTCATAAACTTATTACACTTCAAATGAACATATGTAGAAGCAATTAAAACATCCTTGGTTGTCTCGCTGTAAAATGACACAAAATAAACAACATCAGTCTCCAATATCCAGCAGAATATGTAAATGTACAGGCAACCAGTTTGGGCCGAAAAAGGAAATATACGATTCAGAGGCCTTCCCCCCCCCCCTTTTGTCCATACACATGGAAATTGGAACACATTGTCAAGCGAAGTCTCGAGTCATATACAACGTATTAAAAACTAAGGGCAAACTTTTGTACCTTAAGTAATATGGAAAACTTTCAAATGCAACTTCAATGTTGTCAGGGTTCAGAATTCCGAGCTGTAATATATCCTTATATGCTTGCCTCCTAGCTGCTATCAAAACTGATGGAGGATCAAAATCCTTGAGGAGTTCTCTCATTCCTCTTTGTTCATCAAGTCTTTTGGAGATACTGCCACTGAAATCAAAATCCGAACAACGTGTACCAGCAAGCATTCGCAAGAGCGGCCTTAATTCAAAATTTGCCGCAGGGACCTTTCTAATGTCTGCATCCATACAAGGATCTAATCCAAGACTAGCAAGATTGGGGTTTTCATTGGAAACATCAGGGGAAGGAACAACAGTCTTCTCTCTTGAAGAAACACCAGCAAGATCATTATCATTAGCACTATCCTTCAAGTCAATGTCTGGAGTATTATCGTCTGATCCTCCACAGCCTGAAGGTAGCATGGACATCTCAATATTCTGTTCAACATCCTCACCTGTTTTATCAGGAGCCTGAAGTAAGGATAACTCTTTGGGCAGATTTGACAAAGATGCTAAGATTGACGCCCCAGCAACAGCCGAGGGGTCCCCAGATCTTGCCTCAATATGTATCCCCTTTATTGGAGCACTTTGTGCTTCTAATATGCTTACAGGAGCAGTTAAATTGTCACTGGTGAGCTGCTGAAAGATCTTATTTCAATGTCAAGGAATATATAAGACATCAATGATGGAAAATTAGAAAACTAAAATCCAAAAAATCAGCATGAAGCAACTGCAAAATACTAAATTGCACAAAGAAACCGCATCAAAAGGAAAAGCAAGGATTTCTTTGTTTTATGTGTTAAGAGGGCTCCTTCAAATAAGTAAAAAATTTGTATAAAGAAAGGATACATAAGCATGCTTTCCAGAAGTACTGAAGACCACCTCATCGCCTCCGCTAAGGATTACACTAGAGTTTTTTCTATAGATCTTGCCATTTACATGGACAGAACCTTTTCCCCCTGTGATTTCCAGTAATGTAACAGATGAACCTTCACGCTATCCAAAATTAATATGATCACCAAAGGAAAAGAAGAGGTCAGTACTATCACAAGCCATCCTGAGAACTATAGGCAATGTCTTCACACTGTAAAGGGAACCAACCTCTATGTGCCTCAATCTACACAAACTAGTACTGATGGATGGATCTTTAAGCCACAAATTGCATTGGCAGCCTTGACCAACAGTAAATGTCGTACTACACATTACCAGGTGAGGGTTCTGGAGGAACATAAGAACCAAAGCAAATTAGTAGAAAAGCAACAACATATCATAGACAGAAAGTTAAGAAGCCTGCCTCCATTTCTAGAGGAGACAAGAATCAAATCAGGTGCCCATATTCCTGTTTTCAAAGGCAAACAAAAATAGAAAACCCCTCAAAATAAGGGATGACTACAAATACCTAGAGAATTTGGACCTCATGGATCATTATAGAGTCAAAACCAGACTCCATGATCCACAAGTCAAGAAAAGAAATTGGGGGGGGGGGGGGGGAGAGAGAGAGAGAGAGAGAGAGAGAGAGAGAGAGATTTCATAAACTACACTATAGATCCTTTTCCACTAAAATTGGTTTCTTTTACCACAATAAGATCCATGCATAGTCAGCTACAACCTTCAAATTGAAACCGTTAAAAGAATGTTGAGATGCATGTTCCCCACAATAAATAACTAGGAGGTGGCCCTATACAACCAATAAGAACGTTTAGAAAGAAATACATTGTTTCATATTTATTTTAGAAATCTAGATTTCTAAAATAGAAATGAAAGAACTCCAAACAAAGAGAGAAGAAATTATAGATAGACGAATAAAAAGGATAATACAACTAACATCTTTGAAGAGAGAAACAAATAGTACGGAAGAACACGTTCATAGGTTTTGCTCTTTTTCTCTTCTTCTAGAACATGAGGTTATGAAAGCACCCAGAGGATCGTGAAAATGAAAACACCATTGCTCTTGGTTAGGGTGGGTTTTGCTATATCATATTGGCCATTTTGCTCTTTCTAGAAATAAAACTCTCACATTTAAAAAAAGGAAAACCACCAGACAACCCAATCTGGGAAGAAGCCCTCGATACACAGCACTTAAAGAAAGCATCACAAGACAATTTCAAGAAAATTCCACACCAACTCTTCAGGCTGCAACATAATCCAAACTCGTGTCTCACCCAACACTGGCATTCTCAACCTGCATCCAACGACAATCTAATTGCGAGAGGTGTCGTTGCCCTCACTCACGTAAAGTAAGTTATACTTGTGAGAGGGTCCATTATAAGATCACACTTCTTAGCTAGCATAGTAGGTTCAAGGCCACATGAGAGTGAACAGGCTTTCACAGTACTCTCATCTCCTGCCTATCTGACAACTATCAGTCCAATAGAAGCTTACCTAAGGACTTTATTCCAAATGGAAGTAATCGACCCATGCCTAGTTCTGTCTTCTTCAGTTCGAGTCCCTTGCCCAGGCAAATCAAACTTACCAACTTCATACAGCTAATTGCAGATAAAAGGTTAATCACAATTAAGCATGGAGGCACAACAATTTAGCAGACCTAGGCTGCGTTTGCAACCAAAATTTTACCCAAAATTTTATCTCTCTCCTAATAAAATATTCTAATATAATCTCTCTCTCTCCCATCAAAAAATATAAAATATTACCTCTCTCTTCACTTTTTCACTAAACCCAATACCAACACTAAACCCAATATCAAAAATTTTACAAAACAAACACACTCCTAGTAGATTTAGCACATGCAGGCTTGAGAAGGGAGGCCGCAAAAGACGCTAACATGCCTAACAAATAAATAATTGAGTAGCACTTGGGTTTGGGTTTTTGATTGTATTCTTTTCTGATTTTTCGTTGGTTCAGGTGCAGATGACATTGATTCCTTGAAATCTGGGTTTTGTTGAATTGTGGACTTGGGTTTTGGGTTTTTGATTGTATTCTTTTCTGGTTGGTTCAGGTGGAGATGACACGCATTCGGAGAACTCAAAGTCGGGTTTCTGTGTATTGATGAATATATCAATCTTGGAAAACCAAAGAAAATACAACAAGATAAAATCTTTATCGTATTTGGCAATGCTTGAGTAACAAACAGCCTGAAAATTAATATTCTTTCTCCCAGCCTCTTTACCCAGAACCAAACAGAGCAAAAATCGAGTCCAAAGGACCCAAATTTCACTGGGAGCACTGGGAAAGACGTAAAACCCACCTGAGAGCACTGGGAAAGAAGCTTTCCCCACGGGACTTTTGGACTGGATTTCGTTAGCTTTGTCAGGCGCTTCTTGCCCCGTAGCCCCGTCACTGTTGACTTAGATTTCAAGGAATCAATGGCATCCCCACCTGAACCAACGAAAAACAAGAAAATAATACAATCAAAAACCCAAGTGCACAGTTCAACAAAACCCAGATTTCAAACACCCCCAAAGGTACATGCAGAAGCTAAAGCTTCGACAATCTTTCACCTAAAGACAGCGGCGACACCAAGGCCTCCCCTTCGACGCCAAATTCCGCACATTTATAGACATCGCATGCTTCAACGGGCTTCGGGGAACCAGGGGTCAGCAGATCAGAGGATTGCAGCTCCGGGTCTCCAGGTTCACAACCGGATTCCTTTACCGGCCCCAAATTCTCCACCGATGGAGCGCTACGTACATCATTGGTTGACGAGGACGCCTCGGACACCTAAAGTTTCAGCCCACAATTAATCCAGAAAGAAAGAAATACCATACGGACCCACATACAAATCTTGAAAAATTAATGCATACGCAGAACAAATTCAAACATACACAAAACCCTGTAATCTTATACGTATGTTTATTTATACAGCCGTGAAGCGGAAGGGGAAAAATACAGCACCTTGGATCTCTTGGGCGTGGTGGGAGGAGGGGAGGAGAGAGCCCGTTTTGAAGAGGAGGAGCTGCGTCTGGTTTCAACCATGGTGTCTTTGGCGTTGTTAGTGTCTGATCCAAAAAAGGTCTTGGACGCACAAAGAGAGAGAGGCGTCAATGATTGCGGGAGATCAGTCTGAGGGTTTTTCCTGTATCATGTTTGTTTTCATAGATTTCTTCGTTCTCTTCCCCGAGAGAGAGAGAGAGAGAGGAGGAGGAGGGTTGTGAGCGGTGGGAAGTAGGAACTCGCAAGGGCTCTCTGGTCTGGGTGGAACTGGTATTTAACATTTATATGGGGCTACGATTTACGAAGGTGGAGAAACAAAGCAAGGAGGGCTTATTTGATTTTTCACTCGTTTTCCAAAGTAGGAGAAACACACGGAAAAGAAAAAGGGTCAGGTCAATTTTGATGAAATTTGAAAGATTACGATGAAATTGTGAATATTTAGGTGATGTTAAAGTTATATTGGTATATGTGTAGAAGTTGTTAAAAGGGATTGATATTTATAAAAAAAATAAAGTGTTGTATTGGAATATGTGTGTTTTGTGATGTTTGATATGTAAATATAAAAGTATGTTGCAAATCTTAAAAAAAAAAAACATTCAACCGAACATGCCCAAAAAATAAGAACAAAAAAAAGGTAAAATCCAAGGTTAGTTCGTTTCCTACCTTTTTTTCAGGATTCAAATATATTCACAAAACTACCACCGAACACATTCAGAATTCAAACACAAACACTAATACATTTTACATAATCTCCAACAATTTTTTACTTCTTTATTCAACATAAATTTTCTCTCTTTATACTTTTTCACATCACTCCAGTATTTTTTTATTAAATAATTACATCAAACCATTTCTCTCTCTACTTTACACAAACACCAATAAAATATTATTCAACATAAATATTCACAACTTCTCTAAAATTCTATATTTTTACTCAAACCGAACATATCCTCAGATTATGAAATTTGTAATTTTGTTGGGAAAAAATAAACTCATTCTTAAATTTGTAACTGAAAAAAATAGGCATTTTTTATAGACTTTTTCAGCATTTTAGAATTTTGAAGCGGTAGGTGAAGTGATTAGTACTGAGATTTTCAAATTAAACTAATAAAAATATTGAAACAAAAAAATAATAATGGCAGCCAGATTCTTTAAAAAAAATCCATCTAATTGCATTGACTCAGATGAGTGGAAAGCAAAAAGAGAAAAGAAGAAAACTAATATTATATGTATACACACTTTTTCACCCTTTTATCTATACTGTTTACTAGGTTGAAAATTTTCCTTCCTTATCATAGCTAGGACGAAGAGACCACCACCGTGCATATTGCATATTAGCAATAGATAATGTACAACTTTTTTTTACTATACCTTTATTTTGTATTCTTGATTACTTTCTTACTTTATGAATTATTATATGAGAATTCTAATATAAAAAGAAAAATAAAGAATTATGCATGTAATATGTTATGACACTAAGGTTGTGTTTGCATGAAAAATTTTACAAAAATTTTCACCCTCTCACAATAAAATATTACAATATAATCTCTCTCTCCCATCAAATCATAACTTTTCACTACAAAAAATATAAAAAATTACATTTCTCTTCACTTTTTCACTAAACTCAATACCAAACATTTTGACAACAAGAAAATTTTACAACACAAATCCACCCTTAAACCTTAACTATTTTAAATATTTAGAGAATACTGTAAAAATTGAACAGAGTAAAATTTTATTGAATTTTGTAAGAAAGTAGTGAAAAAAAAATATAATTTTATGAGTGGGTGAAAAAGTGGAAAGAGAGGAGTGGAATTTGTATGAGAGTTTGTAAAAAAGTAAAAAGAGATATAGTTTAAGTAATTTTTTATGTTTATTATAACGGAAAAAAGATTTAATAAAGAGAAATTATTTTATTTTATAAAAAATTGAACTAATTGTTTTTGAAAATTAAAATTTTGAAATAAGAGAAATTTCAGTAAAACTGATGATTTGCAAAAGCGTCCCGTAATATTAGACGATGGATCATGGAGAAGTAATCCAAAAGAGGGGCATGTTTCACAAATTCGGAGAATAAAAGCGAAAATAATAATAATAGAAAGTCTCATCGGTTGAAATGCTGTCAAAAAGTCGACACAAGTAAAGCCTAAAAGAAAAAAGAAAATGAAACATGCCTAGAAAAGAGGTTCATATAAGGGTGTTCTTTGAGTGTATAAATTTTGGATATTGGGGTTTGTAAAATATTATTATTTGTGAACAAATAAAAATATTTTTATGGGAATTGGTGAAAAAGTGAAGAGAGAGAAGATTTTTAATAAATATTATAATAATAAAAAATTATTTGATAAATTTTTTAATATTAACCCCAGATAATTGGTATTTGGGCCTCAAACAATGTGTACAAAAATGGTCGTGTGCTTAATGTTCGCGTTAGGCCCATTTTTCTTGAGTGAACATTGTTCATATGGGCGACAACAAACACTCTATTGTGTCTGAATGTTAAAATTTAAGAGAGATTAAAATTTTAAAGTATTGAAATTGGTGAAAAAATGAATAGAGAGATAATTTGAATGAATTTTTTATATTTGTTATAGTAAAAAGTAATGATTTGATTGAGAGCAACTATATTATAATTATTTTATTATGTTATAATGTTGGAAGGTTAAATTTTTTTTGTAAACAAACATAACCGTAGTGTTTGCCACTTCGATTTTGCCAAAGTTCGAATTTTGCCTGACTTTGACTACATAAAAAAAGTAATTGATTATGAAGTGATCAGTCGGAGTTGATTTTAAGTTAGTCGTTTGGGCTCATGCAGCCTAAGACTTTGGTGATGTTCGGTTAAGATGTTTTGTGAAGATTTTTTGTGTTTTGAGAATTTTTATGTTATGTTAATTTTATTGATATGCGTGTTGTAGTGATATTTATGTGGTGTAAAAAACGATGTTTGGTTGTAGAATCCTGAGGATTCAAAAAATCCTGAGGATTCTTTGTAAATGAACAGACCCTGTTATTAGGCTATTGGCCCGAATAATATTTTTTCAAATTGATTTAAGCATTTTATAGGTTCTTTTTTCTCTCGTTTGTTGTCCGAAAAATCGACAACCGAATAATTGGAAATAATATTAAATAATTATTAAATAATATTATATTTTTTATATATAATTCTTTATTATTATAATATTCATTTAAATTTTCTCTCTTCACTTTTTCACAAAATCCAATAAAATATCTTTACTTTTTCACAAACCCTAATACTCAATATTTCCACAACCCCAAAATTTTCTAAAACAAACACCTCTTAAATCTGACTCCGACTAAACCGACTCTGAACCGCTCACTAGGAGTCCAGCAATCTAGGGATATGGTCGTTTTCACAATTTTTCAGGATTCTAAGTATATTCACAAATCTACCACCGAACATATTCAGAATTTAAACACAAAAACCAATACATTTTACACAATCTCCAATAATTTTTTAATTTTTTATTCAACATAAATTTTCTCTCTCTATACTTTTTCACGTAACTCCAATATTTTTTTATTAAACAATTACATCAAATCATTTCTCTCTCCACTTTACACAAACACCAATAAAACACTATTCAACATAAAAATTCACAACTTTTCTAAAATCCTACATTTTTTTTCAAAACGAACATAACCTAGGTCTACACGTAACACAATCCAGAATATTTGTTGGGCCACCGGCCCAAATAAGTTATTTGGACTAATATCGGATCGAAGTCTTGACTCAAATTTGGGATTATATATCAATTTCGAAGTCATTTAGCACAGCCCGAGGCTGAATTTTAGCTTCTTCATTTATTTTATTCAAGTGTACCCACGTGGCATTCCGCTTAAGGGTGAGTACAGGAACGGATGGAACCGGAATGGGGCATTCCGGTTCCGGTACTCACCGGAATTCAAAATTTTATTCTGGTTCTATTCCGGAATGAACCGGAACGGAACTGGAATTTCCGGAAACGGAATCCGGAAATTCCGGTTCCATTAATGGGCCTAAGGGCCCAGATTTTACTTTGGCCCAAACTGAAAAATGGGCCTTTTTCTGTTTTTTTTCCCTGTTATGCAATTTCATAATACTATAATGAAGGAAAAAAAATTGCAGATCGTAGATTTATGGGCAGTTTCATATCATTCCATCAACAAAGGAAAAGAAAATAATTGGCAAATTGTAAATTGTATCCAATCATTCCATATTGTATCCATAATTAATAATTACATTTTGTCCCAAAAAAATATACATAATTACATTGATCCAGCAATTACCCCACGTATGGCACTCCTTCAAAATTCCAAATGATACTTCAAAGGGAATATCCTAAAGCTATCGGTAATTCAAAATTTCGGTAATCTCAGGATGGTTTCCGCACGCACTGCATAGAAAGAACACAACAAAATTCAAAATTAACAAATCGTCCATTCCTCCAAAAAATGAAGACTTGGGAACATCAAGTAGCACAAAACTCACGTTGGAAAACATAGAAAATATATTAGAAACAACCATATTTGCATTAGAAACACCAACAGAAAACATAGAAAGAGATCAAAATCACATCTTCATTCTCTTGACATAAGAGAGCCTGGTATAAAATCAATCTAATTGCTTCTTTAATGGTTCATTCGGCAGGTAGACCTTTTTTTTTAAAAGGAGGAAGTGCTTCTTGCATTAACTGACAACACCACAAATGGTAAAAGCAAACTACTTTTGAAAACAGGAAAGAAATTCCTCACCCATAAAAAGAGAGAAGGATTAGCAAAAAAATATGCAACAAAGTTACAAACTCAAATGATTAATGACGAGTTATACGCAAACTCAAACAACTAAGCAAAATCAATTTGTAAAAAGTATACCTAAAAATCTCACAATCACGATACTCTTGCTTAACCCACTTGCGGCCTCAAGTTATCCATCTCTACAAAAGAGAAACAAAACAAAACAAATTTATAAGAGAAATACTAAGAGAACCAAATAATCACTTAACAAAGCAAAAGATTTTAATAAAATAAAAAGTATACCCATATCTAGTTTGTAACTCAATGGATTATCTCCACCATCCATATCGCCATCGTCTTCATCAAGTATAGGAGCATCGCGCAACCAACTTTGTGCACATATGAGGCCCTCCACGGTACCAGGCGCCAAGGAAGA
The DNA here is from genome assembly GCA_963930655.1 of Myrica gale. Classification (NCBI taxonomy): domain Eukaryota; kingdom Viridiplantae; phylum Streptophyta; class Magnoliopsida; order Fagales; family Myricaceae; genus Myrica; species Myrica gale. The sequence continues at coordinate 13,071,370 of OZ005610.1, read as the reverse complement.
GCGAAAAGCATCCAACACTCGACCTGAAGTGCTAAACGCGGACTCAGATGGCACGGTAGTAATTGGGATAGCCAACACATCCTTTGCAATGCGAGAAAGAACTTGAAACTTGTGACAATTCACCTTCCACCACAACAAAATATCAAAACCTGACACCCTTGGTTCCACATCTTCAATCAAGTATCTCTCCACCTCAGACTTACAATCTAGCAAGTTCTGTTGTTGTCGATATGTAGAAAGACCTCCCCATAAATGCTGATCAAGATTAATCAATTCATCCATACTTGCAGAAGTTTGACTTTCACTTGTTTATGCTGATTGGGTTATGACACCTCCATTATACTCCTCAAACATTGTTTCTAGAGTACCTCGTACCATCGCAACAAAATCCATGCCCTTATTCTTACCATAATTTTTGATAGCTCAATACTCTAAAGTGATGAGTTTAAAACGAGGATTCAATACCGCAGCTACAAATAGAAGTCTATTCACCTGCCTCAAATCAGCCCAATACTTATCATACTTGCTTTGCATCTTTTTAGTCATGTCATGAAGCAAGACATCAGAACACTTACTAAAGGTCTCCAAATGAAACTTAATTCTTGCTAACTCTTTAAAAAATGCATTTGAAGTTACATATGTTGATCCTGATATGCGTAGGGTGACCTCATAAAATACTTTCAAAAACTTCACAAGTTGTCTAATGTGCTCTCAATCCTCAAATGAAGGTACCCCCAATCCTTGCCTTTCATGACCATCTCCATTCAAATACATTACTAAATTTCCATCTCCATCCAACATATCCTCAAAAACCAACCGAAAATATTTTCAGCTCTTTCTAACATGATATAAGTCGAGTTCCATCGAGTTGGTACATCCATTTGCAAGAAATTATTTTCAGACATCGTTCTATTTGCAGCGGTCTTCTTGAACCCAAGAAGCCTTTGAGGACTAGATTTCACATATTTAATGATATTTCGTATCTTTGCAACAGAATCATCTAACTCCTTCAAACCCTCTTGAACAACAAGATTTAAAATATGTGCAGCACACCGCATATGAATGAACTCATGCTTACAAACGACATTTGCCCCACCTCCTAATTGTTTTCTTTTCACTTGGTCAATTGCAACATTATTGTTGGTTGCATTATCAACCGTGATTGTGAGAATTTTGTCAATCCCCCAAAAATTCATACATCCCTCTATCTCTTTCCCAATACTAGCCCCCTTATGATCAGTAATACGGCGAAAGTAAATAATCATCTTCCGTAAACACCACCTCCTATCAATAAAGTGGGCTGTCACGCACATATAATTTACATTTTGAATTGATGTCCACGTATCAGTGGTAAAACACATTCTAGGACTTTCTGTGGCAATTGCCTCTTTCAGCTTAATCCTTTCTTCCATATACAACTCCATACAATCCTTCATGATCGTAAATCTAGTGGGCATCCTAAAGCGGGGCTCAAGTCTCTCCACCAATTTCCTAAACCCTAACCTCTGCACACTCCTAAAAGGCATTTCATCCATGATCAAATATTCAGCAATCCACCTCCTCACCTCCTTTTCACTGTAAGTATCCAACTTCAACACACCCTTATTACTCTCTGTTGCTTTCGAAGCATCCAATGTCAACCTAGATTGAGTCTTATCTAATTGGCCTTGTTGCTTTAAATATGGCAAGCAACGTTTCAAATGAGCTCTCATACCCGAAGTTCCATGGTGTTCAGGGTGGCACCCGACCTTGGCCTTACAATGATGACACTTTGCTTCAGGATGTTCAGGTTTGACAACTGGCATAATTTTCGTGAAATGATCCCACACAAAACTCTTGCGAGCATTCTTTCTCTTTTTAGTAGGAGGTTCTTCGGAGCAACTAATAGCATCTTCATCACCAAAAAATTGAGGACTACTAACTGACTGATTAGGTACTGGACCACCAATACTAGGGCAAGACCCTATATCTGTAGTAGGTGTAACACTAATCTCATCCATCTGACATTAAACATATTTGATTTTCAGTTCATTTGAATAACAAAAATTAATTGCAAAATGACTCAAACTATCTAAATAAACTCTAAACAGCTATGTTCACAACCTAAAAGGTCTAAGCATAAACAATCAAATTCCAAAAAGCAGAGAACTGAATCAAGTAACTATGAATTACAAGTAAATCAAGTAACTATGAATTACAAGTCTACTTATTGCCATAGCAAAACTCTTGTTTCATAAGTCATAACCACAAACCACAAAAAAATCTTGTTTAATAATCACAAACCTGAATCGAGTCCAAACAATCATTTCTATGCATCTGAAATTCATTATTCTTCACAATCATAATATGCATGTGAATCGAGTCCAAACAATCCCTAAATCGAGTCCAAACAAACAAACAATCGATTCTATGCATGTGAATCGAGTCCAAACAATCATTTCCAAACAATCAGAGAAACAATCAAATGAATCAAATCAGATGAACTTCAAACAATCAAATTTTCTCTTGGCCTTACAATGTAGTCGAGCAAAACACAAAAGATCTTACCTTTGATTACACTTGGCCTTCAAATCCACACTTCAATAGTTCAATGACCAAACCTGCCAATGCCCAATAAAATCATGAAAATCTCAAACTTAAATTAACAAACCCTAAATCAATGTAAATTAACTAATATAACATTTATACAGCAATGGTCGTGCCTACTCTTTGGGTCGAAATTACATATGTACAAATTGATCATTGATTAATTAAGCAAAATGATTATGATGGGTATTTGGATTTAGACCAAAATTCGAAGAATGTGAGGAAAAAAAACCCATTACTGATACAGAAGGGACGATATCATGAGCAGCCAGTGAAATCAAACACAAACAGACCAATATAGAGTCCACTACAGTGGTCAGTGAGTAGCCGCTCAATGACCCCCTAACGAGTAGAGTTAAAAGACCCAAAAAATAAAACCTAAAAGGCCTGAGGTGCTGGTCGCAGGCCGCAGGACAGGTCTCTGGCAAGGAGGGAGGGGTGCTGGCGTGCTGCGGTGCTGGATGCAGGGGCCAGGGGAGCTGTGGTGCTGGGTGCCGAGTGCGTGTGTCTTAAGGGTAAAGGGCTGCAGGGCACTTAGGAGTTAGGAAAAACGAGTTAGGGCAGACGTAGACTATCGAGTCTATCGTGCGGTGTGACCTGGGTCGTTTTGACCCAGGTCACGGTTTAAACTTTTTTTTTTAACAGGGCTCAAACGGTGCATGCACCGTTTGAGCCCTATTTTAAAAAAAAATATATCCGGAACCGGAAAATTCCGGCCATTCCGCCGGAATTTCCGGTTTCGGATTTCCCCTAAAATGGGTTTCGGTACCGGAAACGGAATTTCCGGCGGAAACCAGATAAAAATCTCTCCCATAATTCCGCTAAATTTTGGATGGCATATTGAACCTTTTTCAGTTTTGGGCAAAACTCGAGTAATGTTCAATCAGTTCTAAAGCCCAAGGACTATTGTTACAGCATAAGTAAAACTTAATCACTAAATTGTTATAGAAGGTGATGTTTGTGTGTCAAAATTATTAATTGTATCATATTTGGTTTATCAACTATTTATTTAAAATGATGCGTTTGAGCTTATATTTTTCTTCTACACGGAAGGGTTATTTTTTATATTTTCAATTAAAAATAAAATATGGAACTATAAACTTATACCTGTGAGTTTCTATGGTCACACAGAAAGATAAATGCTACACTCATTGCTCCCTCCCTTTTGCTTTTGCTTAGAAAAAAAACAAAAAAGAAAGAAAGGGGAGCTTACTTAGGTTATGTTTGTGTTGTAAAATTTTTGGTATTGGGTTCAGTGTTGGTATTAAGTTTAGTGAAAAAGTGAAGAGAGAAGTAATTTTTTATATTTTTTATAGGAGAGAGAGATTATATTGTAGTATTTTATTGGGAGTTAGTGAAATATTTTCTGAAATATTTGGTACAAACGCAGCCTTAAGCTTAAAGAAAACAATTGAAAGGGGAGCAAACTAATGTTTAAGGGGTATGTACGTTTGTAAAAATATTTTAGGATATAATGAATGCAGCAAAATTTACAAAACAAACATAAAAAAAATCATACACAAACATTATTACCTTTTACTCAACAACTTTTCACAGAAACTCTAATACCTTTAAAAAAATTATAACAAATCTTTTATATCTATACTTTTTTCATCAACCTCTAATATTTTTTATTAAAAAGTTACATCAAATCATCACTCTCTTCACTTTTTACCAACTCAATAAAAATTAAATATCTTTAAAAAATTTGCTAACTTTTATACAAAAAAACTATAATACTTCAATCTAATTACATATTCACAATTCTATTAAAATTCTAAAAATTTTACGAGTTTTTATAAGACGAAAATCATGTACCTATTATTTTTATAGACCAAGAATGACAGGATGACCCAAATATTTGAATTCTAAAAAAAGGATATTTTGTATCACACAACTTACTAATTAATGGTTTTCAGATATTTTTTATATCCCATTATTTTTTTTAAAATTCTTAATTATTTTTATAAGGACATACAATTCGTGATATTCACTATACATCGAGGACGAATATGATTGCACTATAAGATTTAACTATACGATAAACTCCAATACGTGTACACGCATATAAGTTAAGTTGCGGTATTTTTGTTAAAATTAATAGTCTTGATTGCAACGCATCTAAATTCAAGACCCTCGTCATTAGAAAGTATAAAATGCATTTAATTCTTCAAGTAGAAAATAATAGTGAAATCGACTTTTAACTTGGTCGGCATGCAATCAAATTTCGAAGTGTCGAGAGACCAATGACGACAAAGACAAGAAGTTAATGTATACTTCGCGTCCGAGCATGTTGGTACATGGAATTTGTGATGACATCACAGGGACACCAGACATATGTACAGTAACATCCTCCAAAATCGTGTTCAACTGTACCAAATTGTTTATTTTTGTGTGCGCCAAATAAGATTGACCCACTTGGTTTATTTTTCTAATATTAGAAAGCTGACTACTTATAGTATAAAACCGGACCTACCCTTCAGAAGCCGAGAGCCGCAAAAAGCTGCAGTATTATAGAAATGTTGGAGCGTAGGAAATCGGTATGCATATTCCGAGAGCATGAGTTGGAACAAACTTTACAGCCACGCAAAGCGACATTATATTTTCTAATTGAATCGGCTGATGTGTAGCTTAGCTAGCTAGCCATATTTAGACCCATATTCGGGGGTGTATAAAAAATGCTAATCACATGCTCCTTACCAAGTGGAAAGAGGTAGGCTTAATTATGCATGACTTTCACTGTCGATTAAATTTACAATATAGATCTCGCACTCTCGCTCCCTAATTAATTTCAAGCACAACTTGTTAAATAATATAATTAAAATAATAAAATATACTTATTCTAATATTTTTAGTTTTTAAGATAAATGAAAGATTCATATAATCAGAATTGAGATTCTAAGTACGATATCTGACTCCACACTTCACCATTCATTTCAATTAAATACTATACGTGTTGAGCTTACCAATTAAGTAAAAATTCGGTCCACACGCGAGTGAAATGATTAGCGAATATAATTTAAATAATAAAAGAGATAAATACATTTTGTACCCTTCTCCATCTATGGAGTGTTAGTATTTTGCACTTCAATCTATTATTTTTGTCACATTGCACCCTCAACTTTTGATTTCAAACACTTAGCACATTGTTAAAAACTTTTTTGTTAATTTGGACGATAAATTATTTTTTTGGTGTGCAAAATGAAAATTATGTCGCTATAATTTTTTTTGGCAATGATTATTTTATGAGGGTAGAATCGTAAATTTTGAGATCAAAAAATAAATTTTGTTTAAACTGACGAAAACTTTAACGGATTATGCAAAATGTATAAAATCAATAGTCGTTGGGTGCAAAGAGTAAAAAATAATAGACCGATGTGGAAAGTGTCAAAACCGCAATAGTTGAAGCGTGCAAAATGTATTTTTAATCCTAACAAAAACTACATCGATTTAATCTTTATGGAAGTATTAATTTTTAGTTTTCATTGGGATTTAATTTCATTTATATCCTCTGTTTTTTTTTCTTTGTTTCCCTCTCTACCCATTAATATTTCTCATTATCCCCTATCTATCCAAATATCTAGTTGTCTATCATTACTTGTCTTAAGACAGAACATAAAAATAGCTAAAAGGCGAGAATGTTGGGCATGTTTTGTTAAGAGAAAGACAGAACATAAAAATAGCTAAAAGACGTGAATGTTGGGTATGTTTTGTTAAGAGAAATCGCCGTTTATGATATCTTAAAAATATCTGTTTAATAAAAACCACCAGGGCTAGGTGGGCTTTCTAGATTGGACCGTGGACGGTAGTTGGGGCATTCTTTTGAAGACGAGGATAGGATTTGAGCCCACCCAGTTGGCCCAGCAAACGGAGCCTACGGCCTACTTTAATTTGTTATAAAGGTTTTCTGTTATACAAGTGTAATAGCTTGGAGTCCCCCCCAAAAAAACAAGTGAAATAGCACGAAGCACGAAAATAAGATTTTATAACCATTTAATGTTATATACTGCATATTTTTTTAAAGTTTTAGACATGCTATATCAACTTTCTTTATAGCAACAGTTCAAAATAAATACAAAATTTCATTTTCTTATATTTTTTTTTTGGGAAAGCCACTTTGACCCAAAATAATATCGAATAGGATTTTTAACTATTATTTTTCACATATTAAGACCTCAAACTTTCAAAATTTATCAATTTATGTTTTGAAATAAAATATAAAAGTTAGAATTGTGCCTCATTTATAACACGCGTAGCACGATTTTGACCGTTAAATTTTTTAAGAGCGTAAATTGATACAATTTGATAGTTATAAAGGTCAATTAGTCAAATTTAGTAGTTCAAACCCATATTTGAGATTGTTTTAATAATTTAGGAACATATAGTGACCTGTGATCACCAGATCACTAAGGGCAACTTGTGTCTAGTTATTTGTTTTTATATATATGTTTACGATTATGGCTGTAAGTCCATTACACGAATGAGCATTGATTTTAGGGCGCCTCCAAAGAAGTGGGAAATTTTGGAAGATTGAAAGAGCATTCCAATTGACTTGGAAGAAAGAAAGAAAGAAGAAGAAGATATCGTAAAAATTAAGATGAACTAAAGAAGCAGCAAACGTAGGCCAGACATTTGGGATGAGGAATAAGAGGATTAAACAGCGACACGTGTTGACAAATATAACTCCAAAAGATGCAGATTTTAGCACATGCAGGCTTGAGAAGGGAGTCGCCGCAAAAGATGCTAACATGCCTAACAAATAAAATAATTAAGTAGCACTTGGGTTTGGGTTTTTTATTGTATTCTTTTCTGCATTTCCGCTGGATCAGGTGGAGATGACATTGATTCCTTCAAACCTGGGTTTTGTTGAATTGTGCAATGGGGCTTGTTTGGAAATAGGTTGTAGTTGTGGTTTTGGTTTTAATTTTGGGTTTAATTTTAAAATTTCAATTTTTTCGATTTAAATATTATTTTGTGGTAAGGATTTATTTGGTTGATTAAGGTTTGGAATGATTTATATTTTAACTAAAATAAATAATATTAATTTTATAGTTATTATGATATTCAAAAAATAAAATAATAATTTTAGAAAATATATAATTAAAAAATAAGTAGGAAATAGTTTCATAAATATAAAAATTATTAAATATGAAACTAATAGAAAATATTCATGAAAAATAAAAGACCAAGATAAAAATCGTGCAAAATTTATAAAATAAATAAAATTTTAAAAAATAAAAAAAAACATTAAATAATTAAATTGATTACATATTTCAAAAAGAAAGCTTAACAACAATTTGAAAATATAATCATTACAAAAATTATTACAAAAATTAATAAATAAAACAATAGAGAAAATATACAAAAATTATTAAAATAGTTACAGAAGTGTATAAATGTCTATAAAAGTTTTAAAAATTAAAAATATACTTTTGGAAATTTAGTAAAATAAAAAATAGTTAATTAATTTACAAAAATATGAAAAATTTACAAAAAAATAAATCACAGATATTAAAAAAATATAAAAATTTAAAACCAAATTGGAGCCACAAAACAAAATTCACTAAATAAAGAAAACTAAAAAAATTAATAAATAAACAAAATGTTAAAATCAATAAATAATAATAATGTAATCACTTGTTGCAGCCAGGCTGAGGGATGTTCGTTTTGTAAAGATTTTTAAGATTTTGATAGAATTGTGAATATTTTTATAAATTAAAGTTTTATAGATTTTTTTTGTAAAAGTTGATGAATTTTTTTTAAGATATTTAATTTTTTTTGGAGTTTGTAAAAAATTATAGAGAGAGATAATATTTGTAGGATAGTATAAAGAGATAATATTTGCTATACTTTTTTTAAAAAATTATTAAAGATTTTGTCAAAAAATTGTTAGAAATTGTGTAAAATTATTAGTATTTATGAATAAAATTTTGAGATTTTAAATATTTTATTTTATACATTTTTAAATCTTATTATATTCTAGAATAGTTTTCTAAACTTACGTTTCCTGAAAAGTTTTTCATTTATTTTATTAAAGTGTACCCATCGCGCAATTTGATTGTGGCATTCCGCTAAATTTTGAATGGCTGATTGAACCTTTTATAGTTTTGAGCAAAACTCGAGTAATGTTCGATCAGTTCTAAAGCCCAAGGACCACTGATACGATGGAAGTAAAACTTAACGACTAAATGGGCATTTAACCTTATCTCTTATAAAGAGCAAAATTGAAGTTTTTTCGTGACTTTTGAGGAAACAATATTATTATCTTCGAATTCTCAAATTTTGTTTATTTTTAATCAGTTATAAAACGGTTGAGTTGTACATTTTTAAAAATTATTCATATAATTTTGAGAACACTTTTCACCGTCTAACTATGGAGTTATGACACTATTTTGGATGCTAAATTATTAGTTGGGTCAGATTTTGTTTATCAAACTAATTGATTTAAAATTATGCGTCGAAACTTTTACTTTTCTTCTACACATATGAGTTTAAGTGATGGTATTTTTGTCACTATACTATTATAATTAAAGACCGTCAACTATTAATTTTAGATATTTTCTAATGTAATAAAATTAATAGTCTTGATTATAATGCATCTAGATTCATGACCCTCATCATTAAAAAGTATAAAATGTATTTATTCCTCGAGTAGAAAATAATAATGAAATCAATTTTTAACTTGGTCTTCATGCAATCAAATTTCGAAGTGTCGAGCTACCGATGACAAAGACAAAAAGTTAATGCATCCTCCGCGTCCCAGCTCGTTGGGACATGGAGTTTGTGATGACATCGTGGACAACACAACTGTACCAAATTGTTTATTTTTTGTGTGTGCCAAATAAGATTAACAAAAGCCATGTTCCTATTTGTCGATCGTGCTATGAGCTTTCATCCACTTGGTTTATTTTTATAATATTAGAAAGTTGACTACTTTAAAACTTAGAGCAGGTTCGTTTTTCAAGTTTTTTCTAGTATTCAAATCTATTCACAAAATTATTATCGAATATTTTAAGAATTCAAACACAAATATCAATACATTTAATACAATCTCCAACAATTTTTTACTTTTTTATTTAACACAAATTTTTCTTTATATTTTTTCACCTAATTTCAATTTTTTTATTAAATAATTACATCAAATTATCTCTCTCTATCCTTTACACAAACACCTATAAAACATTATTTTACATAAATATTTACAATTCTATTAAAATCTTACAATTTTTTACCAACATGCCCTTACGGAGCCGCAAAAAGCTGCAATGCTGCATGTATATAAAAATTTTGGAGTGTGTAGGAAACCGGTATCTATGCATATTCCGAGATCATGAGGTAGTAGTTATTATTTTGTCTCTCGTTCGATTGATTCCATTGGCTGCTGACCAACTCTAAAAATTGCGGATTAGGAAGCTCTTCATTTATTTAAACCCATATTCGGGGGTGTATAACAAATGCTAATCACCTGCTTCTTACGAAGTGGAGAAAATCAGTTAGGCTTTTAATTATGCATTGCTTTGACTGTCCGTTTAATCATTGGCATGTTTACAGTATAGATCTCGCTCTCCCGCTATGTAATTAATTTCCCGTTCAGCTTGTAAAAAAAATAAAAAATAAAATATACCCATTCTAGCTTTTTAAGTTTTTAAGATAAAGTGACATTCATTACGTGGTATCAAAGTCGAAATTATAAGTTCATGATATCACTCCGCATTTTGCCCCTTATTTCAATTAAATACTATACGTGTTGAGCTTACTAATTAAGTAAAACGTGAGTGAAATTATTAAAAAATAGATAAATACACTTTATACCCTCTATCTATAAGGTATTAACATTTTGTATCTCAATTTATTATTTTTATCACATTGTACCCTCAAACTATTGATTTCAAATACTTTGCACCTTGTTAAATTATTTTTTGGTAATTTGGATAGAAAATGATTTTTTGGTGTGCTAAATAGAAATTATTACCTCATAATTTATTTTGGCAGTGACTATTTTATGAGGGTAAAATTGTAAATTTTGATATCAAAAATAAATTTTTGTTTAAACTGACGTAAACTTTAACAGATGGTGCGAAATGTCTAAAATCAATAATTGGTAGGTGCAAAAAGTAAAAAATGATAAATTAAAATGTAAAGTGTCAAGACCGCAATAGTTGGAGGCCTCAAAGTGTATTTAACCCTAACAAAAACTACCTCGATTTAATCTTTATTATTTTGTGTTTAACTAGAAGGATTATTTTGACAAATAGCAATTAAAAAAAAGTGTTTTTTAAATTACTAGCCTTGAACAGGTCAATTTGTTGTTTAGTTATATACCTTATTTTTGTGGGTTCTACTAAGTTCGGCAGGAAGCATCCAATAGATGCATTTTTTTTTCAATCTCAGGATCTAAATTCCCAATGTTCATAGGTTAATCTATTTTATAATCAATGAAAACTATGGAAGTATTAATTTTTAGTTTTCACTTGGATTTAATTTCATTTATATCCTCTGTTTTTTTTTCTTTCCCGCTCTACCCATTAATATTCCTCATTATCCCTTATCTAGTTATCTATCATTACTTCTCTTAAGACACAACATAAAATATCTAAAAAGACGACAATGCTGGGTATGTTTTGTTAAGAGAAATAGTAATTATGTTATTTTTAAGGTTAATTATATTTTGCACCCACGTGATTTGGGTTCTTAACACTTTGCACCCGTTCTTTTAATTTTGAGACATTCCACTCTCGTAGTTTGGGGGTCATGACAGTTTTTATCTCCCGTCAAATTATTCGTTATTCTAACGAAAAAGTCAACCACATGCAAAATGCGTGACTGATTTTTTAGTGCAAAGCGTCTCAAAAATAAAAGAACATGGTGCAAAGCGTCAGACTCTCCTAACCACATGGGTGCAAAGTGTAACTAAACAATTTTTAATATTGTGGGTAAAATTGACAAGTGAGCCATGTGCAGAACACATGACTGACTTTTCCGTTCGAAATAACGAATAATAGATGGCAGAGTGCAAAGCGTCAAGACCCCCAAACCACGTTGGTGAAATGTATTAAAATTGAAAGAACAGGGTGCAAAGTGTCAAAATCTGTAAACTACGTGGGTGTAAAGCAGTGGCGGAGCCAGAAACCCAATCAATGAGGGGCAAACTCTTAAAGGAAAAATGAAAAAAATTACTACGTAATGCAAAAAAATGTTTTAAGAGTATAAATATAAAAATTAAGGACTAAAAATATTGAAATACACGTACCGTACTATTTGTAGATACTGAGAGGTGGCATTAAAGATTAAATTCTTATTGTTCAAGACACCAATAGAGCACCAACTATCACACAAACAAAGTATTTATATATATATATATATATATATTCTTTGTAAAACAAAACACATAGTCTATTACATGAATGAACATTATTTTTAGTGAAAAATAAACAAAACACATATGGAAATGTGTCCAATAATATTGTTTTAAGTGAAAAATAAATAGAAGATAACCAAATAGTCTATTACATGAATGAACATTATTTTTAGGGCACCCACAAAGAAGTATCTTACCCCTCCCTCTTTCCCTGATATTAAAAAATATTGATATATTGAAATCTTATTTGAAAATTTTATTTTCACATAATATTTAATATTTATTTTTAATCATATTATTTTAAAAAATTTCGTTTCTGCTCTCCATACAAAATTTCTGGCTCCACTACTGACTGAGAGAGCATTCAAATTGACTTATTAGAAGAAAAAAAGATACTGTCAATATTGAGATGAGCTTAAGATTTGTAGGCCACGCATTTGGGACGAGGAATAAGAGGAGTAAACAGCAACACGTGCTATGTATAAAAAAAACAGCAACACGTGCTGACAAAATATAACTGAAATCTCTAACTTTATCTTCCAAAAGCTGACAAAATCGAACAAGACTACTCATTGATTATGAGCGACTTTCAGCCCTTGGATTGAAAAAATAATCTTTTACGTGTTGTTTTTTGCTTCTTTATTCGTTTATGGATTTTTATATAAAAGCCAGGCTCAGACTCAACGTAGACGTTAGGAAGAAAGAACCGAAACAAGATAAAGAGGATAGAGAAAATGCTGCCCATGCAGTAAGAGAGGATTTTGTTTTACGTAATCTTTTACGTGTTGTTTTTTTGCTTCTTTATTCTTGCTCTTGGCTAGCTTGTTTGACTTTAGTCGATTATAGTATAGGATTTTGTTGTGTGTGAATGAGGTTAAAATTTTAGAGTACTGAAATGAAATGGATGAAAAAGTGAAGAGAGATGATTTGAATGATTTTTTTAATATTTATTATAGTGTAAAATAATGATTTGATAGGGAAGATCAGATATTATATTGTAATTATTTTATTATGTTGTGTGTCAGGAGCAGTGGCGGAAGCAGGAATGCAATTGAAGGGGGGCAAACTCTTAAGGGAAAATGACAAAAAAAAATTACTACGTAATACAAAAAAATGTCTTAGAGTTAAGATATTACAAATTAAGAATTGAAAATACTAAAAATATTGAAATACACGTACTGTACTATTTGCTGAGAGGTAGCAATTGGATCCTACGATGTATACCATCATACTATTATTTATCCATTCATCTCTCACCTTATTACACAAGTAAGTTTTGATAAACTTCATAGCAGAGAACACTCTCAACGGTTGCAGTCGCAATGTCAACTCAATAAATTGATAAACCAATATATAAAGAGTATGTTTTTTTATCTCAACCATCTTTACAGTAAGACTTCCAATATCTTGAAGCCTAGAAAAAATATTATGACTTATCACATCATAAATGTAGTTTCGAAGTTGATCTCTAAGTACGATATGATCAATTGCTAGGAAATCTTCTGAATAAAGCTCAACAAGACGAAGTACTTAAAATGATCAAACACTGAGAATGCATTTCTTGGATCAAGATATGTTATACAAAGAAGTAACTATGTACTTGCTTCTGTGAAACGATGATTCATCTCTAGAGCGATGGATAAGTTCGAGAATTGTACTCGGAGCATCCTTCTCTCTAGAGTTACACAGGTGTTGAATCATCCTCAGACGCTCTTCAATTCAGGCTCTTAGAAAGAAGAGAGAGAACACGTAACTGATTTTGTAGAGAGTAGAAGAAAGTGAAAGAATCAAAATCTACCAAGGAAATTACGAAGGGAAAAAGAAATGACAGAGAATCCAACATGGAATTGACTATACCTATGGCAATGTTCACTAATCAAAATTTTTAATCTCTAAAATTTTATCATCATTACAAAAATTTCTCTCCTCACTTTTTCACCGGCTCTCATAAATTTTTTTCACCGGCTCTCATAATTTTTTTTTCTCCTTTTCACTATCTCATATCAATTTTTTTTTTTTTTACTTTTTTACCAACTTTTTCACTTTTCACAATATTTGTGCTCAAAATTTTTAAAACCCCAAAATTTTATCATAGATTGATTTCGACTCCCAAAAACAAACTCCTTTCATTAGTAGAAAATGATATTAAACGGCCCTTTATACTCTCCCCATTAATTTCAGTCTTCATTTGTCAAAAGAAAAACGAGAACAAAACACAAGGTATAGCCTTCGTTGTATATATATATATGTAGTTTCATTCTTTTTGTTTGTCTGGGTCACTCCACTTTTATTTTTTTTTTCTTGGCAATTTGGGGGTGGGGGCAGGGGATTTGATCCTCCATAAAGGAGGAGAGGCAAAAGGCTGGCTCAGCTGGCGTCACTCCACTTTCATTCAAAAACAGTGTAATAACGCTTAGAAAAAAAGAAGAAGCAATGTAATAGCTAGCCGACTAGCCCAACAACTGTCACTTAGGAAAAAAAGAAAATTCTAGCAAAAAGTTGTCATCTTCACACCCTTGCGGCACTCCCTCACTCTCATTTTCAAGCAACGTACTGGCCCAAGTGCTATCGTCTCCGGACTCTCCACCCACACCTTCGTCTGCAAACACTCCGCGTCCAAAACCATGGCTCTGTCACTCTGTTGGTGGATGAAACCGTAGTGTTTTGGGTCTGGGTCGTTAGGCACCAGGGTTTAAGGGGGCGGACGAGTCTAAACCGAGGCCACCCCCTCCTAATATTTGAGAGATTTTTCAGGCGATGGGGGGCGGCTGCCTCTGGTCAGGAGTCATTCTATCATTACTGCTCACTCCTACCAACTAAATCAATCTAATTGTTGCCTAATTTCTCTTAATCCAAACTCACAATATTGATGCCCTATAGTGACCAATAAATTCCACAATTATAGTAATAACTGCGTAGCCAAATAGTCATTTTGTTTTTATTACTATTATAAATAGGATGAGAAATGGAAAAATTACAGTTTGCTCCTTCTAATTGCCACAAATTATTTAGGTACATTGCATCCAAACTGTATAAGTGATATTATAGATAGTTCGCGTGTAATGTTTCAAATTTAGTCGTTACAAAAGGTGTGATGCGAATATATATTTATTACAAAATAAGAAATTATGAATAATATATGTATATAACAAAACTTCAAATTGTATATAAATAGTCCGATGAGTCGAGGGAAGATGTTGGATTTAAGGTACGTACTGGGAATGCTAAATTTATAAATGCAGTATATTTATCTATTAATAAAACATTTCTGAGGTTAATGGATATTTATAATTTTTTTTTTTGGTAACGAACCAAAATGTTATAAGACAAACTCAGGAGTGGTTTTACAAATACTAATATGACCATTTGAATGTCTATATAATTCCATATATTCTGATAGAGTTCATCACAAACATGAACGTTAGGAATTTTTTTTTTGCATCCACAACCTATACTTACTTTTGGTTGACTAACATAATTTTTTTGTTCTTAAACTCAGTTTAAACTTTGAATTTCGTTGTATTGATATTTTAAATTATTAAAATTCATCAATATTACCTCAATAGTATTATACTACAATTTGAACATCTACAAAAAGGATTACCTGGCAAAATATTTACTATTAGATCCTAAAAGAAGGCTAATATTAATAAATTTAGATAATTTAAGAATTAAATATAAAAAATTACTACTTTAAACCTTTAAATAACAATTTACCTATAATTTGGGGCAAGAAGTGATATTTTCTCTTTTCTCAAGCTCACATGTGTAAAAAGGACTGTGATATTCTTTTGGAATATTTGTGGGGTGTTCACCGGTACCGGCAGTGAGTCGGTTAACAGGCACCGCAACCGGTGCCGGTGGCCATTTTCACCAAAAAGCGATGAAAATGGCGGTGGCGGTTTCACCGCTGGGCGGTTCACCGCCAGTGCTGTTTTTTTATATAATATACGACGTCGTTTTTTTTTATATTGTTAGGGTTTTAAGTTTTTTTTCTCCCCCTCACCTCACATTTCGTGAATCTTTCCCGACCTATCCCGAAGCTCCTGCCTTTCTCTGCTCTCCTTCAGCCGCAGGCCCGCTGCTCTCCTTCAGCCAAACCACCCTCGTCCTTCTGCAGTAAAACGACTACATGCAACTTCATCTCTCTCTCTATGATTTGGTTGCCATTTGTTACTATGGTTGTGATTTGAGTTTGTGGTTTGTGGATTTGCTATGACGGGGTTGTGGTTTGGGTTTGCGATTTGAGTTTGTGGCTTGTAGATCTGTTACGACTTGGATTTGGTTGCGATTTACTTTGGATTTGTTGCGATGTGCTTTTTATTTTGGTGATTTTCGTGATCTCTGGTGTAGGTGGCGATAATAGCCACCGCCACCGTTAGGGGCCGGTTTCTTCCCTTAACGGTAGCGGGGGCGGTGTCTATTTTTGGACAACCGGACATAACGGTGACGGTGGTGGTGGAGGACATAATCACCATCGATTACGCACAATCCTAGAATATTTTGGTGGATGAAAGTCATAAAAAAAAAGGAGAAAAAGAAATTTTAGAAAAATTCGTAAAAGATCTGCCAGCAACGACTCAATATAGAAAAGGAGAAAAAAAAAAATCGAAGAAGGGCTATATTGTCATTTTGTCCCATCCTACGAATAACATCGAAAACTCCCCCAAAGCTTAAAGGCCACACGCATCAACCCTTGCGGCTGCGCGAGAGTTTTCCTTAAACCTTATCTCTCGCACTCTATCTCCCTCGCGTCTCTGTGCGTTCCTCCCCTCCCACGACATCGTCTCAGAAACCCAATCCAAAACCTCATCCTTAACTCCAAGCCAGTGGAGCAAAACCCTGATACTCTCGAACTTTCTATACTATTTACTTTCTTACTTCTTTGCGGTTTTTGTGTTAGCTAGAGAAGCACATTCAACCGCCATGGACTCCAAGGCTCCTGCTCCGGAAATGACGTCACTTAGCTCTAAACCGTCAGGTTCCCATTTATCTTTCCCCGCTTCTTATTCCCACGATTCTGATGATATTGATAATTCAATGAAAAACTATGCTTTAGAGGTTGATAATGGCAAGGATAATGGGGTTGGTGGTGATGGTGGGTCTGAAACTGAGGGGTTTGAGAGTGCTGATGATGGATTTGGAACGGGGGCAGGGAACCCCGTTGAAGAAACCTCTGAGAAAGCTATTGGAGGGGTTTTTACCGGTGCCTTTTATGTTGGTTCCTCGGATTTTTCGATGGATAAGAGTGTAAGGTTACGGCCGGTTGCCAAGGTAACTATGGATGATGATAATGATGACGAAAATGATTTTGTAGGCGGTACAGAAGTTGGGATTTTGGGGGGCGAGGAAGTTGAAGGAGGTGGCAGTAAGGGTTTGGAGTTAGGTGGGGTTGAGGGTTCTGAGGAGAGTTTGGGAATCGGGAATGAGGCTTTGGAGAAGAAGGAGGTTTTGGCGGGAAAGAGTTTGAGCGAGAATGGCAGTTTGGGTGCATTAGGGATTGGAAGTGGTGTATCTGGTGCTCACGAGCGCAGTGCTGATTTTTCTGGTGGTCGTGGAGAGGACAACGTACTTAAAAGTTCCAAATGGGAGGAGTTTCTGAGCTCTGCCGTGATAGGGGACTTGATAACGAAGGATGGGAAAGAGACTGAATTGATTGGTGAAGCTGCTGTGGAAAACCAGAAAAGTGGGGGTTTGGCTGTGAAAGAGTCTTTGGCTGCGAGGGAAATTGAGGGGGCTACTGTGGTAGGAGCAATTGTTGTTGCGGATGTGGAAACTAAGAATACTGATATTAAGGGTATGGAGGTTCCGGTTGATGGAGGCATCAGCGTGGATAATAGGTTTGATCAAATTATTGGTGATGAAAAGGAAGTGGTTGATTCAAAGTCTGTTTTTGTGGGTTCTGAGTCTGATCAAATTCTTGATCCTCTAAACAAAAGTTATCTTGAAGCTGTAGAAGTAGGGATCGATGGACGGAAAAGTAGTATTTCAGACTTGGAGAAAGGTGACGACTTGAACATCCAAGTTGCTGCCGTTGATATTGTTGCAGGGGATAAGCAAGACAACATCACAGCTTCTCCTGAGGAGAGAGAAAATGGGGGTCTGGTTGATACTGAGATGAATCCAGAAGAAGAAGCTGATTCTGAAGTTAGACAGAAAGAATTTATAGCAGAGATAGCTACATCCGGAGCCGCAACTTTTTCTGGTGACAAACTAAATGCAGGGGAAGTTGTTAAAATGTTGGAAGTGAATGGTGTCCCCGAGTTAGCTCAATATGAATCAGGTGTTGTGGCAAAGCCATTAGATAATGGTGTTATTGGCGTGGGTGATCAGGTGGATGAAACCAGGGTCTCTGGCATGTCTAATACACCTGAATCTGTGGAATTAGGCTCCATTATGAGCCAAGAAATAAAGTTTGAAGCTCAAGACGAGAAAAAACATCTCTCAGATGTGGAGGACCAGATTGATGGTTCAGTTACAGATGGGGAGAGTGATGGTATGATTTTTGGCAGTTCAGAAGCTGCCAAGCAGTTCTTGGAAGAGTTGGAACGAGGTTCAGGTGCAGAGTTCTCTCGAGATCACTCTCAGAGAATTGACGGTCAGATTGTCACGGACTCTGATGAAGAAGTGGACACTGATGAGGATGGGGATGGAAAGGAGTTATTTGATTCTGCTGCATTAGCAGCTCTTTTGAAAGCTGCGACTGGTGCTGGCTCAGATGGTGGCGGTATCTCAATAACTTCTGAAGATGGATCTAGGCTTTTTTCTGTTGAGCGGCCTGCTGGTTTGGGATCATCTCTCCGGTCTGTAAAATCTGGTCCTCGACAAAACCGTCCTAACCTTTGTACTCCTGATATGAATATGGGGGACCACTCTGAGAGCAACTTGAGTGAAGAGGAGAAAAAGAAGCTGGAGAAGTTACAGCAGATAAGGGTGAAGTTTTTGAGGCTAGTTCAGAGGCTAGGAGTTTCTGCAGAAGAGTCAATAGCGGCACAGGTTCTATACCGGATGGCACTTCTCGTGGGGAGGCAAACATGTCAGCTTTTTAGCCTTGAAATGGCAAAAAGAACATCTCTCTTACTTGAAGCTGAGGGGAAAGATGATTTGAGCTTTTCCTTGAACATACTGGTTCTTGGGAAATCCGGCGTAGGCAAGAGTGCCACCATAAATTCTATTTTTGGTGAAGAAAAGACCCTGGTTGATGCATTTGGGCCTGCCACAACTATGGTGAAAGAAATTGTTGGAACAGTGGATGGAGTTAAGATTAGGGTTTTTGATACGCCAGGTTTGAAGTCTTCTGCAGCGGAGCAAGGGATCAACCGCAGAATTTTATCTTCAGTGAAGAAGTTCACTAAAAAATGCCCTCCAGATATTGTCCTCTATGTGGATCGGTTGGATGCTCAAACGAGGGATCTTAATGATCTGCCATTATTAAGATCAATAGCTGGTGCGTTTGGTTCTTCGATCTGGCGCAGTGCCATAATCACTCTAACTCATGCTGCCTCTGCACCTCCAGATGGACCATCTGGATCCCCTCTGCGTTATGATGCATTTGTTGCTCAACGATCTCATGTTCTTCAGCAGACCATTGGACAAGCTGCTGGTGATCTGCGTCTCATGAATCCCAGTTTGATGATGACCCCCGTCTCTCTTGTTGAGAACCATCCCTCTTGTCGAAAGAATAGAGAAGGTCAAAAGATCCTCCCTAATGGTTTAAGTTGGAGACCCCAATTACTGCTCCTAAGTTACTCCTTGAAGATCCTATCTGAAGTGAATAATTTGTCTAAACCTCAAGATTTGTTTGACAACCGGAAACTCTTTGGTTTTCGCACCCGTTCGCCACCACTTCCATATCTACTGTCTTGGTTGTTGCAGTCTCGCACACATCCAAAACTAACCACTGATCAAGGTGGAGACAATGGTGATTCTGATATTGACTTGGATGACTTGTCTGATTCAGACCAAGAGGAGGAGGAGGAGGATGAGTATGATCAGCTGCCACCCTTCAAGCCTTTGAGGAAATCCCAGATTGCCAAGCTTAGCAAAGAGCAGAAAAAGGCATATTTCGAGGAGTACGAGTATCGCGTGAAGCTTCTCCAGAAGAAGCAGTGGAGAGAGGAGTTAAGAAGGATGAGACAGATCAAGAAGAAAGGTAAAGTTAATGCAGAAGATTATGTTTACGGTGGGGAGGATGATCCTGAAAATGGAAGTCCAGCTGCGGTTCCAGTTGTGTTACCTGATGCAGCTTTGCCACCTTCCTTTGACGGTGATAATCCAGTTTACAGATACCGGTTCTTGGAGCCAATTTCTCAATTTGTGACAAGACCGGTACTGGACACCCATGGTTGGGACCATGATTGTGGATATGATGGCGTCAATCTTGAACATAGTATGGCCCTTGCTAGTCAGTTTCCAGCAGCTGTTACTGTCCAAATAACAAAGGATAAGAAGGAGTTCAATCTCCATTTGGATTCTGCAGTTTCTGCTAAGCATGGGGAAAATGGATCAAGTATGGCAGGCTTTGACATCCAAACTATTGGAAAGCAACTGGCATACATTGTCAGAGGAGAGACGAAGTTCAAAAATCTCAAAAAAAATAAGACAACTGCAGGGATATCTGTGACATTTTTAGGTGAAAATGTGTCCACTGGAGCTAAAATTGAGGATCAGATTGCACTTGGAAAGCGCCTGGTATTGGTAGGTAGCACTGGGACAGTCCGATCTCAGGGTGATGCCGCATATGGAGCCAATTTAGAAGTGCGTCTCAGGGAAGCAGATTATCCAATTGGCCAGGACCAATCCTCATTGGGTCTCTCTCTTGTAAAGTGGAGAGGTGACTTAGCACTGGGGGCCAATTTTCAGTCACAGATTTCACTTGGAAGGAATTACAAGGTGGCTGTTCGTGCAGGACTAAACAACAAGCTCAGTGGACAGATAACTGTCAGAACAAGTAGCTCAGATCAACTTCAGCTTGCACTCGTGGGCGTCCTTCCAATTGTCAGGGCTATCTATAAGAGCATCTGGCCTGGAACAAATGAGAATTACTCCATCTACTAGTTAAGTTGCACTTTTTGTTTCATTCCCTCAATTATGTTCGAGCATCACAGAGTTGGTATAGATTAAGCATAATCTGCATATTGTCTTTATCACTTCCCGAATAATGCTTAATTTGTTTTATCGAGAACCTCTGCTTTTGTCGGACACATTTTGCATTGCATGATGAAATTGTATTGGAGATGAGATGGAACCGAGAAGCTACCTAATAATCATATTTTGTAGTTTTACTTACCTTTATATTGTTCTCTATTTTCTTATTTGCAAACGTTGTCCATTTGCAGTAACTGATAGATCAAACATGAAATCAGTCTATCTCCGACATAGACACACACAGGTACACACAAACACTCACGCACGTGTGGTGGGGTCTGGCACTCTTGCACATACACTGCAACTAGAACATTTCAACACTACATGATGCATCTTTTGGCTTCCTGATAAAATCTCTTTTCATGAGATTGCAAAGCATGATAGTGCAGAGCTTTGCAAGTATATCAGATAATGATCATATGATTATGTGGAAATCGACCCATCTTGTTTGTAGTTTCATTCAGTTGGTAGTTCTCATTCACCTACTTCCTCTAATTGTTTTGGATGCATAACAGAACCAATGTTCTATTACAAGCGGCTGTCTTCAGCTAATAGCAAAATGTCTTCTTATCCATTTAAACCGGCTGCTTTGTTCAATGGCTACCTGTCTAAAAAAGAAAAAAGAAAAAAAGGGAAGTCTTCTCTTTGATTAGGATTATTTGTAATTTTTTTTGTTTGAATTACACCGTGTGATTCGGAGAGAGATAGACACAACAAATAGACTCTAGTGGATTCCATTGTAAAGTTCATGTTACTCAAAGTTTATATGGACAATATTAAATAGTATATAGTTTATTTATTGTGTCTATCTATCTTTAAATTGCATGGTGCAATTCGGATAAGAAATTGTAGAGGATCTTGATCTCTCTTTGACTAGATCCTTATGCCTAATTATCATTCGAAAGTAAAGAGGCCAGTTGGAAAATGGACAGAGCAGGTGCTAAATATATTTAAGCACAGCTACTTGGATGCAAATTTCCAAACTTTTAGCCCTACTCTCTTTAGTCTTTCCTTTAAAAAAGGTTAAGGTAAAATATTCGTGTTTGGTTCCCCTCCTTCGGATCACTCCGCTCGCTTAAAGATGCATAAAAGACTTGTTCCACTAGATTCACGAGCCACCACACTTTTACGAAAGATAAGAAAAAAACAATATGGGTGGAGGGCAAAAAGAATTGATTTGACTATAAAGCTCTATTGGTTCAGCCTCTGGCATCTCTATCCACGGTCGTAATTGGAATACCAAGGTCAACATATAGAAATATTTTTTTAAAAATATATATTTTTAATCTTAGATTTTAAACTATTTCAAACGCTCCTTTGGTTTTAAATTTTTTTTTTCTAGGCAAAGGTGAATTTTATTGTTAACAGAAAACAAATACAAGTACCAAATTCACACCCATCCAAGATTGGAGACAGTCATAGGGGCACAAAGGCCCAATACATCAAATTCAAAGGCCCGAAGGCCATTACACAGGAAGGCCGAAAAGGCCAAGAGACTACAGGCCAGAAGGGCCTCTACAAAATCGGGTCAGAAGACCCATAATTCTCCTTTGGTTTTAAATTGATCGAATTGGTCATTACTCAGTAGGATTGTCCCACGTCACATCAGGCCAGAAGGGCCTCTACAAACCGGGTCAGAAGACCCATAATTCTCCTTTGGTTTTAAATTGATCGAATTGGTCATTACTCATTAGGATTGTCCCACGTCACGTCAGCATGGTGTTGAGACAAATGCTACTCTCTCGATTTGCCGACCCAAGTTACCAACTAATAATAAATCATTCAAAATCGATTAAAATAATTTAAATCACCCAAAATTGTTGAAGAAAATATAATGACAAAAGCGAAAATTTGAGGGATAGATATTTAAAAATAGGGGAAAATTTACTTTTCATTCCTGAACTTTGGAGTCATTTCTAAGTTGCATCCACTTTTATCGATTTGGTTAGATTAATACCTCAAAGTTTATGTTTACTTTAATTTCCACCCTGGATCTCATATTACCGTTACTTCTCACGGCAAATCAAGACTGCCGTCCACATGACAACAAAACGATTTTATTTCCCGTTTTACCCTTCATTTAACGAATATAAGTGGGAAGCGGAAAACTGCAGCAAGAACACGTGTTCATCTTCCTCATCCAAAGCATTCCAGATCTCACCTTTGGTATTCCAGCTAACTTCTCCTGCTTTGTCACTAACCTCCCTGCCTTCCACCGCATCCTCGTCTTTGTATGCATACTGGGCCACTCCCACGTTCGTGCAAAGCAAGGATCTTCCGTCCTGAAGCGTTTGGCCATTAACATGTGGTATAATTTCCTGAGGAGGAATTGTCGGGGGCCAGATTAATGAGATACTAACTCCACTCCTTTACATGCATGAATTGATGGAAAAATAATATTAAATCTCGCTTATCCAAAAAAGAAGATTACATCCACATAGTTTTCTTTTAACCACACCAGCCTTCTAAGTGGCGGCCATGCTGAATACAAATCCACGTGAATACAAATCCCTCGTGCTGTCTTTGTTGACCTTGAGCCCACTGTATTGATGGAGTGAGGACTGGAACTTACCGCCAGCTCTTCCACCTAGAACAACTCATCAATGGCAAGGAAGAAAGTCTCTTCGACCATTTCTAGAGAGAGAAACAGAGAATATGAGGATGCAGAGTATAGAAGCCTAGAATGCAGAGTATGAGGATGAAGAAGAAATGCTTCCCTCGTTCCAAGAAGAAAGGAGACAGGGGCTTCATAGAGGGATGGTAAGTCATGTATCTCTTTCATAACCAGTATTCTAATCAGTCAGATGGAGGCTATACTACTCCCATGCGACACACTAGTCCAGGCAAAAAAAAAGAAACAGAAGCGGAAGAAGCTTGCTTTTCTAACTAGATTTACAAATAGCGCCTCTATGAAAGAAGGATCAGGAAGCTGGGAGTGCATAGTCAACGGAACTGCTCCATCTTCTTCCATAAACAATTAGGAAAAGTCCTGGGTAATATTTTTCCCATTGAACTTTGGGAGTACCACCATAAAGCATTAAGTTGCTCTCCATTTGACTAATCTTCTTTCCTTCTTTAATTCATATTGGTGCAGCCTCTTCGCTCTGTGCTGCTGTTGGCTCTGTGAAGAATGCTTCTAAGATATCCTTGTAAACAACAACTCCGAATAAGCAAAGTTGCTATATCAGTTTACCCAACTTTGATTTTTTAGCCTTTTATTTTTCTGTACTTCTCGAGTTTGGTGAGTGAGAAAACGGGAAGAGGGAGACAGAGATATTTTTACGAAGAGGTCATGGAGAGGTTTATATAGAGTATAAGAAGAAGCAGAGGCAGGTCTCGCTCTCTCTCCCTCTCTAATTGTATTTTGTTTCTTTTTTTCTGTCAACGTTTGGCATTTGCCAGTGTTATGTTTCTGTAAACCTCTTGTTTTTGTCCTATGTTTCGTTCAACAAGTTTGGGGTGGTTGCTCAGGCTCTGTTGAAACTGGATCAAGAACCAGAGAGAGAGTTTCAAACTTGAGCTGCTTCTACTACTTTGCACCAACATCTTTAATGGGTTTCTCGGCATTTATGTTCTCTCTCTTATTTTTGCTAGAGAACACAACTTGGGTCTGTGCATTCCCAGAGCTCAGAGCACTCATGGACATGGTGATATAACCTTGCTAGAAGGCGAACTTATAGTGCTGCAGAAGAAATGTGGTGAGCTTACCCATAGGCTTTATGTGAAGGATAAGAGACGAATGTCAGAGTTCTCCCCTCTCTCTCACCCTCTCCGTGAGAGAGACAGGATTGAAATTAAATGGAAAACTGGCCCCAGAGAATTTATTGTTTGTTTCTGGTACGTTGTATAGTAACTATAGCTGTTCTTAATTCCTCGAATCCTTCCTTTAATATTATTGACAGTTCCATTTTTACTTACACTTAAACCAGTAGTTCAAATTTAAGGACTAAAAGTTCTCTTTTGAAGGAGGTTTAAGAATGCTTTGCTGTAGGAGCACCTGGAGTCGTACGGAGGAGCTTCTTACGGATCTGGGCATTTGTGAGGTGGAGGACGAGGTGCTCCTGTTGGTTTTGGACGTTGTTTTTCTGGAAGCTGAAGAAGAGGGCCAACCAGTCGAGGAGGTCGACGTGAGGAGCCCATTGGCAATACGAAAGCTTGTAAATTATAAAATTAATAATTATAGAAGCTGGGGTATGTTCCTTCTAAGATCACGCATGGCGTTTCCTTTGCTGCAATGGTGCGCGTTGGTTCGTTGGAGATGAAGGTGGTGGAAGAGAAAGAATCTCGCCTGTGTAATATTGATGATGATTGCGTGCAAAAGAAGTTGTTTGGAGTCCCGAAGGTGGCGCATGCAGAGTTGGGAGTGGGTCACGTTACTTCCCAATGTCATCATGTTGGTGAGGAGCCTGTTGTGACGGTTGGGTCAGATGGTAGGCTGTGGGAGCATTTAATAAAGCTCAAGGCTAAGCTGGAATGCCTTATTGGGCTGGCTACGTTTACCGGGTTGGACCTGGAACCCAACAAGGCCTTCTGTTGTCTTGTCTGTGGTTTTAGCTTGGTGGCCCAGAAGCCAGCGAGAAGTGATCTAGTGGCGTCGAAGCTCTCTGTCGAGCCTGGGAGGATCGTTCTTTCTGAGTGTGGTGGGGCTCAGAGGAAGGATTGGCCGGGTCCTAGGTCTCACTCTGGTGGGCTGGGCCCAGCTTCTCTTTTTGTTGCTCGGTGTGTTTCGGAGTCCATCTCGCAGGGGATGAAGACTGTCGGGGAGGTTGTGGGTCTTGCGGCTGAGGCCCAGTTGATACCGGAGAACTGGCTGGTGGATTCCGACCCACCTGGGATGTCACCGACCAAGCCGCGGAGGGCAGTCGGTGACTTGGGTCTTGCGGGTGAGGTCCAGACGATGCCGACACGTTCGCTGATGGCCTATGTTCCTTCTGGGGTGTTGCGGACTTCGCCGGGGAAGGTCGTCGGTGACTTGGGTCTTGCGGATGAGGGCCAGACGACGCCAGCGAGTTCGCTGGTGGCCTTTGTTCCTTTTAGGGTGTCGTGAAATTCGCCGGGGAAGGTCCTCGGTGACCTGGGTCCTTCGGGTGAGGTCCAGACGACGCCGACGAGTGGATTGGTGGCTTCCGTTCCACCTGGGTTGGTGCAGACCACGTCGGGGAGTGTTGGTTGCATCTCTTCTCCTGAGGTGCAGCGGCGGGGGATGTCTTCTAGAGGTACGCCTTCGTCTTTGCTGGCGTCAGTGTCTATCCAGGCACCAGAGGTGGTGCTTAAGGACCTGAAGGGTGCAATTTCTTGTGTTGAAGCTCCGTACCCATTTGTGGAGGTTTCTTCTAGTAGTTTGGGGGGGAGTTGGTTGCTGTTGAGACTGGGGATTCTGAGTTGCTTGTGTAGCCTCTGAGGATGTCTTTGCCTTCACAGGAACCTTCGAGTTGGGTATTGCAAATGGTCCAGTCTTTTCGGCACTTGGTCGGAGTCTCTTGCATGGGGCATGAGGCTGAATTGTTCAATCTGTTTGCTGCCTTAGAATTAGAGAGGGGGCAACTTAGTGGCAAATTTGTGGGGAGATCGAGGGGTAAGTTGGGGAGGAAAATCAAGGCTTTGGGATCTTCGGTGAATTTTGATTCGATTGCTTCCAGTTCTCGGAGGAGTAGGAAGCTGGGGCAGGACATAGTTAATTTTTTATGAAGCCAAAAATCATTAGCTGGAACGTTAGGAGGTTAAATGATATGTTGAAGTGTAGGGGGGTGGGGAATTTGTTAAGAGGGTGGAAGGCAGATCTTGTATGTCTTCAGGAGACTAAGGTGTCGTTTATTTCGAGGGCCTTGGTGAGACGGTTGTTGGCTGGATCTCATGTTAGGTGGTGTAGCCTGGAGGCCGTTGGTGCTTCGGGAGGTATCTTGCTTCTTTGGGACTCTCGGATTTTGGAGATGATGAAGTCGTGTGTTGGTTCTTACTTTGTGTCGATAATGTTTAAGAACGTCGAGGATGGATTTGTTTGGGTCTTTTCTGGTGTCTATGGTCCGAATGATGATAGTTGTAGGAGGTTTTTAAAGGATGAGCTGGCAGGAATTTCTTTGTTGTGGTGTTTTCCTTGGTGCATAGATGAGGATTTTAATGTCACTCGCTTTCCTGGTGAACGGTCGGGGATTGGGGGTCATAGGACTGCTATGGTTGATTTTTTGGATTTCATCTCAGAATGTGGTTTGGTGGATCTTACTTTAGCGGGTGGGTTATATACGTGGTCTAATGGTCGAGCCTCTCAATCGTGGTTTAGGATTGATCATTTTCTGGTTAGTTCTTGTTGGGAGTCGGTGTATCCGGATCTTATCCAGCGGCGGTTGCCTCGTTTGTTTTCGGATCATTTCCCGATCCTGTTGGAGGGTGGTAGATTGGGGGGCTCCATGAAACCTTTCCGCTTTGAGAATATGTGGTTGAAGGTGGATGGTTTTGTGGAGATGGTCAGAGAGTGGTGTCAGGGCTATGTTTTTAGAGGTTCTCCCAGTTTTGTGCTTAATATGAAGTTAAAAGCTTTGAAGAATGTTCTTAAGTTGTGGAATAGAGATGTCTTCGGGGACCTTAGTTTTCGCAAAGCTTCGTTATTACAAGAACTCTCTTCTATTGATGTTCTGGATGAGAGTGGTAATATGAATGAGGAGGTTAAGGCGTGGAAGTTGTATGTTTCTAGGGAGCTTGATCGTTTGATCGAATTGGAGGAAGTGAGTTGGAGACAGAAATCGAGGGTGCTTTGGCTTAAGGAGGGGGATCATTGTACTAAGTTTTTCCATCGAGTTGCCAACTTTAATCGGAGGAACAATTTCATTTCAAGTTTGGAGATAGAGGGAGAAGTTGTGGAGGACCCGTCTGAGATTTCTGGAGTGATTATTGATTATTATTCTTCGTTGTATAAGGAGTCGTTTAGTTGGCGTCCTCTTTTGGATGGGTTGAAGTTTGATCGCATTTTGGGGGAGGATGATGAGTTCATTGAGCAGACTTTTGCAGATGAGGAGGTGTCGAGTGTGGTGAAGAGTCTTAACGGGGATAAGGCGACAGACCCGGATAATTTTTCTCTTTCTTTCTTTCAATCTTGTTGGGATGTGGTGAAACGGGATGTTTTGTTGATGTTTAATTAATTCGCTCGGGAGGGGAAGTTTGTCAGGAGCTTGAATACTTCTTTTCTTGTCCTTATCCCTAAGACACCGGGTGTGGTTGATCTCAAGGATGTTAGGCCTATTAGTCTTGTGGGAGGTGTGTACAAGATTTTAGCTAAGGTTTTATCTAATAGGTTGAAGTCTGTGCTAGACAAGATTATCTCTCCTTCCCAAAATGCTTTTGTGAAGGGGAGACAAATCTTGGATTCTGTGCTTGTGGCTAATGAATGTATTGACTCTAGAATGAGAACGGGTGAACCGGGTGTACTTTGCAAGCTGGATGTGCAAAAGGCACGGTGTTGCTGGATATTCTTCGGCATTTCAACAGTTAAGTTTTCAGTGATTGTTAACGGGTCTCCTGAAGGTTTCCTTAGTAGCTCTCAGGGGTTGCGCCAAGGGGATCCGCTTTCTCCTCTTCTGTTTGTCATCGTGATGGAGGCTTTTAGTCGTATGATGGGGAAGACGGTGTTACATGGAGGGTTAAAAGGTTTTCAGGTTGGAGGGGGTCGGACGCGAGGGTTTCTATTTCGCATCTTCTTTTTGCGGATGATACTTTAGTGATGTGTGGGGCGGCTGTGGCTCAGTTTCGGCATTTCATATGTCTTCTGTTGTGCTTCGAGGCAGTTTCGGGCTTAAAGATTAATCTCTCTAAGTCTGAGGTCATCGCTATCGGTATGGTGGCGAATATGCGAGAGTTGGCAGGTATTTTGGGGTGCGGTTTCTCTTCTTTGCCTATTAAGTATCTTGGTCTCCCTTTGGGTGTTTCTTTTAAAAATCTCCATATTTGGGATGTAATCATTGAAAGGATGGAACGTCGGTTGGTGGGTTGGAAGCGCATGTACCTCTCTAAAGGTGAAAGGTTAACTCTCATTAAGTCTACTCTTTCGAGTTTACCTACTTACTTCCTTTCTTTATTCCCTATTCCGGTGGGGGTGGCGAATAGGATGGAGAAAATCCAGTGGGACTTCCTTTGGGGAAGTGATGATGGTGTTCATAAGTTTCATCTTGTGAGTTGGGATAAGGTGTGCTCTCCGGTGCAAGATGGGGGGTTGGGAATTAGCAATATTAGGTTGTTTAATATGGCATTATTAAGCAAATTGTTATGGAGGTTTGTTGTGGATAGAAATAGGTTGTGGAGGACGGTCATTGCTGCCAAATATGGTTGCTTGATGGGTGGTTGGCATACAAATTCTGCCCGTGGTTTTTATGGGGTGAGTTTGTGGCGATTCATTAGTAGAGGTTGGGGCACTTTTAGCAAGCATATTTGGTTTAAGGTGGGGAATGGTGTGAGAATTAACTTCTGGGATTATATTTGGTGTGGAGATAAGCCTTTGAGTCTTGCTTTTCCTTTGGTTTTCCTCTTATCCCGTTGTAAGGAGGCTATGGTGGCGGATTGTTTGGTGGATGATGGTGTTAATGTGGTGTGGAGCGTTCCCTTCTCTAGAGCTGCTAATGATTGGGAGATGGCGGACTTCGCTTCGTTCTTTGCTTTGTTGTATGAGGTTGTTGTTAGAAGAGGGGCAGATGGTGTGCTGGAGTGGATAGGTACCAAGGATGAGGTGTATTATGTGAGTCGATGTATGACTTGCTTAGAGGTGGGGCTGGTCTCTCCTTCCCTTGGAGGGGTGTTTGGCGGTCTTTGTGCCCTATGAGAATTTCCTTTTTTGTGTGGGAGGCTTTTCTTGGCAGAAGTTTAACTATTGACAATCTTCGTCGTAGTGGTATGGTCATGGCTGATTGCTGTTTTTTATGCCCCTGTGGTGGGGAATCGGTCAATCATGTCTTGTTGCACTGTTCTTTTGCGAGTGGGCTATGGTCGCAAGTGTTTGGTATCTTGAATCTTCCTTGAGTTATGCCAGCTAAAGTGGAGCATGTGCTATGATGTTGGAAGAGAAGGTTTAAGAACCCTGTCGCTAAGGCTATTTGAAGAATGATACCTCATTGTATTTGGTGGTGCCTTTGGCGAGAGCACCAATAATAGATGTTTTGAGGACTGTGCTTTGTCTTTGGCTGGGGTGCAGAGTGTTTTCTTGTCTTTACTTTTTTGTTGGGCCAACTCAGTTCTTGGTTGCCCTTTTCTAGATTCTGTTGACTTCGTTAGTTTTCTTGCTTGTTTGGATTAGTGTTCTCGGTATAGTCCTTTGTACAGTCCTCATTTTTTCTAATGAGATTGACTTATTTATAAAAAAAAAATCAACCCACGACATGGTAAGTGGCCTCCATCCTTTGCAAGGTTGCTCGGTCACCCTACGTTATCATCTTTTTTTTTTTTTTTTTTTCATATGTTGTAAAACTAAAGAGAAGAACCCATCACTGGCCTATCCCAGTGGCTAGGGAAAATTTGTACTTGTGTGGGTTAGGCTCACAAGTCACAGGTTTGATTATCCACTGGGTGAATATCGTAACCAGCTTAGGCGGGAGTCGTAGTAGTGTGGATGAATCTGTGCTATCTTCTCAGAGTTTACTTGTGCGTTAGGTGGATTCACTTATGTGGCCTGGCGCACAGGGTTTCTCCTTGTTACTAAAAACAAAAAAATAAAGAGAAGATAGTGATACTAGAAGAAAATAAGACAAGAAATTAGAAAATAAGACAAGAAATAGGAGAAGAATAATTCTTCTGGAACTAGGTTCTATTGATCAAATATGTGTGTTTGTAATACATCTCAAGACCCTTTTATATAGGCAATAAACATAGGATCATACATAGAATTAAAAGGATACATAAATGGTGAAAAAAATAATAGGTTTAATGGTCATTTATAATAATACATCATTATACGATTAATGACCATTCGTAATTCTCAATAATTATAGAATTCATAACTCTCTCTTGGATGACCATACACAACAAATATGCCTAATTAAAACTTTATTATGGAAAAACCCAACGGGAAAAAATCAGTGGCTAAGGAAAAAACGTACATTATTCTTGTGCACCTTCGAGTTCTTCCGGATTGCCGCATCAAAATCTTGCAAAGGAAAACCCGGTGGAAAAAAATCATTTGCGAAGGAAAAAGAGTATAATCCATTTTGACTCTCTTTCAAAAGTACAAAGAGTATAATCATCATGATGAAACATCCTCAAGTTGTTGCATTCCAATGTTGTGTAATATCTTTTTGAATGTAGTTGGTAATACTTTGGTGAATAAATCTACCAATCACTCAATTCTATCTTATGAATACTGATTTCATTGCTCTTCTAGAGCTCTTAAGTGAATATACTTGGTTTTATCACCTTTAATGTAACCTCATCTTGTTTGTGTGATCCAAGCAACATTGTCTTCGTACAATGGTGTTCAACTGCCTTTAGTTGTCAGAAGATCACACTTTTCTTGAATATATTGAATCACCGATTTCAACAAAACACATTACCGGCTAGCCTCGTGAATCAAAATTATTTCTGAGTGATTTGAAGAGGTAACAAATATTGTTTGCTTGATAGATCTCCATGAAATAGTTGTACCTCCATAGGTAAACAAATATCTAGTATAAAATCGACCTTTATAGGGATCAGATAAAATTTATGAATTAATAAGACCAACTAACTCGACAGTTGATTCTTTCAGATAAAATAAGCTCACATGATCAGTTGTGCGTCAGAGATAACATAATGTCTCCAAGTTGGTGAAGAATATATCTGTTAAGCAATTTAACTATAAATGCTATATCAAGACGTGTGCAATTTGTACAGTAATTTACAACACTAATTGCACTGAGATATGATACTTCGGGATAAAAAATATTTTCTTCTAGATGAAATGTATATTTATTCACATATATTGATCGTACCATCTTTTAAGTACTCAAAAGATGAGCTTTATACATATAAAGTCCTTAAAGACCTTTTTTGTATATAACAATTGGTAAACAAAACTTTCACTTGGAAAATGCTCAAATTGTAGGTTAGGACATAATCCAGTATTACCAAGAGTCCTCATTCTTTAAACAAGTAACGATTTTGTGAGCTCTTCAAGAGTCCTGATAAAATTTAAATCATAAACATAATCTGACACTAACAAATTTGGATAACATTTTCTTAATAAAAATGCATGGTCAAATCTTATTGTTCTCAAATCCTTTCTTTAGGAGGTATTCATTGAGATGATTGTACCACATGCATCCGAATTGCTTCAACTTACATATAGATCTTTGTAGCTTAATAGAATAAACTCTTCAAGATTTTAAACTATATTTTTAGGCATTTTATATTCTTCAGCGAATTTCATCACATACTTTAGGCATCATATATATATATCAGTATAAAGTGATCCATATCATTATGCGATGACCATATTTATTAACCGCATATCCAAACTTTCTGTTACTACCAAGCTGATAAAAAAAAACTGAATGTAATTACATCCACTACGTGTGAATTACGACTTATGCTTTGTATCACATCATCTTGTTTTTCTCATTTCTTTTTTGTACAAAGACTTACTTGCATCATACAGGCATGCCATCTTTGGGCGTTTGGACTACAGGTTCAAATACTTCATGTTTTGTTAGACATTTCAATTATGCCATAATTGTCTCTTTTCACATTGACCAATCATTTCTACGTCAACATTCTTCGTCGGATTGTGGTTCTACTTGATCATTACGTCTGGTAATATCAAGATCCATTATATATAAGAATATGTTGTCGACAACGATTTTTTTTCTATCCCATATATCTCCTGTACTTGTGTTATGAATTGAGATCTCTTTATTCACAGGTTCCAATTCCTTTTCAGGAGATATCTCTTTGGGAGATTTCTCTTTAGGATGTGCTATTCTAGGAGAATTGGGTCTAGAAAGTCTGATTTAATCAATAACTAGTGTTGCCTGTTTTGTGGGCATGTTCT
The DNA here is from genome assembly GCA_963930655.1 of Myrica gale. Lineage (NCBI taxonomy): Eukaryota > Viridiplantae > Streptophyta > Magnoliopsida > Fagales > Myricaceae > Myrica > Myrica gale. The sequence continues at coordinate 13,038,281 of OZ005610.1, read as the reverse complement.
CTTCAGTGGTTTTATTCTCTTAAAGAGTTATGCACTATTCAGAGGTTATGTACTTTTCAATTCTCTTCAGAAGTTACATACTCTTCAAGAGTTATGTACTCTTCAGGAGTTTCTTTTCTTTGTGGTTTCTTCTTCTGGAGAATTTTATTTTTTTAAACCAAATGGTCTTTCACGCTTCAGGCGTGCCTTAAATTTTTTTCCGCTATATTCATTGATTGTACTACAGGGAATTCAATTCGAACCGAAGCATTATAAGTTGGAATGCGACATTTCACAATTCTTTTATATCAATAAAAGCATCCGGTAGTTGATTTACAATATTTTGCAAATGAATGATTATTTGAACTTCTTGTTCACAATATTTGTCAGAGGATCAAAATGAGAGAACATTGAATTGTTTCTAGTAATCTCACGTCGTGCTTCAGGAAATTTATAGTTAATTTATCACTCTTTTTACTCCACCTTTCTTATAGTTAATTTATGGGGTAAATTCATAGTTAGCCCCCTATGTTTGGGCAAAAATCATAGTTAGCCCCATATTTTTCAATCCAACAATTTGGTACCCATAACTTTCAAAACCTATCAAACTTAGCCCCCCGTCTAAATCAGGTGTTAAGTCCGACGGAAATTCATGCAAAATGACCGAAATGCCCCTCCAAAGCTAAAATTTAAAATAAAATAAAATAAAATATAAATTTAAGAAATAAATTAAAATAAATATATTATTGAAATAGAGTTTCAATATAGTTTTATTTAAAAAATATTAATGTTTGAAAAAATATCATTTTTTATTTTTAATGATTTTTTTTTATTTTTTTAGTAATTTTATTTTGGAGGGGCATTTTGGTCATTTTTAATACTTTTCCGTCTGATTTAACGTCTAATTTAGACGGGGGGGGGGGGGGGGGCGAAGATTGATAGGTTTTGAAAGTTATGGGTACCAAATTGTTGGATTGAAAAATATGAGGCTAACTATGATTTTTGCCCAAACATAGGGGGCTAACTATGAATTTACCCCTTAATTTATTCCTGAGTTTTCGCCAGTGGACGTAGGCTTCGAAGCCGAACCACTTAAATCTTAGTGTTTTGTGTAATTGCTGATTTTATTCTCATTTCTTTACTCTTTGACAATCCTGAATATTTATTCTTGTCACAACAAATTGGTATCATAGCTGAGATTATTCTTTCTTAGCTATGGCTACTACAAATTTTAAAGTAGAGAAATTTGATGGCGAGAATAGCTTCAGTTTATGGCGCTTCAAGATGCGTGGTTTGTTACGAGAATAAATTTTGGGAAAAATTCTAGATGACAAAGGGCCTATATAAGATGATGAGGAAGACTCGTCTGAGGCGAAGGAAGAATTTGCAGACTAGAAGAGAAAGCGCATAGTGCGATTATGCTATCTCTTTCAGATTGAGTTCTACAAAAAGTAACAGATGAAGAAATTGCCGCCGGACTCTGGAAGAAGCTGGAGAGCCTTTATATGAAGAAGTCCCTTATCAACCGTTTGTATTTAAAGCAACGTTTATATACCTTTAATATGAAGAAGGGTATGCCTATATCTGAACATCTTGATGAATTTAATAAAATCATCATGGATATGAAGAATATAGACACTAAGCTTGATGATTAAGATCAAGCACTGATCATGTTGTGCTCACTGCCTGACTCATTTGAGAATTTTGTTAACTCAATGTTATATGGTAGAGATACCATCTCCTTGGCAGATGCAAAGTTTGCTCTGAATGCTAAGGAGTTGAGAACAAAATTGAGTGGACAAGACAGTGATCGTCAAGCTGAAGGTCTATTTGTCATAAGTTCTTTTGGAAAAGGTAGATCTAGTAAAAAAAGATCAGATAATGGTAGAAGAAAATTCAGAGGTCGGTCACAATTAAAATCGAAGAAAACTGTGAAGTGTTACTATTGTCACAAATTCGATCATAATACGGGCATGTTTGGAATGCGGGTGCGGGCAGAGGTGTCGTTTCAAAATTGTGTTGGTTTTTTTTGTCAGATCGGAACTAAAGCCCACGTTCGGCTTGAACAATCTACTTGGGTCTCTTGCATAAACACCAGTTTTCTCCGTTTGTTCCCCATTTCAGCTCAATTTAATACAAATGACGTCAAGATGTCAGGTGAGTCTAACACGTGGGTTCAACGCATGTTCAACCAAATTTCTCACGACCTGCTACTTTAAACTGAGATTTGTGTTTTTTTTTTGTTTTTTGGAAAGACTTTTTCTTAATTTTTATTTGTTTTTAAAGTTAGCTATTTTTGCTAAAGCTCTCCCGTGTTTTCTTCGGAAGCAACTCCTTGTTTTAAGCCAAAGTTGTTTGTGGTTCATGCTTTCTCTCTCTCTCTCTCTCACGACAACAAAATCTCATGGATAAATCCTTCACATCTCCTTGTTTTGCCAAGGCAGATTCGGTGCAAGCTATGTATAAATACTTCACAGATTACTCACATTTACTCACCTAAGATCACATCCTCCGTTAGAGTTCGATGTACAATATAGGAATTCCTTACACTATTGGAGTCGGAGCTATGCTTGCAGCCAAAGCCACTTCTTTAGTGCAGACAAATTGGAATTCAATTGTCAAAAGCAGGTGGCCTGCACACTGTTTCAAACTATTAGCGGTATGTGGGAAGACTTTTATTCCTTGACTCAGCTAAAATTTTTCTGCTGCATGTGCCTTTACGTTTGCAAATGAAGTATTTTGTATACCTAACTACTTTGTAGACCCAATTCGAAAATTTTCTTATATTATTATATATATATATATGTATAGATGTCCATTATATTATGGTCAAAGCTGATAAATAGGTACGAGCATATGATGGTTATACCAAGATGGTGAAAATGTAACAATGAGAATAAGAATTATCTTTACCTCTGGAATCAGTAGAATAAGTTGTGATTTTGTCAGAGAAATGTATTTAGGAATAAGTTACTTTTCTAATGGCTTGTCATTCCCCCACATGGCAAAGCACACCATCTCTTTGTAATAATAACTGAGACACGAGATTGAATTTAAGGTCTATTTGTGTCATCTCTGTATTTTGCATTTGATTTGTGCAAAACAACATCTATGACTAGGTACCTGAACAATTTTAAACAAGAAAGTTCCCGTCAAATTTCTCACTCTGTTGAGCATATAGTGTGAAATCTAAATAGCAGTACAACAAGTCATTCATGACCTATATGGGCTAGGCATATAAATCCCCTGGATGATCCTGCAAAACAAAAACTATTGAATTCAAGTATAACAAAAGTAATAAAAATATATGCAATTATCCTTATGCCATATAAAATAAATAATTTCAGATATGTAATATATTGCTTAGTTTTCGATCTCCAAGTGCTACACTACAAACCACGACTTACCATCCCAAGAGGACAGCGATAAAACCATCGACCATAATTTTTTGCCGTTCTAGCAACACGCAACTGCATCAGTCCAAACCCACAACTGCAGATTGGAGGCGTCTCGTCCATCTACCAAATACAACTCAATCACAAAAGATGTTAGATGAGCAATTAACTTATGTCAAACATCTCTGCTATGCACTAGACTTTTAAGACCAACCAATTCATAATCTATATGTGATATCTTCAACAACAATACAATTCTAATTGAAACACTGCATCCTCACTACAAATTCCAATGCAAAATACATGTCGCTGCCCAAAGTCCATCACAAACATTTTAGAGTGAGAATGCAAAGTCAAGCAACGGCTAAAATGTCATAACAAATAAACAAAACCACAAGTAGTAACTAATAACACTTTGTGTTACTGCGCAATTAACATTAACCTAATGTACAATACAAGTTTGACATTCCAAACAAAAGTATGTTCGACTACATCCAAAGAGACAAACTGAGGTGCTCATCAACACTCATCACCACAAAGAAGAGTAATGTAACCCAATGTTATTGTTTATTCGCCCACATAGCATTGACCATCACATCACGATCCGTTGACATTGCTTGTGCTGCATCTTCCCCAAAGTGAAACGACGCCATGTCATGTAAGAACTCCCCTTCTTCATCCACTATCATATCCTGCACCGAATACTGCTCAAATACGTCGTCATATTCTCTGTGAATCCTAACATATTTGTGAATAGCGCAACATGCTATGAAAACGCATGGTTGTCGCGTAAGAGCGTACCGCGACATCTTTCTCAATATTGGAAAACATATTTTCAAAGTGCCAAAACATCTTTCTATTATGTTCCGCAGTGATGAGTGCAAATAGTTGAATAATTCTTTCTTTCCCCGTGGAGTGCCAGCATTCCCACGATAGTGCCGCAAGTGGTATCTCTTCCCTTTATATGGTGGTAGAAACCCCCTTTCGATAGGGAACCCAGAATCCACAATTCTTATTTTTCAGGTCAATTACAGACATAAGGACTATTTAATTTTCATTGCACCCTTGACCAGTAGTCTGCACATTGGTCATCTATATGTATATAATTTTATATAAATACATGTATATATGTCATGCATATCTAAAAAAAATATGGAAGCATACATGTACAGGTGTCCTATATATATTAACATAACGTAAGTGGCCTAATGAAGCCTTGCACCTAGTGGGGGAGTGTAAATTTATTTTCTGGCTTACTCACTGCGTCGTAGAAAACTCAGGAGTCGTGTGCTGAGCCCTCCCATCCAGAGTATACAAATGTAAACAACATGTCAAAGTCACACACTGCTAAGACGTTTTGAGCGATATCATTATTCTAATTTATATAAGCCATGTGCATATTGCGTGGAGCCCAAGCACTTATCTGGGTCCCTTCTATGCCCCTATGCAGTCCTGCAAAACTTTGAAAAATTTTAATTGAATTTCAATCGGAGACAAAACCCAATGTTGGATGAAACAAGCATTAAAAGAATTCCTAATGAAAGATAATTACCTTGAACCATGGGTAATACGTAGGATTGCTAGCCACATATGGATGTGTGCCTTCCCATCGACGTGGGGTCAATATAGTCATCCCTAATCGATAGAGCCCTCGCATCACCCATCTAAAATGACGACATATCTCCTCTGTTGAATGCTGAAATTATTCTATGATAAATCGCATGCCTTTCTATGGCCGACTATCATTATGAAAATCATGATTGAATCCTCCTCCACTTGTACTCATTTGGTATCGACCAAGAACTATTCCCATCTAAAATCGGCACATAAAGCCCTAAAGGTCGACTTCGGCATTCGAAACATGTCATAAAATGTTCCCTTGTGACCCAATAATTTCTCATGCACAAACATAGCCCCGCGAAGAATAAAAGTACGATGCGGTGTTTTAGCAATAGCAACTCGCTCTTCCTCCTCAACCATGTATAACAAAACAACAAATACATCTTCCCACCAGACGTCCTCTTCCATTGACAAAGAATACATGGGGTTAAAGTACATGGACTCAAATGTGGTATTCACATCTATATATGAGGTGCCTTATGCTCGTGGTCTACGTTTATTTCGTCAAAATCCTGAATCTACAATATATGTAAATGCCGATAAAACTCCTGTTAGCCCAATGTTGTTTTTTTGCAAACAATACATTTTTATTTTGATGATAACAAAAGTTTCTAAGTTTTGAAAACTGATTTTATCTTGTCAATGCAATTTCCAAGTTATATTTCAAAGGATTGAGGTTATCTCACTAAAATATTTATAAGTGCACTTGAACACCATTACACAAGTTGATAAGATTAATTTTTCATATTGTAGGTGTTTAAAGAAGTTTGGAATGGATTGAACACTTTAAAGCTGCTGTTTTTCTCTCCAGCACTTATAAATGTCGACACATTGCATTATAGTGTCGACACATTGCACTTGCACTCGAGAGCCCAACTCCAGAATGCAAAATTTCATTGTCAACAACATTTTCAGACTAAGTGTTCAATGTGTCGACACATTGAAGACATGTGTCGACACATTGCACTGTCTCCCGAGAGCAAAATTTCAGACCAAGTTTTAATGTGTTAGCACATACCACGAATTTGCAAAAATTCTGGAATGACGCCAGATCGTTCCAAGTGGTTTAAAATGTCTCCAAATGGTCTCAAATGACCTCCAACGGCTCTCTAACTTTACAAGAAGACCCTTTGTGCCCTAGGAGCTATATATAGAAGGAGAAAGAGAAATAAAGAGGAGGACTTGCATCATTATTCAAACACTACCTCCGATAGAGAGAGAAAGCAAGATCCAACACTTTTCACTTGCTAATTTGTTCAAGAACAAAGCTCCATTGTTAAATCTTCTTCTCTTGCTCATCATTGATGACCTAGCCTCCAAAGAGAGAGAGATTTCTTGAAGAAGAAACAACACACTTGCATATTCTCTTTGCCCTAACTTCTAGAGAGAGAAAATGCTTTGAAGAAGAGGGAAAACCGCATCTACCAAAAGGCTTGTGCTCACATCTTCCAAACTCTAGATTTCCTTTGATAATCTTGTCTTTTTGCACTCTATTAAGCTTTCCACTTACTTATTTAGCTTAGAGAGCATTTCCAAACTTTTGTGCCTCATTTGCTCACTCGACTTAGAGAGCCTTTTTTGTGCCCATCCATTGTAAAACATTTGAGTGTTGGGAAAACACTTGGTCCTACTTGCGAGAGTAGAAGAAATCCCTTTGGTTTTGGGATTGTGAAGAGAGTTAAAGCGTGAGCTCGAAAAACACTTTGTAAAGGTTCCTTAGCTCCCCGGAAGCTAAGGTATATTTGCTATTGGAGAATAGTGAAAGAAGCCCAAGGAAGTCAATAGCCTTAGGGGTGGACGTAGGCAAGTGTTGGCCGAACCACCTAAAATTGCGGTGTCGTCTCTCTAACTCTATTTCTCTCATTAATCGTTCCATATTCATGCTTGTAGAGATTTATGCTTTATCATTTATTGCTTATATTTGACATAACTTTAGACACATTTAGATCAACATTCTTATTTGACATAGCTTTAGACACATTTAGATCAACCTTGACATTCTTCTTGGTTCTCAAAAGTGTTGCTTCACCAAAAGTGGAATTGGATACGATTCTTTCAATGATAAAAAATCTTACTCTTATATGATCATTAAATCATCTCCATCATTTACATTGTGCAAATTTTGTGGTAAATCTGGACATATATCACATTTTTGTCAAACTAGAAAGAAATCTTCTAGTGGTATTAAATTTGTTTGGATTCCTAAGAATAAGGTGAAAGAATTTGGTTCTAACACCAAAGGACCCAAAAAGATTTGGGTACCAAAAGGATAGACGTGATTCTTTTTTGTAGGAATGCTTTAAGTCAAGGAACAGTGAGTTCTTGATAGCGGATGCTCCAAGCACATGATAAGGGATAAGAGTTGGTTCAAATCTCTTAGCCCAAAAGAAAAGGGATCAATTACATTTGATGATATTGATAAATGAATGATTATTGATTTTGGAAATGTCGGTATGTCTCATAATCCTACTGTTGAACATATTATATTTATTGATTGTTTGAAGCATAACTTGTGGTGCATAACTCAAGTATGTGATATAGGAAACCAAGTCATTTTTGAATAATCAATCATGTATTGTTGAAAACAAGAAAACCATGTTTGTTGGATATAGATCTGAAAATGTTTACACTGTTCATTTAGAGAGCATTTCCTCAAGAAATATAAAATGTATTTCATCTTTAAATGACAAGGATAGTTGATTGTGGCATAGAAGGCTTGCTCATACAAGCATGAACTTGATTTCAAAACTAGCAAAAAAGAATCTTGGTTCAGATTTGCCTAACCTTACTTTTGAGAAAGACAAAATTTGTGTAGCTCGTCAAAAAGACAAACAAAACCAAAACCTCTTTTATCTAGTCCAATTCAACTTCTACCCACGGACTTATTTGGACAAGACTTGAAACTAGCTCTGGCCGCCTACCAACAGCAGGCCTGCAGACCCCTAATGCGAACTACCAAATATTGCATACATATTTATTTTTTGAACCCATCGTGCTCTTTACTTTTTGAACTACTTTTCAGCCTTCTGTCCTACGCTTTGGTCAGACGAAACAGATTCAAACAGAGGGCCAAGAATAAATTTTTAAACAAGAAAGTCAAAAAGTAAAAGTGCTTTGCTCATTTCGGTCCAACATCCCCTCCAATGCCGTCAACAGTGAGATCTCACATGCTTTTTTTTCTAAGCCTCACACGTTATTTGACATGCACATCATATCCAACTTTCCAACTTAGGTTGTGTTTGTGTTGTAAAATGTTGGGTATGAGAATATGTGTTGGTATTGGGTTTAGTGAAAAGGTGAAGAGAGAGGTAATTTTTTATAGTTTTTGTAATTTTTTATATTTTTTTATGGGAGAGAGAGAGATTATATTGGAGTATTTTATTAGGAGAGAGATAAAATGTTGGAAATTATTAGTCAGTCTATCCATTTTGCAATATCATAGATGAACAAGAAAAAAAAGTCTTGTCTTGCTTCATTCAATATTTATTTTCTGCGCTTAGAAAAAAAATATTTATTTCCTGCAACGAATACCTACTGGGTCCCACAGTAATAGATGGCGCACTAATCGCAAATCTCTTATTTTTGAAAACCTGCAGATATTGTATAAAGACGATGTGTTGCGCAAACACTTGCAACTATGTAGACTTGTGTTGCAAAAAATGCATAATATCATTGATAGACCCTACTTTAAGAGTATCTTTACTCTTTAACTGATTAGAAAAAGATTCTTCAGAGCATTTCCATGAGGCTGGTGAAACTCCAACCTGAAGATGAAAAATAAAATTCTATTAAAGATAAAATTCTATTAGATGTAGAGACTAGATACTGTAAACCTGGATCATGCTTTCAGTGAAGAAGACTTTTTAAGAATCATCTTCTCTAAAAAGCACAACATTCCTTGAAACTATGAGCAATTCACAAGTTCAAACTCCTAAAAAACCTAGCTCCCGCAAACATCAACACAAAGGAGCAACAGGTCTTTTATTTGCTCGATATACTTTTATCAATGAACTGCCAGAGGTACATGCCAAACTCTTACGCTAAAAGGACACTACATTATGCATTATTAAACACTTATTGTATAATGCTCAAATTGGAAAATTTCATAAAATATTTTTCAGACTCTCTCAGGCTCGCAATTCTGAATGTATACCAATAAATCTTCTACCATGGTGGCAGGTATGTAAATTATAGTTACAGAAGGCCACCATCAGCCAGCACAATCAGCCCAGAAACCCTAACAGAACAAAGAATCATCAACGAATATTGCATAATAGAGATCGAAGACGATATAGAGCAAACAACATCAACTAATGGACTGCTCAAACACAGAAAATTACATCACCCAATATATAACTGATAAGAAACAATAGAGAGGAATATATCGTGTAAGATGCACTTAATCCTAACTCACAAGACAACCAATCATTTCACTTTAAGAATTGGAGCTCATAACAGATAAATAAAGATAACTCATGACTTAGTAGGAGTTAAAACACTGACTCAAAATAAAGGACAAACGTAGCAGCTGAAAATTTGGGAAGAAGGGGCAATACTGGCACCCAAAATCCCTTTGAACAAAGATCAAATGGAAACTAGCAAGTCTAATCAATTTCTACATAAAACCAAATACACATAAACTAGTCAAATGTCTCCCACATGAAGCATATTGACCAATCAACCATCAAGCTCTTCAAACCACAATCTCCTCTCATCATCATCCATGAGCATAAACAATTTGTTCTCATACTCACACTGAAGAGCCTTGCAGCCCCTTAGGAATTGCTTGCACTCACCATTGCGCACAACACTTCTAAGAAGACCGACATATTGACTATATGGGTTAGCCAAGAATTTACTTGCAGACTCTCCAACATAACCTTATTCTGGTGGCTTCTGGGTGGCGACCCAATCAACGAGAATTTCATTTCCGTCTATGTGCAGCATCGGCGAAGCGATGCAAGGTAGTCTGGGTATCATTCTCTGGCGTACCCTTTGCTCGTTTCCCGCGTATCATGCTCGAAGATCCATAACTTGCACGTTTTCCCGACTGCGTGCTAGTGGAGCAAGGTTGTAGTATGTGCTAGCACATCACATTCTCCATTTGCGTGGGCACAACTAGTGCATTGACACCAATATTTAGATCGTTCAAGGCGTTGTCAAATTCATGCTCGTCATCGGTGTTCGGAGGACTTTGAGTACACGGATGACCCATCAAGCCCTTGGCAGTTGTCCTATCGAACACAAGCCCCATTATTTCGTTGTCGGCAAGACCCTTCCTTTGAAATGGCTTTGCATTGGGGTGGGCCTACATAAGTAAGAAATTGACATAAACCAATTTGTATAGAAAAAAGGTTATGGTAAAAAACTACAAGTATGGGTGAATGCATTATTGCTCATCAGAAGATAGGAATGCCACTGTTGCACCGAAATCCGTCTCATGATGTATCAGGCATAGAACTCTCGGTACGGCCCCTTCATTCGCTTGTACTTATCTTTGCACTGCTGGATAGACTTTTGTTTCCCAGTAACTTGCTGGAGTTGTGTCGCTATAATAGGCCATTGAGTGGCATGCACAGAGCCAGGCTCAATGCGAGTTTCATTGATTCCTTAGAGTAGGAGATGAAGGAACGTTTGCTCAAGTGAATTATCCCATTTGTCATCAGTACTCATTTGGTATAAGACACACCCACCTTTTTGATTAGTGATGGCGGCAACTGTCGCAGTGTATGGGAGATTGATCTCTTGGTACTCCACAGGTTGTAACGCTACCCACATAAACGACATTGGACAATGTTGTGCAAACAAAACAAAAGCAATGAATCAGGTACGTAAACAGGCAAGAGTGAAGATAAATTCTCTAAATCATGCTATGTGAAAGTTTGTAATTTTTTTTAAGAAAATGTCATCCACATTTACACATTGAAAAGCCAAATACTTACACATTGAATATTTGTACATTAATATCATGTGAGTAAGCAAGGGAAAATGGGTGTAATGAGAAGTTCGATTTTATCTGTTTCTTTCTAAGATTATCACACTGCTACAAAAAATAGCAACAACATCAAGAAAAATGCAGCAGTACCCACTGCTGAGTAGGACCATAGCTTCACGAATATTTTTTTGGGAGGGGGAAGGAGGAAGAGGATTTATAGACTACTTTGCCAGATTCTAATGTTCCACATAATCACCCTATACCACGGACACCTAGGAGATAATCACCTTGGTACACAGCTAAAATTCATTCAGCAGTATTAATAAATAGAAGCAGAGAGTCAAAACAAAGGATCTTATGTTCAAATGGAAAGATAGAAGATCATCCCAAGGCTATTCACATCTATTAAAGTACTACAAATGTCTGTACGTTGTTAAACACTAACGCTTTACCTAATCTATGACAAATATTGAGAGGAAGGCACAATAGCCTTGCCCATTTATCAAGGCAAGGTATGATCAAATATTTGAATCAATACAAGTACAATGCAAATCATAAAGAAGTTCAGTTGAATGATACGAAGCTCATAGCTTAACCACATTTGCTCTTTTCTTTTCTTCTGCTCTCATTTTTTTTCACTATTATCCACAGAATGCCAGAACTTCATCTTTTCACATCCTCTTCTAATTCTTTCTAGGATAAACCACTACACTACTCTTGCTCCCCCTTTGATAAGTAATTAAGAGATATAATCAAGAAGGAAAAAAATATCTTTGAATTCTATACTATTTAGGGCAAATTGGGAGAGGAAGAGTAAACGATCCTCAAGTAGGACAAGACATGATAACCTTTCGTGACAATACTCAGAAAGGGATTATGTATGAGAAAGAAAATTGATCAAACTACAATTGGGGAAAAACAAAAGCAAAAAATTATCCATGTAGGCTTTAGAGGAAAGGATAAGTTGGAATGCAAACCTTACAGAAGAAACAAACTAACAACGACAGACTAGCAAAAGAGCAATCATTAAAGTTATTCGGATCAAAACCAATGCTCATTTTCTGGGTGCATGTTAAATTGTCAAAATATGAAGGAGCACATCAAGGACCAGAAAGAATAAGCCTTGGGATGGATAATAAAAGATCTGAAACTTGATCATAATCTATGGTAAAGTGACAATGCTAACCTAATCTGATGCAATATAAGTTAGTAATCAACAACATCCTCCTCCACTAGTTCATCCAAAAACAACATAAAAATACACATACACTATCTTGCCCACAAATTACATGCTTCATTTCAGTCATTCAAATACAAAAGATCAAAAAGATTGTACATTCAGTATAAAGTCCTAACTCTCGCTTAAAAGGTGAAGGTTTCAAAGTGTCAAAAAGCAACTAAGCCCTCAACAGAACTAACTCACATGATTTCGTATTGATGCACATGCAACCACAGAGACGCAGAAAAAAAAAAACAAAGTATGGAAGTGGAGGAACAAACTCAAATGCTTAGAATAAAAAAAGGAGGAACTAACTTAAACATAATTAACTCAACCATAACTAACTCACTTCATTACTGATTGTCAATGAAAGTGGAGGAAAGTAACAAAAACAAAAACAAAAATATTGTACATACAACAACCTTGATGATATCCCTATATTCGAATTAAATTCTACAAGTTAAACCTCTTAAGTACTGCTACGAGAATCCATCAAGTGTGCAATATGTGGAAAACTAAAGGCTTGACATACATTGAAAAGCGGAAAATCTGGAACCCACAACAATTAACTAACAGATGAACCTAAAATTGAACAAAGTGATCTGTGTCTAGTGTTGAGGGCTGATGAGTGACAATTCTAAACTAATCTGATGCAATATAAGTTAGTAACCAACCTTGGTGACATATTGGGTTACAGGCCCTGCGCTGTAGGTGGTGTGGGTCCGATGCTTGCGTGGCATGCACTGAACAAAGTGATCTGTGTCTAGCGTTGAGGGCTGAGGAGTGGAGGTGGAAGTTGAAATTTCTTGCCAAGGAATGGCGCATGTTGTACCAATAATTGGGATACTCTCAGACAAAATCCTTAAATTTAGACGCTACTTTTGATAAGAACCGTCCCGGACCATTGGATCACTGGCAAATAGGAACAATACCACCGTTTTGAACCGTGGATCACAGAAATATTGGGGAGTGTGATTTGAAGAGAACCGCAGAGGAGATGAGAGATACAATAAAGCAGATCCCACACCAGTCAGATTAATTTGCCTCATAGCTGAACAGATCACAAATGGAAGGGACGAAATGTTGAGCAGATCACAAATAAAACAAGCCTCCCGTCAATGATATATTAAATTTCACAAGGTTATTACCTCATTCGGATTTATTGAGAACCTCGCGGATCAATGTATATTCCTTAAGGTTAGTGGGAGTAAAATAATCTTTCTAGTCTTATGTAGATGATATTTTACTTGCAACTAATGATTTGAGTTTGCTACATGAAACCAAACAGTTTCTCTTTTAACACTTTGAAATAAAGGATTTGGGTGAAGCCTCTTATGTCACTGGCATAGACTGCATAGAGATAGAAAACAAAATTGTTACAACTGTCTCAGAAGGCCTACATTGAATAGGTTTTAGAGAAATGTGATATGAACAAATATGCTCCTAGTGTAGCACCTATCATTAAAGGGGGTAAATTCTGTATGGATCAATGTCCCAAGAGTGAATTGGAACAAGAACTAATGAAAGGTTTACCATGTGCATCTGCAATTGACAGTTTGATGTATGCTCAGGTCTGCACTAGACCTGATATTGCATTAGCAGTTGGTATACTGGGAAGATACCAAAGTAATCCTAGATTGGAGCATTGAAGAGCTACAAATAAGGTCACGCGGTACTTACAAGGAACCAAGAACTACAATTTGACCTACAGACATGCTGACCATTTGGATGTCTCTGGGTATACAGATTCAGATTTTGCTGGATGTATAGATAGCAGAAAGTCTACCTCAGGGTATATTTTCCTTCTTGCTGGAGGAGCCATATCTTGGAAAAGTTGCAAACAGACTATAGTTGCTACCTCTACTATGGAAGCAGAATTCATAGCATGCTATAAAGCCACTACACAAGCATTATGGTTAAGAAATTTTATTGGTGATCTCAAAATTGTTGACTCTGTTGAGATACCAATCAAGATCTTATGTGACAATTTTGCTGCAGTATTCTTTTCAAAGAATCATAAAAGTGAACGCAGAAGTACGCAAATAGATATCAAGTATCTTAGTGTGAGAAAAAACATTAAGAGACATGAAATTTGCATAGAGCATATAAGTACTAAGTTGATGTTTGCTGATCCCATGACTAAAGGTTTACCGATAAAACAATTTAAAGGTCATGTGGACCATATGGGGCTTGCTGATTCATTTTGTACTTAGTTTCTCTCAATTTTCATCTATAGACATGAAGTTATTGAAATAAAGATTTATTACGCAAATTATTTATTGTTATCTATGGAGATAAATAAAGTAGGACCCGAATAACTTATAACAAATTCATTCATAAAGTTTGATTCCCATAAAGTACTCGTATAATGAGTATTGTGCATTGTAATACATGGAAAGGAAGACCAATTACATTTAGGTTTTACCGCCATGATTCGTGTGTAGCATTCATTATGTGAGTGAGATGATTCCATAAACAGTTGATCTACTAAAGAATTCAAAACACCATAAAGATATATGTCATCAAGATCAAGTGGGAGAATGTTAGAATATTTCCTTGTGACCTAGTTGACATATGAGAATAATCTTTAATAAGTAAAGATTACGGTGTAAATCAATATGATTTTGGAATTAGTGTCAAATTGATTTTGATTGCAATTTGATTGATTCTGATTTGATATATTCCTTGATGGAAGGAACAAATCAGAATCTATACATATTGAGGGTCCCTGACCTAGCCTATAATAGAGGTCTGTGTATACCATCTAAGACACTCTATGTAAGACATATACATAGGTTGAAAGAGCCTCACTAAGAATTATTTAGATTCACAAAGTTATTTTGCAGAAATTTCATTCACCTAGAGGTAGAGTTCCTTTTGTTTTATTATTCGGTTGTGTTCACAATCATATTTGGTTGATTATGATTCTATTTTTACATTTTTTCCATAAATATGTAGCTATGTTTTCGTGTAAATAGATAAGTGAAGGTTTTCTGTTGTTTTGGGAGGAAAAAAAAGTCAAAGAAAGTTGTTCTGATGGCAGAAATTAAGAATGTTTGTTTGCTCAAAATTTTGGGGGCCCAACATTTCTTAACAAAATTAACATACTTCAAAATTTTTAACTTTTACACATACACTTCAAACTTTTCAGAAACTCCAATAAACTTCAACATTCAAAAGATTCCCAAAATTTTGGGAATATTCTTCAAAATTTCGGTAAACAAACATAGACAGGATCCTCTGCAATTCGGGTGACCAAATTGCAGAGCAATTGATTGGAGAGTGAGATAGAGAGGTGGGTCCGGCCCGGGACCCACACTTGCCCGAACAGGACTCCCTTGCCTGGGCAGGTGTGGGTCCCGGACGGGACCCAGTCCTCTCTCTCCCTCTCTCTTCGGAATTGCTCTGCAAATCGGTCGGAGGATCCCGATCCAACCAACATACCCAAAATCAACAAGGAATCTAAGTTCGAGAATACTCTAAACCGGCGTGGCTCGAAAGTAACCCGCAACACCAAAATTAAGCTACTAAGAAGAAACTTACAGGGTGTTTGGTTACTCGAAATTTCGGAGCCCGAAATTTTGAGCAAAATAAACGCCAAATACATATCCCAAACGTTTTGAGTCGTACCTGACAGGCTCTGCAAAACAAAAGAAAAGAAAGAAGACGGAAGACATTGGTCTCTTAGGTTGCGCAACATGTTGTCGGGTAAACAAAAAAAACAGAAAATGTAGAAGGCGAATACAATTGGCGCCTAACGTAGAAAGAAAAAAAATAAGGTAACACAAAAAGACAAAATGCATGGGATTGTGGGAGGCGATTAGCTAAAAAAATAATAAAAAGTAAACAAACAAATAATTACAATTATTACCCTTTATAATTATCTTAAAATTTTTAAAAATTATTTAACAATTTTAAAATTATAACATCTTTTCACAAAATTTTTTTTTCTAATTTTTGGAATATTTCCTAAAATTGTCGACAAACAAACTCCCCTAAAAAACCTAGTGAGAAGAAAACCACACGCCAACCGACGTTAGTATTCCCTCTGTGAAAGCATACCGTTACCATCCAAACATAAACCAAATTCCAGAATCACAATGGTCACTGTGCTACGGCGACAGGTCCACTGCCGGTTGAAATAGAAGGCCCACTACCGGCATCCTCAAAAACCTTAGCGATCTTCTCTTTGGGAATCAATGGCAGATATGTTGACAC
This sequence comes from Myrica gale, assembly GCA_963930655.1. Taxonomy (NCBI): domain Eukaryota; kingdom Viridiplantae; phylum Streptophyta; class Magnoliopsida; order Fagales; family Myricaceae; genus Myrica; species Myrica gale. The sequence continues at coordinate 13,021,915 of OZ005610.1, read as the reverse complement.
AGAGCACCCTCTCTCGGCGGTATAGCAAACCGCCTGATTATACTTGTCCGACCAGTAAGACGCCGTGGGGACCGCGATCTGAGCCACTTGGGGAAACATCGGAAGCCGATTCAGCGACCGCCAAACCGACACCGCGTACTGCTCAGCCACCGGCTCGTACCTCGAGTACAGCTCCTTAGTCGTCGGCTCGTACTTGGTGTACACGGTCTTCGTGATGCTCCTCGCAGCGTCCACGACGCCGGCGCGCTGCACCTCCGAAGCCACGCTTCGCGCCACCTCGGGCGCCTTCTGCACCAGCATCAATGCCTGGCTCGACGCCTGCTTCACCAACGAGGGCACGTGCCTGTCCAACTCGCCCAAAGACTCGTCCACCTGCAAAGCACGTGATAAGATTCACACACCCCACCCTGCCTCCTGCCGGTTAAATACTGTGTGAAATTAAAAGAACGTGAGATCATTACAGACCTTGCGGTCGACGAACATGAGGAGCTCAAAGGGAACGTCGTGGAACCTCTCGTAGACCGGTCCGATGACGGTTTTGACGGTTCCTTCGACGGTTTGGACACCGGGTTTAAGTGGACCGGAGTTCTCCTTGGCGTATTCGTAGAGGCTCGAGAAGCAGACAACTACATAGATCGCCGCCACTTGAACAAAATCCAAATATTTGAGGTTATTCACAGCATCCTGTACCTTCAATTAAAGGGAATAAATCTTTTATTTACGAGCAACAAATATAAGATGAATCAATAAAATAGGAGATGAAAAGTTCTTTTTCAAATTCCATTTTCACTTTGGTTGTAGAGAGGAAAAAGTCAAGAGGAAAAGCCAGCATACGAAACGCAAACGGTGGGCGAACAGAAAAAAGGCTTTAGACGACGGAAACGAAGACCTAGCTCGTCTCAAGATATCCAAAAGGCGAAAAGGATCATGTACATACTTTCTCAGTTGGCTGTTGGACTTGGGGTTCAGAATCCGCCATTTTCGAACTGTTTCAGAAACTTTGAGGCCCTCTTAGAAAGAAAACTGAAGAAAGAGAGACTAGTAGAGTATTCGAAATTTCTTCCTGTAAAATGAAGAGTGAAGACGACAAAACAGAGCGTTGCAACGATTTCCTTTTTAATAGCGGATCCGAATCAGATTCTTATGCGAATTCCGAACGCTCTTGGCGTCGCCACGTGGCGCGTAATGGATTGGTTTGATGAGGTCAAATGCGTCCAGAAGTCGACAATACCGAGGCTAAATTTTGTCAGGCCTGCGATGATGGAATGATGGACAGAATCCACCGCAATTCGAGTGACCAGTTGCAAGAGACGGAGAGAAAAGAGTGGGTACTGCAATTTCCTAGCACTGACGGATACATGTACCTGTTGAATGTCACTTTTATCGGCACTTGTCGAGGAGTTATAAGAGGAAGGTATTTGATCAACATCACTACATTTTACATAATTTTAAAATAAATTCGTATAAATTCTAATATCTTTTAAAAATAAATTATAATTAGTTTTTCTATATATTTTTCTAATGAATCTAATATTTTTAATTAAAAATTATATAAAATTATCTCTTATTATACATTTTACAAATTTTAATAAAAATTAAATATCTTTAAAAAATTTCACCAACTATTACATAAAAATCTATAAAACTATAATTTATCTAAATAAGACTTATGAGGTGGTACGAAAACTTTAATTAATTAAGTCAAAACCCGATAAGGGTACATCTGAAACAGTGTGGATAAGGCCCACGGTTTCAAGTTAGATTACACTTAACAAATTAGTGATTTTATTGAGGACTAGACAATGAACCTTATCTGTGTTAACCTTATCTGTTTTTTAAGTGGATTGACAAAGGCAGGCCCACAAATGAAGGTTTGAAGCCCACGGATTGGCCACCCTAGGGGTGCCGCAGTTGGAGGAAAAGGGTATCTTTAATTTTCTTCCTTAATAGTTTTGAGGTTTTATACAGATTTGGTTGGAATCAAGAGGTTTTATACAGTATAGTGGGTGGAAACATTATGATTCCTCACAGTGTTCTTTTATCAAATGAGTGACTTATGCATGTAGATCAGATGAGATTGCCTAAATATTATTATTATCCCACGCGCGAGTCTCAACCACACGACTGATCCACTTTGTGGGGGAAGCAGAAGCTGCAAAAAAAACGGCCTAAATTAAAAACCTCATCCTTGAAGGAGACTCCATGCTGGTATTGATGCCCTCCACCGCCAAGAAGAATTACCGGGGAAAGCTTGGAAACTTCTACAACCTGCCTCACCCTAGATATCGCATGATCTTGCGCAGCCGTGTACTCCAGGGCCACCTTCCTCAAATCTAAATTCCCCAAATATTCTCCCACAAGCGTACCGTGGGAGGAAGGGGACAGCATGGTTTGACGGGAGAGAAGTGGGGGGGGGGGGGGGGGGGGACTCAGAGAGACTTGTTCGCGAACGAAGCAGTGCCAATTTCTCCATTTTTTGGACGCCCAAACCATCCTAAAATTTTCTATTATTTCAAAATTTTAGTTTACCAACACAATTAACTTAAAATTTTAGAAATTTAGCAGCTTAGTACTTGAGTTTTACTCATTTTATTTTTTAGTCCTTAGATTTTTTTTTTCAAATTTTAGTCTCTAAGTTTAATTTTTTTGATGAAATGGTCCTTCCGTCAGTGATTCATCAGTTTCCCTAACGGAAGAGCCACATCAACTGCTGATGTGGCTCGATTTCAAAACATATCGTTCTGAAAAAACTTCACAAAGAAAAACGTCACTTTTTAATTTGCCTGAAATTTTGAAGACGCAACTAACGACATGTCATTCTGAATAGCTTAGATTTAACGGCATCTGTTTTTCGATTAACAAGTGCTTCAAAAAAAAGAAAACACTAACAAAGCGGTTCTTCCCTTATAGCAGAACGACGTTGCCCTCCATATCTTTTGTTTCCCCCACTTCCACCCACACAGGGGCGGAGGGAAGGGGGGCAGTGGAGGCCGTGGTCCCTCCAAAAGTTTTGTAAAAAAGAAATTTTAGTATATAAATTCAAAGGTTACTGAAAAAATTACTGCAGGCCCCACCAAAATTTTAAACTTTCATTTAATCCCATTTAAAGTTTACAGCACTGCAGCAGTAAAAAAATTGCCTATAACCAAGTGCCAACATTACGTGATAGCCTGATAAGTGAGTTATGTGTAGCCTGATAAGTGAGTTACGTGATAGCTGTCAGAGTTTGAAGTGACAAAATTCGGCTGAACTGAGCGAAGTGACACAGTCACATAAAGTTAATTTTTTGTTTGTAACCTCACGCTAAGTTTCTTCTCTCACACGTGAAGCCATCCAATTTTCCGTTGAATTGCCTTACTATCTTCTGAGTTCTGCGTTGCCTTGGTCTTCTAACTCTCTTCCACTCAAAGTCTTCTCTTCCACTCAAAATCTTCTGCGTTGCCTTGGTCCAACTCTCTTCGGCTCTTCCACTCAAAGTCTTCTCTTCCACTCAAAATCTCTAAGCGAGCTGCTGCAATTGCAAAGGCTGAACTGCTGCAAAGTGCCGAATGGTGTAGAGCTGCAAAATTGGTATGTTTTCTAAATGTCCGAACAACTGCATCATATTGATATGGATATTTTTTTTAGCTGTTTGTAGACTGTAAGAACTAAGATATAGATTAGGTTGTAGAACTAATTTGTTATTAGTGGGTGTTAGTAAAACTCATTTCTCTTTTCTTTATATATGTTGTTATTTGTTAAGTTTTTAATCTTTTACTTTTTATTTTGGAATTTTAGATTACATCAAATTAAATAGTTGTGAGCCTGAAATTTTTTTTATTAGGTAATATTTGTGGAAAATTATTGATTTAAGAATTGTAAAATTAGGTTGTACTCATTTTGATTGTAATTTTTGTTATTGGATAAACACTTTGGTGGTTTAATTTAAAATGGTATCCATTTAGTCAAAGATAAGTGTAAGAGTCCATTTAGTTATAAATTGATCAAAATTTATTAATAATATAATAATCTCTTTACTCTTATATTGATAATTTGTTACAAAGGTAGGAATTTTTTTTGCCATGAGTTGTTTAATAGGAAAAATCTTAAAACTAATAAATAGATAAATTTCAGGAGTCTTAAATTGCATCAATGAGCAAGCCAAAAACGATTGATGCTTTTTTTAGGAAAAAAGGTGCTGACTCGAATTCAGAAGTATTTTCTTCAACGTCTAATCCTCACAATTCAATTCCTGAGCAAGGTCCTACTAAAGTTCAAAGAATTATTCCTCAAGAAATTGACATTTCTACTCTAGAACATCATCCAGGATTACGTCCTCAGATATGAGAATATCCAATTAATCAGCAAGATGAAATTAGGCGAGCTTATCTTAAGGATTACGTCCTCAGATATGGGATTACGTTTTTTTGATATTGTGCATGTCAAAGATACAAGTGCCTTAACTCTTAAGAATGAGATATCTGTTGTTCTTGTTCGTCACAATCTCAATATACAAAATATTCGCGGGCAAGGATATGATGGTGCTAGTAATATGCGTGGTGAATGGAATGGATTACAAGCCTTATTTCTTAATGATTGTCCTTATGCTTATTATGTGCATTGTATGGCTCATCGATTACAATTGACATTAGTTACGACCTCAAGAAAAGTATTTTCAGTTCATCAATTTTTTACAAAATTGAGTTCCATTGTTAACATTGTGGGTGCCTCTTGTAAACGCAATGATGAATTGCATGCCGCTCAAGCAGCTGAAATTGCAAAGTTGATAGTTGTTGATGAACTTGAAACTGGAAGAGGTATAAATCAAATTGGTACATTAAAATGAGCTGGTGATACAAGATGGAGCTCTCATTTTGATTCTATATGTAGTGTGATAAGTATGTTCAATGCAACTTTGAAAGTTCTTGACAATATCATCATTGATGGATCCACTTATTCTCAACGTGGTGATGCCGATGCAACATACAAGGTTATGATATCATTTGAGTTTGTATTGATTTTGCATTTGGTGAAAGAAATCATGAGATTTTCTTATTGTCTATGTCAAGCACTACAACAAGAAACTCAAGACATTCTGAATGCTATGCATTTGGTCAAAACTACAAAAGAGTTTATTCAAAACTTGAGAGAAAATGGTTGGGATGCCTTTCTTGAGAATGTGAAGTCATTTTGTGAAAAACATGATATTGAAGTTCTTGATATGAATGCTTTGCACAAGTCAGGTCGAGCTAGGTCTCAGAATCAACGAGATCATGTTACAATTGAGCACCATTATCGAATTGACATATTTGTGGCTGCAATTGACTCTCCAATTACAAGAACTAAACAACAGGTTTAGTGAAAAAGCAACAAAACTTCTTATTCTTAGCTCGACCTTGGATCCTAAGGCTAAGAATGCATCTAACTTCTTCAATATCGATGATATTTGTAGACTTGTTGACAAATTTTACCCTGAAGATTTTACAGAGCAAGAAAAGATTCAGTTGAGATATCAATTGCAAACCTTTAAGTGTGATGTGTCTCGTGATACGGATTTCAAAAGTTTGTCTACAATTTCAGAGTTATGCCGAAAATTGGTGGAAACAAGAAAGTCAAAGATTTTCTATTTGATTGATAGATTGATTCGTTTTGTGTTAACTCTTCCAGTTTCAACAGCTACTACAGAGCGAACTTTTTTCAGCCATGAAAATCATTAAAACAAGACTTCTCAATAAGATGAAAGATGAATTTTCTTGCAAATTCTTTGGTTATCTATATTGAGAAAGAAATTGCTGCAACTGTTAGCACAAAAATGTTAATAGATGATTTCGACTCTTTAAAGAGTCGTCGAGTTGCTCTGTAATAGGAAATTAGTATGCTTTTGTGTACCTATTTTAGTATATCTAGATAAGATATATTTTTGTGGATTGTAATAGGAAATCAATATGCTTTTGTGTACTTTTCTTGAGAATATATACAATCAAGTTGACATGATAATTTTTTCTGTACCTGTTTTTAGTTCTAAATCAAGGTTAACTTAGAACAAATTACTGTTGCAAATTTTTTTATGTCCTATAATATTTGAATTTTATTTTTAATAATATTATTTAATTAGTCTGGCCCCTCTAACAAGAAAATCCTGGCTCCGCCACTGCACCCACAAACCAAGATTTCTTCCAAGCAAGCCCAAGGTCCCTTGAATATTCTACCATTCGATGTCTTCAATTTCTGAGTATGGTTGTTTGTTGCTGACTCGGAGAAATAGATCACAAGCCAAACCACACATTTGTTGAAGAAAAAACTCGGCGGTGAAGAGGGTTTCAAATTTGTTCTTGGAGAGTGACAATGTCTGGAGGTATACAACCTATATTTCACTTCTTTTTAGTACTACTTTTATAAATGTCTCTGTGCCGAAATTTTTCTTAGTGCGTGGTGCCCCTAAAGTTAGTGCGTATTGTGTGGGTCTGTACCGATTTTGACTTTGTCTGTACTATGTGGCATAAAATAATGTTTTCCACTTTTTTTAAAGACCTTAGAGATTCTAACAATCCACTTGTTTCGTGTATTTGCAGGGAACACAAGAGTCAATTCCACTAGATACAGCAGAGATGGGTTATGGAGTGTCTCAACAATTTTGAATGTCATTTTGGTCTTTCTTGGAGGTTATGGATGTGTATGTAGTGAACTGCTATAATTTTGGAGGTTATGGATTCCTAGAACTGGAGGTCAAAGTTCTGTAATTTTGAAAGTCAAATTTCATTCAAGTGTATTGATGGTTAATGGCTTTTGAATCCTGTTCGGTTTGGATTGAATGTATAAGTTGACACTGAAACTGTGCAAAACAAGGTGCTGTAAAACAACAGGGGAGTTGGTGTTGTAAAACAACAACAGATTTTGGTGATGTTTTATAGCACCAGATTTACTATTTGTAAAACAACACCAGAACTTTGTGTTTTACAACACCTTATTTTGGTGCTATAAAACAACAGGTCATTTTGGTGCTGTAAAACAACACCAAATTTTGAAAAATCACTTGTTTTGGTGCTGTCAAAACAACACCTCACTTGGTGCTGTTAATTTGCACCAAGTTTTGGTGTTGTTAATTACACTTGTCATTTCAGATAATTTACAACTCAAACTCAATAATCAGCACCAGCATTTATACAAAGCGTTTAATATGCGAAATACAGAGTGTCTATGCTGGTAGTTACCAATTAAAATATCTTTCAGAAGAAAGTAAAGAAAAAACACCCATGTGGCAGATTACGAAAGATTACACAATAACAAGGATGTGAAAGTGATAAGGGAAGGATGTTAGAAGAAGGATTCAAAGGTTTTTCTTTATCACTCTTACCCTTAGTAAAATGATTTTGGTCATTCAACAACTTTTACATAGTGTTTGGTTATAAAATTTTAGTAACATTTCAGTAAAAGTTTGTTAAAATTTTATGTTGGTGTTAAAAAAAATGTGTATTGGTATTGGTGAATGTGATAAAAGTAAAGATAAAATTTTGAAGTGTGTTCGATAAAAGTAAATTTTTGTTTAATTTTTTTTAAACAAACGCTGTGTTTAAAGGATTAAAGATGGCTTTATATAGGCGTCCTATGAAAACTACCCGTTAATAGCCATTGGGTGTCGATCTGTCAAAACTTTACGACGAATCGGCCGACTGCTGCAGGTTACCGTTACCCCAAAGGTCATAATGTCAGAAATCAGAATGACTCTTTAAAAAAAAAAACTGGTCGACCTTTTCACCAGTAGGTCGACCTCTACAGGTTAAGCACATGATCCGGTTGATTTAAAAACTATTTTCTCAAAAGTATATAAAAGATTTGAGAGTTTAATTGGGGATAATTTGAAACTAATAAAACATTTTTATTCTTCAAAACAAGTGGTAAAACAGTTTATGCAAGTTTTGAAGAATTATGCATGTGTGTGGTTCAAATCCTCGTTAAAGATGAAGTCGAGAGTTACAAAAATTACCCTAGAAACTTGAGTCTTCACTTTAAGAGTCACTTCCATTGAAAGAGACGTTGCTTGATCGATTTGTGCTCATTTTGAATCTTCTTTGCTTCACATTCCAATTACTTCTATTGTTATCATCAAAACATTGATTGTGACTAAAAACCAACAATCTCCCCCTTTTTGATGATGACAATAATTAATTTATATTCCTTTTGTTGATCTTGTCTCCCCTAGCTTTTGTACTTTGATATGGGGTTTTGGATATTTTATACTTCAAGGATAAAATGTTAGCATAAGATATGAAATGATTGCATATGAATAATAAAGAGATTTCATATCACTGAAGCAGTACATCAAAGCTGAAAGGGGTGCAGAGATACAAAAAGATATCATTATCTCCTCCTTTGTCATCATAAAAAGGAAATACATAAACAACTGAAATAAAGCAAAAAGAATTGCATATGCTATGAAAATCATGAAGGTAGAGAAAAACGGGCAATAAAAATCCTCATCTCTTCAAAGAACTTCTGCTCCCCGTGCATAGTAGCAACCGTCTCCGTAGTGTACCGAGTGTCAAAGGAAGAGGTAGGGTCGAGAACTCTGGTAGGAGATGTAGTAACTAGAGGATCATCAACCATGTCAACATCTAAGTCAAACTCCATCGCCTCAACCTCCTCACCCTCGGGCTCATCCTCAGCCTTAGCCTCAGCCACATCCTCATCCTCATTATCATCCTCAACATCAACATCATCACCATCAGGCACCTCCTCATCCTCATCCTCATCCTCGAGTACATCCTCATCACTAGCATGTCGCTTAGGCACCCACTTATTTCTCGAATTCTTCCTATATCCCATCCGGGTTAAGACCGTAGTGTCAAACTATTCACACTTAGTCAATGTGTCATTCTCTCGAGAACTAAGTGCAACTCGAAAGTGTCTGAAGATCTTGGTAAACAACAAACCATAAGGTAGATTCTTTTTCTTCTCACAAGCTACTTCTATATGTTTGAGCATAATGAAGGGGAGGTTGAACTTTTTCTCTTTAGGAGACACTCAATCATGAAGACATATATAAAAGTTACCTCCTCTCGGTCTCTAGCTCGAGGAATCAGATTATGAGAGCAAATCAAATGAAGCAACCTCAAACAAATTTTCAATTGTTTGGCATGGATTTTTCTAGGTGCATCAGCCGCTATAATATTATCCCCTAGGAGGTAGACTAAGGCTTCTCGATAGTCAAAGCCTTTACACACAGGCCAAGTTTTAATCTCATAGGCCTTAGGTCCAACACGTGGAATGCCTAAAATATATCCAAGAATAATTTCATTAAAGATAATCTCTCATCCCCCAACCATACTTCTCACCGTGAATAAACCTCTATCTTCTCATCCAGCAGTCATATTACAAAAGAAAAACCTAATATACTTAGGAAATACTTCATTACCCATATCCAGCATATTCTCCCAACCTTCTTTCTAAAACAGATGCTCAATCACAAAGTCTGAAAGTGAAGATACATGCACTTTCCATCCCAACATGACTTTTCTCTATGAAAAGTCATTGTAAAACAACTTAGCACACTTAGAATTACAGAAAAAATAATCAGGTTCACCTAAATGATCCGCTGAAGAACGAGATGATCCTGCTCCCTCAGTACTACTTTTGGCAGCATGCTTCGTCCTTGGCATGATGATATGAGAGTGGAAAATTGGTGAAAAAGGGCTGAAATTTAGAAATTTGGGGCTAGGGTGTCAAAGGGGGCCGAAATCCCAAGAATCTATTTGCTAGATGGATTTTGATGTAAATCCACACAAAACGAGAGAGTTTAGGCCAAAATTGATCATCTGAAAGGATGAGGATGGATTTTAGGGTAAGGTATGGTGTTTTGGGAAGGATTTGAGAGTGTTTGGGTCGAGAAAGACGATACGGCTCACGAGAGGAGGGAGACTAGTTGACTAAATGTGGACTGCTGTATATATAGCCTCGACGAGGCGGTCGACCGCTCAATATAGCGGTTCATGACCATCAACCGCTTGGTTGAACATGTTCTACGAACCGGGCTACCGCTTAGTGTAGCGGTTCCACATGATCGACCGCTACAGAGAACAATGTTTACAGATGAGGTTTTAAGGGCAAAAAATGAAATGAGATGATGCATTTGATGAATGAAAAAAATGTAACATGACTTAAGGACATTATAAACATGTTCAAAACATCAAAACATTGTAAATCAATGGAAATAAATTGAAAGCATATCAAAGAGAATTTGCATCTAGAAGCCCAATATTTCTACTAAGATCATAAAATATGTTGCTACTCAAGGATTTTGTAAAAATATCAGCTAGTTGATGCTCAGTACTAATGAAATCAAGTGAGATGTCATCTTTTTGAATATGATCTCTTAGAAAATGAAGTCTCGCTTCAATGTGTTTAGTCCTTGAGTGTTGTATGAGGTTCTTGGACAAATTAATAGTACTAGTGTTATCACATTTAAAGGGTATACTATCAAACTCCAGTCCAAAATCTTTGAGAGTTTGTTTCACCCACAACAGATGATCACAACAACTATCGACCACTATGTATACCACTTCAGTTGTTGATGATGCAACCGAGTTTTGTTTCTTGCTACTCCAAGATACTAAAGATGAACTTTAGAAATGACAAGTAACACTAGTACCTTTCTATCGACTTTGCACCCGGCAAAGCCGGCATCAGAATAGCGTACTAGGTTCATGTGAGTGCCTCAAGGATACCAAAGCCGTAGGTTAATAGTACCAGATATATATAAAAAAATTCTTTTTATAGAACCAAGATGAGATTCTTTAGGACATGCTTGAAATCTTTCACATAAGCACACACTACTCATAATATCGGGTCTCCTAGTCGTCAAATATATGAGAGCTCCAATCATACCTCTATATTTGGTTATGTCCACCTTTTTAATTTTTTCATCCGCATCAAGCTTTAGCGACGTGTTCATTGGCGTTTCCGCCACTTTAAAGTTCTCCATTCCAAAGTTTTTGAGTAGATCCTTTGTATACTTGGCTTGGTTTATGAAGATTCATTCTTTGGATTGCTTGATTTGTAGTCAAGAAAGAAGTTGAGCTCGCCTATCATACTCAACTCAAACTCTTCATGCATAAATTTAGAAAATTCTTGACAAAAAGAGTCATTAGTAGCACCGAATATGATATCTTCCACATAAATTTGCACAATTATGATATCATTGTTTTTAGTCTTTGTGAAAAGTGTTGTGTCAACTTTACCCATGGAAAAACTATTTTCATTTAGGAAAGTTTTAAGTCTATCATACCATGCTTTAAGAGCTTGTTTTAGTCCATACAAAGCCTTTTTCAATTTGAATATAAAATTTAGATAAGTTTCATTTTGAAAACCTTGTGCTTGTTCTACATAGACTTCTTCCATGATAAATCCATTCAAAGAAGCACTTTTCACATCCATTTGGTTAAGCATAAATTTTTTATAGCAAGCAAAACCCAAAAGCATTATAATGGATTCCAAACATGCTATGGGTGCATAAGTTTCATCATAATCAATTCCATATTCTTGATTATAGCCTTTAGCAACCAATCTCGCTTTGTTTATAACAATGGTACCGTGTTTATTAACCTTGTTCCTAAATACCTATTTTGTGCCAATAATGGTTTGATCCTTGGGTCTAGGGACAAGTTCCCGAACTTGATTTCTCTCAAATTGGTTTAACTCTACCTCCATTTCTGAAACCCAACTTTCATCATTTTCGGCTTCAAGAAAAATCATAGGTTCAATTTGACACGCAAATGCAAGATGATTACAAATATTTCTAAGTGAAGCTGTAGTTCTAGTTCCATGAGAGAGATCACCAATAATTAACTTTTGAGAGTGACTAGTAGCATACCTCCACTCTTTAGGGAGTTCTTGTGAAGTACCTTATCCTTGCAACGGTTGAATATATTCTTCACTTGAAGGTTGACCTTCCTCGTTTTGAAAGGGGTTAACCTTGATTTCAAGTCCTTCCATCTCCCTATCAATATCTTCAAATTCTACACTTGCATTTTTCTCAAATGGACCATTAGATTCATCAAAAGTAATTCATTGATTCTTCAACACTAAGAGTCATTTTGTTATAAACTTTATAAGCTTTGCTCGAATTAGAGTATTCAAGAAAAATTCCAAAATCGGTTTTAGAATCAAATTTTCCAAAGTTGTCGTTGGTATTTAAAATAAAGCATTTGCAACCAAAAAATTTGAAGTAATTGATGTTGGATTTTCTATCTTTCCAAATCTCATAAGGAGTTTTCTTCAAAATGTGTCTCATAGATACTCTATTCAAAACATAGCAAGATGTGTTGATGGTCTCGGCCCAAAAATATTTTGGTAACTTATTTTCATTCAAAATAGTTATTGCCATATCTTGAATAGTTCTATTCTTCCTCTCAACTGTCCAATTTTGTTGAGGAGTTCTAGGTGTTGAAAAATTATGCTCATAACCATTCATGCAACAAAAAGATTCAAACTTCTCATTTATCTCTTGAATAGTTCTATTCTTTCTCTCACTGCCCCATTTTGTTGAGAAGTTCTAGGTGTTAAAAAATTATGTTGATAACCATTCATGCTACAAAAAGATTCAAACTTCTCATTTACGAATTCACCATCATGATCACTTCTAATAGCTACAGTGGTGTATCATTTTGTATTTTACACCCTTTTTGAAAATTTAATGAATGATCTCATCTTTTTAAGCTAAAAACAAAATTCAAGTGAACCTAAAATAGTCATCCATAATTACAAATGCATAGGATTTTGCACCAAGACTTTGAGTTCTTGATGGACCAAATAAATATAAATGAAGTAATTGTAGAGATCTACTAGTTGAAATGAAGTTTTTTTTTATTTAAAAGAGGTTTTCACTTGTTTTCCCATTTGACAAGCTTCACAAACTTTGTCTTTTTCAAAATTCAACTTAGGTAGCTCATTCACAAGATCATGCTTATAGGTTTTTAAAATTTGGTTCATGCTATCATGACCTAATCTTCTATGTCATAGACAACTATCATTTACATTGACGACAAGACAATTATGCACAAAAGCATTTTGATCAATATTAATTTTATACACATTTGAATTCCAATGGCCAATAAACAATAATTGACCATCTATGACATTTTCAATAAGGCATCGAGAATATTCAAAGATAACTCTATAACCTTTGTCACAAAGTTGACTAATACTAAGCAAGTTATGCTTCAATTTATCAACTAATAGGACATTTTCAATAATAGGAAGGGTGTTACCACCAATATTGCATATACCAATGATTTTCCCTTTAGAGTTGTCGCCAAAAGTTACATTTCCACCTTGATGGTTGATAGGCTTGATAATCTTGATGGGTCACCGGTCATGTGTCTTGAGCAACCACTATCCAAGAACCAAATATTGCATTTCTTTCTTCTTGAATCCTACAAAACAGATTCAAGATGAAGCTTTTGGTACCCAAACCTTTTTGGGTCCATTTGAGTTAGTCCCTTTGGAACCCATACCTTTCTAAGAGCTTTGCATCCAAGTTTCTCAAGAGAACAATAAAAAAATTAGATGTCCATTCTTGTTGTAAAAGTTGCAAGTATGAAAAGATTCATTTGAGGATTTAGCTTTGACAAAGAAGTTTTTGAAATACTTTTCATTTTGATAAGGCTTGTAGCCTAAATCACTTTTGTCAAAAACACATTTTTGACTATTTTGAATGTTCTTCAAAGATTTGCTTCCATGAGTGAATTTTTCAAGAGTGGTATTTTGACGAGTAACCTTATCTTTGAAAGTTTTGTTCTCAATTTCTAAGGTTGAAAATTTTAGTTTCAATTCCTCATCTATAGCTTCAAATTTCCTTGTTCAGCATTTAAGAATCAAGGTTATTTGTAGCTAGTGAATGCTTCTTTTTCAAAACATTGTATTTGAGTTTAAGCTTTTCAAACGTAATGTATAACTCATCAAAAACATTTTCTAATTCAACATATAAAGGTTTTGAATCTTCGAGATCCGAGAGATATAAATCATTATCTTCTAGAGCCATGAAACACATGTTTGGAATTTCTCCCCCATCTTCTTCTTTGAAGGAGCTTGAATCGTTATCTTTTCAAGTTGCTTTCATAGCTTTCTTTTTATATTTGACAAGTGGACAATCCTCCTTTATGTGATCGGGTTTCTTGCACTTGTAGCAAGTGATGTGGTCCTTTTTGTTGTTCATCTTTGAGTATTCCTTCCTTGGCTCTTCTCTCTTGAAATCTTTGAAGTTCTTCCTTCCTTACTTTCTCTTGAGGAAGTTTATGAAATTCCTTGTCATGAGTGTTATATCTTCATCTCCACTTTCACCATCATCTTCTTCATTCTCAACTACAGAGGATTTCATAGCTATGCTTCTCATTTTTGAACTTTCCTCCTCATGTCCCTTCGTGGTGATTTCATGAGTCTTGAGAGATCCAACAAGCTCTTCCAAAGGCAATTTGGTGAGGTCCTTTGCTTCTTGAATAGCGGTGACTTTGACTTCCCATGTCTTTGGTTGTGACCTGAGAACTTTTCTCACCAAGTCGGAGTTAGTGTACACTTTTCCAAGAGCATTTAAACCATTTACAATATTACTAAATCTAGTAAGCATGTCACCAATGTTTTCTTTCGGTTTCATTTTAAACAATTCATAGCTATGAACTAGTACGCTTATCTTAGATTCTTTCACTTGGTTTGCACCTCCATGAGTAATTTCTAAAGTATTCCATATTTCTTTTGCACTATCACAATTTCTATTGAATTTATTTCTCTCTAAAGTACAATAAAGAATGTTCATTGCTCTAGCGTTTATAAAAATTTTCTTCTTGTCCTCATCGGTCCATTCAAAACACAAAGCCATAAATCATAGTCAATTGATTGAAAATAATTTTCCATCCTTGCTTTTCAATAGGTGTAATCACTTCTATTGAAGGAAGGAGGTCTAGATGTTGACAGTCCCTCAACATGAGAGTTGTTGTTTGAAATTGTCATTCTAACTCAAGATTGTTAAATCTTGAGTTAGAATGACAATCAAGCTCTGATACTAATTGTAAATCCTAGGATTAAGGCAATCCAAGAGGGGTGAATTGAGTTTCAAAACTTTTTCAAAACACACCCTTAAAAAAGTGTTTGCTAGCTACAAGTCACACAAAGAGAATCGATTGCAATAAAGAATTAAACACAAAAATATATATTGCAACTCAAATATGCAACTAAAACTTAGAACAATAAACTAGTAGCACAAAGTACGGAGATTAGGAAAAAGAGTAAACAAAGATTTTTAGGTGGTTCGGCAAACTTGTTTACATCCACCCCTCAAGCTCCGTTACCGAGCCTTGAGATTTCTCCACTATGCTCCCTTCAACCAAGGCAAATGTTTATTTACACTCGAGTTTGAGAAACACCCATTCAAGCCTCAAGAACGAGTTTGAGAACAAACCTCTCCAAACTCTCACCGAAAGAAAACAAGAGAATCACTCTCTTAGAAGTGTATAAGGATGTACAAAAATGCCCACTAAAACTTCCTTGATGAAGTAGATGTTACAATGAAAGATTTCTATCTCGTAGGCTTCACACAATAATAAGGATGTGAAAGTGATGATTATGTGTGAATGATGTTAGAAGAAGGATTCAAAAGTTTTTGATCACTTTTAGCCTTAGTAAAATGATTTTTGTCATTCAACAACTTTTAAAAGGCTTAAAGATGGCTTTATATAGGCCTTATAAGAAAACTAGTCGTTAGGAGTCAATCTGTCAAAAATTCACAACGAGTCGGTCGACAGCTGCAGGTTACCGTTACACCAATGGTTATAATGCCAAAAATCGGAACAACTCTTTAAAAAAAAACAAATCGGTCGACCGCTATACCCAGCGGTCATAGAACGGTCGACCTCTACAGCTTAAGCACATGATCCTGTTGATTTAAAACCACAATTTTGACAAACTAAAAACACCCAATTTTAAATACTTACTTTTCATAAGTATATAAATGTTTGAGAGTTTAATTGGGGATAATTTGAAATCAATAAAAAATTTTTAATTTTCAAAACAAGTTGTTAAAAAGTTTATGCAAGTTTTGAAGAATTATGCAAGTGTGTTGTTCAAATCCGTGTTAAAGATGACGTCTAGAGTTACAAAAATTAACCTAGAAACTTGAGTCTTCACTTTAAGAGTTATTTCCATTGGAAGGGATGTTACTTGATCGCTCCATGTTCATTTTAAATCTTATTTATTTCACATTTCAATTACTTCTATTATTATCATCAAAACATTAATTGTGACTAAAAGCCAACAATCCTCGCTATATTTAGCACAAGAATGAAACTTTATAGAAGATTGGTTTAAAGAAAAAAAAACAAATTGTAAGTCAAGTTTATCCTCTCTCTTTGGCCAACTATAATCAACTGGGCATCTCTCAGAAATTATCTCCATGATAAGTATCCCAAAACTGTAAATACCACTCTTCTCTTTCAGCATTCCAGTGTAAGCATACTCAGGCGCAACATAACTAGAGAAACAGAGAAGATGACGTCGACTATGAATTGTAGACAAATTAGAAATTTACCTACTCTCATTTCTATTTATGGGTTGCGTGATATTGAGAGCATCGAAGTTTCAGACGGCAACAGACGAAAAGGGACGTCGAGATCTGCAGCCAAGCTGTCAGTAAACCTTTGCTCAGCGACGATGGAACCAGAGAAGGCAACGTTGAGATATGCAACAATATATGGGTTCTATCGGGGACTTAGGGTTCTAAACGAAATGGGGAATACAACATAGCAAACAACAGTGGGTAAAATCAAATGTTGTTACTCTGTATTTCAAAACTGCATGTCATTTCGAAATTTCAGGCAAATTAAACAGGTGTGAGGATTTGTTCTAAACGACGACGTTTTTCTTTGTGAACTTTTTTTATAGAACGATGTGTTTTGAAATCCCTCCAAATCAACTACTGGGATGTAAGCTGATGTGGCCCTTCCGTTAGGGAAACTGACGAATCCCTAACAGAAGGACCATTTCGTCAAAAAATATAAACTCAATTACTAAAACTTGAAAAAATTAAACCCAAGAACTACAAAGCAATATAGGGTAAAACTCAAGGACTAAACTGCTAAATTCCCTAAATTTTTTATCAAATGAAATAATTGCAAAATAATATCTCTCTCCCATCAAATCATCTTGTTTTCATTACAATAAATATATAAAATTCACTCAAATTATCTTTGTCTTCACCTTTCACAAACTCCCATAAAAATATCCTTATTTCTCCTCATTTTTTCACTAACTCTTATAAAATTATAATTTATTCACTACTTTCTCACAAAACCCAATAAAACTTCAATTTTCTTAATTTTCACAACATTCCTTAAATATTTTACTTAGTTAGAGTTTGCAAAGGCACTCTTAGAATAGCTCTAATTGCTACATTTAAGTCCGGCAGATCGAGCTGTACCTTTTGATTATGGTGTGGTATTGTCAAATTTGAACATAGAGCTAGTTTATTTATTTGCCATGTCTTCGCTAGGTGTTTATGAAATTATTATAGTAGGTTAGTCTAGTAATTTAGAGGCAGTTGTTTGGTTATGGTGTGGTATTGTCAAATTTGAAGATAGAGCTACTTTATTTATTTGCAATGTCTTCGCTGGGTGTTTATGAAATTATTATAATAGGTTGGTCTATTAAGAGACAGTTGCTGGCCGCCTATGATACTAGAATGGTAGAACCCATAGGTCAAAAATGGCTTTGTGCTGCACGCGGGAGCAGGCAAGTCTTACAATTGGAATGCTTGGCTTTGCTTACCTTTTTTTTTTTGTAAGGAGTGTACAACCTTGTCAAGGAGGCTTGGGTTTACGTTGGATGAGTGAGATTAACCAAGCTTTCTTGATTAAGCTTGGCTGGCGTATTTTGAATAATCCTGATATTGGATGGGTCAAGCTACTTCGCTCCAAGTATTTTCCTCGATCCTCATTTCTTACAGCTCATTCGTGTTGGCTTTTGTGTACAATCGAGATTTTGATGATTTCAATAAATAGATCAAGTTTATAAAAAGGACATATTCAAAGACAAAGACGACTTGATTAAAGAGACAAAGACTTGAAGAAAGAAGAACAAGAAGATGCAAGGAGCTCAAAGTGAAGATTCAAGACCTTAGGGTATAATCCTTGTAACTCGTTATTTAACTCTTGACAAGGATTATGAATCACACTTGCATATCTTTCAAAACGTGCATAAACAGTTTTAAGTTTTGTTTGAAAGATTAAAATTTTTTTAAAGGTTTCAAAACACCCCAAACAAACTCTCAAATATTTCATATACTTATTAGAAGTAAGCCTTTAAAATTAAGTGTTTAAAAGTTGTAAAAAACATGATTTTAAATGAACCGGTCTATGAAAATGAATTGTAGCGGTCGACCCCTACATGAAGCTGTCGACCGGCTGTAGCGGATGATGAAAATGATTTATAGCGGTCAACCGGGCGAGTAGGACAAAAATTTGACAGCATTCAAAATTTATGACTATTGGGCAACGACTAGTTGAAGCGGTCGACCGGTACAGAAAGCGACTTTCTAGCACCCGGAAGCTAGTGTGTAAAGCTATTGGAAGATAGTGGAAAACCTCAAGGCTCGGTGAAAGAGCTTGAGGGGTGGATGTAGGCGGGTTTGCCAAACCACCTAAAAATCGAGTGTTTGCTTCTCTTGTCCCTACTCTTTACTTTCAACACATACTTACTCTTATTGCATATTATACTTGTGCTAAAGTAGTATCAACTAGCAAACACGTCTTTGGGGTCAATACCGAAAAATTTTAGAAAGCCAATTCACCCCCCTCTTGAGTTGCCTTAATCCTGAAATCTAGGACTCACAGTTCGAAACAAGGTGTCTCTCTAGTTTGGCAAGGTTTATGCAAGATCATTGAGTTGTTGCGTGCAAATGTGTGTTTTATCCCCTGGAATGATGCAGCTCTTTGCATTGCTATGGACCCTTGGATCCCTCAACAGGCGTCGTTCCAGCCGATCTGGCTTCCAAATGCTACTGATTCCTGTTCTTTGCACTGGGGTTAACGAGTTGGTTGATGTCACTTTAGGCGACTGGAATTTGGCCCTCCTAAATTCCCTTTTCACTTCGGGTACTATCGCTAACATTCTGATCTTACAGCCTCCTTGCCAGCAGGGGCAAGATACTATTATCTGGATCACGGATCCGCATGGGGTCTTCTCGGTTCATGGTGCTATGCATCTGGCACAAAAAAGACCATATCCCTCATCCAGTCTTTGTGGAGCAAGATTGGACTGCTTTGTGGCATCTTCAGATTCAGAATAGTTTTAAAAAAATTTTGGAAGATAGCAGCCGAGGCATTTCCGGTCAGGGCTCCTCGCTATCGTTCGGTTGGTATAGATTTTTATCCGGAGTCTCCCTGTATCTCGTGCGGTCAACATGCTGAAATCATCCTCCATATTTTCATAGTTGTTCTGTGGCTCGCCAACTTTGGCGTCTTTCGGCATGGCCTTTTGACCCATTGTGCTTTTAAGTTAATAGCCCAGCATTGTGGATTCGTTTGCTTCTGCATGCGGTGGAGGAGCTGGGTATTCGTCAGAGCTTCTTCCCCCACTTTATTCTGCATGCAGCTTTGGTATTGGATGTTCTGTGGATGAATCGTAATGAGGCTGTTCATAATGAAATATGTTTGTGTTTCTAATTTGCAATGTACTCTGTCTCGTGGCTATGCAGAACACTCGCCTGCTTTGATTTCTCGGTTTCCTTCTTTTGTTGCTACCTGGACCCCTCCTTCAGGTTGGATGAAGATTAATTTTGGCGATCGTTGTACGTCAATCTGGATCGTACATAGTCGTCTCTTGTAGAGACTCTCTAGCTCCCATGTACTGTGTACATGGAGTGTATTAGGGTTGTGGACCCTTTGTTGAGTGAAGCTATGATTGTTGTCCGTGCTGTTGAAATTGATATGTCCAAAGGCTAGCTTTTGGTGGCCTTTGAATCTGACTCCTAGCTCCTTTGTCAAGATATTGCTCAACTTGTTAAGGTGCCTTGCTGGAAGATTGAGGAACTTGTTTGCTCTCTCCGTGCTGCTTTTAAAGGTCAATCCGCTTGGGCGATACATTGTGTTCCTAGTAGGCTCAACCAGCAGGCTCACTTATTGGCAAAGTGGGCGACTAGTTCTCAATTTTCTGGTTTATTAGATCCTTATGTTGTTCCTATTTTCATTCGGCTTTGTGATTCTGTTATGCTAGACTCTGTTTTTAATGAGATTGGTTGTTTTTGAGAAAAAACAAAAAGAAACTAGCTGCAACGTGAAGCTGGGAAAAGAAAAGAATAAAGTTGAATGTGTGAAGAAAAGTTTTTGGTGGTAGTAAAAAGTCTTTAAGTTTAAATTTTTGTTTTTTTAATTAGAGTTAGTATAGATTGTATTGAGATTTATGCAGTGGCGGATGCAGGGGATATCGAACCCGTGCGTCCGCTACCCATGGCTTGGCCAAAATTTTTTTTACACTTGTTTTTTTTTCTTCATAAATTAGTTAGGTTCGATACCCATTAAATCCAGGTCCGATACCCATTAAGTCCAGGCCGACTAGACTTAATGGGTATCGAATCTAAAATAATTTTTTTTTTTCTACACATTGATTTTGCTCCTATTGCTACATAATAAATGAGGCAAATATACAATTATTACGATTTTTTGTTTTGCATCAATTACAAGTTCTTCAACTGAGGGGTAACTTCTTGTCATCTTGCTAAATTTATGTTAGTAAAAAATTATTTACTTTTTGCTCCTAATTTTTCACAATCAAGATCACTTCATTTCTTTTTCCCTAAGTTGATTTGTTTCTTCATTTTTATTAGAGACCTCGAAAAATGCTGTGTTTGTTTAGGATCCTTGTGTAGGCCAAACCAAAGTTCTGACCACTTTTGAATATGTTTATCTAAGGAACTCTTTTACTAAATCTTGTTTATCCTGAAAATTTTATTTTTATTATTCAGAGTCTGGTTTGCCATTAATTGTTGCTTTTTGTGTGGAGGTTGTTTTGAAGAATATGAATATCTGTCAATTTCAAATCCATAGAACCTAGAGAGTAAATTACAAATGCATCCCCAGTAACTTTTTGTCAAAAGAAAAAATGGGAAAAAAATAGACCCCAGTTGTGGTAGTAACAAAAAAATGTAAGAACGACAACCCTAGTGGCATCAAGTCTTCAACCATAAGAATCATCTGTAATTTGTTCTAAAGTTTTATAATTAAGTAGGATATTAACTTAAATTAGATCATCAAAAGTAAGTTGCGTAATAGGATGAGAGATAACTGGATGAATGCTGACATGATAGTGTACATCGAGCAAGAAGTTTTTAAAACTATTGAGAACGAAGCTATTTTGCAACATTTTCAGAAGATGCAAACTCGTAGCATCCAATTGTCACCTCTCAGTCGCAATATATATTACGGTACATGTGTTCTAATATTTTAATGCTTTTAGTCCTTAATTTTCGACATTATAACTCTAAGATAATGTTTTGCATTACGAAGAAATTTTTTTTTGTCATTTCGCCTTTAAAGTTCGACACCCATAGATTTTAATCCTGATTCTGCCACTGGATTTATGAATATGAAGCTATCACTTACCCAAGACTTGAAGTTGATATAAAGGGATAAATTTTATTATTTAATATTTTTTTCACGACTTCCTCTCAATTAATAAACCCAATAAATATAATATTTTAATTAATTAGAGTTAAAGCGTGACGTGCAGTCCGAACTCAAGACTTGAGATGTTAAGGCTGAAAGAAATCGTGCCTTAAACACATGGTTCGGCTGTGTTTTGTTTTTTTTTAAAAAAACTGTAGGACAATATAATAAGAACGCCTCAAAACGTTTTCAAAAACTTTTTACTCATTTTTTCATTAATTTCAATACTTTTTCACTAATTTCAATAATTTTTTACAAATTTCAACTTTTAACACACTTTTCACCAATCCCAAAAAAATCTACACTACTTCCAAAAAAAACACAAATACAAAAACTATTTAGAGATATGAACCAAAATGTCTTTTACTTGTCAATTTTTCTCGAGGCATTGTTTTTTATATAAATTTTTAAGGGTGAGTTTGTTTCTTAAAATTTCACACTTTTCAAAATTTTAACGTAATAAAATTATTATAATAATTTTTTTTAATAAATAAATTATTATTTTTTAAAAGTTGTTGAAATTTGTAAAAAATTATTGGTATTGGTGAAAAGGTATTGAAATTGATGAAAAAATTATTGTGATTGGTGAAAATGTATTGAAATTGATGAAAAAGTGAGTGAGGAATTTTTGAAAACTTTGTTAAACAAGATAGCCTTAAACTCTCGACATTTTAATTCTCAACATTTTTACATTAAAACATACGTAAATGCATATTAATGCAGTTGCTGAATTCGAACTCTCCTAAAGAGTTCTTCTAATTTTTTGTGCAGAATAAGTTGTCATTTTTCTTTTTTCAAAATACGAGATTTGTCGGATTCCTTAGAACAAGTGGGAATCCCATACAGAGCGAAATGGAAAAGTAAGGCCTTCTTGCCCCGTCAGAATCATTTTACGGAGTGTAATCTTCGAAGCAATGGATGATCAGGAGGGACTTCTCAAAGAAGTTTTCGGCGAATCATCGGACAGCGAAGACTACGAACAACCAAACGCATCTCAATTGGAAGGAGATGCGCTGCACCCCGATCGAACTCAACCATCAGCGGTACGTCAAAATCTCATCTGGGAACAAATTTCTGATATCAGGGGGCTATGGGTGTGCAGGGACTTCCTCTCAGCTCAACTACAATCCTCCCTGCTCTCCGCCATTGAAAACGGTGCCCAACCTCTGTGCTTTTATTTATTTAGTTATTTTCTTCCTTTTTTTCCCTTTGATTATCCCTAAATAATACCTGGTTCACGAGGAAATCTTTGAACAAACGAGTCGAATGCTGCAGACAAGGAAAACAATTATCTTCAATGGATAAGTTTGAAGTTGAGATGGAGCTATATTTTTTTGCGCCATGTAGAAAATTTAGATGCATTTTTAGGTCCAAAATCATTGCAAAATTGCTCACGTGATACGTTTTATATGAACATGTGATTGCAGAAGGATGGTTCACTGAGGCCTCTCACAACCAGGTCCGTACCAGCCTAATCCTAGCATGTAACATCATTAGCTTAGTGGTCGTAGTCTTGAATACTTTTTCTAGAACTTATTATGGCTATGTTAGTGTCAAGGTAAGATCTAATTTCGTTTTCATGTATTTGAAGCAGTTTAGCATTAGTTATCAGTTTATACGGGAGTTGAGAGCAGCTGAAGGTAGTAGGGGATTGACAGTAGTCTGTTTGGTTACCTGCTCTAGTTTGGCTAGTTTGGCTTGTACAAGTATCAGAGACATGCTGGTTAAGTTTCCTAGCAAGGCTACACATTTTACGAAATTCTGTTGTAGTATAAAAGGGGGTACCAATGTTGAGTCTGCATTTCTTGTACCCATCCTTGAATATCTATCCCATATCCTTAGTCCTGTTCAGAAAATCTAACTCTGTATTAAGGCAATGGTGTTAAATGCATTATCTCCCATATAAAGAAGTTTAGTCTCCACAACGAGTCTTATGAATTTTGAGTTGATTAAAGCAAACCTAAATGGGTATTGACTTCTCAATCAAATAAATGAAGTAGAAAACCATTAGGATTGTATCTATTTTTTGTTGAAGTGCATACCGTTTTGATCCATTGTAAAAGGAAATAGAGGATCAAAAGATAAGGATGGAGGGGGTGAAAATGAAGCATGGGAAGAATGAGATCATCTAGCATATCTGATGATACTTTTCACCATCTATATTGTATGAGTCCTTTCTGGACTAGGGAATGATAATCAAGGTCATGAAGGCAATTGCATGTGAAACTTACTTGTACTACTATGTTGTTGCAGGTAAGCTTATTCCCTTTTTCTCTCTCCAGGCTATGAGGTTTGGAAATCTTCCGATATGGGCGAGTGAAATTGCAGATTCTATCCGTGAGCTGGTGCTTTCTAGTGATCATGCTTTTGATCCTCCATTTCAACGAATCTAAATTATATTGCAATAAACATACCGTTTTGTCGTGTGAAATGGAGGATTTAAAACTCAGATCCATGGCAGGGGTAAATGTTCTGGACATTCAAAACAAACTGCGTGTTGTTAATTATTAGTTTAAAATCTCAGACAAATTAAACGATGACGTTTTTTCTTTGTCACATTTTCTTTTTTAAAATGGTGAGTTTTGAAGTCCAGCCACATCAGCAGCTGGAGTGGCTTTCCGTTAGGGAAACTGGCGGATTTTTGACGGAATGACCATTTTATCAAACATTCAAAACAAACGGCGTGTCGTTAGTTATTAGTTTAAAATTTTAGGCAAATTATACTGTGACGTTTTTTCTTGTCACCTTTTCTTTTTAAAACGATGAGTTTTGAAGTCCAGTCACATCAGCAGCTGGAGTGGCCTTCCGTTAGGGAAACTGACGAATTCCTGACGGAAGGACCATTTTGTCAAAAAATGCAAACTCAATGACTAAATTTGAAAAAATAAAATTTAAGGACTAAAAAGTAAAAGTGTGTAAAACCCAGAGATCAAACTGCTAAATTCCCTAAAAAAAATCATACTATTCAGGGATTTAAAAAAAAAAAGGGAAAAGCTAAAGCTCCTGAACTTCAAAGAAACACAAGCTTAAGATTTACGGTAGCCAAAAACAAGGTCCACGCCAAACAGGGTTTTGCCAGAACACCAGCGATCGGATTTATCTGCTTAAAGATCCGATAACAAGCCACCAAAACACCAAACACGGCCAAACACACCACTAGCCCAACCCGGCTCGCTCCCGTCCCAAGAACAATCAGATTCCAAACCAAGCTCAAGCCGAGCTGAGCAAAATAAAGATACAGCGCCGTGGGTTCCCTATGGAACCCAACAACAGCCCAGACGAGCCAAGCCGATAGTCCCATCATGAAGCTCGAAGCCAGGCATGTCATATGTAGGGCCCAAAGGGGCGGTAACCATAAGTCCTTTGACGGAGCGCGGTAGCTGTGATCTGAGCCAAGGTAAATGCTTAGGAGGGTAAGAGAGAGCGGTAACGAAACCCCTACGGCCAGTGACCTGAGGCCCCCTTTGGCCATGGCCATGTTTCTTTCGCGTTTGCTTTTGTTGTTCCTCTTGTTGTACATGCGGGTGGTGATGTTGGGGTCCTCCCTGATAGTTGTCGCACGATGTTTGAGGTTCTCGTAAGCCATGAATGTGTGTGCGTCTATGAGACTTGCTTGTGTCTTCGAGGAATTTTAGGTTGGTAATATATAGACGGGGACTTTTGGCTGGTTTTTCTCGGTCGCTTTTTGGGAGGGGGAAAGGAGTGACACGTGGAGTAGGAGGTGGGAAGAAGAGGACAGAAATGTTCCACGTGGGTGCGCCCGAGCGCCAGCAAAGCAGAAGGATTTGGTCTTCGCCTTTGGCATTTTTCTCATTTCGTAGCATTCTCGCTTACGTAGTTTGTAGATGGATGTCGGATCAAGGTACGACGGGGAATGTGTTAAAAAAGTGCCGCACTCGGAGCGAATCTAATCGACTATACAAATTAGGAGAAGTACAATTTGCACTCGAAATTATTTATTCTGCGACATTGAGCTTATCCCCTTTGAAAATTGTCCATTTGCACCTCCTAACCGAATTAGTAGTTAAAAGAGACAAAAAAAATACTTACTTATCGTTCACATGATTCATTCCAGTTTGTAATGTTTATTTTGTCGTTTGAAAAAAAAAATACTTTGTAACCCCAACTATGAGAGTACTAATGCTTTGCACCACCATTTTTTAAGTTTTTGTCATTTTCGTTGATTTGCACCTTACAATTGACCATTAAATGCGACGATAAACCTTTTCACGTGCAAAGTCTCCTGGTTCAACGTTACATTGACAACTGAGATGAGAAAACAAAACATAGAATTTCTCTACAATTGGAATTGCCTAAAAGTTTTAAAAAAACTGTCAAAGATAGAATCGCTATAAATTCTAAATATCCAATTGATAAATTACAATCTAAGAAAAAAATAATAAACAAATAATCAT
Organism: Myrica gale; assembly: GCA_963930655.1. Taxonomy (NCBI): domain Eukaryota; kingdom Viridiplantae; phylum Streptophyta; class Magnoliopsida; order Fagales; family Myricaceae; genus Myrica; species Myrica gale. The sequence goes on along the minus strand of OZ005610.1, from coordinate 12,995,823 downwards.
ATTTGAATTTTTTTTAAAAAATATGTTTTTAGAGTATTCTGCCTATTATATGATTTAAAGAACTTCATAATTTGTCATGAATTATGTGGGCAACACGTGACAAATTTAACGATCAATTGACATGTGCGGTGCAAATCAACGAAAAATGTCACAAAATTAGAAGACGAAGGTGCAAATTGTCAGTATTCGCATAATTGGGGTTGCAAAGTGTCAGTACCCTTATAATTGAGGGTGTAAAGTATATTTTTTTTCAAATGGTAAAATGAGCATAACAAGCGGAAGTAAATCACTTGGATGACACGTGAGTATTTACTCTGAGACTTAACGACTAATTTCGCTATGAAGTGTAAAACAACGAATTTTAAAAGTTTATGGGCTCAATATCATTAAATTGAAAGATATGAGTGCAAAGTGATAGTACCCCATACTTAAGGGGAGCAAAATGTACTTTCCCTATAAAATATTTATTTTCAGTGAATTTGTTAAAATCGGCCAAAAACATAAAAATATATTTTTTCCAAAAAAAAAGTAGTGACCTGACCAAACTTGACCTTGGGCCGGACGTCCTAAAGCCTGAGCCGAAATCTAACTCAGAGGGAAAACGACCCGTTTTACGCTGTTTAGCCTCCGGGACGAAGCAGTAAACGACCAAAAATACCAACCATGGCGGTCCGATCGGCGCCGCGTGAAAAACCCTTGCGGAGGTCGACGGCCCCGGCATCTAAGTTTTCTAGAAACCCCAATGTACCCTTTGCTCTCGCTTTGATTTTCGCCGATGCCATCTTCGTCGCTCTCATCATCGCCTACATTTCTTGTAGAAGATCCATCTCGTTTATCTATTTCTTGCTTTTGGCTCTCTTTTGAAATGACCGTGTTTTAGTGACACTGATTATTTGGTTTCAGATACGAAGATCGACTGGGACGCATGTAGTTACATGTCACAGGTTCGCGAACTCATGAAGACATCTCATTTGGTTCCTCAGAAAACGAATAAAAGAGAATGACATTAAGACATTGAGTTTTTATTCCTTAAATAATAGCAAATGAAATTCTTTGTAAATTTTATGTCTTTTGTTTCTTAGCTAACCGATGCGCTATTCGGTAACGTTGCCTTTTACGTTGGCCAATTAGTTTGGATTGAATCGTTGGTATTATTTTGTTTAGCTAGGCTAAATTTTCGGTTCAAGAAACAAAGGAAACTATTGGATTAAATTTCAGGATTGTCTTTGGATTCTGAGCTACCAAATGAGTTGTTGGGTAGTTTTGCTTTATGTGTACGGAAGGATTTTGGTTCCTATAAATGGGTCAGTACAATTTGGTCTCTTTATGAAACGGGTAAGTGGATTTCTGGGAGGAGAAAGGGATTACAGCAAACTGGAAGGGGACACAGGGCCTCTAGTCTATCCAGCTGGGTTTCTTTATATTTATTCCGCAATTCAGTATGTTATAGGAGGGGAGATCTATCCAGCTCAGGTTACTTAATTCACTCAAGCTTCTATTGTTCATTTTTTTACTATTTTGAAAATTTCCGATAAGTAACTATGTTTACTGATGGGTGGTTATAAGATAATTTTGATTTAATATGGTTGGAGTGAAGTGATCTGGAATTGAAGTGTGAAAACTATACTTGTCACATTGGTTGTTGTAGTGCGAAAATGAATTCCACGATTTGTGATACTGAATCTGGGAGCAAACTTTTAGTTTTGGCTCCATTCAATGAAATTAACTGCCGAGTTGGTTCACTTGGCACCACCAACTGGAGCCGATTTATATAGAAGCGAAATCAATGGTTATGCATGGTTGATTTTCTTAGTAACTTCAAAGTTGAAGGGCATTATTTGGTTATATCCCTGTTACCATAAGCTGATATTCTCTCTCTCTCTCTCTCTCTCTCTCTCTCTCCCCCCCAATCCCCCCACCTCCACCCCCTCCTGCAACCCCAACCCCCCTGTTCTCTCTAGCTACTAAACTGAAATGATTGCATTGCATAGAGATTTTAGATTGGTATGCCATGCGTGCTCAGACTAACTGATTGCCTCATGGTTTATTCTTGCTTCTTGGTGCAGATATTGTTCAGCCTTTTGTACATTATAAATCTGGCAATTGTGTTATTCATCTACACGAAGACTGACGTGGTATGAAATTTGCTTTAGTTTGTTGAAGATTAAAGTGCTAATTTTTGGTGTAGAAACATATTTGTATGCAGCTGATCTCTCCATGGTAGTGATTTTGATATAAAACTGTGATACCTCTTTGTTTAGATATTCACTAGTTGGATCGAGTCCAAACTAGTGCATCCCTTTTCAGGGTGATGCGAGTTTCCACCAGCTACGCACTTAATGCTGATTGGTCTACCAATTTGGTAGCACCTGCCAAGTGCCAACATTACTGATCTAGGATAGAAGTACACGAGAGCACAACGAGAAGGCCTAGCTGTGGACTTATGGGGCCTTCATTGTGTCTGCAAGCTAGAAGAGAAAGTTATGGGAGTGAAAGGATGTGAGGAGGGGAGATATAAATAGAGTTAAGAGGTGCTGAAAGAAGAGAAGAAGAGGTGCACTGTGGATGAAAAATAATTAGTTGTGTTTAAGCCTGTTCTACTGATGTTAGCTATGGTCTTGCTTTGCTTCTGTTAGGCCATTGAATGGAAACTTTGGAGCAGTGGGAAGTAGGTGATAGTAACTTTAGTCCTTGCAAAGTGCTGGTTTGTTACAGTTTTCTCTCATGAAAAGCCTCTGAGATTTTTATGGGACTTGGTTTGGTTGAGTATCTCATTATTCATGAAGGACCCACCTTCGATTGCAGGATAGGTGGTCTGGACATTTCTTCTGATTAAAGTTATCTTTGACACTTTTAAGTTGATTTTACACGAGGCTTGTATGACTAAATTTTTTCTGGCCAGTTGGAGTCTGGCATATTTTTCCTGTATTAAGCTTTTATCAGAGCCCAAGCAAAAAAAAAACATTATGAGATCCCCAGGCTTCTTCAGGCAATGTTGCTATTAACCAATTTATGGAGTAAGTTTCTTTTCTGTCCACTGATTTATGCCTCTGATGTGACCCTTGGAACTTATTCCCTTGATGTAAGACCATGTTAGATGCTTTAAGGAAAGTAGCTTCTGGAAATTAAGCTGAAAGTAAATTTTTAGGAGGTGTTTATGTCTCTGATATTGTTCCTCAACTCTTACTTATCCCATGACTTGCTTGCAATCTGTGCCTCTCTCCCTCTCCCTCTCTCATTCTCTCTGCACTTCTTGTATATTAACTGTAATAAGCTTCCTTTTCGAAATGTCTTACAGGTTCCATGGTGGGCTCTTGTCTTGCTTTGTCTGTCAAAAAGAGTGCACTCTATCTTTGTGCTCCGTCTTTTCAATGACTGTTTTGCCATGATGCTCCTTCATGCGGCATTGGTGTCTCTTCTTTACAAAAAGTGGCATCTAGGGTTGATCATTTTCAGGTACATCATGGCTTCTGTACGGCACATTGGTTTTAATGGTAGATGAAACCTCTGATCATTTACTTTTCGTTTGAACAGTGTAGCTGTTTCAGTAAAGATGAACGTGCTCCTATATGTTCCACCTTTTCTTCTCATGCTAAAGGTGCATTGATTCTGTTCGGCATATTTCTTAAATGCCATTCCAAATATTTATATGAGATTTCTCAAGCAACAATTCTTTGTTCCTGAAATACTTCTTAGGCTATGGATATTAGTGGGGTGATATTGGCTTTAGCTGGTGCAGGTGCTTACCTTGTCCCCCTTAAACTTTGGTGTTGGCTCTGTATGCTTGAGAATTTTTGCGTAGTATACAAGCCTTTAGTATGTTTTTCATCAGATATTCTAATATTTTGAAGCTGGATGTTGGATCTTTGTATTATTATGTATATGTTTTTCTCATGTGGTTAGGTGAGTTGGAGTTCAGCTACCATTATGCTGTAAGAGTGACATTGTCTGTCTATGGCATTCACTTGTTTGCACCTATTTGCCGAATGGTTGTACAGATCCTCTTGGGGCTGCCTTTTATCATATCACACCCAATGGCTTACATATCCAGATCCTTCAATCTTGGGCGTGTCACTTTTGGTAAGTTGATTTTTACTCTATTGGTTTGAAGATTCTTAAGATCCTTTCTCCATGCATCCTCACTAAGTGCCATTTTTTGGAGTGAAGTAGTTGTTATACAAACATGGCTTTTTCCATAGTTGTTGTGATGTATCGTACTGACGTATATAACTTATTCTAGCTCTAGTTTTTGCGTAATGTTAATTGAGATGCAAACTTAGTTTTCTGTGATGATAGATCCCCGAAGTTTCTGTTGAAATTAATCTCAACTCTATTTTGTCAGGTCTGTTAACTTCAAGTTCCTTCTGAACCACTTTTTGTTTCTAAGGAACTTGCAGTCTCTTTGCTGATTGCTCACCTCGTATTACTTGCAGCTTTTGCTCATTATAAATGGTGCAAGTAAGTACAAGTGCTCACGTTTTCCATTATCTATAATAAATTAGAAGTTGCAATGATTATGTGGACATAAGATCGTGGAAAACCTTTCTTTCTTTCTTTCTTTCAACATAGTAAAAGTTCAGTGAGAAGTTCAGTATTAGAAATTCTGAGAAACAATCTTTGCAAGAAGTAATTATATAGGCAGCTTTTTCAGATAGAAGATTGCTATTTGAATGCTGCGATTTATTGCTTCTGCTCGTTTACTATGTTTGGTTTTGATTACTTGTAGGAATGAAGGAGGGCTTCTCAACTTTTTGCATTCTAGATTGTATCTTTGAAGAAGTCTGTCTATAGCACTTCATTCTTCCAGGAACTCAATAAAGAACGTAAGTAGTGGGCCCCCAAAATATAGTTAGGATCATGTCTATTGTATCTTTGATTATCTTTGTGTTTTACAAGTTCAGTCTGTGTGTCTGTTGGTCTCCACCCCATTTTTTTCTCCCTCCTTTTTCTCAAATTGGATCGAAACTTGTTTCTGGTGTAATCAGATACCATAACAGCTATGTTCGTTGGGAACTTCATTGGCATTATATGCGCCCGATCATTGCATTATCAGTTCTACTCATGGTAAGTTTCAATAAAAGAAATCCTTTTTCATATACCACTTACCTATTTGGGAATTGAGCAGCACTGCTAGTTGCTGGTACAGTTGCTTAGGTATTTTCTTGCTCCTAGGTCAAGATGTGCCCAAAGGTACTCTCAGATATTAGAGGAAATAAATGTGAAGCTTCGTAAAATTTTGTCATTCCCTCTGCGGTTGTGTTATGATCTTTTGTCATATGCTACTTTTGATTAATTAATATCCCTTGTCCTTCCATCATCTTGACTGGGCAGTTGCTTCTTCTGGACTGTGAACCATCTATTGGACCAAGTGGCTGTCTCTGTAACATAGTAACACGATTGTTTGAGGTTTTCCTTCGATGCTTGTAGGAAGTAATCCAAATACACTCAGCTTTGGTGTTGAAACTTCTAGGACAAACCCCAATAAAGATCATATAGGGTTAGCAGGTCTTGCTTATAATATACTGCAAAAGTGATCATTTTAATCTAAACTGAAAAGGGTGCTAAAACCCACGTTTGTACGTGTCTGTTGCAGGTATTTCTATAGTTTACCTTACCTATTGTGGCGAACGCCCTTCCCTATGCTGCTGCGGTAGGTAGTCCCATTGTTCATGCCTTAGGGCTACAGTTTTTGCACGATTATTCCTGCAATCACAATGAGTTATTAACATTTTAGGATTTTGCAGTGTAATTTTGTTAATAGGGGTGGAGATTTGCTGGAATGTCTATCCTTCAAATGCATACTCATCTGCACTTGGTTATACTATGGGGTCTATGGTCTGGCCCGTCTGAATATCCTTATGTGGACAAGAAAGCATACAAGGAGAAATGAAAGGCATACATATTAGATAGTAACTACAGCAGTGATTTTATAATTTCACCTCCGAAGCTGAAGATTTTGTAGTCTGGAAAATATAAAGGTTCAACAGTTAATCATTGGCTGTAAAAGGAAAAAGCTGGCTGTAATGCATTAGAATCAGCTCTTTGTACTATGAATACTCAAGTTCCTTATTTTTCTTTTGTTCACTCTCAAAAAGACTTGGGTTATGTTCGTTTTGAGTAAAAATGTAGGATTTTAGAGAAGTTGTGAATATTTATGTTGACTAGTATTTTATTGGTGTTTGTGTAAAGTGGAGATAGAAATGATTTGATATAATTGTTTAATAAAAAAGTATTGGAGTTATGTGAAAAAGTATAGAGAGAGAGAATTTATGTTGAATAAAAAATAAAAAAATTGTTGGAGATTGTGTAAAATGTATTGGTGTTTGTGTTTGAATTTTGAATATGTTCGGTGGTATTTTTGTGAATATACTTAGAATCCTGAAAAAAGTATGAAAACGTACATATCTTAGTACTGTTCTTTATTGTGTAAATTAGTACGATCTATATTTATGCAGCAAAATCAAAAGTCCCTTTACGTTCCAATTTGTCCGATTAGTCTCTTAAGTTGCAAAAACAAAATCGATGGTTGCTCCTTGCTTTGCTCGATTTGGCCAAGACGGAAAAAATAACCCATTAAGACAAAATTAATAAAAATAATAAAAAGTAACATATATAAGAACATTAAAACCTTAAATACAAAAAATTCTTTATTCAATTTTTTTCTTTCTAAATTTATTTTAAAGGGGTATTTCGGTCGGTCTATATTGTCTGGTTTAATTTAACTGTGAAATTGAAAGGGCGGAATTTGAAAGAAGCATTTTAATTTATTTCATAAATATGGAGGTACTATCGATTTTTAAGTAATTCAGTGGAAGAAATATCAAATATGGAGGTGCTTCGTTCATGTTTTTTGGGCTTGGAAGTTTGAAATTTTGAAGGCGATGGCGGCCTCCAGGGTTCAATTCGGAACAAGTTCTCAAATGACAAAAACGCCCCCTCCCCAACTTGTTTTGTTCGATTTAAAGAGGAGTAATATATGTACATAGCCCACTTCAAAATACAGTGCAACCTTTTATGGATACCGCCAGGTGTTTGAATTACCGAGCATTATGGTAATTATTTCCAAGATCAAAATTATAATGAAACGAATAAAGAAATAAGCTGTTTTTCGAAATCAGTGGCATATGAGTAATTGCACCAAAAAAGGGGGAATAGTAAGGTATGGGACTTTCCCACCCCATTTGATTTTTAGGTACGCGTCCAGCTTCTCGCACTCGCACAGTCTCGCTTTTAAATTTCGAATTGGAGCCACTGAACGGACTTTCTTAGAGAAAAATGGTAATCTTTTTTTTTTTCTTCCTTTCTGCTCATTTCCATCACGTAAGCGATTTACGCTAAAGCATTTGCATAATTTCCGTTCTTGATTTGTTTCTGGCATATATATTATCAATCCGAGTCGTAGATTGGTCACTGAAGCCGTTAGGGTTTCATGAAGTTCAAGATCAATTTAACGCGCTTTTCAAAGCACTTAGATCTATTCTCGTTGAAGAAATTTATCTTACTCCTGGAATGTGAGCCTGAGAGGTGTGGTGTTTACTTTAACAAAACCCGTTACTGCAATGTCGTATTGTTTGTTTGTACGTGCGTTCTTATGTACGTACTTCGTGTGGAGGGGTTTCCTGCTCTTGTTAATTGAGAGGTTAGGGTTCGAATGAACTGAGAAACTATATATTTGTTTGTGTACGTGCATAAGAACTGTTGTATATTTTTTCAAATGCCTGGTAATATGGAATTTGATTCTTTTCTTTTGTAAAGTTGCAAATTTGTATGCAAGTACTTGAATCTTGGTGATCAGTTGCATTTCAGCGTTGGATTGCATTTATTTCTTTTATTGTTGCTCGTTTTATGGTTAATCATTCAAGTCTTCAAAAGGAGTCTAATTCTATCTCTTTCTATTTATTTGTGAGTTGTGTTATAGTTGTAGTGTGCTCTGAATTTTTCTCTGTTTGGCAGGATGGACATGATGCAGAAGATCCAAAGCAGAGTAGTGCGGATATGTCGGTTTTCGTAAGTTTAGCAACACTCGATGTAATTTGTCGGCGTCAGTTCAATACTTTGTATGATATTTGATGTCTGTGGACTCTATCAGGCCTTAAGGATAAAGCATTGTCCGGGCCTTTATAGTTATTACCGTTAATTTTTCCTTTGTTTCTTTACTCTAATATGATTCATTCATTAGCCAGTAATGATCACATAAATATAGGATCCCTTGTAGGCACTTTTGAATAGTTTTGGCAGTTTTCTTATGAAAGCATTATTAATATATGGTTTTTCTCACTGAAATTTTCAGGTGCAAAATCTTCTTCAGCAGATGGTAAGTCGCACCATAGAGCTTGTGTTTTTTATGTATCGTGTCATACCTAACAAGAATTTTTTTGCAGCAATCGAGGTTCCAGCAAATGTCTGAGTCTATTGTTACAAAGAATATCCTTTCACACATTCTTAATTGGATGACATTTGCTTCTCTAGGATAAGGGTGCCTATGAGTGAAGGAACTGAAGTTTGCCAAAGTATGTAAATCTGCTGGGCATTTAGCAGCAGTGTAAAAGGAGATAAAGGGGAGCCGGGTTAGGGAAGGGAGTTTCTGATGTAAGCTTGGTGCCACATGAGAAATAGGTGATAGTTTGGGGGGGGGGGGGTTGACACAAAAAAATTTCCTGATAATTTTCACTGAATGCATGGAAAATAATAAAGCATTTCAAGAACTATGGGGCAGAAGAGCGGGGAGGGTGCGGGAAGTTTCATGGTCCCAGGAGCTAAGATTAGTTCTCCCTCTGATTTCTGGCCATTCAAGTTCAGGAAATGTGATAATGAACAATTGATTAAATTCAAAGGAAATAGATGCAGGGATTAGTTTGAGCGAGTCTTTACTCTGAGGTATTAGACGGCCTTCGGAAGTCTGGTTGGGAGAAGGAATTGGAACCTGTCTCTCTGTTCCTAGTTTTTGGCGACCAGGTTCTTAAACCACTTAGATTTAAGTAGGCTTGGAACCTTGTTTTGTGTGCCTTGTGATAATGCTTTTTTTGGATAGGATATATTTGCTTTTCTGCAAGACTCATAAAAGTAGAGGCGCTTTGATGTTTCCTTAACTGCTGCTCACTCGACGAGATGGGAAGCCGCATAAACGAGTTGGAGCAAAGCATCAATGACCTAAGAGCAGAGATGGGAGTGGAGGGCTCTCCATCTCCAATGGCCCCATCCAATCAAATATCAGACGAAGTTAAGGAAGAGGAAGGTTATGCATAGAGTTAAGGAACTGCATGTCTTCCATTGAGTTAATGCCCCCTTTATTTTCCTGCAACTAGGTTTGAGAAATGAAAAAACTCTTCTTATGTGGAATATGAATACCCGCCCGTGTTTCTGTAGTTAATGTGTTGTTTTTTTCTTCTTTCATAATTACAGTTCTGGCATTAGTAGACAGTAGTTGCTGGCTTTTTGAATTGTTTGCGATATGTTGGGCGGGCGATTCATGAATGTAGGGATCTACTTTTTGTCGACTATGTAAGCGGGTCTGTTTCTCAATCTGACCCAACTTTGCAGTACTATTGATCCAAGTTTAATATCTGCCATAGAAAAGGCGTCTGCAAAGCCTTTGACCGTTGATTGATGAAATTTGTAGGTAATAAAGCACGCACTGGGACAAGCCGCCCGAAATCATTATTAATTTCATGTTCTCGAGAAATTTCAAGGATGCGTTTGTAACCAAAATTTTACTTAAAATTTTATCTCTCTTCTAATAAAATATTATAATATAATTTCTCTCATTAAAAAATATAAAATATTATAAAAAATATAAAATATTACCTCTCTCTTTATTTTTTCACTAAACCCAATACTAACACTAAATCCAATATCAAAAATTTTACAAGACACTCTAAATATTAGGATTTCCATATTGCAAAATTTGCGAGAAGGTTATTGCAGTTTGTCAATTTTGGCTGTTTCAGCCCATGCCCTTCGCTCAGTGATAATCATCAAGATACCAAATACGCAAATAGTGTCTCCTAGTCCCTAGGTCCTCTCTAGACTCTAGACCAGGGTTTCTCGTACGAATATACCCTGTTCTGGTATCCAGTACCAAACCTTTTTCCCTGAAAAATAATCAAGAACAGTTTTCCATAGAACCGCAGATTGTCCGAGGGTTTTATTTACTATTCCCAACAAAGGCAAGGTTTAAGAAGATCACATGAAAAATCTTTAATTCAGGACCAAAAAAAAAAGAGTGCACAAAGTAGATGAAGCGATTGAATGAAAAGAAGAAAAAAACATAAACCAACAGTAATATATAATCGTCCTTCTATAAAAGATTAAATTTAAAACATATATGATAAAACACCCAACACAAAAGAGATCCTTATAACTTAATCTGCTTTTTGTTTGTTCCTTATTTTGAATCACATTTCACAAATAAGTTGAAATCAAACTAGTAAAAGACACAAAGAGACGAAGAAAGAAAGTAAAGAACTCCAGTCTTAACTACGGCAACGAGTGATGGCGCTGCAACCACGATTGTAGGGGTTGGCTTGTGCACCTGCCTGGCAGTTGTAGTAGGACGCACCCCTAAGAGAGCACGGGACGCTGTTTCTTTGCAGGGCTCCATAGCTTATGTATTGGGTGGTGGCCAAGATGCGCCGGTTGATCTCAGAATCCATGTCAAATTCACCGTCTGCAGTCATGCACTCGGCAATGGAACCTTCGCAACGGTTTGTCGTCGGCACCCAGCTGAAGTGATGGTCTACGCTCGCCTCAACGGCCGTGGCGGTGGAGGAGATGATCAGAGCTACGCAGATGAAGATGGAAGAAGTCAGGAAGATAGAGGAAGACTTGTTGGCCATTGTCGTTGTTGTTTTCCCTTCGGCTCTCCTGAACCTTCTTCTTCTACTGCGCTTTTGTGTGTACATATAGACACGGGCAAGAACTGGTCTGCAACTCGTTTTTTTAAAGAGTAATTTGGTTACGAAACAAGGACATTGATTCTGTGAAGATTTACGGAAATACCCGGCTTGTTTAGTGAAAAATAAAGTGTCGAGAGACTGACGGAAGAACCGTTTTGTTAAAAACAAAAATTCAAAGACTAAAAATTTGAAGTTTAAAAATGAAGGACTAAAATAAAAAAGTGTTCAATACTTAAGGACTAAAAAATGAATTTCCCTTATTTTAACTAGTAATTCGATCACACAGTCCACAAAGTTTACTTCAAGAATAAACAGACACTTCACTGACTTTTAATTGCTGAAATGACAAACCACTGATGCAATATGTTAGTTTTAAACCTTGTTTCAATTAGAAGAGAGAGAGACACAACAAGTATTAAATGTAATGTCCAATAATTCAAGGCTCACAGTCTCTCTCTCTCCGAAATTGGACAGTCCAAATTGGACAGCAAATTAGAGAAAATTCTGGATATATTATATCAGAAAGATGATACTTAGAAAACATCGATACAAACAAGGAGGGCCTAAGTAAAGAGTAATATGCTAGGAAGATAGGACAAACACATTAATAAAAGGGGATCTTCACTTCTAACTCCTAAACTCACATCAAAATGTTAAAAAGAAGTCCAAATTATCAAAATCGCCGAAAACTATCAAAATTTATCAAAGTTCGTCTTGTGATAGAATTCAACCGCTAATATTATGCCAAGTAACCTATTTTTTTTCATATTTCAACTGTCGGTACCTATGACAAGGCGAATGTTGATACATTTCGATAGTTTTGAGGTAAATGTGATAGTTTGAAACTCTTTTTGATATTAGTTTATGAGCTAAAAATAATATTTTCCCTTAATAAAATCACTTTAATGCCTTTTATCTCACGGCTTAACATGCACAATTAATCAGCAATCTTGAAGTGGTAGTTCCGTAATTAAATAGATGATCAGGCTTGATTTCTAATGCATCCATTTAGTTGACTACTAATGAAAAGATATCTAGGATTGGCGGGTGGCTAATGATCCTTCCAACCCTCGTCACCTGTTTGGCTGTCCGAATCCTTTGACCCCTTAATCTTACTAATAATATATTATTAGTTGACATGGAAAGGTGCTAATATGTTCTTACTAAGCTCATTAGTCGTATGACTCTTCCAAGAGTTCAAACTAGTTCCCGATTGATACAAAGAAATTAAGGTGGAGATCCATGAAGGTTTGGCCCTTTCAAAACCTACCGAGAAAATGAAATAAACTATTCCGAGAAAATTGAGTGGTTAGCTCAAATTCAAAGCAGGTAAGCTGCTTGCAGATGTCTATATAAAACAATAGATTCACTCTGTATCCTTTGCGCAATGTTTTCCATCAAACCGAGTTTTGAATACCCTTTTGGTCTAATCCAAATGTGTATCTTTTTTTTTTCTTTACTTCCCTTTTATTTTTCCAAGATTTTAAGCTGAAAGGGTGCGTTTGCACCAAAAATATTACCCAAAATATTCTCTCTCCTAATAAAATACTACAATATAATCTCTCTCTCCCATAAAAAAATATAAAAAATTACAAAAAATATAAAAAATTATCTCTCTCTTCACTTTTTCACTAAACTCAATACCAACATAAAACCCAGTACCAAAAATATTTTAACACAAACACAACCTGAAAGTATGCGCCAAGAGGCACAATTTCAACTTCCAAAGCGCGTTTTCATCTTGGATCTTCAAACTTTGAACGCAGCACCCGCAGATGTTTCCTTCTAGCGTTCGTTTCAAGTCAGGAATCGAGGCCTGCATTTCATAATTTATTGGTCACAATGCCTATTTGTGTAGAGAGAGCGCTTTCGGTTGTGTAAGAGGTCAAGAGAGCACAACAAATTAAAAAAAACAAGGAAAATGAGTCCTCGCCAAAACTTCAATAAAACAAACTAAGCTTTATTTCACCAAAACTTCAATAAAACAAACTAAGCTTATTGCAACGCCCTTTTGGCAGGCCGAAGATGAAAAAATTATGTTGGAGGAGCCTTAATATTTTTTTGGCGTACCTAAGGACGGGTAAAAATTTTGGTAAGAATCGGAATTTTTTGTTCCGATTTTTTTTAAATAAAATAAAAATAGTGCTCAAAATAATGTATAACATATGAAATTTGATTGAATGTTTATTTTACTGGAATTTCCGGTTCTGATTTTTTTTAAATAAAATAAAACTAGATCTCAAAATAAAGTATAACTTATGGAATTTGCTTGAATGTTTATTTTAGAATCTACATTTTGGATGAATATTTTATATTTATTGTTAATTTATGATGAAAAACTAAAAAATATCAAAATTTTCGGTTTCGATTTTTTTTAAATAGGGCTCAAAATAAAGTATAACATATGTAATTTGCTTGAATGTTTATTTTAGAATCTAGATTTTGGATGAATGTTTACATTTATTGTTAATTTATGATGAATAATAGAAAAATCATCCGAAAATTCGGTCTAAAAATATTTTTGGCTTATTAGGGCCCCAAAAAATTATGTAAAAAAAAACTCACATGCCAAACCAGAATTTTTGGTTCCATTCCGGTTTCATTCCAATAAAATGAACTAGAAGAAAGAAATTGCATTTTTGTGAGTACCGAAACGGGCCATTCCGATTCTATCCATTCCGGTACCCACCCTTAGGTGTACCCACAATTCATGAGATATAATAAAGTTACAAATTAATCCTTGAGATAAATAAGAATAAGTTACAAATTAATCCTTGAGATAAATAAGAATAAGTTGCAAATTATTCCTTATGGACTTGTTGTAAGGTTTCCATTAAAAATACATCTATATCCGTCTCTTTCACTAATGGCAGATGCTAGTTAGCACTAACTACAACGTGCTACATGCCCAAGTGAAAGAGACGGGGATGGACGAAAGAATGTGTTTTTAATGAAAACCTTAAACACATGGATTAATTTGTAACTTTATTTAGCTTAGGAACTAATTTGTAATTTTCTTATATTACAGGGATTGTGAGTGCATTTATATATATATATTCTAGCAAAGGGGAAGGGGGCAACCGCCCTAATAACCCCCTGGGCGTAACCATAGGAGCACCCCGACTGCAGAATATCTGATTTGAGCACAACTACTGCCCATTGGGCGAGTCTGTTACCACAGTACAAATAAGACCATCAACAAGTCCCAATCTCATCCACTAGGCCTAATGTCAGGCTTTATTTTCACAAACGATTTCAACTTATATCTTCTCTCAAACTCCTGACATGGAACTAAGTTATTTTACGTATTAAGTACTAGGATATACACAAGGCATTATACTTTTAAATTATAAGTACTAGATAATATTATTACCAAAATAGTGTAAAACCAAATGCTATGCATTTAATACTAAGTACTAAGATTTTTAAATACTGTTACAAATTACAAATTACTAAGTTATTTTAACTATGTACTAGGCAATATACAGTGTATTACAATTACAAATTAAGTAGTAAGTATGATGTAATTACAAAATAAATGTTATATCCAACGACATGTGATTATTGAAGTATAAGTGAGAGGGAAAATTTCATTTAACGCCAGATTTCTGTTTTCGCTCCCTGCTACCTTTTTAGGTAATTTTTTTTTCAATTCTCAATCTTGTCTCTTTGCCAGCGACACCCAACCTCTCTCTTCTCCTCTCTCAGGACATGCATTTGTTATTGTTGGAGTACAGAGTCGAAGCCATCCACAAAGGAAGCATTGTCGTTGGAGTCTGGGCTCTTCGAAGCAAAAAGTAAAGGGAATGACTTTTTCATTTGATAATATTTCAGTTTTATGTTCAGGGGAAGTGGGAGATGGTTTTCTGGGGGCGAGTTTTTGAGGCAGTAATGGTGGTTTTAGGGTTCCTTATTTTGCTTTTCCATTAGCAATTACTTTGGTCCTGTGAATGGGCTTGCACTTGGTTATTTTTTTATTGGGGGTGGGAGGGGGAGAAGTTTTGGTCTTCCATTTTTGTATGTAGAATTTGCTTTTGGTGTATATTTGATCTGCTTTATTTGACTAAGGGTGATCTTTTTCACTGTGGCCAGTGGGTGATCTTTTTACACTCGCTGCATGATGCAGGATAATCACATTTATCAGGAGACTTAGAGGAGTAAATGAGGATACGCTCTAACCCAAGAGGGGGGGGGTGACTTGAGTTTAATAAAATATAAGAATTTTTTCCGTTAACACCGCGATTTTTAGGTAGTTCGGCCAAGATTTGCCTACGTCCACCCCAAGGTTGTTGCGTTTCTTGAGCTTCTCCACTATAATCCAATAGTGTTCATAACTTAACTTCCGGGTGCTAAGTAACCGTTACGAGACTTTTTTCGAGCTCAATCTTCAACTCGAACAACAAATATCAAAGCCTATGAGATTTCCTCTATCCACACGGGTAGGCCTAAGTGTATCTCACACTTATAGATTTGTCAAAGGTTTAATGATAAAAATGATAAACAATAGCTCTAAAAGCTAGATTAGTAAATACAAGCTCAATATGGCTAGAAGACAAGATATGATAGTGATGACAGGAAGATAACAACAGATCTCTTGGGAAACATGTAGCTTTGTTCTTTAGCTTTTTTCTTTCTTTTGGAGGCTAGGTCAAGATTGATGATTCAAGAGATGCAAAAGGTTCATTTTCTCTCTCTATAATGTTGTCTTTATAGGTCTTCAGTGTTAGGGGGTTCCAAGGGCCTTTTTAGAATGTTGGAGAGGTGCCCTAAGTGTCACAACGTCTTGATTTCCTTGCTGAGTCATCGTTTTAAAAACAGTATTCCCGCAACATGTGTCAACACATATAAGCCTATGTGCCCTGTGGCATGTGTTGACACTTCCTTCACCATGTGTCGACACCATTTTCTCAGGTGTCGACACTTTGCTTAACATGTGTCAAGACCATCTAAATGACATTCTGGCGGTAGTGCAATGTGTTGACACCATGTATCCCATGTGTCGACACCATCTTGGTAGAAGGAGATTTTCAGTGCTTTAATGATGTGAAATCCTTTTTATTTCAACACGAAAACTCCTACAATGAAAAATATAATAATTTAAGTGCATGCCATGGTGTTTAAAATAATTATAGGTGTTAGCCCAATGTTGATTTTTGAGCTATCTAACTCAATTTTGATGATAACAAATGATAAAATAGCTTTGAAAGTATTTTAAAATACATGGTTGTCAACCACTATTCAATCAAGAGTAGTAAATTGTATTTAAACTTATTGTTAATTCTTTATGCCCTATATTAGATTTAAATACTATGGCTTGATCCTAAACTGTGATAATTTTCATTGTAGGAGTTTTCCTGTTAAAATGGAAAAGATTGCATATCAAAAAGCACTGAAAAACTTTATCTGCCAAGATAGTGTCGACACAAGGTTGACATGGTGCCGACACATAGCACATAAGCCAGATTTTCATTTCGATGGTGTCGACACATGGGAAGTACAGTGTCAACACATGTGAAGATGGTGTCGACACATGGTGAAGGAAGTGTCGACACATGGTATTGGCACTTGCGAGTCAGTTTCAGACTTGATAAAGGTGTCGACACATAGACATATATGTGTCAACACATGTTGTGGGAACACAGTTTTTAAAAAGATGACTTTGCATGCGAATTAAGACATTATGACACTTAGGACACCTCTCCAACATTCCAAAAAGGCCCTCAGGACCCCTCAAGACTGAAGACCTATAAGGGAACCTTATGGAGAGAGAAATAGATCCTTTGCGCACATTTTGTATCTCCACATCATCAATCTTGACCTATTCTCCTTCAAGTGTGAGAAAAATGCAAAAGACAAAGGTTGCACTTTTTCCAAGAATCTAGTCTCCCATTTTTGTTATCATCTTCAGATCTTGTCTTGTATACATTTATTGATTTCTGTTTTGCTGATCTAGCTTTGAGAGCTATTGTTTATTCATTTTTATCATTAAACTTTGAAAGCCTTTGAGTGTGGGTTACGCTTTGGCCTACCCGTGAGGATAGAAGAAATCTCATAGGGTTTGAGATTTGTAACGAGTTGAATAGTGAGCTCGGAAAAACTCTTGTAATGGTCTCTTAGCACCCGAAAGCTAAGTTGTAGACACTATTGGATTATAGTGGAGAAGCCTAAGGAAGGTAAAAGCCTTGGGGTGGACGTAGACAAGTCTTGACCGAACCACTTAAAAATCGCAGTGTTATCTCTTTTTTCTTCTCTCATATGTATTGCTTTCATTTATTATTATTGTCTCATTATTGCTTTAAATATTCAGATCAGCATTTTTATAAAAAAATGAGCTAAATTTTTAAAAAACCCAATTCACCCCCTCTTAGGTTGATATTCGAACTCACAATAGGGCTTAATGAACTTGAGAGAGAATAAATACAATTGAGCACTCTCGTTTGAATAGTGGATTGACTACCACATATTCTAAAAATACTCCAAAGCTATTTTGTCGTTTGTTATCATTAAAATCGAGTTAGATAGCTCAAGGAGCAACCTTGGGCTAACAATCTCCCCCTTTTTGATGACGACGAACTCCTTCTTAAAGATCTTTGCAAAGAAAGAAAAAACTCACCCTGAAAACAAACGAAGGTTTTTCAAAACAATTTGATGCAAGAGCTTTGGATTTTTAGAAAATTTTGCAAGAGTTTCATTTGTAATATGGGATTTCAAAAAAATTTAAACCTGATGGAAAACATTTCTATATGATCCTCGAAATTTCTCAAACTAAATAATGTAATCCCAGATCACAAACACTTTAATAATCTTCAATAATCAGGAACAAACAATTCGTAAACTCAGCCAATTTGCATTCAGATTCAAGTAAGGATAGAAAGAATATAACACAAACTCATCCAAAAGCTGCAATGTACTCATATATCAAACAAGTCAATATAATCAAGTACAAAGATATATGATGTGGAATGGAATGTTTCTTTACATGACGTAGGCTGCGTTTGACACAAAATTTTAGCATTCTAAAATTTTAACATAATAAAATAATTATAATATAATCTCTCTCCCCATCAAATCATTACTTTTCACTATAATAAATATAAAAAAAATTCAATCAAATCATCTTTCTCTTTACTTTTTCATCAATTCCAATACCCTAAAATTTTAACACTCAAACACAACCATAGAGTACAACAAAATTCCATATACTTCTCCCCCTATGGCATCATCAAAAAGAGAGGGAGGGGTAAGGTATGGTAGAGTCACTCCGCAGGGCACAGACCAGGGTCAATGCTATATCTACGAAGGAACGCTGTCCAAGAGCGACTGAACCATTTGACCTAATTTTCAACACTGGGCCGCAAATCTCTGTCCTTTTCGCAAGTCTGAGTAATATATAGAGATTTCCTCGAAACAAGAGAAGTCATCTCATCTGTAGTCTTCGTCAGCTCAGTCATCTTCGATATGAATGTCTTCCTCCATCCCAAATCGCTGTCCTGCAGATAATCATGTTGTTGTTGTAGTTTTGGTGAGTGGAGCCTACCTCACGCTGAATGATCTCCATATCTGTAGTATGTGAATGCAGAAGGGATTTAATCTCCTAAAAAGCTGCCCATATATAAGTTTACATCGCATGCAGATCCTTGAGATCTGTAACCGAGGCTTCCTAGAAGGGAAGCCTAGTCTCATGTGAGGTAGAAGAAGATGAACGTCCTGCAACAGGAGTGTGTGGAGTACATCGAGAGGCTGCAATTGGAATATCACCATCTGATCTATCCTCTGCCACTGGTTCCACTTCCTCTGGATCCTCTTCTTCGACTTTCTCAACTTTTTGAAGTTCCTTAGGGAGTAGCCATTGCCTTCTTCACCTATTCATCATCCCCATTCTGAACAAAACCCACGAGCCTTAAAGTGTTTTGATTATATTCCCTTGAGGCTTTAGACTTTTCCTTCTTCTTCTCCATTGGTCTTAACCTCATGCAATTCAAAAATCTGGAAAAATAACATCCCATAAGGAAATCCTTGCTTCTTCTTCTCATAGGCAACCTTATTGTGATTCAGGAGGAGGTAGCCAAGATTCAATTGGCGCCTTGTAATCAAGCAATACATAACAAAGAGATCCAAAAATGTAACATACTCAAATTTTCCTGTCTTGGGAAGTATGATGTTACAAATAATATGATGCAGTAATCTCCTATGCACATTTAAATCACTGGCTATGGGCTTCACAATACGATCCAGACTCGGGTCATCTAAAATAACCCTATGAATCTCAATGGGCTCCACATCAGACATTCTAGCCCAAGTATAAGATTCAAATAATTTCACCCCCGAATTGGAGGAAAGGGCTATAGAATTCAAAGCATTCGCCGACAAGTCTAAATCTTTCCCTTTTACAAGACTCGCGGCTACCTCAGAGACTATAAAACCAAAATTGGCATACGATTGCTTTACCAAATGGGGAAAACTGTCACATCTCAAACCAACGAAATTAGAACACCCCTGGTAGTCAAACATATCTCTGAAATTGAAAACATTCTCCGTAAACCAAGAAAACAAAACCCATCTACCAAAAATTACCTTGTGCTGACGAAAATCTCTATTGAACCGCAAATGGTGGATCCCTGTTCGAAAAAATGGAATCTCAGAGGGCGCTGAGGAGTCCATATCCACTCGGACTCTTTTCCTCGGCCTAGAAGATTCTCCTTGGACGAACACTCTCTTCTTCCACTGGACATCCCAAATGAAGCCTAGGGTTTTCTATGGAGGAGAGGGAGAGGATTTGATGGTCTGTGGAGGAAGGAGATGAGATTTGGTGAGAGATTAAGGCAGATCTATGGAGGGGAAGAGAGAAAAATAGTTAAGCAAGTCTAGAAGTGTCGACACGTGAGAACTCAAGTGCTGACACATGACATGCAAATGTATAAAACAACATGTTTTCAATTAAAAAATATATGATGCAATCAAATTAAGCATAAAAAATATATTATCACCTTAAAAATTATCCAACCAACACACGAATGATATAATAATAAATACATATAAAAAATATAATCATTCGGAGAGGAAACACATACTGATCTCTTGACAAATGAAGCAGAAACGATCGCCATTGAGATGCTTCATGAATATATCAGCAAGTTGAAGATCTGTGCTTACAAACTCATAATCATGAAGAAAATGATGTTTGATCTCGAGATGCTTTGTCCTAGAGTGTTGAATGAGGTTTTTAGAAAGGTTCATGACACTCGTGTTGACACACTTAATCGGGAAAAGAGAAAAATGAAGATTAAAATCTTTTAGTTGTTGTTTCATCCACAATATTTGTGTGCAACAGTTACCAACAACATACTCAGCCTCTGTGGTTAATAATGCCACAAAATTTTGTTTCTTACAAACCACAACACTTTAGAAATTGACACGCACCACTAGTGTTTTTTCTATCAATTTTGCAGCCGGCATAAGGGCGGTAAAGGAAAAGGAACAAGAGGAGGTGAAGAGGAAGAAATAGGTATAAGTGGTGGAGAGGAAGAAGGGAAAATCTCATAAAAAACAATATGGGGTTAAAATGGGAGAAGAAAAAAAGAGATGAAGAAGGAAGTGTAATAGAGGAAAAAGGAAAAATATGTTCATGAAACACAATACCACGAGAAAGGAAAAATGTGTGAGTAGTAAGATCGTAAAGTTTGTATTCTTTGGTTCCAAAAGGATACTACTTGAGAAAAACACATTTACGAGCATGATGATCAAATTTACTTCTATCCTTTGAAAGAGTAGAAACATAACAAAGACAACCAAACACTCGTAAATGAGAATACGAGGGAACCTTAAAGAAAAAAAATCTCATAAGGAGATTTATTTTCCAATAAACGAGTGAGGGTTCTATTAATCAAATAAGTGGCTATTAACACACAATCACCCAAAAATTTTAAAGGTAAGGAAGCCTAAAAACGTAAAACTCTTACGACATTGAGAATGTGGTGATGTTTTCTCTCTACCCGACTATTTTGTTGAGGACATTCAACACAAGAGGTTTGATGAACTATACCATTGATGAAATATAATTGATGAAGAAGAAATTATGTCCCATTATCAAACCAAATGATTTTAATGGAAGTATCAAACTAATTTTTTACCATTTGGAAAGAAATGTGGAAATTATGAGTCCTAGTTTACAGGATTAAGGCAACCCAAGAGGGGGGGGGGTGAATTGGTTTTCTAAACTTTTAGGTTAAAACCCCCAAAGTTGTGTTTGCAAGTAAACACTACTTTATCACAAGTATATAATATGCAGAACTGTAAATAAGTGTTAAAGTAAGGAGAAGGGTAAGAGAAGCAAACACAGTATTTTTAGGTGGTTCGGCAAACCCGCCTACATCCACCCCTCAAGCTCCTTCACCGAGCCTTGAGGTTTTCCACTATCTTCAATAGCTTTACATACTAGCTTCCGGGTGCTACTGAACCGTATAAGTGTTTTCCTAGGATCAACACTCAAACCCACCCAAGTGGTTTTTCTGGCTTACCACTCACAACCTCACCAAGCTTGAGATATACACTCTCAAAGCTTCTTCTTTAGTGAACAACCTCACTAAAGGAAACACCTCTACTGAATAGGTAGATGGAAGAACAAAAACTCTCTTGATAGAGTAGATATGAAAATGGAAGCTCTATCTCTTTATTCACACAAAGACAAGGATATGAAAATGTGTTTTGTGTGAATGCTATGAGAAATATAGAATAGGAAGGTTTAAAATATTTCTCAAGTAGTAAAAATGATATGTGGTCGTTGAGTATTCATTTTAGACGAAATGAAGGTGTATTTATAGGCCAAATATGAAAACTAGCCGTTTATAGTTGTTGAGAGTTTTTGCTAAAACGAGCTGGTCGACCGCTTCAAGTTATCATTACTCCAACGGTCATATTGTCAGAAGCTTCAATGACTCTTTTGTCAAAACCAACCGGTCGACCGCTATATGAGGTGGTCGAAGTACCGGTCGACCGCTTGAACAACCGGTAGACCTCCTCAACTTAAGCATGATCCGGTTCATTTAAAAACAAGGTTTTTGACCACTTTTAAACACCCAATTTTGAAGACATACTTCCCATAAGTATATGAAGGTTTGGAGGTTTGATTGAGATGTTTTGAAACCTATAAAAACATTTTAATCTTTCAAACAAAACTTAAAACAGTTTATGCATGTTTTGAAAGATATGCAAGTGCGTGATTCAAATCCTTGTCAAATGTGAAATAAAGAGTTACAAGGATTATACCCTAAGGTCTTGAATCTTCACTTTAAGCTCCTTGCATCTCCTTGTTCTTTTTTCTTCAAGGTTTGACTCTTTTCGTCAAGTTGTCTTTGTCTTTGAAGATGTCCATTTTGTAAACTCATCCATTTATTGAAATCATCAAAATCTCGATTGTGCACAAAAGCCAACAGAAATATGATGGTTGTTTCTGACTTATGTTACATCAAATATACTTAAGTATATCTTCTGCAATCATCATCAATAGTGAGAAAATGATGATAGCCCCATCAATAGAAGCATTATAATAGAGACTCTAAACATCACAAGAGATCAAAAGCATGAAGAGAAATAGATTCATTAGTAACAAAAGGAAGTCACATCTGCTTAGCAAGAGGACAAACTTGACAATGAATGACAGTATTACAATGGACATTAAAATCAGATGTCTTTATCGTAGAAATTCTAGAATTAGATGGGTGGCCAAGTCTATAACGCCACAAATCAAAAGTACGAGGCATGACTGAATTACATAAAGGAAGAAACACTTGTTCAGTGGTTAAGATTGGTTCTTGCTGCATATAGAAGCCCATTGGATTGCTTAGTGTTACTGTATAATCTTAGTTGACTTTAACTTCGTTTGTAATTGAGTTTAATTCTTGAGATATAAAGCTGTCTTGAAGCTCCAATGTATAACTAAAGACAACAATGCAAGTATACGCTTGGACATATCTTTCTGGGATTCAAGTTTGATTGGAGTATGTACAGAGTCAGCTAATACGAGATGGAGGTGTTACTTTTTTCTTGAGAAAATTCAAGTTCATTGGAAGTCAAATGAAAGTTTGACAAAATTGTGACTTATATAACTACTGTAACAGAATTTAGTTAGAATGATTCTAACTAATTACTGGACATCAAGAAGGCCAAGATGGTCTAGAAACTTCCTCAATATACCCTGCTTTACACTCAGTATATATCCCAAAATTTTCTCATTGTTTATTACTTAGAAAATTATAGAAATTGAGCCTTCACTGAAAGATCCTCTCAAAGAGCCTATGTTATTTTTCTGAGATTGTGTTGTACGAACTAAGCATGAAACCTTGAGATATATCCCCTCTCTTTAGGTTCTTAGTTTCATATTTGATCACCATACTTTTCCCTAAAAGAAATTCAAGATCTTCAAAGTTCCTGGAAATGTTGGAGGTCGCGAGGTGCTCTGTTCTTGAGTTGTTGTTGGTGTGAGTTCACATGGAAGACAACGTGCTATCAACAATGAGGTAAAGTGTCTAAGCTTTTTGAATGGATGAGAGGTTCCCATTCCTTGCTGGTTGTAGATCCAAATGTTGTATTCACGGTAAGAAATCAAGTGTGTTAGATTAGAAATTTGGGAATTCTTGAGTTAATAGATCACTATGTATTTCGAGTTTAAAAAGCTAGTGATTCTTTTTCCCGGCCTACGGGCCCGTAGAGTTTTGGTCTCTTGGAATTTGTTTCCAAGAGATTTTTTCTTCGTAACCAAATATTGTTGTCATTGTGTGGTGATTGTTAAGTTTATTGTATTCTTGGTTAATTGTTAATAATCTTTGAATAATGGTTAAGAATTGATAGTGTTCTTAGCTATGAAGAATCTGTGATAAAGAGTAACTGATGTGCATGACGTAAATTCTGCATTGATAAATCTTGATATAGATTTATAATTATTGAAATTGTTGATTTGCACTTGTGAAGATTGTACAGAAAGTTATTAAGTGCAAAAAGTTGAAAGAAAGTTTGTAGAACCTTTTCACCCCCTCTAGGTTTGGGTACTACTGTTTTGGGTCTTAAATCGTCTTGTTCACTTAGACCAATCATCATCCATGAAGTAAGGTCATGGAAGAAAGCTGAGAAGTGGTTACAATTAGACAAAATGAGTTTTTGAGTAGAAGTGTATTGACAGATAAAAGAAGGTACATTTAGAACATCAGTGAGAATTATATGAGAATTTATTCAAACTGAGCCTATATGCGTGATAGGGAAAGAACTACCATTAGGCAAATTAACAAAGGATCCAGACACAGATTGATAGGAAGAAAAATAAGAAAAGGAACTAACCATATGGTCAGTGGCACTAGAATCGACAATTCAATTGTAAGGGTAAGAAATAGACTAAAACATAAACAAGAATTACCCTGAAGAGCAGAAGATGTAACAACATTAGATAGATGAAGATTGTATGAGGATAGAGGGTGTAATTTGTGGAGATGATGAACCGACAGAAGCAGATGTCAATCTAGACTTAGCAATGAGGGCTAAGAGCTGTTGAAATTGGTCTTGCGTTACTAGTACATGAGGACTATTACCACTGACAGACTGAGCATGTCGCAATGCCTTTTTGACAGGCCAAAGTTGGAAAAATTATGTTGGAAACGTGGAGGAGCCTTAATATTTAATTTTAACGCTAGAGGGTAATTTTAGAAGCTGGGGCATTAGTGAAAACATAAATACACTTTGACGAAATTTTTTCTTTGTTTTTATACGGGTTTTTTTGTCGTCATCTTACTTCGGATTTTCTATATTTAGAGGTAATTTGTTTGTGGAATTTGCTTATAATTAAATAAGCATAATTTTAGAAGGTAAGAAAAGACAATTTATTGATAGTGGTTAAATTTGACTTTCTTTTCCGGAAGTATAAATTTGAATTTATATGCAATAAAGTTGAAATTTTAAGTCGAAATAATTGTTAGCAGTATGGCATGGCGATGTGTCACGATATATTCAGTAAGCATGAGCCTCCTGCCAAGAGAAAGACCTAATTAATTCAACATTTTCAAAAGACAAACCTTCTATAATTGGTTGACACGTGTTTATTAATAAATGGTTGTGACGTATTTAAAGTGATCACAACAACATTTTCCATCGAGCTATTGATGGGAAAATGGATGGAAGGACTATATTGTCTCGTTTAAATAACCACAAGGACAAATTGTAATAGAGTGAAGCCACAAAAACTTTTTGAATAATTATGCCATTGAAATACCCACATCCTGGGTAGGTCGTACACTTCTATCAAATCCACCCATGCGTAACTGAATGCTTCAAGGATTCTTCAGTTTCAGTTGATTGAATTAGGTGACATGGAAGAGATGTTTGGTATGGAAGGTGGGTGGTGAATAAGTTCATTGAGAAGAGAAATGTTAAGCGTCAAGAACATTAGCTAAATGTTAACCATATGGGTAAGTTTATGTTCAGGAAAGGGGGGAGCGAAAGAGAGCAAAAGCAAACCCATAATATGTTCTTGGACTAAATCGGTGATGACGAAGAATATGTGCCCAAAAAATAAAATTTTCAATAATCCAAACAAGGAGAAGAAGAATGAGAATGGCACGGGGATGTGTGTTGTGATCCCAACTGGAATCAAGGGTATTAGGGGAAGATGACATATGTTAGGGTTTGTAGAAGAGGAAAGGAACACGACGTGGAATTAGAATACGAACACAGAAGTTGTCGAACACGGAAGTTGTCTTTGGGAAGTGAAGAAGCTATCTTACACATGTCTTCAAGTTGTGGGCTGGACTAATGGGTTCCCTTAGGCTGCCTGTTATTATCTTTTTGCTACTGCTTTATTGCAATTGTATGCACATCAAGCTGGGCTTCAGTCTGTTGTCCTTATTTCCTGCTTTAATTCAATCAAGGGTCTTGGCCCATAATCATACATACACATAGCAAAATATGTATGCAGAAGAGTGTCGAAAATCATTAAAGTAAATCAAAGGAATTGGAGAGTAGCTCTCTTTCGAATAGAGCAGTTACAATTTCATATACTCTATCTTTTGCTAAACACCACAATTCTTCTTTTTCCCTTCTTTACATGTGCGATCACTACACTTGGTATCAGAGCGCCGATCCATCATGGCTGAGCACACCAGATTGACCACCATTGAGAAAGGTCTTGGAAGTTTACAGCAACAACAATATTTTCACCAACAGTTGCTTGAGGGAATGTCCCAGCGGTTACTCAACATTATTGAGAGCTTGAAAAAAATCTCAACACAGTATAAGAAGTCAAGAGCAGGATTTGGAGGAGATCCTCCTTCTACTAGTCAAGATGAAGGGGTTTCTGGACCTCAAGGATACCCTCATATTAAACCTCTGAAATTGGAGTTTCCAAGGTTCGATGGGAAGAATCCATCAGCATGGATTTATAAGGCAACTCAGTTCTATAATTACTACCAAACATCTACTGGGAAGAAGCTTTTCTTAGCTTTATATCACTTGGATGATGATGCTTTAGTTTGGTTTCAAGACTCTAAAGAGGCAGGTGTTTTACAAGCTGTGATAGCTTCATTAAAGCACTCTACACTCAGTTTGGTCCTATGGCTTATGATGATCCTATTGAGGCGATGCATCGATTGAGACAAACTGGATTAGTGTTTGAATATAAAACTCAGTTTCAGGTAATTTCTAATCGAGCTACATGCTTGAGTGAAAAGAATAGGCTGATTTGTTTCATTAGTGGTTTGAAAGATGAAATAAGATTTTAAGTGAAGTTGCTTAACCCTGGTACACTGCACATGACATTTGGATTGGCAAAAATTCAAGAGAACCTTATCATAGTTAGGAGAAGTTTAAGGACAGGTTATACTAAGCCAAAATCTATTTCCCCGTATCCTACCCGCAACATCACCCACCTTGGGGAGGATCCAACAAACCACCGGATTCTAAACCCTTTAATAGACCCAAAATTCCCATACATAGACTTACATCAGAACAAATGAGAGAAAGAAGAGATAAGGTTATGTTACAATTGTGATGAAAAGTGGCACTCGAAACATCAATGCAAAGGGAAGAAAATATTCATGTTAGAGGAAGTGGAGGAAGTGAATGAATTGAATGTGCAGATCCCAGCTAGTGAGGATCAAGAAGTGAATCCTGAGATTTCACTACATGCTATTGCAGGGGCTGTAAATCCCAAAACTATGAGACCTATGGGGGGATTGGGAAGAAGGAAGTGATAATTTTAGTGGATACGGGTAAGCACACAATTTTTTAGATCCAGCTGTTATAACAAAGGCGAGATTGTTTGTACAACCCGCTAGATATATCACAATGAAGGTGGCAAATGGCGATTCAATGCTATATAAGGGAAGAAGCAATCAAGTGGCATTTAGGGTGCAAGGGTATGATTTTACTACCAATTTCTATGCCTTAACTTTGGGTGGCTGTGATGTTATCGTAGGAGTGTATTGGTTTAAAACTTTAGGGCCAATATTATGAGATTTTATGCAACTTACTATGGCATTTTGAGCTGGAAGGGAAAAAAATGGAATTGCGTGGGATGCATCCCAAGGAATGGACAATGTAAGAAGCATAAAAATTTCACATATCTTCTGAAACTGAAATAAGAGAACTAGTACTATAGTTTTAGTGTCAAATGGAGGGCAGTAACTGATCAAAGTAGCAGCTCTCATCTTAGATGTGGTGGATGAGTTTGGAATAATTTTTAGAGAACCACGGGGGTTACCTCCTCATAGAACTCATGATCATCAAATTATTCTCAAATAAGGGACTACACCGATGTGTGTGAGACCCTACCGATACTCGTATTATAAAAAAGAGAGATTGAGAAAATCGTGAAGGAGTTGTTGGAGCTAAGGGTTATTAGACATAGCCAATCCCCCTTCTCCTCTCCCGTGTTGTTGGTAAAGAAAGCCGATGGGAGTGGCGAATGTGTATTGATTATCGAACTCTTAGCAAGGAGATGGTGAAGGACAAGTTTCGTATCCCTATGGTGGACGAGCTATTGGATGAATTGCATGGAGCTACAATTTTTTCGAAACTCGATTTAAGGTCAGGCTATCACCAAATTTGGGTTAGGCCTAAGGATGTTCCAAAAATGGCCTTTAGGACACAAGAAGGTTCTATGAATTTCTGGTTATGCCTTTTGGGCTAACTAATGCTCCCTCAACCTTTCAAGGGTTAATGAATGATATTTTCAGAGATTATTTGAGAAAGTTTGTGCTGGTCTTTTTCGATGACATCTTGGTGTATAGTAAGGGGATAGAAGAGCATGTGCAGCACCTTCGAATGGTTTTGGAGACACTAAAGAGGCATCAACTTCTTGCTAAGCTTTCTAAGTGTCGGTTTTGATACTATGAAGTGGAGGCCGATTCTAGCAAAATAGAGGCTATGTTAAGGTGGCCTATTCCCAAGAATAAAAAGGCACTCTGCAGGTTCTTAGGTTTGACGAGGTACTACCGGAAGCTTATAAAGAGCAATGGTCAAATTGAGCCCCTCTTACACAGCTATTGAATAAGAATTCTTTCAGCTGGTCAGAAGGAGCAACAAAGGCTTTCCTACAATTGAAGAAGCTATAACTACCCCTATGTTTTAACATTACCTGATTTTTCAAAGCCATTCACTATTGAGTGTGATGCAAGTGAATTGAGTGTAGGAGTTGTATTGATGCAAGCAAACAAACCCATAACATATTTTAGCCAAGCCTTAAAGGGTCGGCTACTTCAACTTTCTACGTATGAGAAAGAATTATATGTTCTTGTGTGTGCTGTGCAGAAATGGAGGCCATATTTAGTGGGGCAGACCTTTGTGATTCAGACATATCAGCAGAGTCTCAAGTTTCTCTTGGAACAAAAGGTGGGGAATCTTAAACAACAAACATAGTTGACTAAGCTATTGGGATATGATTTTACTATTGTGTACAAACGAGGAAGGGAAAATAAGGCTGCAAATGCCTTGTCCCGTAGGGAAGAAGTAGTGGATCAAATTGCCTTATTTGTCATATCATTTCCCAACTCAACTTGGTTGGAGGAGTTAAAAGCCAACTACTTGACTGACCCTAAGGTGGTAGATTTGCTGATTAAGGTACAAGCAGGAGGAGAACCAAATTCTTAGTTCACAGTAAGAAGTGAAATACTTCAAGAAGGGTCAAATATACCTTAGTAAAACTTCAGGGTTTAAGGATCAGATTATGCAGCACATTCATAACAACCCCTCAACAGGGCATCCGGGGTATCACAAAACACTACACCAAGTTAAAACTGAGTTCTACTGGCCATGTATGAAAAAAGACATTCGAGTTTATGTACGAGAATGCAATGTTTGCCAAAGGAACAAAAATGAGAATCTAGCACCTGCTGGATGGCTCCAGAGTTTACCAATTCCTACACAAGGGTGGATTGATATCTCTATAGGCTTTATTGAAGGGCTGCCAATGTCTAGAGGTAAGTCATTTATTTTTGTAGTGCTGGACATGTTTACCAAATATGCTCATTTTATGAGCACATCTCATCCCTATTCAACCTACACTATAGCTCAATTATTCTTCAACCATGTCTTCAAATTACTTGGTATGCCTGCTATAATTGTTTCTGATCGTGATACAATGTTTTTGAGTAACATCTGGCAAGAGTTTTTCTGCTCCAAGGCACAATCTTAGCTCATAGCTCTGCTTACCATCCTTAGAGTGATGGTCAAACATAAATCTTTAATAAATGTATAGGTCACTATCTACGGTGTTATTGTGGTGGAAAACCCAAATATTGAGGTGATTGGCTAGTTATGGCAGAGTGGTGGTATAATACCTCTTATCATATGTCTACAAAGATGTCTCCTTTTGAGGCACTCCATGGGTATCCTCCACCTAAATTACTGGGCTATGTGGCACATACTACTCAGAACACAAGCAGAGTTAAAAACCAGAGCTCAAGTTTTGGAACTTCTCAAGCATAATCTACATGCTGCTCAAGAAAGGGCTAAACGACAGTACGATAAACATCACACAGAGAGGTCATTTGCAGAGGGAGATTGGGGATACCTAAGGCTGCAACCTTACCGTCAGAAGACATTTGCACTTTGAAAAAGTCTCAAACTTTCACCCCGTTACGTTGGTCCTTTCCATGTGCTTCAAAAGATTGGAGAGGTTGCTTACCGTTTGGATTTGCCCATTTTGGAGAGGAGAGTTCGTCGGCAGGGAGATAGACCTTTGACTGAAGCTCTTGTGCACTAGAAAGGCACTGTGAGAGAGGATGCTACCTGGGTCCCCTTTTGGCAGTTAAGAGATCGATGCCCTCACCTTGTGGGCAAGGTGTTTTGATGGAGGAAGGAATGTTGTGATCCCAATTGGAATCAAGAGTATTATGGGAAGATGAGGGATGTTAGGGTTTGTAGAAGAGGAAAGGAAAATGACGTGGAATTAGAATACAAACATAGAAGTTGTCGAACACAGAAGTTGTCTTTGGGAAGTGAAAAAGTTGTCTTACACGTGATGTCTTCAAGGTTTGGGCTAGACTAATGGGTTCCCATAGGCTGCCTGTTATTATCTTTTTGCTACTGCTTTATTGCATTTGTAAGCCCATCTAGCTGGGCCTTAGTCTGCTGTCTATATTTCTTGTTTTAATTAGCGAAATCTATACGCAGAACAGTATCGAAAATCATTATAGTAAATCAAAGGAATTGGAGAGTAGCTCTCTCTCGACTAGAGCAGTTACAAATTCATCTATTGTCTCTTTTGCCAAACACCACAGTCCTTTTGCCCTTCTTTACATTCGGATGGGACATTATAACAAACAAATGGAACCAAGAAGATACATAGCTAAGATATGCAATTTATGATGGACTGTAGAGATAGACGACAGTATCAAGTTCCAGATGCCAATATCTATTCCTCCTTTTTCAAGATATGCTTCGTCCATTTCCTGATGAATTGATTTGAAGATATTTGAAGAATGGATAAACCTTGTTAAACAGGTTCAAAGGACCCACTAAATGGTTCTCCTAGCTGAAAATTGTACAATAAAATGGCTGACTGAGGCATCACCAAGGGTATACGGAAATCATAATAACAATTACATGTATCTCTGTTTGAAATTTTCTCAAGTAACTTGGAGATGCAAGGAACTCATCTTTCTAGCTTGCTTAGCAATGCCTCCAATGGTGGCAGCTCCTGCAAAAGTTGCTGCCAGTCAGGCATGCCCTGGGAAGATATAACAGTTTAGTACAGTCAACATCTGTATATGAGACAAAGCTTTACCATCTCATCGTTATATGATATCTTCCTTTTTAAGATATTAAAAGAATTGCAGGAGGTAGTTACATAAAAACATCTAGGTAAGTTGTATTTATTTCCAACACGTTAAACCACCCTAGGGTGCATGAAGTCTAGGATGCACCACCCATTGTTGTCAACAGATGTGCAGGCAACATGAACTTGGTCATCTGTTCCAGAAAATCAGACGCTGCAGCTTAATTCCCCATAGGAAGAGAAAAATTGGGATTGTAATGGTATAACCGTTAAAACTACAATGTTGTTGCACCATTACATTTCAGTGTTTTCCTGTCTCTCAGCTGCCCAAGCATTTCAATTTGCTATTCGAATACTTACTTTCCAATTCCCTGCTAAATTGCTACTACCCACTGAGCATGCTAATAGACGCTACTTTCATTTCAACAACAATTAACAAACCATTTCCACCACAAGCACTTACTTTTCCTGATCTTCGAACCCGACCATCTAGGCGAAGAATAATATAGACATCCTCCCCGGGAGTAACTCCTTCAGACTTTTGCTGATCCCTTATCCACCTAGATTGGTTTCTATAACTTCATTAGTCTATATGTATCAACATCAGTAGGGGAAATAGAAAAAATGTAAAATGAATGCACAAGGGGAGGTTATGATCAACTTTGAAAACCATTCTATAG
Organism: Myrica gale; assembly: GCA_963930655.1. Classification (NCBI taxonomy): domain Eukaryota; kingdom Viridiplantae; phylum Streptophyta; class Magnoliopsida; order Fagales; family Myricaceae; genus Myrica; species Myrica gale. The sequence continues at coordinate 12,963,994 of OZ005610.1, read as the reverse complement.
TGAAAGTCAATTGGCATCCTATATATGTGTCAAATATATGCATACAAGTTATGGAGACGCATTCTCTTTTCTTAAGTGATTAAGGCACATAGGACTTTTGGCATCTGGAGCATTAAATGGAAAAATATTCATGCAGACACGATAGAGAAGCATGTGACCTTTCCCATTCTGCAGGTGATACGACCTCAGCCTTAAATCGGATCTCGGCTTTCAATGTCGATTTTGCAGTTATTGACTGAGCTCGTTTCTCGAAATCTTCCTATCAGGGTGCCATTAGATAGTGTCAAGAAAGGAACAAAACCTTTATATCTAAAAGCAAACTGGAAACATGCATAGTTCAGTAACCCATTCTAAACTCCCACCTTAAAGTCATTTCTGTAAGACTTGATTCCAAATATGAGTTATAAACCTAAGCACCATAATGTAAAAAGAATTAAATCATACCAACCGACACAACTTTATCTGTAGACATGATAGACAGCATGAATAAAAAACTAGAGTATATTCATATCAGAAACCTCGAGAAGTAACTGTACACATGATAGACAATACAAAAACTTGATGAATAAGATGCTTTCGTAATGCTTCCAGGGCTTCAGATCTCACCCCAATAGAAGGAAGAGCAGCAGCAGCCTTTGAGCGTATACCAAAGCCTTTCTTCTCATTTTGTGGTGCCTTACCTTGACCCCAGATGACAGGGACTAAAAGAACACCTCGTCTAATGAGATCAGTCCGGAACCTCTCTGCCTTCTGGATAGCCAAAGAAACAGTCTCTTTTCCCCCTGCTACAATAACCTATATCCAAGTCTTAGAGCTTTGACGTATTCAGATAAAAAGAACAGTCAAGACATGGGAAAGAGAAGGAAGCACACATACAAGTGAATTATTGCTGGGGCTTATATTTACGGTATGCGTAACATGTGCTCTAAGAATAAGTTCTATGCAGAACCAGTGCAAAAGTACAGAGAATGTAAAGAAATGGACACTCCACTTGCAAATGCTTGATGAATCCTCGAGTTTAAAGAGCCACAAAGTTTTCCAATTTGGCAATACCCCTCCTTATACCTTTAATTTTCTCCACATACATGCCTCGCCTCCCAAACACCCCCAGTTCATGTAAATTTCTAAAAGAAATGGGAATAACAGGGAAAGAATGCAAGTAAACTATCACTTCCAGAACATGGGTAAGCAACCAATAGAATGCTAAGTGTGGAGGATACAACAGTCCTCTTTTTTTTTTTCTTCTTCTCTCATTCTGAGTTAAAACAGGACTCATTTTGAAGTAACCTATTAATCATTTTGCAATGATACCATATTGGGGAATATCACACTTCATAAACATGTGGATGGTTCGAATCTCTCCTTGCCACAACTTCCAAAAGGGAAGGGATTTCCTCCAGGGCATAGGAAAGTAAGGAAAGGGAAATAGTAATTTTCACAGAAAATGGAACTGCGTGATGTCTATACTGCATAACTCTTCCCTTTCTTTAAAAGTAGAGGTAATTGAGATGCAACCACTATATGAGGTGACTCTTTGATGACAATGGTGCATGGACAATAATCTAGAATAATGCAAACAAATTTTGAGATGAACCATTGAACTAAAATTAAGTACTGATACTAACTGGCCTAACAGTGTCTCGCAGCTGCACGAGTTCAACAACTCGATTAGTGGAAAGGCGCAAAGGCAACCTTGATACAGTTTCATCCCGGGATATCTGTGCAAGTTGCTCCTCCTCTTTCTTATTGTCCCAGAAAAATAGTGCCACCAGAACAATAATACCTGTAGAATGCTGATCCAAAAGCTTAGTCATTTTAATAAGCAAGTTATAAAGCATTTGCTGAATAACCATAGTTATGTTTTAATAAATACCGTAAACATTATGTCAATCCTATTCCAAATAACTTTGTTGGATACCTCCGATATTAATGGCAGCATTTCCAGCAGTCTCCCATAAATCAGGGGCATCATCACCACCTCTAATTGCACGAAATAGCCTGGGTATAGTAAAGAGCAAGGATATTCCTGCAGCTGCAGAGAATGCCACATAAAAGAATCTCCGAACCCCCCGGAATGGTGCTTGGACTTCACTAATGAGTTTAAGATCTCTCCGAAAACTGTAGCCTATATCTTCCCCACCCAGCTTAGCCTGTAAAAAAACAAATGATATTAAGATTTCGAACAATTCGATTCCATATATAGCAGATATTATCACAAAGGTCCAGACTAGTTAGAATCCTTTCAAGATATTCTATCACTGCCTACATTTGATTCTCTAACAGACCCGAGAATGAGGTACCATATTTAACTCTTGAGGGTTAAAGTGGTGACAAGCAGCGGTGAAGCCAAGGGGGGGCTTGGGGGGGGGGGGAAGCAAATTTTGTGAAATTTAGGCTTAGTTGTTGATTTTTTTACAATTGTTTTTACATAGGTCCCCCAAAAAATTACGAGCTTGTACTTTGGCCACCCCAAAATCTATATTCTTGCTTCGCCCTAGTGACAAGTCTCCAGAGTGTGCAAAGAAGGCAAGGAAAAAAAATAGATAGATAGAGAGAGAAGAAAACAGAAATTAGCCAAAGTTTAGTGACCAACCTCTTCTTGCAACTCCTTGAATTCAGGCAAAGCTCTGAATGAGGCCAAGTCAGGATCATTCAGAATTGTGCCAAATTTAAGGTTATATTCTCTCAATGCAGTTCGCAGACATTCAGCAGCTTTTTTACCTTCCCCTCTTCCTCAAAATAACATGGAAAAACAAGATTCATCAACATCAATAGGCAATGCTTACAGATAAATTTAATGTTTGTTTAAATGAGTACCAGTGACAGATTCAAGGACACTCTTTAAAGGAAGATAATTGGTTGTGTTTTTGATACACAAGCTACACTATACTGCTCAGTCTAGCTAACAGACTTAACTGAAGTTGCTGTTTCAGTTACCGCCCATTGGTTTACCCCATATGAGTGACTTCGATGTTGCCGAATAATGGTGAGACCGAAAATAGAAATAAAAACTAAGCTAAAAAGATGTAGTAAATAGTGACTAAACAAATTGAAGACATGAAAACAATATCAGCTACAAATTTAACTTTCTACCTGTAGGCATGGCAGCAAGCTTTGTTATAAAGGGCAGCTTGGGCCTCTGTTGCGTTAGGATCCAAATTAAGTGCTGCTTCAAACTGAACCAGAGCATCTTTTACCTGGAAAAGACATCATCGTGGACCCAGAAATTGAAGTCATTGACATCATTTTCATCAAAGTTAACCGTTCTGATCAAACATATGTTATAAGAACAAACGTACCTACTTAATGTACAAAAGTCAAAGTACATCATGCAATGTCATGGTTTTACTGGTCGTGTACGAAAACAAAAAGATTGGAGACTACATCGCTCTGATACATGAGGCTTGGGCATCAATTAAGGCAAATCAAAGAAGGCGTATCACTTAGGTCAAGTAACAATGATACGAAAACGAAGATCTATAAAAGAATTTCTCCCTTTCAGAGGTTTGCTACGCTAAGTCCCGTACTTAAGTCTTATAACATTCCTGGATTCTTGAGAAAACAACACTAAGACGCATGACTTCGAATACAGGGTAGAGAAGGACCATTCTCAAAGATTGAGCCACAGTAACATAATGATGATGATAAACGTGTAGCAGTACAACAGAGGACCAACTTAGGAATATTAAAGTGTTTATCTTTCGGTTAGGCTGGAGGATAGAGGTTACACTAATCGAAACGTTATTGAATGAGAAGTTTAAGAGTACATCACATACCAGAAAATTATTCTCCATATACTTCTGGTCAAATGAAATAGAAAGACAGAAGGAAGGTAAAACACAACGTGAGTCAATGCCAGAAGAAACGGCTTTATGTCCTAGTTTTATTAGTAAATTAATTAGAGACAAGGCCAAGAAAATGTAACAGTGAAGGATGATTGTGACAAACTAAACGAGAGAAATATTGTCACCATCGTGTTATAATGCTCCATATAAGATAAGAAAATACTAGAGATACACGTACAAAATTAAGGACACAAAATCCATATGAAGATAAATTGTCTGCGCAAAAATTGAGCGTCAATCACAAAGCACTAAAGGTTAGGATATTTCTCCATCACAAATACCGCTTGAACATAATTCTCAACAAATGTCTTAGAAGAACTTGGCCACCAAAATAATGACCCAGGTTCCACGAATTCAAGTTTGGCACACTGACCAAAAATCGTCAAAACCCAACATACCCATTTTCCAGAAACCATTAAAAACTTATTGACATACCCGTCCTTTGGAGAAGAGCTGGAGACCCAAGTTAACACAGGACTCGGCCGTCTCTGTATTGGCTTCTGGAGGCTGTGAAGAAGAAGAAGAGCAAGAAATGAAATAAACCTGGGTTTTCTTTAGAGAAAGCAAAGGGACTGTTTCGCATGAAAGCCATGGTCTTGTTCTTGCTTTTGAACTTGAGACGCTGAACAATTGACTCTGCAGAGCAAGAGGAGCCACAGCCATCGACAGCCGGGGAGAGCGAGATATTTCAAGTCAGTGAAGTCACACATTTCCGTTGTCAATCTATCCGAACGGCTTCGAGCGTGGGCCCCCTATCTCCAGCAGCTAAAATCTGGGCCGCATGTGGGTGCCAAGCATCCCAAGCTTATGATAACGTGGCGGTTCAGATCTCGTTCGTATTAACGGCATCACGTTCTATCTAGTTTCCATCGTGACCAACGACACCGTCGTTTAAGCCCTTACGTTCCTCTATAATTCTCTGTCAGCAGCTATGTTCGGTCATTCTGTGAGATAAATTAGAGTATCAACTATTTAAAGACATAATGTTGTGACAAAAATTGTATCCACGGGAAAATTTTATGGAATATGAATTTGATGGCTTATACGTGAAGATAGGATCTGTTCGCTTTTTAGTCAATGGACAAATGGATTCAATTGGTCAGACTACAAGATATGATTATCCAGCTTTGATATCTTTTTAAAACTAGTGTAGGATTTTGAATAAATAGATGTCATAGACATGCATGACCCCATTGGCTTTATGGGAGTCAATGATATCCCTTTAACTTGTTGAGGTGCTTGATTGTCTAACCTGTTGATATCCATGTAGTGTACGTAGCCCTCATACCCACCTGTTACTTAATTAATACGGGACTCTGCGTTACTTACTATAAGAAAATAAGGTTGTGCCTTGACTAACAGCATAAACTTTTGGCTCAATAGTAGCGCTTGATCCTTCACATGTCATGTTCTACCATCATATTATTCACATTTCAGTCATTGAAAATAAATTCTTGGTGTACTTTGATATACAATTAATCAAAAAACTATACGGTGGTTGCTTTTATATATATATATATGGACACTTTAAAGATTCTCTTACTGCTTCGATCTCTTGTTCAACCATGTAATTGTAATACTCACGACCGACAACAATAATATCGTTAATTTTAGGTTTCCTTATCCGTGTAATATAGTTTGAAGCTGAAAGCCTGAGACCTCGAACTTATGCATGACACACGAATATTAGAAATTTAAAACAATTAGTGTAATACTCTAAAAAAAATAAAAATGAAACGGTGCGTTAGGGATAAGTTCTTTATCCCTTCCGCAACAACATTTGAATACTGAACGTAAAGGTTCAGTATTCGATGCCGAACATCCGTCAAAGTTCAAAATTTGATTTCTCTTCAAATTTTGAATGATTTTTAAACGAATTTTCGTTCTTTTCAAACCAATTTAGAGATCTTTAAGTATGGATCTAGGTTATGTGCGAAAATTCACACATAATATTGAAGTTTTATCTCATTTGAAGCTCTCTCTCTCTGCCACGAAACTCTCTTTCTTTTACCTTTGGAGACACGATTTGCCGGAGTTAGGTGATTTTTGGAGGTAGGTTTGTTTTAATCTTGGTTTAGAAAAATATTTCTTTAGTTTGATTTGGGTTATGCCATTTTATAGACAACGTTGGAGAGCCGTTCTTCACGTATTAGGCGATTTTTCTTCTATTTCGTCGGCGCTTTTGGGTGAGTTTTTCTCCAAGTTTCTATCCTTGATGGATTTTTAGATCTGAGATTTCTAGATTTCTCAGATTAGTTTTTGTTGTTGTTGTAGGGTAATTAAAGGTGGTTTTGAGGAATTTTGCGGTTGTGGGAATATCGTATTCTTATAAAGCTATTGGAATTCAGGTGTGGTTGTTGCTGGAATTTTATTATTTTATTTACATTGAAGATGTGTGAGAATTGAGGTGAATAGATGACTGATGTTTTAAATGGATTTTAGGTGTTGATTGTCTCTTCAGCAATTCTTTGTAAAATCTTAAGTGTCGGTTAAGCGTTGAGGTAAGTGGCTTATCAGTGAGATTTTATTCCTCTACACTTTTGTGGAATCTAAGTGCACGAAATGTTTAATTATTCTATGAGATGAAACTGATTTACAAATATTTCTTTGTGCGAGATTAAATCTCTTGTCATTGTGAAATAGAATTTTAAAATGTACACTATTTTTATATAGTTTTGATTCATTATATGAGGAAAATGTACAAATTTTTGATAAAGATGAAATGATTTAGATTTCATGAATTTGTTTGAAATATCAAACTTGAAATGTTGGGTTGTTGGAATATATTTATTTTGTGAGTATACTTTGAAAATTGTCCTTGCGCTGACGATATATCTCTGCGGTATGTGTGGCCAATTTAATATTGGAGGTCTTTGTGGCCTGGAGGTCTGTGTGGCCTAATATTTGGAGGTCTGTGTGACCATTGGTGATTTCTCTATATTGCGTGGCCTTGGATATTTTTTTACAAACTTGTATTTTGGATTCGATATGACTCACAATGTTTTATTTTTGGATTTTGGTTATTTTGATAAAATTGTCTTTTTCCCCTACCCCATTGACTTGCTACTTACTGAGCTAGATGTAGCTCACCACTCATTTTTTATCTTTCAGATTTAGAGGTTGGTGGCAGCGAGGAATAGAAGATCACGAGTTATAGTTTATGAGATTAGTTGCAAAATGTAGAATATTTGAATAAAGAGTCATCTGGAGACTTTAGTAATAATTGTTTTATTTCGGAGACTTTAGTAGTTTTATTGTTTATTTGAGAAATTGTTTATTGAGACTCTTGTTAAGAGATGTATTTATGGATTTATGTTTTTAGTAGTGCTCTGACTAAACTGTTGGGATTCATTTTGATTATTGAAGATGAAATAGAGATTTTTATGAGTTATTTTCTTTGGTTGTGATGATATTTTCAAGCGATATTCTATCCATTTAGACTTTTGGGTCGGGACGTTACAATTAAATTGTTATATAAATTTGGATAAGTATCTTCTCTAATTTGCCATCCAAATTAATCGCTATATACTCTAATTGGGGAGAGATAGTGCACTGAAGCTAGCAAAGATTAGTATTTGTCACAACCTAGACCTGGAAGGTCCAACAATGGACTTTTCCTCAAAATTGTTTTTTTAAAACACAATATTAAAATGCTATGGATTCCTAATCATCATGACGTTGTGTTCTAACAAAAGTCGTGGCCTCCTTATTATCATGCACTCAATATTTTGGCCCCTTTCCCAGAAAAATACAATAAAAGCAATCGGTAAAAATTGTGTACTGGATTTGTATAATGTTCTGTAATTATTAATTAATTCATTTGTGTGTGAGTTTTGCTATAAATAATTTTGTAGTGGTTAATTAATTGATTGCTATTTTAGTACCAATATCATGCAAACTAGTGCTGAGCTGGATGACTTAGAAAGCCCATGCATGCAATGCATATATATGAAAAGATATATATATAGTACCCCGGATTTTCTTCTTATTAATAAATATTTATTTTTATTCAATTTCAAATTATTTGAAAAATTTATCCTGTTTTAAACGTGTTTAAAGTTTGAAATATTGATTTAATAGAAAATGTTATCTTTTAAAAAGTATTTGAAGTTAAGAAGAAGTGATAATTATTTTTATCTCTATAGATTTTAAAGTTTTGAATTTGAATACTTCTAGAATATGTTTGAATTTTGAAATGGATAGCAACCTAATCTTATCATTCTTTCAAATTTAGAGTCCTTTTTTTAAATAGAGTTGCAATTAGTCTTTTATAAATAGTCTTTGCGACATGTATTGATTGGGAGAATGAGAAATAAGTCTATTTTGAAGGTTCTAGTCTAGTTTTTTGAGGTCTTAGAGGTTAATTGATAAAAGGGTTCAAGTGTTGTGAAGGGCGAGGTAAGCGGGATTATTATACTAGATTTTTGTAAAATTGTTATGGAATGTTTATTTTTATTGAAAACCCTCGGAGTTTTATGTGCATTATGTTATAATAAAATTGTTATGCAAAATTTTTGCATGCATTGGTGTAATCAAGTGTCTTTTTAAAGTCTATGATATTTTGTGGATGATTATTGTATAATATGTGAGATGTTTTCAAATCCTGAGGCCCAGAGTTCAAAGTTACAACAATTGGTTGCACAAGGAGTCTACGGACTGCACAACCCTGTCACAGGGGTAAACGTGACCCAAAGGGATTTTCTATAGTATTATTATGAAAAGATAAAAGTTGTTTTACAATTACAGAATCGAGATATACTGTTTTCTATTTACTTTCACTTCTGAAATGTGGCTCATGAAGTGCACTCTAGCATAATGATTTTGCTTGCTGAATTGTCAAACTCACCTCCTTAGTTGTACTCTCTTTTCAGATTATATTTAGAAGCGTGTCGAGAGTTGTATTAGATAGCGTATGAGTGGGTAGCTGAGCGAAGGCTTAGAGTTTCAGTTAGATTAAGAGTTTTCTTTGTTATTTTTCAGTTTTTAAAGAGTTCTAAACGAAGTATTTTTCTTCAATTGTTTTGAAGATTTAAACATTGTTTTGTTATCAAGATTGTTTATTTTGTGATAACTGATTTCTATCTCTAATTTTTGCTCATTTTTATTGATTTTAAGCATAGAAGTAACCCCTAACCCCGGCGGTTAGGGTCGTTATATATACAGCCCCCAAATATACATGGCAAAAATTGGACATATGAGAAGTTCTATAAATAATGTTCTTTACTATTTTTCTATTGTTATATCAGGTACGTATTTGATTATTCTTAAGCATCTTTACTCACGCAATCTCTTTCAAATAAAAGCCTTATCACCATGGGATGCAGGCCATTTTTCGAATTGGAAGTCTCCACATTCGTGAAGTCCTCTATTTATATTTCTTTATTAAATAGATTATCCCGTGTTTTCTGTTAGCCTTTATGACCTATTGTCATTCTTCTACACTACCATCCAAGATAACCTAAATTTAAAGGCATTAAATAGGAAAAATATTGTTTGCATATATATATATACCAGCTTATATAACATCTTTTTAATGCACTTCTCATGATATGTCACTTACATCTCCTATGCACATACTTTGATTTTACCTTGTTCAAATTGTTAATATTCAAATAAAATGACCAGAAACTGCGTGCATAAATATTGGCAATATAAATAGAGGCTATACATGAGGTACTCTACGTACATACAGAATAAGCAGTTAATTATATCATCAGAAGCTAGAAAGTACACCGACAGGACAATATACATGCATAAAGAAGAATGGACTGTATTAGCTGACAGCTTTTGATGTCTCAGAAGGAACTGAAAGCATTGAAGTACTGGGGCAGAAACAATGCATGTCTCACTGTATCATACCCTTTTCCATGATGGAAAGAATAAACGTGTAAATAGCAAAAGAATTAAGATTATATAGAACGCAAAAAAAGGTAAATCAGAGTGTAGTACTGATGGATACGTTATGTTCTATATGTTATGCCTATTGGAGGACTGCTGGCACGTCATTACAATTTACACCTAGACTTCCAACAGGAAAATCAACTACTTAGATAAAGCTGCAGGTTACACATCTCATCTGGTACTTTTTGTTCATCACTAATTTTCTCGCAGTACCCAAAAGGTGGCATCCATTATGCATGCACCTTGCAAGAAAAATGCTTGCCTATATATTAACCCTATAGGAATCTTTTCTCGTAGGCCTCTCTGTCGAAGTGTGGTAGTGCGGCTAGTGCCCCTCGTGCGTACTTGGTTTACGACATTTTCATCAGAAAAAGAAGTCTTCGAAACTACATGGATCGACCACTATAGCCTCTGAAAGGTAGCACGACTATGTATAGTTGGATATCAGACCACGTTTCATTTGGACAGTTCCCGCTATAATGATAATTGTTTCTTTGATTAGGCCCCATAACTCACCTTCATAGAGGTTGAGGATGATTCCCGTTAGTTGAAAAGATTTCTCACACATGGACACACCAGCAAACACGTACGCACTGCGTTTTCCTAGTCATAAGTGATGACAATTTTTGCTTCATATCATTCCTTTTCAAGGTTTTCCAGCTATTGCTCTTGATTAGTGTTTACTTTCACGTCCTTTTGTGGTATTATCTTCCTTTTGCTGATGAAAGATTTGTCTAGTATGGTAGCACATATCATTCACGGTCGACGATTATATCCAAAGAGTTAATATGATCAGGAATATTAAGTACTTAAGGGGCCGATGATTCTCATGTTCTTAAGTTCAGATATATGGCAAGGTGAATACTTCCAAGAAGGTATTGGCGGACACCATGATTTGAGTGATAGCACGCGATGTACTCCACCTAGTCTTGAAAAATAATGCCCGGTAAAGTTCACTTTTTCCGCCATTATCACATACTTTCCCAGGTCAGGAAAAAAGAAATATTATTGCAGTAGCACTGCTGTCTTGCCTGAATTGGTCATGGTGTGTGTTAATATTTGGAGAAAATAGCTCGAGAGATTTGAGAATGCTATGTATATTGATTTTCGTTTACATGTATATATATTACATTGAAGAATCTGTATGTAAAGGAAAGGAAAGTAGGCAAGGAAACAATAGGCTATACAAGGCAAGCAATAAAATGTAAAGAAGTCGTTGGAGGCTAACAAAGGTAAGAATATATTTGGGTGATCTGTAATACTCCCCCTCAAGTTGGCTCATGGAGGTTCGAAATGCCCAACTTACTAGATAAATTGTCAAAAAGGTCACGACCCAAGGCTTTGGTGAAGATATCGGCAAGTTGGATGGAAGCAAGGACGTGAGCGAGGGAGAGAATCTCAGACTTAAGCTTTTTCACGAACAATGTGACAGTCAATCTCAATGTGTTTGGTGCGCTCGTGAAAAACTGAATTTTTTGCAATATGGAGGGCAACCTGGTTGTCGAAATAGAGATGTATGGGCTGAGAATGAGGAATAGAGAGATCGTGGAGCAAGGAGCGAAGCCAAGTAAGTTCACAGGTGGTGGATGCCATGGCACAGTATTCGGATTCAGCGGAAGAGCAAGGGACAGTGGGCTTTTTCTTGGTGCGCTAGGAGATGAGACTGGTGTCGAGCTGAATAAAGAAACCGGTGGTGGATCGACGAGTAGTGAGGCAGCTGGCCCAATCAGAATCAGAATATGCAGAGACATGCAAAGAGTTCGTAGTGGGATAAAAGAGGCCTTGTCCAGGAGTAGATTTGAGATAACGTAAGATGCAGAGAGTAGCGTCATCATTTGGTTGCCGAGGAGCGTGCATGAATTGACTGAGAATGTTGACAGCGAAGACAATGTCCGGACGAGTGATGGTGAGGTAGATGAGGCGGCCAACGAGACGAAGATAGAGACTGGGGTCCAGCAAGAGGTCACAGACATCGTCTGAGTTTGAGATTTTGTTCCATGGGAGGAGTGTGAGTTGGGCGGGTGCCAAGGTGGCCACTGTCGGAAGGATGTCGAGAGTATATTTCCATTGGTTGAGGAAGATGCCGGAGGGAGAGGGCAATTTCCAAGCCCAAGAAATATTTTAGCGTGCCAAGATCTTTGATGCGAAAGCATCGCCTGAGGAGGTCTTTGAGATGGTGAATGTGAGAGAGATCATTACCTGCCAAAAAAAATGTCATCAACATAAATAAGAATAAGGATAAATGAGGAAGTTGTAGAATGAGTGAAGAGAGAATGATCAGCTTGGGACTGGTGTAAACCAGCAGCCAGAAGGACGGAAGAGAGTTTGGAAAATCAATTGCGAAAGGCTTGCTTGAGGCCATAAAGAGATTTTTGCAAACGACAAACACGAGACTCCTTCTCACTGCAATAACCGGGAGGGGGTCATGTAGACTTCTTCGTCAAGATCACCGTGGAGGAAGGCATTGTGGACGTCTAATTGATGGAGCGTCCAATATTTGGCAGCAGTAACTGCAATAACACATCTAACAGTTACAAGTTTAGCAACGGGAGCAAAAGTGTCATGATAATCAAGGCCTTCGACCTGAGTATATCCCTTAGCAACTAAACGAGTTTTGTAACGCTCAATGGAACATCGGAAACTTGGTTTTGAAGAGCCACTTACAGCCAAAAGGTTTCTTGCCATGGGGAAGAGGCTGTAAAGGCCAAGTCTGGTTGGCTTTAAGAGCTTGAATTTTAGCGGCCATAGCATCACACCAGTGAGCATGGCGAATAGCGGCCGAGTAAGTGGTAGGATCTGCCTGTTGAGCTAAGGAAGAAAGGAAAGCTAAATGACTAGGATTAAAATGATGATAAGATAAATGAAAAGAGAGATAATGAGCCGTACCTGAAGAAGGTTGGGAGGAAGGAGAAGACGAGATGGACGAAGGAAGGGTCGGACAGAGGTAGTCACGAAGATATGGAGGTGGCTGAGTGGGATGACGAGGACGAGTGGAGGGAGGAGGGACAGAAGGGGAAGGGGAAGGAGATGGAGGTGTAGAAGGGGAATGGTTAGGGGCAAGAGGTATAGAGGGAGAAGGGAGGTCGAGAATGGGAAGAGGAATGACAGGGGCAGAGGACGGATGGAGGGTGCGATCGTGAAAAGAAAAAATGTGTTCTTCGAAAATGACGTCAAGAGAAATAAAGATACGATGGGTGTCGAAGGTCATAGATGTGATAAGCACGATGGTGGGCAGGATAGCTGAGAAAAAGGCAACGGGTGGCACGAGAGGAAAATTTATCACGATTAGAAGAAAGAGTATGGGCGTAACATAAGCAACCAAAGATGCGTAAATGAACAAAAGAAGGAGGTTTGTGAAAAAGGAATTCGTAAGGAGATTTATTATGAAGACTAGGAGAAGGGGTGCTATTAATAAAATAAGTAGCAGTTAAAATGCACTCGCCCCAAAATTTAAGAGGAAGATGACCTTGAAAACGAAGACATCGGGCCACATTGAGTAGGTGGCGATGTTTCCTTTCAACAAAATCATTTTGTTGCGGGGTTTCAACACGTCTTTTCATGAAAAATGCCAAGCTCAGGAAATAAAGTGTTGCATTTTGTGAGAAATAAATTATTGGCCATTGTCGGTACGAATAAACTTGACATGTTGATTAAATTGTGTACGGATAAGGGAAAAAAAGATTTGAGGCAATTAGAGGCTTTAGATTTAAAATGCATTAAAAAAACCCATGTGAGACGAGAATAATCAACAACTATAGTTAAAAAATAATGGGCACCAGAAAGAGAAGGCATGTAATAGCCACCCCAAATGTCACAATAAATGCGATTATAACAAATGATGCTCTTATTCAAATTCAAAGAAAAAGGAAGTCAAGTATGTTTAGCACGAGCACAAATATCAAGGGAAAACGAGCATGAGAAATATTAAGAGTCTTAGGGAGGCATTGCCTAGAAGGATGACTGAGACGGGAGTGCTATAAATGAGGTTAGGGCACGCGAGTGGAATGAAGAGTGGAGACGAACATAAATTTGCAATAGTAGAGTCCATCACGAGCTTCACCCGTTCCAATCGGCCTTGTGACAAGGTCCTGAAAAAGACAAAGATTGGAGGGAAAAATAGCAACGCAATTAAGATTAGTAGTAAGTTTACTAATGAACAATAAATTGAATTTAAACTGAGGAACAAAAAGAACATTGTTAAGAATTAAACGGACAGTCCCGAATTGGGTAATAGAAATAATGGCACCTGTAGGCAATTTAATCGGACAAGGAGTGGCAAAAGAAGTAATATTAGTGAGATAAGATAATTGAGGAACCATATGATTAGAAACCCCAGAATCAATAACTCATTCAGTATTGAAAAAAAATGAAATAGAGTTGAAGGGGACTGGAGGGGTATTTTTGGAATTCAGCAATTCCATAAGTTGGTGGACAAGGTCACCCATGAGATGAGGGAGACCATTCACGTGAAAGGGGCCAGACCCGAAGTAGAGGATCCGTCGGCTGGGCTTGGAGGACGAGAGACGTTTTTGTCAGCGGAGCTAGAAGGAGGACGATAGGCATTGCGATGGCCTGGAGGGAACCCGTGGAGGCGGTAACACAGCTCCTGCCAATGTCCATCACGATGGCGGTAGGAGCACTAAGGACGGCCTCTGCCACGGTCACGTGAATCTGGGCGGAAAGGAGGGCGGTTGGCAGCCATTGCAGCAACATCGGGTGGAAGGGTGGGAAGGTGCATCAAGCGTTGACGTTCTTCTTGATGGAGGATGGATAGATCTTGGACAGAGGAGGCAGAGGGTCCATGGCGAGTATTTGGCTGCGGATGGAGGCATAGGTTCGTGGAGGCCAACCAAAAACTGAAAGGTGCGTTCGGTTTCAGTGAGGTGTTGAATATTTTTTGAGAGCACCACAACTGCAAGACGACACAAGTTGGAGAATGGAAAGCTCGTCCCAAAAACCTTTGAGGAGGCTGAAGTACATGGAGAGAGATTTGGTGTCTTGGGTGAGCAGAGAAATGTCGCGTTTCAATTGGAAAACTCGAGGGTTGTTGGATTGGGAGAAACAGTCTTGGTGATCAATCTATATACCTTGAGATTGTCGTGGTATAGAAGGCTGTCGGAAATGGATCTGTCAATGAAATTGAGAATCCATTACAGAACCATATCATTACAATGTTCCCACAGTTGAATATCGGTAGAGGAAGTGGTCGGTTTTAGGAGTGAGCCATCTACGAAACCAAGTTTGTGTTTTGCGTTGAGGGTGATTTTCATGACTCTCTGCCATTTGAGGTTGTTATCACGATTGAGAAGGGTGGAAACTAAGTTAGTACCAGGGTAGTCTGAGGAGTGGAGAAAATATGGAGAAGATGCGTCCAGTTGAGTTTTGGATGGAGTAGGAGAAGAGACCTCCGAATCAGATTCGGAGCTGGACATGCAGACAAGAAAAAAAAATCACTGCTCTGATATCATGTTAATATTTGAAGAAAATAGCTCTGATACCATGTTAATATTTGGAGAAAATAGCTCGAGAGATTTGAGAATGCTATGTATATTGATTTACATTTACGTGTATATATATTACATTGAAGAATCTGTGTGTAAAGGAAAGGAAAGTAGGCAAGGAAACAATAGGCTATACATGGCAAGCAATAAAATGTAAATGAGCCGTTGGAGGCTAACAAAGGTAAGCATATATTTGGGTGATCTGTAACAGTGTGTGGATCGGGGGGAGAAGAGAGCTCACCTAGAGTTACAGTGACGTATCTGTCACGATCGAGCTTGAAAAAGGTGAAGAGAGATTGAAAGCAGATGCGGCGAGCACCAACCTCATTGAGTGGTACGTCGTCGAAATGAAAGAAAAAAAAAAGGATTTCGATTATGAACCTGGCCGTTTGATATCCTACACGAAAGAGATATGGCTGATCTGCAGTCAGTATATATAGTCCCACTTGAGCATATAATTGAACTCATGGAACCGCTGAGCTTGTTTCTTCTTCTGTCGTTTCTGTCAGTACTATTGTGTTGAAGCCTCGTAAGCCAAATCCTTTCCAAAAGATAGAGCTGCAATTCCTTGTAAACCAATCTAGTTCCATAAATGGATGCATCGTACTTAGGCATAACAACTTTTAGGTTAATGTGGGCTCTGAATGACGCTTTGTTCTACGCAACTTGACTTGGTTGTTTTAAATGATATTCTTTCTATAACAGCTTGTAAATTAAGCACTACACGTACTTACGTTTGCTATTGAGAGAAATGAAATAGGGTTCTCTTCCCGTGCTTTACATATCACGTACTGTTTTGGGAGAGGAAACACATACTATAACCAAGATTTGATCTGATCTACTTTTTCTCTCATGCTTTTGCTGAGACAAGAAATTAAAAAGAGATCAGATCTACAATGCAGATAACCATGATGCATATAGAACCAGATACTTGTAATCTCAATGTTGTCCATCAACTCAAAAATATATATACGATATGCCCATTAGAAAGATGTCACTAGCTAATTAGTGCATAACTATACTATATTTCGGAATAGGCATATATATCGCATACTATAAACGTCATGACGTGATTTGATCCTCCTTGTGCACACTGTATAACCACTTACCAAATGGTCTAAAGGTGGTCTGTAAATTTGAGTTCTATGCCTTTTCCCATTACCTTATCCACGACCACATTACAAAATGCACGTTACATTTAAGTGCTCGCGTATTTCGTAAGAAAAGTGTTGCTGATCTAAAGTTCCACATGGTCTAAAGGACAACCAGGAGTGTACGTAATGACTTTATTTTCAGAAAAGAAGGTAGTGTACCTACAGATCATATATTGTCATTGATCGTCATTCAGTGCATCATAGAGGCATCTCTGGCCGTGTGGGACGGTGGTTAAAATGGTCTTGCTAGTTGGGTGTATGGGAAAAAAAGGTTATTTGAGGAAGATATTCCAGTTGTAGAGCAATATTCCATTTGCGTACAACTCCAATTCAAAGAGTGATGGAATATCTCAAATCAAGAAAACTTTGTGAGGGGGCCACATTATGAATACCATCAGCACCATTGTTTCCAATGGGGTTGCAATGACGTGGAGAGAGCGAGATCAGAGCTTTTCTGTAAAAGCCATTTTACTTCGCCAAATTCATTTTATATAAACCCGTGGGCTTCTCAGCCATATCACCATAGGAGAAGATTGTAACTCAAAATCTGATCCTCTGCGGCTATCTTTCCTTCTCATCTCTATCCGACGTTATGGACGGGAAGAAATTGGAGTACAAAGGCGACCAGGCATTAAAGGCGATTGAGAGACTCACTGCGGAGGCTGATGAAGTTCAAAAGAGCATCTTAAAAGAGATCGTGACTCGAAATAGGGAAACTGAATATCTCAATAAGTATTTGAAAGGATCAAAAAATATACTGGACTTCAAGCGCAGTGTCCCGGTCATTACTTACAAAGCTATGCGCCCATATATCCAACGAATTGCTAATGGAGAAGACTCCTCTCTCATTACTGGTCACCATATCACTGAAATGCTACGCAGGTCTGATCTCTCTCCCTCTCTCTCCATCTCCACTATTATCTTTAAAGTTTCCATTACTGTTTTCTGGTTTTTCTACGAGCCAATGAGTTTTGAATAGTTCTGTTGCTCGGTTTTCTATAAATTTTATCTTTCTCTTGAGACAATAAACTTGTGTCGTGGTGCTTGCAGTTCGGGGACTTCAGCTGGAGAGCCCAAGTTGATGCCCTCAATCGCAGAAGATCTTGACCGGCGAACATTTTTATATAATCTAATCATGCCAATCATGAATCAGTTAGGGACTTCTATCTTTTCCATTTTACATTATTTTTAAGGTAATCGTGTGTGCTAGAGCAAAGGGCATGTTATATACGATAAACTTGCTCACTGCCTGCATTGAGTCTAACATAACCTTTATTGCTTGCAGCTAAGCAGTCAAGCTGACAAGTTCCATCATTTCAAAGTTACATTGTTTAGATCAGTTTATCACGGCCTTTCCATTGAAAGCCTTTTGCTTTTTCTAAGGACACGCAACTAAGTTTTTAGCGGTACAAGCTGGGTATATATATCTTGTTTCCAATTAATCTGATCATGTTTTTGAAATTGAATTCCAGGCATGTCCCTGGACTTGATGAGGGCAAGGCGATGTACCTTTACTTCATCAAGGCAGAATTGTCTACTCCTTGTGGTATACCAATTCGGGCTGTACTCACCAGCTACTATAAGAGCAAGTACTTCAAGTGCCGAGCACGTGACTCTTTCAACGATTACACGAGCCCAGACCAAACCATCTTGTGCCATGATAGCAACCAAAGCATGTATTGCCAACTTCTAGCAGGTCTAATCCACCGTCACCAAGTCCTAAGGCTAGGGGCTGTTTTTGCCTCGGCTTTTCTCCGAGCCATCTCGTTCCTTGAACGTAATTGGGTTCGTCTGTGCAGTGATATCCGCACTGGCAAACTAGACCCCTGGATCACGGACCCCGAATGCCGTTCATGTATGTCTACCATGCTTTCATCACCAGACCCACATCTTGCGGATGAGATCCAGGGCATTTGTAGCCGTTCATCATGGAAGGGATTTTTATGCCATCTTTGGCCTAGGGCTAAGTACATTGAGGCTGTGGTGACTGGCTCTATGGCACAATACATACCGGCCCTAGAGTATTATACTGACGGGAAATTGCCATTGGTGTCCACCATGTATGCTGCATCAGAATGTTACTTTGGGGTCAACTTGAAACCCTTATGTGACCCTGCTGATGTAGCATTTACCCTCTTGCCCAACATGTGTTACTTTGAGTTTATACCCTTGGGAGAGAACGGATCAATGTTAATGGACATAGGCGAGGAACAGGAGGTGCCCAGAGATAAGCTTGTCGACCTGGTGCAGGTTAGGGTCGGCTGTTATTATGAATTGGTGGTCACTACCTTTGCTGGTAATAGTCTGATCTTCTTACTTGCAAAAGCATAGTAGTTTGCCTTTCATTTCATTTAAATTAGGGTGTAAACATTCCTTTGCGCTTCAATGAAAGTCCAGTTCTAATTGGTAAAACCAGTTAGGAACAAAGAGATTCGAAGTCAAAGGCTTTTTTTCGGTTTCTATGTTGTACTAATCTGTTCAGTACGTGCGCACTATTTCGTGTTTGAATATATTGAGACAGTTGGAGTTGTCTTCTCGATAACGTTAAGCTTTTTTGTAAATGATGTAGGACTATATCGTTATCGTATTGGTGATGTGCTGCAAGTCACCGGATTCCACAATCGAGCCCCACAATTCCGATTCATCTGTAGGAGAAATGTCCTTCTCAGCGTTGACACTGACAAAACCAACGAAGAGGATTTGCACAAGAGCATCACCGTGGCCAAGAAATTGCTAGAACCTTACAATGCCCTACTCGTGGAGTACACTAGCTACGCGGATACGTGTATTCTGCCGGGACATTATGTATTGTTTTGGGAAATTCAAGTTCAGGGATCAGTGGCAGACTTGGCTACTGAACTTGATGATAAGGTGCTTCAAGAATGTTGCATTGCTGTGGAAGAAGAGCTTGATTACATATACCGAAGATGCCGTGCAAATGATAAGTCAGTAGGGCCCCTTGAGATTCGTGTGGTTGTGCCCGGCACTTTTGAGGAATTGATGGACTTGCTCATCGACCAAGGGGGGTCGATCAACCAATATAAAACCCCGAGGTGCATCAAATCTAAAGCAGCTCTCAAGTTGCTCAACTCTCGAGTGAAGGCGTCTTTCTTTAGTCCTAGGGATCCAAAGTGGGTTCCATAGAGTGTTTTACCAACAACACTTCTAACTAGTTGGTTAATAATCTACCTCGTCCTAGTAGTTATATTTTTAGGTCTAAAGGGAAACATGACAAGTTGGTGCCACACTGCCTTTGGAAGTGGAGCAATGATATGAGTTTTTGGTGAAAAACTTGTAGTCATCAATCTATCTTCTTTTCTTTTTAATAAAAGAAGAATAATATGGTTTTATGTACTGCATAAGAAGCAATTATTAGATAACGTGATTTATGGTCATGAATGCAGATGAGAATTTAGTACGGGTAAGTGGGCAGAGACTTGATTCTGCAGCTGCTGCGCAACATAGGAAACAAGATAACAGCTTGCTGTGTCATTTCTCATTGTGTCTCATGGCCTGACAAGACAAAAGCAAAAGCCCGCTCCAGAAAATGGGTGCACATTTTCTTCGTTCTGGTTCCCTCACCACTCGATCTTGATCCCAAAAAGGGAATTCAATACATCACTAGTCGACCTGACATGACATAATAAAGGCATAACTTATTGTCGTATTAGTGAGGCTTAAATAGAGAGGCCTTGTGAGACCCACTTTGGATGAACTTATCCTTTCTTTAATTTTCCATGAAAAAAATATCATAGTATCCCCTTATCTATGGACTAAAATCAAATTTCACTCTATAAATCTAATTCCATTTGATTGTGCTTTCTATTTTTTCAACTAAATTAATATACGAATGTCGTCTAATTTTTTTATTAAACTCGACGTAGTACTAGAAATTTGGGCTTTAGGGACGGAAAAACTCAAAATTCGTCCCTAAACCCTTTTAAGGACGGACATATTTGTCCCTGACGTCCGTCCTTATAGGCGGTGTATCATAGGTTTTTAAAGACGGGCAAATAAGGTTCGTCTCTAAAGGAATAGGTTCGAACCTCTTGTCCAATCCCGTTAAGTCCGTCTTTGAAGAGGAGGTTGGAACCTGTTCACATAAGAGGTTCGAACATGTACAATACAGGTTTGAACCAAATAATATACCTAGTCAGAACCTGTCCTGGAAAAAATTGCGAACTGGTTTAGATAAAGAGTTCGAACCTGTTTTTACCGATCAGAACCGGTTGACTTTAATAAGTTAGAACCTAAATAAAGACATTAGAACCTATTAGTCGACAGATGGTTCTCTCGTAATTGAAGTGGTTAGAACGGAAAAGCGTTCGAACCTCAATGTATATGTTAGAATAGGTTCACCATGAAGAAGTGTGAACCTGTTCTTTTATGATTCGAACATAATATTTTAAAGGTTCTAACCTTGTCAGCTTTGAACTGGTGCAAACCTGTTGTTTAGAGTTTGGACCGCTTTTAGGTTCTAACCTATATTTTGTGGTTCGAATATGTTTCTAGTGAACCAGTTCGAAGATATTAGATTATGGTTCTAACCTGTTTTCAGGTTAGAACTAGAATATTATAGGTTCTAACATGTGTGACCTGATTTACAACAAATTTGAAAATTCTACTAATTTTCACCAATTCAATGCAAATTCATCCCAAATAAATATCATCTTATGCGAAAAAATTTATAAATTAAAGTCTCAAATGTACCAAAATATATGTATATATACAACGATCGAAAAGAAAATGTTTGAAGTGAAGCATGGACTGGAAATGTTGTTCTATATAATTGTAGCTAACAAATAATAATATGGATCACGTAAGAAAACTACACACCGGCGTCGTCAAAAGCACCCAACGCAAACCGTGACATAAATTGGTCATATCATGCCATCCGCTCCTGCATCTCCTCCATCTTTTGTTGCAAACTGTGGATCTCGTGCATTTGCTCTTGGCTATCCTTTTCACGGTTCGCTCTAATCTGCTCCAACTCCAACTGGGTCTCCGTCAATCTCTGCCCCATATCTGCTGATGACGATGGGCAAGAGGTACTAACCGGCCGCACCGAATCACCCAAACCTCTAACGTACCCTCGTTTCTCCCCAAGGACCTGGGTGAAAACCTCCACATCAATAAGTGCCCTCCCTTCCATGGTTGCTTGGGCCTCCACTTCCTTCATCTTTTCCTACAATGTGAAATACAAAGAAATGGAATAAGTGGAGAAAAAAATTCAGCAGCATAACAGCATAAAATCTATCCAACCCATTTTTTTACAAACTATATATACATGATTTATATCATTATAACTTATTAAATCAAACCAACTCAGGCCAGCAAACTACAATGGAACCAAGAACCTGTAAACAATTCCACAATTGTAACTTCAATGTACCAATGAAATCCAACCAACACTGCCAACCAACAACAAGAAAGCATATAAATCAGCAGGACCCACTTCATCAGTTTGGACTACGCTTAGCTGTTTGAAAACAAGAAAGCATGCTTGTTAGTTGCCAATTGTGATTGACAATAAAACTAGAATGACAATCAATTACCAATTCATGGTGCTTGCGCGCAAATGACTTAGTCCCAGTAGTGTGATATACTGTGAGTTTTGATCTATTTATTCGGTTTATCTCATGTTTTCCCTACATACAATTGCAACAACAAAAGAGATTAGGTCATTCAAACAAATGCAATTAACAACCATACACATTTACCTCATATCTTGGGTCAGCAAATATATTGCACAATTTTGTCCACATTTCGGGCTCCACTTCCTCATGTGGGTTTTTTAGTCTCTTCCTTCGTATGAAACTTTTTGTAGTGCATGTGCAAGGTATTTAAAAAAAAAAGGCTCTAACTACGTACTAACCGGTTTTGACCAGAAATATAACAGGTTCCAACCTGTTACGTGAACCGTGAACCAGTTGTAACCTCTAAACATTAGGTTCAAACCTAATGTTTAGAGGTTACAACCGGTTTACACAGAGAGCCCAGAATCTCGCCGTTCATGCCATTGAAATCCAACCAAACACAAACAATCACAAACCAAGCATGAAAATATCAACACAATATGAAGGGGAAACATACCAATTAATTTTCAAGCCTCCAAGGGCCACAAATCCACACTTTCTCCCGTTAAAATCCAAACTTTCCCTCTCTAGTTCTTCTCTTTCCCTTTCACCCACCACCAACAAAAAAAACACCAACTTCAATGTTACAAATCACACCCCAAAACCAAATGTTCAACAAAATCAATTCAAAACTTAGATAGAAACTCACCAAATCTCTTCCAACGCCGCTCCATAGAGAAAAAACCAGCAGCCCCAAGTAGTTCACACAAAGTGAACACTCTAAGGCTATCTGCTTTTTTTCCAGGTCTGGCGAACCGGTTCGAACCTATTAAACTCACGTTCGAACTTCTTCCATTATTGGGACGACGTTGTTGTGGCCCTGATCAAACCGGTTCTAACCTTTAGGTAACCAGTTCTAACCATTTCCTAGGTCCCAAATTTTCGCCAAAAACTTTGGCGGGATTTTTCGCCCTCCACTTTATAGGTTCTAACTTGCCAATTTCTAACCATTACGAACAGGTTCTAACCTCTTAGGGCCAAAATGAGTGGTAATAGGTTCGAACCTCTAAGAAGAGGTTAGAACCTTTTATTTGGTTCGAACCTACATATAAATGGTTCGGACCTGTTAAGATCCTGAAAACACAATCGGTGAGTTCAGGTTAGAACCTATTCATAACCAGTTCGAACGTTTTGAACCAGTTCTAACCTCATTGTATTAGGTTAAAACGTGTTCAGACCAGTTCCAACCTTTTAATTCTAGATTCAAACTGGTAAATGTGACGTCGTTTAATGTCAAACCGGTTCGAACCTGTTAATGTTACAGTTCGAACCGGTTCGGTAATATTTTTAAGCATGACTTTCTCCAGTGTATTTATTTTGGTTCTTTTAAATTCTTTTACAAAAGCAAGAATAATATGATTAAGTTTACTAAGGAGGTTTTTCAGTTTCTATAAGTTTGTATAAATTTATATGCTATTTTATTTACTTTTTCAAAAATAAATATTCGAATTTTTTTAGAAAATAATTTTTTGTCATGATTATGTAACAAATCATACACGATGTGTCGTAGGCTATCTGAAATTGTCGTAGAAATATAGCAGTGAGTATAAAAAAACACATATAGTCACGAAAGAGGTATATATACATCATGTCGCATATCATTCAAAGTCTGTATCGGGTATACATAAAAATGTAATGGACATGTACAAAAAGCTCGTAGGCAACCAGCAAATAAAGCAAGAACAAGTGATCGTGACGTCCCGAACCGTCACGTCGTAAAATTCCTGCAAGAAAACCAGTAATCATTAATTTACGTGTTACAAACAATAAATAAATAAAAAATATTAAATAATAATTCATTATCTCGTACCACCCAGTGCGTGAGCTGCTCCATCAGCCCTATATAAAAGGCTCGGACCACTGGCAATGAGATCGTGCCAGACTGAACTGTGATTGGGTCCCAGCCCTGAGAGTGGATCACGTCGTGTATGGTCCTACCCTCGAAGTTGAGCCCATGGAGCTCAAACGGCCGAGCCTCCCTCTCCATTTGGACCGAGTGGCCCAAAATCAACTGACAGCGCTTCTCGACTGTCACAGGCTGGTCTGCGTCAGCCAAGCTGTGTCTAGCACGCTTTCCACGAGCCATTCTTATCTAAAACCTGAAATTCAAGCCAAAAAACAATTCTGTCAGAACCGGTTCTAATCTGTAAAGAGCAGGTTCGAACCTAAATGAAAAATAAAACCAAAAAAGAAATAGGTTCTAATTTGTATATATAAGTTTGAAAATGTTTAGGACGTTCTAACCACTTATCAAACAGGTTCTAACCTGTATAGTTTCGGTTCTAACATATGAAATAACCAGTTCTAATCTCTTACGAATAAACACAACCGGTTCTAACCAACAAAAAAAGTTCGAACCTAAATGTGAAAATCATAACACAAAAGACACAAGTTATAACCTATCAATAAGAGTTCAAACCTGTTAAATCAGTACTAACATGTTTCCAAACAGGTTTTAACCTATACGATTCCGGTTCTAATCTATAAACGAACATGTTCTAACCTATTATGAACGCACATAACCCGTTCTAACCTATATTATAAAGGTTCTAACTGGAAACAATGTGGTTCTAACCTAAAACAATAAGGTTCTAACGAACCAGTTAATTTGAGGTTCGAACGTTTTCCTTAAATAATCGGTTCTAACCTGTTTTTTATAGTTCGAACATATTCATCAATTTTGGTCTTGCCACTTAATTATCTTATGTGCTAATAACTTATTAGGGTTCGAATTCCGAATATTATAGGTTCAAACCTCTTACGTTTTTAGGGACGGACGTCCGCCATGTAGTGGGAAAATTTTTATGGACGGACAATACTGTTCGTCCCTAAAAGGTGGACATTTAGGGACGAACATCTAGAATCCGTCTCTAAAAGGTCCCTTTTAGGGACAAAATTTTTTGTCTGTCCCTAAAATGTGCCATGTCGATGGATTTAGGGACGGATTCTTTTACCCGTCCCTAAAAGGCACCTTTAGGGACGGATTCTAAAAAGGTTCGTCCCTAAAAGTAAATTTTCTAGTAGTGACGGAACCCAAACATATTGTATCCTCACATAAGTTACCCACTCACTTGAATGATTAAAATGCCATTAAAAATTTCACTTTAAAAGACAAAAATTCATGAGTTTCCATCATATATATGACAGAGCATACAGTGATTTAGTTGAGAATATATGCGATACAATCAGGTGAAATTAGACTTACAGGACACAATTATTTTTATTTTAGACCATAAATATGAGGCGCACTATATTGTTTCTCCTTTTTAATTAATGTAATTGGAGGTTGGAGGAATAAGCTTAAATAACTACAAGCAGATTCATGCTATCCTACTCTATTATTGGTTAGAATATAATCGGAATTGTAGATTGGCTTACATACCCCGCCCATTAGTGGAAGCATTAAGATCCCCATTGAGAGGAAAGCTAATGAAAAAACTAAAAATATGCTCCATGTAAGAGTACTGATTGTGAATTTCAGAAGATATCAGCTAGTAATGGTGTAAGAATCATTGGTTCATGCACCCCGTCGATTTACTGTGGAGATGCTACTTGCGCGCCACAGAAATCAAATATACTGTGATTAGCTGACAACCAAATCGGTGCTTAATCTGCGGTCAAAGCTTTTGTCTTATTTTTTATGAACATGCATGCCTTAGTGGATGACAACACTTTTTTTTTTGTTCTCTCTTGAACTTTAATGAGGGGAGACTTGAGGAGCGTAAAAAGTCGCGTGGCAGTAGAGCACATTTTTTGTATAGTGCGAGTTTATATATTTTAACATTAATTATGTTTAAAATTTGTGAAAATTCTAACCAGTAGTTTAATTATTATTATCTC
The DNA here is from genome assembly GCA_963930655.1 of Myrica gale. Taxonomy (NCBI): domain Eukaryota; kingdom Viridiplantae; phylum Streptophyta; class Magnoliopsida; order Fagales; family Myricaceae; genus Myrica; species Myrica gale. The sequence continues at coordinate 12,938,117 of OZ005610.1, read as the reverse complement.
CATAGCTAGTTGAAGAGTTTAGTTGCATTTTATCTCATTAACTATTTCGCAGCAATGTCGTTGTTATTTTCATATCGAACAATGCAAAATTAATTAACAGAGGCCGCAGATAATTGATAACATATTAATTTGTATCATTACCATTATGCATGGTCAGTTCCCACTTCCCAGTACTGTATATATAGCGGACACCAGATTTCACTTGATTTCCAGGGCGTATATTCATTAACGATATTTCCCACGAGGATAATATATAGTATATATGACTGTCTTTTTCCGACAGTACTCCAAAAATATATGGCTACTATAAATATATAATCATAAGACAGACACTCAACTTTTAATGGTCCACGAGTTGTCGAATCTGATCGACCGTCCCTACCTGCTTGAAATTTGTGCAGTCATGCACCTAATCGTAGTCATAAAGGTGATGTCCCGGCAACTTGTTTAAGCGTGCCCCAACATGCACATGCACTTTCCTTGTAGATTTTCTTCACAGAAAGGACCCATAGTGTGAGCACCAAAAGAGAGTCACCCCACTATAACTGTTTAAAAAGTAATCGAAAATGTGTTATGTACGATCATTTACAGTAGGTAGTTTTTTTTTTCTTTTTCTGTTTAAATTTACCCAATCTCATATTTAGAATCTTTCAGTGGGGTGTTCCGTGTAATATTATTTGATAGTCTCCTCTTTTAATATATTTCAATATTGTACGAATGCTGGGACAAGATTTTTCTGAACTCTTCCTCTCCTCTCTCCCTTCTTCCCCCACCACACAAATGGAGCGCATTATCAGTAGCAAGCCATGAAACGGACTTTCATTTCGCCTCTAAAGTTCATGTATATTAATCCAACCATTATGTGTAGTATGTCATGATGTCAATGAAAACATTATGACAAAGGTTGTCAAAGATTGACAAAGGTTGATTAGTTGCAGAGAACTCACACATAGTAGGTAAGCTATCATTATGTACTTAATCATGATCATTATCTTAAAGCCCAAACAAGTAGGTAGCTATCCTTTGAATCCATCTATGCTTGGTCACGTAAAAACATTATGAATGGTCCATAGGGCCAATTTGTCGAAAAGAAAAGCTTCAAAGTCTGTTTGTTAATGATGAAAGCCTAAGTTTATGGAGAAGAAGAATATCAGTACAGGCTGTTTGTGGAGTCGACGAAAGGCATGTAAAGTACGTAGCGTCATTATTTCATTTAGGATATTTGAGAAGTTTGGAGTGCTCTTGCTCTCAGTCACATACAATTTGGACAATGTTTTTTTGGATAGAGTTGTCGATCATGTGGGACAGATATTCTAGCTATAGGGGAATGAATAAGAACCGCCAAAACCATAAAATATAAAGTCAATTGTGAAGGGCATAGTGCGACTCTTAATTGCCATTATCCAGTGAAGTGTGAAAAGAACCTTTTAGCCGGTGGGCTTTAGTCATCAAGAAATGGGGTTTTGTTTGGATTTTACTATACCCAGAGGAAAGATTTAAATTTCGGACGCTACCAATAGTTAAGAATTATCTTTTTTGGACGTTTCGATCTAGCTATTGATTTTTTTTTCTTCTCTTTTCTCAAACTTTCCCATTGTCACTCATATTTCAAATCTTACGGACCTTCATTGACGTCTTTTCCTCAATTTGATTTGGATAATGCCATGCATGGACCCGTGTTACTAGGAGCGAGGAAAAAAAACGGTAGAAGCTTATTTATTTAGCTAACAAAATTTTCTCTTCTCGTCTTGAACTATGAGTTAAAAATATCATTTACTGGTCTGAACTACGAATTATTTCATCACATTTAGTCTCAAGCTATAAAAATTAAATGCTTCAATGTTCGCATTGTCATAAGATCTTATTGTCGATATTGTACTACATCTAGCTAGTTTAGTTTACTGGTCTGACGAATTATTTCATCACATTTAGTCTCAAACTATCGAAATTAAATGCTTCAATGTTCACACTGTCATAAGATCTAGTCTAATTTAGAATTGGTTCTTTTTGTTCTAGAGAGAGAGGATACTCCTCTCTCTCTACAACCCTCTTACCTTTTTGCTTGAAAAACCCCCTCGTACTTTCTCCAATGTGGGGAGATTGGCTCCTCCCCTCCTTCCTCTCTTCTCTTCCGACCACGCCTCTGGTGGCTTGATTATGCACTAATGGTGCTTTTCCAAGCTATTTTTAAGCCATTTTCTCGGAATCAATAAAGCTTACATCCCAACCTTTTCGAGCTATTTTCTCTCATTCGGCCGATGCGTGTGCCCTCCTGTGTGCCTACGCGTGCATGTGGATCTCAAGAGCCCGAATGATTTTGCCTTTCTCTCAGCTGGTTTGAACAGTTTTTGGAGGACACCACCTGCCAAGCCATGCTTAGTACCCCCAGGCGACCATTTATGCCTTGTTCCGCACCACCTCGCCAACGTGTGCCGCCTAGATGCACAATAGTTTTGCGCCCTGATCTGTCTACTAGGTTTTTATGTCGTCTCTGCCACCTCCCCTCGTTTTGTAGATTGTTCCGACCATTTTTCTCTGGTGGGTCTCTTAGCTGCCACCGTTTTGTGCCACCTGAAGTTGTCATTTTTCCTCATTTCCCTTATGCAGTCAATCATTGCTTGAAGATTGTCCAGGAGTCGAATCTTTACATCGATTGCCCATCCTCTAGTGGAAGTTGTCATCGCCTTGTACGGTGGTCTTATTGTGTTCCTGTCCTTGTGGTTAGTTTGTGCATCCCGATCCTTGAAGTCATTTTGTATTGTATCCCAGTCCTTCTGGCTGGTTTGCGGACCTCTCGTAAGATCCACCTTATTGTAGTGCCTTTTGGTCTGTTTAAGTTTTTTCGCTTCCCTTTTGACTTATTTTCTTTTCTGTACTGGTTGCATTATTCTCGGTTATTAATATGAGCCACGTGGCACGATTTTGACCGTCAGCTTTTAGTTCAGCGCGCGATTTGATAAAATTTGGTAGTTCGTGGACTCAATGTGTCAAGATTGGTAGTTTGAGACCCTATTTGTAATTTGTTTGATAGTTTAAGAGCTCAAAGTGACTTTACCCCAAAAAACTATATAATCTTATAAGAGGGTGAACCTTGATGCATTTTTTTTAGTTTGAGGGTTAAATTTGATGAAATTAGTAGTTCAAATAAGTAAATAACATTTGGTGGATAGTTCAGATGCTATAAGTGGAGATTCCCCATTTAGTTGAATGTCATATACTTAACATATTTGGTGTGATTGACTAATTATGTGACACAACAACTGCTAAATTGCATTCGAGAAAAGACTGAGGCCGGTCGCTGCCGAAATCATAGAGCTCGGGAAATTCCTTAGGGAGGACGAGTAAGGTAGCAACAAGAGGGCAAAAGCCACCAATGCCAGAGAAAGGGGTGGTGGTCGCCCCCAATTTTTTTTCTTTTTAAAAAATATAGTTTATTAAGGGGCTGCCCTCAACTTCCCTCATTTCTAGCCAAACACGTGCAGCCTGACGCTACCAAGACCCCCAACACGTGTACCGTAAGAACTATATGTTGTGTTTATATATTTATAAATTAGAGCATCTAATTCGGACAACAAATTAATGAAGATCTCTATCCGTCTTGCTTTCTTCATAGGAATCATTTCAGGAATAGACATAACTACAAATTTCTAAAAATGTATCTATGATCAACGTGGACTGATTTGAGAATCTCAAAAGCTAAAGGGACCATTTTTTTTCCTTATGAATTACTTCAACCAATTTAGGATCCTTATGAACTATATATACCCAGACTAGTTGAGAACATTGTAACTCACAAGGAGCATTTTTACGGGCATTTTACTTGAAAAATGTTAGAAGTAATTTGCAGTGAAAAATATTAGATAGACATGATCGAACATATATACCTCAAGTTATATTTGTTCAAGCACAATAGTTCACATTCTCTAAGCGTCAATCTCATGTATTGAGATCTTCTAGACTATTTTTAACCTTACGATTGTATTGATGAAATACACATGTCTTAATATATTTATAAACACTTATTTGAAGAATGTATTACAGAGAATATATTCTCTTATAACTGGCTAGAATACATCATTGGTTTATAGTATTATACCCATATTACTGCAAAGAGAAGAAGAACCATGAATTAAATAATTGTAGCAAATATAATGTGCATGATTATTGAAAAATCTAGTTTAGACCCTAATAACACTTAGAGGTGGAAAATATGTGTTTTCCCTCTAAGTAACACATCAATAACAATTTTAAAATATGTTCTAAAATTGTTCAGTCAAGATATGCATAATAATCAACTCAGTCAACAAATAGGCAGCGGAAAATTAAAACAAACTTCATTCACACAAAGAGACAAGAATTTGGTGACGAAGTGGAAAATCTTACAAACAATGATTCAGTCACGGGCAACCCCTGTTGCTTGACTCTGACAACCCTGATGTAATAATCTAAGCCTCCCTGCTTAGACCCGCTCCGTGCGACATTCCCCTCAAACCTTTGAGGATCTTCTTACGGATTCTTCACCGAACACATTTGTTCTTCAGCACGCCTTCAACAACATGAAAGTTACAAAGGTATTTGATCAAAGAATAGAGAAAAACTTGTTAATCTTGAAGCACCAATCTTCTTGGGTTTTTCTCTCAAGGAAAGAGGCACAAATTTGCTCAATGGAAGCCTCAATCACCTTTAGGACGGCCTCCCACGAAACCTAGTAGGGTTTCCTAACATTTCAAAAGGAAATTCCAAGAATTTAGGGATTTTTGAAATTCGCCGAAAGTCGGTCGAGCGCTGGTCAAACACTTATGTTTCTGTCTGAAATTTGCACTGAGCGCTTGTCTAACGCTAGTCAAACATGATGACTCTGTCCGAACTTTTTGCAAGGGAGCTTGAGCGCTTGTCTAACGCTGATCAAACGTGATCACTCTGTCTGAACTTTTTCCAAGGACGCTCAAGCGCTTGTTGAACGCTGATTGAACGTGATGAAGACTTTTGACAGACCATCAACTCTAACTCTTGAACAAATGTGAGGACCAAAATTAAAACTCGATCAAGACATATTTTGACACGGAATTTTGCCTATACAAAAATGCGCTAACAAACTCCACCTTTGGCAATTCCGTGACAAAACCCACATATATAAAATAAACAAAACATAGATCTTTGACAATCACCACAACAATGATCTAACTGCATAAATATCAACCCTATGACCTAAAAAACATGTTCAAGAGTCTTTGAATCGGTTACCTGAAAAAACACAATCTCAAAGACCAAGTTAAAGCATAGAGAACAAACACATATATAGAATTGAAGTTAGACCAATAACAAACAAACTACAGTAACAAAGCATTTGCTCCACCTTAATCTATTCCCCCCGTTAGCCAGTTATTCATTGCAAATCTTCTCCCCTTTTTTTGTCACGAATGGACAAAGGGAAACAAAATGTCACCTCTTATTGATGAAATAAAATGTATGCAAACATGAAAATGAGCATCAGCCGACATAAGAATTGCATATCACAAATAAGATCAAATGAAGGCATATCTAAGGCATGATCAACCAAAATCGACAACAATGCACAAAGGAAGAGGCGAATAAGAAAGACAACATGCAATGTGATAATGAGATAAGGAAAAATTATTAAGAAGTGCAAAAGATCAAATGCCAAAAATCAACACAAAATTTATGGAACTAAGAGACATAAACAAACTTCTCAAGAGCATGAAAAATCAATACAAGCTCATTGTATGATCATGGAAAATAATAGTCATTGATTTTATGTCACACGTCTCTAGACGGTTTTAACAACAATAATTCAAAAATGTGAACAACATACGTGTGTGAAATACGAAACACAACCAGAGAGACTTAAGACCTTAATTTTGTGAGGGAGGTCAAAGCTAGCCAAATGAAACCATGAGTGAAAAGAGAGACATATCACACCAGATGAAAGTCAAACCCAATTCCACTAGGACCTGAGTATCCAACTTTGTTGCTTGTTTTTCTCCCCCTAAATATTTTGCATCTTTTGCTTTTTCTTTTTCTCTTTGATTTTCTTTTCTTTTCTAGAATATTAACAACTTCTTTTGAAGTGGAGATACTATTTTGTAGCCTTTGACTCTAAGAGGGGCAATGAATAAGGTCAGCTAGTTAAAGGTCAATTCAGTCTGATGAACATGATCTATTTCACTTGTGGTTGCAGATCCAAAACTCGCACATGCGGACAAGCCTCATCTAACCATATTCAGTGTGCATTGTGATTGGGTATGACAATTATACATTTGAAAATCATGTAAGCTAATACCAAAAAGAGACAATAGACATGACCCTCAAATCATATTATAATTCAGACATAAATTGAGAAAGTATGTAAAAGATCATGCACGAAAATCTCAGCTATGTCAAACAAGTCAATGACCAAATGTGCTGACAAAAGGCACACAACGATCATCAATTTTTTACAAATGAAACAGGAAAATAAAAACACATGACCTCACAAGATAAACAAACACTCACGAACATTAATATAAAAACGAAATATAAATGCAACCTATGCTAAAGCAAGCAAGACCAAAAAAATACTCAGGAAGAAGAACACATACCAATAGCCTGCATGTTGGCTAATCGGTTTTCATCCCTTTTCACCCAAATCTTCTTGACAAATGTTGTTTGTTTGGTCAAGTTCTCCAACTTTGCATTTATAATCATGGTGTGCTTAGTGAGAATCTTGACTTGGTTCACAAGATTTGTATGCTCAATGCTGCAGAAAGGGTCACTATGTGTGTGCTCTTGTGCTCTCAATTTAAAACAATTTGGTCTGATGTGACCTATTTTTCCACAAAAATGACATGTAGGAACAAACTGATGTGAAGTGAGTGCTTTATGTGGAACAATATGAGATTGAAGATTCATAGACTGAGAGTTAGTCTTTTTACCTGCACTCACCTTTCTCTGAGGAGCTTTAACTTCTGATTGTTTGACTGACAATGATGCTGGAACGAAAACAGTCGTTGAAGTTGATGCACTACTTGACTCGTTGTAGCCCAACCCTTTCTTATTTTAAAGTGTTGCTCCCAGGCTTAACATGTGGTCGAGTTTTTTAGACCCGCTAGAGAATTGTTGAAGTTGAGCATTAAATTTCTCTAGATTGCACTCTAAGTCTTTGACTTCAGCTTCAAGGGCCAAGTTCTTCAGTTTCAAGTCATCACACAACTTGATGTATTCTTCAAGCTTGACAGTGAGGTTATCCCTTTCAATTTGACTCTCATTAAGTTTCTCTAGGGTCTTTTTATTTACCTTGTGCAGTTTCAGGCTTTCACTAAAGAGCTTGTCATACACCTCTTGCAAGCCTTCTTCAGCATCAGATGTATCCTTGGATGTCTCCGTTTCAGAGTTAATATCCTGCAAATCACAATTATCAGCACTAGTCATAAAAGCCATAAAATTTACCTGTTCTACTTCATCACTGCTGGAATTTGATTCGTCGTCACTCAGTGAAGCATTCGTAGCTTTTCCTTTCGACTTAAGATATATTGGGCACTCTAATCTGACATGGCCAAACCCTTGACACTCACAACAAGTCAATTTTTTATTTTTGGACTCATTACCAAAGTGTTTATCTCTCTTCTCCTTTCTGAACCCACTTGAGCTACCATGATTCTTTTCAGCACATTTATTAAATCTTCTTTGATCATCCTTTGATCTCAAAAACTTTCTGAATTTTTTGACTAGAGTGCTGAAGTTCTCATTATCTAGAGATTCATCTAACTCAGAACAGACATCTTCTTTACTAGATCTCAAGGCAATAGACTTGTTCTTCTTAGCCTGAGGCAATGTCTATTCATAGGTTTGTAGAGACTCAACTAGTTCTTCAATCTTCATCGTGTCCAGGTCTTTACTTTCTTCAATTGTTGTAACTTTGGGTCTGAATCTCTCAGGAAGAGATCTCATAAATTTTTTCACAACTTTACTTTCTAGTATCCTTTCTCCCAGATTGTAGCTAGAGTTAACTATGTCATTAAGCTTTGCATAGAACTCATCAAATGTCTCATCTTCCTTCATTCGAATTTCTTCAAACTTTGTGGTCAACATTTGAAGTTTTGAGTTTTCAATGGTCTTGGTACCTTCATGTGTAGTCTCTAAAATCTCCCAAGATTCCTTAGATGTTTCACACATAGAAATTCGTTTAAACTCATCAGCAGACACATCAGTAAAAATAGAATGTAAACCTTTGCTATTCCAATTGCATTCATTGATCTCATTAATAGTCCAGGTTCCAATATCTTTAGGTGTTTTAACACCTTCAACAGTAGAAGAGGGTGGCGACCACCCTTTAACACAATAACTCCAAACTTGTTCATGAAGAGATTTCAAAAAGTTTTTCATGCAAACTTTCCAATACGCATAATTGCTTCTATCAAAAAATGGAGGCACAGACAAAGATTGACTTTGAGTCATCTAGACTAAGGGTCAAGGACCGAGTTTAGGCTCCGATACCAATTTAAAAATCTAGTTTAGACCCTAATAACACTTAGAGGTGAAAAATATGTGTTTTCCCTCTAAGTAACACATCAATAACAATTTTAAACACGTTCTAAAATTGTTCAGCCTAGATATAAATAATAATCATATCAGTCAACAAATAGGCAGCGGAAAATTAAAACAAATTTAATCACACAAAGAGACAAGAATTTGGTGATGAAGTGGAAAACCTTTGAAATACCATTCAAAGGAAAAATCACCCCGGGCTAGCAGCCACCTAGAATCCACTAAGAAGAAAACCTTACAAACAGTGATCAGACACAGGCAACCTCTGTTGCTTGACTCTGACAACCCTGATGTAATAATCTAAGCCTCCCTGCTTAGACTCGCTCCGTGCGGCATTCCCTTCAAACCTTTGAGGATCTTCTTATGGATTCTTTACCGAACACTCTTGTTCTTCAGCACGCCTTCAACACCATGAAGGTTACAAAGGTATTTGATCAAAGAATAGAGAAAAAAACTTGTTAATCTTGAAGCACCAATCTTCTTGGATTTTTCTCTCAATGAAGGAGGCACAAATTTGCTCAATGGAAGCCTCAATCACCTTTAGGACGGCCTCCCACGAAACCTAGTAGGGTTTCCTAACATTTCAAAAGGAAATTCCAAGAATTCAGGGATTTTTGAAATTCGCCGAAAGTCGGTCGAGCGCTGGTCAAACGCTTATGTTTATGTCTGAAATTTGCACTGAGCGCTCGAGCGCTTGTCTAACGCTGGTCAAACGTGATGACTCTGTCTGAACTTTTTCCAAGGACACTCGAGCACTTGTTGAACGCTAATTGAACGTGATGAAGACTTTGGACAGACCATCAACTCTAACTCTTGAACAAATGTGGGGACCAAAATTACAACTCGATCAAGACATATTTTGACACAAAATTTTGCCAATACAAAAATGTGCTAACAATTATAATGTAAGAGCAGCTTTCCCCTACCACGAAAGGCTTAATCGATTTTAAGGTTAGTTTCAGGAACGAGAAAGGGGTTGAAGGGCTAAGGATCGAACCCCCTCGCCTCGAGCTCAAATGTAATTTTTAGGACTGTGGTGACGATACAACATAGTATTGTAATTACAGTAGTCGTGATTCAATCTGAATATTTTACAACGGGTGGAAGCCCATATATATAGTGACACCTAGGGGTGCTGGTTACGTTGGACACCCCCTTCCACCCTTATTGCTTAGAAAAAAGGGCACTTTATCCTTATTATAGTCATTTATCCATGCATGTACTACTACAAAAAAATGGGACAAAACTGTTGTTATAGCTTTTAGCAGCGATTTTTTAGCGACGGAGACCCGAACGCAATTTTGCCCTTTTGCAACGTTTTTTTTGCATGTGCCAGCATTTTTAAAACACTACTAATTTTTTTTTTATATTTTCCTAATCGGTAATACAAATTTATTTTAATAACCATAATTCATTAGATGTAACAAATTAAAGAACAAAGAGAATAATACAAAATATATTTCATCATTGATTAATAATATTTTACAACAAACACAAGAATCTCTAAAAGTAATCTAAAAAGTAACAAATTTCTAATATAAAATAACAATAAGCAAGGACCGACTAAAATATTCAAATATAACACAATAAGCAAAGACCATTTAAAATCTTCCTCCTTTTACACATCAACATCTTCTATCTTGAATTCTTGTAATAGAATATAAATATCACATGAGAAAATAGAAATAAACAAAAGATTTATGTAAACAAAATATCTACTTGTATATAAGGCTATAAGCAACTCTAGATAAAACGGTCAAAAAATTTCCCGGGGGCATTGGCGCAAGCCGGAGCACTCATTAACAAAGCCTAACAAAAAATCTCAATTTAGACTGTAACAAATTTTCTCTAACTCCTGAATGGTGGCTTTGCTAGGAGGATTCAATAAGAACCACTTTGAGATTGCTGGAAGATTGAGAGAATCAGTGACCACATGAAAAACAATTTTCTCTGACTCCTGAAATTTGTTGAGCACACATGAAGGTCAACATTTCTGGCAGCTATTATAAACTGACTCATAGAATGAAAGCCAATTTGAATTGCCTCCTAGGCAGGTATCCATGAAAACTTATAATAGAAATGAAGTGCATGTGCATGTAACAGAATTCTATAGGGTCCGAAATACACCTACAAATATACCAAACACTAATCCCTGGGGAGCACCCTACTCCCGGAAAAAAAAAATGTGAGATCACATGCACCAAGAAAGGAAGGGAATATCAGTCTTGTTTGGGCTGGGATCACTGAATTTTATTGCAGGCAGGGTGTTGCAGGAAGAGATTGAATACTCAGTATACAATCAAGAAAACTTATATTTGATTAGAAAGCCATTCGGGGACCAAGATTGGATCACTGCAAAAAAATTGATCATACATTAATCACTGATGGTCCTAAGAACCCTTCAATGCAAATAACATGACAACTGTGCGTTTGCACAAAATATTTCACAAAATATTTCATCAACTCCTAATAAAATACTACAATATAATCTCTCTCTCTCCTATAAAAAAATATAAAAAATTAAAAAAAATATAAAAAATTACCTCTCTCTTCACTTTTTCACTAAACCCAATACCAAAAATTTTACAACACAAACATAACCTTATTCTCACAAATATTCAAATTTGTCCTTTTTCATTTAGCGATGCTGCAAAATATAGATTGGTAAATCAAAGCCAAGAAAATCTTTGTAGGAATATAGCTGAGGTCGTTTACCATGGCAGTGGAGATGGTGGAGTTCACAACACTTGCACAAGCCAGAACATTGTTAGAGAAGACAGTAAAATTATATAGTTCTGTATATATCTTGCAGCTTTTGTTGGATAGGGAGCTTCCTCTCCCGAGGCTGCATAGCAAAGAATTCTGCAGTCAGACTCATAGAAAGGCAATGAAGGCCTTTTGGAGTGGTAGCAATTCATGCAAAATTCTTTTTGAACCAAATTCACAAAATCAAAGAAAAATTCTAACCGCATTTGAGTAATATTGGACAAAAGCAATAAAAAAAAACTTGACTAGATGTGCCTTTTGCAGTGCCTTTCCCAAGTCCCAATTCTCAATTTCTGACTTATGGTCCTCCATACAAGTAGCCAGCGGCCATATCTCCGAGTGTTTTGCTGCAACATAGGAGAAAAAATCTCAAAAAGTGGTCTTTGCCCTCCTCACAGATAACTCCATTCCTGTTTGGAGAACACAGGACGAAACAATAAGCTACTTGTGTAAATAAGCCAAAGCACCAAGTTGATCACTAAGAAGTCCTCGTCTCCAGCAGAGTGTGTTATGTTGAGAGAGATAACGACAAACAAACAACAGAATAATTATTCTCTCTAGATTAAAGCAAATAGAGCGCAATCTCAACACTTATACGTACTGAAAAATAATCTCAAATAATCAATCACACCAAATAAATCAAAATTCTTCTCTCTCGGTGTGAGGAAGAAAAAAACCACGGGACCTAGTCCAGTCAAATCTCCACTATAAACCAAATAATGAGTACACAAAGTCTTTTCTAGTCACAATTAGAGGCTACAACTTAGATCTTCAAGATGATATCAATCTTGGCAAATACAACGGAAAAACAACGTAGAGAAAATACCTACACTCTGAGCTTACTGTTCACGAGTACGAAGCACTATTCTCGAGCTCAAAATCTGATCTTCACTGTTTTGATGATAGCCCCTTGTGTCGTGAACGTCTCCTCAAAATTTTAGCTCGATCGGACTACAGACAAAGTGAGATTTAGCCTTTATTGAAACTTGGGCGTGAAAGAGAAAAATTGCCTCTTTCTTTTCTTTCTCTTTTTTTAATCAATACAACTTTAAGAATTCTTCTTTAGGGTTATAAGTTAAAACTCTAATGAGATTTTGGCCTTATTAAAAACCCCCCATTGAGCTTTCTTTCACATAGATGGAATAAACCCAACACTTTAATGGCGACTTCATAGTAGACACTCGAGCAAAGCTGAGACCTCACCTAAAATAGGTAGATGGTATTCCTAGGATCTGGTAGGTGTATCAGGATTTCCATTAAACATGAAGAAAACTTATGTGAAATTGGAAACAAAAGTACGGGGAATTCAAACAAATACCTTTGCACGATACCAAGGAAGTTTCTCCTCGTGGCCATGGTGATGTATGTAAGTCACTAAATCCAGCCACATTACAAATATCTGCATTTTAGTCTGAATTTAGCAAAGTACATTCTTTCCTATGACAAGGGAGTGATTCAAGCAGGAAGGAAATGAACCTACCCAGTAGGGAATGAAGTAGAGTTTAAGCATTTGGACGGGACCCATTGCAAAGGATAAATACCCGAGCAATGCAACCATTGCGGTCCAACACGCAGTGGAGGTGATAACAACTTTTCTTTCACTTGGGACAAACAAATCGCTGCTTGGGTGGAAATGGGAACCCTTCTTTCCAGGACTTCGACCCCACTGCAACGAGATGCTAAAGAATCAGAAAAGGATTTGGGTTTGGGAAAGAAAGAAGCAGTGTAGAAATCAATTGGTACATAGAAATTAGAATCGATTGGGAAGCAGAACGCTCACCAAATAGATAGGATAAGCAAGCATTGGAAAAGGTAAGGTGAACCTTAATGTTCGGGTGACATTTACCAAACTCTTGTAGATTTTCTCCGACACTGTTGCAAAATTAAGGTATGTAATTAATTCCAAGACTGTAACCGGATAGAAAAGGGAGAAAAAAGGGGGAGGTAGCCATGAACGCAAACTTACCAGATGCCACGATTCTTCATTCTCAACGTGTCCATGGTTTTGATGATGCGTCCGTATGTTGATAAGGATCACATAGATTGCCCAATGACTGGATGTATATGTTAGAATTATGTGTCATCGATAACCAAATTGATTAATCCAGTCCTAATATCTCATATGAAATATAGTATGGTGGAAGGAATTAATTGTATGTAAAGGGACATATTTGCAGTAATCTTAAATTCCAGGGGTCAATTACAATATGTTGATAGACTTGATTGTAATTAGTAGAAGCCCTAATTGTATTAGAAAAAGAGTTCTTCAGTGTTATCCTACGGCTGGAATTTGAGATCCCTAAGGAACCTATGTCTCATGCTCTTTCTTGGGTTTTCCAAGGCCTATAAATATAATTGTTATATTCAAGGGTTGGCCATCAGAACCTATTAGGGAAATCCCAAAAACGAGAGAGTGATATAAATCCCTTAGGAGGCAACACATCTGAGTTGTTGTTCTGAATTGTTGGAGCATTGGATTCGTTCGTAAAGCGGTTTAAGGTTTGTAGGTTCCTAAATTCTTGTGTCAGGTATGGATTCGAATCCGAAATTGTAATTATAGTCTTGGTTGATGTTTTGTTGAAAACATGTTGTTTGTTTATAGTTTAATTTCGCATATAAACTATCAGTGGTATCGGAGCGTTAGGTTCACATGATTGCAATTGTTGGATTATATGAACTTTGCTGAATTTCGATTGAGAATCAAAACCCAATAACTTTTAACGGTTAGTATTCACGTGAATAGTGTATCATTTTATTAAAACCCGAATTACTATTCAAGTGTTTACAGAGAATTAAGAACAGTAACGAAAAAAAATATTTTTCTTCAAAACTATGGTCGGCGGCTATTAGGACGGCAGCCGTCGCGCCACTGGCCGTAGATGCGTCCGGTGGGACCTGAGCAGACTTCTGACCGGATCAGGTGGAGGTCCGGCGGCCATAAGGTCGTGGACCACCACCAACACACCCGTGTAAGACACGGGTGTGGGAGGGCGTTGAGCCCAAACGGCGACCAGCCGCGTGGTGGCCACCGGTGGAAAGACCGGCCAACGTACGGCCTGGGACTGGCCAGACATGGCCAGCCGGTGGCAACAGCGGCCAGCAGCGCTGGCCGCTGCCCCCTCTCCCAAAGGTCTCAAGCGGCGCCCTGGGATGAGATCCCCGGGTCGCCCGCTTGGGCCAAACGGGTAGGGCATTTTTTGCCCTACCCGGCCCAAACGTTGGGTTGGGTCATTAAAAAAATGAAGAGGGAGAAGGGTTGCATCGCACGAGCAGGGCCCAAATGGGCAGCCCGGGCTGGACTAGGGCCACGGGTTGGACTCGGGCCCGCAGCCCAGCCCAAGTCCGGATTTGACCCAGACCATATTTGCGGTCTAGGTTTTACCCGGACCGGTGGGTCAACGGGTCAGACCGGTTTGACCGGGTTAACACGATTTGACCGAAATTTTAAAAAAAAATGGAAATTTGTCTTCCATTTTTTGGTGCTAAATAGGATTATTTATATTAATTTTTCCTATTTTCTCTATTATCAATAAACATGAGTTTTACTTGATTAAAATTGGTTAAAGCCAAAATGGATAAAACCGATTTTAATTTTGTAAAATTTTCTTGTTTATCTCTTGGGAAGATAAGTGTCTACATCTTAGTGGGAGTGTCTACTAAAATAGTGACATAACTCACAAGTATTTGGAACACACTTAGATAATGGAATGCACAAACCAAATAAACGCAAGTGCTAAAATAGTACAAGAGGTGTTTATTTAGGTAGGCCAAAAGAAAATCGAGAATCACAAATATTTTAAAATATTTTACATATGATGTAAATTTTGATGAATAGTAGCTATTCGCCTTTACAAGATGTATACAATGAGTTTAAAATGGATTTGTTGTTGCATGTAGGGTAGAGGTTCTCGATACCCATTTAGAATGTTATAAATATAAATGTTGTATTTTTCATTATTGTGATATATGTGATATATCTGTTTATTGTTCGGATGGGTGGTACCATTAGTTATTCAAAAACCTGAATCTAATAGAATTATATATATGAATGATTTTGCATATTCAAGTTGACTTTTAATCATTTGGCTATGATTCTGGATGACAATCGGTTGATAGGACTGAATTATGTTGATTGGAAGAGAAATCTTATGATTGTTCTCTCAGCCGATAAAATCGGTTATGTTCTGACATCTGAGACACCTGAGCTTGCCCTGAACAATGCCACTGAGGAAGAAAAGAAAGTCTTTAACAAGTGACATGATGATTATAATATGGCATAGTGTTATATTATGGCTTCAATCTTAAATGTTTTGCAGAAAGATTGTGAGGGCATAGCTACAGCTGCAGGCATTATGTTGCATCTCCAAATAATGTTTGGAGAACAGAGCATAATGCTATTCTTTTATCTTTACCTAATTCTTTCAATCAATTTGTCCTTAACTACAATATGAACAAGATGAGTGTGACATTGTTAAAGCTGCTCAATATGTTGCAGTCAGCTCAAGATCTCATCAAGAAGGACAAACTTACTATGATAGTCACAGAGAAATCTAATGCCTCTATGAAACTGAAACCCAAGTTTAAAAAATTCAAGAAAAATAATAAAGGGTTTGAGGTAGTTAAGAATGTGTAAGGTGGACAAGGAAACAAAGGAGGTGACAAGAACAAAGGCAAAGGAAATTGTTTCCATTGTGGCAAGTCCGGTCACTGGAAGAGAAATTGCGGAGTTTACTTAACTTCTCTTAAAAAGGGTAAACCTTCTGAAGGTGTGTCTAATATGCTTGTAATTGAATTGAATTTAATGGATGATCCATTTAATTCATGGTGTGTGGATTCTGGTTCTACATCTGCAATATGTTGCAGGGGTTCAAGGAGACCCGAAAGATCCATGAAGGGGAGCTGATCCTTAAGATGGGGACGGGTGCAACTGTTGCAGCCACCGCCATCGGAGTGTTTAGTTTAGAATTACCGAATAATAGAATTTTGATTCTAGAAGACTGTCTTTATGTTCCAGAAGTACGTAGAAATTTGATTTATGTTTTGAAACTTGTTTTATCTGGATATGAAAATTCAAAACTTGTTATAAAGTTTCAAAATAAATTTTTTGCTTCTGGAATTATTTATGATGGTCTTTATCTTTTAAATGTTGATATTTCTTTGAATAATGTTGAGAATGATGATTCCAGTGTGTTATCCCTTAATAGGAAGAGAGATGTTAATCCAACCTACTTGTGGCATCTAAGACTTGGTCATGCCAATATTGATATGATCAATAGATTGGTAAGGGATGAGCCATTGCAATTTCTGAAAATTGAGCCCTATCCAATCCGTGAGCCCTGCTTGCAAGGAAAGATAACCAAAAGTCCTTTTATAGGAAAAGGAATAAGAGTCACATAAGTATTAGAATTAATACATACTGATGTTTGTGGTCCCTTCAACCACATGGCAAGAAGAGTTTTCTCTTATTTCATTATTTTTATTGATAATTATTTCAGGTATAGTTATATATACCTGATGAAGCATAAATCGGAATCTTTTGAAAAGTTCAAGGAATTCCACAATGAAGTTGAGAAACAGATTGGAAAGTCCATTAAAATGATTCGCTCCGATAGGAGAGGCGAATACCTCTTGGATGATTTTAAAGTTTATCTTAAAGATAATGGAATCATATCTCAACTCACACCATCAAGCACACCACAACATAATGGTGTTGCAGAGAGAAGAAATAAAACCTTATTGGATATGGTTTGTTCCCTGATGAGCATATCTGAGTTGCCCATATCATTTTGGGGACATGCTTTAGAGACCGTTGTTTACTTGTTAAACAGGATCCCTTCAAAATCAGTTCCTAATACCCCATATGAGTTATGGACTGGCAAGAAGCCAAGTCTAATCATGTTAAGATATGAGGTTCTTCAGCTCATGTTAAATGGTTTAATGTGGATAAGCTGAGATCAAGGACTAATAGATGCCTATTTGTAGGTTATCCCAAAATGACTACTGGTTTCTACTTTTATAATCCTAATGAAAACAAAGTGTTTGTTAGCAGAAATGCTACTTTTCTTGAAGAGGATTATAGTTTGAATGAAACCGAGAGTAGAGTTGCTCTTGATGAGCAAAGAGATAGTACAGTGACTGTCCAGAATGAGAACAATGAGGATCAAGTGGTTGTTCCCATTGATCAAAGTGAACCTGTTGAGACACAGAAGCCTCGTCGTAGTAAAAGGATTATAAGACTTCCAGTAAAATTCAATTTGTTAAATGAGATTTACCAAATGGAATCTGAGGGACTAGAGATTGATCCTTGTGGTTATACAGAGGTTGTTAATGACAAAGATGCTAAGCATTGACATGTATTCCAACAACGTATGGACCTTGGTAGACAAACCAGAAGGCATTAAGCCTATAGGTTGCAAATGGGTCTACAAAAAGAAACTTGGACCAACAGGAAAGGTAGAGACTTTTAAAGCTAGGCTGGTGGCAAAAGGGTATACTCAAAAGGCTGGTATTGATTATGAGGAAACTTTTTCACCTATAGCCATGATAAAGTCCATAAGGATTCTATTAGCGATTGCGGCATACTATGATTATGAGATATGGTAGATGGATGTGAAAATCGCATTTTTGAATGGGTACATCTATGAAGAAATTTACATGGACCAGCCAGAAGGTTTCATATCTCAGGAAAATGAATCGAAAGTGTGCAAATTGAAAAAATTCATTTATGGCCTAAAACAAGCATCACCTTGTTGGAACATCCGTTTTGACGAGTAAATCAAAATGTTTGGTTTCTCACAAAACATGGATGAACCTTGTGTCTACAAGAAGGTTAGTGGGAGTGCTATTAGCTTTTTAGTTCTTTATGTGGATGACATTCTACTCATTGGGAATGATGTAGAGGCTTTGTCATCTGTGAAAATGTGGTTGTCTAACCAATTTTCAATGAAAGACCTTGGGAAAGCATCCTATATACTCGGGATCAAAGTGTTTATAGACCGAAAGAAGAGATTATTGGGTCTCTCACAGGTCAATTATATTGAAAGGATATTGGCTAGATTTAGCATGGTAAATTTCAAGAAAGGGTTTCTACCATTTAGACATGGAATTCATCTCTCTAAGCAAATGTGTCCAAAAACACCTGAAGAAATAGAGAAGATGAGTAACTGCCATTATGCTTCGGTTATAGGGAGTCTCATGTATGCTATGTTTTGCACTAGGCCTGATATCAGTCACGAAATTAGCGTTGTGAGTAGATATCAATCCAATCCAGGTCCAGAACATTGGTCAGCAGTGAAACATATCCTCAGGTATTTGAGAAATACAAAACATTATTTCTTAGTGTATGACAGTGAGGATTTTTCTGTCCAGGGGATATACAGATTCAGATTTTCAATCAGACATTGATGATAGAAGATCTACATCCAAATCTGTGTTTACAAAGCCTTTATCTCAGAAAGTGTTTGAGAAACATATTAAGGATATGTTTTTGAGATATATGTATGATTGAGCTTGACATTTTCTTTATTATTTGATAATAAAAGTTTATTTGTATGAGATGTTATGTATGTAAATTTGTTCAGGTAACATTGTATAAAAATCATGCTAGAGATTAATGAATCAAAGGCAGGGAATAATGATTTTTCAGTTCCTTGTAAGCCTGAAAGTGTTCTAGACTTTTGTAACATAAAGTCTACACTTGTTGTGCGGAGAATGATTGATTCCATCATTGAGGTATGACCTTAAGTAGACGAGTGTGTGTCATGTAATAAGTAGATACATTAAATAGGATCCGATTAAGAACACCTTTTGGAAATGATCACTGTTAGGTTAAAGGTTGTTCTATCACAATTCGGTATTGTCCTTAGACCTGAGAAGTTTGTATTTATTCATGAATTGTGTACACAACTTTGATATTGTCAACCGGTGATGTTCATTCAAGACTATATCTGGACATGTTGGGTTGTGTACGTGATGATTGAGTGGTATGAATGCTCAACAAGGAATCCACCAGTCTTTTGGAAAGACAGTATATTCAGTTAGTGTTCATGAAAGAGTTTGACCAAAAGAATCCGGCCGGAGTGTTTTACAAAACTATTTTATGAATACATAAAAGTATATAATATATATTTCAAAATTGTTTTGTTGTCCAACTGAGTTATGAACTAAGAAATCAAGTTTACATGAGATAGGGACATGACGGTGATATTTGGTTCTGAAGGGCAAGTGGGAGATTGTTGAATTATGTGCCCTCGATAACCAAATTGATTAATCCAGTCCTAATATCTCATATGAAATATAGTATGGTGGAAGGAATTAATTGTATGTAAAGGGACATATTTGCAGTAATCTTAAATTCCAGGGGTCAATTACAATATGTTGATAGACTTGATTGTAATTAGTAGAAGCCCTAATTGTATTAGAAAAAGAGTTCTTCAGTGTTATCCTACGGCTGGAATTTGAGATACCTAAGGAACCTATGTCTCATGCTCTTTCTTGGGTTTTCCAAGGCCTATAAATATAATTGTTATATTCAAGGGGTTGGCCATCAGAACCTATTAGGGAAATCACAAAAATGAGAGAGTGACATAAATCCCTTAGGAGGCAACACATCTGAGTTATTGTTCTGAATTTTTGGAGCTTTGGATTGGATCGTAAAACGGCTTAAGGTTTGTAGGTTCCTAAATTCCTATGTCAGGTATGGAATCGAATCCGAAATTGTAATCATAATCTTGTTGATGTTTTGTTGAAAACAAGTTGTTTGTTTATAGTTTAATTCCGCGTATAAACTATCAGTGTATGAAGAGGAGCAGATCATGGAGAAATGGGAGGAGGGCTCACAGCTGAAGACTTTGGCGCTGGGGCGGGAAAGGGGAGTTTGGGGCTGGGGCTGCGGGCGGGAAATGTGATTTCAATATTTTTTTAATATGTAACTTTCAAATTTTTTAATAATAAATTATATTTTATAGTTATGTGTTTTTAGTAAATTAAAATCAATTGTAAATTGTAATAGTACTTAAAAATCTTTTTACTTAGCATTAAATAAATACATAGTTATGTACATTCTTTATATTCTTTTTTATATTAGTATAATATTCTTAATTAAAATAGGTTGGGAGTAATAATATATAATACTTATAATTTAAAAGTATAATGCTTTCCATATAACATTGCATGATTTGTTATATGTGTTTATCATATACATGATATGTGCTAATTAACCTACGTACTTTATATGCATGTACCTATATACCTAATGACTAAATCATAACCTCTAAGACCATAAATTTAGTTATGTACATTAATTGAATAAGCTAATCTCACAATATCTTCTTGTTTGGAATTAAATAATATGTCATAATTAAATAGTATCATATTACTAATTATTCAAAAAATATATGCTTATTATAAACATGATAATAGATGTTTTCTAAATTACTTAGATTTAGTCAATAAATATGCAATTACTATAACAATCATAGGTATAATTTAAAACATATCATATAACAACTTCAATTTTCATAACACTACTTCTAATTCTATATTTTATTAAGGAGGTCCCTTAACATAAAAATTTTCAAATACATGACAAAATAAAATTGTATATTAAAATGAATAAAATAATATATAAAATAATTTTTAACATTAAATAACTTATAATTAATAAATATTTTTTTTTGCATTTATACCTATAACAGCATTTAAAAAAAACGCTGCTAAATGTGTACTCTACAACGACGGTTACTATGACCGCCACTGTAAATATCTAATTTCTAGCATCGTTTTACAAAATTGAAAGATGTCATTAACTTCTTAAAGTACGGTCAGTTGAATTGAGATTCAGTTAACAGAAAAATACAAGCTATCTCCTTAAAGTAGCTTTTCCTAAAAAAAATCGTAATCTCGTTTCAAAAATCGTCCAAATCCAACCGCTCTTGACTCAAATGTCTCGTCCTAAACTTAACTTTCTCTCTCCATCATAAGCTTCCTCACTCTGTCAAAGACTTTTCTCTTCCAAATAAAACTCAATCCAAAAAACACATATTCTGGGGGCGTTTGATATCTCGAAAAATCGGGGCTTAAAATTTCGGGGCTCTCCAAACGTTGTTTGCCCCCGAAATGTTGAACGAACCTTATTTTTGAGACTTTTTTGTCCCTGAAACAATCCCCTGAATTTCCAAATATACCCCATCGGTAGTGGGTTTCTTAACACATTCCAGGGTTAAAATGGTCACTTTTTATTTTTATCCGACACTACCTGACAGAGCAGCAGTGCACTCAAACCGCTGACCCATGTTAGTTTCTAGAAAAAAACAAACAAACAAAAAGGCAACAAAAACCAGACATGTTGTGTGCCTCACCAAAAAAAGAAGAAGCAAAAAGGTCAAAAAGGGAAACAACACACGGTGGGCGGCTCAATTTTTTTCAACACAGAAGTCAAACTATACAATCCAATCATTAACATTAATTACAACTCCAACATTTCCAAGATTCATCCAAGCACACTTCATCATTTTTACTATTTCCACAAACATCCATGAACAAAAGATTCCCAAAATTTTGGCAATCAAACGCTCCCTCTATCTACTTTTTTTTTTTAAAAAAAATTCTAAAAAATATATATATTTTGAAAAATAATTAAGTTTTTTTTAAAAAAAAATTCAAAAAATTAAGTCTGTTATTATTATTTAAATATAAATATATTATTCGATTGTTA
The DNA here is from genome assembly GCA_963930655.1 of Myrica gale. NCBI lineage: Eukaryota > Viridiplantae > Streptophyta > Magnoliopsida > Fagales > Myricaceae > Myrica > Myrica gale. The sequence goes on along the minus strand of OZ005610.1, from coordinate 12,916,093 downwards.
TACATGTTATTTATAATATATCTAAAACTGATATTAAGAATCAAGTTTATTAATCATACGAGATTACATAATGATGTATCAATTATTGAAAAGTGTTTTTCAGGATATATGTTTTAAGATAGCAACCAAACATTGAAAACTAAATTACTTTTCTAAAACAAAATTTGCTCGAAACTAATTCATAGGGGATGTTTGGAGCCCAAATATTTGGGCTCAAATATTTGGGTTTAATCATAAAAACTTCACCACATAATTTTTTATTATTATAATACTTATTGAAAACCTTCTCTCTCTTCACTTTTTCACCAACTCCCATAACATTTCTTTACTTTATAATATTTCTCAAACCCCAATACTCAAAATTTTCACCCTCAAACATAATGCAAGTAACTTTATGTCAAAACAAACGAAGCCTTAATCGAAACTGACGAAGAAGTACTGTACCAAAGATAAAGTTTATGTCATGTGAATACAACAAAGAATATTCTATTATTGTAAATAACGGTTCTTTTAATTTTCAAAATTTTCAGAATTGGCAATATTCTCATAGATACTTGTATTTTTTTATTATTCTTTTTTATTGTTTTTTGCGAATATTCCATACATCTGCTAAAGTAATGAACTAAAGAAACACATCACCCTTGTATTCTTTCGGTTTGATATATTTTGGGCATACAGGTTGAGGGACATTATTGTAATTTGCAACATTGTTCTCTGACCCGAATATTGTAGCTGGACCTTTGGGCTTTGATACCTAGCAAAATGTTTTGGGCTTCTTCTGATTGGGCACTAATCCAGGAAAGCTCGATCCAGGAACTGCCAAGCCGAATGAGCAGGTCCATGGGCCCAACAACTTCAGTGATACTTCTTTAAACTTAGTGATGGGGCTTTTAATTGCGATGGGGACCATGCGGGCCGCTTATGTTTTCCGCACGGATTCTCTCGATTTGCACATTTGTCACAATGGTTCCACATCCCCGTGAGTAATATCTTACTTCTAATAACCCACTTATTTGTTTCTCTTTCTTACTTATAAGTTCTAACAGTAATTTATTGTCGATAAGATGGAAAGCATTGCATTGCTTTTTTTTTTAATAGTTGGAATGACATTTGGCTTACTTGGGCTTCTGTAAATTCGAATGGGGTTGTTTAATGTAATTTGTTTCATTTGTTATATACTTATATAGATTATTTGATGAAAATTATTTTTCCTTAATATATTGGATCCAGTCCTAGTTTGGGTCTTATAAGTTAAGTTTGAAACTCCAGACCCATTTGGCGTTAGTTGATTTCAACTGGGGTCTACAAAGAAGGTTTAACTCGCGTGCCTCTTTGACAGATCTACTTAGTTGAACAGGTGGGCCCTGCTTCTGCACGCTGTTGTCTTCCAGACATTTTGCACCCCACTTCTAATATTCTGCCTACACAATGTTTCGTCAACTACATGCGTCCCCCACCACAGCTATAAAGACCACATTCTTATTTGTCCTCGCTTCAAGAAGATCCCCCCACCTTAGCTACAAGAGGCACCATGGTCATCTGTCAATAAAAAAATGAAGTAAAATTTAATAGATAGTGTGGAATTGTGGCAGCCTCTGCCGCGCTCGCCCTGGCAATGATTGGAGTGGGTCGGCGTTCTGGGAAAGAGAATAGCGAGATCGCCGGGGTGGTCTGTGAACTCCCAGTGGAGGAGCAGCTCGTGGGTCTTGTGGAGACTTTCTCCCACTGTCTGGGCATTTTCTCATCTGGGTCTGGGTCGACTGCAGTAGTATTTAACAAGGGTAGCTTGTTTAGAGCGAAATCTAAGCAAAAGACACCCTTAGATGATACTAGGTGGGAATCATGGCAGAGGTGAACACCATTGGACTGTTGTGGCTCTCGATGATTGATAGGAAAAGGTTCGACGTCGCTATGTTCAGTTGGAGGTAGAACTGTGAGTCACTTCGTTAATAACCACCTACCTGCGTCACACCATGATCGACTCAATCAGGGAGACAGGGAAGATCACTGAAATTCGTATCATCAAGTGAGAAATCAGGTTGAGAAAAAAGTTCTAAAAATAGGAGATTGGCGGTGAGAATTAAATGGGATGAACAAAGTTAATGCAACAAATAGAAACTGTATGTGGCAGTTGCGATTGGGGGCGTTATGCATGGCGCCTTGAATTTATTTAGGGAATAAGTCGAAAGAGGAAGAAGCCTTCTGCCTCCCTGCCCAGGTCGTCATTTCACTTCCGATGATCAAGAAAATGAAAAAGAAAAAACATGATGATGTGTACGACAAACATGTGAAAAAGTCATTTGGCAAATAACGTGATATTTTACTTGGGGCCCACCAGCCACGTGTCAACCACAGCAACTGAGCAAGTGGGAATGTTGCGTCTGGGACTGAGAATGGGTTTGAAAACTAAGACCTTCCCAAACGCATGTTTTATTATTGGGTCCCAGATCAGGTTTTAGAACCTGAAACCCAAGATCAAACTGCATTCCAAACATGTCCGAAATGTCTGAAACTCTGAATCAAATATTTTCTCTGAAGGCAACTTTGACTGTACATTAGGATATTGCGTGTTTTGGGAACATAAACAGAAATTTTCTTTAAACATGATGGGATTTCCAGATGGCTTGAATAGCATTTGAAAGATGCTATATGCATTTATTTAATAACTATTATTTTTAATTTAACATCCATATCGTAATATTCTTCCACTTAAGTTTTATTCATCATTCCCAGCTTCTTAGTCGTGTCATGTAGCCAAGGGTGTTGATTCTGCTAAAATTGGCCAAGATACCTCTTTGCAATGGTACCACCTCCAAATTTAGGGGAAAACCCACCAGATACAAACTCATTGCATGTTCCGTACAATATCCTCAAGATCTCGGCTGGTGTCCGAGCATATGAAACAGAATTAGCATTGGCTGATAGGATGTTACTAGTAGTCCGATTTTCTGCCCCAAGAGATAGAGGGACTATAATCCCTTCATCTTAGATACCACAGCCGCCCAGCATGTTTCTGAGCTCAAATATCTTGTTGGTGAAGTCGGCCACAGTCAGGTTATATGGCACAACCGATATGTTGGCTATCTCGTATAGTAATGCTCGTACCACCGCATCCTGTCCAGCCTCCAAGCCCAAAAGCAAAGCAACCAACTATACCAGAAGACAAATATTTGGAATTCATATAATGTCGTATTCACGCAGATAAAGAAAATAGATTCATAGAGTCTGAAGAGATAGAGGTTCTTACAGATAAAAGTAATGAAGCGATAAATGAGAAATCTCACCACACCATTTACGGTGGTGGCTGTGTATATTTATAAGGAATTATGTTAAGCATTAACAAAAAAGGATGAGTTGTATGATACAAAGCTCATACAAGAGATTCGGTAACAACAATAATACGGAGGAGGATTTAAAGGAGCTGTTATCTAACAAAATCTGATTTGAGTTTTAAATCTTCGCTGACTTGGTCTTCATTAACTGGATCATTTCTGTTAACATCCCCCCTCAAACTGGGAGTGGGAACCAAGCACAGTTTGTGTCGGAGAGACTCAAATGCAACACGAGATTGAGCTTTGGTAAAAATGACGGCCACTTGAAGATGAGTGGAAATGTGTCGTGTAACCAGTAAACCAACAGAAACCCTTTCACGTACATAGTGGTAGTCAATCTCAATATGTTTACTTCTAGCATGGAAGACCGGATTTACCGTCATGAACAATGAACTCTTATTGTCACAGAACAGAGTCGGGGGTTGTGGAAGATGAATATGCAGATCGCGAAGGATGAAGGTAAGCCAGGTAAGCTCAGCAGTAGCGTGTACCATTGCTCGATATTCGGCCTCGGAACTAGAACGAGAGACTGTATGTTGTTTCTTGGCAGAACAGGAAATAAGATTCAACCCCAGATAAGTGCAATATCCGGTGGTGGAATGCCGAGTTAGTGGACAACCCGCCCAATCCGCGTCAGAGAAGGCATACAAATCTAAAGAGTTTGATCGTTGAACATGAAGACCAAGATGAATTGTGCCTTTCACATACCGGAGGATTCTTTCAACCATTGTGAAGTGAGAATACGTCGGAGCCTGCATAAACTGAGAGACAAAATTCACACTATAGGAAAGATCAGGTCGAGTGAAAGTGAGATATTTCAATGCACCAACGAGTGATCGATAATGATGTAGATGCGGATAGAGCGTAGACTGTGGATCAGGTTTGGATTTTTGGCACATGGGAGTGGCAATAGGTTTTGATTTGTGCATAGAGTCTCTTTCAAGAATATCAACAACATATTTCTCTTTATGTAAGACAAAACCATCTTTAACTTTTGTGACTTGAATTCCCTAAAAATAATGCAAGGATCCAAGATCTTTCATAGCGAACTCTACATGTAAAGTATCAGTGAAATTCTAATATAAAGAGACAAGGAAGAACCGGTCAAGAGAATATCATCCATATATAATAGAAGCACTAAAATTCCAGCAGAAGATTGCTGAACAAAGAGACTGGGATCAACCGAACTGTAAGAAAACCCAACCTCCAATAAGAATGTACTGAACCGATTAAACCAAGCACGTGGGGCTTGTTTTAATCCATAGAGAGCTTTGTTCAGTCGACAAACATGATGAGGAAGTTCTGGACTTTCAAATCCTGGTGGTTGTTCCATGAAAACTTCTTCAGAGAGCAGACCATGTAGGAATACATTTTTAACATCCAACTGTTGAATTGCCGAGCCCCTAGCAACTGTCAGTGAAATAACCAACCTGATTGTTCCAAGTTTAATAACAGGGGAGTACGTTTCGGAGAAGTCAACGCCATCCACCTGATGATAACCCTTTGCGACTAATCGGGCTTTTGACCTGCTAACAGAACCATCAACATTCAATTTAACCTTAAAAACCCACTTTGACCCGACCACATTCATAGAGGTTGTACGAGGTACTAAGATCCAAGTGTCATTGTGAGACAAGCTGCGAGTTCCTCATGCATTGCAGAAGTCCAACTTGGATGAGATAGTGCGGTTTTAAGGCTACGTGGCTCTTCAGGAATATTGGAGTATGTATGAATAAGTGCATCTTTTGGGTTGGGTTTGTTAATGTCAGCCTTTGCTCGTGTAATCATAGAATGAGGGCAGTGAAGTGTGAAGCTGAGAATCAGCAGAGGAGTCGGGAGCAGCAGGTAAGTCGGGTGCTGGTGTTTCTTGAGGTGAATTTTGAATGGCAGATTGATGTGATAGAGATAAAGTAGGATTTAAGTTAGAGAGATTTTCAAGAGGAGTGGAACTTGTCGTATCTGTAGGAGATTCAAAATGTTGTATATCTGATAGTAGAGGAATATCTGCTACAGGATGGTCGTCCAGAATAACAACATCGATAGTATTAGAGGGCTGTAAATACGTGGAGATGGAATCAACTGAGGATTCTTTGGACTTTGTAGAAGGAAACCATTCTTGAAAGGTTGTTGCCATGGGTTTTGGATTGCCTCTATGTTGCACGACTACATTTTTAAAAGGAAAAATAGTTTTATAAAAAATAGGATTAAATGCATGTCATGCCCCTGTGGTATGCGGTAATAGCAAATATGTCCCTGAGGTAAATAAAGTTATTTTTATACCCCTGAGGTAAAAATTCAGGAGCAAATATGTCCTTCCGTTATGTTTACCTCAGTGGTATAAAAGGGCATATTTGCTCCTGAATGTTTAGCTCAGAGATATGAAAAGGACTTTGTTTACTTCAGGGGCATATTTGCTATTACCGCATACCACAGGGGCATGACATGCATTTAACCCTAAAAAATAACATGTCGTGAGATATATATTCTGCCAATGGGAACATGTAAACACCTGTAGCCTTTATGCCTATCACTATAGCCCATGAATACGCATGATAAGGATTTACTGTCAAATTTGTGCTTCTTAGAATCCCACACATACGGATAACATCCAGAGCCAAAAATTCTCAGTGAAGAGTAATCAGGATATCTACCATACAATCGAAAAAATGGACTATCCCAATTAAGAGTAGAAGTTGGAATCCTGTTCATAAGAAAAACAGTTGTAGTACAGGATTCTACCCAATATTGTTTCGGTATGTGAGAGTAGAGTAACATGGTGATTCCTAAATCTCGAATAACATGATGTCTCCTTTCGACAAGCCCATTTTGTTCAAGTGTGTATGGACAAGAAACATGATGTTGTACCCCAGTGTTTCGCAGGTGACTTTGAAATTTGGTATTAACAAATTCGCCTCCCCCATCAGTTTGAACAGTCTTAATACATCCATTAAACTGCCGAGAGATTTATTTTTCAAACAGAATGTACAGATCAAAAAAATCAGACTTAAGCTTTAATGGAAATAGCTAAACAAACTTAGTAAAATCATCCACTATAACAGCATAAAATCTGAATCCATGCATTGAGGCAATGGGAGCAGGTCCCCAAAGTCAATGTGAAGTTTTTCAAAAGCTGCACTAGTGTTAATGGAAGAAGATAGAAACGGGAGTTTAGAACTTTTCCCAAGTTGATAGCTTTCACACAATGCTGTCACTTTATTACTAAAAACTTTAATCAATCCAAACTGGCGAAGCTTGTCCACCACAGCAGCCTGAGGATGACCAAGACGTCGATGCCATGTGTCTGCAGTAGCGACTCGAAATCTGGTAGAGAAGAGAGCCACTTAAGACGAACTGATCGTGTAGAGATTACCCCGCTTGAAGCCCCTCATCAATACCTGTTGGGTCATTCGGTTCTTTATCACAAAGTCATTGTTAGAAAACTCACAATTTACGGGATAATCAGTTGTAAGTTGACCAATGGACAATAAACTTCGTTCTAAGTCAGGAACCAAGAAAACATTATGCAAGGTAATTTGAGAATAGCTGGATCCAAGCAGTGCATCTCCAACATGAGTGATTTGTAATAAATCCTCATTCCCAATCAAAACGTGATCAAGTCCATCATAGGGACGAAGTTTTTGTAAGATACCTGCTTGAGAGGTCATATGGGCAGATGCGCCAGTGTCAGAGGCCCATTCCTCAACTGGAGGTTCAACATTCATACTGTTGGCAGTGAAGGCCTGAGGGAGATTATCCGATTGTATTGAGTGATTGAACCGATGCCAACAACGGATGGCAGTGTGTCCACGTTTGCCACAGATTTGACAAGAGGTTTCATGGTTAGGGTCTCGTTAAAGGAGGATAGAACTGGAGTTTGTGGAACTCTGTTTGGTGGTAGAATTGGTGGCTGGGACAAATCCTTCCCTTTGGATGAGAAGGAATTCTGATGTTTGGAATATTTGGAATTCTGTTTGGATTTTTATGTAAAGAAGGTCGTGTATGAAGAGAAATCCTAGTTTCATAACTTTGCAGCAAGGGTACGACTACACTATAAGATGGCATCGGTGGTTTCAACATAGAAGTGTTAAAGGGTTCATATTTGTGGCCAAGACCAGTAAGCAAAGAGAAGACTTTGGTTTGATCACTTACAGAGTGTCCAATGGGAGCAAGGCTGTCGCAGATACTTTTGAACCTGCGAAGATAATCAGTAAGGGATTTTTCAGGGTCCTTCCTCATGTATATCAGCTGCTGAGTAAGTTGGAACTCCCTCTCCTGTGAAGCTTGTGCATAAGCTTCTTTGAGGGATGCCCAAACGTCGTGTGCAGTATCAACTCCAATAACATGTCCTAATGCCTATTCACCTAAGGTCCCAATAGTCTAGCCTCGGAGCAGACGATCTGTTGTCTTCCACTTCTTGAATTCAAAATTGGACTGAGGAGCTGAAGTCAGATTAGTAGCTGGAAGAAGTGCAGACGGAGCTGGAGTGTCACCCGTGAGGTATCCAACCAAGTCTTGACTCTTAGCAAGTGCAAGAACCTGCTCTCTCCATAACGGATAATTTTCTGGTTTCTACCTTAAAGTGACAAAATTGTTAACACTTAAGGATGATGCAGAAGCCATTTATGAGCTCTGATACCAAGATAAAAGTAATGAAACGATAAATGAGAAATCTCACCACACCATTTACGGTGGTGGCTGTGTATATTTATAAGGAATTATGTTAAGCATTAACAAAAAAGGATGAGCTGTATGATACAAAGCTCATACAGGAGATTCGGTAACAACCAGAATACAGAGGAGAATTTAAAGGAGCTACTATCTAACAGAATCTGATTTGAGTTTTAAATCTTCGCTGACTTAGTCTTCATTAACTGGATCATTTCTGTTAACACTTACACTTTTTTAAGTTGCGTTTGAAAGTTCTGGACTAGTGCCAAGGTAACCCACAAGTCCGTCATAAGGGATTATATAAGATGCTAAGAGGTAAAGGGTATGGTCAACGTAAGGGTCAAATGGAGGGTCCAATTCGACACCAACGGTTGCGTCAAATGTTGCCGCAAAAGTCTCATTGCTGAGATGCAATAGAGGCCTTCGAATTCCTCCTGTTGTCGTAGTGATAGCCTTGAAAAATCGTCATTAAGTAGTCTTTACAAAAGATAATAAAACATTACTGCACTGCACCCTGCATATATCAAGAAGAACAACGTTCATTCGCTATATTTCATAATTACGTGTTATAAGGAAAGTTTCTCGTGAAAAAATGCAATGTGTGAACAAACCGTAATTAAGTTATATTTCATATATAGGGAAAAATTAAAATATCTAATATTTGGAGTTGAGGCAAAAGTTATTGTGTGAGTGGACGAGTGATATTAGAAGTTTAGGCTTTTTTCGTGATTATAATATGTACATAAGATTAACCTGGTGAAAGAATGCCCACGATATGGTACAATATTAATGTTTGAAGATATGGTACCATATCTTCAAACATTAATATTCAGATCTATAATGCCTAATTAGATTCATCCAAGTTGTGGTAGAAGAGAAGCCATGAGGCCTTTACACAAAGGCGTCTCATATGGGTAGGCTGGTGAGGCAATGCCCGACCCATATTATAGTCTAGAAAATAGGAAGTACTTTTATAAAATTAAAGTTGAAAAAAACCTAATATTATAGCATATAAAATAGGGAACACTTTTATAAACTTACAATTGAGAAAAAAATATAAAACTTTGAGAATATAAGTTAATGAAAGGTTGTATGGAACATTCTAAAAATTAGTTTTCAAAATTGAAATTGAAAATAAAAAATCCAAGATAGAAACTAGCACTAGGAAAAATAACAGCGTACCTATTAACTTTTACTTTATGTTCTCTTTCTCTAAATAATAATAGGGCTACTTCCTACAAATTCTTCACCTAAAACCTAGCATCAAATCTGTCTACTTTATTCTGATTAACTTAAGTTCTTAAAAAATTAAATTTTTATAAAGTTTCATAAATAATAGGACAACTTCTCACACATTCTTCGCTAATTAACTCAAGTTTTAAAAAAATTAAATTTTCATAAGCTTTCTTAAATAATAGGACCACTTCCTACAAATATTTATTCTCATAAAACGTAGCATCACAATTTACTTTATTCAAGTTCTTCAAAAAATTAAATTTCTCATAAAATTATTATTTTTAACCTGTCGTAGAGTGGTACACTCGACTAACTAGTGGATTGTTATTTTTGCTAAACATCAAAATAATCATACAACTTATTTTTTTTAAAAAAAACAGCTTCTCAAAGTATTTATTTATGTCTTAAGATATATTAAATGCGTTTAGTAATTTTATCTAATTTATAATTTAATTATTATTTATTAATTTTTTTATTTTTTTAAACTGAAATACTATTTTTATGGGTTGCACCCAAAAATATTGACCCAAAAATATTGAACCGCCCCCTACCTCTAGAGTAGGTGAGATCTGTCTCTCCAGGCAGACACGTGGCATTTCCCTTTGCGTAGTGGACCAAAAATGACGACTTCTATATAAGCTTTTTAATGAAATTGTTCTATATAAGCTTTTTTGAAGAACTTTCCGAAATTGTTCTATAAAGAGACTCCTCAACAGTTGTCGAAGCACTTACCATCTGATTCGTCGATATCTCCAATTATACCGAACTCTTGAACTCCTAGGCCCTCTCAAGTTCTGGGCTGCTACAAAAACCAAACGACTTAACAACTCGTTAGCGGACCTTGCTGCGCAATGGGCCGTGACCACTAGTTTTAGTGGTCACATAACATCTTCATTGCTTTCTGAAATTTGGAAATTTAGTGGGTCTGATCCACCCTAACTGGATCTGTTTTGTGAACCTTATTTATTTCTTTAATCTACTTTATTTGACAAAAAAATTTGATATACTCCCGAGAAAAACAAAATAAACAAAAAGTAATTTGATATACTCATCGCAGGCTTATTTCGAGAAAATGCTTGAAAAGTTAGTGAGCATCTATAAGGGGAAACTTAAGTACTTCTTTAGAACGGGGGTTGTTCACCTTTGGAGGCTACCAAGGATCCGCTTTGAACACCACTTGTCAGGAGAGTGAAAGGGACGGTGGGGCAGAGTGTGGTTGTGCTAAAGGCACCCAATTTCCACGTAACCTGTAAATCTCTCTCTGCCTTAAGAAGTTGCCAAATGAAAGTCACTTTAAAATATCTACGAAGTCGTGGCCTCGAATCGAGAAAGATTTCGATAAAGTTTCAACCTAACATATCCTAATATCCTAAAAATAAGGGTTGTGATGTTGCCAACACATTAATGAATTATATCAACGATCGAACTGCGTAATATTCCACTATTTTTTAAGTGAGGAAGAACAGAACTCCTTTTTATTTTTGCCTAAAAAAAATTACATCTGTTTAACAAATAATGTATATTAAATACAAGTCATCACTTGCGGATTTGGTTTGGGGTTTTGATGTGGTCTACAATATGATGTATAAACTCGGGGTAATTAAGAAATTTCAGTGGGCCCAGACAGGACGGTACGAATAAGTGCCAGCTTGCAAGGTGAGCTCAAGGACAAGTTGGTCGAGTTCCTCGTGGCCGATAAGACTAGTTTGGCATGGTCGCACGTGGACATGGAGGGCATTAGCTCTGAAGTGATTGAGCATCAATTGAGCATTCTGCCGGATACCAGGCTTGTCCGGCAAAAGTGGAGGGCTTTTGCGCCATAGCGTAATAGGTCGTGGCTGAGGAGGTTAACAAGCTCGTGGGTGTAGATGTCATACCCCGAGCCTTTGTTTAAGCATAACAAATTTTTCTGTGAGATCGAGTTTGTGTTTAGTACTATATTAGGGGGTAATTAGTGACTAAGTGTTGATTTAGTGCTGATTTGGAGATTAATTAGTACTTGATGTATTAGTGTTAAAATCTTGATTAGGACCTGATTAAGTGAGATTTGGAGTTTGCATGTAACTAAGTTGTTGTTCAGGATATCGAGGACCACGTATTGGATCAATAAATTTTTTTAGCAAGTAGGATTTTTTTCTTGTAAACCAAACCATATGATTTTTATTCTTTTAATATGTTGGGGGATCATCCACGAGTTTATAGTTCAAATTTGGAGACTTTTTTATTTGTCGGAAGCAAGTAGAACGTTTTGTGATCATCGTTGGAATGTTGAGAAAATTTAACGAAACTTAGCCATTAAATTATGGATGGAGATGAGTTATTGATATAGATGAATTATGGATAGAGATGAGTTATGAATAAAGATGAAGTATGGATAGAGGTGAATTATGAATAGAGATGAATTGTGGATATAGATGAATTATGAATAAAGATGAAATTTTGGATAGAGATGACACATAGAAAGCACGAAAATCAAAAGCTAGAAACATAACAAATCAAGGCTTGAAAGCACGACAAAAAAGGCTAAATCCTAGAGAGCAAGATGTGTCAAATCGTAGGAGTTTCAGCGGTGACTTGCCATAGCTAAATTGCCTTGCAGAAGCTTGGGGTTGCTAGGTGTCAACATGTGGTCAATATAGCCTTTTGAGTCACCATTGCTAGCCTGACACGTGTCACGGTGTGAGTTAAGTTTAAACTTACACCATCTCACAGTCTTAGGTGGTCAGACCATTTAAACGTACACCATCTCATCCTAAATTTGTGAGTTAAGTTTGAGATTAAGAGGAAAGTGAAGTAGAAGCAAAAAGGAGGAAATCGCTTAGTGAAGATCAAACTCACTTAGAGGTAAAGTTTAGCTGGTTATCTTTTATTTCGATTTCAAAAGTTTTCAAGATAATTTGTGTGAATCTCTTGTATTTCTTATTCTAGCATCTATTGATGTTGTTGCATTCTTTCTATTCTTTATGTTCTTCGTATTCTTGACGAAGAACAAGCTCGTTTTTTCGAAATAGTATCATTTTCAAAGTTCGATTCGTTTTCAAGTTGTTTTCAACTTTGATATGTTTCTTTTCAAAATTTCTTCCTAAAGTTGTTTTTCAAAGCTTGAACGTATTTTTTTGAAATATTCCTTCTGATTTCGATACTTTTTATGTCAAAATTAGTATTTTTACATGGTGTTTAAGCCGATTTTTAACCGAGAAATCAAAGTGTTGTTTTCTCTTCATAACACTTTCCTTTGAGAATTGTTTTATAATGTTACGATGATGGAAACGAGTTAAGGTATTACATATCATAAATGAGATGTATAAACATTGATATGACACATGCATACTTAACTTGTACATTGGAAATGTATATTTTGATGTTCAATTATGGTTAAGGTGCTGCATATCATGAATGATATGTATAGGCGTTGACATGAGACATGCATACTTAACGTATATTGTGAAGACGTGATAGTACTGTGCACAAGAGAATGTGTTCACTTGTTGTGCCATTATGGCCTCTTTGTCGTACGCAAAAAGATCCTTTGTTAGGATAACTCACTCTGGGATTTTGGGACTATATTGTACTCTAGAAGTATTGCTACAAAGATACGGAGGTTACTTGTAACCCGTCACTCTGGCCCAGTGATTCACATGGGAGTGAGAGTAGTGGTGATTGAGAATTGAAAAGATCATATTTTTTAAGAATTGAGTCTTTTCATTTACTTTCTTATTATGTTTTGAGATTTCATTGATGAACGAGTTTCTTCAATGTATTGTTGTCTGTCTAACCACTAGCTTTACTAAGTCATTTGGACTCACTGTTGTTTGTTAAAATCTTTTAGCAGGTGTTCACAATGTACTTGAGAGAATTTACTTAGACTTTGACTCATGAGGTCTTGATACTAAGCTGGTAGTAGGGTCAGGGTCACTGAGAACCTAGACATCCTTGTTGAGAGCTTTCGTAGATGGATTGGTCCAGGATCTCCTGATTATATGAAGAAGAAGAATAGAAGAGAATAAGATAAAAAAAACTATATGGATTGTACTTTATTCTGTCATATTTTGTAAACGTACATAGAAAGCAGAATGGTTACTCTTTTGTGACACAAAAGCTGGAATAAAGAGTTTTGATGATGTTTATTTCTTAGAATCTTATTGCTTTGACGATCCTCCCATTGGTCGTAACCTCAGTTTAATAGCGCCGTCTATTACTACAAGACAACACTAGACTTCTTCACGGTCCGAGCTATTACATTGTCGTTCTTTAAGACCCTTCGGAGCCTTATGCCGAGCCCAACGCAGATCAAAAGAAAGTTATTCCTCCATTGAACGAGTGACGTTTGCTTTGCTGATGACAGCTTAAAAGCTTTGACTATACTTCCAAGTCCACACTATGGTCGAGAGTGAGGAAACCGACATTGATGCCAACCAAAGTGAAAAGCCGACCTCTGAAGAACCAATTGTACGGGCAGAGTGTACTTGGATTGCCCATGTGGATGTTTAGTCCAATAAGTGGGGCGAGAGTCGTATTAACTTCCCCGAATGACCTGGAGCTACAATATGCCCTTCGTTTTTTGATTTCTGAGTAACAAATAACGAAGTCAAGTATGAGGCTGTTCTGGCTGGCGTCAGCATCATGCATTTCATGGGAGCCAATGGTGTTATAGTCCGTAGTGATTCCCAACTTATGGTATGAACGAATACCTTCTTTGGGTACTCGAGCTCAAAAGTTTGTTCAAGCTGCTTTCAATTGAGCGAATCCCGCGGGAAGAGAATTGTCGGGCTGACACCTTTGCTCAGATGACCTCTAACCCCGATGGTCTGACGAGCCCCGATCGAGTCGTCTTGGAAGTATTGGTGCAACCCTCAATATATTACGAACACTCGGTGTATCAAGTAACCCACATTGATTGGTGAGGAGGACTAATTACCCGGTTTCTTTTTACTGGAGAACACCCGACTGATAAAGCGGAAGCTCAGAAACATAGCATGCAAGTTGTTCGGTATATGATCCAGATGAATATCCTCTACAACAGAATTTTTTCTAAGCCCCTGTTACAATGTCTAGCCCTCTCGAGGCAGATCAAGTGCTGCATGAAATCCACGAAGAAATTAGTAGAAATCAGTCAGGAGGACGGATCCTGGCCAACAAGACAGTCGGAGCAGGGTATTATTGGCCGACCATCCTAAAAGACTCCATGGCGTTGGTTAGAAGTTGTGATAAATGCCAGCGATACGCGAATGTGCAATGCCTTACAGCGCAAAACATGACCCCCATTAGTTCCCCATGGCTTTTCGACCAGTGGGGAATTGACATAGTTGGCCCATTTCCCCTCGGTAAAGGACAGGTAAAATTTCTGGTGGTAGCCGTCGATTACTTCACCAAATGGGTGGAAGCTCAGCCATTTGCATCTATCACGGAAGAACAGATTTGGTGGTTTGTCTGGGCGTCCATTGTATGCAGGTTCAGCGTACCCAATGTTCTAATAGTCAGCATGTTAAAATCCAAATTGGATAGCATAAAAGGCGCGTGGGAGAAGGAAGTCTCGGGGGTCCTGTGGGAGTATAGAACCACAGCCCGAACACCGATGGATGAAACACCATTTAGTTTGACTTACTGCGCAGCAGTAATGCTCCCGGTCGAGATGGGTGTCCACACGTACCGGGTAAGCAGTCATAACCCCGAGCAAATTAATCTAGAGCTGCGGGCTAGGCTCGATCTTCTAGAAGAAAAGGGAAGCGACAACTATGAGGAATCATAACTATCAACGGCAAGTGGAGAGGTATTACAATGCTAGAGTCAAGTCCAAAACTTTCGCCATAGGCGATCTTGTCCTTCTCCAAACCATGCCTCCCACAGTGGACCCAGTGGAAGGAAAGCTTCATGCTAATTGGGAAGGTTCAAATAAAGTCGTGGAGACTACCCGACCAGGGACTTACAACCTGGATGACTCGCACGGGAAACGCCTCCCCCATCCATGGAACGTCGTCACTTGAAGAAATACCACCGTGTCACATTTACCCCCGTGACAGGGTTGTGCAGTTGCTACCTAGTTTGGGGATCTGCCAAAGTAAGCCAATACTATGGGTAGAATTCTTCCTTACTAAGGTTTGACCATGTCCAAGTGTGCACTCGGTAACATAATGTAAATAACATAAATAACTATGAACATCAACAATATTTTATTTATAAATTGAAATGCTCACGTAAAATCATTGAACATGAAAATAGGCTCATGTTTACACATTTCATGCTATAATCTTTGAAAATTTTATCATAACGTAATAATGCACATAAAAATCCGAAGGTTTTTAAGAAAACATGCAATTCTCAAAATATCACCTCGATCTTTAGGAAAATCTAGCATAATAACCTCGCTTACTTGGATCTTTAAGCAAATAAGTCTCTGACTTAGCACCTATCAATACAAAATTTAACGTTCATATTATAATACACTAAAACAGAAACACAAATGAAACTCTAAATCTGCCAGACATGATTAAATCTGAAATTCACTCTTCAGATTCTAATATATAAATTATCTATCTCAGGTTTCCCTAAAATTCCCAAATTAAAATATGTTCTTCCCTAAAATGTTAAATATATACTTGTAAAATTTCATATCCATATTTTTCCGTACAACTCATTCAATAAAATCGACATTAACCGCTGTTCACGGAGTCAAACTATACCCTGAATAATTCGGTACTCATCCCTTACAAATTCATAAAGATCTCTTCTGATATCCTTAAATTACAAAATTTATACAAAAGATTCATATATGTGTTATAAAGATACCCATAAAACTTCATGCCAAAATTCGTAGCCTAGTTATGTCATCCAGTTCAAAACATCAATCTGTATCAAAGAATATTTCACGTACACAACAATTCTTATTTCTCTAAGCCTAAATTCAGGATTTTTAAAACCATACCAATACATTTCCAAAAATTAAGAAACTTTAAGTCAATCCTGTTGCGGATGTCTAATACGAAATATCTAAAAAACATAATTTTTTGATGTCTAAGGTTGGCTATAACAATATAATTCAATCTACTACTCAGATCAAGAACCTAAATTTGCAAGATATAAACATCCTATGGTTTGATTTCTCATGAAAATTTGATAAAAAGAATACAACGAAAATATCATGAAATTCGAAAATTTTCTTCAAGAAAATTCGTCTAGATTGTTGAAAGCAAGAAAATCCTTCTTTTTCCTCTTGTTGGCGTAAAAGTGTGGTGTACAAAAATTAAAATCAATATGTAAATATATATATAGACTCACACCAGTAATAGACTCCCTTTTAAACTCTAAAACTTTGAATTTTAAATAATTACTGCAATAAAATCTTTAGAAGTTTAAAAAGGTTTAACTATTATAAATTATTTAAACTCAAATTTCAAATTTAAAGAAGACATTTCAAATATCAAATAACAAATTCAAATAGTTTTAAAACTAAAATCTTGGGTGTTACATTCTCCCCCTTTAAAAAAATTACGTTCTCGGAATTTGTCACACCTTAGCTAAATAATAACTCTATAAAACAAATCAAATCAATACATGCTTCCACTGTGCACTCTAAACATTCGACTAATAATCTCACAATTTATTCAATACATAATTCAAGCCTAAAACCCAAGCTCATCAAACATAAGGCTAAACCATGATCAATATCAAAATCTGCAAAACAATACTCAAGAAATCAATCTATTCTACCCAATCCTACCATTCTCCTTTACTAAAAAAAACCTTCCGAAACAATGCCAGAGTAACCGTTCCATAGTATATATACAAACCTTATTTATACCCTGCTAAAAAAAAATATTTACATCCTCGACGTCGCCCAATTTTAGGTTCATCCAAACTGTGGCAGAATAGATGGTCATAGTTGTTTAAATATAAATTGACGCAAGTGAGGCCTTTTATTTTTTAATACAAAAAAAAATTATCAATCTTAAAACTAAATATTGAGACTTACAATCCACCCAAAAGTGTAGCAAAACTATTTTTAAGAAAATATTTGTTTAATGTTCTAGATGCTTAATGCTTAATGTTAAGGGTGAGTAAAATTTTCGGATCTTCAAGGAAATTATGTGTCCGGTTCCAGTATCTGGTATCCGGTTTCAGTTCCGGCATATTCCAGTAAATCAAAACCAAATACCATACTTCCTGTTTTTCGGAACCGAAAATTCCGACGGAAATTTCTAGTTCCAAACTTTTAAAAAAAAAAAAAAAATTTCAGTTTTGAGCCCACTACAAAAAACCGATCTTTAGCAGCGGTCTGCTAAAGGTCAAAAAATCGCTGCTAAAGATTCAGCAACGATTTTTTAGCGGTTGTCGCAACAGTTGCTATATGACCGTTGGAAAAAGATATAACGACGGTTTTCGCAATCGCTGGTGAAGACCTTGGGTCTATAGCGACAGTCTCGACCGTTGCTATAGACCTGAAGAAGATTTTTTTGGTAGCGTGAAACGCTACTACAAGTCTTTAGCAGCGTTTCTAAAATGCCGCTATAGACTACTCTGCTGTAGCGTTTTGTAAAACGCCACTAAAGACCAATTTTACAAAACGCTGCTATATGTCTTTAGTGGCGGTTTAAAGCAGCGTTGTAGGTCCATTTTGGTCTGCGTTTAAACACCTATAGCTTTTTTATTTTTTATTTCCATCCAGCGTTTTAGAACGCCACTATATCAGTATTAAAAACGCTGTAATAGAAAGTGTAATAAAACAAAGTATATTTCATCATTGACTAAATAACCACATATTACAAGTTTTGTAACAAACACAAATAAGTTCTAAAAGTTTCTCAGTAGTCTAAAAGCTAGCAAGTAATGAAATTTAACAACAAATAACTATAACCTTAATCTTTAGTAGCTTCAGCACTTGTACTAGCACCATCTGCTTCAGCACTATCTGCACCATCTATATTACCATCAGCACCATCACCCTCACCATCAACATTGTCTGCAATACTCTCCTAAGTTTTGGCAAGAAACCTCTTCGCAATGTTCCCACCTCCGCCTCTAGGGTAAGTCACACCAGGTTTATACTCACTGCCAGTTCCGTATACTATCCTCAAGATCTCGGGTGGTGTCCTAGCATACGAAAGGGAATTCGGATTAGCTGAGAGCATGTTACTGTCCGTCCGATTTTCTGCCCCAAAAAATAGAGGGACTATCAGCCCTTCATCTTTGATGCCACAGCCGTCCAGCTTGTTTCTAAGCTCGGATATATGGTTCGTGAAGTCGGCCACGGTGATGTCATATGGCAGAACCGGCGTGTTGGCTACCTCGTATCACCGCGTCCTGTCCAGCCTCCATGCCCAAAAGTGAAGCAACCAACTGCCAGAAGACATAAAGCTCATAATTAGTTATCTGAAATTTGTATATATAGGTGATGACATGGGCGGAACCAAGCCATGGCGAACCATGGCGGCCGCCATGGTTGGCTCCGCCCAAAATATTTTTTTACATGTGTTTTTTTTATAAATAGGTTGGTCTGGGCCCGCCATGGTTGAGCTTTGGGCCCGCCATGTTTTGAGGTTTTATTTCCATGTTTGGTAGCCTTTCCATATACAAATAATGGCTTCTTATATTAGTCATTAATTGCATCACAAATATTTATTTTGGTCAACGTCTAAGAATAAGTCCTACTTTTAATTTTTTTAAGGCCAATTTTATAATATCATTGATAGAAAGGTTAATTACAAAAGATTTCATCACAAACAACCTAACAAATGCCGCAAATCTATAAATTTGTTTAATTTGTATGAATTTTGTTTTGTTTAGATAATGAAACGGTTTTTCACAAAAAAACTCGAAGCATGGAGTCGTCTAATACTCCTACTGTGGCTACTAGTTCTAAAATTGATACTAGTTTGAAAAAATCTCGTATTGAGTTTAGTCCAGATGATATTGTTGCTGACCTAGGGATACGTAAATCCATTGAAGAATACGATGCTAGGATTATTGATAAAGTTCGTATGGAGTACTTGATCAAAGGTCCTTGTCAACCGCGTAGCCATAATTTTCCCAGGAAGAAATATGGGAGTGATATAAGGGGTTTTAGGGCAGCATGGTTCAAAGATTGTCTGTGGTTGGAATATAGTGTATCAAAGGATGTCGCATATTGCTTGTGGTGTTATTTGTTTTGGCGATCTAGAGGGGCTAGGTCCAAGAGAGATGTGTTTACTTCTGTGAGATTTAAAACTTCTGTCGTTCGAGGCGTGGAGGGCAAACAATTACTTATTTGCATTATTTTTGTGTGAAAGTGTTTTGTCAGGTTATTGATTTAATTGCTCAAGAGATGAATGGTCGTTTCACATAAGCAAGTACGAAGCTACTTCTTTGCATAGCATGTCTTGATACAAGGGACTCATTCTCAACATTTGATCGTGATAGGTTATGTCGTCTTGCTGAGTTTTATCTAGAAGATTTCTCAACAACTGAAAAGTTGTTTCTTAGAGATCAGTTTGACACCTACATTAGAGATGTTAGATTGCATGATTTTTTTTCTGGGCTTCAAGATATTGGAGGTCTTGCTAACCAAAAAGAATATTTTGTATCCAATAGTTTATCAGCTTATTGAGTTGACATTGGTCATACCAGTTGCGATTGCAAATCGTTGAGAGAGTGTTCTCTGCGATGAAAATTATCATGACTGATTTGCATAATAAGATGAGAGATAACTAGATGAATGATTACATTATAGTGTACATTGAGAGGGAATTTTTTGAAACTATAGAGAACGAAGTCGTTTTGCAATATTTTCAGAAGATGCACAAACGCATGATCCAATTGCCCCCTCTCAGTCGTAGTACATAGTTCGATATGTGTATTTCAATATTTTTATTATTTTTAGTCTTTAATTTTTTGATATTGTAATTCTAAGAAAATTTTTAGTATTACGTATGGAAAAAAAATTCCGTCACATTTTACTTTAAAAGTTCGCCATGGTTGGCTTATAATCCTGGTTCCGCCACTGGGGGATGATCGGGAAAATGGGTTCGTGAGAGGGAGAGAGAGAGGTTCTTACACTTTTAGAAGTTGCGTTGTAAAGGTCTAGAATGGTGCCAACGTAACCCACGTCCTACCTATGGGATTACATAAGATGCTAAGAGATAGTGGACTGTGTCCAAGTAAGGGTCGAATGGAGGGGACAATTTGTAACCAACGGCTGCGTCAAAGATTTTCGCAATAGTTTCAGCGCTGATATCCAACTGCGGCCTTCGAATTCCTCCTAATGTCGTAATAATAGCCCTGAAAAATCTTTGTTAAAGAGAATTTACAAAAACATATATAAAGCAGTACTCTGCCTTGCATATATCAATAACCAATAGTCGTGCTCGACCAAATAAAAAAAAAAACGAAGAACCTAAGTGCACGGAATTTCATATGGACAAATTAAAGTTCTAATATAATTCGAGTTGAACCTGAGATGACTAACTTCTTGATACCCAAATTCCTCAATGATCCTACCAACTAGAGGGTCAAGTGCTCCATACAAGAAGAACTCTGCTTCAAGGAACTCCAGGTTAAGAGCAAATTGAATCCGGTCCCTGTCAGTGGCTTCAATGGGTCCGCAATAGGCATGATCAGCACTACCCGTGACCAGGCTAAGTTTCAATGAAAGCATAAAGATAAGGGCAGTGAAGAAAGCAATAGGAGCCATTTTTTTCTGGCTGCCATTAGAAAACAGCTAAAATTGTGTATGTGCATGAACGAGAGAAAAAGGCAGTTTTTATAGATTCGGCTAAGGCTAGCGAATGCTGAATAATGGCACATTAAGTCCGAAGTACGTGCCAAGTGTATTTGCCATTTATGTCTTAGCTTGGAGACAAGTATAATCGGTGTGTGTGAAAGTATTGTACCCAGTTCATGAAACAAAGCCTAGACGTTTGGTTGCAAATTGAATAGTAGACAATGAATGCATGTGATCTATGAAATAATTTGTTGAAACTACCATTCGTGCAAGCAATGCTAGTACGTCTCACCCAATGCTGTGAACTAGCTTTCTAGAGCCTGCTTAAGATACTATAGAAACTTAATTATTATTTTTTTTCTTGGCAGAAACTTAATTATTTGATAATATATATTCATGATGTTGATAATCATGATCTCTTTTTTTATTATTATTTTTTTTTTCAAGTTTTGGCTCTTGTCATGATTACATAAGCTAAACCTCGTGAAAGAATGCCCAAGTGTACATATATTCAAACATTAATATCTGCAGGTAGCCCCCTTGCCCAATTAGATTCATCCAAGCTGTGGTGGAAGAGATCACGCCCGATCGGCCGCCTTTAGACTGGGCAAGTCTATCTGTCCAAGCAATATTCCCATTGCCCTCGATCGGGCAATAGTCTCTCACAGTTGATCCCGCAATCAAGATTTCTTGTTGTGGCGCCATTTATATATCGATCGTAGTAATATCCATATATATGAAACGGTCAATACCTTGTTAGACAACTTAAACTCACGAGGACTGACTTTCTAGCTATTAGCTTTCTCATGGAAACTAGGGCTGCACAAGCACACCGGATTTTTCCGGTGGCACGGGCACCGGCATCGGCACCGGGTTCCTGGTACCCAGCTTCACTGGTGCCGGTGCCGGTCCGGGAACCGGGTTTTAAATATATTTTTTTTTAATACAAAACGACCCGTTTTCTCCCCTAGCATTCAGAGAGTTCTCGCTCGAGCGTCGCTCGACAGGCGCTCGAGCTCTTTACACCATTTTCTTACAGAGCCAAAGCGCTCGAGCGCTTTCTTTAAAATTTAAAAAAAAAAAAAAAAGCCAAATTTTCTTTCTTTTCCCCCGACCCAGTTCAGACCCACTCCACTCCACGCCTCTTATTTTCTTTCTTTTCTCTCCACTCTCCAGCACCAGCGGCTAGATCCAGTTCTTCATTCTCCCTCTCTATCTTTGCTCTCTAGATCCAGTTCTCCCGTGCTCAAGTCATAACTCACAAGGTACTAGTTCTCCCTTGCTCAAGTCACAATTCTCTATTTTGCTCAATTTTCGTTTTGGGGGTTAGGGTTCTTCGGTTGTATTTTTATGTTTTTAGCTTGTGATTCAAATGTATCTCTATTTTGTATCTCTATGGTCTATGTTGTCACAAAGAGGAAGAGAGAGAGGGAAGGAGGGAGAGAGGGACTGACTCGACTGAGAGAGGGAAGGAGGGAGAGAGGGACTGACTCGACTGAGGGAGGGAGGGAGGGAGGGAGAGGGAGAGAGGGACATACGGGATTCGTTGGCCTGCATTTACTCCCTTTTACAGAGTAGTGTTGATTTGGCCTGCAATATTGTCTCTTCATGAGGAGTTTGTGGTGATTCATTTCTCTTGTGGTTGCAGTATGTAGTGATTTTAAGAGGAAAAATGCATATGCTTTGTGTGATTTGATTAAGGAGATAGGTGAAAAGGAGAATGATGCATTGAACATGTGTTTGAAAATGCATATACTTAGACTCTCAACATGTTTGATTAAGAGCATTTGACATACGGGTGCAACATGTTTTTTGGTAACATGTGTTTGGACTTTGCATGAGGAAGTTTATGGTTGAACCAACATTAAGCTATGTCAGTTTGCATGTTTAGGGTTAGAGCTAATTATGGGGTATGATATAATGTTAGTAGGCCTTTAAACTTATTTAGACCTCTGTTGTTAATTTGCAGATGGACAATTCATCACAATCACAATCATCTACAACCACATGTAGTAGTGCTAGTGCTACTGCTATGTCGCCCTCAGTATCGTGTCCGGCTGTTGGGTCCACTCCCGATTCTGAGACAGTGGGGACGGGGTCAATTGGAGGAGGTGATGTAAGTGAACGACCACCACGCCCTGAACCCAAAAAAAGAAAATACTTCAACCCTTCTGATGTATGGCTGCACTACACCAAGGTACCTAACTCTGATCCACCTAAAGCAAAATATAATTATTGTAAAAAAGAGTTTATGGCTCATCACAAGAATGGGACATCGGGGTTATGGCAACATCACAACATTTGTCCACATTTCAAGAGAAAGAAGGGGGTTAGTCAGATATTGGGCAGATTTTATTGACTCACAATGCTGAGAAGTCAACGAGTCTGATGTTGGAACGATAGAGGTGACACCTAAATTTTGTGAGAAGACTATTAGGGATCTGATTGCTAGGATGATAATTGTGGATGAGATGCCTTTTATTATTGTTCAGAAACATGGATTTAGGAATTTAATTCATTATCTAGAGCCTAGATTTAAAATGTCATCTAGGATGACAATTATGAGGCTTTGCATGAAACTTTATTTGAAGGAGAAGGATAAGTTAAAGCATTTGATTCAAACGAATGGGAATAGAGTCTTTTACCACAGACACCTGGACATCGATTCAAAATTTTAATTATATGTGTGTGACTGGACACTACATCGATACTAATTGGGTCTTGTAAAAGAGAGTTTTGTCTTTTAGGAGGGTGCAAGATCATAAAGGGTCTAATATTGCTAAGGAAATAGAAGACTGTATGAATGATTGGGGGATACAAAAAATCCTTACAATAACAGTTGACAATGCCTCCTCTAATGACACTGTCATTGACCATTTAAAGAGGAGGCAATTGCAAAAAGAAACTCTAGATGGAGGGAGGATTGTTTGTGGCCATGAATTCCTACACTTGAGATGTTGTGCACATATTTTGAATTTGATTGTGTTTGAGGGGTTGAAAGAGGTTGATAAGTCAATTGCTGAGGTTCGGAATATGGTCAAGTATGTTAAGTCATCACCCCAAAGGTTAGACAAGTTTAAAGAATGTGTGCAGATTAAAGAGGTTACATTTACTCAATTTTTGACTCTTGATGTTACCACTCGTTGGAACTCAACTTATTGGATGTTGGATATGGCTTTGAAGTATCGAGAGGCATTTGAGTTGATGTTGGATGAGGATGGACACTTTATGTTGTATTTGGGCGAAGAGCGGCATGGGAGGAGAGGATTAGGCGCGGCCACGGATGAGAATTGAGAGCACATTCGCCACTTTGTAAATTTCTTGAAGTTATTTTACGAAGTAAAATTAAGAATGTCGGGATCAAGTGTGTCTACAGCTAATGTATTCTTGGAGGAGTTGGCTAAGATACATAGCCATTTGGACAATTATTCTTCTAGTAATGATAATTCGCTTAAAGAGATGGCATCCCGCATGAAAACGAAGTATGACAAGTATTGGGGTGATTTGATGATAGTTAATAGACTTTTATTTGTTGCAGCGTTGCTTGATCCAAGAAACAAGATGGTTGTACTGAATTATTAGTTTAAGAAAGTATTGGGAGAAGCAGAAGGCGAAGTTATGTCATTGAATGTGAAGACTACTTTAGAACGGTTGTTTACTGAATATAAGTATAACAATGGCAACCATGGCAGCGTCGGGGAGGTGGGTGACAGTGAGAATGTGACTTTGGGGGATAACGAGGATTGGGATGAGTTTGATCTTGTAAGGGCTGCTAGCCAAATGTCAGACTCCAAATCTGAGGTTGAGAGATATTTATCAGAGTCAGTTGAATCAAAGACTCCTTCATTTAAAATTTTACTTTGGTGGAACCTTAACTCTCATAAGTATCATATCCTTGCCCGCATAGCTCGGGACGTGTTGGCAATTCCCATTACCACTGTACCTTCTGAGTTAGTATTTAGCACTGGAGGTCGAGTATTAGATCCCTTTCGGAGTTCATTGGCCCCAAAATTGCATAAGGTCTCATTTGTGCTCAAAATTGGATGAGATGTGACCCTATTGTGGATGGGGAGGACATGACTTCTGATATGACAGAAGATCCACAAACTTATACAATTGACTCGGGTAATTTTATTTTTGCTTTTGTTAGTTTATTAGTTTCAATAATATTTTTATTTTTATAAATTATAACTTGGTGTATTTAAATATGTTGTGTAAAGTTACCCATCTTTGATTCTTTATGTAGGGGTTTTGAAGGAGTTACCCATCTTTGATTCTTTATGATAATCTTACAGTTACGTCTCTAATTCTCTATTATTTTGGATTTTAAATTCTCATCTTATCTTTTAAGATGGTCTTT
The DNA here is from genome assembly GCA_963930655.1 of Myrica gale. Classification (NCBI taxonomy): domain Eukaryota; kingdom Viridiplantae; phylum Streptophyta; class Magnoliopsida; order Fagales; family Myricaceae; genus Myrica; species Myrica gale. Next base: position 12,890,805 of record OZ005610.1, on the reverse strand, counting down.
AATTTTATTCTATTTGGAATTTGGATTTCATTATCTTTAGTTACGTCTCTAATTCTCTATTAGATTTTATTGATATGTGATTAATGTACCAAAAGGAAAAAAGAAAAAAAAATACATTGGGCCAAGTGCGTAAAATAAAAAAAATGATTAAAAAATTGTCCAATATGAATGTAGGATAACCGGAAACCGCCACCGCTAAGGGCCGGTTTTTTTCCTTAACGGTGTAGGTGTAGGTGGCTATTTTTCCAAAACCGGCACCTACACCGGGGTTGTGCAGCCATAATGGAAACGCTTGTGACGTGAGAGATACCTCGCCAAAACCGGCACCTACACCGGGGTTGTGCAGCCATAATGGAAACGCTTGTGACGTGAGAGATACCTCTCGAATTCTCGATTAGGACTTACAGTTGTTGTAGGTGCGTGTCCGTACGTGGTAGCTAGATGATCCTTATGATCAAGACATCAAGTGCGGTACTATACCCATTGCAGGCTTATTTCAAGAAAATGCTTCTGAAGATAGTGAGCAGCCGTAGTGGGAAACTTAACGCCTCTTTAATTGGTATAGTGATTTTTAGTTATAGATGCCAATTAAGAACTACAATTTTTTGTTTTTGATCAAAACTATACGATATTGTATTCAAGTACTGTAGTAAAAACTAAACAAATAAAACGAGATGATAGAAACTACAAGAAGCAAGATGAAAATAAACTACAATACTAAGGAGGTTACACTAGCAGCAGCCCAACGGCCGAGTTAGGTGCGCTGTCATATTACCACCTCGACTGATATGTACTGCCTTCCATTGAATTACATGCTTTTGTAGAACGTGTTGATGATGCCGAGGTTATTCTTAGCCTTTGTGTGCCTCGGGAGAATCTTGATCAAGATAACCTCAGTTGGACGGCGGATCATAGTGGGCAGTTTTCTCTCAAATCTGTTCATGGCCTTCTCGCTAACCACGGTCCCCACCCGAGTGTTTTGTTGGAGGCTAAATGGAAGAAGTTGTGGAGACTTCCAATGCCGGACCGTCTAAAATTATTCCTATGAAAAGTATCTTGGAATTGTTTGCCTTCTAAGGACAATGTGGGGCGATTTATTCACAGGCCTAGTTATGATAACTTATGCGTGGTTTGCTCTCAAGGTCCTGAATCTCTCATCCACCTTTTCCTTGAATGCCCCGTGGCTCAAATTCTATGGCAGGAAGCTCACTGGCCTCTTATTATTTCCAATATTCCCTATCATAGCATTGCAGATTGGGTAAGTATTCTTATTAGCCCATCACAGAGGTTGAACTTGCCTCCTGACCAGCAAGCGAATTTTACTGGCCTTGCTAACCAGCTCATGGACTCAGTTTGGTTCTCTCGCAACCAACTTATACATAAGGGTGGCACTTTGAATATTGGGGCCCTCTTGCATTCGGTCAGAGCCCGTTACCTGGAGCTTATTGAGGCTTGGCAGGATAACTCTTCTCACTCTCTGCCAGTGTCGCAGCCTCCTCCCAGGGATTATTGGAAGATAAATTTCGATGTGGCAATCCGAAAGTCTTTTGCCTTTGCAGCAGTCATTTGTCGTGATTTTGATGGGCAATACCTCTTTATTTTCACAAAGAGGCTTCCTCCTAGCAGCCTTTTTGTGGGCGAGGTGAGGGCAGCCTTGGTGGCTGCCCAGGAGGCTTTTCTCCTTCCTAGTAACCGTTTCATTTTGGAAGGTGATTCCTTGGTTGTTATTGATGCTATCAACAATGGCGGAACTGGGGTTCATTGGCTAATTTCATCTGTGATTGCTGATATTCATAGACTTTCTTGTACCCGTGATATGTAGGAGTTTTGTCATATAAAGAGAGAAGCTAATGAGCTTGCCCATAGAGTTGTTCAATGGGCAGCCTCTGCAAATTTGGAGGGGTCTATCCCTCTTTCCTGTATTCTTTTGCACATTCTCTCTAGCGACAATCCGTGGTTTCCACCATGAATTGTTTGCTTTTTGGCTTTGTTTTTGTTTATCTAGAAGAAAAAAAAGGTTGAACTTGTACCCAGAGGTTAAAAATTTGTCCTGGCTGCTCTAGCTTTGACCACCGCTTGGAAGGAGACTGAAAGGGGCAGCAGGCGGAGTATAGTGGTCCTAAAGACACCCAATCCCCACACGTAATATCAGTTCGCCCCTACGCGGGTGGCCTAATGAAAATGTTGGAAATATCGACTCACGAGCCCGAGATTGTGGCCGGATTCCAAACATAACATGCCCCTATAGGTAGGGTGGCTCCATGCCATATGGAGCACATTTGAATTTCAGTAGATCAACACCACTAGCAAACCTTTTTTTAAGTTCAGAGAAAATCCAAACGAAACTGTAATCTCTTTAATAAATAATGGAGAATCTTCACTTTTAGCCTATAAATTTACATTAAAATGTCAAAAACGAGGTTCTTTGCAGATAATCCCAAATTAGATTATTCCTGGATGCAGGGGGGAATATGTTCCATGGAATAAATTCTTAGAGCCCACTTGCTTAATATATCCCCAGACTAATCGGGAGGCTCTATGGATTACCTAAAATATCCCACATAAGCCTTATAAAATTTAACAAAGCTTGAATTTTCCACCTTTTCTAAGATCTAGAAGAAATGGACGTCAAGTAGTCCAAGCCGTAGGCTTCCATTAAGATAGCTATGAAGAATGTGGCGCCTTGATTGTAATCGGTCAAAATCAAACCATCAAGTCGCGGTGGCTGTTCAAATGTGAAGCATGGCACTCGAAAACTCAGGAATTCTAAAAAATTCATGAGCAGAAGCAGAATTCAAGATTATGATTGTAACAAGAGAACAGAATATCCATTGGAGGGTGAATAAAATGCCTTTCAAAACTCCATCCCACGAGGAAGATCATATTATGAAGTCAGTCAACCAATACGTGGCTTAATGCTCAATCACACGCTTAGCACCCTCCAGAGTATTTTTGAGTAGCATTGCAACAGTCATTGGGCCCACACCACCCGGGACAGGAGTTACGTATCCAGCTACCTTGCATGCTTCCTGGAAATGAACATCTCCAACTAGCCGATAACCTGACTTCTTACTTGGATCGTCAATAGCATTCGTACCAACATCAATAACAGCAGCACCAGGTTTGATCCAACTGCCCTTGATCTGAAAATTAAGTTAAGGACCTTAATTGCACAAGATTCATTTCAGAAACTATACATCTTAAAACAATTGCCCAGCAGGCCTAACAAGCAATTAGATACCGTACACTATGAGCTGTTACAAATCAAAAACGCAGTTTGTTCCTCAGGCTACACAGGGAAGTCATTATCTGGCTTCTTAGATCATGTTGCTAAATCTGAACAGACAAATATACCAGATGTGTAGAGCTATGGTGCCATTGTGTCACAACATACAAGTAATGCACAAAGCAAGGCCCTCAAGAAGGAATTCTAATTTTTATATCCAGTTTCCTAAAAGCTGATCCTGATTTAACTCTTTTTTATTGTCCTTCTAATCCTGGTTTATTCATTTTGACATTCCCTGATTCGTAGAACCTCTAGTTCAACTTCTATTTGTGTTTCCGTGCCTAATAGATTTTATTGTTTCATAATGGTTGGAGTACATGAACGGCCTTAAGTTTGGATATCAGAAAAACCAAAACATGGAAAAAGAATAGTGTCTCTGACATTTAGTACGTTACGGTCGACTTCCTTCCTTTATGACACATTTAAGCAAATTTTTCAAGGACACCCAAAAAAGGGTTATACATAAGGCAAACACATAAAAGAAGATGATGTTATTTTAAACCCAGAAAAACAAATGTGTAAAGGGCCTCTGATTACCATCATTGCCTGTCCTGCTGCCGCAATAATGATGTCTGCTTCACGGATGACACTTTCAGGGTCATGAGAATGTGAATGGACTATGGTAACAGTAGCATCTGCTTTCAGCAGCAGCAGCGAAACTGGCAGTCCCACTATGTTACTTCGGCCTACTACAACCGCTTTCTTTCCCTTTATTTGTATACCACTCCGTGACAGAAGTTCAATACACCCCTGCTCAAAACATAAAACGACTACTTACAACCTTGAGGACCTTCTGTGGACAACATACGTACAGGATTTTTTACCTAACATTCATTCATATGGAATTCCTGAAAAATAAGAGCTGCTTGTCTTGTAAACCACAAAAAATTAAGTAGGAAGGAAATATATTTCTAACTTTTTAAAGTAAGTGTTATTGCCTTCGGGGTGCAAGGAAGGAACAAGGGCTCTCTTCCTTTCATTGCAAGCTTGCCAATGTTCAGAGGGTGAAAGCCATCGACATCCTTCTCAATGCTGATTTCAGTGAGCACGTTCTCTTCATTTATATGTTTTGGCAATGGGAGCTGAACCAATATGCCTGCCAATGTAAAAAACCAGGGTTGCAGGCTAAACGTACAGATTTTGGGAAGCAAATAGTCCAGAGACATAAAATTTCATCATCAGTTAGCTGTACGGTTGTTAAATTGAAGCAACCTTAAGGCATTCTTGTGTTGTAGGAAAAAAGACCTATATCATACATAGTATGTTAAACGTCAATATGCTTTAGCAAATCTTACCAAAACACTTATAACTCAATCAATCCTAGTTTTGTCTAACACGGAAACTTATTTTTTGTAGTTTCTTACAATTTCCTTAAATAGGAGTCATATGGAAAACAGGAGAAGAAGAAGCACATTGGATTTCTATCCTTGTTTTGTATATTGAAATTCGACATTGCCGCATAAGGTTTAAAAATCTAATTTTCTAGCCAAATGCGTTATAATCTGATATGTCGAAATTATATCAGATTATCAAGCATCAAATCATGTACATCTATTTGAAATTAAAAACTGACCAACCATGTACATCCGGATTTGCATTTAATTCGTGAACCTTGCCGACCAACTCCGCTTCAGACACTTGCTCGGGAAGGTCTATGTCAAAGGACTGGATCCCAACTTCCGCACATGCCTTCCTCTTCATACTCACATAGCTTTGAGAATCTTTCCTGCCGCCAACAATCACTACAGCCAGCCCCGGGACCTAAGCGGACCAAGTGAGAAAAAGTATCACAATCCCAGTCTCCGATGACATATCAAATTACAATTTCATAACGGAACAGAACCTCGTCCTAGTAGCATATTAGAAGTCCACCTATCAACTCTCTCGAAAGAGGTTCTCCAAATGTTACAACCATACAAGAAAATTCATGAGTTCACAAATTAATACCTTTAGGTCCTGTTTGTTTGTCCCCTAATACCAATGTCCCCAGTAATATCTTCTGTAAATTTATTGCACTAATCCACGACTTTCGGAAGTAAAAGACCAAGGCATTTCACACATTCCTCTCAAGATCAAACAATTCGCCAATTCATTTTCCATTAGTACTAGCCAACCAACCAAATTCTTGCAACCTAATTTGATTGAGAAAATACTGGGTTTTGGTTTGTACCTTGCCATATTTCTGGGACAGATGGCGTACTTCGGCGGCGATTTCATCGCGGATGGTTTGGGCGATGGCTTTGCCGTCGATTATGGTGGCCTTGTGATCAGACGGTGACGCCATTTCGACGAAGAGAATAGATAGTAGGGACTCGGGGAAGGGGTCTAATTTGTCTATGACTGTAGTGGATTAGATCACGAATTGGAACTGGGAGCAGGTAAGTGGTTTAGCGCCAGCGGAAGGTCGAACGGCGTCGCACCATGGAGTGAAACAAAAGAATGGATCTTAGCATTTCTGCAGTTTTGCGACACCCAACATTTTTTATTGACACGTAATAAAAAGTTCGAGATCTTGCTGAAAAGAGACCCTTAACCAAAATATTTTTTTTATTTATCAAAACAGCTATTTTATTAAGAATTAAAAAGGATCAATGACTTCAAGAACATGCTCTAAGAGGCGGGTCAGAACCTCGAAAGAGGCGATGTGCCAACGAGCAAGGGGTCGAAAGGCCATACATAGACCCTCAAGGAGCAGATAACCCATAAAGGATAGTAAGGTGAAATGACAAACATAAAAAAAGGAAACCCGACGACGAAGGGGAACGACAGAACCAGCTGGAGGAGGAGAAGAATTGGCCAAGAGGGAAAAAAGTTGAGCAGACGAGATGCATGCGCATCATAAGACGCACTTGGGCCCCCAGGTGCAGGTCGGCCAGTTCCCGGCTGCCATAGACAGAACCACCAGGATGTGCGGAATCCAACCCTGCTGCGCTTTCATGCCAGAAACCACAACCGAACCACGGATCTGGAAGGAAAGGATCGCAGGCGACATCATCTTGGCTCTGGGCTGGGACAAATGAAAGCGCTTAAGGATGGTGAAACCGACCATACCGGTCGTGGCTACCATAGACCTCCTAAAAAGTCAGGATCTGAGCTTGAATTTCGCCTGAAAAAACTTCAAAAATGAGTTGAGAGAGGAAATTTATTGAGAGGCTCAACCACTTGAGGGCAGAATGGAAAGGAACGGAGAAGCAGGAATGGCCGGTTTACAGTAAACGGTTCTTATAAGTTCTCAAAAGAACTTGTTTAAAAGTAGACCAAATGGGAGATCTTTTACGTTAATGTGTGAGTCAAAAGCAACATCTTCAAAGGAGTGAGACTAGCACTACAGTTTAAGACCTTCTTGAATCGGTTTCCTCTGAATATTTAACAACAACACAATATAGCTACATTAAATACGACATTTCTTATTTATAATTCTGGATTCTGGGTTGAATCTGATTAATACATGTACAAATCACCAACCATCATACATATGTTACTGACATATATTTTCTCATCGGTTTTCGTTTGATCCTTCCAAGTGTAATAATCACACATTGTACAGTCGAAGCTTAAGTGTGGCTCCAACATCCCAAGAACATCATAGTTCTAATTGGGTCTTCTGCACGGTAGCTCCACTTTCGTTTTTCAATTTCTCTCGAAATTGGGATACCACAACCCTCCCAGTCCCAAGCACCATACTTGGTTATGGCTGTTGTAGCAGCCTCATAAGCCTGCACGAGCTTTTCTCCGAGAGTTCTCTTTGATTCTTGAGTCGGAGAACCATCGTCGGAGAGTTGTTCAGGCTTCATCTTTACTACTAGTGCTGGTTTGTAGGTTAAGATATTAGAACTTCGAAAGGGAACTTGTGAGGCTATTTATACAAAAAAAAAAACAAAAAAGAGAGAATAAAATGGCAGGAGGGTTTTCGGGCCCACGTGTTCAGTAGAGATAGGTTTGATTCCTCATGTTTGTGGATGACAGTTTGCCTAAATAGTTGAACCAACTTGTGCACAAAGATATTCCCATCTTGTCTTTTCATATGGTTGTCCTAATGTGGCCTTTCCCCATCTTGTTCATTTATTTTCGTAGTTTTATTGCAAGTGATCGTAATTAGTTTCTGCAAATGGGTGTGCATATAATTCGACAGAAAATTCTAAATAATATTCTTAAAAAAAACGTTTTTCTAAAGCACATATCAAATTCTGAATTCCAAGATTAGTTTAAAAATGTATATAAAATATAAAATATGCTCAAGAGAGGTGGAAATTATACTACTTGGATAGAGCCCGCACGGACAGCTGAAATGGATAGGCAGGTGAGTCAATCCCATAAGGTCTCCTAATTATAAAGGCCCTTATTATTAAGGTTATATATTATAGTAAAATTAAATTTTTCTTAACTATAAGACCCTGTATTATAGCAACATTAAAATTAAGAGGAAGAAAAAAAAACCTAAAATTTTTCAGATAAAAATTAATGGAAGAACAACAAAATAGTAATATTTAAAAATTAGTTTATAAAATTAAAGTTGAAAATAAAAAATACATTCTAGAAACTAGCACTATCAACGTCTCTTTTCAAAATAATAGTACTATCAAATTCAATTTTCAAAATAAGCATAATTTACAATTAATTCTTGGCTCCTAAAAATTAGAACCACCCTATCTACCACATCTACTTTATTGCTAATTAAATTTTCAAAAAATTAAATTATAATGTAATTTTTTAACTGGTACATTAATTGGCACACTAATGTCTAATTAGATTATTATAAGGGATAAATGCAAAATTGGTCCCTGTGCTATACGTAAAAATCGATTTAGTCTCTGTGATATGAAAAGCATCGATTTAGTCCTTGTGATTTTAGAAAGTGATAAAATCAGTCCCTGATAGAGGACCAATAACAAACGAAAATAGAATCACAGGGACTAAATTAATTTTTGCGTATAGCACAGGGACTGATTTTGCATTTATCCCTTATTATAAAATAATAGTATCATTCACAATAAAGTTTTTTAGGATTGGCCTACAAATTGTTTTATTGTATATGGAAAGGAAATTGATGGCCGAAAACTTCGAACTGATGGATTCATATTGCAGAAACCTAGCTAGAAGCTGGGGGCAATTTGTGCTGCATAATTCTGATGGCATGCAGTGCATTAGAATTTTCTAGGATGCCCCCCTTAATATATATTCGACTTTCCTTGTGGGAGACTCAGATTCCCTATGTTGCAACGTGAGGAAAATGTTGATATATAGATGCATGAACAAAGATAGCACCATAGTGACACCATAATATTCGCGTTTGCAGTCTATAAGATCACTCCAATTAGGTGAATACAAATTGGTCAATTTATGTATCGTGCAAAGGCACGATATTGATTCTGATAAGCATAAATGATGGGATATAATTATTCTCATGTTTCCATACCCTTTCTTTTATTCCTTTGTTTGTATTTTTAGGTCAGATCGCTACAGCTAGCTTGTTGAGCAAATCTAATGGAAATTAGCTAACAGAACCAGGTGATCTTAAGTACAGCCTTATAATGACAACATGTGGGGCTCAATGTCATTAATTGGTGAGACCTTAAAATATAACAATTGTAAATCAGTTATAAAATGTCATATTTTAATAAAATATTAAAGTATTTTTCATATCCTTTTCAGATACAAAATTAAAATTAAAATAAAAGAAAAAAAATTAGAATAATAGTATCTCACCCCTTAGTGATCACGAGTGAACTTGATACTATGGCTATATATGAATAAGAATTGAGAAGGACAAAGAAGATATAATAATAAGTGATATATAGATGGGTAGAAGTTTTTGTTCTTTTTTGGGAAGAGGCTTTTTTTAATGCAATAAACGTTAAAATATTTTGAAATATAATTTCTAATTCGTTCGATGCAGTTAAGTAGGTAGAAAGAGCCAGGAACTATGGTACACATTTGAATAGATATCTTTGATATCTATAAACAACGAGCAATATAATTGAGTAGACCTAGATATTTGTTAATTTATAATTAAATCCATTTAATCTAGGATTCTTTCTAAACTAATTAAGAACTCATTAAAACATTTTTCAAAATGGGGCCATTAAAGAATTAATAAATTTTGTGGGGGCTTTCCTATATATATTAGGGACCTTCCATATTGGGGCCTTAGGCAGCGGCTCAGCTACGGCCTATAGTCTAAGCGGGCTGGAATGGGAAGAGATATAAAAGTGCTGCTACTTAAAAAAAAAAAAAAAGGTATGGGCTGGTGGTCTTGGTGTTTTTATCTCTTAGTGGTGATAAAAGAGGGTGAGCAATATTGGACCAGACTCGAGGAAAGAGCGGAACGGCGTTTCCCACCAAGCAGGGTGAACAGAGAAACGGCAGAAAATGAAATTCAAGGGATTTTTACCATAATTATTTAATTGTTGTTTAATCTTTCATTCTGCTTTCATGCTTTGGGACGTGAATTAGCCACGGCAAAAGGGCCATGAGAATTCTCCTAGGACTAACCATATTAATTGACAAGTAAACTAGTAGGCAAATATACAAAATTAGTCACTTGACAAATAAGGCCCGATGGGCGAGCTACAAAACAGCAAGGCACAATGCCCTTTACAATGACACCAATCGACACTTGGATCCACAAGTGACAACAAGGCTCAAAGGCCCGGACATAAGACTTGGGGCATTGGCCAGACGACCACCTTTCTGTGTCCCGATTTTTCACGTGATGGTGTGCAGGACCGCTTAACATTTTTGGGTGCGTTAATGTTAAACAAGTCATAAACATTTAAGCCTTTTAGTTTTTTTAAAAAAAAATTAATAATTTTAAAATATAAATCTATTTTTTTGTCTTTTTAGATATAAAATTACTAATTAAATTTTTGTATTCAAGTTTAACTAATAAAATCATTTTTGATAGATAAAATTACTAGACTTTTTAATCTATCTTGAGACATAGTTATTAATAAATAATTTTTTATAATCTTCAATTTTGAAATACAAATTTTTGAACAATAAAACCTGACAAAATCTGAGATCTCTTGAAGCAACAACAACTTCTGAAATTAGAGTTAATTAGACTGTTATTATTGCAAATGCTAGTTTCTAAAATGCTCTGCCTTTTTATTTTCAATTTTCAATTTTGTAAACTAATTTGTAGATGTCCTTATTTTGTAGGCTTTTTCATTAAGTTGTATCCCCAAAGTTTTAAATTTTTTTCGACTTTAATTTTATAAAAGTAATTCCTATTTTTTAGGCTATAATATGGGGCCTTCGGGACCTTAAGCTGTTACCTCACCTGTCTATCTAAGTCATCCCTACTGGTTTGGATTACCTTTCGGCAGAGTTGGAGTAAGGTGTTCTGAGGTCTTTTATGGTTATTTAGATCCAGGCTTTTAAGTTCAATGGATAAATGGCCAATGAGCTATGGCTCAACTGGCATCTCCTCCTTTATGGAGGGTCCTGAACTAGGATTCAAATCCTCCCAATCCCGGCAGGCTTGGCCTGCTTTACCTAAAAAAAATGTTCAATGGATAAATGGCTCTTTAAATTCTCAATGTTGTGTAATGGGCTTTTATGCTCATACCATTTGTAAGCCGCCTTAAGACCCGTTTGCACTTTGCACTCACCACAGTTGCCCAGGAAAACAAAAAGATTGGACTACCTACTATACTGATGTTTTTGGAAAAATGGAAAAAACGCAAAAAGGCATCTACTTTGGGAGAAGAGGATACAAGATAAATAGTTCCCTATTCTTTTCTTAATTAATTTCTTTTTCAGATACGTATATATACTACATTACATCCAACTTTCAGCACCAGATTGCATGTTCATTTGATTCGTAACTCTAAAAGATCTTGCAAGCAATTAGATTCAGTGACATGAGAATAAACTTTTACGGATGTCGACACATGTGGATATACTATTAGCAAAGATAATAACTGGATTATCTGGTTTCCACATCCTATATATATATATATATGATCACCACCATCCAAGACAAAAATCACCTTAACCTGGGGTACTTGGGCGTCTTCATGAACCCGACCCCCCCAATCATAGCTGCAAATCGAGTTAGGTGCATATACGCTTAAATGCCACAAGCTGGGTACAGTCAACTGGTGCGCGCACTTTATGGCCGGTGGTTTGGTTCAAGATCCGTCACTCAAGTGGTGCAAAAGTACTCCCTTGTGACCATCTACGACAAGGCCACAAGATTCCTCCGGCATCCAGTGGGAATTATATGGGACATATATGTCTCCAACATTAAGAGTTGCTGAGACTTGCAGAAAGTTAGATAGGTGGCTGATTTATTAGTTCAATGATAATAACTCTCGTCCCGCTCAAACTGACAAGAAATTATCTACCGATCGAGTGCGCGACTAATTTTGCTATCCATGTTGATGTCGTTTCTATCGATATGTTACCACGATAATCATTACAGTTTGGAAAAGTGTTTTACTGTGACAAAGGGGAAAATCTTTAACCGCATTGGTAATGCGCTTTGCTTTCTAGCTTCTTTATTATATTTTAGCAGGGATTAAGATTTTTTTTTTAAAGAGAAAGGAAAACAAAACAAAAGGTAAAAAAATTTATGCTGGTTCACACAGCTTGAAACTCCAAGCAACGTAAAAGACGATAGTATATATAATGTTTCTATGATCTCAAATAGAACCTTTCCATTTGGACTATAAATTGGAAATGATGTTACAAGGGCAAACACATCCTTGTAAATTTTGTCGGTGTGGTAACACGCTTTCCGATAGAGAGCCAGGATTTCTACTGGGATATCATTCATTCTGGAAGCATTACCCAAAATTTTCCCAAGGGAATAATGGCCAGCACCAATAATCTGTCAATTGAAACCAAGAAGATCCATTACAAACTGTATTTGCAGGAGGTCACAGACTGAACGAATTATGAGAAGCATCAATGCTTTTGGCCTAAGATTCTCTTTCCAATCTTTTCACACAGATCAGATGAATAGTACCACATTTGTCGTCCCAATTCATTTGATAGCCTGCACATCAACCATCTCAAAATATCTGTACGCGTACCAAATCTTTCGACCAATAATTTCTCTATCTTTCTGTATATCGACTTCAGAAGAACACTAGCATCTAACCATTACACCGACCGGAACCTATACTTTGTTCTGTTTAAATATTGTACCTACTAACCTACGTACCCAACCTCGATCTTTATAGGGCAAACAGAGATTAGTAAAAGGAAACCATCTTATCCATTCAGATGGTCATCTCCGTAACTCAGGAATGCCAACACGTCGAAAGTTTGCATTGCAGGGGATAGAATTTTGGAAATAATGGTTAGGGCACTAAGGGCGTTGTCAGACAATTTTGGCCGGTTTCTGACCTTCACGACTAAGGTTGTGTTTGTGTTGTAATATTTTTTGTATGGAAATATGTGTTGGTATTGAGTTTAGTGAAAAGGTGAAGAGAGAGGTAATTTTTTATAATTTTTGTAATTTTTTATATTTTTTTATTAGAGAGAGAGATTATATTGGAGTATTTTATTAGGAGAGAGATAAAATATTGGGGATAATTGAGTTTGCAAACGCAGCCTAAAGGTGAGGACTGGAGGAGTAGGTGGTGGAAAAATGGTGGGAAAAAAAAGGGGTATTTTCCCATATTTCTAAATCCACTCCCGTCAAGCGGGACCCAAGAAAACACGTCATTCCAAATTTCCAACTTTGCATCTAAAGGGTACGTAACTGGGAATAACTTTTAATAATTATGTTTCAGCGTTGCTTTCAGTTCAGATAAGTTCAACAATTTAGTCCAACCACAAATATTTTACCCTCAGAGAGATTAAAATATTTAGGGAGACGACGTGCGTGGAGCCTGGAGTGTTGGCTTTTGTGCATAATCGAGATTTTGATGATTTAAATAAATTGATGAGTTTACAAAATGGACATCTTCAAAGACAAAAACAACTTGACGAAAAGAGTCAAACCTTGAAGAAAAAGGAACAAGAAGATGCAAGAAGCTTAAAGTGAAGATTCAAGACCTTAGGGTATAATCCTTGTAACTCTTTATTTCACATTTGACAAGGATTTGAATCACGCATTTGCATATCTTTCAAAACATGCATAAACCGTTTTAAGTTTTGTTTGAAAGATTAAAATGTTTTTATAGGTTTCAAAATATCTCAATCAAAACTTTAAACCTTCATATATTTATGGGAAGTATGTCTTTCAAAATTGGGTGTTTAAAAGTGGTCAAAAACCTTGTTTTTAAAATAACCGGATCATGCTTAAGTTGAGGAGGTCGACCGGCTGTTCAAGCGATCGACCTGTACTTCGACCGCCTCATGTAGCGGTCGACCGTTTGCTTTTATAAAAGAGTCGTTGAGCTTCTGACAATATGACCGTTGGAGTAACGGTAACTAGAAGCGGTCGACCGGTTCATGTAGCGGTCGACCGGCTCGTTTTAGCAAAAACTCCCAACGGCTATAAACGGCTAGTTTTCATATGTGGCCTATAAATACATACACCTTCATTTCCCAACGACCACATATCATGTTTACTCCTTGAGAAATATTTTAAACTTTCCTATTCAATATTTCTCATATCATTCACACAAAACACACTTTCATATCCTTGTCTTTGTGTGAATAAAGAGATAGTGATTTCCATTTTTATATCCACTCTTCAAGAGTTATTGTTCTTCAATCTTCCTATCTAGAGAGTTGTTTCCTTTAGTGAGGTTGTTCACTAAAGAAGAAGCTTTGAGAGTGTATATCTCAAGCTTGGTGGGGTTGTGAGTGGTGAGCCAGAAAAAATACTTGGGTGCGTTTGAGTGTTGATCCCGGGAAAACACTTGTACGGTTCTCTAGCACCCGGAAGCTAGTGTGTAAAGCTATTGGAAGATAGTGGAAAACCTCAAGGCTCGGTAAAGGAGCTTGAGGGGTGGATGTAGACGGGTTTGCCGAACCACCTAAAAATATAGTGTTTGCTTCTCTTATCCCTACTCTTTACTTTCAGCACATACTTACTCTTATTGTTTATTATACATGTGCTAAAGTAGTATCTACTAGCAAACATGTCTTTGGGGGTCAATACCGAAAAGTTTTAGAAAACCAATTCACCCCCCTTTTGAGTTGCCTTAATCCTGAAAACTAGGACTCACATAGAACAGTGGGGGGAGACGACGTGGGAGGCTGGGAGCAGTGGGGGTAGATGACGTGGGAGGCTGGGAGCAGTGGGGGAGACGACATGCATGGAGGCTGGAGCAGTCAGCAGTGAGCGTGTGTGTGTGAGAGAGAGAGAAAGGATGTGGGAGGCGAGAGAAGTGGGGGGAGACGACGTCGTCTCTAGCCCCACTTAATAATTAAAATGTTAAAAAAATTGAATTGCCTAAGTTACCCTCGGTTCGGCCCCTAAAACCGTGGGCCGAACCGACCCAGTTAGTTTTGCAAATATTTGGGCCAACCACCGAACCAGGCCGGCCCAAAACCGACCGGCCTAGCCGGTTTTGGTCGGCCCGGTTGGTTTCGGCCCAATAGTGTACATCCCTACCACCGATCGAACGTTTTTTTTTGTAATCGATCAATCACTTGAGTTTGACGATCGATGATTGTATTTCAACCAATCTTTTGAGTTGGATGATCGAGCGACTATTTCTCCACTGATCGATCATTATTTTAGTCGTTTTAATATTGGCGAACGAACGCTGGTATTCGCGATTAATCTGTTGGCTTTTGTGCACAATCGAGATTTTGATGATTTCAATAAATATGTGAAGTTTATAAAATGGACATCTTCAAAGACAAAGAAGATTTGATGAAAGAGCCAAAGTCTTGAAGAAATAAGATCAAGAAGATGCAATAAGCTCAAAAGTAAAGATTCAAGACCTTAGGGTATAACCTTGTAACTCTTTATTTCACTTTTGACAAGGATTTGAATCACGCACTTGCATATCTTTCAAAACGTGCATAAACTGTTTTATGTTTTGTTTGAAAAATTAAAATGTTTTTAAAGGTTTCAAAACACTTCCAAACAAACTCTCAAACCTTTCATATACTTATGGGAAGTAAGACTTTTAAAATTAGGTGTTTAAAAGTGGTCAAAAACATGTTTTTAAAAGAACCAGACTGTGCTTAAATTGACCGGCTGGTGAAGCGATTAACCGGCCTTCGACCGCTTGGTATAGCGGTCAACCGGCCTTCGACTGCTTGGTATAGGGGTCGACCGATTCATTTTTAAATATAGTCGTTGAGCTTCTGAAAATATGACCGTTGGGGTAACGGTAACTTTAAGCGGTCAACCGGTTCATGTAGCGGTCGACCGGTTCATTTTAACGGACGACTCTCAACGGCTAGTTTTCATATGTGGCCTATAAATACACATTCATAACGTCGAAAATCAATAACCAACGACCACATATCATTTCTACTACTTGAGAAATATTATAAATCTATCTATTTTATATTTCTCATATCATTCATACAAAACACATTTTCATATCCTTGTATTTGTGTGAATAAAGAGATTGAGATTTCCATTTTCATATCTGCTCTATCAAGAGAGTTTTTTTTCTTCAATCTTCCTATCAAGAGAGTTGTTTCCTTTATTGAGGTTGTTCACTAAAGAAGAAGCTTAGAGAGGGTATATCTCAAGTTTGGTGAGGTTGTGAGTGGTGAGCCAGAAAAACCACTTGGGTGGGTTTGAGTGTTGAGCCCAGGAAAATACTTTAACGATTCTCTAGCACCCGGAAGCTAGATTGTAAGCTATTGGAAGATAGTGGAAAATAATATATAACGCGTACTATATAATCGACTTGTCAGCTTTAAAATTCCCGCTATATTTTTTGCCCGATTGATCGTCACAAACATACAGATCGATAGGCAAGTGAATATAAAATGACAACGTCCTTGGTAATCGATCGTCACAAACTTAACACTCGATCGGTAAGCGAAGTTAAAATGACGCCATCCTTTGTGATCGATCGACTTTTATAGACGATCGATTGGTTGGATTTATTTAAACAACACCATTCAACACCAGTCTATCACCGATCGATTGATGATCCTAATTATTAAAAAAATAATTTTTAACCAGATAAATGACTTAATTAGAAAAAAATTTTGCTTATGACGCCATCTTAATTGATACCTCATACTAATAACTTATAATCATGTGCTAAATAAGCGTTATATCATTAGTTTATGACAACTTAACACATGTCTCATATTAACTCTTACAAAATATTTCTATGATGCAGCATATACAACTTAAACATGTTTTCCTAAATATTAATGATGTGTATTTGATACGTTTTTATGTAATCTAAATACATCCTAACATACTTTGTTAATATATATTTTGTGTTTGCAAACATTAAAAGTCACAATATTCAATCACTAATTCTTAAAAACAAAAATTAACTGTTGATCGATCAGTATAATACACGCGATCGATTGTCATTTGCAATTAAAACGACGCAGTGCTAAACGATCGATCATCTTATAATGACGATCGATCGTGTTGTATAGCGAAAACGACGACGCATAAAGACGATTGACCGGTTGAACATATATAAACGACATCGTATTCAACTGATCGATCGCTTATAATACCGATCGATCGATGATCCTAATTACTAAAAAAATGATTTTTATTTTATTACGTATTTCATCATCTCTATAAATTTCTTAAGGATATATGTATGTACTTCAATTTTATTTAAATACGTATTTTATTTAATTTTTAACTATGCAATTTTTGTCAATTTTGTCAACCAAAGGGTATTTTCGTCAAATTACGTATCTAAATGTCGAGAAAAAAATACAAATAAAAAAACTCATAAACTGTAATCAAAGTCACTACATATCCACAAATAAATAGATACTTCCGAACAACATCACGGGAAGTCTCCACATCAACAGGAATAGCCTCGGGAATCTTTCCTACATCTCCCTCGGTGTTGAAATCATCGAGAGTCTTCTTGATATCGATCAAATGTTCCCAGATGTCCTTCATATGAGCCACCACAGATTTGTTGTGTAGGAACGTAGTATTGCACTCCTCATCGAAGTCCTTCTGGAGCCACTGGATCTCTCGCTCCCATCTCTCCACATGCTCCTCAAGCGGCCATAAAGTAGTCTTCACAGTCGCGCTGACACGACTGTCGAAATCTTCAAAGAGTTGGGCCACCCAGGGAGGAGGCACTGAAAGTGCTTCCATCTCGAGAGGTGTCTCTGATAGGGAAGGTCCGACATTGGTCGATGGTCGTGTTGTTGAACCTGCAACCGCTACCGCTCTACGAGCGAACCGTCGAGTCAAAGCCCTTTCATGCCCCTTGCTCCTAGACACGGTGACCTTGTTCAGTGCACTCATGAACCCTTTACGAGTCTCTCCGTCACCGATCATGACACCCCGAGAAATGAGGAACTAAATCAGAAACACACCGTATAGGAGGCTAGAATTCTTAATTCCCCAAGCCTCATCCATAATCAGCTCTAACATGTACAACGATAAAATATATTTGTGTCTGTTGACCCAGCAAGAGCATGCACTGAGCTCTACTAAACGTGCACTCCATGGAATGAGATCTGCCATCGACGTTCGGCGTCTAAATGAATTGCAACATCAGCCAAAACAGAGTGAACTCACTCTGCTTGATTATGCTGCCAGCAATTGTAGAGGTCTTCCCGATCATAAGAGTCCACATGTCATGATCTGATGTCCTCTCCTCATCCATTAGGGGTACTTTCAGGAAGTATGGTGTCTCGGGTCGAGGGCAGTGTAAGAAATCAACAATGACGTCTACTGAGAATATGAATTGCACGAGTTGCACTATCAGCTGCAGCTCAAGTGCTCTATCTGTCGAGACAACGACACAGAAGAAATCATACACGAGGGTGTCGACATAGAAACCCTCTGTCCATGAGAGCTGATGCAGGAATCCCTGGTACTCGAAGAGCTGGAAGATGGTGTGGTCCTCGTACAAAAAATCATCAAAATCATCCAGCGTCACTGAACGCTCTTTGGTCACTGACCGCCCCCTCAAGTACTCCATCCGCCTCTCCAAGGTCATCATCGGAGGTGCGGGCTCCTGCTCTTAGGACGAAGATCTGGCCCCGGTCCTCGAAGTGTGCACACGCTTAATTCTTGAGATTTTAGGTATGCTGCAACATTTATATATAAATATGTGTTAATTAATAATCACAGTAACATAAATAAAATATTAAATAATTAATCTGCAACAAAATGGCGATCCATTGCCAATTCTAGCAATCGATCGCGTATTAAAAAATATGTGTTGTGTAACATACCGATCCATCGGTGAAATTAGCAATTGATCACTGGAATCTTACGATCGATCAGTACATGCAACAAAATGCATCGTATTACACAAGGGATTGATCGCTACTTAGTGAAAACGATGCGTTTCAAATCAAACCTATCGATCAATCACTCATTGTATAAGTGACCGATCCCACACGATAGTTAAAACGCACAGTACTAGGGACCAATCGATTGGTCCCACATGTGATCAATCGTCTATAAATCTAAATGCACAGTTTTTTGTCGCCAATCGATCGTGCACAACGATCGATTGTTGAACTAAGACGATGGATCATCATTTCTCAGCAACTACCTATTGATGAATTGCCTTGAACAGGTGATTGATCAGCGAGGGGACGATGACAAAAAAAACAGTACCTATAATAATCCAAAATAACCTCAAATTGATCCCTAAACAATCCTAAACTCGTATAAGATACATTAACACTAAAAAACTACATTTTTACTGACTTAAATGGATTATATAGCAAATTTTAAAAAATAAACGAAAAACGAATTTAAAACCACCTAAAAAACAACATAAGTATACCTTTGATGTAGATGACAACGGGAAAAGATTCCACGCACTTTGGAAGAGAATGCAGAACAAAATCGCACGTATAAAGTTTAGAGGATTTGTGAGAATTTGTGGAGATAACCGGTAAAAATGAGTTCGACAGTTTCATATAATCGTTCGCGTCGATTGATCTGTCGTTATTTGACAATCGATCGCTTGTTTTTTCAACACGCGACGCTCTACCATTCGTTGAATCACCGATCAATCGCTAATTCAACTATCAAAGGACGATTCAAAAAATGACAGTTACGTAACACGACACATTTTCATTCGTTGCATTGGCGATCGATCTGTAGAATCTAACGATCGATTGTCGATTCGCCTTTCCTTACTGTTACGCGGACCGATCGATCAGTGGTTTTCACCTATCGATCACTTAGCAAAGCCACATGTTTATTGGTAAACGATATATCCGTTTATATACTACGTATACCGTTCCCTGAATGAATTAAAAAAAGACGATATTGCTCTCGGCTCTGCGTGCGTGCTTTGCATGTTGTTGGTGAGCTATGGAGTTGGAGATAGGCTTTCCAATTTGGGTGAAGAATATGTGACAGGATAAAGTCACAAAAATGCTCTTTGATTAATAGTATATGGAAAAGAGGCATAATTCATCGTGAATATGCTGATCTGCATAAAAAGGTGAGGTTGAGGGTCGAGTGCGTTCGGTTCTATAAAGATTATCGAGATTTCAGGCTTCTACTTTTCTCCCCTTTTTTTTTCTTTTCTTTGGAGCATTAACACTGTCCCATCTTAATGAACTAAAGTTTGCTTTTCAACTTGGTGCATAGTTAATCTTAAAGAGATATCGAAATATTGTTCACCCGCAGATACTCTTGGACCTGCCTGCATGCCCATTTAATTTGTGTTATAACCTAACCATCCTTCGACGTCAATTAATGCCTCTTGATAAAAGAAAGAAATTCATGGAAGACCAACATGAGGAAATTCTGGTAATATGACATGACGCGCGGGGCCTAGGTCGGTTCAGCAAATTCTTATCAATTCACGTATCTTCGGGTGTGTTTGTAATATAAAATTTTATATCCTTTAAAATTTTCACACAATAAATTATTATAATATAATCTCTCTCCCATCAAATCATAATTTTTCACTATAAAAATATATAAAAAATTATTTATCTCTTCACATTTTCACTAAATTAAATATAAACACATATTTCCATATAAAAAAATATTACAACACAAACACACCCCACGCTACCTAAAATTTTAAGAATAGTACAATTTTAACAAACAACTACACCACCTCTTCCTTTTAGGTAGGCAATCGCCAATCATCGCGACTTCTTGAGCACCCCCGGCGTATTTGCCAGAGAAAATCAGACGCAATTTTTTTTTTAAAAAAAAATCTCAATAAAAAGCAAGTGACTGAAAAAAGGCATTTGTGATGTACGTAGTACTGGTCCCGTACGCAGTTCAGAGATAATTAAGCTAAAAGAGAGAGAAAAAGGCTGAACACATCACCATAAACTAGCTTTCATTGCTGTGGGCGCCGGGGGAGGCTATATTACTACTCTGACATTGAAATGAAAAGACATTGCATAGATGATTAGTTTAAGGCCCAATAGGAAAATGCCAAATTTTCACGGAAAGTGCGCTCAATTACCTCAGGTCCGAAACCACGAAGAGAGACGTTTAATTCGCATACGAGGGATTGTGTGATGGCATGTATCCCCAGAAAGATACATTATTGGGAGGTCTACCATGAGAACTGGTCGTCTAACGTGGGAAGATTAAATTAATTTGACGAGTTTTTTGGCATGACTGATCTATATATATATAGGCCATTTGTCTTTTTTTTTTTTCTAAGTCATTTGTCATCTTACAAGTGAAAGGAAAAGACATTAAAATCTACTTTACACATAAGAGTGAGAGGGCAAAGGAACCAAAAGTCACAAACTAGTGCTGGCTTGTTCAAGCAAAAACCCAAAGCAATTAATAAAGCTAAATAAAGACAACCCACTAAACAAGGTCAAGCCCTAAACAACCCCTTCTTATTGGCCCCTAGTTTTACACTACGTTCTCTTATCTTACTCCCATCTTTACAAAATTTTATGCCTTCTCCCTCATCAAAGCTTATACCAGTAAATTCTCAGTTACAGTACGCCTCATTACTGATCTCATGTTTCATCACATGATTGAGCATCCAGCTCCATCATCGTCGTCACCGAAAGAGTCAATTGGATCGGATAGTGGTGGCGGCAGCGGGTAGATCTCAGAGTACGTAGTAGCATGCATGGGAGGGGCATAATATGAAGCAGTACTAGCGGTCGGGTACGCCGTGTTGTAACTCGTTCCAAAGAGTGGCGGGGGATAATTCATCAGTGATGGATATGAGTACATATGCTGAGGTGGAGGGCTGAGACTCATCCCCTCCATAGGAAGGGCAAGGTCATGGGGAGCCACCTGAGAAACATTTACTGCCTGTACGTCGCCGGAATTTCCACCCCCACCGTCGGAGAGATTACTGCCTTGCCCAGCTGTCTTCTTCTTCTTCTTTTTCTTCTTTTTCCCTCCAGCTCCTCCACCATTACCACTAGGAGTTTCTCCACCTTCAGCCTCCTCAATTTCACCGTCCTCTTCATCTATCTGATCACCACCATCAGCATCTTTACAACCGTTGCTCTCTTCTTCATTGGTTTTCTGATCCTTCTGCTTCTCGTTACTCTTGGCTTTGCTGGACTTGTCTTTCTTCTCAGGACAAAGCTCGGCGTGTTTTCCAGATTTCAGAAGCTTCTTAATTAGAGTATCGGCCTCCACGTTTCCGGTTACTGTAACCTTATGCTGCGGAGAATCCACGGTGGTCGTATATACACCTAAAAAGATTGAAGAATATACAAAGTGAAGAAAGTTGGATCAAAAGTTGATGGTGAACCTAATCGAATAGCATATATACTAACGCACGCTTGGACACAAACACTAGAGTTAGGCAACCACCTTCAATGCTTTGAAGCACTTTCTTGACCTTCTTCTTGCATCCTTCGCAGTGGATCGAGACTTTTAAGACCCACGTCTGTAAGATTTTGAACATGATTGAGTCATAAGCTAACAGATGAGAGAAAGAAGACAGTAGAAAGAGCTAAATATATATATAGTCATGGAGAGACTGCGTTTACCTGGTATTTCAAGGCTTCTGGGGCTTCTTCAGGTGGTTTGGATGTCATCACTTAGAGAGAGAGGAAAGAGGAGCTTTGGAGTTTGCGCAAAGCTTCGAGGGGAAGGAAATGGACTGAGATGGGACCTAAATAGATGGACGAAAGGCAAGAGGGGAGAGTATTTGGTGTCGACGCCACATCACCTCCACATCCTTGTAAACCACTATGTCTATGACACGTCAGTAAAGTCACGTGATCAAGTGCGTGACCACTGGAGAACATGTTCCTACATTTTTTTTAGCAAATTTAATTAAATTTTGAAAAGACACTCGACTTTCTTGGTCAATATTTGGATTCTCCGAGATTGTATGTTAGCGTAAATTCCACATCAGTCGATATTGTGCTCAAGATGGATTCTCGACTTTCTTAATTTGTTGTTTAATATAAAGTTTAAATTTTCAGCTATAATTAATAAATTTACGTCGCCTTCTTTGACGTTGTAATTTGCAGCTCATATTAGATCCTTTGAACATCGATCGTCAGGTAGCTATGGAATTCGACAAGAGGATGGTACCAGCTAGGTAGATGCATGGTAGGCGCAGAGTTAATGAAATTCTAGACAATAATCCACTCATATTTATTAAGGAGTTCAGAGTACTATTGTCCTTCTTTTTCATTTTTTTTTTCAGCTTGCTTTAATCACATTAATGTCTGTAATCATATATTTACATTGTGTTTGTTTCAATCTAAAAATCTCAAAGAAAATCTATATATTGTGTAAATGGAAAATCATGTGTTTATTCCTATTTCTTCTTTCAGCTCTTTTTGTGAAAATTAGCCCAAATTTATTTTTTCTCAAGTACCAAACGCCCGTATGACCATTTTTTTATTGTGAGCAACTCATATGACCACTTTTTTTTCCCAAATAAAAAAGAGAGGGGTAACCAGCATACCAACCCTCCATGAGTGTAACTATAGGAACACCTCCGAGTGCATAATGTCACTAAGCTAGCCAAAGGTAAGACTTTACTTTCGCAATCGATTTCAACTTATATCCTCTCGAACTCCTAACCTATGAGCTAGTAAATTAGTGGATAGTATCAACTGGACTACAATCCCGCTTGCCACTCATATGGCCACTTACTATCTCCTTTATTACACCCAATAAAAGAAACAAAATGGCAGGCACTTAGCAATATGGTCTCTTGTCCCCCATTATTAACCTATCAAGAGACAATTTCATAATAATGTACATGAACGAATCTCTTTTAAGGTGCTACATTTTGCTTAAAAAGTAAACAATATTATTGTAGTGTTCAGGGACAATCTAACAAGGATTTTCCTCAGAACCCGCTAGAAGGCTTAATGGTCACTTACGATATTTTATGAACCCTGTAAATAAATATACTGAAGACCTGTGCGGAGCACCTTTTGTGTGTGGGTTCTATAAAATTATTGGGACGAGAGAGAGATATATATCTTATATAATTTGGACACGATCATATTTAGCGTATCCTTAATGCATCTTGAAATATATATACTATGCATACGTGTTCCCTGACATCATTTGCTACTCTGACCTGCTAATGAAAGCTGTTGTCTTCTGTTTAAGGTCACACAAATCATTTTTTTTTTGTATTAGATACCTTTATTTGTATTTCTTTTAGTGTAATGATTAGAGAAAAGAAGAGGACAAAGCTTTGCGATCTCAGATCCATATTGCTGCTATATTCTTTACAGAAATAATTGCAAGATGTGTACGGGTAATTCTTGTTGGTCTTGCATACATTTAACCCTGGCAATTGTTTAGTTGAGCATGAGTTAGTGTACGGTTGAGTATTAAAGGAAACAATTGAATGCCAACTTCCAGAGGATTCAATAAGCAACCTAATTCGACCCTTTGCCTTCTTGAAGCTTTTATAGTTCTACATACCAATTTCATGAGCCTGGGCTACCCCGATCGATGCCTTCTAGTTTCCCTATTCTGGCTGGCATCTCGATGCTACACCAGATGATCTAAAAGTAGTCTACTTGTTGGATTGCTCCATCAAACTGCCTCTTCAGAGGCCTCTCCCTTTGCTTGACATCATTTTGCTAGTTCCATTCTCTGTTTTTGTTTTATATAAATTTTTTGGGTCTCTAATCGACACAGCTAAAACTAAGCAATTCAGAATACTTGAAGTACTCTGATGACCATTTCTTCACTCTGAACAGCAAACTTCAATCAACTTTTTAGTAAAAATCATCTGAATAGTTCAAATCAACAGTAAGCACAAATTTTGGCCGGATAATGGCAACCCAAAACCTCAGCTGAACAGATTAATTAATATCAGAGAATGAAATCTAGTCTAAGCAAATGCGGGTATATGCTTCCTAACAGTAGTCTAATGCATGACAATCAGCAATATTTCATTGAAAACTGCAAGTACTGGCTAACTGGTCAATGCATCCCGAGAGAGCTTTATAGAATCAAAAGGCAAAAGCATGAGATGCGTAAGATGACAGAAAACAATCAAGGATGAGGAAGAGAACAAAACTATTATCATAAACAAGTTACAAAAAAGTTACATAGTACTTTTAGTGGAAAGAATAATTTATGTTGCAGAATTAATTAGTGTTTTGTACCTTTGCCTACAGCTCCTGGCTAAGATCAAAGTCTAGAGATAGCTTTTTATATTCGTATATTATACAAATTCCAAAGTCGACGCAACAGGTAATACCAACAACGTACGTAGCCTCTCAAGCTTATCTCCCACTTTGTATAAGCTGCCAATGCGTTTTCCTGGCTTTCTAAACTCTTAAAGTGACTTGTGACACCACCATGCACTCATAACAGGCTATTTACGATAATTTAAACCTCCAATCTGAAAAGAGTCCGTGACGGCTAGAATGATCTTAATGCGGTACACAACCCTCTTTGAAATCGACTTTGCTTTATCCAGAACTGGACCACCCCTCTCGGTCTTCAAAGGGTCAAGAAAAAGCGAAACTTTGAGATGGTTAAATGTAATCTGCATGAAGGCATCCTGTGTTGATCCACTTGAAGCAGCAATCACAGATTAAAAAGAAAAAGAGTAAATTTTCGAGCATGTGGAGATTGTAAAGTTCCTATATTCGTGGATAAACAACTGCGGTGGAATTCCGTCTCAGATTATGCGCAGCGAATGCAGTGGGTGGCATTAGGACGTACAATGATTTAGAACATAATTCGACTGCCCAGTGAATCAAAAGATATGAAAGTAAGAACATTGTGAACACAAAGCTAGTGTTCACAGATTAAAAGTATGATTGGTGCCAGAGGTGTTAATTGGCAACTACGGTGGTGTTTGTTTTAGAAAATTTTGGAGTCGGTGAAAATGTTGGGTGTTGAGATTTGTGAAAAAATAAAGATATTTTATGGGAGTTGGTAAAAAAATGAAAAGAGAAGATTTAAATGAATATTATAATAATAAAAAATTATTTTTTAAAAAAAATGTTATTTAATGATTTTTTAATATTATTTCCAATTATTCGGGCAACAAAAGCCCGCTTAAATACACGAGATATCGCTTTCTACTTTATCCATTGAAGGATGAACAAATAACAATTTAGAGAAAATCATTAAGATACCCCCTTATACTTTGGTACTTGATACTTTTGAAGAACCGATTTTCCTTTTTTTTTTGTAGCTGAATAACCGATTTTCCAATTATTGGATAAGACCTATATGCTTTGGCCATGGTGAAATTATCGACTCCATCCACTTTTCAGTCCAGTTCCTCTAGGATGAGGGCCATAACTAAGGGAATATCTCTCACCCTCTAATAGCATGCTTGAGGGTTTCCCCTTACTCCCAGCCCCCCGCATGAGGGGCCACAGCGGTGGGGAAGTGGCTGTGTATTTCAGCGTTTTAAACTGTGATATTAGTCTTGCTTCGAGGGAAGTCAATGATTTGCAACGTAGAAGACAGAGAGGTCTGCGATTTAAAAGTGAGAAGAGTTCAGGGCTTAAACCCCAAACATTGAAAAATCAGGTCTTGAAAATCTAAAGACGTTTATTACAGAAAAGGTCTATTATATTTTTCCCGAATTATGTGTGCAAGTCTGTACTCTGTATCCATGAGTTTGAGCGTTAAGACTTCAGCTTTCTCAGCATTCTGTTCCAGCCTGAGAACTAAGGTTTCATCATCTCCATTGAACAGAATACGACTATGTCCTCCAGAATCGCGATTGTCAACAAGATAGAAAGGTATGCGCTGCATTTTTTTCAGATCGCTTTGACATAGAAGAAAGAACTACGACAGGAAAAGAATAAAGAACTTTGATCTGGTAGAGAACATCAAAATAAGGATGCAGAACTGAGTCAGTCTTTTATTTCACTATTCGCAACACAAAAGGCAAGCCTGATATTTTGACCATCTTCCTTCCCAAAATACATATAAATACTTCTTCAATGGATTAAGAAACCCCCCCCCCCCCAAAAAAAAACTGCTGGAAGCAAATATGGGTAATGGGATACAAAGGCAAATATCAAGTACAAGAATTTTGAGATTGTTATGATGGTTCCAAATGATTACCACTTGAGATCCTTCGGCATATAAGAACACCTACACTAACAGCAGCAAGTGCCAACAAGGCTCCCTGTCTGGAAAGCCAAAAACTCAGTCCATGTCAAGGGCTTTGTGATGTCAGACAATACCTTCCTAAACTGTTCATTCAAGTCCTCTAGCGATCCTGTGTTATCAATCACAATATCTGCCTTAGTCCTTTTCAGATCTAGAGACATCTGAGCACTAATTCTGTTTTGAGCATCCTCCTCGCTAGATGTCTCTTGCAATGAGTCGGCGAAGCTGTGTTTCAGGATCAACCCATACAACTACAATGGGTTTCGTCCACTTGTCCATTTATCCTCAAATAATAAAGGGATATCAAGAACAATAACCTTATGCCCCTTCATCCATAGCTTCACAATTTCCCAGAAGATACCAGAGGATATATAAGGAGCCAACAACCTATAAGAAGATCAATAACCCAATTGATACGCAATTTCTGTGATGATGCAGTTCAACACAGATCTGAAAGGACCTGCCTAAATAAAAATAAGGGAATTTAGCACTTTAGTCCTTAGGTTTTACCTACTTTTACGTTTTAGTCCTTGAATTTGTTTTTTTTTTAAATTTAGTCCTTAAGTTTCTAATTTTTGACGAATTAGTCTTTCCGTCATTTCCCCTGACGGAATGCCACGTCAACTGCTGACACACTGTCTGACGTGGCGGGGCTTCAAAACGCACAGCATATGACAATGCAAAAACGGTATCGTTTTATGGGCTGCAGTGGTGTTTTTTGTTTTCTACCGCCAGACATAGGTTCTTCAACGTTTGCTTCCCCAAGCTTTTCTCTCTCAGTTTCTTATTTTGCTCTCCTCAACTCTTGCCACTCCTGCACTATCCTCCTCCGCTTCTCCATTTCCTCATCCAATCTCCTCTGCTCATCCTCTAACTCCTCCTCCCGCGACAGTTTCTTCTCCATCTTATCTGAATTATCATCAACACTCTTTCTCTTTGGGCTCTCTTCACTGTCATCCCTATGCTTGCGAGGCCTGCTGCTACTCCGTTCACGATCTCTCCCCCTGTGATCATCATCGCCTCTCCTATGCCGCTTCCTATCACGCTCCCTAATTGTACAATTTCTGGCTAAAAACGAAAAGCAAAAGTACGGTCCAACTACTGTGGACGAACTCCGATCAAAGCAGAGTCAGCGAACTTAGGGACAGTGGGACCCAACCCAACCCAACCCAACCCAACCCACAACCCAATCCATTGTCTTTTTAGGGTTAAATCCCTGTGCGTCTCTCTCAAAATTCTCTTCTGCTTGCTGCATGCTGGTTATGTATAATCTATTGTAGATTTTAGAAGAGTGTCTCTTGGACTCCCCTGGCCGGTCACTCTCACATGCACTCCCTCTGTCTTCTGACCAAGTACTAACTACTCCTCTATATATATATATCTGTCCCAACCAGAAACAACCAAAGCAGCGAGCAACTCAACAAACCCACCTAACTTTCTCTGATCACTGAGAGTAAAGCTAGGCCCAGTTTTAATGATGGCTGTTGACCTAAAAAATTCAGAGTTATTGCTTCCCTCTCAGTTTCTCTATGACGAGGAAGATATTCTTCCACCTATTCTTGAACCGTCTCACCTGCACAAAGAGTCGTGCTCTTATAAACACTGGGAAGATCATCCGCATGGGACTGAATCAGCTTTCAATTCCCCTGTTGATTCGGAATTCGGTTCTGCCGAGACGGAGAGTGACAAGGACGGCGATTACGTTGGCGAGCTAACTCGCCAGATGGCTCACTACATGCTCCAAGATGATCACGAAAATTCCCTCCTATTTACTGAGAAAGTGGAAAAGGTGCTTCTTCGTTTTTTTTCCTTTCGCTAATTTTTTTTTGGAGCTTTATTTATCTCTTTCGTGTGGCTGTGCCTGTGAAGTACTGAAGGAAGGGCTCGAACAAACCCGTGGACTCAGGCTCAGCCACAGGCACAGTTTCAGCAGCAAGTCGGGTCGGGTACGATGACGTTTTCCCGGGGCAGCGAAAACGTACTCCCAGAGCTTGCAAGATTCATGGATCTATGGAGGGAAGTTTCGAAAAAACGGTGCATTGTCATATGTTGTGCGTTTTGAAGCCTCGCCACGTCAGACAGTGAGTCAGCAGTTGACGTGGCATTCCGTCAGGGGAAATGACGGAACCCTGACGGAAAGACTAATTCGTCAAAAATTAAAAGCTTAAGGACTAAATTTTTAAAAAAACAAACTCAAGGACTAAAACGTAAAAGTAGGTAAAACCTAAGGACTAAAGTGCTAAATTCCCTATAATAGGCAGGTAGAACTTCAAGGGCATGATTTCATGATCAGAAGTTGCCTCCATTGGGCACTAAAAGTTTTGAATGAACTGCCAGTTTATCATCAACTTGGAAAGAACTTTAGTTTAATCGATATCATTGAGAGAATTAGTGCAAAATAGGTAGTTGCAAATAGGTGGATAATCTTCTGAAGCCAAAAACACAGAAAAGAAACAGCGAGCCTTCCTTTGAAACTTTTAACGAGAACAACTTTTCAATCGAGAATCGAGTAGGCTACAATTTTTTTTCCCTTCCATGGCATTTGGCAACACAAATCAATACCGTACAAGAAAGGCACACAAGCAAGAGAGAACTATGGCAACATATTATTCGAAAGAATAGCACAAATGTCATTCCATAAACACGTAATAAAAATAAATAGGGAAAGGTAGTATGCACAAGCCACAACCTGTGAGAACTGAAACAGAAAGAAAAAATGAACGAACTTTGTGTCCATAAAACTTTGAAGTGCATAACATATCAGTACCGATTAAGGAGTTGGCGCTTTGCAGGATCAGAGAACACAATTTGGCCCAACATAGTCCTATGAACTTCTCCATCGGCTTGTAGAATGTCCTGTCCAAATGCTGCAACGACCTTTTTCCAGCCACCAGTGCCTTTCTTTAATACATCCTGCAAAAAGACCAAAATCCAACAAGCTTGAAACTCGCTAGCAGCTTAATGAAGTATCAATTTTCCTAGGTAGTGAACTTGGTGAAATAGCGGGTTCTCTTTTTTCTTGGGTAATGAACTACTACTACATCCCAGGCAAAAAAAAAATCAAACATAAAGAGAAGTTTCAGCTATTTTCAACTCCTTGGGATTTTGGCACTTACAGTTATTACAGGAGTACTCTTCCAATTACGTAGCAATCTATAGGGCAATTGCCCACAATAAAAACTTCTACGGGGATCACCAATTATCGATATTTGTTTGAAGTCATTAGGATCATCGAAACTGCTTCTCGGGTTTCTAATTCTTTTCAATTGTTGGTGATGGAATTGATAAGAAGCAGAGAATGAATTTGCCACGGCGCCAAGAAAATTATTTTCGAGGGCATGCCAAAATGGTCCAGATCAACGGTAACCTGGTAAGAGAGACAAAGAAGAAAGAAAAACATACACGGGCAACGATATCTGCGTCGACGACGGGTACGCCAAGGGACTTGAAAAGATTGGAGACGGTGCTCTTCCCCGACGAGATTCCACCCGTCACGCCTACTATCCTCATTTCTCCTCTCCATACTCCAACTCGGGGTGGACCGTGGAGAGGTCGTTGGATACTATTTGCGGGAAATGGTATTTTGGTAATTAAAATTTACCCACTTTTATTTGTTAGTACCTGAATTTTATTCCTTTAATTTTACATTTTTTATTTTATTTATTGTTTTACGAAAGAGCTTTCCGTCAATCATCCTTCTATTTAGGGCGGTTCATTTCGGACCGGACCGAATTTATTAAAAAAATAAAAATATATATATTTTTTTTTATAATTTTTAATACAAATTATAAACTTAAAATGTTTAATTTTAATCTAAACTAAAACTCAATATTTTTATATACACTTTTTCCTTTGAAATTAACCTAAAAAAATTTTAAACTTTTTTTTCAAAAAATAAAAAAATCGAAAAAAATTAAAACCGGTCCGGACCGGACCTCATTTAGTAAAATCGGACCGAACCAATTATAAGTGGTCCGGTCCGGTCCTCTATTTTAAGAGGACTAGATATCCGGTCCGACCACATTTCCGGACCGAAAATCTGGTTTTCAGCCCTACTTCTATTCCCTTGACGGCATTAGGGCTGTACAACCCCGGTGTAGGTACCGGTTTTGGCCAAAACCGGCACCTACACCGGATAGGCCGGTTTTGAAAAAATTACCACCTACACCTACACCGTTAAGGGTAAAAACCGGCCCTTAGAGGTGGCGGTTTAGCGGTGGCGGTTTCCGGTTATCCTACATTAATATTGAGCCATTTTTTTAGCATTTTACGTACTTGGTCCAATGTATTTTTTTCTTTTTTCTTTTGGTCCATTAATCACATATCAATAAAATCTAAACTAATGAAATCCAAATTCCAAAATCAATAAAATTAAAGATCATCTTAAAAGATAAGACGAGAATTTAAAGTCCAAAGTAATAGAGACGTCACTGTAAATAGAAACTATTATCTTTTGAAAAATCCAGTTTAGACCCTAACAACACTTAGATGGGAGAATATGTGTTTTCCCTCTAATTAACAAATCAATAACAATTTTAAAACATGTTCAAAACCTAATAGGGTTTCCCTTGGTTTCACAAGGAAAATAAAAAAATTCGGCAATTTTTAAGGCGCTCGAGCGCGGGTCAAACGCTCGTCGAGCGCTTATGTTTCTGTCTGAAATTTGCACTGAGCACTCGAGCGCTTGTCTAACGTTAGTCAAACGTGATGACTCTGTCTGAATTTTTTCAAAGGGCGCTCGAGCGTTTGTCAAACGCTGGTCAAACTTGATGACTCTATATGAATTTTTGAACTAAAATGTATTAGAAATTTGAACTAAAATGTAATTGAATGACTGATTTTGCAAGCATGATATAAATTTAATAGTGATTTGTCAATTTTAAAATTTAGACAATTTGTTAATATTTCATAAAAACTCTTAAACTAATACATTGATTTAAAATTTTTTGTGGTAGAATCTCGACCTCTTGATTTATATTATGCGATGTACTTACCAAAGTTTGACATTAAACTCTTTAATTATGATTTCAATGCCTTCATATATACCCTTTTAAATACAATAAATTTGTAATTTTTCTACCAAAATTCTAAATAACTAGTTCATTCACCTAGCAAGCTTCTTGGTAACTTGAATGTAAGCATTTGATTAGACAAAACCAACAACAAATCTCAAATATTCAAGTGAAACTAAACTATTGAGTAAACCTTGTCATGCTTCTAGAATATTATGTCTTGAGGAAAAACTAAAGTTTAAATTATTGAGTAGAAATTAAAATAAAAAAACTAAAAAAAAATCCCGGTTTATCCTACACCGGGAAACCCGGTGCCGGTTTAAACCGGGAACCGCCGGTTTTTTCAAAAAACCAAACCTACACCGGCACCGGTTAGACCAAAAACCTGAAACCCGGTGCCGGTACCGGTGCCGGTGCCACCGGAATTTCCCGGTGTCATTGTACAGCCCTAGACGGCATCACCTGTCATTTCAGCAAAATGTACACTAGACATAACTGATACACCACGTCATTATCTTCCAAATTCTCCTCTAAACTCCTCTGATTTGAGAAGCCCAACACCAACGGCTGCTAGCGAGCAGAATAGTACATACAAAGTATCGCCTGCCTACTAAGAAAGAAATCTCAGCTCGAACTCAATTCCAATAGCAAATTCCATCGCACACGGCCAAGGAATTTAATTCTAGGAGTCTTGCCCACCCATCTTCTAAACTCCGCAAAATCAATGATGTCGCCGCCAAGGCCACCTTCATCACTCAAAATCCTCCCTACTAAGCCAACAACAGGGAGAGAACCAATAACCTTCTTCACAAAACCGGTGACAAAGTTTTGCCATTGATTTGGTGTAAGAATTGTAGCAAGAGTGAGACCGGTTTGCAGGTTGCTGCGTTGGTGAACTGGGCTGTGAAGTTGGTGGTGGGAGAAGATAGAGTGGAAGAGGACGTCGACACAACCACCATGGTTGTGAAAAGTGGAAGTTAAAACTTGTGAACGTATTGGCCTCTTGTTTATAAATGATGTTTTTACAAGTGATAAATATGGCTTCCGAGTCGGCTCCTGTTATTGTGTGAGTGTGCCGATTGCACGGTGAAGATTGCATGAGTGTGTTTGGATCGCGTAGAATGCGCCACCGAATAAATGAGCTATCCTCCCACGTGATCCACGATCCGATCCGAACGTTACGATCCCCCCCCAAATTTCACGCCCTAGCTTTCCTCCCCCAAATTTGGCTGCGTGAATTTTCTAGACCCCTCTGCCAATTGCCTCACGTTTGCGTCGCCAGAGCCCACTTCAGCCTTCGATTTCCACTTCGCCGGAACCTAGAGCCGTATGCAGGAACTCGGCAGCTCTAACCCCTCTGCCGACTCCTCTCGCTAAGGTTGCTCCTTTGGCAGTTCGGCGAGATTGAGAAGGTACTGTCTTCACATCACTTAGATGGAGAAAATTGTTGCATTTGGTTGCAATAACAACTAAAAGGAAACAAAAAGGAATATGTAGTAATGTGAATGTACTATTCAATCTAGAAAAAAAAGTGAATATACTATTCAATTCAAAATAGCAGCTACTTGGGTGTCTGGTTTTCAGTTCTTATACTATCACCAAGAATTTAGAGGATTCCCTACTATCACCAACATATTGAATCGCAATAGATTTTAGTGCAATGATGTCATTTGCCATTACACAATGTCTGGCTTTCTGAATCACATACAATACAGGGCCCATCAATGTTCACAAAAAAGTATCAAGTTGATCTGTAGTGTAGTTCTAGTCTCAAATATAGTGATACAAACTACTGAACTTGCCCAGTAAAACAAATTACAAACTATTGTCGTTTGAATCCTATTGCTAGTTTCTTTAATGTCAATCCCTGCGATTTAATCCCAGTTTGATGAATAATGGGGGAGTGCAACAGGTTGGTGCGTATTGCAACTTCCATAAACGATATGGTCCAACTTGAAGGGATCAATCCAAATATCAGTAGACGAGGGTCCAGTAGTTCCAAAGTCCCTGAGGGTGAGTTAGTTATCCTTCATTTGAGTTGCTAAGATTGTATGAGGAATTTTTTAATCCTTTTCGTTGATTGGTATATGCAGGTGACATGGTAGTGATCGACAATGGGGAGAATGTAGATGTATGGAGCATAGAGTGGAGGGACATTGAACATGCGTACGTTTGGTACAACCGGTACGCAACACTGAAAGGTTTTAGCATTCGTAGACATAGCGGGAACAAAAATAAAGAACTTAGGTATTGGACATATAAGGCGTTTGTATGTAGTAAAAAAGGGACAAATAAAAAGAATGACCCGCTTGTGCCGGTGAAGCGGGAGCGACCAAATACAAGGTGTGGGTGCTTCGCAGCGTTGTGGGAAGTATTGCGTCTTCGACTGGAATCCACAGCATAACCATGACAATCACAGCGTACTGAGGCTATGGATTCATATAGGGTCGGTATTCGCCCTAAATTGGCAGTGAACTTGATGTCTGAACAAGCTGGAGGTAGACAACTTTTGAGATTCACTCAGCAAGACTATACTTTTTTTTTGAATGGTAGAAGAACTAAGACAATGGAAGTTGGTGCAGCCGGTGTTCTTCTTAACTGGCTTGGTCTTCGGCAGCGTCACAAAGGGAGGGTTGTTGATCATGGGAAGTCTTGGTTAGTTTTATCACATGATCGTTTTTGTTTGGATGCAAAAGATGGTTCTCATACTTCTGCCAGTGTTTGTAAACTAGAGACAAAGATTACTGAAGAAGGCAACTCGGCCCCTGTTAATTCTGGAGATGACGGTTTTTCTCGTGAGTGTTACTTTCGCTTTGAAGCTTAGTTGTTAGTCTGTGTTTGTTGTTCCACTCAACTTGTTGAATTCTAGTTTGAACGCGCATCGTTCTAAATATTTTTTTTCGTTCGTAATTGTAAAACTGTCACTATGATCTAGCAATGTGTAGTTTGTACTAGCAAAAGGCACTAACATATTACTCTGACTTTCTATAACATTCATAAAAAGATATTGTAGTTTATGCAAATGAGTATAAGAAGTGGATCTTGATGATGAATATTCTCCAAGTTTCATAATCCTTAAACATTCAACCAAGTATTGACAAGCATCCAAAGTTTCAGAGTTGTGATGAGTTTCACGATAGGAGCCAATTCTCCATGAATAAGAATTCAGCCTTGAAGCTTTTCCTCAAGCAATTTCTCCCGTTCTTTGAAGCTATCAATCTCAACATCTTTTGCCTGTGATTTGGCAATCTCAGCCTCTAACTTCTCTTCCAGACGCTGCATTTTCACAATCAATAAAACTAAAGCATCAACATTTGCTTCAAATGCAGCCGGGTAATCAAGCCAATAAAAAAAATTGCATCCAGGATTTTCACGTCCAATGTAGTTGGGGCAACCAAAAAATCGTCTACCAAAATTCTCTGGAGTGAAGGACCTCCTCACACTGGTGGAGATGCCACACTTGCATCTCGGGGGTTTCGACACCTCCCTAGGAACCCATCGCTGACTGACACTACTCCGTGCAGTTGATTTGGATGATGACGATGTCATTCACAAAAATGGATGCTTCACGAATCCTTCGAGTTGTACTTGTACCTATAATTTTGATCCAATGGATGTAATGTTCTGTAATTTAGTTCTCATAGAATTGTGGGGTTGTGAAGATATGAGCATATATACCAACAAATATAATGTTTTGTAATTTTGATCCAACAAATGTAATGTTCTGTAATTTAGTCTAATTTTGATCCAATAGCCTAAACGAAGCCTAGAGGTATATACGTCTATTAATTTGATGTAAATCCCAAAGAGATTTCGAAGTTGCAAAAAGAA
Organism: Myrica gale; assembly: GCA_963930655.1. Taxonomy (NCBI): domain Eukaryota; kingdom Viridiplantae; phylum Streptophyta; class Magnoliopsida; order Fagales; family Myricaceae; genus Myrica; species Myrica gale. Next base: position 12,855,086 of record OZ005610.1, on the reverse strand, counting down.
TTACTTAGGACAGGTTGTTTCTTTTGCCTGATGTATATATTCTGGGAAACATTCGTGTTCTTTCGACACTTCTCTTGCGGATTGCCTCTTTCTATTTCTCATGTAATCTCTAGTCTTTAGTGTGTAGACATAATCTCCCAAAAGCATAAACATTTACTTTTACCAGGAGAAGTGAATAGCGAAGGCTGTGGAAAATGACTGAAGGATGTGACAATCGAAGGTTGAAGCCGGCTCCGGCGACGCAAACGTGAGGCAATCGGCAGAGGGGGTCTGGAACAATCACGCAGCCAAATTTGGGGGAGGAAAGCTAGGGCGTAAAATTTGGGGGGGATCGTGGAGTTATCGGATTGTGGATCACGTGGGTGGATCGCGTGGGAAGATAGCTCATTTATTCGGTGGCGCATTCTACGCGGTCCAAACACATTCACGCAATCCTCACCGTGCTATTGGCACACTCACACAATAACCGGAGCCCTTCCGAGTTTGCATCTCCTCCGGTCCAAACCATTTTCTGGGTCTGCTATTATTTGGAACAATTGGTTCAATGCCTTGGTTGCTTTCATGAATGACATAGCAGGGGTGACTTTGCAAAATTATGATCTGGCATCAATAGCTAGAGGCCAGACGATAGGACTCTTCCAAATGATAAAAATTCAAAATCTAAAAAAATAAAATTTAAGGACTAAAAAATAGAAGTGGGTAAAAACACAAGGACTAATATGCTATTTTTCCTTTTAAGTTTTAGATCCCAGATATTATAATCAATTAAATGTAATTGACAATTTATCCATCAAAAGGCGCATCTAGTGTAGTGGTATAATAGTACCCTCCCACGGTACTGACCGGGGTTCGATTCCCCGGATGCGCATTCATGTCATCTTTCATAAAGTTTTCATTTTTTCCTCGTTTGGTTTCGAAGAAAGGGGTTGCTAACTAACCTTTGTTTCTTATGTTTTCATTTTTTCCTCGTTTGGTTTCCAAGAAAGGGATTGCTACTAACCTTTGTTTCTTATGTTGTTCGGAGTATTTCCAACTTTTTTTTCTTTCTCCCTTTTGTTTATACGAGCAGCCAGAGGTGTAAAAGCAAAAGAGGCAAGCAATTGCTCGTCTTTGCTCTGATTTTTTACCAACCCAAGTTACCCCAATGAACAATATAACAAATAGAATTCTGAGTTCCCTAAGCAATTGCTCCTCTCCCGCTCACATTCACCAAATTCAAGCCCAACTCATCATCCAGAACCTCCAGTCAAACACCACAATCGCCCACCACTTCATCGCTGCCTCCCAATCATTAGGCCTATTGGACTCCGCTCTCACCCTCTTCACCCAACTTCCCAGACCCCATGTTTTCATTTGCAACATTCTCATTAAAGCCTTCGCTCACTCTCGCATCCCTCACAACCCTCTCTTTATTTACACCCGCATGCATAGAAAGTCTGTTGTTCCTAACAATTACACCTTCCCTTTCCTCCTCAAGTCCTTGTCTGACTTCTGTGAGCTTAAACAAGGCCAATGCGTACATAGCCACGTCATAAAGTTGGGTCATCTTAATGACATTTATGTCCAAAATTCATTGTTGGATGTGTATGCATCATGTGGGCGTATGGGATTATGTCGGCGCGTGTTTGATGAAATGCCTCAGAAAGATGTTGTGTCGTGGACAGTTTTGGTTATGGGGTATAAGAATTGTGGGAAGTATGACGATGCGTTGATTGCTTTTGAACAAATGCAATATGCGGGTGTGGTGCCGAATCATGTTACTATGGTTAACGCCTTAGCTGCATGTGCAAACTTTGGCGCTCTCGAAATGGGGGTGTGGATTCATGATTTTGTAAAGAGGAGTGGATGGGAGTTGGATGTGATTTTGGGGACTGCTTTGGTTGATATGTATGCAAAATGCGGGAGAATTGAAGAAGGGTTGAGTGTTTTCAGAAGCATGATGGAAAAGAATGTGTTTACGTGGAATGTACTTGTTAAAGGGCTAGCTCTTGCTAAGAGTGGGGAGGACGCGATTCGGTGGTTTAATAGAATGGAGAAGGAGGGATTCAACCCTGATCAAGTGACTATCCTCGGAGTACTTTGTGCTTGTAGTCACTCGGGGTTTGTAGATACTGGCGAACGGATCTTTAGTTCTTTGATTGATGGCAAGTATGGGTTTTCACCTAGTATCAAACATTATGCTTGTATGATTGACTTGTATGCGCGTGCTGGACGTCTCGAAGATGCTTTCAATTTCATGAGAGATATGCCTTTTGAGCCTACAAGGACTATGTGGGGATCACTGCTTACTGGCTCGAGGGCTCAAGGGAATTTGAATTACTGTGAGTTTGCAGCCTGGAAACTTGTGGAACTGGAGCCAGAGAAGACTGCTTACTATGTTATGCTGTCTAATCTGTATGCGGAGATGAGAAGATGGAGTGACGTCGAGAAGGTGAGGATTATGATGAAAGAGAGAGGACTTACTAAGGACTTGGGTTGTAGTTCTGTGGAAGCTGAACCCCTGGAGGATGTCTATGAATTTTTAGCCCAATGAGGAATATGCACGCAAGATAAAGAACCATCTTCCTGTTCAGTACAGGTTCATCTTTTATTGGGCCTCGATATGAATAACTTCTTGGGAATATATATATATATATATGTATCTGCTTAGAGGATGCTACTTTCTGTTCGTTGATCCATCCAAGTATCTATTGTACGTGAAAGCAAAGCGTAAACTCTTCCAACCTTCTTCTGTCGGCATCCTAATTTCGATGGCAGTTCACAGCTAAAAGATAGTCCGTGCTTCTGGAAGGTGGTTAATTCTTGGCAATAGAGACTGGAAATTTCCAAACCGCGTAAAAAATTGAGAATGTCCAATTTGTTCCCCTCTATTGCCGCTTCTCTGTTAGTGAATAAGGCAATTGGCAATTGTTCCTGTCAGAGTTGATTACATGCCCTTGTTCATCTAGGATTTTGATCTTGTTGAATGGAGCACTACAATTTCTGAACTGCAATTTTAGGTAGAATTGTACAGTTTGGATCATATATGTTGTTCATATCTTACTTGTCCCAAGCAGCATCTGAGTCGGTTTTTTTTTAAATGGTGCAAGAGTGTAATTATTCGAAATAACTTTATTATATATTGCATAAACTGTCCGTCTTCAATTGGAGATTGAAGACAAAATCCCACCGAAAGACATGAAAACAAGCTAAAAACAGAAGTCCTCGCACATGAACAAGCGAGCTTGTGACGCTAGAGGCAAAACACACGCTTATTGAGTACATATGACCATCGAGTATCAGCTGCAACTGTTAGCTCTCTACTGCTTCTTTTGCATTTCAAGGACCTTCAACCAAGATGGCCTGGCAGTGATATCAGCTGCCCATTTACAGACGTGGGGGCGTGAATCAAAAAGCTTTTTAGCTTTTGTGCCCAACAAGTACTGTATATTGGGCACGTGGTGCAGATCCGCCAAGGTGACGCAGTCGCATGCCAAGTATTTCGAATGAGACAATCGACTCTCGTAGACATCAAGAACCTTACCCAGCTTAGCTTCGTTCTCCTCCACAACTGCGTTGTCCGTTACCATGCCAAACAATGGCTTTATTGCCAACTCCCAGGCGAGCTTTGAAGCTGGCGGGTCGAACTGGTGGGCCTCCGCCTCTATCCACACCAGTGTCATAGCTGTTGTCTTCATGTCTCCGCATTTTAGCTGGGTCCCCTTGTCAGCATGCTGGTGGGCAATGTATTTTAGCTGGGTCCCCTTGTCAGCATACTGGTGGGCAACGTATTTAGTAATTGCCCTCGATTCTGCAGTACAAAAGGTCCAGGCATTACAATCACACTAACCATATTCATCCAATTATAAAGTAATCTGTGTATTGCATATGAACTTTAATTACCAAAGAGCTTCAAATCTCCATCTTCAAAAGCTGGAACCTGACCAAACGGCTGCATCAACCAAGGAATGTTAGATACAACAGTTACTGATTAATTCAGACTCTTGAGGTACATGAATGCATTGTTTTACTTACATTGATGGCCAAGAAGGAGTCCTTCTTATGCTCCCCAGCTCGCATGTCTATGGGAACAAACTCAAATTCAACCTCTTTCTCATAAAGGGTAACCAGAACTCGCATCGTGGCTGTTGAGACGAGGCTTCCATAGAGTTTGATTGGCGCCATGACTGCGGATGTATATGTGATCAACAACGAAGAAGAGAGAAAGCAAGGAATATTGTACAAGATGACTGAAAAGCAGAGCGTCTATGTCGGTATATATAAAGGTAGTCTGAGCCTCAAGTACTCCCTTCTCTAGAACCCTCTATTTGTGGGCTACGTGGCGACTGCTAACGGCTCGAATATAGAAAACCTCTACTCCTCTAGGAAAATAAAGAAAAGGAATAAACTTCGAGGAATATTGCATATGCTCTTATGTCACGAAGCCAAACGGTCGCCTTTAAGGCTTAAAGAATGTAGACATGATCTCCAGTAAATTGAGGGTGACAGACTGACAGTTTTGAGGCGTAGTTGACCCGTTCCTGCACCCATCTATTACGTTGGTGTTTTTTTTTTGCTAAGAAAATACGTCGGTGTTCATTTGGAATGTCCAGTGAAATGATCTTCCCGGTGGATCATACCAATAGATGGGAATAGAGGAAGCCTGCAATATTTTCTATTGGAGGGCCTATGTAGATTTTTATTTTTTGGCTGAGACATAAAGGCCTTCAAATATCAACCATAAGAAAGTTAGGTCAAACTCCATCACCACTAAAATTCTGAAATTCCATATAACGCAAGGATCACTAGTGCATAATAGGACTACTGTGAGGACCATTAGAGTATAATAGGACTACTGTGATTCGAATTTCGTTGGAAGCAAGCTTTGGGTCCTAAACACAGTTCGCACACTACTGAGCCACTACCCCTAGTGATTGAGGTCCTATGTAGATTGCATGTGCAAACCTTTACCAAATTTAGGGTATTCAAATTTACTATATGAACGTTCAAAAATGAAAAAAAAAATTACGGTATTTCCTCCCGTTGTTTTGTTAAAACTAGTTTGGTGATGTAAGACTGTAAGAGGATAACCTTCTAGTTTCCCTTGTTAGACCCACGATTCAAATTATTTTTGACAAATTGTCTGGATTGATCAAGACAATGTATTCCATGGATTATGTTTAGTCGCAAGTGGATATGCTCTTTATGTTTTTAGTGAAGCTCTAATCCTGTGCTTGAAATCACGACCAATTACTAAGGGACAACTCATACTTGAGATTTACCAAGCAGAATTGCAGTTTATAGCTAAGGGAGTAACTACCCATGGTTGGGGGTACATCTGAACCAAGCAGAACTGCAGGGTAAGATGTGATGGATATTTAGGAAATCCTTCATGGGATCTTTGCTATCAGATTAGAAGGTCTCTTGCACAGCAGCAAGCCAATTTGGGAATCTCAATTTGGAAATGATCAGATTTGGGATCATTTCAAGAGTTTGAGGCCAATGATTGTTTCTGGATTCAATGTGATGGAACCTAATGCCCACAAAGAAAATGCTTAAAGTGAAGTTTCTTAGTTAACTTTTATGATTAGCTTTTGGTTAAAGAATTATGTAGTGGGGCATATAATTATATAACTATTTCAAAATAAAAATTCGTGGTTGCATAACCAGATTATTTATTCCTTGCAAAACTTCTGCAATATTCTCTGAGCAGGGACTGGTATTAAAGAAGAGTGTCCCATGCTCTTCTTCCAATCAGTAGTGCTTACCCAGAGGGCACATTGCCCCCAATTCATAGGTCCTACATGTATCATGCTTCTGCTTCCAAAATTTCTCCATCTTTACTTTAGCTCGACATCTTGACCAACCTTTCTGTACAGTGCTTCTCCCCTGTATATCGTTGTCTGTTCTGGGAATCACTGCTGTATACACCTCATTGTGGCCCTTGATTTCTGAAATTAAGAGGACTTTGAAAACATGTGATTCAAACATGTACTACTCTGAAAAACAAGCAAATAAATCAATGGTCTCTAGAATCATAGCTTGACTTATAATATATGTTATCCAAGATGTCTAGCACGGTATTGTGGTGTTGGCTATATGGGGTTGTTGTTTGGGCCCCCATCCCACCCTCCACGTCTGAGTCCTGTTCTTTAGCGCTGGTAGAATCTTATCTTGGCAGAAAGAGAAAGATAAAGCAGTTGGGAAGAGAGAGGAAGACGCGAGGAAATGTGAGAATGTTTTTTCCTCTTTGCTCGGCGTGCAAGAGTAATGGTCAAAGATGAAATAGTGCATAAACTTGATTCCCTTCCCAACTTCATGATTGGAGAAGAACAGTGTCACAAAACCGAAAAATTATGAAAGCAACCTAACAAGATAAGTCCTTACAATGAAACGGGACTGTCATGGGCTCGAGGAGGTAGGCAGGTGAGGAGATGCCCTAATATTAGGAAGACCTATATATTATAATAATATTAAAAAATTTAAATTATGAACGCTTATATTATAACAAAATTAAAATTAAGGGAAGAAAAAAAAGCCTAGAATTTTTCAGATAAAACTTAATTAAAGGTCTATAAAATAGGAATATTTCATTTTAAATTTTGAATTTATATATTTTTTACAAAATTAATTTTTAATTTTAAAAATCCTCATTTTTATAACTTGACTAAGGCCAAGAAGGTCTAGCCGCCCCTGGAGACTGTAACACTAGAATCAAGATACATTATAAAGTCAAACACATGCGTACGTATTGAAGACTCTATTTTTAACCCTCTTGGAATGATGAAAGGGCATTCCGCTTGGGCAGCAAAGCAATACACTTGTCGGTCCACTACATTAAGCAAAGCAATATACGAATGGGAGAGTAGTAATGAATGACGAAAATTTTCTACTTTTTAATTTATTGGGTTATGTGGTCTTTTCATCTTTATAGGTTCTATTTAATAGTTTGATGGTAGGTACCTAAAAAAGACGGGCATCGATATTAGGTGAGGATGCTTTGGAGATTCCATGCATGGACTGAGTTCTGAACTCTTTCGACTCGCACTGCCATTATATTAAGCAGGAGCTGGGGCTTGTGTCATGAGTGGTTGAGCTGTCCCTACTAAGAGAAAAAAAAAAATGATGGAACCCACGAGCAGTCAGGAGTAGGAGTTCTAAAAAAGATGTATTTTTTTCTTTTTTTCTCAGAATAATTCATTAGCATAAAATTAAATCCGTTACAAAAAAGGATCGTCAGAATACTAGAAATATCTAGATATATAAACGAATTAAATTGGACAGCCCAATTAGCTAACGGATGAACATGTATATTTCTACGCCTAGGAATCCAAACAATTGACAAGTCCGAGTTGTCGCTAAAATATGTTAACTGCACTTTAATCTACTTTGCAGCAAACGGAGAGGGTATAACCACTTTTAATACTTTTTTTCCTACAATAACCACTTTTAATACGTGCACATAAAATAGTACTTGAAAACCCACACTAAAAAAATTAAAAGTAGTTTTTAGCTATGGTCGCTAAAAATGCCGTTAAATACACTTTTTAACGACGTTTTACAACAACGCCGTTATAAACACTAAAAAACAGATTTATAGCCGCGGTAGCTTAAAAACGCGCTAAAATGTGTTTTTACTGCTGTCTCAGTCTCTAACCCCTTTTCCCAGACTCTCATCCATCCCCAAGTCCTTCAACGGTCTCCGTGTTCGTCGCTCCATTTCGCTCACTCGCGGGTCCCATTATCGACGGAGCTTCGTCGTCAGGGCCAAGATGGGACTTTGCTCAGAAACCACAGCTTGTTACCGTTGAGAATTTATCAATTTCAAGGCTATGGGTTTGTGTTTTATTTTTGTTTGAAGATATTATTAGTGTTTTTTTTTGGCCGATTATTTAACAGCTTTACAAAGAAACACGAAAACTCCACTTTACTCAAACCGACTGAAAGAGAGATCACACACTCGCCATTTCTTGTATAACATTTCTTGTAGCATTTCTTTGAACTGCCATATTCTATTTCTCTAAGGTACATTTTAGATCTGAGACACATTGTTCGTACCATTTTGATTTTGCTTCCTATCTTTGATTCACGCCCCCACGTGAGTGACTAGGTAGCTGTAGGGGTGTGCACCGAATTTTTCGAATTCGAAAATGGTATATCCGAATCCGAATCTGAAAAATACGGATACAGGATTTACTATCCGAAATCCAAATCCGAGCTCCTATTATCCGACAGATTTGGATATTCGGATTTCGGGTCGATTTCGGATCGGTTTTCGGGTTTGGGCCAGACGAAATTGGGCATTTTTGCTGTGTAACGGGCCTTTTTTAAATTTTTTTGCAGTGCTTTAGGCAATCCGAATTGAACCTTAAGGTGTTATTTCATTGAGCTTTTTTTGCAGCTGTTATGTTAAATGTTTTGTTTTGAGACAATGCTTTCTTTGCAGAAATTGTCATGTAAAAAAATAAAAAAATAAAACATTTTAACAAGTATATATCTACTATAAATTCTCTTCCATACACCATAATTCATACATGTGTATGGATCACATATTAATCAAACAAAAAAATACACTTCCATACTTCTAAATTCTAATTAACAGAAATAACAAAATATAGCAAATAAAAACAAAAAATATACACTTTCATGCTTGTAAATTAAATAACAAGATATAACAAATAAAGACAAATACTTCCACACTTCTAAATTATAATTAACAGAAATAGAAAAAAATCTAATAAATAAAAATAAAAATATTCACTAACTCGATAATGAACGAACCAAGTTCTAAAATTAATAACATTCCAAGTTTCCACAAATTTGACGAAGAAAAACAATGCTTTCTAATTTTCATGCCGTAGAAAATGAATTAGTAGAATTATTGTTAAAAAGTAGAAGTAGGATAGAAAAATAATCAAATAAGTGCAATATTAGAAGTTACAAGTAAGATATTACTTACATGATGTCAATACCACACACTTTGAGAATGTCTCAAATCCAATACATTCAAGATTCATACAAAATGATACGCATAGGATCATCTTCCAATTCTATACAAAAATATAAAAACAATATTAATTACACAAAAAGAAGAACCAAAACAATAAATGAATTGAATTTCAGAGAACATTGTTACCTGAGTCTAGTCTAAAGCTTTCAAAGTCATCAACGACTTCTAAGACACGTTGGGCAGGGCTAATGGGTGAAGACCTTAGCCAATTCTGAGCACATATGAGAGCCTCAACTGTTTTTGGAGCCAAAGAGCTCCGATAGGGATCCAGAACACGCCCTCCAGTGCTGAATGCAGACTCAGAAGCAACGGTAGTGATAGGAATAGCTAGCACATCTCGCGCAATTTGAGCAATAATTGGAAATTTGGTGGAGTTAACCTTCTACCAGGTTAAAATATCAAACACTGAACTAGGGGACTACACATCCTCCAAGTAATAACGTTCCAACTCACTCTTGCAATCTAACAAATTCCTAGATGCCTGAGATTGATGGAATTCTTGCAAGATACACAACAGATTTGAACTTCCCCTTTCCCATCCCACTGTGCTGCTACTGCTTTGAGAGTCATAATCATAGTCATCACTAATTTCACTGCACATCTGAAGATAATCCATCACTGTAGTGCCTATATAACCGCTCAACATCTACTTTCAAGATCTCAATAAATTTGTCCCCTTCCTCAACACCCATAATCTTCTTGAACCAAAATTCTAGGGTGACAATTTTGAAACGTGGGTCAAGGATAACACCCACACACAGGAGCCTATTGATCTTGTGGACATCCCCCAATATTTTTCATACTTCAACTTCATTCTAAAAGCCATGACACTCAACAAATCATCATGACTATCAGCTGCTTCAGGCGAATAAGGTGCCCACAGCTGCATGTCATAGGTACAGTGTCAGGCGTCAGGCTTCAGCCCATTCCCCCTGACATACCTGCCGCTGCCTGACTCACTGACATACTCCTCTCCGCTTTTTCTTTTTGTTGCTCGTCACGTGAAGCCGTGAATCAGCTTCTTGCCATCAGCGTGGCATACATGTCGCTTTTCTTTTTGTTGCTGGTCACGTCTTCTTCTTTTTATTTTTTATTAT